>OW028696.1:6882499-8381565 GCA_932294315.1 Epinotia nisella | reverse complement strand
ATGATCACTAAAAAAAAAACCCGATGCCATTCGAACCAGTTTTTGAAGAGGAACAAATGTTTGTACGGGAGCAACTACAATAAAAAAACATAAATACCCAAAAAATTGAGTTAAAGACGGACCCGAAACGCTTCATACTGATTGACTCAAAAGTATGACGCCACACGTATTTGAAGTAATCATTGTAGGGGAAATCATTGTTATACAAATTTGTTTCTATTAAAGCGTAAAGACTCCATTGGTATTATTTGCTATTAGTGTAAATAGCAAACTATGACGTCATATTTTTATGTTAATTCGTATGAAGCGTTTCGGCTGGCGCCAGCGAGGTCCGTCTTTGACTCAAATTTTTGGGTATTTATATTTTTTTATTGTAGGCTCCCATGCTATCTAAGATACTATAACCATAAAACACAAGTGCCGTAATGTTATAAAAACCGCGTGTATATTGTGTCATACTTTCTAGCGGTGACATGGTATCGTACGGAATTCAAACTCATATCAAAAATAAATCAGAAAATATGTACGAGAAGTGTACATAATATATTGGACCGCGGGCACTTCCGGGAAAAATGCTAGGACGATTATGATATTATGTATATTTCTATAAATATATTTGATTCTAATTCAACTCCACAAATTGTGACGGTTTTTGGGAAAAGGTCCCACTTTGTCGATATGGAGTTAAGAGGGCGTTACTGCAATTCGTCAGGAATAAGCGAAAAACCGGATTTTTGACGTTGTATTTCTAAGAAACAGAAAGGTTTTTCTAGATTCTGATTACTAATTTACATAGGTCAATTCCTCATATTGACACTACCCGCCAGGAATTTAGGAAAAACTGAATGTTTAAACCTAATATACCTGATTACCGACAGTCGTTTTCAGAAGAGAGCGCAGAGTCATAAGTTTGATCCCTCAATACTCAATGATGTCAAAAGAAAACCCAGTTGTTTTTTTTCTTTTCACAATTGTAATATGTCCTTATTGACACTACCCGCCTCTATTTTTTCTTATTTTGCACGTATGTATACGTAAATCGTACTCAATTACACCATATTTTTCAACAAAATCGTACTGAAAACACGAGGATTTTCTCATTATTGTTGAATTATTAGAATATTGAATCTTACATAACATTAAAGTTCATACTTCGAGCAACACAATCCAGTAAAAAAATAAAAACTTTTCTTAAAAATAATATTGTTTAATAATTATTCAAAATTCGTTTAAATTCACCTCCGCGCGGGAACACTTCTCAGTACCGGCTGAGCCGGCCTCCGAGCCAGTCGTGTACCGTGTTTATTTGAGGCTATTCACGAAGCTAACCGACAACGTGTCAGCAAAACAAATATAATTTTGATCTCCGACTGGGTATAGTTGTTACCAACTTCGGGGTCAAGCTATACTGGGGATACATTCGTGAGGCGAGTCGAGACAAGTTATGAATCGCATAGCGCTGCCATGAAATAGTCAATTATTTTACGAGTGATCATGATACTTGGTTGATTTAATTTATTTATTAGTTAGTATCAGTCTATCTTGTGGGGTGTCCGCTGCGCCTTCCGGAACGTGGTCGCCTCTCGAGAACCTTCCCGCCCCAACGGCCATCATGATTAGTTAGTATGTATGTATGGTAGTTTGGACCAAATCTTCAAATAAGGTACACTTGCGTATCTTCGGTGACAATGCAATAATATCATAGAGCTGGTCTGATGATGAAGTTGGAAGGTGGCCATAGGAACTCCTAAACTAGTAAAGCTATCGAGTTTGGGCTCATTTATTTGGTCTGGGCAAACACTCTAGTGCTGGATGATTTCCAGAGTCTGATGACGGAGCTGGAAGGTGGCCATGGTAACTACTAAAGTAAACAAGACAAACACATCGAGTTTGGGCTCATTTGATTTGCCCTTTCAAACACTCGGGTTCTGGATGATTTTCAGTCGGATGACGGAGCTGGAAGGTATATTGAAAAGAATTTCAATACAAAATGTACGGGCACGTTTTTTTTTTGCTCTTGGCTATAGTAGGGGTTTACACTGGAAAGAAAAGTAAGCGTTTTACGAGGTTTTACCACGTTTCCGAGTCTCGCTCTTTATTTCGAAATAAACGACAAACATAATTTTTGACGTTGTATTTCGTTGTCTGTAAGAAACAACGGTTTTTTTTATTATATTATAATTGTATATTATAATTGGTAAGCCATTTACAGCTCACTTTATACTGGACACTTCATCGATGCATAGAAAACCAACATTAGTTGACACCTAAATCGTTCAACAATAAAAATCCTTGACCGTACCTGTTAACATGGTTTAAATTTTTGAACGGCTGAGTCACTGTTATATTATTATCATGTATCATTCATTGACTATTTTGATCACCACGTAACATAAAAAGTATGTAAATCACTTCGAGTATTTATATGAAATTGTTCTTTCTAGACATTTTACAACATTTACCTACTGCCTAGCATTATCGTGTTTATGTCGTGCAAGATGTCTTCGTCCCGTTCGTTTTTACATTATACTTACTATAGTGCGTTTAACCTTGTTAAAGTAATTTAGGTTTATTACTACATCGTCTTTTACCTATAACGCAAGCCTTATTGAGCTTACTATAGGCTTAGTTCAATTTGTGTAAGAATGTCCCCTAATATTTATTTATTTACTAAGACTTAGTAATGAATTCGATATTACAAGACCTAGAAGTATAAAACATAAAGAGAACACATTTTTATCATGTATTGTATTTTTAATATTACGCTTGGTTTAGTTTAGGTACCTTTTATCTTGGAATCACGCCAAGAAATAATTTTAATTTGCTTTTCACATGTTATGCTCCAACTGCCTACGGTATTTAATAAACTAAAACAAACTATAGTAATTATAGCGGCGCTATTTCGGTGCTGTCTATGGCTCGATAACCACAAAAAGTGACGTGTTAGGTCTGAATCACACTGGCGCAGCCTGCGGTGGCGGTCAATAGTAAATTTGACAGCCAATGACAAGTTTACTATTGACCGCCGCGGCCAGGCCGCGCCAGTCTGTGAGTGGCCCTAGGCTTTTGAATAACGTCAGGCATTATTAAATTGTTGTTTTGATAAAAAGCTGTGTTGTACTGGTATAGTTGAAAATGTTAGTTACACAACAATTATCAGACCATATGGTCTGATAATTGTTGTGTAACTAAAATTTTCTGGTAAGAAACAGACACGGCAATTTCTATGAAGGGCATTTTACATTGTTTTACTGCCTATAACAATTATATTTTCTTCAATAAATTAATATGTACTTAGGTACCCTACTGGTATAATTTCGTTCCATAACAACTACATATAATATATATATAGGACAGCTCGATGGTACCATAATATTGAATTGTCATCCAAACTAGGTACTATCGCCCAACGGTACGGGTTCACACTTTCTGTTCAAAATCGTCTGCACATCAATAGCAAACGCTCGAAAATGACCCTAGAGGTGTGTACCCGTACCCTTGGGCGATAGTATACTAATACCCAAAATTTCAGCTCAATCGGATAACGGCAAGTTACTGAAATTGGATTGCAAATTTTGACGGACAACTTACTTCTTAACTACATACTTATATACTTACATACGAACCGGTCAAGTTAACATAAAGCTTTAAAATAAAACAACTTTATATATACTTTGTCATAGTATTTTAATATAAATAGAAAACATGTGCACAAAAAGCAAATAGTTCTTTGTTTAAGTTAGCACAACATGTTAACGAAGTAATACTTACAATTTTTTAGTGCAAGTATCAATATCGGTCACGCTAACGCTCCAAAGGTGCACTATACTGCTATTCGCATCGAATAGCTCCGAACATTGCCGAGCCGTTAGTTCTACCTCGATCGCACTTTCATAGCTAGAAAGGGACGGCACTCGTGACTGGGGCGATCTCGCTGTGAGTGTGGGGGGAGGTAAATATGTGTGCGTGATAGTGTAGTATCTACACACACAAGCGCATTACGCGCTTCAAACTGCCGAATTCTGAGCGAGCGCATTTTACGATAGCACTCTTAAGAGTAGTTCCTAATACTACAGATCATACGCTATCTTTTGGTGAAAGATTCATGTCTCTAGGTGCTATAGTTATTTTTTTTAAATTCTGCAAAGTTGCAGAAGTGAAAAAGCGACAATTGAGAAAACGTTGGTTAAAGTTTGGGATGGCAGAAAACACACTTCTACTTTGAAGTTATGGAGTGGTTGGTATTAAATGAATAGGCATACTTTAGGGATTTCAAATTAGTTAAAATCATGTATGTAACCTTAGTATTTTGAATGTTATGGAGACTTGAACATAAAAACGGGACGAAAATATGTAAATCCTGAATATGGGTTTATTTCTATATTCTATTATACGGCACGCAGATTTATCATTAAAGTTGTATTTATAAATGGTTTTCCATGGTAAAAAAGACAGTAATAATTCTGTGGATCCTTTTATTTAGTTATTATGTCAAAAAGTTAATAACAAATGATTTGAAGAGTGCCTTGCATAAAAATTAAAATACATGTGTCTCTTAATATATAACATGAGATTACTTAAAAAACATACTTATCAAGCATAGAAAGTATGTAAAATATCAAATTATAAGTACTTTTTGTGCGTATAAAGTTTAGTGATTTTATATAGGGAGGGTCCCACTTTCTCGGTTTACTAAACTTTAGTGCTTCTTCATTGAAAGTGTTTGTGTTTGGTATATTTTTCAGTTTTATGTGTGAGATAATGGTTTGTTATTGTTAATCTAAGAGTCTTTGATACTAACGTCGTTTGTTTAAACTTTTTTAACGTAATTGAACGAAATTTCTTTTCGACTCAAGTTTAGTGACCCACTTTGACGGTTTGGTGGATCATACGCTAAAAAATTACTACAAGTATAAAATCATAATTTATAAACATAGGTGTAATTTGCTGAACCAAAAACAGTATAATTACAAACCAAAAATGGTGTACGTATTGAACCTATGAGATGTAGCAAACGGATCGAACTCATCGCAACGTTTATATAAGTCGCCGCGCCGCCTCGTCGGCGACATCAAAGGCACCGCCGCCGCTAAGCGCTTTGTGTAGGCTTTGTCACGTCAGCATGAATTAAACACGAGAAAATTTTCGCTCAATGATTTCTATGATTTTCGGTGTCATTTAAATGTGAAAGAAAGTTATAAGAGCATTTTTAAAACAGTTTATTTAAATGTTAAGTCACTAAAACGTCCACATTTTAAGTTTCCTTTTTTCTTACCAAGATTTTTAGCTTGCAACCCAGCAAAATTGCAATTTTATTGTTAATTAAGGCAACATAAGTCTAAAACAACCTTAATTATCTGCCAAAGAAGTTCATTTTGACGTGAAAGCTTTGAAAATCTTGGTAACAAATAGATGATTATACTGTTTTTGGTTCAGCAAATTACACCTATGTTTATAAATTATGATTTTATACTTGTAGTAATTTTTTAGCGTATGATCCACCAAACCGTCAAAGTGGGTCACTAAACTTGAGTCGAAAAGAAATTTCGTTCAATTACGTTAAAAAAGTTTAAACAAACGACGTTAGTATCAAAGACTCTTAGATTAACAATAACAAACCATTATCTCACACATAAAACTGAAAAATATACCAAACACAAACACTTTCAATGAAGAAGCACTAAAGTTTAGTAAACCGACAAAGTGGGACCCTCCCTATATAAAATCACTAAACTTTATACACACAAAAAGTACTTATAATTTGATATTTTACATACTTTCTATGCTTGATAAGTATGTTTTTTAAGTAATCTCATGTTATATATTAAGAGACACATGTATTTTAATTTTTATGCATGGCACTCTTCAAATCATTTGTTATTAACTTTTTGACATAATAACTAAATAAAAGGATCCACAGAATTATTTCTGTCTTTTTTACCATGGGAAACCATTTATAAATACAACTTTAATGATAAATCTGCGTGCCGTATAATAGAATATAGAAATAAACCCATATTCAGGATTTACATATTTTCGTCCCGTTTTTATGTTCAAGTCTCCATAACATTCAAAATACTAAGGTTACATACATGATTTTAACTAATTTGAAATCCCTAAAGTATGCCTATTCATTTAATACCAACCACTCCATAACTTCAAAGTAGAAGTGTGTTTTCTGCCATCCCAAACTTTAACCAACGTTTTCTCAATTGTCGCTTTTTCACTTCTGCAACTTTGCAGAATTTAAAAAAAATAACTATAGCACCTAGAGACATGAATCTTTCACCAAAAGATAGCGTATGATCTGTAGTATTAGGAACTACTCTTAACTCCATATCGACAAAGTGGGACCTTTTCCCAAAAACCGTCACATATCAACGTCTTCTATTTGCAGGGGTTTTCGAACTACACGCAACTTTCGTAAATTTAACTGTAAATCCTTACTGGCAGGTTTCCAACCCGCACCGCTGATCGCGTGCCGCACGGTGAAGTGCGACCTGATCTGCGGCCTGAAGAAGGGCAAGTCGGAGCAACTATCCAAAGTTGACCCGAAGTGGATGCAGACAGGGGATTATGGGTGAGGCTCTCTTATACTAGCATTTCATTTCCATTAACCTTTTGATAGCGAGGGTGTATCAAACAGTACAGACTGTAGAATGTGTGGCGAGGAGAATGAGACTATGGAACACTTACTGTGTGAATGTCATGCCCTTGCCAGACAAAGAATGCATCTCTTTGGTAACGGCTACCCGCAACCAAAGGAATTCAGGGTGCTCCCACTGAGCTGCATCATCCGCTTTGTGGAAATGATGGAGCGAGCTTGGGAGTAGCTATAGAGGGGAGGGCAAATGCACAAAAGATCCCACTGGGTCGAAGTGTATCCGAAAGGGCCCTCAACTAGATAAGATAAGATAAGATAAGAGGGTGCAAAACAAAACGGGGCCCAACTGAGGCCAGAACAAAAACAATAGCCAGACGAAATATTAATAAAATGAAACTTCTGATAAATATTGTCATGTCAAAATTAATGTACGTATCATGAACTATTAAAAAAATGGGTCAAGTTACTTGTAAAGCTTTTTATTACATAACATTAACGAAAAAGCGCAAAGCGCACGCACGGCTGTGGCCGTCCGTGGCTTCAGTGGCACGAGTTTTCGTCCGCGTCCACAGCCGTCTTTAGCTCTCAAAAGGTTAATACAATTTGTACACTTGAAACTATGTACGTCACCCTAGGCCGTAAGTGGGACTTTCTGCCCGCTACGCGAAAATACGCGTGTCCCAAAACGTAAGTGAGGCAAAACAGGCACTTCTGATATTTGTGCTCAATCAAGGTATGGTACATTTACATACAAGGTATGGTACATTTAGAAACAATATTCATCAAAGATTACGTCAATTGTTATAAATAGAATCCGCAACAGGCTTTAGGAATCAGCAATACGTACTAAACTAACACAAGTTTCTGTCAAAAATTTCATTTTTGGTACAAGCATTGCCGACTGTACTTTTCTGTATACTGTCATCAACTACTCATTGAGACGATTCTAACGAGCCCAAACTCGACGAGGTTGTGTCGTTTCATTGCGAAGTTCCTATGGCCACCTTCCAGCTCCATCATCAGATCAGCACCATGTCATCATAATATTGCATTGTCACGCGTTTTACACATGTATGCAAAATTTCAGCTCAATCGGAAACCGGGAAGTGGGTCAAATTTAACTTGCAAGATTTGATTACAGACAACGGTCAGGTGAAAGTAAATAAAAGCTTGTAAAAAAAGGACCGTCCCGGATCGTTGGTGGCCCGAAAGTTTCCATGACACTGGCGAGCCGGGAACGATCCGGAACGAGGATCGCAGCCCCTATCCCTAAACCGCAGTCCCACATCCCGTATGAAGTCTTTGGCCTGATATTTTCATCCATTCACCTCTTTGACTATCGTTACAGCGTAATCCAGTTCTGTGCGAAGGCAGAGCCCCTGAAGGTGGCGGACCGGCCCTGCAAGTTCTACTGCGCAGAGTGCCTCGGCCTCTCCTGCCCCGACGAGGAACAGTTCTGGTGACGCTTCTGTCAGGTAATTTTTTTTTAATGAAAAGTTTGTACCATGACTTTAGGTTATCTTTACGCAGAATCAAAAACCTCCTACTATTCTAATATGAGAAGTGTCCCATATTTTTTATACACCTTCCATTTTTCCTTTCGGTAGCGAGCAACGCAATGTTGGAATATTATTCCTCCTCCAATACGTGAACTAAAATGCAAGCCAGCATTCATACTCAAGTACCGCCTACATCTACATTGACTAAACAACCAAAAAAATTGTGTTGAGTGAGCCTTATAAACCGAGAATTCATAGTTATGATCCCCCACAACATTAATAGATCAATAATCATGTTTTCCACCCAGCCAAATACCCTAATAATTTACTTTATACTGGGTGTTACTTAAGTCGTGATACAAAATAGCAAAATGTGAATCTTTCCATGATTCTGAGCAACTTTTACTATGGGGCCAACTTTGTATTATGCAAAAAAAAACCGGCTGTTAATACATTTTCGTCAGTCTAAAATGAGCAAAGTGTATTTGAAATAGTTCTTTCTTTTTTGTAAAACACAAAGTTGGTCCCTTAGTAAAAGTTGTTCAGAATCATGGATAGATTCACATTTTGCTATTTTGTCTCACGACTTATGTAACACCCTGTATTATAATGACTCACTCTCTGCACACACACACATAAACTTACATAATTCTTCGTCTTATCATTTGATGGTTTTGTTTTAATTTTGTAATGCTGGTCCTGGCAGAATTCCAGTTATTTTACCCTTACTGTTTAAATTTTGTATTGTATCAATGCCATGTATGTTGTGGGATTGAATAAAGTTTTAATCAATCAATATTTTTCCATTTCGTGTAAAAAAGTAACGGAATGGTAGTGTGAAAATTGGAACGATATTTCTTCTAATAGGATTTTTCACGGAATACTTAAATAAGATGGAAGCGGCGTGTTAGCTAGTTACTTCGGGAACCTGCGTAGCCAGCCCCACACAATCATAACTGAATGCGTACATGTCAACACTACTGCAAATCGCTTCTAATTGGTAAAGGCTTTTAATTCCATTACGATTTCAACTGTTATAATTTTTAGAACAAAAAGTAACTCAAAACTGCATTACTTTCGGTCTAATTTCCAATGCCAAAAAAATGTCACGTAAGTCTATTCTTTATCAGTATATAGGAGCCAATTTCGAAAGGGGTTTTCAAATATGGAAGTGAAATGTGAATAGTCTTGATACATGTTCTCCTTCTTGCATTAGAGCATAACTAAACGTGTGTGAGCGTGACGCACTTTTGACGGAAATTGACATTAACTTTTTGATTGCCAAATGGACGCCCTGTTCAAATGAACTTGACGTTTGATTACGTTCGAAACCAAAGGTCTTATGTTACTATGACACTCTATGGTGATACACCTATTTGGAAATTAGGAATACGAAAAAGAGGTGAGACTAAAATCTTAATTATCGATATTTTATATTCGAGGTATATAGTTTATATATTATATGGTATATATATGCATATAGTAAAATAAAAAAGGCCTTTATTTCTTACAGTAAGAGTTTTTGCGTACGGCGGCCGATCCGAACCTGATAAATATCAGTCCGAAGTAGCAGTTAGTTCAGTAGTGCTATTTGTGCTATAGTGTATCGTGTAGCTCACGAAAACATGCTAACAATTTTTAATTAAAATACGTACAAGTTTTAAAGTATTTTCAAGGTGACTATGACATATCATAGACAATAATAAAATATGGTATATCAAGGCATTTAAAATTGAACATTTAAATTCCTTGATATACGATTGCCTTTTATTTCATTAACAAATATCATTTCTTTGACATAAATAAATTCATAAATCGCTTCACGCAGACATAGAAAATATTTTTGCCAAAGAAATATTTCTTGGCTTTAGTGGGTCTATTAGCTTTTAACATAAAACCAAATTGATTTAAGAGCTCAACTAGTAGCCCCACCAAGTCAATCTGAGTATTAATATTTTTCATAAGAATATTTATTGTTTTTCCAGCAAGGAACTAGAAATAGACTTATTTTTAGACAATGATGACTCAAGTAGTATGTATATAGGTTTGATGAACGTTTATGAATAAGGGTATAAGTATTCATTTTAGTCCTCATGATTGCAGTGCCCTTGCAGGGCGTCACATCTTTATATCTTTCTTGTTTTCATCATCTGTAACCTGCAATGTGACACGCAATAAACATTTCTATTCTGTTCTATAAATTACAGAATAAATTGACAGAATATAATATGGACAGAATTAACGTACAGTCGCGGAATGAAAAGGTTAACCACTTTTCGACCTTATTTGAAAGCGTTAAGGTCGAAAAGTGGCTAACCTTTTCA
The DNA here is from genome assembly GCA_932294315.1 of Epinotia nisella. Taxonomy (NCBI): domain Eukaryota; kingdom Metazoa; phylum Arthropoda; class Insecta; order Lepidoptera; family Tortricidae; genus Epinotia; species Epinotia nisella. The sequence goes on along the minus strand of OW028696.1, from coordinate 8,371,138 downwards.
TTCCGCGACTATACAAATAAATATACTTAATGGTACCGTAAAAGCACACAACTATAGTCCACTACCCCCACTATGGTCCAAAAGTAAACTCATTCGTTTCTATCAATACCGATTTTGTATTTGTGATTTTATAGGTTTTTATTTAAATTTGTGTTATTATATTGCCTGTCTTCAAGTTCACCCATGAAAACAGTCCCACCTGAGCAAGTAATATGAGACTTAATTTGGACCATAGTTGGGTGACCTGGACTATAGTTGTGTGGTTTTACGGTACCATACCAACCTACATAGATAATAACTAAATGTTAATTTTAACATTTATATATTAATACATGTTAAGTATTTCCAATAAAAAATATATTTACTGGATGAAAAATAATGGATGAACTACAATCAGCCCTATTCATTTTATAATAATTTTATTGAAATCGAATTCCGTCTGGGTTACAAATAAAGTAATACAATTTTATCATCGATAAGTACATACACTAGGCATGGTACCACTCTAGTCATACTGACAATCGCCCCGTTAAAATGACAAACGCGAATAACGCGATACATTGCTGTGACATAACGGTAGTTCCTTAATGTACGGCTTTAGCTAGCAAGCAATGTAAAGCATGCGTATCGTTTCTATCTTACCAACGGAGTAATGGCGAATGTCATAATCGATTGCGTATTTATTCAAAAAACACTTATTTCAGTACCTACCGGTGATAGGAAATCGCTCCCGGAGGAACCTTTGGGTCCCTGTTTGCCTGTCGGCACGACAAAATTGCACAACACACCATGTTTTTATTTTTAATACGGCAAAAATCGTCAACCACGGTCAAATAACATCTGATCTGCGTTTTGACAGCGTTTGACAGTTTCATGGGCATCTAATCATAACACCGGCTACGCGCACCCCGCCCATTACCGTTTCTATAGTATTTACTTGTTCTGTGGGATTTTTGATTCTACGTAGGTATAACCTATAAGTTCAATATTCTGAGACAAAGTCAGTGTACAACTTTTTAATGGCTCAAATCCACTGATCTCTCGAAAAACTTGATACTTTTTTAAGTTCATTTCAAATGTGTTAACCTTTGTTTTATTTGTTCCAGATCATACTCATTGTTATCTACAAATCAGTACAACTATAATTTTACTCACATCGTTTACCTCTTTTTGACACTTACAAACCTTTATACCATGTTGTAAATAAAAGATTTTAATTTAAAATTTATCGTTTTATTTACAAATAGCTTACATCTATGTACAAATAAAACACGCAATATACATAGTACATCAACATTTGCGATAAAAAGTATTTACAGTATAATTATACCTATGTAATAATAAACAAAATTCAGGCCAAATCATTTTCAATTTAGGCTTCAAAGGCTATCAAATAAGACATTTTCTTGATTTCCAATCTAGGCCAATGTGAACAATTCATTTAACATCACATGCTTTTGGTGAATAGGGCCCCCCCACGAGGTGGACTAATGACCTGGTAAAGGTCATTAGTCCGCTGGATGCGGGTGGCGCAGGACCGGTCGTTGTGGCACTCTTTGGGGGAGGCCTATGTCCAGCAGTGGACGTGTTTCGGCTGGTATGAGGTGGGAATAACCCGTTCAAGGGTTGATGGCGACCCAGCCGTTGTTCCCGTCGGGCAGCGTGACCTGTACCACGCGCACGATGCCCCCGCTAGACTCCACCATCTGAAACATTTATTACAGATCATTTGTTATCCTCGCATAACTAAGTTTACACACACACACACGCACGCACACACACACGCGCAGTCACGCACGCACGCATGTGTGCATCCACACACACGATGTCCAAGATCTTTGTCCAAAGTGTATTTGGGTCTCACATTTTGCTCAAAAAAATGGGGGACGCGATGCACATTGGACCAAAACCAAAGAATGTCTCATTTGACGCTCGAACCGAAGGCAAGGGCGATAAATATGCAATACGAGGCTTTCTTTATTACCGCCCGTGGTGAGTACAAAGTTTTACATCTATTGACACAAAAAGGTATGACGTAATAGTACATTACATACCTAGGGCGGTGAATTCGTGAATGCCCCAGATCGCAGGTGTTTGTGTAAAGCTTTACGAATTACCGCCCGTGGTTTGTCTAAAGTTTTACGTCTTGCCTTGACCGGGAAGTGAGACTTTCTCGTCGCGTAGCGGGCAGAAAATCCCACTTACGGCTTAGGATGACGTAAATTAAATTGTATTTTTACCTGTGGCTCTTCTCCCAACTGTTCAGCGGTGACAGTGTCCAGAAAATTCGATTCAGTCTTTAAAGCACCTTCCAGGTTATCTGCAATATTGATTAAGATTTTATACAAACATAGATTTGTAAAATATAGCGGACCACAGTATGGTGGTTCACATACAGTTCAATCTTGTTTTGTTTAACATCTAATCTTGGGGACCGAAAAACCCTTTTTCAGGCATAAGCCTATCGATTTGGTAACCTTACTGATAGGGTAACCCTATTGTTATGGTAAGCAAATCGGATGTGGTAACTATAAGTAAACCCTATTGAGATAGGGTATTTTTAGGGTTAACTTATGCACCTCATGGTTACCACATCCGATATGCTTACCATAACAATAGGGTTACCCTATCAGTAAGGTTACCATTTGGGATAGGGTTTTAAAAACAACTTCAAAAATTAGCCTATGGAAAACCCTGATTAGGGTAACCGGTTCCGGTCCCTGAACATAACCGTTGACTACCCATAATCATTCTTAACCAAAAATGTCAGTTAATAGTTAGAAATAGAACGATGGCAAGATGTTTAGTATGGATTACGGTTAAACTACTAAAACTATTAGCATTCCTAAAACAGTGGCGAAATTCACGAAGCCACAAGTTATAAATTTACAAGTCTAAACCTGTGTGTTGGCCATTTGAGCACAAATCATCAAGCGCCTCGGTGTTTAAAATAGTACAATTTTAACTTACGTATTTCGTTAAATGGGCCCCCAGGGGTCCGTTTCTCAATGGATTTTTATTTGTAATACAAGAGGAAGCCTGTTTTCAACTCTTTTTTATATATATATGTCTTCCGCTTGTATTCGAGCGTTTTTCAAAAAAGAGTACAAGTACTTTTTTTATATTTCGTTTTTTTTTGGTTTTTCTTACTCAGAATCGTTGATACTATCGATCCTCATACAAGAAAGAAAGTGTCCAAAATATTCCATTCCAGATCGTCACATTTTGTATGCAGTCTTTTTTAGGGTTCCGCAGCCAAAATGGCAAAAACGGAACCCTTATAGTTTCGTCATGTCCGTCTGTCCGTCTGTCCGTATGTCACAGGCATTTTACTCGAAAACTATAAGGTGTATTTGAATAAAATTTTGAGGATAGGTGTATTTTGTTAGCCGCTACATAGTTTTGTAATTAAAATGACAAAAAAAATTTTTTTTAGGGGTGCACTCCATACATAAAACTAAAAGTCAATTTTTTTTTTCATTTTGACTCCCCGTGTGGCACATCAATCGATAGGCCTTTCAAAATAAATATAAGGTTCCTTAGCATTTTTTTTGATTAAGTGAATAGTAAGTCACTAAAATTCTGTCCCCCCCCCTCTAATTTTTGAACGGTGTATTTTAAAAATATGGAAAAATTCATGGACATAGGGCTTATTAATTTCATTCACCGAAAATTCTTTTGAACAAGATCGGTTCAGAGGTTTTCGAGATATTGCTGAAAAACTGCCTTCCTCAAAGAAAAGGACGTAAGTGCCGTAAAATTTCTGTGACGATACGACCTTTTTAATGTATAGGCACGGAACCCTTCGTTTTGCGTGGTCTGACACGCACTTGGCCGGTTTTTTTAATATATAAATAAGTCTTCCGCTAGTATTCGAGCGTTTTTCAAAAAAGTGTACAAGTGCTTTTTTCAGATTTCGTTTTTTTTTTGTTTTTCTTACTCAGAATCGTTGATACTATCGATCCTCATACAAAAAAAAATGTCCAAAATATTCTATTCCAGATCGTCACATTTTGGTATGCAGTCTTTTTTTATTTATATGGTCGTGACGCACTGGAAAATAAAACCTACATAGTAAAATCTGGGACACTTTTTTTTCTTGTATGACGATCGATAGTATCAACGATTCTGAGTAAGAAAAACCCAAAAAAATCGAAATCTGAAAAAAAAGTTCACGTACAGTTTAAAAAAAAAAAACGCTCATTTGCAAGTTACAAGCCAAAGATAGCCCCCTTACAAGTGAGTATATCGTCGGTGTCCTGCACGAGGTTGAGCGAGCTCTTCCCCTCCTGAAGGATGTATTTCTTGTCGCCGATGTACACTGCGCCTTGCCCTTCTGAAATTATCATCAAAAGTATAACAATTCAAATATAAGTCATGTCTTGTGTCCATAGGTGTAATTGAGAGTTAAGTTTGGATTTTAATTATTAGCAACTATTGCTTACCAGTAGATTTTCCTTGTGATTCTAATTCTAACTCCTCCGTGGATTCGTAAACCTGAAATTGTAATAAGTTTCTGTCAAAAATTACATTTTTGGTTCAAGCGTTGAGACGATTCTAACGAGCCCAAACTCAACGGGGTTAAGTCCTGAATTCCCATGGCCACCTTCTGTTATCAGATCAGCTCCATGGTACCATAATATAGAATTGTCATCCAAACTATACTTAAACCCAAAATATCAGCTCAATCGGCTGAAGATATCTGCTTCATAATAGAGTTGCAAGATTCCACCCAAACAAACATTATTACTATAGTTGCTCTGTGAGATGAAGACTTCGCAAGAATGTCTTTTTTCCAGAACATATTTCAAACACATTGCTATACTTGACTTTTACAACAAAATTTACGAGGTCTTAAATTTTTATAAAATTTGGTTTTCAAGGGTTTTCTGTCAGAGTAGTGAACGGCAATTGACAACATTTCATTTGTCCATTTTATTATGATTTAGTTCACTTTTTTACGTGTTTTTTTTAACGCTAAATTGTAGTTTTCATTCGGAAATTATTAAATTGAAAAGTAACTATTTCGCATAATAAAGGTTTTATTTTTTATAACATATTTTGAAACGTTGTCAATTGTTGTTTTGCGGCCTGTAAGTATTGAAGGTGAAGGAATGAGTGTACTACTACTCACATTGTCTCCCGGAGCGCTGTCGGCGATCCGCTGTATGGTGACTCGCGGCTGGTTCACCACTATTGACTCCGCTAAATGTCCCTGTAACATTACATTTACAATTACAATACTATACAAATACTCTTTTGGTTCACCAATAAAATAAGCACACCACACACATTTGAAAAAAAATGTGTACCCCATTAGCGGTGTGTGAAATAAAAATGAACTCAGTGTTAGTTTCGTAACTTAGTTTGTATAAAAAAATACATCATCATATCAGCCCAAAGACGTTCACTGCTGGCCATAGACCTCCCCCAAAGAGTGCCACAATGACCGGTCCTGCGCCGCCCGCATCCAGCGGACTCCAGCGACCTTTACCAGGTCATCCACCTTGTGGGGGGCCTACCCACGCCGCGCCTTCCGCAAAAACATTATCGCCAACAAACAGCTCCGCTGTTTGGCGAAAGTATGTATTTACGGTACACATATTTTATATTTTTGTTAAATAAAAAAAAATCAATACGAGGTCGTTTTCACAAAACTGCCACTGTGTTAACTTTTAACCCCCGACGCAAGAAGAGTGGTGTCATAATTTTGACGTGTCTGTATGTCTATCTGAGGCATCGTAGCTAGTGATCGACTAGCAGGACACTCGTACGGTTTTTGGCTGTCAATGTAGGTACCAGGCGCGCATAACCCACCCAGAGAGAGGTCTCCCGAATAAAAACGAACTTCGTTATTGACTCTTTTGAGTTCAGCATCGCTCTAAAAGTACCAGGCCCCTATTTCACCAACTTGACAATTGTCACCTGACAACGACAATTCTCCGTACAGTGCTGGTTCCACAAGTAACCTAGCGACCACCTTAACTTCTAGAACAAGCAATGTATGGCGAATTGTCAGGGACCAGGTGGCTAGAAGTAACATAGAGGTAGCTGCAGTACTGACCTGTGTGTTCATGTGCGCGTACAGCAGCCGCTTCCTCATGTAGCCGGCGCCGCACACGAGGCACTCGTAAGGTTTCTGACTGTCAATGTAGGTGTAGGTACCAGGCGCGCTTAACCCACCCAGGGAGAGGTCTCCCGAGTAAAAATGAACTTCGTTATTGACTCTTATGAGTTCAGCATCGCTCTAAAAGTACCAGGCGGCCAGAACTCACATAGAGGTAATTGTTACTGACCTGTGTGTTCATGTGCGCGTACAGCAGCCGCTTCCTCATGTAGCCGGCGCCGCACACGAGGCACTCGTAAGGTTTCTGACTGTCAATGTAGGTGTAGGTACCAGGCGCGCTTAACCCACCCAGGGAGAGGTCTCCCGAGTAAAAATGAACTTCGTTATTGACTCTTATGAGTTCAGCATCGCTCTAAAAGTACCAGGCGGCCAGAACTCACATAGAGGTAATTGTTACTGACCTGTGTGTTCATGTGCGCGTACAGCAGCCGCTTCCTCATGTAGCCGGCGCCGCACACGAGGCACTCGTAAGGTTTCTGACTGTCAATGTAGGTGTAGGTACCAGGCGCGCTTAACCCACCCAGGGAGAGGTCTCCCGAGTAAAAATGAACTTCGTTATTGACTCTTATGAGTTCAGCATCGCTCTAAAAGTACCAGGCGGCCAGAACTCACATAGAGGTAATTGTTACTGACCTGTGTGTTCATGTGCGCGTACAGCAGCCGCTTCCTCATGTAGCCGGCGCCGCACACGAGGCACTCGTAAGGTTTCTGACTGTCAATGTAGGTGTAGGTACCAGGCGCGCTTAACCCACCCAGGGAGAGGTCTCCCGAGTAAAAATGAACTTCGTTATTGACTCTTATGAGTTCAGCATCGCTCTAAAAGTACCAGGCGGCCAGAACTCACATAGAGGTAATTGTTACTGACCTGTGTGTTCATGTGCGCGTACAGCAGCCGCTTCCTCATGTAGCCGGCGCCGCACACGAGGCACTCGTAAGGTTTCTGACTGTCAATGTAGGTGTAGGTACCAGGCGCGCTTAACCCACCCAGGGAGAGGTCTCCCGAGTAAAAATGAACTTCGTTATTGACTCTTATGAGTTCAGCATCGCTCTAAAAGTACCAGGCGGCCAGAACTCACATAGAGGTAATTGTTACTGACCTGTGTGTTCATGTGCGCGTACAGCAGCCGCTTCCTCATGTAGCCGGCGCCGCACACGAGGCACTCGTAAGGTTTCTGACTGTCAATGTAGGTGTAGGTACCAGGCGCGCTTAACCCACCCAGGGAGAGGTCTCCCGAGTAAAAATGAACTTCGTTATTGACTCTTATGAGTTCAGCATCGCTCTAAAAGTACCAGGCGGCCAGAACTCACATAGAGGTAATTGTTACTGACCTGTGTGTTCATGTGCGCGTACAGCAGCCGCTTCCTCATGTAGCCGGCGCCGCACACGAGGCACTCGTAAGGTTTCTGACTGTCAATGTAGGTGTAGGTACCAGGCGCGCTTAACCCACCCAGGGAGAGGTCTCCCGAGTAAAAATGAACTTCGTTATTGACTCTTATGAGTTCAGCATCGCTCTAAAAGTACCAGGCGGCCAGAACTCACATAGAGGTAATTGTTACTGACCTGTGTGTTCATGTGCGCGTACAGCAGCCGCTTCCTCATGTAGCCGGCGCCGCACACGAGGCACTCGTAAGGTTTCTGACTGTCAATGTAGGTGTAGGTACCAGGCGCGCTTAACCCACCCAGGGAGAGGTCTCCCGAGTAAAAATGAACTTCGTTATTGACTCTTATGAGTTCAGCATCGCTCTAAAAGTACCAGGCGGCCAGAACTCACATAGAGGTAATTGTTACTGACCTGTGTGTTCATGTGCGCGTACAGCAGCCGCTTCCTCATGTAGCCGGCGCCGCACACGAGGCACTCGTAAGGTTTCTGACTGTCAATGTAGGTGTAGGTACCAGGCGCGCTTAACCCACCCAGGGAGAGGTCTCCCGAGTAAAAATGAACTTCGTTATTGACTCTTATGAGTTCAGCATCGCTCTAAAAGTACCAGGCGGCCAGAACTCACATAGAGGTAATTGTTACTGACCTGTGTGTTCATGTGCGCGTACAGCAGCCGCTTCCTCATGTAGCCGGCGCCGCACACGAGGCACTCGTAAGGTTTCTGACTGTCAATGTAGGTGTAGGTACCAGGCGCGCTTAACCCACCCAGGGAGAGGTCTCCCGAGTAAAAATGAACTTCGTTATTGACTCTTATGAGTTCAGCATCGCTCTAAAAGTACCAGGCGGCCAGAACTCACATAGAGGTAATTGTTACTGACCTGTGTGTTCATGTGCGCGTACAGCAGCCGCTTCCTCATGTAGCCGGCGCCGCACACGAGGCACTCGTAAGGTTTCTGACTGTCAATGTAGGTGTAGGTACCAGGCGCGCTTAACCCACCCAGGGAGAGGTCTCCCGAGTAAAAATGAACTTCGTTATTGACTCTTATGAGTTCAGCATCGCTCTAAAAGTACCAGGCGGCCAGAACTCACATAGAGGTAATTGTTACTGACCTGTGTGTTCATGTGCGCGTACAGCAGCCGCTTCCTCATGTAGCCGGCGCCGCACACGAGGCACTCGTAAGGTTTCTGACTGTCAATGTAGGTGTAGGTACCAGGCGCGCTTAACCCACCCAGGGAGAGGTCTCCCGAGTAAAAATGAACTTCGTTATTGACTCTTATGAGTTCAGCATCGCTCTAAAAGTACCAGGCGGCCAGAACTCACATAGAGGTAATTGTTACTGACCTGTGTGTTCATGTGCGCGTACAGCAGCCGCTTCCTCATGTAGCCGGCGCCGCACACGAGGCACTCGTAAGGTTTCTGACTGTCAATGTAGGTGTAGGTACCAGGCGCGCTTAACCCACCCAGGGAGAGGTCTCCCGAGTAAAAATGAACTTCGTTATTGACTCTTATGAGTTCAGCATCGCTCTAAAAGTACCAGGCGGCCAGAACTCACATAGAGGTAATTGTTACTGACCTGTGTGTTCATGTGCGCGTACAGCAGCCGCTTCCTCATGTAGCCGGCGCCGCACACGAGGCACTCGTAAGGTTTCTGACTGTCAATGTAGGTGTAGGTACCAGGCGCGCTTAACCCACCCAGGGAGAGGTCTCCCGAGTAAAAATGAACTTCGTTATTGACTCTTATGAGTTCAGCATCGCTCTAAAAGTACCAGGCGGCCAGAACTCACATAGAGGTAATTGTTACTGACCTGTGTGTTCATGTGCGCGTACAGCAGCCGCTTCCTCATGTAGCCGGCGCCGCACACGAGGCACTCGTAAGGTTTCTGACTGTCAATGTAGGTGTAGGTACCAGGCGCGCTTAACCCACCCAGGGAGAGGTCTCCCGAGTAAAAATGAACTTCGTTATTGACTCTTATGAGTTCAGCATCGCTCTAAAAGTACCAGGCGGCCAGAACTCACATAGAGGTAATTGTTACTGACCTGTGTGTTCATGTGCGCGTACAGCAGCCGCTTCCTCATGTAGCCGGCGCCGCACACGAGGCACTCGTACGGTTTCTGACTGTCAATGTAGGTGTAGGTACCAGGCGCGCTTAACCCACCCAGGGAGAGGTCTCCCGAGTAAAAATGAACTTCGTTATTGACTCTTATGAGTTCAGCATCGCTCTAAAAGTACCAGGCGGCCAGAACTCACATAGAGGTAATTGTTACTGACCTGTGTGTTCATGTGCGCGTACAGCAGCCGCTTCCTCATGTAGCCGGCGCCGCACACGAGGCACTCGTAAGGTTTCTGACTGTCAATGTAGGTGTAGGTACCAGGCGCGCTTAACCCACCCAGGGAGAGGTCTCCCGAGTAAAAATGAACTTCGTTATTGACTCTTATGAGTTCAGCATCGCTCTAAAAGTACCAGGCGGCCAGAACTCACATAGAGGTAATTGTTACTGACCTGTGTGTTCATGTGCGCGTACAGCAGCCGCTTCCTCATGTAGCCGGCGCCGCACACGAGGCACTCGTAAGGTTTCTGACTGTCAATGTAGGTGTAGGTACCAGGCGCGCTTAACCCACCCAGGGAGAGGTCTCCCGAGTAAAAATGAACTTCGTTATTGACTCTTATGAGTTCAGCATCGCTCTAAAAGTACCAGGCGGCCAGAACTCACATAGAGGTAATTGTTACTGACCTGTGTGTTCATGTGCGCGTACAGCAGCCGCTTCCTCATGTAGCCGGCGCCGCACACGAGGCACTCGTACGGTTTCTGACTGTCAATGTAGGTGTAGGTACCAGGCGCGCTTAACCCACCCAGGGAGAGGTCTCCCGAGTAAAAATGAACTTCGTTATTGACTCTTATGAGTTCAGCATCGCTCTAAAAGTACCAGGCGGCCAGAACTCACATAGAGGTAATTGTTACTGACCTGTGTGTTCATGTGCGCGTACAGCAGCCGCTTCCTCATGTAGCCGGCGCCGCACACGAGGCACTCGTAAGGTTTCTGACTGTCAATGTAGGTGTAGGTACCAGGCGCGCTTAACCCACCCAGGGAGAGGTCTCCCGAGTAAAAATGAACTTCGTTATTGACTCTTATGAGTTCAGCATCGCTCTAAAAGTACCAGGCGGCCAGAACTCACATAGAGGTAATTGTTACTGACCTGTGTGTTCATGTGCGCGTACAGCAGCCGCTTCCTCATGTAGCCGGCGCCGCACACGAGGCACTCGTAAGGTTTCTGACTGTCAATGTAGGTGTAGGTACCAGGCGCGCTTAACCCACCCAGGGAGAGGTCTCCCGAGTAAAAATGAACTTCGTTATTGACTCTTATGAGTTCAGCATCGCTCTAAAAGTACCAGGCGGCCAGAACTCACATAGAGGTAATTGTTACTGACCTGTGTGTTCATGTGCGCGTACAGCAGCCGCTTCCTCATGTAGCCGGCGCCGCACACGAGGCACTCGTAAGGTTTCTGACTGTCAATGTAGGTGTAGGTACCAGGCGCGCTTAACCCACCCAGGGAGAGGTCTCCCGAGTAAAAATGAACTTCGTTATTGACTCTTATGAGTTCAGCATCGCTCTAAAAGTACCAGGCGGCCAGAACTCACATAGAGGTAATTGTTACTGACCTGTGTGTTCATGTGCGCGTACAGCAGCCGCTTCCTCATGTAGCCGGCGCCGCACACGAGGCACTCGTACGGTTTCTTGTCGCTGTGCACGAAGCGATGCGTGTTGCGGTTGTCGCGCGAGTTGAAGGACTTGCCACACACCTGGGGACGATAGGCTTGTCTCCTCATTTTTTTCACGATGCCATTCGAACCAGTTTTTGGTGAGGAACAAATGTTTGTATGGGAGCAACTACAATTAAAGAACATAAATAGCCAAAAAAATGAGTTAAAGACGGACCTCGCTGGCGACGAAACGTTTCATACAAATTTACATTTAAGTGTGACATCACAGTTGGATAGTTGGATATTTGTATTAATCGTTGTATGAGAAATCAAGTAAATTGCTGTTTCGGTCGCGAATTACTGCGTTTAGGTCCATAGTTGTTATTGGTAGCTTTAAATTTACTTTTGGACACTAAAATAATGCATATTTTACTTTCAAGGTTCATACATAGGTAATCATAAATAGTTATGATTTTAATTATATTTCGTAATTTATACTTTATTTCAATTATTTGATGGATTACTATCCATTACGTTATCACTTTTAACATGAGAAAACTACCCTATTGCCAACAGATTAGGGTACTTCTCAGTGAAAACCCACTCTCGACGTCGACAAATTTGAAATTGTAACCATCAGGTTAAAACAATTGGGCAAATAAGGTAATCGAGAAAAGGATGGTACTCAAGGTGCCCGAGGAGAATCAAAATCATTTCATCCTGACCCTATTTAAAAATAAAATGTCATATAATTTATTTTTATAGATTTTTGGTCAAGCAAAATTTTACCATAGACAATAATATATCGATTCCCGTTACAGAGTTCGTATAACCAAAATATTGTCTATGATAACGGCATGTAATATTGACCTTCATTTACCACTGCACTAAATCGTCGTCTATCAGTCATGGCCGTGTATGTTTGCGTGTGGTTTTCTTGACGTACGGGTCATTCGACGTTTTTCTCAAGTTTTTTAGTTGTCATAGATAAAATGTTTACTTTTGTAAGAGATCGAAGTAAAAAATGACTCAAATAGTATTAACTGAAGAAATTAAAATATTTTCGATTTGATTTCAATCCCGTTTAATCTTCAGTAATATTGGGATCGATATTAATGTTTTAAATTTTTTTATGTATGTCAATTGCAACTGGCACCACGAGTTATAACGTGTACCTACTTTAAAAAATGAGTTTTTTTAATTTTAAGGAAAAGCACTAGGTATATCTGCCTCGGCGGGAATGGCAATTCTTGGATTTATATCTATTATCGGATCAATAACAAAATCAACTCATCGACGAATTGGTATTTCCCGGCCTCTGCAATAATGTACTATTCCTGAGCACATCACAAGGTCAATTCCTTCAGGATACAAATGTATACTGTGCCCCTGGTGTTGCTCGTGATGTGTGCCGGGCGGTGTGGTGCACTGACCTCGCACACGTAGGGTTTCTCCCCGCTGTGTATGCGCACGTGCTTCTTGTAGTGCTCGGGGTACACGAAGGTGGCCTTGCACACCTCGCACTTGAGCGGCCGCTCGCCCGTGTGCGACGCCTTCAGGTGGTAGTCCAGGAGCCTGGGACACAAATACCGTCGTATCAATACTACGCAAACCAACGACCGGGTAACCCCTTTTCAGGCTTAAGCCTACCGATTTGGTAACCTTGTGATAAGGTAACCTTACTGATAGGGTAACCCTATTGTTATGGTAAGCATATCGGATGTGGTAACCATAAGTTAACCCTATTGGGATAAGTTTTTTTTAGGGTTAACTTAAGGTTACCACATCCGATACGGCCGTAAATAGTAGTTTATGTTACTATATATACATAATGAGAGGCCTTAAATTACGAGTGTGGTTTTATGAAACGAGCTTCAGCGAGTGTCATAATAGGATCACACGAGTGTTTTAAGGCCTAATTATGTACAGTTGCATACACTACTTTATCTACAGACATATAATAAATCCACCACTAGAATAACCGCCGCCATTGCACCGCCATGGCCGACTCGATTTCAAATCGTGACCAACAATATGTCCATAACAAAATCGAGTTGGTCATGATTTGCTCTGACCTCTGGGCCACGCTTCGAAATTTGAAAGTCATTACTTTACCAATATCGATAACCTAATGAAAATACATACAAAATTACCTACGGCCAGAGACAAGTCATTTATTTTTATAAATCTTATTCATATAATGCTGGTCATTACTGCCAGTTTCTGAACGCATTTTTAGCGGGTTTATAGTATGTGTGTAGATAAACGTATATTTCGACACTCTCAAGGGAATCAACATTTATAGGGTACTTTCCGTTGACCTAGAACTACGAAATTTGGCAAGTAATATCGTCTTACACTATAAATACAGGGAAAAATTTTGTACGCCGCGAGTCCGACTGACACTTCCAGTTTTGATATGTAGAGGTAACCGTCTACGAACAGAGTACCTAGCAGGTTTCTGGCACTGCAAGTGCTAGCCTAAGGTGGCTAAAGTGGCCGGCGCTCCGTCTTCTGACGGGAGCCATAACCGGTCATGCACTATTATATAAACATCTTTTCACTCTAGGTGTTACAGACAGTCCCTCTCTGCAGAGCCTGCATGGAAGAGGAGGAGACAGCCGCCCACATCATCCTGACATGCCCTGGGCCTTCTCATTCTCATTATCATTCCCTGAGGTGGCAGAACACCGGACAAAGCACCTCGGAACACCGGGGTCACTGCCGGAGGCCGTCGGCAACATAAAGAGTCTGCTAGGCTTCCTGGTTCCTGGGTTGGCACGGATAACAGTAGTGCCAATAACCTATACGCAAAATAGGCGCATATTTATTTATTTATTTATTAAAAACATTACAGTAAAAAAACCAATGCGTCATATACAGGGAGGAACATTTCCCTGGACTAAGCTGAAAGGACAGTGTTATATAAGTGACGTACAACCGATCTATTATAATTGTTAAGCTGGATTTAAAAGAAAAAAAAAACATAAAAATCGAAATATTTTAATCCTAGTGACAACCCTAATACTATACATAGTTATTATTTACATTTGAAATTGACACATGTCACAAGTCATACCATCACATACAGTGAACTAATTATTCTTAAACCTTATTGCAATGACATAAGGTCTGTCAACGGTCAGTTCATAATGTTGCGAAATTTACTTGATCTTGCTGACGTCATTGAATCTACTGGATAGGGTTGAAACATACAGTTTTTTTCACCAAAGTTTAACAAGTTGTATCTCGGTAACCGTTAGAAATATTAATATTAATATGGTTACTAGGTGAGCAGTAAAGATCTATATCCCATTTGCTTAAAAGTCCATTGATCTGTTCCACCCAGTATATTATGACGACGAGTTGCGGAAATCCAGCCCGCGTACACCTATAGCCTAAGGCGACTGATACAGAAGTATGGCTTGCAACAGACCTGCGTCTCTTGAACCGCTTGGGGCACTGGTCGCACTTGTACCGCTTGTCGTCATAATGTGTGGCGCGCTTGTGCGAGTGCAGGTTGGAGCGCTGCGAGAACGTAGCGCCACACACGTCACAGGCGAAGGGACGCTCGCCTGGAATAAACATCATCATCAATATATACGTCCCACTGCTGCCCGTTCCCTCTCATGAATGAGAGGGAACGGGCAGCAGTCCCCACGCTGGCGCAGAGCGGATTGACGAATTCACATACCTCTTTGAATTTCTTCTCAGATGGAATGAACATATTCAATTCTAATTTGACATTATTCAATTCAAATACTTCTTATGCAAGTAGGCTTCAAAGACTGACAGTATACTTGACTATAAATTACTGTATACTTCCCTTCCCGCACACGCCGCACACGAACGGCTTCTGCCCCGAGTGCACCACGCCGTGCATCTCCAGGTTGTGCTGCGTGCCGAACAATGTACAAGTTACCGGTGTGTATCCGCATGTGGTCCTTGACCTCGGCGCGGCGCGCGAAGGCCTTCCCGCACACGCCGCACACGAACGGCTTCTGCCCCGAGTGCACCACGCCGTGCATCTCCAGGTTGTGCTGCGTGCCGAACAATGTACAAGTTACCGGTGTGTATCCGCATGTGGTCCTTGACCTCGGCGCGGCGCGCGAAGGCCTTCCCGCACACGCCGCACACGAACGGCTTCTGCCCCGAGTGCACCACGCCGTGCATCTCCAGGTTGTGCTGCGTGCCGAACAATGTACAAGTTACCGGTGTGTATCCGCATGTGGTCCTTGACCTCGGCGCGGCGCGCGAAGGCCTTCCCGCACACGCCGCACACGAACGGCTTCTGCCCCGAGTGCACCACGCCGTGCATCTCCAGGTTGTGCTGCGTGCCGAACAATGTACAAGTTACCGGTGTGTATCCGCATGTGGTCCTTGACCTCGGCGCGGCGCGCGAAGGCCTTCCCGCACACGCCGCACACGAACGGCTTCTGCCCCGAGTGCACCACG
The DNA here is from genome assembly GCA_932294315.1 of Epinotia nisella. Classification (NCBI taxonomy): domain Eukaryota; kingdom Metazoa; phylum Arthropoda; class Insecta; order Lepidoptera; family Tortricidae; genus Epinotia; species Epinotia nisella. Next base: position 8,355,473 of record OW028696.1, on the reverse strand, counting down.
CCGTGCATCTCCAGGTTGTGCTGCGTGCCGAACAATGTACAAGTTACCGGTGTGTATCCGCATGTGGTCCTTGACCTCGGCGCGGCGCGCGAAGGCCTTCCCGCACACGCCGCACACGAACGGCTTCTGCCCCGAGTGCACCACGCCGTGCATCTCCAGGTTGTGCTGCGTGCCGAACAATGTACAAGTTACCGGTGTGTATCCGCATGTGGTCCTTGACCTCGGCGCGGCGCGCGAAGGCCTTCCCGCACACGCCGCACACGAACGGCTTCTGCCCCGAGTGCACCACGCCGTGCATCTCCAGGTTGTGCTGCGTGCCGAACAATGTACAAGTTACCGGTGTGTATCCGCATGTGGTCCTTGACCTCGGCGCGGCGCGCGAAGGCCTTCCCGCACACGCCGCACACGAACGGCTTCTGCCCCGAGTGCACCACGCCGTGCATCTCCAGGTTGTGCTGCGTGCCGAACAATGTACAAGTTACCGGTGTGTATCCGCATGTGGTCCTTGACCTCGGCGCGGCGCGCGAAGGCCTTCCCGCACACGCCGCACACGAACGGCTTCTGCCCCGAGTGCACCACGCCGTGCATCTCCAGGTTGTGCTGCGTGCCGAACAATGTACAAGTTACCGGTGTGTATCCGCATGTGGTCCTTGACCTCGGCGCGGCGCGCGAAGGCCTTCCCGCACACGCCGCACACGAACGGCTTCTGCCCCGAGTGCACCACGCCGTGCATCTCCAGGTTGTGCTGCGTGCCGAACAATGTACAAGTTACCGGTGTGTATCCGCATGTGGTCCTTGACCTCGGCGCGGCGCGCGAAGGCCTTCCCGCACACGCCGCACACGAACGGCTTCTGCCCCGAGTGCACCACGCCGTGCATCTCCAGGTTGTGCTGCGTGCCGAACAATGTACAAGTTACCGGTGTGTATCCGCATGTGGTCCTTGACCTCGGCGCGGCGCGCGAAGGCCTTCCCGCACACGCCGCACACGAACGGCTTCTGCCCCGAGTGCACCACGCCGTGCATCTCCAGGTTGTGCTGCGTGCCGAACAATGTACAAGTTACCGGTGTGTATCCGCATGTGGTCCTTGACCTCGGCGCGGCGCGCGAAGGCCTTCCCGCACACGCCGCACACGAACGGCTTCTGCCCCGAGTGCACCACGCCGTGCATCTCCAGGTTGTGCTGCGTGCCGAACAATGTACAAGTTACCGGTGTGTATCCGCATGTGGTCCTTGACCTCGGCGCGGCGCGCGAAGGCCTTCCCGCACACGCCGCACACGAACGGCTTCTGCCCCGAGTGCACCACGCCGTGCATCTCCAGGTTGTGCTGCGTGCCGAACGCCTTGCCTGCCCAACCACCAAACTTGCTGACAAACATTTCATTTTTGGTACAAGCTTTTATTGCCGACTGTACTTTTCTGCATACCGTCATCAACTACTCGTTGAGACGATTCTAACGAGCCTAAACTCAATGGGAAGTCGGTTAAGTACTCAATTCCCATGGCCACCTTCTGTGTCCATCGTCAGATCAGCTTGATGATACCATTTTTAGCTCAATCGGTTGAAGATATCTGCTTCAAAATTGAGTTGCAAGATCCCACCCGAACAAACATCTTCTAAATATATAAAAGAAGAAACTGACTGACTGACTGATCTATCAACGCACAGCCCAAACCGCTGGTTCTAGAGATTTCAAATTTGGCACGTAGGTTCCTTAATAGGTCTAGCTAGGGGTGCACTAAGAAAGGATTTTTCAAAATTCAACCCCTTACGGGGCTGAAATGGGGGTAAAAAATTCGTATGGGGAAACAAGATTAGTTAGATTATATCTTTCGAAACTTCATAGCAGTATTTCTAACAATAAATGAGTATGTAAACACGTGTTTCAGGTTTTTTGAGAATTCAACCCTTTAAATGGGGAAATGTGGTGACAAAGTCTGAAAATCGACATGGGTATAGTTTCTATGGTTTATCGGGTCGCTGATTACGAAAACAACAACGATTTTAAAATCCAACATGGGGGACGTGAACTACCATCTCCCCTGTCGGGTGCGATGGAGTTGAAATGTCCAAAATATCAATATCGGTGTAGTTTTTATGGTATTTTGGGACGTTAATTACGGAAATGGCATCGATTTTGGAATTTAATATCGTGGACATATATCTAAATATATAAAAGAAGAAACTGACTGACTGACATATCAAAGTACAGCCCAAACCGCTTGTGCTATGGATTCCTTTGGCCCGTAGGTTCCTTAGAAGGTCTCGGGGTGCACTAAAAAAGGATTTTTCAAAATTCATCCCCTAAAGGGGTAAAATGGGGTCCAAAGTTTGTATGGAGAAACAAGATTAGTTAGACTATTTGACTTGAAACTTCACAGCAGTATTCCTAACGATAAATAAGTAAACATATGTTTTAGGTTTTTTGAGAATTCAACCCCTAAAAGGGGTGAATGTGGTGGAAAATCTGAAAATCAACATGGGTATCGTTTCTATGGTTTATTTTTCAAATCCAACGTGGCGGACGTGAAATACCATCTACCCTGTTGGGGTGAGCTGGGCTTGAAATGTCTAAATATCAATATGGGTGTCGTTTTTATGGACGTTCATTACGAAAATGGCATCGATTTTGAAGAGTTGATATGTAGAGTTGATATGTAGAGTCGATATGTAGAGTCGATATGTTGAGTCGATATGTATAGTCGATATGTAGTCGATATGTAGAGTCGATATTTAGAGTCAAAGTGTAGTCGATTTGTAGAGTTGATATGTAGAGTCATTATCTAGAATCAATATGTAGTCGATATGTAGAGTCTATGTAGAGCCGATAATTATATAAAAGCAGAAACTGGCTGACTGACTGACTGACATATCACCGCACAGCCCAAACTGCTGGATCTAGATATTCCAAATTTGGCACGTAGGTTCCTTATAATGTCTAGGGGTGTACTAAGAAAGGAATTTTTCAAAACTCACACCCTAAGTGGGTGAAATGGGGGTCCAAAGTTTGTATGGGGAAACAAATTAAGTAAGAGTATTTCATTCGAAACTTCACAGGAGTATTCCTAGCGATAAATGAGTAAACACATGCTTCAGGTTTTTTGAGAATTCAACCCCTAAAAGAGGGAAATGTCGTGACAGTATCTGAAAATCAACATGGGTATTGTTTCTATGGTTTATCGGGTCGCTGGTCGCTGATTACGAAAACAACAACAATTTTAATATCCAACTTGGCGGACAGGAAATACGACCTCTCCTGTTGGGGTGCGATGGGGTTGAAATGTCTAAATATCAACATGGGTGTCGTTTTTATAGTTTTTTGGGACGTTAATTACGAAAATGGCATCGATTTTGAAATTTAACATTGTGGACATGAAAATTCTTTAAAGTATTTGTGCCAAATTGCAATTCAATTGGAACATACGGGTCAAACTGAGATGCACCTTTCTTGTAGACGGTTAAAATTACTTTTAGTTCGCGGGCGAAGCCGCGGGCAAAAGCTAGTAAAATAATTATAATTTTAAAAGCCAAAGTCTTCAAAGTAGATGTATACTTTGAAAACTGGAAGAGTTCCATGTTTTTATTTATTCACTACCTTTTGTCCGCGTCTATTTATTAGTCGCCTTAACCCTAACTAGGCAGTGAACTATATCGGCCTACATTAGCTCTCTATAATAAGGTCCAAAAGCAATGGAAAAATTAGGTACCCTTGGCCTGGCTAAGGGTTAAGGGATCAATAGTACTTCTGTACAAAATCTAATAGCAAAAGTCCTTTTAGACTGACCAGGGTCTTAAACTATTTCTATACCAAATTTTGTCTTAATCGGTTCAGCGGCGCGAAAAGGCGATCAGACAGATAGTCAAAGTTACTTTCGCAATTAAATAAATAAATATCGTGGGACAATTCACACCAATTGATCTAGTCCCAAACTAGGCAAAGCCTGTACTATGGGTACTAGACAACGGATAAACATACTTATATAGATAAATACATACTTAAATAGATATTAAACATCCAAGACTCGAGAACAAACATTCGTATTCATCATACAAATATCTGCCCCGACCAGGAATCGAACCCGGAACCTCAAGCTTCATAGTCAGGTTCTCTAACCACTAGGCTATTCGGTCGTCATTATAATATTACTATGGTTTTTTTTATTACAATTGATTCAAATTTGATTGTCAATTTTTCTTGTATAGTGGGCGGCCAAAAGCTGCCTTATCGTCAAAATTATTTGAGCTAAAATGCCATTAGAAATCGCTTATCTTTGTCTATCAGCTGATTTTTTTTATTGAGAGAACGTTAACATATTCTGTTAAAGTTTATTATTGAACGTTTAAAAAAAAAGTGTACATGAACTTTTTTTATACAAGATTTTTTTTTGTCTCACGACCATATATATGAAAAAATACTCCATATAAAAATGTGGGAATGGAATATTTGGGACACTTCTTTTCTTGTATGATGATTCACTATCAACGATTCTGAGTAAGAAAAATCCAAAAAAAAATCGAATTCTGTAAAAAAAGTTCATTTAAACTTTTTTTTTAAAACGCTCTATTGACAACGTTTATGAACAAGGGAGTTGTCTCAATAAAAGGCACTGACCGCACACGCTGCACTCGAACTCCTTGAGGCCGGAGTGCGTCTTGTGGTGCTGGTTGAGGTTCTGCAGCGTGAAGAAGCACTTGCCGCAGTCCGCGCACTTGAACGGCCGCGGGCGGTCCTGCAATAACAATGGGGAATGGATGAAAATTTTAGAAATGCCTGATTATTTTTTTGGTGATAGGAATAACCTTCCTTAACACCAGAAAAAAGTTTCAGATTTTTCAGCTGCGACAATTATTTTTGAAAAATATAAACAGTTTCCTCATTTACGTTTTGGGTCAAGAACGGTAAATAGACACTTTCCTTTATCTGTCTCATAATACAAAAAACTATCTTAAATATCTGTGGTAAACTGACACTGGTAATGATCAATATGGCTGCTGCAAGTGTCAATATCATTGCCCGTGTCAGTTTATAATACATATTTAATATATTTTTTTGTAATATGAGACCGATCGAGGAAGGTGCCGTAACTGACCCAAAACGTAAGTGAGGGAACTGTTTATATTTTTCAAAAAAAATTGACGCAGCTGAGAAATCTGAAACTTTTTTCTGGTGCTAAGGAAGGTTATTCCTATCACCAAAAAAATAATCAGGCATTTCTAAAATTTTCATCCATTCCCAATTACATTCATCATTCATTATATAATAAACTCAAAACTCAAACTCAAAATGATCTTTATTCAAGTAGGCCTAGTAACAAGCACTTTCAAATCGTCAGTTAATTTTTTAGAGTAATTTTTAAACATAAAGTATAAAATATATATGATAAAAAAATTGTATAAAAAATACTAGTAGAATATTTCTAGTAGAATATTTCTAGAAAAACAATCTAATGTCAAAAATCAAAATATTACGAAAATAATAGATTAAAAATTCAGTCAAAACTAGTTCCATGGTGTTTTATCATTCATGTAGTCTTGTGTGCTATAATAAGCTTTCGAGATAAGTTTACGCTTCACATAGTTCTTGAATTTATTAATAGATAACTCAGTTAAGTTTCCTGGAAGTTTGTTATAAAACCTTACACAATAAATACACAACAAATAATTACTTTCTCAAACTTGCAATCAAATGTTCACATGGTCCGGAAATACTACGTAGGGTACGATGAGTGAAGATGATATGTAAAGGAATTTCATACAGCCTAACACACCTAGGCCAAAACTTCTTTTGTTTTTAAACGTCAAATTGTGACACAAAGTCGCGGCATTCAACCATCAAAAAAAAACATCAGGAGCCGTAGCATGGTTGGCCTTATCACGCGACAAGTGACAAGATAGGGGCGTCGTCTCGTTCTATCGAACGGTGTCAGCCAGTGACGCACGCTCTATCCTATCACCTATCGCGTGACAAGGCCAACCATGCTACGGGGCCAGAACGTTAATGTAAACGTCACCGGGTAAAAAGTTACTTTAAACGGGTAAAAAAAAAAAATTGACGCGTAGGTAAATCGAATGTGCAAGGGACAAGTCGCGACCACTAGTGTCGAAGGTTTTCATACATCGCATTTGAGTCAAAACCTCCTCGCTTTGCAGCTGACGCATAACAGACACAATTTAAGAAAAAAAAACCATTACGCCCATGAGCGTAATAAAGGCTATTGCAGCTCTGTATGCCTGCGCGTTATGAAGCCATCAGGCATTATAGTGGCGTACTCACGAGATGTGTCTTGAGGTGCGACTGGTGCGTGTATTTGGAGGCGAAGTTCTTGTGGCAGATGTGGCAGGTGTAAGGCCGTTGGCCGTTATGTAGGTTCATGTGCTCCACTAAGAGGGTTTTAGAACTGAAACATACAAATGACGTCACTTTACGTTAGCAGTGTTACGATTAGAAATAGGGGTGTATACTATTTATTATTACTTCAAAAGAAAGAAGGCAAAAAATACGCCTGATGACGAAAATCCCATTCAAATATGAGCGCTTTTCAAAAAACGTGTACAGTAAGGGAAATGTATTCACGTACCACCGTAGAACCCTGTCGCAATTGGCAGGCCGCCGTCACTCAAACTCGAGTGGTATGTCACCTTATTGCGATAGGGTTCTACGGTGGTACGTTAATACATTTCCCTTACTGTACATAAACATTTTTTTTCAGAATTCGATTTTTTTGGGTTTATCTTACTCAGAATCGTTGATGCTATCGATCCTCATACAAGAAAAAAAGTGTCCAAAATATTCCATTCCAGATCGTCACACTTTTGTATGCAGTCTTTTTTAGGGTTCCGTAGCCAAAATGGCAAAAACGGAACCCTTATAGTTTCGTCATGTCCGTCTGTCCGTCTGTCCGTCTGTCCGTATGTCACAGGCATTTTACTCGAAAACTATAAGGTGTATTTGAATAAAATGTTGAGGATAGGTGTATTTTGTTAGCCGCTACATAGTTTTGTAATTAAAATGACAAAAAAAAAAATTTTTAGGGGTGCACTCCATACATAAAACTAAAAGTCAAAAAATTTTTTTTCATTGTGACCCCCCGTGTGGCACATCAATCGATAGGCCTTTCAAAATAAATATAAGGTTTCTTAGCATTTTTTTTGATTAAGTGAATAGGGTCGGAGATAATCGCCCCGAAAGTCACTAAAATTCTGTCCCCCCCCCTCTAATTTTTGAACGGTGTATTTTAAAAATATGGAAAAATTCATGGACATAGGGCTTATTAAATTCATTCACCGAAAATTGTTTTGAACAAGATCGGCTCAGAGGTTTTAGAGATATTGCTGAAAAACTGCCTTCCTCAAAGAAAAAGACGTACGTGCCGTTAAATTTCTGTGACGATACGACCTTTTTAATAGGCACGGAACCCTTCGTTTTGCGTGGTCCGACACGCACTTGGCCGGTTTTTATTTATATGGTCGTGACGCACTGGTAGAAAAAACTTACATAGTAAAATCTGGGACACTTATTTCCTGTATGAGGATTGATAGTATCAACGATTCTGAGTAAGAAAATCCAAAAAAAATCAAAATCTGAAAAAAAAGTTCATGTACAGTTTTTTTTTGAAAAACGCTCATATCTCAAAAAAATACGAAGCTACAACCGTTTTAATATTGCTTGTTAGAGAGAAAACGCTCCTAGATCGTGACGTCACGACCATCGAGCGTCATAGTAAATGACAATCCTTTCATATGAACCTGCGTTTTCCGGAAAAGGGACCTCTTAAAACTTTGGACACTTATAACTTTGTGATTATTTTAACCTCTTACGTTGTTTTTTTCTCCATTTAACTACATTATTAATCCTTTTTCAAGAAAATACAACATTATTGGTTATTTTATTTAGCGTCTACACCCCTATTGAGCTATCTGGCTAAAACCGTCAAAATTATCGCTTTTTTTAACCAATATCTGCTTTTATGTAACATTTTTTGTATTGCGTGTTACGTGTCAAAGTACCTAAACGCAAAAGCAGACTATCGTTGAAAAAATTGCTTGACCGCTTCTTACCACCAAAACTGCCTTAGGCTGATTAAGGCCATAAATTCCTATATCTATGTATAATAAATTTCAGCTTCCTATGTCAAATGGTCTTGAGAAAACTGGCTGTGACAGTCGGACAGCCTCCGAGTGATCGCATAAGTGTAACATTGGACCAAACACATAAGCGGTTCCACAGAGTACCCATTACATACAAACTAAGAATCTCACAAACTATTCCTATTTACAAGTTTTATGTTAACTTGACCTGTTCGTATGTAAGTATATAAGTATGTAAGTTGTCCGTCAACATTTGCAATCCATTTTTGAGTCACTAACCGTTATCCGATTGAGCTGAAATTTTTTGTATTGGTATAGTTTGGATGACAATTCAATATTATCGTACCATCAAGCTTATCTGATGATGGAGACAGAAGGTGGCCATGGGAAATCAGTATTTAACCGACGTAATCTCGTTGTGTTTGGGCTCGTTAGAATCGTCTCAATGAGTAGTTGAGGATGGTATACAGAAAAGTACAGTCGCCAATAAAAGCTGGGTACAAAAACCGGACAAGTGCGAGTTCAACTCGCGTGGTGAGGGTTCCGTATATAATCTAAATTTCATGTGTTTTTGAATACTCAAACTTCTGATAGGTTTTCCTGTAATCTTTAGGCAAGGAACTATTTTCCATATTTTTTTCAGAATTTGAATCCTAGTAGTTTCGGAGATAAGGGGGGGGGGGGGGGTCCATTTTCGTCTTTTTTCCTAAATTACTTCAAATCTGTTTTTGCTAAAATTATAAAAAAAATATCTGACATGCTTACAACCAGAGATGGGCGTAATCAATTACTTTTGGAATTAATTACACCATTACATTCCAGTAATCGTGATTCCTCAGTAATCGATTACTTAGGTAATCAAAATTACTGTAATACTAGTACTATGATTACATTTGTAATCCATTCCTTTGGAATCGGTATTGTAAACCATTACTGTAATCTTGATTCCCCAGTAATCAAGTACTTAAGTAATCTGAATTACTTTACTCTAATTCCAGACTAGATTACCTACTTCATAAGCAGACCTTATTTTATAATTTTGTCAATGTCATTCAAATCAATTTTTTTTCGGTTTACATGTCATTACGTCATAAACTAAGAAAATGTCATGTCGGGGGACGGGGGGGGGGGAGGGACGGGGGGGGGGGAGGGGAGAGGGGGGCATCCCGCCCCACCCGGACTCCTCCCCCCCCCCCCCCCGCGATCCCCCATTCACCCCCCAGCGATTCACCCAGACTCAGCCCCCCCCCCTCCGACTCAACTTCCCTCCCCCTTCATTGACCCTACAACCCCCCCCCCCCCCCAAATGCTGTCCGGCTGGCCAGCTGTTCCTTCTACCTAAATTGTATTCGGGCGAGCCGCGCGCGCGTTTGCTCAGACACACGCTCAAATTCGACCGAGCCAGACCAGACGCAGGCATGGCATGTCCACACGCCCGCCCGAGCCAGTCCACACGCTCAGGCTAGCCGCGCAGATGAGCATGTGGACTGGCTCGGGCGAGCGTTCGTCTGGTGTGGACACGGATATTGACTGACCGACAGACCGACCCAACTCCCGCCCGAATCTATTGCTGGCTTAATTACTACCAGATTACTTCTATATATAAAAGTAATCTGGAAGTAATCAAGTCAACAATTCCAGTAATTTGGAACCGATATTGATTCCCAATTACTAGTAATTGTAATATTTGTATACATGATTCCTGATTCCCTAATATGTAATGGTAATTCACCGTTTCACTTGATTACATTACAAGTAATCTGACACCCAGTAGCGGATTACAAAGTAAAATCAAGTAATCGTGTAATCAGGAATCGATTACGAAATGCCCATCTCTGCTTACAACAACCCCTTACATTTGATATGTCACACAATACAGTTTGCGAAACTTTTTTTTTTTATATTCCAGTTTACCCCTCAAAAGTAAATTAATGAATTCTGAACAAGGGGGCCACCCCTTGTTCAGAATTCATTAATTTACTTTACGCGTCCATCTTTGGGTCACCAATTTACATATCTGTACCAAATTTCAACTCAATCGGTCCAGTAGTTTCGGAGCAAATCGGCTGTGACAGACGGACAGAGACAACCGAGTGATCCTATAAGGGTTCCGTTTTTTCCTTTTGAGGTATATCGGAACCCTAAAAACGAAACTTTTGACAGAAACTTATTATAATATTAGTATAGATTATTGTTTACCTATATTTTTTATGACAGATGTTGCATTCGTGTAATTTGCTCTTGTCCTGGCTCGAACTTTCTTTGTTGTGTTGTGCTGTAAGAAAATATTTTTATTAGGTTCAGTTATTATTTAGCAAAGTTTAGTTTCTTCGAAATTGCAAACAAAACCCTATCTCAATAGGGTTAACTTATGGTTTCCTTATGGTTACCACACCCGTATGATTACCTTAACAATAGGGTTACCCTATTATAAGGTTACCAAATCGATCCTCTCCTCCCCGGGAGGATTCCAAATAATTTGAACAGTGTATTTCTGAGGCCCTAAGGAGTAATAAATGTCACAGGAAGCCGAGTTCGGCTCACTTATTTTTTTCATACATAACTGGTCTAGCAAAATTTGAAAGCATTCTTTATACGACATTTTTTATACCTTAGGGCCTCAGAAATACGTGAAGATTGTTTGGAATCCTCCTGGCACCGTGTATGGCACCTTAGTCTATGGCACTGACCTAAGTGCGCGATGTAGTGGTCGCGTCGCTTGAGCAGCAGGCCGCAGGCGCGGCACACGTAGACGCGCGCGTCGTGCAGGCTGCGCATGTGCCGCATTATGAACTCCGCGTCGCCGGTGAAACGCCCAGTGCGTTCGCCTGGGAACAATATCATACTTTACATTTTTTTACGTCACACTTAGCTATAAAGTGGCAATTACCGCTCGCTACTCGTGCGGAAAATACCACTTCATGACCAGGGAATGTAGAATATTGTACTCACCTCGGGTGGTAATAAAGAAAGCCCCATATCGCAAGTGTTTGACGCCGGTGCGGAAGGCAAGGGCGATAAGTATGATTGCTGCCGCCACCCTCAATAGTACTATTCTGAATATTGGATATTTTTATCGCATTAAGTATTTATGTCTTTCATGTTATGAGTACTCTAGGCACTCATTGGGAGTGCCTAGAGAGATTGGGAGTTCGATTTGTGTATGATTGCCCCGTAATGGATATATATGTTCTACGATATATTGGGCTATTACTGAACCAGTGCGTTTCATCCTAGGCTCTATTGTCGCTTACCATCAGTTGAAACTGAGGTGAATCACTAGACAGTTTTTTTTTTAAGAGCCTATTGAGTGTCCCACTGCTGGGCAAAGGCCTCTCCCCGTGATCTCCATGCGTCCCTGCTAGGTGCTTCTTCCGCCCAATTGTTGAGGAATAGATCCAGGTCGTCCCGCCATCTCCGTCTAGGTCGGCCCCGTCTGCGGCACCCGTCATGTGGCACCCATTTCGTAGCTATATTAGCCCACCTGTCTGGATGCACGCGACAGACGTGGCCGGCAGTCCCACTTGAGGCTGGCAGTTTTTGCACCCACATCAGCTATGCGTCTTTTGGAGCGCAGTGTAGTGTTTTGGACCCGATCCGTCCTTTTAACACCTAGAATACTGCGCTCCATAGCGCGTTGGCAAACCTTCAATTTGGACTTCTGGCTCTCAGTGAGTGACCATGTTTGCGCAACGTAGGACAGGCAAATTTTATAAAAAAAAATAGTTTTGTTGTAAAGAGCCAGGAAACTAGCAGGCAAGACACGAGCTGCATTTAGGGACTCAAATTATAACGCTGTCTTACGTACCTCTGTGTTATGTCCCTCTAGTTTTAATGTTTATACTACTTTCAATTTGGCTTTGTCAATTTGTAGCACTTTGTGTTGTGTTGATTGAGATATCTGTTTTGTTTCTCCATAATTGTTTAGCCTGACAAATCGGTATTGCGTACGCGTCACATGTCTCCTGTTTGACATTTTAGTAGCCAGGATTGGCTAGCTGGTCTGTTGGAGCAGTTATGGTTGCGTTCGGAATTAAATTAAAATCAATTTAATCAGTGCAACAAGGTCTAACGTATCAATTATTATTTTTGTCACATATGTTAGTTTTATTGTTTTGTTTTTATTATTAATTTCTTTCTTTTCTGTATATTGTTTTATATTATTCTTTTTAGGGTTCCGTAGCCAAAATGGCAAACACGGAACCCTTATATTTTCGTCATGTTCGTCTGTCCGTATGTCACAGGCATTTTACTCGAAAATTTCCCATACCCCAATCACTTACCTTTATTTTTATTCTTTTTACACAGCACGCATTTGAATATACCGTCTTCTTTCACCACGATCTGCAGCTGAAACACACAATAAAGAGGGGAAATAAAATAAAAACCCGTCAGTCTAGTCACGTTTCGAACAAGAAAGATGCTTTTGATTTAGTTTATCAAAAGCGTTTTTTGTATTCAGTCGTTTTTAGTCAGTTTTTGACATGCCTTTTCCGTAACCAGGGACCGGAACCTGTTACCTTAATCAGGGTAAGAGGCTAAAATGTATTTTTTAATTTTTTTCTAAGATGACTTTTTGCGCTGTATACAGACTTGAACGCACAATTTATTCTTATTTTGCAAAATTTTGGGTAACCATAAGTTAACTCTAAAAAAACCCTATTTCAATAGGGTTAACTTATGGTTACCACATCTGATATGCTTACCATACCAATAGGGTTACCCTATCAGTAAGGTTACCAAATTGATAGGGTTACCAAATCGATAGGCTTAAGCCTGAAAAGGGGTTTTCTGGTCATTGGTCCCAACAATACGTATATCATTGAGTGACAACCAAAACTCATTAAGAAAGGTTGAGTTTTCCTTTAATTCGTTAGTTTTGTTTGTCACCCGAAGATACGACCAATTGGGAATGGATGAAAATTTTAGAAATGCGTGATTATTTTTTTGGTGTTATAAATAACCTTCCTTAGCACCAGAAAAAAGTTTCAGATTTTTCAGCTGCATCAAGTATTAAAAATATATATAAACAGTTTCCTCGCTTATGTTTTGGGTCAGGGACAGCTCTTTCCTTGATCGGTCTCATATTACAAAAAAATATCTTAAATATGTGTGGTAAACTGACGCTGGCAATGAGATTGACAGTTGCAGCAGCCATATTTGTCATAACCAATGTCTGATTACCACAGATATTTAAGATATTTTTTGTTATATGAGACGGATCAAGGAAAGTGTCTATTGACCTGACCGTCCCTGACCCAAAACGTAAGTGAGGAAACTGTTTTATTGTTCAAAAATAATTGTCGCAGCTGTAAAATATGAAACTTTTATCTGGTGCTAAGGGAGGCTACTCCTATCACCAAAAAAATAATCAGGCATTTTAAAAATTTCATCCATTCCCCATTTTGAAATGAACCTAAAAGTTCTGTGAACAAAGAGTGAATTTAGGTTAATATGGTTTAGAGTATACCCACGTGGTCAGTGAACTCCTGGTCGTCGTCCCGCGGCTTGCTCTGCACGGACTTGACGCGGTACATCTCTCCGGACTGCACTTTTATGAACGCACCACCTTCATAACAAATACGGAACTTGTCAAGAGTAACAATTAATTATTTTTATCTACACACATACTATAAACCCGCTAAAATGCGTTCAGAAACTGGCAGTAATGACCACCATTATATCGATAAGATTTATAAAAATAATTAACTTATCTCTGGCCGTACGTTATTTTGTACGTATTTTCATTAAGATATTGATATTGATAAAGTAATGAGTTTCAAATTTTGAAGCATGGCCCAGAGGTCAGAGCCTTCGATACTGTTATGGAAATCTAGTTGGTCTTGGTCATGATTTGAAATCTAGTCGGCCATGACGTTTCAATTATGGCAGTCATTCTAATGGTTCCCTAACACGTCATTGAGGATTTATGATATGTGTGTAGATAAAGTAGTGTATGAAACTACGTAATTAGGCCTTGAAACACGAGTGTGGTTTTATGAAACGAGCGTCAGCGAGTTTCATAATAGGATCACACGAGTGATGGATGCATGGATGCTGGATGCGGGTGGCGCAGGACCGGTCATTGTGGCACTCTTTGGGGGAGGCCTATATCCAGCAGTGGACGTAATTCGGCTGATATAATGATGATGATGACTATCCTTAACGTTATCAATTTTAACATGAGTCTACGCCCCTATTGTCCAATAGTTGGTATAGTATTCACCTTGTTCCCTCGCGGCCGCGATGATAGCGTTGGCCGTCTCCTCGTCGCCAGACACTTGCAGCTCGATTTGGGAATCTTCGTCGTCTGGAAATTAATGCAAATGTCAACAATTATCAACAATTTCCTGTTGATATTCTGTCCCTTCAAATTCTTAGAAAAAAAAAACAAAATGAACTTCTAACACGCTTGGAAGATGGCTCATAAAAAAGGGTCTAACAATGACAATAAAACTCTTTCAATTGGTGATATTGAACTCATCAAATCACAGTTTTAAAAAGTGGCAGTAAAAAGTTGATTCACCTTATACATACTAAACGAAATATATGATTTTTTTGAATATGTCTTTAGTAAGGCTACGGTGTTTACCATCTCAGGCAAGGCAGGTCATATTGCTTCTGTTTGCCGCCGATGTGTCCCGCGTAAGGGCAAATGTTTGTGTGATGATCATGAATCTTTGTTTCTGAGTCTTGTATGTTTTCTATGTATGTATTTATATCTATTATATATATCGTCGTCTAATACCTATAACACAAGCCTTATTGAGCTTACTATATAGTTCGATTTGTGTAAGAATGTCCCCTAATATTTACTATTTATTTATTTATGTATTATTCTGTTGGTAATCCTAAATTAATAACAAATTAGACATTAACATTTTCACTGCAAGCCTAGCGGGCGTCCTCGCCGTAGGCGCTTTCCGCTACTTAGCGGGAGAACCACGGGATCGGCTATGAGCGTACAGTCAAGTGCAAAAATATGTATCGATTTAATCTCTCATAAATATGTACCACAACCTTAATCCACTGATATAAGAGCGTTGCGACATATTTATAAGCATGTTGTATGCACCCATATTTTTACACTTGACTGTACCGCGTAGCGATTCTTGGCGGTGAATGTGTTAACGGCTATCGAACCTTGGCTGTCTGGCTGTGTGTCATCGTCCTCGTTGAGCAGTTCAAGAGACTCTCCATACACCAGCTGCTGACCAGACACCACTCGGAGGATAGAGTTGTCGCTCGACATCACTATCGTCTCTGCAATAGATACAAATTGGGAATGGATGAAAAATTTAGAAATGCCTGATTATTTTTTTGGTGATAGGAATAACCTTCCTTAGCACCAGAAAAAAGTTTCAGATTTTTCAGCTGTGTCAATTTTTTTTGAAAAATATGAACAGTTTCCTCGCTTACGTTTTGGGTCAGTTACGGCACCTTCCTCGATCGGTCTCATATTACAAAAAAAATATATCAAATATGTGTGGTAAACTGACACTGGCAATGATATTGACACTTACAGCAGCTATATTGATCATTACCAGTGTCAGTTTACCACAGATATTTAAGATAGTTTTTTGTAATATGAGACCGATTAAGGAAAGTGTCTATTTACCGTTCTTGACCCAAAACGTAAATGAGGAAACTGTTTATATTTTTCAAAAATAATTGTCGCAGCTGAAAAATCTGAAACTTTTTTCTGGTGCTAAGGAAGGTTATTCCTATCACCAAAAAAATAATCAGGCATTTCTAAAATTTTCATCCATTCCCCATTCAATTAATAATAATAAATCAGCCTATATAAGGCCCACTGCTGGGCACAGGCCTCTCACGGATGAGAGGGATCGGGCAGCAGTCCCCACGCTGGCCCAGTGCGGGTTTGTGACTTCACATACACCTTTGAATTTCTTTGTAGATGTACGCTGGTTTCCACACGATGTTTTTCCTTCAGCGAAAAGCTAATGGTAAATATCAAATGATATATCGTACATAAGTTCCGAAAAACTCATTGGTATGAGCCGGGATTCGAACTCACAACCGCCGTTTGACAGCCGCATGTATAAAACACTACGCTCTCGTAGGTCTTTCTTCTGCGGAATTAATAATTATAATTGGCCATGATGATGATAATTGAAATAAGGAACGAAAAGACCCGTGTTCAAGAACCCATATACAAACAAATAAATATAAAGGTTATCCTAAACAAATAAATATAAATATTATCTTCGTGTCTCTTTGTCGTCTAGAGACGACAGTGTCTCTTGGTCGTTTAGTAACGACAGTGTCTCTTTCTTGTCTAGAGACGACGGTGTCTCTTGATCGTCTAGTAACGTCAGTGTCTCCTTATTGTCTAGAGACGACGGTGTCTCTTGGTCGTTTAGTAACGACAGTGGCTCAGTGTTATCTAGAGACGACAGTGTCTCTTGGTCGTCAAGTAACGACAGTGTCTCCATGTTGTCTAGAGACGACGCTGTCTCTTAGTCGTCTAGTAACGACAGTGTCTCCTTGTCGTCTAGAGGCGACAATGTCTCCTTGTCGTCCAGTGCCGACAGTGTTTCTGTCAACTAGAGAAGACAGTGCCCTCTTGTCGTCCAGTGCCGACACGCTCACCAACACTACGCACTGTATACAATCCACTTACGTTCCTCCTCGTCCTCTCTCTCGCTCAGTATCTCTAGTTTCCCGACGATGTACTGGTCGGTGCGTTGCTCGGCGTCCGGCTCGCCGTCCCCGCTGTCATCCAGTGACGACAGGAGGCTCACGTCGAACACGCTAGATTGGTCGCCGGATTTCTGGAATAAGAGAGGAGCAAAATGATGTATTTACTGCGAGGGCGTTACATTGAACCCTGAGCGTTACGAACGATTCAAGCGTTAACGCCCATGACGAAAATAATTTTACTCCTGTGTGATACAATTTCTCACACCGACTATGAGGAAAATATAACAGTCATCGATAGTTTTGATTTCAGTAAAACGTATAATTTATTGTGACTTTTTTATATTACGAAAAATTCATACATTTTCATATAACATTGTTAAAAATAAAACTTGAAATATGTTCGTTTTTAATCGATTACGATGAAATTACAATCGATTATTATATTAAGATCTGTGTTCAATTGGCACATTGCGTAAATGCTACATGCCAATGAATAAATTAAAAACCGGCCAAGTGCGTGTCGGACCACGCAAAACGAAGGGTTCCGTGCCTATTAAAAAGGTCGTATCGTCACAGAAATTTAACGGCACTTACGTCCTTTTCTTTGAGGAAGGCAGTTTTTCAGCAATATCTCAAAAACCTCTGAACCGATCTTGTTCAAAACAATTTTCGGTGAATGAAATTAATAAGTCCTATGTCCATGAATTTTTTCATATTTTTAAAATACACCGTTCAAAAATTAGAGGGGGGGGGACAGAATTTTAGTGACTTTCGGGGCGATTATCTCCGACCCTAATTCACTTAATCAAAAAAATTGCTAAGAAACCTTATATTTATTTTGAAAGGCCTATCGATTGATGTGCCACACGGGGGGTCACAATGAAAAAATTTTTTTTGACTTTTAGTTTTATGTATGGAGTGCACCCCTAAAAAAATTTTTTTGACTTTTAGTTTTATGTATGGAGTGCACCCCTAAAAAAATTTTTTTTTGTCATTTTAATTACAAAACTATGTAGCGGCTAACAAAATACACCTATCCTCAAAATTTTATTCAAATACACCTAATAGTTTTCGAGTAAAATGCCTGTGACATACGGACAGACGGACAGACGGACAGACGGACATGACGAAACTATAAGGGTTCCGTTTTTGCCATTTTGGCTACGGAACCCTAAAAAGTAGCTTGAACAGAAAAGTAGCATTTTGATCCCTCTCGTCGTGGAACAAAACTTACTTTTCCGAATGAAAGGTGTGAAAAATATTTTTGGTATATAGTCAAATAAACCGTAAATACAGGCCCACAAAAATCCACATAGTTGTCAATATCATAGTAAAATGTTTAAAATTGAAAATACTGATGACACATAAGTCGTGATACAGAATAAAGAAAAGTAAATCTATCAATGATTCTTAAAAATTATCATTTTGGGCCCGACCAGTGCGAAAAAAATTTGGTGGGAATACATAGGTAATGTCTTCCATCAAATGCCCAAACTTATAAATATTATATGTAATGTGCAAAAATATATGAATGTTTACCTTTTTGGTTACTTCACTTGTGCCGTCCTCTTGAGTAACTATAGCGTAAGAGCAGTCTGCAAATAAAACTCGATGTGAGATTTCAGAGTAAGAATGAATCAAGGATCGGAAAACCCCTTTTAAGGATTAAGCCTATTGATTTGGTAACCCTATCAATTTGCTAACCTTATGATAAGGTAACTTTCATGATGGTAAGAATATCGGATGTGATAACCATAAGGTAACCAATAAGGTAACTTATGGTTACCATCCGATTATTGGGCCAAAACCTTTTATAGGGAAGTGGGGCGTCGCTTGCAAGAATGAGGGCTGGATCCCCGCTCTGGGTCGTTTCTGGTGCGAAGGTGCTATGGCTACATAGCTGTTCAGCGCGGCAAGGCGGTTAGCGTGATGGGCACCTTTGCACCTGGAGTGACGCGGGGCGGGTTGTTTGATATCTTAGTTTTAAGTTTAGCTTACTTGGTAATAAATTTTAGTTTTAGGTACCTATTGTTTGTAATATTTTGTGTTCTAAATAACTGTTCTTCTTTAATTAATTTATACAGGGTGATTCCGGGGTTGTGGAGCAAGAATGACCAAAAGCAAATAAGATGGTCACACTGAACCACTTTTCCCATGGGACCGACCACGAAATCGCAAAAAATAAGAGCCAATTAAGAGTTAACTGTGACTAAATTGAGAGTTAATGTATGGAACAGCTGATTTTTTTTTGCGATTTCGTGGTTACCACTTAGGAAAAGTTGTACAGTGTGACCATTTTAAATATTCGCTTTTGGTCATTCCGGATCATGACCCCGAAATCACCCTTTATATGATATTTACCTTCATCAATCTCCATAGGCTGGTCATCATTGTTCACATCACCCTGCTGTCCTATCCTCTGCAGCACCATGGAACTCATAAAGTCCTTCGGTAAACTGGCCTCTTCGAAGATCAAGTCGTTCTCACTGGTGGTGGGTTCTGTCTTCTGTATGCCGATGTTCTTGGAGAGCGCTGGGGTCGTCTTGATGCTTTGGGTCAGGACTGATGAGCCGACGGTGACTTTGAGACTCAGTTTTGATGGGATTGTTGTGGATGTCTGGAAATGATGTGTGGTTGGCAGTTTTAGGGTGAATATACACTAGAGATGTGCAAAACTGCTTTCGTATACAGCGTGTCCCAAAACTTTGCCACATGGCGGGAAAGTACCTTAAATATTGAAGATAGTAAATTGTGCTGAAAGAAGACTTCATTTTATTTAATAAATAATTTAAACTGCATTGGACTCCAACCCACCATATATAAAATCTTTTTATTTTTACGATAGGTAGCTACCGATCGAAAGAGTTACTCATTAGAATAATTTTTTCCTGAATAACCCTCCATGAAATTTTTATTATTACGTATTGTATGGTATCCTATTTATCTATCGATTTTTTCAATTTTATTTGAATGGAGTTCCATTTTTTTTAATAAAATGAAGTCTACCTTCAGTTAAATTTTCTATTGTCAATATTTCAGGTACTTTCTCTCCGTGTGGTTAAGTTTTGGGATACCCTGTATTTGACACCTACCTGTCAAGCATGATAGGTGTTATTATAAAACGCGGGGCCCTAAAATGTGGAAGCCCCTTCTGTTGCACTTACACACACACACAATGTGTCAATTGTATTGTATGTCTACTCCCTTTATATCTGTGTGTCTTTTGTGTAGTGATGTAAGTGAAATACAGATGAATTTCTTTTGTTTTTAAAAGTGTCCGAAACAAAACAAATGCAGCTCAGGTCCATTTGAATATGATCTAAAGAGAATAAGTCCTATGGGTAAGACCGTGGGCCTTGGGAGGTTAAAACAATATTAGAAGAAAGGTTACCTTCCGCGGCACTGCGGCGAGGCGGCCGACGTTGAGCACGAAGTCCGGCGGCAGCGGGTGCAGCTTGGAGGCCGGCAGCACCAGCGTGCGGGCCTCGGCCTTCGTGGGGCTCTCGCTGCTCTTGTGGATCTGGCCGCGGAGCTCCGTCTTTATGTGCTTTAGCCTGACAATGTTACATTACTTGTCTCAGTACGGTGCTGTCTGAAAACACCTCGGCACAATGCTGAGACAGCAACCGTTTCACTGCCCCGAAGACACACACAATATGTGTCAATTGTATTGTATGTCTACTCCCCCTGTGTGTAATATCTTCCTTCTTAATTAAAGTAATTATATTGAATTTATACGACTTTTCGCTTTTAATCCTTTAAGTGTTACGTCGAATATAAATGATGCCACAGCAATATATTACGTGAAATGGTTTTATTATTATGAAAGAAGATAATACAACGTGATACACTTTTGACTGCCATGAATAGTTACGCGTAGCCGATCCCGTGGTTTCCCCGCTAGGCGAGTTCCTATCAGTGAATTGAATGTGTTAATATCACTGGCGCCCAAAAAGTTAATAATAATATAATCTCTGATGATCTAGTAAAAAAGGTCGCGGGATTCCGCTGGATGCGGGTGGCGCAGGGCCGGTCACTTTGGCACTCTTTGGGGGAGGCCTCAATGTCCATCAGTGGACGTCTTTCAGCTGATATGATGATGATGATGATAATTTCTTTATTCAGACATGATCCACAGTTTGTCAGTAGTTTCCTTAATCCTATGATATCCCATGTTAGTAAATATATTAGATGTAAATAAATAATTGTAATTAAATAATAATGAATGTATGTAATTACGAACACTAGAATTAAGTTCTTCTGTACGCTACTAACAAATATGGACAAGTATCCGAATTAAATGATTATGATTAAAGATAGTGTTTTTTTAATTAAACTTAGAAGCGAAGCTATACTACACATAACATTTATTAAGTGTTAAAATTTCTAATTTTAAGGCTATACCTACAGTTTGAACTGGACCTTTAGATACATCGGAAAAGAAGATTCGCGGCAAACTTCAGAATAAAGAATTACATTACAAAACCAAATCATGAAACCAGACCATAAAATATTTCTTACCTAACTTGTAAGTCATCATATTCCTTGCAAGTTTGACTGCATTTCTTGCATATGACTGTAGAATGTATGTCTTCCTCTTTCAAGGGCTTCTCGGCTATCTCGCTCACGATGTCTAGGAGCTTCTTGCCAGATTGAAGATTACTCTGTAACAATTGTAAACACTTGTTTTGACTGTACTTTTGTTACTACCTTCAAATACTACCGGTTTAGTTTAGGAGTTGCGGCCACCTGACTCCGTCACCAGATCAGCTCGGTGGCGCCATCATACTGCACTGTCACCGAATGTACAATGTATGCTGAAGGATATTGCCGCGCATCCATAGTACGTTTGTACAAATACAAAACTCTTTACGTCATACCTGGCCATAAGAGTAACCTAGTCGGTAATAAAGAAAGCCTCAGATCGCATATTTATCGCGCTTGCCGAAGAGACCTTTGTTTTACCGCCCTAGGTAAGTAATGTACTATTTTTACTTGATCTCACATTTCCCTGTTCATATGTAGCTATATAACATTCTTTGATTTGTGATAAGCAGGGAGCGGACAAATGGATGTCATTACTCGCAGAACATGGACATGACTTCAAAGATTAATTCATTATTTTTTGCCTATAACTATAAATAATTAAACATAATTTTGAGATACCATTACCACGTCGTATTTTATTTACTTCAATTTTCGCCAGGAGCTCGTTAGAAAATTGACGATATTCAAAAGGCGAAATTAAAAAAATTGCCATGACTTTATTTATTACGATATCTTTCGTGATACACGCAAAGAATCACAGAGTAAATTGAATAAATGTCAGCACATTACAATCAATGTCAAAAAAATCATCGTATTTTTAAAAAGGAAATTAAAGAAGGTATGATATCTTTCTTTTATTATTCCATTGAAGTCTTAGCAATATTCACTAAGAAATCAATTGATTAATTAATTAATCTTTAGTCATGTCCATGTTCTTGCGAGTAATGACATCCGTTTGTCCGCTCCCTGGGATAAGTAATAATACAGACAGATTGGGTAGAAAATAAAATCAAGTGTTTACGACGCCTGTTTGGTTGTGGCAGAAATTAAACGTTGGTACAGGATTCGGCAATGTCCTTTCAGCTCAATTGGATGCTTTCCTGCAAAATGGTTTACAAATTGATGACCACTTGCTAACATAACAACAGAGCAAGTGAAATAAAAGCTTCTAAAAATTATAACTTATCTCACCTGGCGATAAAAAGGGCAATTATCGCCTGCTACGCGTACGGACAATCCCGCTTCCTGGCCACGGGGAGAGTACATTTTTGTACTCACCACACCACCTTGACAGACAGACAGACGGACAACAAAGTGATCCTATAAGGGTTCCGTGTTTTCCTTTTGACGTACTGCACCCTAAAAGGTGGAACTATGCCAAGGACAACAAATTATATTTCCCTTTCGGTCAAACTTATTGAGATTTGTATGCTACCATCTCGCTCGGATGTGGTACTATCATAGGTTCATGGGTTCTTAGTTACCGTGTCCTGTACGAGGCTGATGGTGATGGTGGCGGTGCTTGTGCCGCATATGAAGCAGCTCGCCACCCGCGACGCCATCCTGCAAACAATGCTCATTACATAAGGTCGCATAAACACACGAGAAGCTAAATTCAACAAGCATAGAAAGTTCAAAAAACTGTATCTCGACTACAGCACACTAACTGTAAAAAAATACTTTTTTTAATACAAAAAGCAGCCCAAAGGGTCTGCTAGATGGTCACCAACCAGCCCCTCCGACAGAGCGACCTTGGTCGGCAGCGACCCTGTAGACAGTTGCAGCAAAAATTCAAAGTATAACAGTTGGTGCCAACCAAGGTTACTAATAATAAAGGGCATTTACTTGTGCAATGAGCATGAATATTTTGTTTCAGAGTTTTAGATTTTTCATAATGCATGTTTGTTTTCTAATAGCTACTCATAGAATCTTTGTATAGTTTGGGATCCTGATGAGTACAATTTTGAATATTATTTTATTATATATTGTAAATTCATGTTTTAATAAATAAATAAAAAAGAGAGGGTGTGACCTCATACTGTGAGATTAAACAAAGTCAGAATGATGACATACACACATACAGACAGAGTGGTGTTGAAATTGCAGTACTCTTTCAATGTATAAATATAAATAACCAACACCCAAGGTGCTAAAAAACTAGGTCAACCTTCTTTTGAAATAGGATAACTTGGACTTATAAGACTAGCCTAGCCAGTATTCTATAGTATATCGAAAGTAGTAGTACTAAGTACTAACGCGATTTCAAGAAAAGATACTCTCATTAACTAGGGCGTTATGTAAAAGAAAAATTGATTGAAACGAATATACGGAGGGAATATTGTCATAATATTTGTAAACAAACTTGTAGTGAATTTAAATCTATTGCCACCATAGGAATAAAAATATATCATTCACGGCGCATTCGGTGAGTTCATCGGTACATATATATAGCACTTCGATCCCTTTGTGCGCCACACTCGGCCATCTTGTTTCATCTGGGCACGTTTACCATCAAAATACTATAAAGAAAGTTAACAATAACATATGAAAACGCATTACCTGACGATTTATCCAGTTTCCTCAGGATTTAGTTAGTTTCTATAGGTTTTCTGAAATATTTTGCCAAACAAGTTGTCAGCAATGACTGGTTTACGCAAGCAGCCACCATTACGTACGCTACGTAACGTCAATGTCAAATGATTCTTTCTAAAATTCACCACACGGAGCGCTATGGAGCGCTGTGTTCAGTTAAATCTGGTATGTTCTCAGTTACATTTTATGTCCGTTAATAAAATTCAAGTTTATTGATTAAAATTAAATATTTTTTGTAGTAATCAAAATATTAAATGCCACTTGAAAAAGAAACATAATTTCTAGATTATATGTAGTTCACATAGCATACCTAACATAGTTTATAGTTTTAACGTAGGTACTTAACACTTAAAATGAGCGCGGTCTCGCCAACAAACTGTTATCGCAGTTTGGCGAGTAATATAACATTGGTAATTGTTTTGTACTTTTGATTAATAAATTTAAAAAAAAAGATATTGTTCGGCCACGATAGATTTGGGAATGGTACGTACCATACGTAGTATTCTCATAATGTCATCTAACCGGTCAACGATGTCCGTGACACCGCAACGAACGGACACTCATCCTTATCTCTTTCTTTCTATGGATAGCACTACGTTGGCCGAATCATCGACAATACCGATGGGGCCATAACAAAAAAGATTGATTGATTGATTATGGATAGCACTAATACCCCATACCCCCTATCACTAATCACTAGCACTATTACGAGTATTGCTATGAAATCAATCAGTATGATATTGAATTAATGCCTTAAATTACTCAATTAATGCCTTAGGGGCATAGTTTACGACCGCTTTAGCCTAGTTGGTAGTGACTGCCTACGAAGCAAGAGGTCCTAGGTTCGATTCCCGGTAAGGGCATTTATTTGGCTCTGAATTTATGTCTATATAAGTATGTTTATCGTCATCTAGTTCCCATAGTACTAGCTTTGCTTAGTCTGGGACTAGGTCGATTTGTGTAAGATCCGCAAATATTATATTTATTTATTTAAGTATGTATATTAATTCATCTCGTTATACAGTGTTGCAACACGCTGTTTTTTTTTAATTTGCCGCTCTTTTCTAGGGTCATCTTTTCCTGATGAGACTAGTTGAATGTTTTGTTTTCAGCTAGTTTGCAACTGACACGTTTGTCTGGTTAGACTCATCCGCATTTCATACCCATACCTACCTCACCATATTTTTTCTTTAGGCTGTGCACGGTGAATACCTTACGGTGATCTTTTCGGACAGCACGGAAAACAGAATCAGGTATTATCAGTTTCATTGCAATCGAAAGATTTCTATCACGCTAACATTTGTATTTCTTATTTACTCACTGGTTTAACGGACCCATGGACCGCATCCTATTGAATAAATGAATGGAATGAATCACGCATGGTTAATCATTCATGTGTTTTCAATTACAGATTTAGTATGGATGGTAACTACGAAAAGTTTCCAATCTGTGGCACAAAACTTTGCTAGAAAAAATGGCGGCAATCCTTATCGGACAAAAAATGTTCCTTCCTCGAACGAATCTATTCTCTCACACAATGGTAAATATTTATTTTTTAACTATTAAAAATAAAATGATATGCATTTCAGTCAAAAACATTATTTATTTCTATACAATTTACATATCGCGCCTCAAGTGCAACACTATGATAACTATGCACTTATACATTACATTAAAAACAATATAACTTGAATTCAAGAAACAAAAACAACTTGTACTTATTATTTACATATCGACATGATTCTCGCATATTTTTTTTATAAATATTTATTTACTTAATTTACTCTTATAATTCACGTAAGTAATTGTGCAAAATATTAAATTAAGTATGATTTACAATATGCTTACATTATCCAACTTAAGTTGGTGTAATTTTTTTTGTGAAATTAAAGTATTGGAGAATTTGGCTAATATAAATATTGTGTAAGAGTATTTTGAGCAAGTAGATAATTTAATAAGTTTGTAATTTTTATGGCAAGTAATTTGGAAATGTTATGGATGGACAGGGACTATAGACAAACATTATTGATAATTATATATTCCATATTTTATATTTCTGTAATAAATAAGGGCTCGAATATCACAGCAGATTTCTTGATAAAAGCTGAAATAAATGTCGAGATTCAATAATGAGTCGATGAGGTTTTATGAAAATGTTTAATCATAAAGGTATTATTATATTGGTAACTGGCAAGATTTTAATGAAATTATTATGAACGTGACTAGAAAAGAAGGTACTTAAATACTGAAGAGATCTCATGTCTGGGTGTAGTGGATGGAAGATGTGCTGTCTTTTTTTTATTCTTCTTTTGTACCGGTTAGTCGTGAATTTTCATGTATTTTATATACTTACATAAATAAAATAAAATAATTAATTTTTTATCATCATAAGAAAATATGCAATAAGAAATGCGTGGTCACAATATAATTATGAAGTTGCAGTATAATGACTTGTAGGCCTGGGGCCCGTTTTCATGAATGTAGGTATGTGTACCAGGCCTTGATGTTAACGATTTTGCTTTGAATTAAATAGGTTGAACCTGTTCGAAAATATGATTAGACCTCTTCATTGAATCCTGGTGCGTACGACAACTGTCTGATGGTTTCTAACTTTAAAGTGAAAACACTCCTTTTTATGGGCGTGTAAAAAGTACTTAGATGACAGCACCAAGCTTTGATGAAAATAGTGAAGTCATGTAGGTTCCCCGGGCCCATCTTTCTCACTTGAGCGCAAGTTTATTCTGAAAGATTATTTTTATATACTTAATTTAAAATATATGTTCACTTGTATATCTGCAAATTTCAAAGGAAGCAGCTTCATTAGAGAATGCTTTCTAAATTAGGACTCTATTTCGTAGGAAAAAAAAATGTCTTCTTTTGAAATCCGCGTCATTATACTATGTGACCATTTTGTTGAATAGTTGAATGTCAGTGTTCAGTACTAGGAAATGAGAATGATTGCAGTGGTTGTGTTGAAATGAAAGAATATTTTGTTGTGTTGACATAATATGTATTTAAAGTTACCATGTAGCTACAAGTACCTAGATCCAATGCCAAGTCTAAAAATATTTGAAAGAAACTAAATTATAAAATGTTTACATTTATATACCTTAACATGTATGCAAGAGTGCTGTTTCTTGTGTTATTTTTGGAGAGTCGATCTGCATTTGGCTTTATTTGTTATTATGTAATTATGTGTAACATTTCTATAATTTAGACAATGATATTAACACGATGAGTATTTTGTTTAAAACAAACAGACAAGGCAACAAATATAAGGTAGTTTGGACAGATTTATATTGCGTTTTGCCAAGTAATATCATTGTCTAAAGATCATGTAGGTATCTGACTGAAGATTCATAAAGTACCGTCGCACAATACATTAACTGTAGAACATCAAAACCATCGACAGCAAACGTGTGTACATTAAACACAATAGCTACCACGACATCCAGGGCCTATGCTAGAACATTTAGTTTTTCATTCGAAAATATTTCTAGAGAAAAAGATATGCATCTATTTACCTGATAACACTGATTTTAAATGTTATTATAATTTTATTCAGCTATTTAGAGAACTATCGGCGCGGCCCGCAACACTGTTTAAGGTCACAAGGGGAAAAAATAATGTCTTTTATGTTCGTGACTGGAACAGAGCTGCGGCCGGCGCTCTCGCGTCTACTCTTACTTAAGAACACAACAGAACAGCGGGTGTCTAGCTCGCACCGAGGACTAAACTACACATTCTTGTGCAGGCTTCCAAACTGTATCTAATCGAATCGACACTTTTTTTTTCAGTATTAAGTAAAATTTATAGAAAATCCGTACTGTCATATTTTTCCACTAATCGAATATAATTGACATTGCAATGACACTTACTACTAGCCTAGAGAGTGCTAAACTATTTCTTACAATTAGATATTTTTTTGGTTCTTTAATTTTAGAATAAACGTGTCAACTCAGGTGTAACAAAAAAATATAGTGCCACTCTATTTTATATGGACATCACGAAACCCATGCAAAAATAAATGAAGAAACATGCACAGTTCAAGCATGATTCTACGTCGAAAAGTGAAACTAAATAAAACTCAAATTGTCTACCTTATAGCATAACATTTTTTTTATTTCTTGTACATTTTCACAACTGTCATGTTACAAACAACCAAAGTTTTGGGAAAAATCGTCGTATTTATCGTCAATATATGTACTCGTGGAGTGGAGAAAATATTTTTCCCACAATTTGAGAACAAAGGGAAAATAATAATTATTTCCAAAATAACCTTAACAAAGTCACAATCTAATATCAGTTTACTATTTTATCACTAAAAAAGGGAAACACAGTACCATCCTCAAAACTCCAACAAAAAAAACCTATAAATTAAAATCATATTTTTTATTTAAAGTCATTCGCTTGTGACTAAAAAAAATATACACCGAGGAGTGTTTGAAAATGGCACCGCAAAGAACATGTATAAAACTAAGTCTAACATTACACAAATCAAAATGGGAATATTACTTAACCAATACGTAAGACAACTATATACTAGTGCAAATAGTCAAGCAAATGCATAACGCATTCAACAGACATCGTCCATTTAGAAAAACAAAACAAAAAGTTAAATAAAAATGGAATTGTAATGTGTTAACATGAAAAATTGTATGTGTCTAAAATTATATTAATAAACTATCTGTTAATGTCTTTATTAGGTAGTGATCTAGATCACATAAAAAGTAAAGGAATTATATAGATGTTGCCATTGTCATTTTTGAGGAATCACCCTTTGGTAACTGGTGTGTTTTTGGGTATATTTTCATTGTGAAATGGCAACCCCAGTCCCCGCTCTCATGGTGTGGCTGTGTGTGTGAGTGGCTCCGTCTTGATATGTGTTTGTGTGTGTTCGCCGTCATCGCCGTTAACTAGAAGCAAAATACGTTCAAAATGTGAATTTACTAGAATTACCAGCTACGGTCACGACCTAAAAAAAATAGGTGTATTTTGAAGAACTTTATCACTACTTTCAACTATTGTGTACACTTCAAATTGTTAAAAATTGTGAGTGTTCTTATATTATGATTCTTTAAAATGCCCTTTTTAAGTCAGACCGTATTATGTATGTATGTAAGTAAAATATGTTCTAAGGTATATCAGTCGAAAAAAAAAGAAATGATAACAATATAAACTAAAAAACTAAATACGAATGGATTGGATAAAAAACCATATAATACAAGACATGTACACATGTTAACAGTATAATAGACAAGTAGTGTATTACAGTACCTAATATGAAACATTATTTGTCATTGTGATATGTAGTTTCGAAAGCAAATTCATAAATACAGATATCACGACATAAGTAATGTCAAACATTGATTTCTATACTATGCTGGATTGCTAAAATAGTAAATGTTATAATGATGATGAGTACTAATACAACTATAAGAACTATCTTGAAAGAAAATTGCCATTTTTTTTTTTTTTGCCTTGATGAATAGATCTATATGAAACAAGCAAGTATGCCGTTAAAACTAGAAATAAAACAGTTATAAAAGTAATCTTACGATAGATGATTACGAAAAGATGTCTACGGATGTTTTGAACAAGTTTTGCAACATTCTAGAAAATGGAATGTTTTATTTTATTTTATTGTGAGTTTTAAAATTAAAAATTGACGGTTACAATTAAATATTGACTTTTATTAATTTAGTTGATTTAAAACTCTAAAATTTGACAACTCTAACTACAATCACAGCGTTGAGTTACAACACTGCAACACAATATAAACATACCGTGATAACGGAATGGTGAACATTACTGAATGCAGTTGTTGAAACCTTTGTTTGTCAAACACTAACGTTTACTTTTAGCTGAAAATAAACTTACAATTAATAGCTCTACTCTTTCTAAGGTTCTGCCCTTGGATTTGGATATGCTGGATCTAGGGATTATAAGGTTCTGACTTAATCGAGACAGGGTAAAAACTGAAAAGAGAAAAAAAAATAAGGAAAGGTTAGAATAGAAAAGAAGAAAAATAAAATACGTACAAACGAAGACATTCTCGTGGAACGGATTAAAATTAAATAATACAACAAGATAAAGTCAAAATAAGTATATGCCTCGACCCAGGAGTAGTGGGAAAAGCGATCAATGTCGCAATTTTGACCCCGATTTCATAATGAGGGTTTCCAGTATGCATTACGTCACCAGCTAGCATTGCGGAGAGAGGTTTTTAAAATCCACCAATCAAATTGATGATGATTGATAGATGATTGAACATGATTGGTGGATTTTGGTACCTAGGCCTCTTGCCACAGTGCTGCTAGCTGGTGGCATACTTAATGCTTTCTGGAAATCGACATTCGTTAACCCTTTGACAGCTAAAGACGGCCACAGCCGCGCGCTTTGCGCATTTTCGTTAATTTTATGTAATAAAAAGCTTTACAAGTAACTTGACACATTTTTTTAAATAGTTCATGATACGTACATTAATTTAGACATGACAATATTTATAAACATATATCAGAAGTTTCATTTTATTCATTGTTTTGTTTTGTACCCTTGCTGTCAAAAGGTGAACAATAGCGCTCCTTTTAGAGAGGAAAAGGTCTTAATTCCTATCGAATAATGAAAGCAGCTTTTGTTAATAGACTAACTAAGACGTCGGGATGAAAGTCGGTGCAATGATCGCTTTTACCAAGACTCCTGGTGCTTAGTATAGTTCCTTAAATGTATCTTTTTTTGTACACAAAAATAAAGGAGAAAGGCGAAATAATTTTTTTTTCGTTAAAAAAACTTTCACCAGCTTAACTTTTTACCAGCTACGTCATACAGGCTTAGGCTTTCCTGTGGGCATAGCCAAATTTACAAAAGCTACTGACCAGTTGACCACAGGAAATAAGACTTTTGTTTTTTTGTTTCTGTATAATCCTTAACCCTTTGAGAGCTAAAGACGGCTGTGGACGCGGACGAAAAATCGTGCCACTGAAGCCACGGACGGCCACATGATAATATTGATAAATATTGTCATTTATACATGACCATATTTATAAGAAGTTTTACTTTATTCATATTTTGTCTGGCTATTGTTTTGTTTTGGCCACGGTTGGGCACCGTTTTGTTTTGCACCCTCGCTGTCAAAAGGTTAATGATGTATGAAAAAAAAAGTGATACGTATTCCTAAAGGTTTCGCCGTCGTTTCATTGTTACAAAGTTTGTTAATTTATAAAAAAAATTAGACTTATTAACATTAACTTATGTTCAATTCAGTAAATAATAATAAGATGGAATGAGTAAGCAAAATAAAAATAAGGGTAGATAGCATGAATCGGATAAGGGCAATAATGCATAGGACTAGGTAGGAAAATTACATGACTATCTACATCCAGTGACGTCAGTTACATTTAGCATTTAACTCACTGTCACTGATTTCATTAATTCTAATTACGGTTGATGATCGGCATGATGATGTATGAATTATGCTAAGCAATCCAGCATATTACAAAGTCAGTGATGAAAATAATCATAAAAATTGACATTGTACAGGGCTGACATACAGCAACCGAGAGCCCTTGCGCCAGCCTACGCTATGTTTATCCTATAATACACCAGCCCATCGTTTAAGTACAAATCTACACTTATATTTATAAAGCTTTAGAAAGCATAATATTGCGGTGAATTTTCCATCTCACAAAATATATGGCTGTTGTGCACGACTGTACATAATATATTGTTTTAAGATACAATATACACTTATAAAATATCTACAGGCTTTCCTATGTTTAAATTGACCGCCGAAACACCGCGAGATGTCTAGTCAAGTAAGATATGTCATTCCTTTATTACATTACTGCTTAAGATTGTAATACCTACTTCGATAAACTCGAGGATTCTCACATACCGCCATAATTAAAAATGTTTTTTTTTTCTTGAACGTGACACTTGAGTACTTGATTGTACTGCAAAGCTATTGCGAAATGGGTATATTGCAAAAAAAAAACCATAGTTATATTAGTTATATAGTTAAGAGCTTTAATCTAATCTACGCTTTAACTTTTTTGATTGTGTAATGTCAATTACCCATGCATTTCATATGGGTAACTGTCGTTACACATTGGAAAAAAGTTAATGCATAGATTAGATTAAAGCCCTTAACTATGTACAATTTTTTTGCAATCCACCCAAATAATCTCTATAATAGCTTTATAATTATTTACATTCAGTTTTTTTATTTCTCTAGTTATGGTAATATTAGTTTTAATCTAACATTTTTTTTAATAAACTTTGGCTTATTATTTGGCTTAGAAAAGACAGAGTAGGAACCAAAGCGAAATACTTAAGCAATTTAAGAAATGCAAGAACTTTTAAAAAAGTTATAGTCAAATGCTCTAGTGTCAAAATTTTATTTTATTTTTTTCTAAAAAAAAGTCATAAAACGTAAATATGAAATTTACGAAACACTGTATAGTATACATTATAGAAGAATAGATAGATATATTTCGTTAAAATAACGAAGAAGAAATATTTAGAAATTTTGACATACCCACATGTTTGCTTGTTTATTAAAAGTAAAATATAGGTAGAACAATTCATTTAAAAATATTTCATTGAAATAAAATAATATACATTAATATTAATATACATGAATTTCATTACTGACAAGTAACTTTATTGGATAATAATTCGAGTTCAAAAAAATAATGTAAAATAAGAAAGAGATAGATAATACAAGCAATTAGAGGGATAGTCACATTTCTATCTATGGTCCCTACTATTAAAAGGTTAAAATATTTAATCTTCATCAACATTTCATTCAAGTTAAAATTCATTAAAATCGTCAAGAAGGAGTAAATGTCCGGTCGAAAATCGCCACTTACAGTACTTTTAAAATTAAATTCCATCTGAGAATATTGGTAACGGTTTTAAAATTTAACATAAATATAGAATTTAATATTTTCATTTGAGACTAATTTAGGCCTGTATTAAAACAAACAACAGCTTACTCATAACAGAGTAGATTTCACTAAAATTTCTAAAAATAACATAACACCTATTAAATTTGTGCTATTTAAACAAATTCAGCCATTAGATTAACAATCTACATTAGAATTTACAATACAACAGAAAATGTCCAGACAACTATAAAAAATCTATCAACAATAAAAAAAAACAAATTACACGATATAACATCGTTGAAACTAAACTTTCCGATCGACTTAACTTTGGTCCGACGTCAAAAACTTTACATGTCTTTTTTGAAACACTCTTTACACAATTAATGTCTATTGACCCTTCGCTCCGTAAAAACCAGAATTGTTAATCATCTAATACACAAACTTCACTTCCCAAAACCCAATTCCCAAAGTTACCATTCCTTACATTCAGCGGAAACTACAATCAAAATTAAATTACAATTTACTTTTGGGAATCTTATCTATTCCTTAGCAAAGAAACGCTTTGCACCAACGCCTGCTCTTCAAACATCACAATTCTGGTGTTCAGGATAAGTCTAGTTATAATAACAAACTCTTACTAGTAATCGAGTTCGGGCATGCCGTTGTTCTGTCGCGAGTTCGAGTCCTGGCCCTGGCCGTCCTTCTTCTGCGGCCCCTTGCCCTGGCCGATTTGCCGCGACGACGAGAAACACAGTTTCATTACGAACGGGAATTTGGCACCTGGAAATGTTCAAGGTCATTTTTAAGCAAGGGCTGTCATATATTGATGGCATCATATTCATGAAGTTGCTATCATTCCTAACTTTACATTTCCGGAAATGGACAAGAGTGCATAATAAGATCTGTGATATAAGAAAACCCAATATAGAAGTTATAATATTATCCTAGACCGGGATTAGACCGGGTAGTGTACCTACTGGCTGTGCTGCTAGAAAGGTAAGTTTCAAATGAGAAGAAACACGACAGAAGGTACTTATAGATCTAGATGACATATTTAACGGTCCATGAATTATGACGTAAATCGGATACGGCAACAAAAAATGTCACAGTTGGATTGAATTATCATGTGCTAGTAGCTGCTGCTGTGGCGCAACGACCCGATGTAAATCTTCAACTATCATGTAATTATGAAATCCTTTACGGTACGGAAAAAATAATAAAAGTCACCCTATAATTTCAGAATTTTAGCTGAAACATTTTTTTCACTTCTCATGCTTGAAAAATGAAAAATATTAGGCTTTGCAAGCGGAACTAAAGTAGTACATTTAACCCCTAGGGAAAATATGTATACATATTTATGATTTTTAAAACATTTTGACTAATCAAAACACTTCACCGTATTAAATCCACCAATCACAAATTTCAAAAAACATTTGTATTTGCTATCAACTAACCAGATTACAGCTAATATTAAAATTGAACAATCAAAAAACAGAATTAATTTCGAACATCAGGTGTTTTTTTAGTCCCTAATTCACAATCATTAAAAAAAAATAAACGCCTCTGACCGTCAATAGCCACGTTCAAACGTTCAAGCGTGGTTGACTGCAATGCATAAATACATGGCATAAGTTATGAGATTGAGCAGGATAGACTGCTGTCTATCTCGCTTTATCTTATGCCCCGTAGCTGTCCGCCGCGCTCGGCCGTTTGGACGCGGTTATTGACGGTCAGAGGTGTTTATTCGTAGTGTCAATATTTTGTATATGTGTCAAAGCAGTTTATTAAAAAAAACATGCCGCCAAAATTAACAATGTTTTCGCTGTGGAATTTATTATTGATTGTGGATGGATAATCTTTGTTTGTACTATTTTCTCGCAGTCGAAGTGAAAAGTACAGTGTATAACTCTCTGGTCTAAAAGCCATATTACCCATCGACCAATTTTCCCTCACTTCGCTCGGGAAAATAACCATCTCGTGGTAATATGGCTTATTTTAGCCCCTTGTCATACAATCTACTATTAGAGATGATAGATTGACGATGGTGATGTGAGTACAGACAGGATCGGTCATTATGGGTGAGTCGTCCCCGAGAGGGGAAACGTCCAATAGACGCAGTTTGATTAAGGGGGTTATTCCCTCCTGTTACCACCAATTTGTCACCAGTGGTAACAGCTGGAAATTTTTTGCCCATCTTTTACCACTAAAGTACCTACTCCTACAACTGAAAAAAAAACCCAGTATTTACCATCAATTAAGATGGGAAAAAATCCCAGCTGTTACCACTGGTAACAAATTGGTGGTAACAGGTGGGAATACCCCGACGAAGGTGATGTATACCTGGGTGCTGGATGGTCGCGTGGTTGCACGCCATGATCGCCATCACCGACTGCGAGATGTTCTGGAACTCCATCAGACCGGAAGATGACCTGGAATTGATGTGGAATTCATTATTAACAAATTACCAAAAATTAAGAGTAAATTGTTTTAAAACAAACCTAAACTAACATAATGGGTTCTGTAACATACTATTTTCTAAAGTTTGGTATAGGCAATGGCTTAGAGCATACATAACTGGAGTAGCCTGATGTCGTATTTGCGTACAAAAATGTCTGCAGAATTTTGAGGGGCGGGGGGAGCATCTTAATAGGATATAGAAACTCGTTTATAATATCAAGTGCTTACAGCAACATGCGGGCATTTCTATGATCAGTGTTCTCTTGCGAGGCGATTTTGTGAATGACCATTAATCGATTGTAAAAATGTCTTTGTATGATTTTATGCACATTGTGCAAGGTTTTCTACTGAAGGGTAAGTTATTGAAAGACTACTCCAGTTATGTATGCTCTAAGGTCAATGGTTCTCGAAAAAATGCCTTCGAAGGAATAAAACTTCGAAATTACTTTTTAGGGGAAAAAATCGAAACATCGGTATATTCCCTCCAAGGATAAGGATATAGTAAAAGCCATTGAGGAAATCATCATCATGATCATCATCGTTTTGTGTAATACTCTGTGGTCATTTATTAATTAATATGTGGACGCCAGCAATATCTTGGTCGTTTCCATAACTACTCATTTTCAAAACTCATTTATTTCGAAGGAAGTCGCCATAATCATAAAACCCTTAGTTGCAATACATTAGAGGAATTTAAACTAGATTTATAGCTGTAATATGTCATGATATGCAATGCGAAAGTGTTATGCTATCTTCGATATCCCATAATTTTGAAGATAAGTGTCGTATACCCGTGATAATCCGGGGAGAAAGATAGCCATCACAGGCAATGCTTAGAGTGGGTTGCATCGTCCTTACTTTACTTACGCTAGTAAAATGCTAAATATGGCGCCAGCAACTGTTATCTCATAGTTCACTGTCCAATTTTTCGTACTAACAGATTTTGACAGATGTCACTGACGATTACCGACGGCTTGATACAATCGAGCCCTAGTTTTTTACGAGGAAAAAACACGTCATGCTAAGATTTACAAGAAGAGTTCACTTTAAGAAGGTTACCTTTCGCTCTTGAGCGGGAACTTTGAGATGGTGTGCGGCGGCATGACGCCGTAGTCCTTGAACACCTGCAGCAGCTGGTCGTCCGACACGTCGGGCGGCGTGTTGAAGAAGTGCAGCACCTGCGACCGCGGCAACATCACCATCATCGTCATCATCATTATCATCATCATCATCATCATCATCATCATCACCATCAATTTAATGCTTGCTTAAACAGTGACATCAACCTGCATATTTTGTAAAGCAACTTGAGTTGATGAAATAATTATTTTTATTTTATCGAACGAGCGAGCGAAGTTCTATGCTTCAGCTTGCGCCGAAAATCGTTCGTATGTCCGGTGTCTGTTACGATGTCACGCTGTCTGGCTGTTCTCCTCTACAGGTCGCATTTCTTAATCGATTCTCGTGAAATTTTGTGAGCGGGTTCGTTAATTATGTATAGTTTCTTAGACTAGTCCTTTCTCGAAATTAAAAATAAAATAAAAAAATGGACAAAAGACAGGTTCGCGTGTTCTAAGAAAAATCGCAAGCGACGCCCATTATTGATTTGAGTACAGCCAACAGATGCAGGTCTCTCTCTCTCTCAACACAGCAACAGTGCATCCTCGGGTACTCTGTCGACCTGAGGGTTGATCACGTAACGTTTCGAACGCGCGTTAGGACAACTTAACTGTAATTTTTCAATACAAAAAGTGACATTTAGATCTACCTGACGTGCGTACAATACGTGATCAACCAACTCACAGCCAAGAACACACCTACTATATTTTTCCGTCAAACATATTTTAACCAAAATTTTTTTATTTGGCTTAACTGATCATCGAACTCAATAAAACGTCACACTTGTGATTTTCTGGAGTAATTATGTTTCGAAAAAACACGCGCAGGAGACACGGCTTTATACTTTGATACTTATTTTCGAAAGGAAATGTATGGTATCTTAAGGCGAAACTTAAATAAAGTTGATTTTGGTAAGGACTCAGATGCCAGTCGCTAGTGACGATATTAAAAGGTTCTCACTTACCTTAGAGGGCGGTTGTATCCTGTTCTTGTGGATAGAGGCCGGTGTTAGGAAGCGGTTGTTCTTGTTGCCGACGTAGTCCTTGAAGGAGGGCGACTTGTCGGGCAGTGGGTACGGGTTCATCACTTCGGACAGGTAGGCTTGCTTCGAGAATCTGGAAAAAAGGGAATAAATTAGAGAAGGGATTTTTTTGTTTAACTTGCTATCATCATTCATCATCCCCCAAAAGAGCCCCGGACCGCTTTGGCACCTAATCCCATTTCGCGTAGGCACTAGTTGTACGAAAGCGACTGCCATCTGAAATTACTACCCAGACGGAAAACTAGACCCTGTTGACTGTTGACGTTTAGCTTGCAATAACACATTAAATGAAATACCTAAGAAATCTACTAGGGCTTTTGTTCAGGAGTCACGAAGCGATCAAACTAGGTTCGTAAACTGCGGAGAGGAAAACAATGGGGAAACCACCACACTACATTTCACTATATTGGAGTAATGGAATACCGACACGAGATTAGCTCTTAAATACCTATATGATGAAATGATGACAACCTACGTTTTTATAAAATTTCATTGTAGTATAAAACCATCTTCTTTTGGAAAACACTACATTACACGTCCCTGTAACGGAGTAATGAGTATGTACGTCACAAGAAATGCAATGGCACTCACTCCACCTACAAAAGCTCGGGTCTTCAACTTATGATGATAAACGAAATTACTGTACTACATCTTCTATTACCCGCCTTACACATGGCTTCAATTGGCTGGATTTTAGTCTATCTTATCTTTTAACAAATGTTAATCTCATTCAACTATTAAATAAGCCATTAATCCACTGAAACTAAATTGGCTTATGCAAAAATTATCTCAATAACCGAGTCGAGCCGATACCTATTGGTAATTTTAAAATCCGTTCCTATCCGTTCTCATTCTCCGATGGCAAACATCAATATTGGGAGACACCGAGCACACAAGAGTCGAGTGCCGGCCTCGGATATCCACTGATTTATGCCGGGATTACCTGACTATTTTGAGAAATTATCTTGTACAGGTATTTCGCGAGCCTGTTTATTCGGTGTTTTGAGGAATTGAGGCATTATCGTAGTTGCAAATGAAATAGAAGCGGCGAAAACTACTCGTTTTCACCGGCTTCGTATTTGAAGATTATCGAGCATCCTATGAATGTAATATCGTAAGAAACCTAAGTTAGCCAAATTAGCTGCGCCTTGCCTATAGTGTCAAATACATGGCAAATATGTACAAGAATTGGTTAAACCGGGTAAAGTTTACACTGAGAGATTTTAAAATCGAATAAAACAAAACAAATGCAACTCGGCTCTAATTTAGAATGCTATAAATTCAATTGAAGAAGAGGCTTTTAATAGCCCTTTGGACAGCTGGAGTTTAAGCGGTCGACCTATAGACAAAGCAATGAGCCTTTTCCTGTATACTCACATCAGTGTCAACGTGTAGTCCCCGACCGTGACATTGTTGAGGTTCTGGAAGCACCACACCACTCGACGGACACCCTGTCTCTCATCTGCACCATCGCCGTGCCATAGACAAATTAATGAGGCCTCGTCCATCTACTCACGCCAGTGTCAATATGTAGTCTCCAGCCGTGACTTTGTTGAGGTTCTGAACAATTCGCTCGACGGACACGTCGTCTCCCATCTACACCATCGCCGTGCCTTCTTTCGTCTTCAGTTAATGTGTGACTTACGCCAGTGTCAATGTGTAGTCCCCGACCGTAACGTTGTTGAGGTTCTGGACGCATCGCTCGACGGACACGCCGTCTCCCATCTGCACCATCGCCGTGCCTTCTTTCGTCTTCAGGAATTTTATCTGTGGAAATATTTATCGCAAAGGTCAGTTCGAAACTATGAAATGAAATTCTGATTTGGCACTCGGCTAAGTCTTGAAGACTTCAGCCGTTAAAGCTAAGATTACCCTCATGCAGTATAGAGAAGACTCGTGTTAGCCTGACCGCTCCAGTCTAGCTTGGTCGAGCTCTAACTGATAACACTACTGCGCTTCGATGAAATTGCGACTAACCGATTCCTGTCCGAAGAAGCAATCTAGTTCTATGGATTATTGCTGAATCAAGGAATTTCTTAATTTCCTGCACTCCTGAACCAGGGCTGTCCCTCTCGCCACGTAGGCTTCAGGACACCTTCGAGTTGCAAATTCACCTAAAAGCGGCTGATACCGCCGGAACGTGACAATATAGTTCGCACATGGTCGCGGCCGGTATTGTCACTGTCAGTATCACCATGCGTTACAAGACATCGTGTATGGATGGCATAATTTAGTTTTCTAGGAGTCTAACATCGGCATTGTTATATTGAGGACCTTCCGTACGTAAGTCCTATTATTTATTATGTGCCTGAAAGAGATCCTGGCTACGCTCTTGGGGCATCATGTGACTTACTCTGACAACGTTCCCATAGAGGCAGCACAGGTTGAAGAGGCGGTCTGCGTTGGCTGTCTGCGGATCGAGACCGTATACCATCATCACCGCGCCCTGCTGTGGGGGTCCGCCCTGTAAAAGGTTATAGTCGTTAATTTACAAAACGTGTATTGCTGGGTATTGCAGTTCGTGATCACAGTTTTCTTCAGTCCAGTTAACTGATCACGGTTTTCTATCCCAACACACATTTCGATCTATTCCACGCGCTAACACGTTAAAGCAAACGCACGCTTTATACATTGAAACGCCACTGGAACATGAAAGAAATTAATTAGGATTGAGACATTTTTGACCGACTTCAAAAAAGGAGGAGGTTCTCAATTCGTCGGAGTCTTTTTATGTATGTTCCCCGATTACTCGAAAACGCGAGGACCGAATAGGACAATTCTTTTTCTGGTCTTAAGGTCAGGATCTGATAATGGGATCCTGGAGAAATCAAGGGAACTCTTTAAATTTTATAGGCAAACTTGAAGCGATTTGGGTACTGATTTGAAGTCAATTAAAACTGCTTTTAAAGTAAATTATATCATCTAATGTTGACCTGGTTTTGTGGCGGCATCGCTGGATGGTGCATGGGCGGCGGCGGGACGAAGCCCTCACCGCCGTAGCCTTCCGGGCCGTAGCCGCGACCGTCACGCTGTAACACAATCATCGTCATTATCATATCTGAGTAAAGCCAGCGTATCTCCCTCTCTGGCCCTCGAATTAGCAAGCGCA
This sequence comes from Epinotia nisella, assembly GCA_932294315.1. Taxonomy (NCBI): domain Eukaryota; kingdom Metazoa; phylum Arthropoda; class Insecta; order Lepidoptera; family Tortricidae; genus Epinotia; species Epinotia nisella. The sequence continues at coordinate 8,314,968 of OW028696.1, read as the reverse complement.
GAGAGGGAGATACACAACTGCGTTTGTTTCGCAGTATAGCCGTTCACATGTAATATGCCTAAATTGCAGAATAAAAAACTTTGACGTTTGCTAACTTCGGCTCTGGCACATTTCCGAGATGTTGATACGCTCGACCACGCGAGGACCGAAAAAGCACGTGTTATGCGGCGAGTCATGTTTTGAATTTTGTGGCTGCTAAATATTTTTAGACAGGACAGGAGGATTTTATTTATAATTATCGCCTGTCTAAGACGTATAGTCATATCATTATCACATCGTAGCAAAATCTCGAGAACATTCAACTTTGATACGAATGGAGAAGACTTTTATTATATCACTAAAATCCGCGCGTCAGGATCTTATGGAATCGCCGCCATATTGGAAAAAAAACTATTGATTATAAGTACTTACAGGATGGTGAGGCGGTGGTGGACCGTGCCGCTCCATCTTCATGCCAGGGGGCGGCGGACCGCCGCTACCGAACTCCATATCTGGAAAATACACCACTTCTTTAACAACTACATCATCATCATCATATCAGCCGAAAGACGTCAACTGCTGGACATAGGCCTCCCACAATGAGTGCCACAATGACCGGTCTTCCGCCACCCGCATCGTATCATATCATATTCTTTATTTGCATTGATCTATTGATAGTCTATAGTAGTCATAAAATACACATGTCAAATATATCCAACGGACTCCCTCGACCAAAACTATGTATGTATTTGGTCAATATAATCGGGAAATGATACCCTTAAGAGAATTAGTGTAGATTTATAAGTATACTGCCGCATTATTTTTAAAATAAGTGCTTCCTTTTTTGAATTAAGTAACCGTTTATACAATCCGCCTAGCCCCTGAAAATGCAGAAGCAACTTTGAGATATCCACTAAATGTCTTAGTCTGAAGACTACGGGACTCTATAGGTACAGATTTCAGATCCTGTAGCTAAGTCACCATCATACGGCCGGATGATTTCAACAGAGTCTCCGCGCGAGGTATAGATAGAGGGATTTTACGGCGTTCTTTCGTCATTATCATCTCACAAATATGAATAACGAAATGATGATCCGAGTTAACTCGTGTTAAACACTAAAACAATAACGCTAATGAGTTTTATTTGATCAAAGTTCTATCGATTTGTTCTACTTTTGCGGAGATAATCGTGAGGCGATAATGACTTTACTACCGAGCGTTTAAACCCCCGGAGATTCACCCAACTTCTTTTGACAACAACTCAACTTATTGTGATATATATATGCAAATTAATCTGGGGTCAACATCGTGTCGACATTAAATTTATAGTAGGTACCTACCTGCGCAAGTTAAGGAATCTGATCATGGGCAACCTGTTGACGATTAGGCATTTTAACGCGTTGACAGTCGTGTATCTCTTAGTTTTACCGTGTCGTTTATTTTTCCAACTATAGTCTAACTCAACTAGAGTGAGTATTATGAATGAACTATACCACCCCAGTGATGTTTCTCGAATACAATTTTCTCCGTACAAAATATATGATTCTAGTATATAGTTATATTACTGAAAGAGTACATTTTTTAATTGTATTTCCCGAATAGGAAATACCTTTTCATCCATAATTACTTCTTCAGAAGAATACCAAAATTAAGAAGAAATTTTTTGTGAACTTAGGAAGTCTGAAGGTTTATTTTATTACTAACGAAATACAGGATAACATAAATGACAAAATGCAAAATCGTCAAAAACTCAAAAAGGTGTAAAAAAACATGCAAACAGTGGTTCACGGATATCCAAAATGAAAGTCTGTAGTATTACTATTATGTTTTTATTGTTCATAATGCATGAAGTATACAATGTAGGTATGTGTTAAATATATAATTAGGAATACAAAGTTGTACCTTATGTGATGTACATGTATATCTAAGAATGTCTATGTGACAGTACATAAAACGGTAATATTATATCATATTGTGTATGTTTACCTAATACATATTTCGTAAGAAGTGTTTGGGACATTATTCACAAAAGTTGATATAAAATCACCCAGCATGCGTTAGATAGAAATTAAATAGTGCAGCATCATGATGATGAAACGGAACAACTATTAACATGCTACAATGGGTGATCTATATCACACTTAAATTAGGTAATAACTAGAAATATTGTATATTATTATGATTAAATGTAATTGCGCACACGTCTCCAATTAAACAGGCTCGCCGCTGTTATAATAATACCACTACCGAGTGATACTGTTGTAAGTATCTCAATAAGTGCTAGAGGGAAACATATCATTTATTGTCTTTGTCATAGTTTCGCATCTTTTTGTTTTATTTGATATCACTTTGGGGCAAACAACCGATTGCCCAAAATGAAGTAGGGTATGGTAAGCCGTCAATCACTTTAAAACAGTTATTCAGTTTAGTTGCATAGGGGTAGGTATATTCATTGGGATCATTCAATTCCCTTTAGCACAACAAAGACATATTGTAAATGAACGAAGTCTTTAGTCATCCATTACACAAGAACATCGTAGACTGCACTTTAAGATAATATCGGTTTTAATTAAAAGAGACATTGAAATTTTTTACGACAAGACCGTTCGCGATTCACTAAGCGCACATCTTGTTACCGAGTTGAAAGGTTGTAAGGGCCTTTGGGTCACTATAGTGTTAAGTTCTTTTAAAACGGACTAGTCGGTTCCGTTTTCAATTTAAGAGGGTTTATATCCTCTGAGTTGAGATGTCGCAGTTTTTTCTTTTATCTTAATATTGCAATGGATGGAGTGCTTTCGATAATACGTTCTGATTTTAATGCTGCTATAAGATTCTCCGTTTACTTAATTTATAATCTTCTACTATATTTTATTTAAACATTATTTTTTACACAAAATCTTTATACTTCGTCAGTTCTAAAGCGTGTATGCACCGACAAAATTAGTTCCATTGTCATTTCATGTCTTAACTACGTGCGTGTATGTATAGGATTACTCAAACGGCTCTCCGGCATTTAGGTAAGGCCTAGGTGTGTAATGTACAGTCAGCTGCAGAGTAAAGTGACATCCGCTTATTCACTTCTATGTAGGGGTGCATAGCGAACAACTTTGTTGACTGTAGGTACTACTAAATTGGCCGAATGACAGTGTTGTTCTTTAGCCTTAGTTACATAAGTACCTAAGGGTACAGCCACGACTTCCAGCGGCAGCGGTTCGCTATAGGAGCGAGAGGCCACGCTTCGATCTCTTTCACTCCCACGTATAGCGAACCGCTTCCGCTGCCGCCGCCGCTCCAACTCTTGGCCAAACCATTTAGGATAGAATGATGTTTGTTAAGTTTGAGTTAGAGTATAGCACACGACACATGTTACTTATTGCTAACACTAGATACACAAACGTATGAACATGCTCTACATATGCACTATCACGTTGATGTTACAATTGGTTGTATGCCTTAGGGATATGTTTGGTGCATACTAGTAGCAGCAGTTAGTCTTGTGGGCGTTTTCGTGAAAGGATAACTTAAGTACAGTCAGTTGCAGAGAACCGTGATGCCACTGCATAGAAGTTTGTACCTACAGGCGAACTTAGAAGTAGCTGCACATTTTAGAACATAAGATGTAATCGGAATTTTTATTACAAAGAATTAAGTGTAATTACATGACGTCCTTACTAAACTGATATTAAGATTTTTATATTCTGTCGTAGATGTGATAAAAATTTAATAAAAACCTTTTTCACAAAAATGCCCAACAATTAAAGTGCGGAAGGATTAAGTGACATAACATACATTAAACACAAACAAATGTAAATTTCAGTTAAACAAATGTAGATGTCATCATCAATGTTTCTATCATAGTTTTGATTTGCAAAGCTAAATGCTACGTGAAGGGAAAAGTATGAAACTTAATTCGTTACACTATTGTCGTAATTCTGAGAAAACCCACTAGAATTTATCACAATTCTGTTAAAAAGTTGGTAAGTTAAACACCAAGAGGGTATTTTTAGCCTCAAAAGTGCTACGCAACGACAATTACTTTAACATTTAATACTTTTACCGTATGCATAAGTGAGACAAAGTAATTACAAAAATGACTAATCACTTTTGAGGCTATAATTATACATGAATTCCATAGAACTTTATTCCTAAAAAGGTACCTTTTTAAGATCTCAGTTCTATGGAATAAATGAGGTACCCAAACATTTCCAAATTCAACACAGTCTTAGTTTTACTTTAGCTAATACAAACAAGGGTTACTAAGAGGAGAGCACATTGAAATTCTCGTTGTGATCGCTAAATATTAAAAAAAAGTGAAAATTCGACCACAATGGTTTTTTCTCTGTGCTAGTATTAATGTTAGATTCAACAACGTTAGAAACAATCTCACATTCCGGTCTCAACGTATACCAACCATTTTGTGAATGTTCGCACGAATTTTGGCTGTGCTGACTGCAAGCGTCCGCACTAGCTGGTCTGTTGCTCGGTTGGTTTTGATTCAGCGTCGGATCTGCACATGATGTCACGTCAATGAAGCTCCAATTACCTATTTATTTGTTTATGAAACACGCCAGGAGCAGCAAAAGTCCATATAGCAATCAAGTGTTCTATTTATGAATCTGCATTACGATGATACAGCTTACGTCATCCTGGAATGCGAAGGTGTAGGTAACGGGCTCAAATCTTCAACATGCCGAGATCACTCCATAAATCAAATCGATCCGCGATCCTTAATCATGAACGTTCGCGGCATATAAAAGCCGATCGACCTTAGTGACGTCAGTGACCAGTTTCGTTATAACTTTTACCCTTTTTTATGAAGTGTCAGTGGGAGGTGCTGTAGGCTGTTGACCCTCGTGTTCTTATAGTTTCCAGAAGATTCTGCCGTGCTTGTAATGCAAACCAACTACAAAAGTGTGTATGCGTGGAGTGGACCAAGCTCTTTGTGGGTGTCGAATTGTTTTGGGTGTTGGAAGGCACTTTACCGTCTATACGTTTGACCCACCAAGGGGTTTAAAACCATAAAACCGTGTAACCCGTCTTCTGTTAGTAACATACCTACAGTTTGTATAGATATTGTTCATACAAACTAAGTGACACAAATATGTGTTGATTGTCCAGGCGTGAAGATCGTGTCCGTTTGTAAAAAGGTACTACACCCGCAATAATATACGATTTTTTTATTATTTTGACATGAATACTTTTGTAAATTTAATTATATTGTATTTATTTATTTATTTATTCAATAATTTACATTTTAGGCTTACAGTAAGACCAAAGCGCCTATAGTGTTAGGACTTAAACATAACAAATGTTGCGTGTTTTGTCTACTTAGTCGGATAATGATAGTTAGATACACGGTATCTGCATACCGTACAAGTAAACAGGCATACAAATTGCGTTGATATTAATCTATTTACCGATCTATCTATACTGTAACCTTTTAAATTGCGACGTACGGAAGTGCGCGCAAATTGAGTTCCGAGAGGCTTTGAATAATATGAAATGAATTATAAATTGTGTAAGCCGCAACATTTAGTACAAAATCCATTACTCTTGTATGATTAAGGGTATGCTTATACAGTTTGAATGTGTAAAGAATGGGTCTTCTTCTTAGTACATAAAAAATACATACTTGATTCCAGGTATAATATTAATAATATTTAATAATAATAAATCAGCCTATATACGTCCCACTGTTGGGCACAGGCCTCCTCTCATGGAAAAACGAAAATAATTAGGAAGATGGTAAAACGTCTCGAATAAGCGATATAGTAATAGTAGCAGGTAGTTAACAGTTTATTTGCACAAAACAAATACGAACAAGTAACAACATTTGTACAAAGGCGAACTTATCTCTTTTAGGGATCTCTTCCAGCTAACGTTAAGACAGATTAACTTGATTCTAGAGCCAAGATTTTTTATCTTGGTACGAAATAATCATCCTAATTCAAGATCATACCTATGTGTTTCAGTTCAAATATTGGTGGTCTTAAGTAATAAATTTAAATATCCTGTGTAGTATTTTTCCCTCGTTGCACGCGGCGTAATGTCATGGAATAGCATAATGGCAGTTTGCGACTATTGCGCTGTCTGTCGCACTTGCCTGCAATAATAAAACGCGACTGGGACGACAAACGCCGGCCGGGCCCACGCACATACGTGAAGAAAAGTATTTATGCCCGACTTGGGCTATTTCTCGACTACTAGCGCTATCTATCGTCAATTCTGCAAATCATTTTGTTGACAGGTTAGCAATAATATAATAGGCAGACGTAAGTATTTCGTTTTTCCGTCGTCGGGATATAGTTTTTTGAACTTTTTATGCTTGTTTAAATAACGTTTTATGCAGCCGTGTGTTCTCTTATGATGCCAGGTTAAACTAGCACTACCCCCTTTCGTATCATGAAAAGTTATTATTGTAATATAATACAGACAAGCCTGGAACACGTTGGCGTAGACCACGGTAGTGTGTAAAGGCCTTAATTGTTTAAAAGCATGTCCGCTTTATTAATTGGCTAGGAGCTTCCATTATGTTGTGATGGCAAAAACAAACGAGTTTACTGGAAGAGAACACGATAATGTCAATAATAATTTGTATATGGTATAAAAACGCATTAAGAAGTAGATAACATATGCTCGTTAACTACTTAGGCCTGGTTTTATAAGGATGTGTTGTTTAATTAAATCAATAAAGAGCCGCTAGCCGGTAATGTGCTTAAAACTGGAGTCGCAACCGTCCAGAGGCTACAGTGACACTTTCCCTCAGGTAGGCTGCACGCTTGTTAGCCACCGTCCTGGTAACAAAACCGGACAAGTGCGAGTTGCACTCGCCCACCGAGGGTGCCGTACAAAATTACAAATGTATAGTTTTCAGATTTTTCCCTGTCCTTGTAGTATAACACGATATGACTTGCCAAATTTCATAGTTCTAGCTAGGTCAACGGAAAGTACCCTTAGTGCTTTGTTTGTGTGAGGTGTGCAATAAAGAGTATTTGTATTGTATTGTATTGTATTGTACCCTATAAATTTTCATTCCCTTAAGAGTGTCGAAATATACGTTTTTTGCGGCATAAACTGCCGTATCTTAAAAGTTTGATATTTTTCACAGCTTCAAGGGACTGTAGTGCTGAGTATATGGTTTTAATTTCAATTCGATATCTCCACGCGTTCCCGAGATAAAAACAAACATACAATAAATTGACAGACAAACAGACGGACAACAAAGTGATCCTTTATTTCCGTTTATTCCTTTAAAGGTATGGAACCCTAAAAGTGACATCGCAAATGTTAACGCCTATTCGCAGGCGCATTCCTTGCTACTCAGCGGGAAAACCGCGGCATCGGCTATGAGCGTAGCACTGCGAAATGTTGACAGTGAATGGGTTAAGGGTCTAGCCTTAACACATTCACTGCAAGGAACCTGCCTAGCGACCGCCAACGTTGTAGGCGCTTTCCGCTACCAAGGGTCAGACCTCAAGAGTCATTCATTTGTATGAAAACGCATAGGTGCTTGAGCAAATATAAAGCGAGCAGCAATGAAACGGGACAAAAAGGCAGCCCACGAAACTAGGTCGCTCTTTCAGGACGCATCAAAGGGCGGGCGACAAACTACAGGGCTGTTATTCGCTACGCGCTCATGCGCCTCACCCCGCGTACACCTAACGAAACTAGACCTCTACCTACACTTAGTTACTACGAATCGCGCCGTCAAGATATATTTGTAGGTGAGCGTTGAGGTGAGCTTAAAACAAGTTACAGAATAGGGGGACAGGTACAGGTCGATAGGGTTGCCTGATTTTAAAAACAGTTTGTCGGGTAGGTGGTGGAGCGGTCGACAGATATGTACAGAAGGTCACAAGACACAGCTTGTGCTAGCAGTGCAACATGATAAATGAAATAAATTAATTTTATTCCGCAAGTCCACCGCAATGGCACTTTTACAAGTCATAATTCTACCAGTTTCTGAAAGTGTAAAGAAGAAAACGGCGAAACAAACTCATATGTAGACAAACAATGTAGAGAGAGAGAAATAAACTGGTATGTTTTTTTTTTTTAATGGCCAGCTTCGTGAAACGGGCCACAGGAGCAAGCTGGAAACATTTAGAAAGAGACGGGTAGTTTACCTCGCGCTCGAGACTGGTCGCGCGGGACTGAAGGAGTGAGGTATTTAATTACTTGTGGTGGTCTCAAGATGAATATGTCCAAGACTATGGTTAGACTACGGTTGGAAACGAGTGCTGGAGATGGTCGAGCAGTACGTTTATCTTGGTCATATTCCATCCTTTGACAAGAAGTATCAAAACAAAGAGATCTCCAGGAGAATTCAGCTGGGTTGGGCGGCATTCAACAAGTTAGGCGACATCCTCAAATCCGTTGACCTTCCACAACGCTTGAAGACTCGTCTCTATAATCAGAGTGTCCTACCCACAATGACGTATGGTGCTGAAACATGGACGCTCACAAAGGAGGCTGTGCATAAAGTACGGGTAGCACAGAGAGCCATGGAGCGCGCCATGCTCGCGGCATTAAAGACCGAGTGAGGAATATTGAGATCCGACGGCGCACTAAGGTGCGTGACGTCGGAGAAGTCATAACCAAACTCAAATGGAGTTGGACAGGACATATTGCCAGGCAGCGTGATGGTAGGTGGACGAAAAAGTTAACGGATTGTTGGCCACTTACAGGAAAAAGAAGTGTCGGTCGTCCACCTGCTCGATGGGTTGACGACGTAAAAAAGACCGCAAGTCATTTCTGGATGAGACTAGCACGGGTCCGGGATAAGTGGCGTACTCGAAGAGAGGCTTATGCTCAGATGATGATGATGATCTTAAGCCATTTCCACCAGCTACAAGTTATAGAATTACAACTCGTAACACAAGTCAAATGGCCAATCGTTATTGGTTAAGCCCCTCTGTGCCGCCTGTTAAAGTGTAACTGGTCAATGATATAATTAACAATCTAACTGGCAAGCGACAGCCCTGGGCAGTGGAGAGCCCACTAAATAATTCACCGCGGCGCACAGGATTCACAGATTTATACCGACTACACGCCACTGTCACTGTTACGAATTGGTGGCCATTTTTTGGACATTTTTATGACGTTGGGTATCGGCGCGGTAGAGGTTAGGCTAGAGTTTACAGTGATGTTGCACCTAAATACACTATTAAAGTCGGCGTGCGAACGCCGCTGCGCCGCATGTGCGACGCGTACAATAAGACTAGTCTCGGTTGACATTGACAGTACAAAAAAGAATGACTAAAAATCATTCCGGATGATGGATGGTAGGATGGTTCGTTGTAAGATGTTATAGTTTAGTTACCTAGGATATTCCAATGGTCAGATTATTTTTTTATTGAAAATTTAAAGTTAACATATGTAATAAAAATAAATAAATAAATATTACAAAAGCCTATAGATTCCATATAAGTAATTTATAGGCTTTTGTAATAAAACCGTTTGATAGTAAACTAAATATATGTTATAGTGGGAACTGTCGAGGAGCTCAATGCATATTCATTTGTAATTTAGATTGTAAGTTACTATTTAAGTACATTTCACCCTGTTTTTTCTCCAAATAAAATAAATAAATATGAACGAGAAAGTTTGCTGTAAATGTTTGTATCTATTACTATTGCACGCCAAAACTAACAAACGAATTCAGATAAACATTACCAGTAAAACAGAACCTAAGCCTATAATTAAAATCTGAACGTAATTAAAAAGTAGTCGCAGGCATAAGCTAATTATACAAGTCAATACATCTTACAGATTAAGGAACATCCCTTGCTATCATCATCCAACTAGCGTTTTACCCGATTGACTCTAAAGGAGCCCGGGGTCACCTAATCCCAAGATTTGGCGTAGGCACTAGTTTTACGAAAGCGACTGTCATTTGACCTTTCAACCCAGAGGGAAAATAGACCTTGTTGGGACCAGTTTCCCCACGAAGACTTTGTCTTGCTAATAAGCAGTCAATCATCAATCTCTATTGCACTAAAGCAAATCATATCGTATAACAGACTAACAGCCATAAAGCTTTGTCAACTGTTAGTGGAAAAGCAGGCAAATTGTATTTTATTTGGAAATCCCAATGGACGCACACGCAGGATAGACTTACTTAAATCCAAAGTAAAATTTAATGCCAAAGCTGGCAACATTGTTAGACTACTCATTCACACGTTTTGATATTCCGCCCATCTTTAATGCATGAAATATGCCCGTGACTCGGATATTTACGGATTCGACGCGGCAAATTAGTTAGTATAATATTACAATCGCTCTAAATGGTAATTTCGTAGTAAATTTACGACAGGTAACGGAGAATTATGTTATCTACATTGTAAGTGCCTGTTACCATAATCAACCTTAAAGCAACTTCGATAAATTGTAACTATTGCAACTAAAACCAGAAGGTAATATCTATAGGTAATTCAGAAACACCGCGCAAAACATTGAAATCTCATTGGTATGATTCGACTACCAGTTATTAGGTGCTTTCGCCTTTGCTTGGTGCTGGTGGGGCTGCCTGGCTTCTGCAGCGCATCAGGGATGTTCGCGCGCGTCGACTGTTTCTACGCAACTATGCGCATCCCTGGTGCGCCGGGTGCGGGCCAGCCCCAACCCCATCTTGCATTTAATAGCAGACACATGTGACTCTCCGTATATAAGGCACTGTTGTGAATTGCATGTCTCCAACAGTGCAGATTTAGGTGCTGAATTGTGTCACTTTTACTGTATGAGTCTTGTGTAACTCGAAATAAATGCTTTCATTTCATTTTCATTCATTTATCTTTATTGTTCCTAGTACTGTTGTCGTTAAAATTCTAAATAGGTACTCAAGTCATTAGCAATCGGAACCAAGACGACTCACCACTTACAGTGATTTATACAGTTACTACAAACAAAACCATTCTTACATCACTTTTACGGCATAATTTCACCGCTTTCCTTCCACAGAAATGAACAACAATTTTAGTCAAATATAAAAGTGAAAATAAACTTTTGAAAAGTAAAACAGGAGCAAAACGGACAGTGCCTTTCACCAGTTCAGGTGAAAATAACACTATAAACGTATGAGTTCCATACATACTTGGGGCGTTTTTCGTTTGAACGGGATCGTTCCAGTCGGTCCCATTTTCCAGTAACGGTCGGAGTGTTTTTGCAAATAAACATAATCGAGACACCTATGGCAGGGCTGTGTCCTGGCATCGTTGTGAAGGTATTTCTGGATTGTGTAGACAGTATACATGGTAAATTAAAAACAACTGACACAAAACATTCGTTCGAGGGAAGACAGTACGATAGACAAATATATGATTTTTACAGTATTGCACAGAACCCAGTTGAGAGTCAGGTACCTTCAATCTTCTTTTGTCTCTAGTAATTAATAAAACGACCTCAAAAGTACTCAAAACAATAAATGGCCGGCAATGCACTGGTGATTCGTCTGGGGTCGCAAATTACGATATCTGCTCAGAATTTAGACAGACAGGATTTCGTAGTATAAAACAAAATAGATGCTAACTGGTAGTCATTGGTTGATCATGATCATGATCTTTGAAGGTATTATCCTGAACCACTCACTGGCCTTCCCGGCCGACACTGAACTCGTATCGTACCGCGAATTCCTCCTCCTTACAGCACTTATTTTTGATCGCTATATTACGTTGTTGTTGTTATGAGCCATGGAGCGCAGCATACTGGGTTTCAAATTAGTGGATCGCATCCGGAACACCACGCTGGGCTCCAAAACTCAAATAGTCGATGTAGCTCGGAAGTCAGCCAAGTTGAGGGTCTGCCGCATGCCGAGTGAACTGTGGGCCAAGATCGCCACTGAATGGCAGCCCGACAGCTCGAAACGGAGACGTGGCAGACCTCGTCGGCGAAGGAGAGACGAGCTATATTCCTTTTTAAAAGAATGGCCAGGTACTGCTCAGAATTGGGAGCATTGGAAAAAGTGGGGGAGGTCTTTGCCCAGCAGTGGGACACTACAGGCTCACAATAATAATAATATATTGATGTCTATAGCTATCGCACTTGCTCTTGCATCTGACAGTATATCTGTCGTCAAAAACTAACATTGACGAGGGAGATAAGACCGCCAATCGCCTATCATAGTTTATCCTAAGTTGTATATTGTAACTAAATAAATCATTTTGGATACTCGTACACAAATCACCTCAATCCCATATAACTACCCAGTACTGCTAGCTTAGCAGAGAGGACCACTGCCAATTAAAGGCCAACTGGTCATCATTAGTTCATGATCATATTTGACGGTATTATCCTGAACTGAACTCGGCCGGTGTGACAGCCCTCCGGCCCGACACTGAACTCGTATCGTAACGCGAAACGTTTGAACACGGCGCGCAGTCCGACTTTACTACCAATACCTCCTCCGCGCGTTCATGTAGTAAAACTAGACACCATCAGAGTAAAAATGAACGAGAAACTGAAGAGTATAAAATAACTAGTGAAAAACACTCGTATTCCCAAAAGGGGTAGGTCGTGACACGAGTTTTATTTGCCACTGGGTCGTTCTTCTTTTTTACCGACAATGAACCGAGCTTTTTCTGTTTTTTTGGTTTTTGAACTATCGAAAATTGTGGTTTTGAAGTGCGATTTTTTTTAATGCATAGGTTTTTAATTAAAGTTTCCTTTCCGGCCAATATAAATATTTTTTTACGGTTGGTTTAAAAAAAAAGTGGCATAGTGGACTCTTTCTGTGGGGACCACATTTTGGTTTACCACTCTGTCACCGCATTCTACGAAAAACAAAATGTAAAACTAGTTAGAGAAAGTGAAATATTAAATAATACTAATTAATAAAATAATATGGACGTTCATTCGAACATTATAAAACCGTAAATATCATTACTCAAATGAGATGCCGTAATAAGACGAAGGACAGGCTACTGTCGGTCGAAACGAAGAACTACCCCATTTCAAAATTCAAAATCATTTATTGAATTATCATCATCATCATCATCATTTCAGAAAAAAAGATGTCCACTGCTGGACATAGGCCTCCTCCAAAGAGTGCCAAAGTGACCGGTCCTGAGCCACCTGCATCCAGCGGACTTCCGCGACATATTATAGACAAAAGTCTTTATATGATTGCAATGAAAATTCAACTAGTCTATGGAAATAGTTTGCTATAGGGTGCCTGCTATTGGCATATTCAACCTTCTTTAAGGGCAACAGTGTTGGCAACCCAGCAAAAAAAAGGATGTACTTAAGTAAATATGGATTTTTTATCCCAATCACTGTTTGCTTTACCATAGTTACATTGACCGTAGAATAATGTACAACGCAATTCTTTTTACACCTAACATTTGAAACTGGGTTTTCGCGTGAAACATTAAAATGCAGAGTGAGAATTTATTCATTTCGTATGCAAATTCGAATTTAATGTTATCTCAAGTTTGCCATGAAAAACTATCCACAGACATGCTCACCGGGCGGTAGATTATAAAGAAAAACTAAAAATTGACACTGGTTTTCGGTGAAATAATCATCATCATCATCATCATCATATCAGCCGAAAGACGTCCACTGCTGGACATAGGCCTCCCCCACAGTGTGCCACAATGACCGCGGTCCTGCGCTTCCCGCATCCAGCGGACTCCAGCGACCTTTATAATAAACAAGACTCAAGTGTCGATACTAGGTTTCTAATAGTTCCTATTTCTCTCTCTCTAATTACACATGACAATTACGTATAACATCGCAATTTCAAAAAAAAATCGTGCCGACAAGATAGCAATTTAATAATTTCCTTTGAGCTTTTAGCACTAAAACTCTGCACATAACACTAGTCTCTAATTCGGCGATCTTTCGTAAACAATGGACCGTTTCATCTGTTAATCCAGCGAACTTACTCGAAGTTCGCTACTAGGGTTTCAATTCAGGAACGGCATGTTAAATAGCAACGAGATAAGATTGGAATCGTATCAGCTAGTGCCATCACGATTGCGCTAGAGAGCATATCCTGACAGAAAAATACTCTCTCCTTATATCGGTTCCTGAAATGTTGAGGATTTATATATATATTTTTAGTGGGATAATTCACACCAATTGATCTAGTATATATTTATTAACAGATTGACGATTGTGACCCTGACCTAGGTTTTCTCATCAACAAGCTGTCGCCATTTTTCTCGTCCTTAATCCAACCTAAGTAAAAGCTAATAGTTATTTTTTATAGGTGCAAGGGCGCAAAGTTGTATTTTAACCGCGTGTGTGGAATTGAAACACGAGCTAGCGAATGGATTCTAGGGTTGAACTACGAGCTAGCGAATGGATTCTAAGGTTGAACCAGCGAAGCGAGTAGTTCAAAAATAGAATCCTCAGCGAAGCGAGTGGTTCAAAAATAGAATCCCGAGCGTAACGGGTGTTGCAACACACGAGACGTAAAATAAACTGCACCCGTGTGTAACACAAATCTTTTCGTCTCACTAAAGCAAGGAAAATACCACATAAGAAAACTGAAATACACCACAATTCAATAAAGGTTTGTTTACATCTCATCAAAATCAAAACATTTTATAATTATTAAATGTAAAATTAAATTTTTTTTGCAACTTTAAATAGTCTCCACGCTTACATTAAAAAAGTCAAAGTATTATTGGGTACTCACGGGTTAACTGAGGCTCAAATACGCATACTTAGCATAGCTCAAATACGCAAAAATAATAATTAGCATTGATGCAGACAGACATAGCACAGGTCAGAGGTTCTGAAAAGAGGCCACTCAAAGTCGGCTGCTCGAAAGCTGTCGAAGGTTTTTCTGGGCGTCTCCTGACCTCTTTATTTACATGTTTTTATTTTAACTTGCTCTGTTATTTAAACCCTCCTCTGAATTCGACATCAGCAGATCCAGGGCCGACATCGGCCTTCTTGTCGTGCGGCGCGCCCGGGGCGGTGGGCATCGAATACATATGCGCAGGTATTCGATGCCCTCGTTGGTCAGGTACCAGTAAAAGTGTCTCCACGCAAACTGTTCCTTCACGTAACCTCTGGATTTGAGGGATTGCATAGCTTTGATCACCTGCAGGTTGGAAATCTTCTCCAGGTCGGGGTGTTTAGGGGCATGGTAGTCCTTCTTAGCTACCATGACTCCCTCCTTGAATAGGAATTCATAGATCGCGACACGGTTTGTTTTGGGCATCAACGTCTTGACGGCCTATCTTTCGCCAACTTTGACAAACAGAAAAAAATCGTTATATTAATATAATCTTAATATATGTTGTAGCGCATTCCAAAGCGAGTCCCTGTACGTTCTGGATATTGGTTGCGAGTTTACAAAGTTCGGAATTGGGGGTAGGTAATCCTTGCAAGCTGCATTTCGGACAGATACCTAGTGGAGTTAACTGAACTTTGAGCTCTCTAGATGGCAGCGATAAATCAAAGGGTATTCCGATTTCGGTTCTAATAAGTCTCAAGGGATTGTGGGGTAGAAAATCTTTGTTGAGATCACAGAACTTGAATATACAGTTTTTACTATTTTTAACCCCCGTCGCAAACGAGGAGTGTTATATGTTTAACATGTCTATCTGTGGCATCGTAGCTCCCAAAATGATAAACCGATTTGAGTGCGGTTGTTTTTACAGAAAGTCTTGTCTGTCGAGATGGGTTTGGTTGATTTGATGGTTGGATGGGTTGGTTGGATGGTAGATGGTGGTGGAGCTGTTGGTTGTGTCGTGGCTGTTGAAGAAGTAGATATATCGTCGTCTAGTACCCATACCACAAGCTTGAGCTTACTAATCGCTAATATTTATTATTTATTTAGCTTCTGCCCGCGAATCCGTCTGCGTGGAACTCGTTTATTTCGTAGTTAGCTCCATACAAACTTTCATCCCCCATTTCACCTCCTTAGGGGATGATTTCCAGGATAGAAGCTTTTCTATGTCCTTCCCCAGGATTCGAACTATCTCCATACCAAATTTCATCTCATTCGGTTCAGCGGTTTAAGTGTGAAGAGGTAACAGACAGACAGACAGACACACTTTCGCATTTATAATATTAGTATGGATTTAACCCTTTAGATTTAACTTAGTTTTAATTTAATTTAGTTAATGGTAATCATCATCTTGTATTTACTTTAGAAAATAAATGATTTTTTTTACGAGGCGAATGACGATGCAATGCAAAGCGCGATCGCAATGCGTCCCGTAACACCGCGCGGCAACCACAGATAGACCGCCTAAAGGCGGCCGGCCGGCATGTTTTTGTGAGGCGCGACGAAATCAAAGAGTGAACCGCCCCTGGTTTGACCCCATTTAAAGGTACTAAAATTTTGATTGACTCACCGTACTATGTCGTGTCACGACTGCCAATGATTTATTCCATTACACAACGTAACAACGGTTTCCTACTTACCGTATCGATCAGTCCCGCTTCCCGCATATCGAAAACTAATACTTAATAGTCACAAAGACCAATCTCTGTCAATTGTGTCATAATAAATACGACTTTATTTATAACGGTTAAAGTTCAAATTCGTTTATAACACATGCGCGTGTTAGACGATTGTAGATCATAATCGGCTTATGTCGCGTGACAATCGATAGGTACATATGTCTGTTTACCCTATTTCCGTAATTGTACAAATGGATCGTTTCCGTAGCCGTAACGTAAACAAAAAAATGCTTTTTAATAAAAGTCTTTTAACGCATTCGCTGCCAGCCACACTCTCTAGGAACAAATTTGTATGAAGGCAAACGCACATGTGCGTTGCCGGCAGTGAATGCGTTGACTATATAAGTACCTAAACTTTATAACTAGACAAGCTGCTCGCGCGGCTCCGCTCCATTTGACAAAGACCCCAGGCCACGCGATAAAATATAGCCTACGGCCATCCTGAGAGTCCTGTATTCTATATAACGGTATTTTTTTTACACTCACATACGTGTGTCTCTGTACGTCAACGTGTACGTGTGTCCCTGTAAATATACAAATACTACAAATGCAAAAACGTCTCGAAAGTAATTTACCTGTAGGATTCTATACGTCAATCCAGGCTATACTCTATTTATAACTAAAATTCAGCTTAATCCGTTTAACCGTTTTTGCGTGATTTTCAGTAACAAATATCCAAACTTTTGTATTTATAATATTAGTAGACTATCTTCGCACATAACTTGTCCATATTCACCCTAACCCACTACCCCCTAGCCCTAGCTTGTGTTATTCGGTAAGAACTAAGAACTATTTTTACTAGAAGTTAGTTATTAGAGTCTGAATCAAGTTACTGAGTCCTCTCTCAAAGGAAACTTAGTATCGTCTTCAAGCTACCTACTCCATATTTCTTGCAAACTTTGTAGCACTAATTATAATGAATATTATGATGCATGAGGAGTTTTTACCTTTTTTTCCCAAGTGTGTCAATACGAGTATTATTAAATGTAATAATATAAGCCGAGCTCCATTAATGTCATGTATCCGATTTTATATAACATTCAAATGCAACTAAAACGACAAAGAAATCTTTTATAGGCAGTCGCAAAGCTTTTTATTCTAAAATGTCTTTGTAGGTCTTTGTAATTCACTCCTTGCCTGATGCAAATAAATACATAAATATCGACCAGACATCTGTCAAATATGCACCTTAATTAGAAAGCATTAGACTGACATTAGACTGTATTTTTTCAACTACCGTCCTGAAACAGGTAACCGTGAACCAACCGGGCAATTTTCGTCTTCTACATAAACTGTCCAGAACGTTCTACATCTATCCACAGCGTTCTACAACTCCGTGCAAAGTTGCGCTTTTATTGTAACGAAGTCCAAGTTGGGAATGGCTCGGGCGAAATTAGAATAGAATTGAGTTTTATACCGATCCGACGGGACGGAAACGTACGGGCCGTCCGGCTCGGAAACGTTTACGGGAATAAACTAGAAGTTATATACCTAAAAAAAGGAATGTGCCTACGTGAAAATGGGTCATATGGTGAATGGGAAATTCATTCGTGTGTTGTGAAACTTAGCAGCATCGGAGTCCAATTTTTAGTAGGGCGCGAACCGAAATATAGTTTCGTTTGATTTGTATGTTAACTGAACAGTTCCGTTCATCTTTGATTTGCGGGCAACTTCATTCAGACAGGTTACAACTTTTAGATGATTGAAACGAAGCATGTTTGGATATATTGACGAAACCTGCGTTGTGGAAATACATTGTATCACTTTTGTCACAATAAAATGTATTAACTAAAGACAGGCATACATTGTTAGAATGTTTATATTTGTCAGTCTTGCTGGATTTATTTTACACTGGTTATATTGGCACAAGGAACGACGGTTTTTCTTTCTAGCCACCATCGTTGCTTGAATGGTCGGCCCAGAGAATTTACAGTACCAGTGTGATATTGCTAAATTGGAAATATTCGAAAATTGATCTTTGCGTTAATTGGCCTGTTAGGAAAGAACTAACATTTGTGTTAACTGTTTAGAGTCATCATTGTAGTAAGTTATGTGAATGCGTCTTTCGGCGTACTTGGCCGCTATTTTAGAGGTCATCATAATAGGGCTAATCCATAATAATTATGTTAGGATCGCCGTCATCGAAATCGATGAGGACTATAGTCATTATGTAAAATTGTTTATGGAATGTCATCTCGCCCATTACCTTATAGAAGACAGCCGTAATACTCGTAACACCACTCCTTGTTTTGTGAGTATTTGGTGTCGTGTTCCTAGAGGGTTTACCCTTGAATTGCCGACAGACATTTCATCGACAACGTTTCACGTATTTTCATTTCATCAACAAGTCATTGCGTCGAAGAATCGTTAGTACGACAGACATTACATCGAATATTATTTCATCGACAACGTTTCAAGTATTTTAATTTCATCGACAGACATCGTCGTCCGTCGATGAAATGAAAATACTGAAACGTTGTCGATGAAACAATATGCGATGAAATGTCTGTCGGCAATTCAAGGGTAAACCAAATGACTTGTCGATGAAATGAAAATACTTGAAAAGTTTTCGATGAAATAATAGGCAATTCAATGGTATGGTTCCTGGAGATCAGTATTGAGTCGGCTCGCTCAAATCAATAAACTGTCTTGTGATTATTCTGCACGCAAGCGCCTATAGCCACCGGTGTCTGCTTACCTGGTGGTGAGGCCGGCAGGCCGTTGGTTAGTTTGCCATCGTCATAGTATTTAATAAAAAGGTAACTCACTGTAGGGCTGCGGTCTCCCGCCAGTGTACTGGGGTGACTGCAGGAGCGGGGCGCTCCGCTGCACCGGCTGCACATCCTCGGATACTGTGGACAATGATACATCATCAATACGAGTATACAATACGACAGAATTGGGTAGTTTCCACATGTTAAAACGCATTAATTAACGCAGTGTTGCTAAATGGATAGTAAACCAAATAAATGTAATTGTATAAATTACTAAATAGGTATAATTATAATCATAAAAAGATATGGACTTTGAAAGAAAACATATGCATTTTTTATTGCCCAAAAGCAAATTTAATGCAACCAATAGAATCCTTACGCTTTTATAGAAACAAAGTTGTAAGACAACTATTATTTCGCGACTGAAACAGCAATTTACTTGATTTTCCATACAGAGATTAGTATACAAATATCACACTGTGACGTCATGATTCAATTCAGTATTAAACTTTCTCAGCTGTCGCCAGCAAAGTCCGTCTTTAACTCAATTTTTTAGGTATTTATGTTCTTTAATTATAGTTGCTCCCATACAAACATTTGTTCCTCTCCAAAAACTGGTTCGAATGGCATCGTAAAAAAAATTAGGCCACAAGCCTATTGAAGTGTAGTCAAGTGTATGTAAGGCTGTGGAACTGACGGTCCCATTTGGACGATCAGCGCTGCCATTACGGCAGTACCATGCTGAGATGGAACCGTTTGAATTATGTCCACGTTCTGATATCGTCACGCATACCTAAATGCCAATTCTATTCTATTACCCAATTCAAATATATAAAGTCTGGGCCTCAATTCCTTTCACCTATTTAACATCTTACGAGTATATCATGAATGGGCGGCCGATGGATGCAATATGGTGACGAAAACAAAAGATGGAAGACTTTTACGAAATTTCGAATAATATTTATGATTATGATTTTATAAGAAATTTCAGTGATGGTGATAAAGTTCCAAATCCAAATAATGGTGAAGTACGAGTATCACTTTACGAATACGCACCTCTTACATAAATATGTAGATGTAGAGAGGTAATTTTCCCTGTGTAAAGAGTGGACATTTTGATGGACGCGGACGAAGCCGCGAGGGCAGCTAATCTATAAATAATTCAGGACAACAGTCCAGTGTTAAAATAACGAAGACCTACGGAATATTAATAACTAATTTACTACAATATCGACCAGACCCAGTTCAGAGCGCCAATGTGCACGGGAAATTCACCTTAAACCTAGTAACAATAAACACCTAATTTGTAAGTACAGCTCTGTCTGTTATAATCCAGTATAAATTAAAGAATGGTGGCTTAGTACCGTCAGTGAAATTTGGACCACGTAATTTTAACTTGTCCGTTCTTAAATATATTTTCTTGAATTATTAAAAGTGTTTAATCGTGGAACACGATTTCCGGTGATCATGTATTTCAAAATATTATCATCTCTTATTGTCATTACAAAATAGTTTTCCTAGCGGGTTTTTCAGTTTACAAAAAAATTAATCGCAGTTAGCTTTCGACGAAAAAAGGAGATTGGTGTAACCTGTCTAGGCGCATCCACGTGAAAATAATAATATTTAGGATACGTTTCCATACAATTCTGCAAATTTCAGTAAAGTTATGTATAACTTGTATGGCATCTTATATATAAGTTCTAGTGAAAAAGTACTCTAACAGCTCTGAAACTAAACTTCATTAAACCTGATTAAACTTTCAAATCTTAGTAAACATGTGATCTTTATCATCTGATGATACGACATTACATTAACTTTCTCTTTAGCTTGGTCCATAAACGCACGTCTTGGTCTTCCTCTGCCTCTCCTTCCTTCTATCTTGGCTTCAATTATAGTCTTTATGTAATTGTCATGTCGTATCAGTAACATGTGATGTAATAAAAAAAATCTACCCGTCACATTATTCTAACAATAAGTAATTCAACTTCCAAAAACGTAGCCTCTTTAAAATAATACCCCACGTAACCAATTTACGTCGCCGACGGCGGAAAGTAACTAAAATTCCTCACAGCACCCGTACTCAAAAACTCCACAATTCTCATCTGTTATTACACGGCATTATGGGGGAATTCTGGAAATTATATTCAAACACTCGCCCTGAATAAAATGAGGACCACTTAAATTTGAACAAGTTATTGTAGGTCGGATAACTTCGCCAGACGTTTTTGTGGTGGCTTGGCGAATTGGGTAATTTTTGTGCACTCAAATTGAATTTGCCGAAACAATTGTAATTAGTTTCAAGTTAATGCGTTCTCTTGTTGAAACAAGATAGTTTTCCGACTGGGTTGGCAGGTCAGATGACTTTCCTGAACTAGTGCCTACAAATCTTGGGATTTGGTGGTAAAGCGGATCTCGGACTCTTCTAGGGTACAACTGGAAAAAAAAAACGCTAGGACGATGATGGTTTCTCTTGCGGGGTTGTAATTGAAAGTTTCCGTCACATTAAATCATTTACGCCCGCTGTACATACTCGTTTGGCGGCAATTAACCGTACTACAGGCTTATTCTGGGCATAAATGGGTAAAAATTCCCAGAGTGGATTTGAAATCGATAATTTCGTAGGTAAGAGTTCAAAATCCGATTTTAATTTGTGCCATCAACAACTTAAATTGTCGAGTGTTTACAAGTCTACCGGTAACACTGGTCAAAAAGCCAGTCGTTATTGTTAAGCGCCTCAGTGATACTTACTTTATTTTTATTTTTTTACACAACAAAACTTGGGAACTTAATCTAAGTCTTCGCCAAAGACTGACTTTTTTTTAATTGATTGATTAAGACCAAAAGAAAATACATGATTACAATTCAATATAATGCTCATATTGGCAAAACCTTTAGTAGGTAGGTAGGTATTAGACTTGTAAATCATTATTCTTCGTCAATTCAAAAATAATTCCCGACCTCTTTCAATTGAAATTCAAAGGTTTCATTACCAAATCGTCACCATATAAAAACGTCTTCAAATAAACTTTTCTATTAAATCCCAGTTTATTTTTCATTACCATAATCGCCAAATACCTTAATAAAACCGATTTAGTTATAGAAGATACAACTCTCTAAAAACTGTGCGTGGAAAAATGTACCCACAGCCTTTTAGACAAAGTTCAAAATCAAATAATAACAATTTTGTTACAAGGAGCAAAATCGAGTATGAGAAAAATAAATTTACAATTCATCAGCTCTCTCAGATTGGAGTGATCAATTTCAATTTAAACAGATTACGTTTCTTTTGAGATTGAGATATCTGTGAATCTCTCTGCGATACTGTCCTTTCAACAAGTTTTCAAACCCCAACGCAAACGAGGGGTGTTATAAGTATGACGTGATTGGACGACGCCCTGGTATCGCTGGGAAAAAAAGTGTGGAGGCGGATCTGCGTCAGTTTCAGGTCGACAATGCAGGTACTTCCTGGCTTCTCGTTTAGGCCAAGATCTTGATGGATAACTGTGCTAAAAGACTTAATGAGATAGTTAGAGAACCGCCCAAAACCACCCCACGAGGGAATTAAATTTCTAAATGGACGAAACCACGGATATAGCGGTTTATTAATTTTACATTCCATTATATTTCCATTCATT
Source organism: Epinotia nisella (assembly GCA_932294315.1). Lineage (NCBI taxonomy): Eukaryota > Metazoa > Arthropoda > Insecta > Lepidoptera > Tortricidae > Epinotia > Epinotia nisella. The sequence goes on along the minus strand of OW028696.1, from coordinate 8,292,221 downwards.
TCATACAATCATGAACTCATTGTCTGTACAAATCCATATAAGACTGGTTTATACTTAGTTAAATTAAATAGTTACATTCCAACCAAAATTTCAACTGTATTTGGCACGGTTGTTATTTGGCAGCAACGGGTCATATCACATGAATCCGTGTTATTTCCTAATTATTTCACAGAATGAACGAAAATGTGCGGGTTGTGAAATACGACAAAACGGGGAGGTCCTTAGTTGGAGTCTAGGAAATTAGGACGCAGATGATTTCATGGAATATATAAATAGGTTAGGTTAGTATTATATTCCGAAAAATCTAAAATTCCTTTAGCGGAACATGGTTTTATGAAATTCGGAAAAAGTATAAATGACTCTTCGCAGTTATGTAGTGTACCCATCTGGGATTACAGCACGTGTTCAGTATCAGGTTTTAAAACTTTAATCCTATTACTGTTGGAGGCTCTAAGACGTTGGAATCGTGACGGGAAATCATTACATCAGATTATCATACCAAAATCCCTATAGCTGTACTCGCAATATACTCATGCTTAAAGTCACTTCCGAATTAGGCGTGGCGGGGGTGGAATCTGTGTGTGTGTGTGTGCGGTATTTTGTATTTTACCAAGAGCTTACTGGTGTTGCCCAAATTTCCTGTCTTGTTTGACTGATTTTAACTGACAACATTTTTTAATAGCACAATTACACTCGCGTACGAGTCGCGAGACGAGGCGCGAGGCGAGGCACGAGACAAGAGGCACGAGAATAGACGCTCGCTGCTCGCCTCGTCTCGCGACTCGCAGCGCTCTCGTCCGTAGCGGTTTTTTGGGCACGAGTCAAAGGACCTCGCGACAAACGCGAGCGTGGTGTTTACATTCGCGCTCTCGCTTCATTCGGGTTTGTCGCGAGGTCCTTTAGCTCGTGCCCAAAAAACCGCTACGATAGCCTATTTACACTCGCGTACGCGTGATGTGTTGTCACAACACGGCAAATTTTGAAATACCTTGACGGCGTGTTTACCACCGTGGTAACGAAACTGTTATTGACCCCGCCGTCGTAACAATATTATCAGAGGTACCTACTACTTTTAATACGTACATCGATCGCCTATTTACACCAGCTAACTTTAAAAGTACGACTTTTCCTGACAACCAGTTTTGTAGCCATTGGACACAGTTTAACGAATATAATACAAAATTGTAAAATGTCAACGGAGACTTTTCGTCGGTTGGTAATTTTTCGCTAAACTCCGTCCATAATTTAACCTTGTCAAATCGACAGCGTCGTAACTACATTTATGTACAGTGTTTATGTACAGTCAAGTGCAAAAATATGTATAGAATGAATCCTCTCAGAAATATGTAGGTAACGGCTTTTTATTACATATTTTTTGAGCAGTAGTTGTAAAGTTGTATTCTTGCACTTTACTGTACTATGTAGGTTGTCAGGAGGTAACAGAAAGTTTAATCCACTAGAACGCGCCACACTCTCATTGCCGTACTATACTTGTTCCCAACCAAAGTGACGACTGAGGCCATAAAACCATAGGCTCGCGTTATCTCTTTTGCAATGTCTTTCATTGTCTTTCTTTATGGACTCAGTCGTCACTTTGGTTGGGAACAAGTATAGGATGTGTTTCTCCAAGTAGTGGGAGAGGGGCAGATCTTCGTGGATTAAAACTATCCATGTAAATTGCTGCAACATTGCAAGCGAAGTCTTAAATCAATAAAATTTTCGGTCAAATACCTGCTGTTTTTGGATTAAAAAATATAAAAGTATTCGGTCGAAAAACATTTTTTTAAAGGAACAAACCCATGCTTTTTTGGGCAATGTTGCATCAATTTACGGTACGACATACACATGAAACTCACCGTGAACACAACTGTCTTTTGTTCCTTTGCCGTCACGTTCCCCTCCCTGCACATATAAAAAAGACGAACACACTCTTTAACCCGTTTTCTCTCTTGCATCAGCGGTGCATGCCATTTTTTTTTATAAAAAGCTACAACAAGAACGATATATATATAACAATCAAAATAATAATTCAATCAGTTCGTTCATATACAGTACTGTGTTTCTGTTTGTGTTACTGCAATAGTTTTCTGTATTGTTTTGCTGTTCAGTTCTCTCTGCAGCTTCATTATGTTCCTTTTCACTGTATTATACACCGTTTTTAAGAGTGTGTTTGTCTTTATATGTGCATGGATTACAAATAAGATTATTTATATATTTATCTGTTATAGTAACAAAGGTCTTCAGCACAAATGCGGTAGAGGTGCAGTCTCGAAGAGTCGCGTTATTTGTGTAGTGAGAAACTGTGAACATGACAAATTGAACTTTGATCTTACACATAGCGGCTTAAGGTACAATTCCAAAATGGGCCACAGTTGAGTGCTGTCACTATAAGTAGTATGCATATTGCGGTCGACACTAGAATCACACCTGAAATAAATTATATGACTTAACCCATCGTATGATATAAAAATGAGGAAATCAAATATGACATTGAGATTTAAAACTAAAAGCTCGAACGCTTCGCGGATGCATACGGTGGCTTAAGGTGTAATTCCAAGATAGACTACAGTCATCTTCTGTCAAAAGTCTGCTTCATTTGCAGTTTGCAGCTGGCTAGAATGAAACCTTAACCGGCACGATAGAAATGTCATGTTCAAATGTTTCTCACACAACACGAGGCGACCTCGAGCGATGGCAGCCCGAAATATAACCGCTTCTGGCATATTTAAGTGTATACTTGGATTTTTCCTTTGTCGATTCTTGACGTATTACATTCTATCCGACATAAATAGTATGAGAAAATCTGTCTCATGACATGTATATAACAAAAAAATCCAAGTATAAAAGGTTTACCACGGTAGCTCCTTCGCTTATCGTGACCTTTAATGTCCGTGACGCGTATACGAACTCGGTGGTCAACCTTTTCCTTCGTCGTGTACATCTGATGTATGTCAATGGTAGCTGTCGTGGATAAATGAGCTATGTAAACTAATTTGTCGACCGAAATATCTCAATTAAAAAAACGGTGTGTTATCATTATCATTTAAGCCTTAAGCAAACTTTATTCGTTTAGGTACGTATTTGCTTTGAGATTTTATACACGAAGTAAAACTTTCACCGTTTTATAAAAAAAAAAAATTGTCATAGTTTTAAGTTTTTTGTGGCCATTAATTTGGATAGTCTACTATTTATGTTTTGGACTTTAATTTGAAAAGTAGAGATATGTCGGTCGACAAAAGATATTTAATTTAAACAGTTAAATATAAAGAGCGTAGCGTGTAGTAAACATTCGATATATAAACTTAATAATAGTAGTACATAAGAGTTGAATTTTCCACACTTTGTTTGTAAATCGGTTAAATAATTCAAAATTGAAATACTCAAATTTTAAATAGTTAAATGGAGACAGTGAAATTATTAAATACACATACATTTGCCAGCATATTGAATTATTGAAACGATATCAGTAACGTGGTATAATAATAGAAATAGGTAAAAAAATGTGCTTTGAATAAAATCGAGTATCCGTTAAAATTGTAGCTTAATACATTCACTGCTAAGAATTGCTACGCGCTACGCTCGTAGCCGATCCCGTGGTTTTCCCCGGATGAAGCGGAAAGCGCTTACGGCGTAGGCGCCCGCTGGGCGGGTTTCTGGCAGCTAACCCATTCGAGGCCACGTGTGCTACGCCGTAGCGAGTAGCAGCGTTTTTCCGCTCTGTAGCGGCAACGCACGTAGAGGCATGACTCTGAGTCACTGGCCTTGAATGGGTTAAAGTGTTAAGATTTGGGATGAAATGATTAAAAAAAATAACCATTATAACTCGTTACAACCAAATAGGAAAGCGTTGTCAATATTTGAAAATGCGAGTATGTTATGTTGGTGTGCGGAAATAAATTCGTCTGTAAAGGTGCAAAAATTATGATAGAACTTATATATTGGATGCTGAAAAGTTCATATAGAAATCATGAAAAATAATAATAGTACGCTGCCTACGATTATACGTTTGCAAACTAAAGTCGAAGTTAAAAGTACACCTATCCAACGTTAATCAAGTATGAAAATTATATGTGAAGAGGTTTAGTACAAGAGAGTGCATGTACACATTGTATCTTGCTTCAGAGGAAGCGTGTGAAAGCAAAGCACTGAAAATCTCATTAGATGTTTGAATTACTAAATAGAAAGCCCAGCTCGAGTTTTACAAAGTTGTGAAACAATTCCAGTGTAGGTATTTCTACAATATTATATTATATAATGTTACGCCCGGCATACTTTATGTCACACATACGCACACGCACTCACACACACACATACACACACAAACACAATTTAGCCATGGAAAACTAGGCATAAGTTATATCTGGCTCTCTCTGTACACTTGTATAGATATATAGGTTAAGTAATTGGAACAACGAAATTGAGTCCCAACACAGGGTTTTCTAGCTCAGGACACAGGGTCGTGATTCATATTGTAATGTTGCCCTTATACAATAAACTTTTTTCATTTTAATTTTCAATTAATTCAATCGATTGACTTTAACTTGTAACCATCAAAATAAAAAATAAAAATGTAACATTGATCCCAGCAGCTCCATCAACTCACGGCATTCCCGTTCGAAACAAATGCAAACCTTCTTTATTCCGAGCTACAGGTTCATAAATCGCAGTAGTAACGGGTAACCACTCGATATCGGGACCGAATCGCTTATCCGACAAAGGGATCTTACACGGGATTCGGTTGTTTATTAGTCGTCGTCCGGTTTGATTGGCATTCAATTTTGATCATATAGGTAGACATTTATTGTTAAATCTGTAACTTTCTGCAACTTCACGTTTCTGAAATGTCGAAATGCAATTTATATGAAATTGTCCGAAAATAGGTCAGTACCTATGTTTAGAATGTATATTCTAAATATAACAGTTTTCACTTTCCGATATTTAATGAAAAGTAAAATTTACTGAGTAAATCAGTATATTTTTACGCACAAAACACAAACTGAAGGAACTACACCAAAACTTGTCTCTCAATGGGTCAAGAACCCAAGTTAACCCAAGTTATAGATAAAAATAACTGACAGGCGGAAAACATCCATGTTATTGATGTCCGATAACCCAATCAACGCCTACACCCCTATCCATCACTATTGGGTATCCCTTACCCTTCCTACCCTCAGAACCCACAACACATACCGGCTTGCCTTGTGTGAAACAGGCCAAGTCTATTATGAAGAATGCAAGCGAAGCCGCGGGAGAATATATAGGTTTAGTACATTCCGAAGGTCCATTCTATACACAGATGGAAGAATTTTTAACATACAAACTTACATCGGATGTCGAACGAAAACCAAATTCCGTGTTATAGAAATCTCCCCATTGATTGAGATGCGTAATCAGCGATGGTTTTATCGATTTTTTGACATTGAATCTGTCAGTAGCGAAAAATATTGTCAGCTTAGAACTTCGACTCAGAACTGTCTAGTCCAAATAGTTATTGTGCGCTCCTTTTCACGTAGTTTAAAAACTATCAGACTTAAAAACTGTTAATGTGTTACATCGTTGTTGTAAATTGATAGCACTTTTGTATTAATTAATTTTATACACGATTGTAAACTAAGGCAATCCAAAACGGAATGCGTATTGCAATAGACATTGAAATCGTCGTTCGAAATTTGCTGTATTTGTTGCATTTTGGTTACATTTTTCACTTTTTTTTTTGTCTACCTCGTAATTTTCATATCACTGTGCTCTTACGGAAAGAAATATTTTTCTCTTTTTTTCAATAGAGATTACGTGAATCGAGAAGAGACATAATCTCGAATGAACCGAGAATTGACCCTCCAGATCGTGAATGGGTTAACAGATCCCACCTCTGGGGCAGCTTAAACCATCGGCCGGGATACAAGCCGGCGACGGCAGCGATTAATGGCTCTCCTAGGGATCTAATACATACTACCTCACGGAATATGTGTATGGTACCGGTCGATAATATATCACCTTTGAGTCATTCAGAGACAAAAAAGTCGACTTTCCTGTGGTCAGTAGCTAAATAAAACGTTTTATTATCGCGTCGTTTCTGCGGCTACCCTAAACTTGGCAATTTAACAAAAATCGTGCGTTCAAGTCTCGTTTGCGTATAAAGCGCAAAAAAAGTTTTAGAAAAAAATGCAAAAAGGCAACAAAAAAATGTGTGCATTTGTAGAAACTTTGTCAATTTAAGGGTTAAGAGTTCAACCAAAAATTAGGCTCCGCAGCTTTTAACTTTGATAATGTCCACAGAAAAGACGCAAACCTAAATAATTTAGGTTCCGACCGATCTCAAAAAAAAAACAAAATGAGTTAGCAACACATCATCATCATCATCATCACATCAGCCGAAAGACGTCCACTGCTGGACATAGGCCTCCCCCAAAGAGTGCCACAATGACCGGTCCTGCGCCACCCTCATCCAGCGGACTCCAGCGACCTTTACCAGGTCATCAGTCCACCTTGTGGGGGGCCTACCCACGCTGCGCCTTCCGGTACGTGGTCGCCACTCGAGAACCTTTCCGGCCCAACGGCCATCGGTTCTACGTGCAATGTGCCCCGCCCACTGCCACTTAAGTTTAGCAACACATATCGACTCAAAATTACATTTTGCATCAATCATCATCATCATCATCATCATATCAGCCGAAAGACGTCCACTGCTGGACATAGGCCTCCCCCAGAGAGTTCCAAATTGACCGGTCCTGCGCCACCCGCATCCAGCGGACTCCCATCATCATTGCACCATTTGCATCAATATGTGTTACTAACTCATTTTGTCGATTTTTTTGAGTTCGGTCGGTTTCATTCTAAGGGTGTGATAATGTGTAAGACCTCTTTATGTGAATCCACGAGTCTCCAAAATCACCATGGGGAATGAGATTGTAGTTGTGTCTTGTTATTCCGTACACTAATATTTATAATAATTCCGTAAACAAAGGAGTAATTGGAATTGCTAGCGTCTATAGGCTACGGTAACCGCTTACCATCAGGCGGGCCGTACGCTTGTTTACCACCGACGTGAGCGAAAGTGTTGACCGAAAAAAGGTTATAATAATAACTTGCTAAACCTAAACTCTCATAAAAAATCCTTATAGCTGACAGAAACACTGATATTGTCGTTTGGAATTTATTTTTTAAATGGCTTAAGAGAACTAAATCCGGATTTCGTATTTGTCTGACGTGAAGTGTCGTGAAGCGACGTGACAGAACGATGTCGGTTTCATAATATATTACGGTTATATTCACGACTGATACGCTGTGACGTGACGTGACGTGACATCTCATAGCCAGGCGTCAGAGCGCATTGGAGAGCATCACGTCAGATAAGTTTGAATCCGTCTTAATCCTGATAGTACGAAATCAAATAATCTTGTAAAAGTGTCCTTGTGGCCTATAGCTGAATAAATATTTTAATTTCGAACAATACTTAAAACACCCTGTCTGCAGCGTTGGCCAAAAGTATTGAGCACCCCACGTTTTCCTTTGTAACTTATGGATAAAGTATTATTTTTCAATTTCATAAATACAAGAGGGCGCAAAATATAATAAGTGTTTGAACATGTGCAAATATATATATATACTCCAGGCAAAATAAGGTTTCGAAAAACATTAATTTATAATAGCGTTTTTATTATTATTTTATTTTAAAACGTTATTCTAAGATGCTTTATTCAAGAAGAAACTTTCCATCCGGAAGTAGTTATATAGATTTAAATTAAGCATCCATTGTCTTTTTTGTTTGATTTATATTCAATATTTTAAAGCAATAATGAACCAAAATAAAGATTAAAACATTTATTAATATTTATTCCGAATTTTTAGGAGCTAATTAAATTATAATTTTTTTGATGTCTGATTTTTTGTTGGATTTTGTCTCTAGGTAACTATTTAATTGATAACATATACATTACAATAAAAAAACTGCTATTGTAAATTAATTCAAAATTTGTCATTTTTTCCATACAAGTTGGCAGTTCGTTGTCCATCATAGAAGTTCTTCGTCCGCGTGGAACTCGTATATATCGTAGCTCCATACAAACATTCGCCCCCCCTTTCGCACCCTTAGGGAATGATTCCCGGGATAAAAAGTATTATATATGTATTATGTATCTATGGTTTGTATTGTGTAGGTATGTAGGCTATACACTGTATGTATACCAAAATTCATCTTAAATCATTTAGCCGTTTTTGCGTGATTGAGTAACAAACATCCAAACATCTAACCATCCAAACTTTCGCATTTATAATATTGAAAACTGAAGTTATAAAAAGTCGGGTTTTACAGTAAAGGTTTAATTGTATTTTTTTTCACGGAATTTCCCTTAACGTCAATAAATATGACGGATTTTTCCGATAGATACACAACTTTCTATTATAAAATATATAAATGCACCTTTTAAAGTGTGTCTTTTGTAAAAACGCATGTATTTGTAACCCTATCATGTTTCTCACAAACATTTCAAAAACGCCAACCTGCATTCTCAAGACCCATATACGCACCCCATCCGTCATCCGAGTTAATCGATGACCTCACGCGTACGCCATTTCGGATACACGCGCCGTGCCCACGCCTTGATCGACGTGAATATACGTCTCGATGGACGTGAATTCACGCCATGATGTATCGTCGGTAGTTACCTCTGAATATTGGTTAGGACAACTGGACGTCTATCTATTTAGGTCTGTCTCGTCTTTTTCTATGTCCACTATAGAGCGGTAAGGTACACGACTTTTAATCTGGAGGACTCGAGTTCGAATCCCGGCTCCTACCACTGGGTTGTTTAAAAAAAACGAAATATCATTTGATATTTAACAGTACTAGTGCCTACGGCAAGTCTAGGTAGTCTAGGTTTACTAACAATGAGCTCGTTTAGGGCGATCGGAAAAGGATGATTAAAAAATAGCTTTAAGGTGAAACATCGTGAAAAACCGGTTTAATCTCAAAGTCTAGTAATCCCTCTAGGTTCGAAGGTCACATGGTAGTCATTTATTAATTCTGCCTAATAATCGATCAATCATCACTATACCTAGATATTTTTCTAGCACGAACGACTTATTGTAAGTGATTGACAAAATAAAAACATCAACAGTCCTGTTATCGATAAGTACCACTTCAACGTCATGGAGGTAAATAAATACAAATATAAATATATATAGGGTAATAGGGTGCGTTAAAAAATTGATAATAATAACAAAACTATCAATTTATTTATACTTTACATACTTCAGAAAACAATTTGCAATACTTTCGTAACTTTCTTTCTTCGTGTCACTGAATTAATTATCCCCGAAGTCACTCCATAACACACACACACACACACACACACACACACACACACACACACACACACACACACACACACACACACACACACACATACACCGAAATTGTCTTTCAAATCGGCGCACAATGTCACATGTATTTTTCCCAAACCCATTTTTTGTCCCAAAACAAATCTGTGTCTCTCTATATGGTTACAGTGTAGGTGCACGCGGCGTCTAGGTAGCCAATATATGTCTGTGGTTGTATGTACGTATTGTCGTTGAAGTAGTATGTACTTATCGATAACAGGATTGTCGATATTATTATTGTGGCAAGCACTAAACAAATGTTGTTCCTGCTAGAAAAATATCTAGGTATAATCATCACAGATATTTTCACTCTTTGGCACCGCATTCCTTCCCAATAAGGCGAAAAGCTTATCTTTGACGTCCGTAAACCAGTGATAAAACCAAAACAATATTACATTTCAAAATAATATTAACTTTGACATTATAATGATTGCCGTCAAAACAAATCCGTCTCGGAGATCACCCTCCCCTGTTTAGACGCTAACAACCTCTCCTCAACGTCTCCACCCATTTTTTCTCCATCTAATAAATCCCTTCAAGAACTCCAGTCAATTGTAAACCTATCAATACCAAAACGGCTTAACAACCTACACTAACGCACCGCATTAACGATCCTTTTAAAAGAAAATCTACAGTTTATAAAGAGCATAATCGCGTGGCTGCTCTGTGCCGCATAGGTCGTTTTTGTTTAAATTGTAAACCTATATTGACGAATCTGAGAAATTTGTCGGGTCTCGATTGCGTTCCCAGATTGAGCGACGCCGTCGATTCGCAATTCAAAAGAGACCTATGCGCATATAAAGCTGAAGGAACTTGTGACGTTTTAAAATAGTAGTATAATACCGCCCGCGGTCGGGTTACTGCGTTTTATTAGATAGGCTAGATGAATGATATTGATGTTATTGATGAGAAAAAACACGATTGCACATATCGGGTTAGCGTAATGTGAACTCCATGAATAGATGGGCAGGGGTGAGAGATTTGACAATAAAACGTGATTTAATATACAAAAGGTTCTACGCATATTGATAATGCTTTGACGTCATTCGGCAAATCATCTACGACATTTAGGATGGGATGCACTAAACCGCAGTTTATGCATGTTGTGGACGTCTCTGTTGGTAAGGTGCATCCGCCTACAAATTTTCTGATTTGCCTTAAGGTTGACTGGTAGGGAAAACCATATGGCATTCCGCCTTTTCTATTAATAAATAAATAAAAAGAAACAGTCAAGTGCCGTCTTTAACATACATCAAAACACATTCGGAACCGGGTCAAGACACGGCACGTCACATCCGGACGTCCGGCGTGCCCGGCCGTGGAAACTGGGCCGGTACCCGGATATAAACACTAGCTAGACCCTTGCTCATGCACACCCTGTATGTTTATTCCTGTCGCTACCCGATTGATTAAATGGGTTCTGGAGAGTTTACATACAACCAACTACGTATCTCATCATCATCTCAGACCACGGCCTTCACCGGCCCGTGACGAAACGTCAGTAACTAAATGAAAATGTAAAATCTTTTTTTGGTTACAGTAATGTGTACACAATAGTTTAGGGTTAGAATCTTCTAGTATTTAAGTATTATATTTTTATATATAGATCCCGTTCTTCTTATATATAACAAAAACAGTTTTTTGTTAACCGACTCAGTGGGTCCCAAGATACAGGCTCAGCCTAGTTTGGTGCCCAACGGATAATGTCTGTGTAATTTGTAATCATGTGCTTGATTGTCTAATAAATTATTCTTATTCTTATTCTTAGTGTAACCGCTACATGATGTTGATGAAAGTAATAATTTAAATAAGAATTAATTTACAATGTTTTTTTAAGAAATAAAGGTAATATCGCGCAAGAGTTTAAGGTGTTAGATTACGCAATTGTTCACGATGCAATAGGCAAGTTTCCTGTTTTTACAAGCTTTCATTTAACTTGCACTGTTCGTATGTGGGCATTTTCAAAAATTTGTGTACCCAATTAGCGTTAGATGTTAAACAAAAATTAACTCAGTGTCAGTTTTGTGACGAAAATTAAGTATGCAGTTTGAAGTTAACTTTCTTATTAAATTATAAATGATATTCATAAGCACGTTAGGTATATAAATGTGAAACAAGTTTATCATCATCATCATCATATCAGCTGAAAGGCGTCCACTGCTGGACATAGGCCTCCCCCAAAGGGTGCCAAAGTGACCGGTCCTGCGCCACCTGCATCCACATCCAGGTGGACTGGTGACCTGGTCGCGGGAAAAAAGTTCATCAACACACAATTTGTATGCATAATTTTCGTCACAAAACTGAAACTGAGTTAATTTTTGTTTAACAACTCACGCTAATTGGGTACACAATTTTTAAAAATTGCACTTGTAAGTATTAAGTAACTTGTCCGTCAAAGTTTGCAAACCAATTTTCAACCACTTGCGCTTAATCGAGCTGAATTTTGGCATTCTTATTTAAGTTCGGTGTGTTCGGTGATATTCACACTATACAAGTGTCCACAGTAGATATATAGCAGTGCAGTAAAATAGATCAGTACAAACGATCGATATGCTGCACGCACTGCATAATAAACTTAACCGGAGGTGCATCAGTCACGTGTGTCGCGTAGAACTGGTTTTCAATTGAGCGCAGGTTTTAAGTGAAAAAAAAAAGTTAAAAAAAATAAACATATAACAGCAAAGTAAAACAGTTCGTTAATCTATGTTACAACATATATTTACATAGGTCTAAATTTAAAGGAGAAAATAGGGGACCACGGCGGCTCTAAATACAAGTTTTTGTAAGGGTCGCGCGCCCGCCCACATTTCCTCTTAAGAAACTCTAGTTGAGATACATACATACATACATAACATATAATCACGCCTCTTTCCCAGAGGGGTAGGTAGAGATCACGGATCTCCATTTGCTACGATCCTGACAAACCACTTTCGCTTCACTCACCTTCATAACATTTCTCATACATGCTCGTCGGTTTAGGGTACTTTTGACCTGGCCTTTTTGTAAGATTTCTCCAATTTGATCGGAGAAAGTTTGCCTAGGTCTTCCCCTTCCAACTTGCCCTTCCACTCTTTTTACATACACTCTCTTCGTTTATCTTCTTTCATCCATCCTCTCTACATGCCTACAGTTGAGATACTAGATAGCTAATATATTTACTGTGGTAGTACCTATATATTGAATCCGATCCGTCTATCGGTCGTGTCATGTCTTCTACGTGACTAGAGTGATATTGCTATTCTAAGTAGTTTATTTTCTTCGCAATAGCGAACTCTTTTTTATTTCGATTCCTTTAGCGTCTGGGTAAACTGCCACGTCCAAACGGTTCCATTTTGCAAATAAATAATTAAATTCCAATTAAATCGAAATGCTTTGCAAATACGTATTCACTCAAAGCTCATTGGTGGAATTGATTACAGGCTGGAAATGATGTTAATTGTAATAATTCTCACTTCATACAAAATAGTGTCAGGAAAACAGACGAATTGGGACGTTCCCGGCATGTCACAGGGATATCCCCACCTTCATGTCTGTCTTGAAGATAGACTGAGAGAGTCAAGAAAGAATAGCGTTATCCTGGGGACTTTTCTTTCTATGCACAGTTTGTTTGTTTAATGTAAATCTGTGTCAGACCCGCTGTTTCCGCGGGAGAGATAAGAGTATTTTAATATTATTGGCTCCCTTTGATACGCCTCCCGAAACACTCGGGTGAGAAAGAGGCTGACATGTCTTCACTATTATTTCCTTTCGCAGATATAGGATACAGCGTATTACAAGAGTGAGTTAACTTTTTTCCCTCCCTATTTGCCCTGATTATGTCTCTTGGGTTACTTCTTAAACTGTGATATAATTGATTTGAAATACAGAGTTTTGATCATTTGGTTTTTTCTGATCTATCTTTAAAGTATGTTAGAAATCCATAATTCCACATAAAAACCCATAAACTAGTAGTGTTATAAAAGGGAGGCTTGTTGGGCTGCTCAAAATATCAGCTAAATGAATATGCCCTGCCCCTCTTATACCGCGCCTGGTGGTATGCGTAAAGCATTTTCCCCTCTTAAAAAAATCCAGCCAAGTGCGTGTCGGACCACGCACAACGATGGGTTTCGAGCCTAATTAAAAGGTCGTATCGTCACAGAAATCTTACGAAATCTTAGTCTTAGCCTCCAAAACTAGAGGGGGGGGGGGGGGGGGGGGGGCATTTCAGTGACTTTCGGGGCGATTATCCCCCACTCCATTCATTTAATCAAAAAAATTGTTGAGAAACCTTATATTTATTTTTAAAGGCCTATCGATTGATGTCGTGTACTTCCAATGTTTTTTTTTTACTTGCAGCATTGAGTGCATTACAGAACTATGTAGCGGCTAAAAAAATACACCTATCCTCAAAATTTTATTCAAATACCACTTATAGTTTTCGAGTAAAACGCCTGTGACATATGGACAGACGGACATGACGAAACTATAAGGGTTCCGTTTTTGCCATTTTGGCTACGGAACCCTGAATAGGGCACCCCAGAGGTGCATAGGGCCTTCATAAGCTCGCGCCACGCCTTCCTGTCCTGATGTTATGGGAGGTAGTTGGTATTAATGATTTCTTCCATTTCTTTAGTGCACATTCCGCCGGTATTGTGCACATATTGCGTTCAGTTTATTCATGAACACCGATTGCGCCGACTAACCCGCATCCAATTTGTATTCACAGCTGTTACTAAAAAGCCTACGGTACCTATTGTGGATTTTAGAATCGTTGTTTTGAAGCTTCTATAAATATTTGCTGTGCGACTAATTTGTTCGGTTAGCTGGAATATATTACCTGTTATTTGCCGGTTAAATGTAAACTATAGTATAGTTAACCGGCGTACAAATATTTACCAAACAATGCGGTACAGCATTAAACAAAAATATACGTATAATACAAACAGCCCGCGTGGCTCCGTACTATTACAAAGAAGGCAAGCAGAGCCGCGGGATAGAATATATATAGCCTACTAGCTTCTGCCCGCGACTCCATCCGCTTGGAACTCGTTTATATCATAGCTCCATACAAATATTCACCCCCCATTTCACCCCATTAGGGAATGATTTCCGGGATTAAAACTATCCTAAGTCCTTCCACGGGACTCTAACTATCTTTATGCCAAAGTTTATCTTTCGAATCAGCGGTTTAAGCGTGAAGAGGTAACAGACATACAGACATACTTTCGCATTTATAATATTAGTATGGATGTATTGGATGTTCATCCCGAAGGTACATTCTATATATTGGTGAAAGATTTTTTTAAATCGGGTAGTACCGGAGATCTTAAATATGTAAAACATACACAGCTACAATAATCACGTGATTTTTAACGTTTGGACATACCTTTATTTACGTTGATAGCAATGTCAAGATCGCTTACTGGCACTCAGCACAAAAGTAAAAAAAAAAACAAAATACCCAGCGCACAGAAAACTAGATTGTCGTTGAGAACTTCACTAATGGTCATAATTGGCTACTTTCCATAAAAAAATATATTTAGTCCGTCAGTTAGATTATCAAAAAATATTGGACACGTATTTTTTGTTTGTCTATTAAACAAAAAATTATGAAGATAGCCCGTTAAAGTTCCGCGTGATGTCGCATTATGGTACACTTTTTATCATAATGTGACGTCACGCGAAACTTTAACGGCCTATATCTTCATAATTTTTTGTTTAATTGACAAACAAAAAAATACGTGTCCAATATTTTTTGATAATCTAACTGACGGACTAAATAGAATTATATTTTTTTTTACCCAGGAAAGTACCCAATTGGTTGAACGAATGACACTATTCGCTACGACTTTATTCTTAAGCGACGAAAACAGGGTTAAAGTGTGTTTTGAGCGATGAGCGAAGAAGCATACGTGAAGAAAATATGATATTTCAGTGATTATTATTGGGTGTCGCCTAAATACTGAGTTTTAATTTTAAAAATATTATTTAATTTATGTTACACTTTAAGGTGTTTGCAATTATGGGCCATAGATGCCTGTAATAAATCGCACCCTTAGAATGAAACCGACCGAACTCAGACAAAATGAGTTAGCAACAAATCTTGATGCAATATGTGTTGCTAACTGTTTTTTGAGTTCGGTCGGTTTCATTCTAAGGGTGCGAAATGGTTTATTATTATTATTACTGCTTATAGATGTAGGCGTAAATTATGTCCTTTCTCTTAAATTTTAAAGTTCGCAGATGGCATCGTGTCTCTTTACAAAGGTCGTCATATCATCTCCTTATCACGGTAGCTATACTCGTAATTGGAAAAGTTGAGGCCTCAGTGGCTTGTAGAGTCATTCCAAAAAAATACTGAAGTCTTTGAACTTTTTCGGCCGACATTAAAAACTATGTCCACCGTCTCATTCCATTGAGTTACAAAGACGACTTCATGCTCTAGTTACTTAAAAAAACACTCTCATAATGCCGAAAGGGGAGGTAAAAAGTCAGGTTTATTTGACGCCCGACGCAGTCACAACGTAAATATTAAAAGGAGTACAATGTTTATTCAATTTAATAAATACAACGTTTGTTGGACAGTATCTATCAACCTCGTGCTCGTTAAGGGCCGGCATTCTGTGATTTATGTCTTATTCATTTCATTTTATTCAGTCTGTTTATTCTCCTTCATTATTAATCATATGGATATTTATTTCCGAAATAAAGAATTATTATTGCAATTGTATGTTGTGAAATAAATAAATCTAAATCTAAATATTATTGTATAATCCGAGAGCTCTTAGAAAAGTATTCGG
Organism: Epinotia nisella; assembly: GCA_932294315.1. Classification (NCBI taxonomy): domain Eukaryota; kingdom Metazoa; phylum Arthropoda; class Insecta; order Lepidoptera; family Tortricidae; genus Epinotia; species Epinotia nisella. The sequence continues at coordinate 8,276,064 of OW028696.1, read as the reverse complement.
GTTCGGGTGTAATCGTTTATTTTGGTATTTAGGAGAAGTATAGACCCGAATGCCATTCCAAATCCTCACGGGCTGGATATTTATCTTTTGGATCTTATCATAATGTTAAGAAAAACTAACTATTAAGGCGGCGTATATTCTAACAGTCAACTTAAAGTTGCACAATTTTCAATCTAATGGTAAATGCTTCACATTTAACGCGTTGACATTTTGGCTGCCATAAATCCTTAAGTCGGGTTCTACATTAGTAGCCAGTATTCGCTATTTGGGAAAACTACGCTCCACGCATCTCCATCATCATATTAGCCGAAAAACGTCCACTGCTGGACATAGGCCTCCCCCAAGAGTGCCAAAGTGACCGGTCCAGCGCCACCCGCATCCATCGGACTCCCGCGACCTTTACCAGGTCATCAGTCCACCTTGTGGGGGGCCTACCCACGCCGCGCCTTAGGGTACGTGGTCTCCAACAGCCATCGGTTCTACGTGTATTGTGCTCCACGCATATCGCTACCAAAAAGTCAGCAGTAAATGTGTTAACCCACTTAAGCAAAACAGTAATGCCTTTACGAGCGATATCCGCTACAAAGCGGAAAAATGCTGCTACGCGCTACGGCACACGTATAGCGTTGCAAGCTCACGAATGGGTTAAAATACTGTTAAAATATTAGCAGCGCGTCTCAAATTCCGCAGCGTTACCTTTGCCCGGGAAAAAATGCCTTCATTTATAATGAACAGAGCCTCATTAAAAGTTTTAATGAAACAACAACCGGCGGTGACGACGGCCCGAACATTTCGGCTGCTCGGCGATTCGCTGTCAAAGTTCATCGGGTAACACTTTCATTGCTACGAGTAGGATCCCGCCTAGCTATTTGTAGCGTAGCGCTACGAAATGGTAGGCAGTGAATGTGTTAAGACATGATATTTGACAGTTTATCTTGGCTTCAACATTTTGTGAGGCCATTTTAGCAACAGTTTGTTTACACTGATATGGATAAACTCTATGTAAAGCCACATTTTATACAGTCTACAAGTCAATCGTAACAAAGTCGCCCAGATGGCTTTTAAAAAGCAATATTTCTCCTGATTTGAATGAATTTACTTGAATTTTGTAGAATCTTGCCCGCCTATCATCTGTTGAAAGTAGATTACGCGAAAAACAATGTTACTGGCTACAGCGTAATACATCATCATATCAGCCGTCAGCCGTCCACTGCTGGACAAAGGCCACCCCCAAAGAGCGCCACAATGACCGGTCCTGCGCCACCCGCATAAGGTGGATTCCCGCGACCTTTACCAGGTCGTCCGACCACCTACGCTGCGCCTACCGATACGTGGTCAGATTTTAACAAAGTATCTTCTCAGGACGTAGAATTTAAGAACAACGACCCTAAACACAAGTTCTACTTACACTTTACCCTTTCAGCAATAAGCGTTTTATTAATATTCGTTTACTCTAATATTACTATTATAGGGTCGGAACAACGATGTCCCGCTGTTTTTATCGTGTCCCTTATTATATTTGTAGCGCAGCTTTTAGGTTACATTAACGGTCCCCTGGTATGTGTAGGTACAATCAGCTGCGTAATAATATGAACAACTAGACCGAATAATATCAAAGCGAAAAATCTCGAGGTCAAGGGTCAGATACAGAAGGCGGTACTCCTGGACACGGCGCGGGTAGCCAGGAGGTTACTCCCTGTCGCCAGGTGCCAACACCACAGGTAGCGGTAATTTTACACGGTGCGGGTAGCCAGGAGGTTACTCTCTGTCGCCAGGTACCAACACCACAGGTAGCGGTAATTTTACACGGTGCGGGTAGCCAGGAGGTTGCTCTCTGTCGCCAGGTACCAACACCACAGGTAGCGGTAATTGGACACGGCGCGGGTAGCCAGGAGGTTACTCTATGTCGCCAGGTACCAACACCACAGGTAGCGGTAATTTTACACGGTGCGGGTAGCCAGGAGGTTGCTCTCTGTCGCCAGGTACCAACACCACAGGTAGCGGTAATTGGACACGGCGCGGGTAGCCAGGAGGTTACTCTATGTCGCCAGGTACCAACACCACCGTTAACGGTAATTGATCGAGCGAGTGAAGTGAACGAAGTTCTCCGTTCGAGCTTGGGCCAAAATTCTTTCGTATGTCCGGATGTCCGGCTGTTCTTCTCTACAGGTCGCATTTCTCAACCGATTCTCGTGAAATTTTGTGAGCAGGTTGAATAAATTTTTTGAAGATTCAATTATCGAAATTTGCGTATTGTGTCTGTTTTTATATATTTTTGTCACGAACAAATGTTTTTCTGTCTTTATTTTTCTTTCTTTCTTTCTTATATATTAAAAAAGACAAGCTAGCGAGTTCTACAGCTCACACACTAAATAGTAGGTACCAGCGATGGCACAAGCTGTCGAAAAACCAAAAATAGTCAGTTAAAAGTAATATCCCAAAAAAGAAAATAAAAATTCCAACTGCTGTCGCGTTTTTCAACAGACGGTAATATCGCGGTCGAGTGTACGGCACGTATTGTGTTAACAGCAGCATGGGGTTAGGAACAAATAGAAATGTTATCCGTATATTGGGACGATACACAGGGTAACGCTTATTCGGTAGTTTTTATATTTTTAGGGTTCCGGTACCTCAAAAGGTAAAAACGGAACCCTTATAGGATCACTCGATTGTCTGTCTGTCCGTCTGTCACAGCCGATTTGCTCCGAAACTACTGGACCGATTGAGTTGAAATTTGGTACACATATGTAAATTGGTGACCCAAAGATGGACGCGTAAAGTATACATTAATGAATTCTGAACAAGGGGGGCACTTTTAGGGGGTAAACTGGAAAATTTAAAAAAAAAAGTTTCGCAAACTGTACCGAGTGATCCTATAAGGGTTCCGTTTTTTCCTTTTGAGATATCGGAACCCTAAAAATAAGATAAGATACCAATTCTCAACGATCCTGCACATCGGCCAACGGCCAGTTTAACGTTAAAACGATTCGACACGACAAAGCCAACAAAATTCCCTATTCATAGAAAACTACAACGCCATTTGAAAATGCTAATCATCCGCGCCGGCTCTGAGTCGCTGTTAGCATTCATAGTGGCCCCGGCATTGAACACACTACCCCCAATATTTATTCAATTTTATGTAAAAAACTCTTTCTTTGTTATTTGAGAGCTTGTTTGCTACTCGACCTGGTTGGATTTCATTTTAAATGGAATTTTAAGGTTTCGATGTGGAGTTTTAATCGGAATTTTAAGGTTTTAATGTAGAGTTTTGGCACGACTATCGTGTTTGGAATGTATGTGGGCTGTTATGTATTTTGGAAGTTCAGCAGCGATACTTTTCGGACGAGCGTTAGGGCATATTAATTAAGCTCAATGAAAATGAAAATGAAAAAAGTTTATTTGGTTATAAAAAGGAATTTTTACAATAGCCAAGGTTGGAGCCTCCTATTAAGCAATTAATTTTGCTTGTGTCAGGAGACACCGCTCTTCCAAAAACAAGAAGTGGTAATTTTAACCCATAATAAACTACTATTTGGTTTAGAGATTAGGGTAGGTACAAATATAACTTAAGCTATACTAAACTAAACTATTATAATTTAGAAGTAACATATATATATATATAATATGTGTTGAACATATTAACTATGTAATTTTATTTGTATTGTATTATAAATCCAAGTACAGTTTGTGTGTGTGTGTGTGTGTGTGTGTGTGTGTGTGTGTGTGTGTGTGTGTGTGTGTGTGTGTGTGTGTGTGTGTGTGTGTGTGTGTGTGTGTGTGGGTGTGTGGGTGTGTGTGTGTGTGTGTGTGTGTGTGTGTGTGTGTACATAATTATATTGTATAAGATAAGAGTGCTTCTGTTACATCATAGGTTAAGTTTTTTATCCAATCAAGTAAGGTAAGTTTACACTGGTAAATTTGTAAGCTCAATAAGTCTGTTCTTTTTTGTTTCACGTTTCAAGTTTCGTTTTCTTGCGCTATTTTTTTATTCTTTCTTTACATCAATTGTAATGTTCTGGAGGCGGAAATGTCTTTGTACGTAATTAACTAATTTTCACATAAAATCGAAACTAACGAGAAACCTCACTTAAAAAGGAAAACATTGTTGACGGAAGACAATAGAAAACATTCCATTTAACAGTAGACACACTTCGAATTTGAGTCTTACTCGCGCTATTTTAAAGTCGATATTTCTTCAACCTTACATAACAGTTCGAACCTTTTCTCTGAAAAAAGCATATTAAAAATACACCGCGCGGAAAGTAATAAAATTAGTGGCCCGTCTAGGAGTTACAACGTGGATCTGTTTTAAACATCGGACAATTCTCTCTTTCACTTGCTGCCAAAAAGAAAACGAGTGAGAGAGACCTAGTTTAAAATTAGGTACACTCCTTAGTCGGGACAGTACTTCATTACAATTCATTTCATTTGTAATCGGATAAACTAGCCTTGTCGTACCATCCTCGTAAAGCGATCAAAGCAAAACCAACCGTAACACGGTTAGATATATTTTAAAATCCTTTGACAGCGCGCGGGTCTCCTCCTACTGTGTCACAACATAATTTGAACTTTAACGGTTTAAGAATAGAGTTGAGATTTGGTTGTACAGGAAATAGAAGGGTTTATTTATGAATATTTCAGTGAGCCAGCTTCGTAGCGAAGCGTTTTTTGTCGCGTTCCGCGCTCCGAACACGAAATTCACTTATTTTACAAATTCAATATCTCGCTGGTTCACGTTGTTTAAAGAACAACCTTATTCCAAGCGTTCAGGACTGAATAACAAACGAACGCATAAGCGAGTTACGAGTTTGAGATGTTAACCAAACTAAACACCAAGGAACATACATGGAAAAGGATACAGTCAAAGAAACCTTCCAAATTAACAATGCCAAGATAAAAAAGCATGCTTTATATACGTCCTGTAGTACTAACAATCTATGGATCATAGTTGTCCGAAATAAATGCATTTTATTTTATTTTATTTTTAAGCCTTTTTTCGATTGTCATTAGGTCTATTTTCGCTTCATTTGTCAAGATTAATAGTGGTATTCTATAATGGAAATGAATAGGGTGTCTTTCTGTAAATCTAGGTAGGCTTTTAGCGAAGGCAAGAGGTACGTTACGCTGATGTAACTTTTCTAAAATGCGTATTTTTTTCTTTGAAAAGTTTGCTAGAGGAACATTTTGAAGATGTTACTTTAGTTATTTCATTGATGTAACGTAATATTTTTCTGAAAATGAATTGTAAATGTCACTTGTAAATGTTATAATACGGGTTACCACTGTTTTACAAAAAAAATGGACAAAGTATCACTTCACAATCAATTTTACGCATAATTTCATTTGCCTAATTTTTATATGCGTTAAAGTATAGGCGCGTCAGTCGCACACGATCGATCGCGCGCGTCTGCGATCGGCAGCGATGCACGGAATAACACCTTTAGAGCGCTACGGGCGCTTTTCGCTACAAATGTAGTTTGACCTGGTACGGAGTACGGCGTAGCGCTACGAGCGTACCGTGGTAGTGAAGGTTCGATGCGTCTTAGTTCGACCGTAGGCCTGCTACGGTCTACCTTGCTACGCCGTAGCAAAGTGCTTGGCGCTTAGATTACCAGTAATACGTAAGGGTAAATATATATCATTCTAAGGGCCTAAGACTTAGGCGTCGCTATTCAATATGTATCGCGCGCTTCCTAATTTGGAGACAAGTCGACCCGAATCAAGAATACGAATACACTTAACACATTCGCTGCCGAGAATCGCTACGCGGTACGCTCGTAGCCGATCTCGTGGTTTTCCTCGTATGTAGCGGAAAGTGACTACGGCGTAGGCGCCCGCTAGTCGGGTTCCCGTCACTGAATGTGTTAATTCGACCCGACTGGACTCGCCGACTCACGGCCTCGCAGCTACCGCGAACGCCAGTACAACGCACCGAAAATTTTATTGAATATTCTATGCCTACTCCTTTTGGAGATACAAGCGTGGGTTTATACCAACAATACCAAAAAATTAAAGCCAATTTAGTGGCTTTTAAATACCCTTTGATTCGTTAATCGGACGTTTACCGTTTTTTGCGAAACGTTCCGACTGTACTGGGGCCCGTACGCCGCGGGCGTGATATCTGATGCCAGAGAGTACAGCCCTTTCAATTGCTACATTACTTATGAAAACAAAAATGATAACAAGGGGTGCACAAAAAAAACATTACTACATACCTACAGAGCAAGTAGTGTTGTTCTTATTGCTCGCTTGGATGCGGTCTTCTATAAGGTGGAGGTCCTACTCCTGTTGGGCTGGTCCAAATATTAAGCTAGATGACATTCCGCTGTGCCCTACCTCTCTAGGGCAGGCAAAAGACATGGCCCGAAATCGGCGAAAACGCGCGTTCTTTCTCGTATAATAAAACTGTGCCCTCCGTCAACCCAGCAACATGCCGATGTATCGAACGCTTCCGATACGTACAGAAACAAGACTTTGTCATATTCCCCGCAGTTAATGCTCGCTCCGTGCGCTCCGAGGCAAACCGCGTTTTTACACGCTTGTGATAAAAGTACCTATTCAGTGACATATATCGGTTTAAAGATATTTATTCCCATAAGAATTTATACAATTCGCTTATATGAGAACTTAAAACTAGTACAATTAAGTTTACGAGAAGTATGCACAAGAAGTGTAGATAATTTAAAACTACCCTTTATATATTTGTCAAAGCTAGGAGGGGCGCGCGGGGAAAGCGAGATGCGCGGGAGGGGCAACCGTTACTTTTACCTCATCGTAGAAAATTTAGACCAGTCGATCTACGCTAATGCACTCGCCGCACGCTCCTTCCGCTAGTAAAATTTGTATGTGTACCGACCTATTTAAAAATATAAGTTTGTCGCGAAATTTGCCTATTTTTCAACGTAAATTGAACCCTGAAACGTACATAAACAATAACAATGTTATTAAATTTGCCATTAGGTATGAAGGTACAAATGTTTACACTCAGCTGATAGATGCGAAATTAGAAATATATATTCTAGAAAGTACCGACAAATCTAAAATCTAGCGTATATAAATGATTACTTTCCACGGGTCTAACGTAATTATTATTTAATTTTATTTCAGTCCATTTCACTGGCTGTGAAATGACATAGATAAATAAATTACGTCAATATCGCGTTAGACACGTGGAAAGTCATTTACGTGAACAAAGCGAGAGTTTAAAATGGCAAATCAAACGTCACCAAATTGCAATATCTTGACTGCTATCAATCGGACTTCATTGACAGAAAGGGTCATCCCAAGGATTTTGCTATGTTGTTCTGTCATTCTAATTCGAGAATTTCAAAATAAACTTTATCTCAAGATTACTCCATAAAGTGTTGGCACTCAATCTCAAATGAAGTCACTCCAGTTTGGTAAAAGTGTTCCTAAACTGAATTACATATTTATTTAAACTTTGTTGCACAAAACAAATGCGTACAAGTGGCGAACTAAGGGCCTGGCCACATCTCTGCGTTGCGGCGCCGCAATGCAAAATTTCGCGTTGCGGCGCCGCAAAAACTCGCGTTCTAATACAACGATCAGTCTTCAAACAGATATCACACGTAGCTATTCTGCTCTTGTTGTTATTAAGAAGACGCAAGAAAAAAAAGCAAATAATAAGATTTTGGGTGAACCCATATCTTTTCATCATGAATCCTGATGAGAGTCATTTCAAGAGGAAATGTCGGCATCGGCGCGCCGTGAATTTCTGCGGCACCGCACTGCAGACATGTGGCCAGGCCCTTAATTCCTCAAGGCATTCTCTACCAGTCGACCATTATAGACCAAACGGAAACTGAAATAAATAAATAAATATTTGCGGACAATCTTACACAAATCTACCTAGCCCCAAACTAAGCAAAGCTTGTACTATGGGTACTAGACGACGATAAACATACATATATAGATAAATACATACTTAAATACATAGAAAACATCCATGACTCAGGAACAAATATTCGTGCTCATCACACAAATAAATGCCCGTACCGGGATTCGAACCCAGGACCTCTTGCTTCGCAGGCAGGGTCACTACCAACTAGGCTAAAGTGGTCGTCAACTCAACTTGCTAAATATACTGTCATGAAACGTCTTGGAATTACGTCGTCATCAAGCGTCGATAACACAATTCCTCAGCGCCAATCACCACCCGTCAAAACACTGCAACCTCTGAAAAACTCCCCTCCTAATAGCCGGAAGCCGCCGGAGGAGGAAATTGCACAGGTTCGCCCCCTGGCTCTCGTTGTATGGAAATTGCCACCTCATTCTCGACGTCTGTCGTAATGGCACCGAGGTTCGGGGTTTTAATAACTTGTTTAAAATTGGTTGTAACGACGGAGCGGGGTGTGCTGGGAGTATTCGGGGATTTTAGTTTTTTTGTTATTTGTTATTTTTTTAAATTAAATGTGCATAGGCAAGTGCAAATGAAAAAGTATCATTGGACCCGGTTTTGTAATTACCATCACACCAATGGGGAATGGATGAAAATTTTAGAAATGCCTGATTATTTTTTTGGTGATAGGAATAACCTTCCTTAGCACCAGAAAAAAGTTTCAGATTTTTCAGCTGCGACAATTATTTTTGAAAAATATAAACAGTTTCCTCATTTACGTTTTGGGTCAAGAACGGTAAATAGACACTTCCCTTGATCTGTCTCATATTACAAAAAAATATATTAACTATCTGTGGTAAACTGACACTGGTAATGACCAATATAGCTGCTGCAAGTGTCAATATCATTGCTAGTGTCAGTTTACCACACATATTTAATATATTTTTTTGTAATAAGAGACCGATCGAGGAAGGTGCCGTAACTGACCCAAAACGTAAGTGAGGAAATTGTTTATATTTTTCAAAAAAAATTGACTCAGCTAAAAAATCTGAAACTTTTTTCTGGTGCTAAGGAAGGTTATTCCTATCAACAAAAAAAAAACAGACATTTCTAAAATTTTCATCCATTCCCCATTGCATGATAATATTTTAGTAACATTATTTGACATTAACCCTCATGCAATTTTTAGGCAAAATTGATTTCAGGTTTTCCTAAAGTGAGTTGAACTTTGTAACTGTCTTTTTAGGGTTCGCTTCGCTGTCCGTCCGTGTCTTTCTGTCTGTCCGTCTGTCACCAGGCTGTATCTCAAGAACCGTGATAGACAGTTGAAATTTTCACAGATGATGTATTTATGTTGCCACTATAACTACATATACTAAAAAACAGAATAAAATAAATATTTAAGGGGGCTCCCATACAACAAACGTGATTTTTTTTGCTCGTTTGTATAGATAATGGTACGGAACCCTTCGTTCGCGAGTCCGACTCGCACTTAGCCGGTTTTTTTATTTAAATTACATTTCTTGTAAAAACATATGGCGATGTTACATCAAACCGCAATATAGGCTACATTGTAAATAAACATAAGTTTTTGAATGCCACTGAACTTTTACAAATAAATTCCCGTATTCTGAAAAGTGAATGAAAGAACGGAGTGGATAACAAATAACAAACGGCTGTTGTTTGCCGTTGCTATTTCAAACAGTGATCACTCAAAAATATAGGCGTATTGTTTGTCTAAATATTTAAACTTTTGTTGTTGAGCTACTCGCTATTTGGGTAGACATGGAGCACAATCCTATCCTACTATAGTACATTGTTGAAGAGGCTAGAAAGTAAGCAATAGATGGATGAGTTAGTACGAGTCCAGCTATTGCACTTTCGGCCGAGGCTTAACACAGTGCTTTTCGTGCATAGTGCAAGGAAATTGCAAATAATTATAATTTTAAATCAACACTAAGTATCTAATTGAAGATCATAATACTAAACAGGCTCGCTTGCCTCGCGCTCCGGCGGAGGAGCAAGGAGCACGCACGCCGGCGCGACCGCACGCGGGGCCTGTGATTGGTCGATCGCTGTTCAAACTGTCCAACAATAACATTGTAAGTTTGAAGTCATAGATGGCCTGTTCGTGCGACGTCCAACCCAGCTATAAAGCCTGAATTCAGGAGCCGTAGCATGGTTCGCCTTGTCACGCGATAGGTGATAGGATAGAGCGTGCGTCACTGGCTGACACCGTTCGATAGAACGAGACGACGCTCTTATCTTGTCACTTGTCGCGTGATAAGGCCAACCATGCTACGGCTCCTGACCATCTTTTGCCACATTTCCGAGCAGTGGCGTGAAAATATTATACATGCAAAAGTTTGGATGTTTAGATTTTTGTTACTCAATCACGCTTAAATGACTGAACCGATTTGGATGAAATTTTGCACGAAGATAGTTTATAGCCTGGATTAAAATATATGATAGTTTTTATCCCGGGTCTACGCAGACGAAGTCGCGGGCGGAAGCTACTTAGACATAATACCGTACCGTACGGTTTCAGAGAAATTTCCTCCCTTTAATCCGGTTGTGGAATGAGTTCCCTTTCGAGGTTTTCCTGCGGGACTACAAGTATGGGGTTCTTCAAAAAAGGAGTGTATAAATTCTTCAAGGGTCGGCAACGCGCATTAACACCCCTGGTGTAGCAAGCGTCCATAGGCTACGGTAACTACTTACCATCAGATGGGCCGTAAGCTTGTTTGATGCCGACGTGGTATTAAAAAAAAAACTGTGGCATCCCTACTTTGATGTCTCTATTTTTCAAACTCAGAGTGACGGGGTTATGCAACAAAAGCGTTAACTTTGGTATGATATATCATGTCATGTCATACTAATTTTGAAAGAAAGTGACATGAAAGTGGAGATGTCACCTTTTATTAATAAAAGGCGAGCGGGATCGCGGCCCTCTTAACCCGTGTTCTGACGGCGATGTCACTAAATCTCTTCACTTATTACGACATTGCATTTAATTTTTTTGGACTATCTGAAAAAAAACAATATCTTCAACTAGTAACGCATCCTCGGATCATCATTTTTCATCAATGTTTTCTTATGACGTTATCACGTAAAATTATCGTTCGTATATCGACTTTATGTCCATCCTGAAGGCCTTTCCTATATACTGGTGAAATATTTTTTGGTATCGGATATGTAGTTCCGGATATTACCCCCTACATTACAAACCTGCAAACTCACAGTATTTTCCTCTGTATAATATTAGTATAGATTTTTCCAGAGAGACTTCTCGCGAAGTTCAAAGAACAGCCATAACAATAACGCGTTATGGACCCAATAACGCCTGTATTACCTACTCGCGAGCTGTAATGGTGCAGCCTAAGTATCGGGACTGTTTCTAGACGTTTACAACTTAATTATAAAAATAATAAAACTTTGCATGTGGTTCGTTTATTTTAAATTTAGATTTGAAAAAATGCAGTATTACTTCCTGGGGCTGAAGATTTAAAGCCACGAGTCACGTTTTACACATTTATAATTATAATTTGAATAAAAAGATAACTACTTATTGGTGAAAAGGTCACTCAAACAATAGACACAGAGTTTAAGTATGGCTGCGTGGCAAAGGTTTATTTGTGGCAGTTTAATGACATTCATAGGTGCATGTAAAATGTAGCCTCAATGTAGAAGAATAAAAATCTTTGACTTTGTAACATTTTTTTCCTTGTTTAAGTTGCTAAAACATACCGGTTATTATTACCCAAGTATACACATTACATACTAGTTATATAGTGCGTATAAATTACTAGCTCTTGTACGCGTGTAACATTATATTTAGCCCTGATGTAATTCTGATAGAAAACGTTGTTAAAAATAGTTTGGTAGTGCCTCTTTGATAGACTCAGAATGGGTCACGGTCGCTGCAATGACCTCTTACACAAATGGGGATGGAAAGAGTCTGCAATGTGCGAGTGTGGTGAAGAAGTACAGACTATGGAACACATAATTCAGCGATGCCCTTTGCATTCGTACTCGGGACCGCCAGAAGACCTGCTGCACCTAACACCTGACGCACCTGCGTGGCTCAACACCCTGAATGTTGACATCTAATTTAACATTTTATGACATTGTAATTTTTACTAAATGTCTATTTCTTGTAAATGCCATACGATTATATAAAAGTGCCTGTGTGAAAGAGTAACAAACATCATCACAGTCCTTCGCATTTATAACATAAGTAAAACTCCGTTTTCCAATTTAGAGCGGTGAATCTCCCTAAGAGGCTCTTGTTGATCGAGCAATCTCCATGTATCTCTCTCTTGAGCCTTTTCTTTGAAAACATGATACGACGAATGATCTCTCAGGGTGTAAAGTACTGCATATTTTCACTGTGCACTTTGGAATAATTCCAGAAAGCTCTCACAATGGGCCTCGTGAATCCCCGAGGAGCTTTAAGCTTAAGACTTCCGTTGTCTAATGTTGCCAAATTATGTCAACGTGGACGCGTTATGAATTTGGAATTGTTTTAATTGTCCCACAGCGAAGCAAAAGGGGGGTTATGATTTTAACTGCTTATTTGTGTAGGTACCTTTATTCGTTAAATACTGTAATCCACACAATCCATTGTCATTATTCAGTATAAATGCAAAATTTACTTTCTTTGTTACATTGTCACACCAATAGGGTTGTAGACATCAAATAAAATAACCAAAAATGATTCATTTTCTCGGAAAATGATTCAACATATTGCCAAATGGAGAAAAAAGTAAAGCAGGGGATTAAATAATCACAAAGTTCAATGCCCTACGATTTTTATAATTACATTATGATATTCTTGTGTTAAATATTTATTTATTTTAAATACTTAGATGTATAATAATACTACAAAAGAAAATACAAATACAAATAAACGTCTTGTCCATCTAAATTTTCCCTACGTATATATTACGATTGTGTGTGTGTGTGATGTGTGTTTGTTGTGTGTTTGTTGTTGTGTGGTTATGTATCCAAAGTTTTAAGAGGGGGTATATTCTGTCCCTTTTTCGCAAAACGCACCTTTAAACGAAACGATTGTCATTTACTATGACGCTCGATGGTCGTCACGTCACGACCCCGGAGCGTTTTCTCTCTCTATCAAGCAATACTAGTTTCGTAGTTTTTTGAGACATCTGAACGGGATTTTCGTCTCTAGGCATATTTTTTTGCCTTCTTTCTTTTGGAGTAATAATACATTTTGAGTCTACACCCCTCATCATCATCATCATATCAGCCCAAAGACGTCCACTGCTGAACATAGGCCTCCCCCAAAGAGTGCCACAATGACCGGTCCTGCGCCACCCGCATCCAGCGGACTCCAGCGACCTTTACCAGGTCATCAGTCCACCTTGTGGGGGGCCTACCCACGCTGCGCCTTCCGGTACGTGGTCGCCACTCAAGAACCTTTCCGCCCCAACGGCCATCGGTTCTACGTGCAATGTGCCCCGCCCACTGCCACTTAAGTTTAGCGATTCGGAGGGCTATATCGGTCACCTTGGTTCTGCTGCGGATAGCCTCATTTCTGATGCTATCACGCAGAGATACTCCCAGCATAGCCCTCTCCATTGCCCTTTGGGTGACTTTGAGCCTTCTTATGAGGCCCATAGTAAGCGACCACGTTTCCGTGCCATATGTCATCACTGGCAACACACACTGGTCAAAGACTCTCGTCTCTACACCCCTATTGTGATGAAATTTGGTATGAAAAAAGCTTATAGGCGCTAGGAATAGACATGGAATTATTATTAAGGAGAATTGATGCAGACCTAATGCCACGCGGGTGGAGTCGCACGGGCACAGCTAGTTAAGTGTATACTTAAAACTAAAAGCTGTTTTATCCCACTCTCTCAGGAACTAAGTTTGTGGATTATAGCCGCACCGCTTATACCGCCAGCGACGGAAATAAAACCATTATTGACCTTTGATGGTATTTTTTATGCAAGTGGTATCGAATATATTTTCTGTACGATTTCTTTATGGCTTTTTAATATTATAAGACAAATTGTCTACTTTGCCCAAAGGTTGTCTTTAGTACGATAAGTTCTTCTTTTGTGCAATATACATTAAATAAATAAATATAAACTAAATTCCCCCTTACATATTTTATTTCAGACTAGCATAACCATTCTAACCAAAATAGCTACATTACGAGCGCAAATATCACTATCTTCCAATGCTATTGCCTTAGCAATATACAATCCAATGCAGGAAGCCAAACAGATACAAACAATTGAAGTCAATTTATTGAATGGGGCCTTAAAATCGACTTGGCTATACACGAAAAAGAATATGTAGTAAACTTTGTGTAATGGGATATGGGACATAGGAAGTAATATAGGTAAATTCACAAATTTATTAATACCTGTCTTCGGTTCCCCGTGATTTTAAAAGAGCCACGATATAAAATATAGTCCATCTTGCACGTCCATTATATGTACTGGTGAATTAAGATGAGTAGTTCTAGTGATAAGCTGTATAAATAGCTAATCTAGCTAAGCTAACAATGGTTAATCGTGTAATGATGACACTATTAATAATAATTACACTATTCATAATAATTACATGAATAACTAATACTGTCATACCGTAATTCGAACCTACACCGTCGATTCTGAGAATGATTGCGGACAAAACTGACTGTGCGATTATGCCACATGCACGGGGCTGCATTCTTCCTCAAGAGTCATTCAGAGGTAAGTGTGAATTTCGTTGTAGTTTGTAATTAGTTTTATTTTAAATATATATATATATATATATATTTTATTTGAACATGGGAAACAAACAGCAAAAAATAGCACACATGAATACTTAAATTTAGACAATACAAAAGCCAAAACAGTTTCCACTTATAAATTAATATCATTATCATTATCTTTGTAATTCATTCATCATATCAGCCGAAAGACGTCCACTGCTGGACATAGGCGTCCCCCAAAAAGTGCCAAAGTGACCGCCTGCCACTTAAGTTTAGCGATTCGGAGTGCTATCTTGGTTCTGCTGCGGATAGCCTCATTTCTGATACGATCACGCAGAGAAACTCCCAACATAGCCCTTTGGGTGACTTTGAGCCTTCTTATGAGGCCCATAGTAAGCGAAATTCATTAGTTACACAAAATAATTTATTTTGAATTTGACTTAAAAATGATGTGATTATTACTTATGAAGCGAGAGGTAGAAGTATGTAGGACCGTTTTTGGTCTTCTTTTGCTTGTGCCTAATACCTCATTGGGCTACTCACGTATATGTTTGTATATATGTTAATAGTAGTGTCTATTTTACAAATGAAAAGCGTTGCAAGGTTTCGATGTAATTGACACTTTTCCGCGCGGCCGCAGCGATTTTGGTGACGTCATTACAGGAGAGATCGACTCCTTAGAGATTGTCTCCCGGCAGTTTTGGGTTCCAGGAGACATGGAACATACTACACAATTGTTTTTACTTGTTCTTTTACCTTTTTCTCTCTACTTCTTTTTTTTTACTTTTTTATTTTTGTTTGTTAGATGTTGCTAAATGCCAAATAAATGATTTATCTATCTATCTAAAAGATGGCGCTGGTATCCGAAAGTGAAGTATTTTCCCGGAACAGCATGCACTAATATTATCTACTGTGGCGATAGCCTCCGTAGCCAAGTCCTGTTGGACGTCAGCCATCTTTTACGTGGACAGGTAAATCATAACTGGAGATACGGAGTAGTTTTTAAGCCGAGCTTAAGTCGACAAAGCGTTCCAAACAATTCGCGGGGGAAAAATAACAAGTTTGCGCTTAGAGACTGATTTCATGCCAAGTTTCTCACAACTTTATCATTTACAGAGCTAGAGGTAACATATATTGTTCGACTTGTTTTATTATACACTGTATGCCCGCGCGGTTCCGCTCGCGTATTCGAACGCAAGCGAAGCACGAATTATAGCGCCTATATCCACCCCGAAGCTCTATTTTAAGTACAGTCAGCATCAAAAGTAGCAACGTAAACGAAGACGTCAAGTCTTTATTAAAAGGGAATAAGAACTTTTGATTTTTTCGATTGCGTAGTTAGAGTTACTTTTGATGCTGACTGTACTGGTGATAGAATTTTTGAAACCGGATGAGAAGTTCCGGAGATTAGCCCTACACGTTGTAAATTAGATTCAAATGCCTGTCAAATGGCGCACAATTACTTTAGTAATTCATTATGGATCACGCAGTCTAATTATCAAAGATATTAAATAAATAATACATATTGATAATAAATATAAGGGGACATTCTTACACAAATCGAACTAGACTATATAATAGATATAAATACTTTAATACATAGAAAACATCCAAGACTCGGAATCATATATCACACAAATATTTGCCCTTACCGTGATTCGAACCCAGGACCTTCAGCTTCGTAGGCAGCGTCACTACATCATCATCCAGGTCAGCGTCATCCAGGAACAAATTTAGAGAGCATGCTCTTTGTTCAAATCGCACCTATCAAACACTTCCAATCAGCAATCCATTCACGACCATCGGAATATTCAACGACGGATGCAAATGCACAAGACATACCAGATAACTAGATTCGTTCACCAGTAACCTAATTCCTTTCGAAAAATCCCGATGCATTCGGTATTCAAATGAATTATTACTTACTCCCAAGAATGCATATCTGCACCAGCGTAAACAGACCTAGGATATCCTTGTAATTTTCAAACTTGGAGCGGATACCTGTGTATTGTGAAACGGGGAGAGGTCTAGGTAGAATGGTTGTCGGATAACTGATTTATATTCCATGTCCGGTGAGAAAAAGTGCAAATTTATGCAAAGTGCATCAACGTTTGGCACTTAGCTGGTTTATTCGGAATGCGACTGGTCGGCTCTTGGGTTTAATGGTTCGGAAATGTCGGCTGTGGGAACATTCCGAGGTTTAATCTTTGAATTTAATCTTAATCTTAGAAGTTTAATCTTTGTTCAATTTTTACCTATTAAAAATTGAAGCTTGTAAGAGTTCGTCGTAATGCAGCAATTAAGTACGAAAAGTCCAAATTTCTGGCCAAGTGAGACGTACCTTTTGTACAACACCACGCATGATATTCTAGAAAGTCTCATAATGCATTATCTATCTTCCTTATCTTTGGCTGAGGCAAAATACCTGTGATCTGTTTTTGTTTTACTGCCGTAGTTGTGTGATTTGACCGACATTATATCTTATTTATTCATTATTTATAGTCAACACGCTTGCATTAAAAATCTACTAAGCAAATAAAAAAATATCTTGACATAGTAAAAACTTATGAGAACACAAAGTAAACAATGAAAACGTTACGCCTCACAAATGACATCAATTCCGACCCGCCAAATTGGCCTTCTTAAAAATGTTGACCGAGTTTCTTCACTTATTTATTAAATCGTATGGCATTTACAAAATTAATTTTAACAAGCGTCATCAAATATTACAAGCAACTTTGTAAATTGCCGGCCTAGTCCCGCAAACCTCGTTATGCGTATTCAGACCGCCATTAACTGCTCAAAGACAGGAGGCAATCTTGAGATTTGCAATTTCCGCGTTGCCGTCCCGGGATGAAAAGAGCGTTAGAGTACCTAACCCGTATTTTTTAAGTCGTCTTGGCTGGTTATATATATTTTTTTAAATCTAGAGTATTAATAGTATTACTTTCAATAAAGACAGGTAGGATGACTTGAAGCAAATAATAAATATGTACCAACAACAACCTACCTAGCATGATAGCGTTTATATCGGACATCAAGCATTCCTCTCTTACTAGCAAGTATGTGAGTGCGAGAGGGACGGGGAATAAGACACGAGGGGATTTATTGTTTTTAAGAACTAAAAAACCAAAAACTGCAATAAAATGTAAGCAATTAAATTGCGAACTTAATAAGTTTTGAAGACAGTTAAAACCATTGAATTCAGTTAAAAATTCCGTAGCTCATTTAAAATGCATACTTTTAAAAAGAAAAGTTTAGCACAAAAATATTCCACTCTAAAACAAAATTATGTCGCTTTAAACGAGGCAGTCATAAGTAACAGTTATATTAAAATTCCAAAACGAATGAAAATATTTCAAGTGCTTACAAAAAGCTTTCCGTGCTTTTGTCAGGTTGGAAAGCTCCGCGTCTGGGGCGGAAGATTTTTGTCCCGTTTGTGGGGGCCAAATTGCTACCGATACTAGCAATTATGCTATTATAAACTCTCAAGCAGAGGTCTTGGCCTCTTACAATATAGTGTTCTTATATTTATAATATATATATATTTTGATTTTAAGAGTGAGATTTTTATATTAAAAATACATATGTGACTGAATGGACTTAGTGCGGTCCGTTTTGTCACATAAAATAGACGCGCTCTAAGCTATGTACCCGACATTTATTTTAAAACATTCACTGCCAGGAACCCGCCTAGCGGGCGTCTACGCCTTAGGCGATTTCCGCTACCTACGTAGTAGGAATACAAGGGATCGGTTACGACCGTAGCGCGTAGCGATTCTTTGCAGTGAATGTGTTAACCCATTCTGCGCCAATCTCGCCACAAATGCGTCCGACCGCTACGTTGGTATACTACAGCATAACGCTACGAGTTTAAATCAGCACTAAAACATGTAGTGACAGTCAAAAATCGCTTTAATAAGGATTCCATAAGTAAGCAGCAGTTTATGTCGGCCACCGTAGGTAAAGCCGAATAACAAAGAATCTAGAAATACGATTATATTAAATAATCTTATCAGGAGCCGTAGCATGGTTGGCCTTATCACGCGACAAGTGACAAGATAAGAGCGTCGTCTCGTTCTATCGAACGGTGTCAACCAGTGACGCACGCTCTATCCTATCACCTATCGCGTGACAAGCCCAACCATGCTACGGCTCCAGGTTTAAAGGAAATATGAATAAATAAAGTGCTTGATTGATGTCAATGTCAAAGTAAAAGTGTTAAACTCTGGAATAGTAAAATGACAATGTAATGTTTATTATGTTCCTAAAATTTCAATTTACTTTTTTGACATGCATTTGAGGAAATATATCGTTATTTTAACAACAAGAATGAATTATAAACACCTAAATAATAGATAGTCATAATTCATTCACTTAAAATACCTAGTAATAAATTTAATATAATAACACGTTATACAATATACATTACATTCGAATAAAAATAGGAAAAACAATCCATTTATCGACATTCCATTCAAATCCTTTTAACAACCAATTACGGCAACACTTTCACCAATATGAATGGACAAATTGACAATATGTGTACTTTATAGAATATATTGAATTACAATTTAATTTAATTGAACATTTTTTTATCATACAATTGAGTGACTCTATTATTGGAAGAGCGCCAACAATAGGATTGTTTTCGGCTAATTGTTTTTGCGAAAAGCTGTCCTAATGACTACATTTATAGCGTATTGACTTGTATCAATACGTTATATACTTAATCCACATACACGATTATGTATAAGTAGGTTCATTTTTTGTCATTACAATCAAACATGTTTCAAAAAGCATCAATATAGGTATATATCTATCTATGATGCATTCTGTATAGTCCAGGCAATGAACTGACAACTTGTATGGAAAAAATGACATATTTGGAAATAATTTATAATAGCTAATTTTTTTAATGTAACGGATATATTATCAATTAAATTGTCACCTAGAGGCAAAATCCAAAAAAAAATAAGACATCAAAAAAATCCATATTTAATTAGCTCCTAAAAAGTCCGGATAAATATTAATATTTTCTTCTTTCTTTATTTAGGTTCATTTACATTTGCTTTAAAATATGTATTCAATATAAATAAAATAAAAAAGACAATGAATGTTTAATTTAAATCTATATAATTACTTCCGGGTGGAAAGTTTGTTGGATTCTCGAATAAAGCATCTTAGAATAATGTTTTAGAATGAAATAAACAAAAAAAACGCTATTATAAATTAATGTTTTTCGAAACCGTATTTTGCCTCGGCTAGTAGGTATATTTTTGTTTGCAGAAATACTGCCAAAAAATGTACAATGTTTTTTTTACATAAATATTTGGTTACGCCACTGCAAACGGAACAACTTTTCGCAAACACTATAGCAACATTTATTTAAAATAAAAATAAAATATGTAAAAACTCACATGTGTAATCCCAACTGTCTTGGTCGTTTTTGAACACGTTCAATCTTTCGGGCTGCAACAAGAGACAAATAATTCGTTTTTTTTAAATATATGTATTAACAAGTCAAAAGCTGGTCGTTGAAGACGAGATGAGTTCGGTTAACACTTTCACTGCCAGGAACCCGCCTAGCGGGGGCCTACATCGTAGTGAGGTGTGGTAACTGTTAGATATAAGTATAGCATGTAATATATGTATGTTAAGACAAGCTCTTAGTGTCAGTATTAAACGGACCATACTACATAACGTACGCGGTATTATTTAATCCTCCACACGTAGCCACCTCATGGCGACCGTGACAGTTTAGCTGAATAGACATTTTATAACACCGTAAGGCCACTCTCGAGTATGGCGCAGTTGGCAAATTATACTAACAAAGTGCGGTTCTGTACGAGTGTTAAAAATAATCTATAACATGGGGAAAGAGTGTTCCAAGTGTGTCTGCGAGCAGGAGAATAAGGAATCAGTGATTAATCAACACGGTGACAACGGCCGGACGACGGAAGACGAGTCGAACCACCATTACTCCAGCAACGTAATGGTAGCGACGTTGCTAGCGATCTGTATCGCGGCAGCAATCTTCTTCGGGGTACAGCAGTATCGGAGGTGCCATCGAGGTATGGTGCAAAGGGAACTACGGTCTGCGGCTTTCGAGAGGGTTCGGCAGAGGTTCTCGCTGCTATACCCTAGGACCGAACAACGACAGGAGCCAGCATCAGTGACCGCCTAAAGGATCGCCGAAACAGTATGATTTAAATTTTATATTGATACATGTCGGAAGAACTTCATTATATTTACGGACAGTTAGAAAACATAAGAATATCGTTAAGAAAATTAGGCAAGGAAAGAAGAGCAAAATATGCGGAAAATATAAAGGAATTATATTGTTCACAAGCCACAGAACTCTACGAATGTTATAAGACGATCCTAATAGACGAAAACAGAAGTACAGCAGAACATTATTTAGGATACATTGTAGATAGCTTAGTAAATAGAATAGAAGAGTCTTATGATAAGATTAAAAATTATTGTCTGTTAAGTGTTACAGAGAAAACTCCTGTTTTTCCAATTGTTTCTTGTGTACAAACCTCCAAAATGGAGAAATTTGATTTAAAAACGGCGGCAAAAAGACGAGCGGAGTGATCAACCGCGAGTCGTGGAAATATTAAGGATACCAAATGACTCAGTGGAAATGGTAATGGCAGAGGAAGGAAAAATACAAGAATTAAGGAATAAAAAAGAGATAGATGCAGAATGGGAGTGTTTTGCGTTTATGAATAGCAAAAAAATATTATACATAAATCTTAGTTATTCAACACAATTTACGCGAGCCGTATTTGTGGAAAAACTGAGCGAATTTAGTAGAAGAATTAATGTCGACAAAATATGTATGATAATAAAAGGAAATGAACATGAGGAATTTATGAAAAAATTACTAAGTGAAGTACAAAATAAATATAAATATGAAGGGCCCAAGATTTTAGTGTTGAGAGGAGTTTCGAGAATAGAGAACGAAAGAGATATAAAACATATATTAAATGACTATCACCTATTGCCAACCAGTGGTCATGCTGGGGTGCGAAGGATGATAAATAATATTAAACGGAAGTTTTACTGGCCAGGAATCGAAAAGGACGTCCGAGAGTTTGTTCGAACATGCGAAAAATGTCAAAAAATGAAACATTCAAGGCACATAAAAGAGCCTATGGTGGTGACGACCACCGCAACCTATGCTTTAGAAAAGATATTTTTAGATATTGTAGGCCCGCTCGATCGGGATGACAGCGGTAATGTCTACATACTAACGTTACAATGTGAGTTAAGTAAGTCCATAGAAGCGTATCCATTAGTGAATAAGGAAACTAAAACAGTAGCTAGAGCGTTAGTTAATAATTTTATTTTAAGGTTTGGTATTCCAAAATGCATAACAACTGATAGGGGAACAGAGTTTATTTCATCAACAATGACAGAAATTTGTAAATTACTAGATATAGAAAAATTAAATTCAACGGCATACCATCACGAAACAATAGGATCTTTAGAAAATTCACATAAAAACTTAGGTTCATTTTTGCGTATACAATGTGACAAAAATCCCGAAACATGGAGTAATTGGCTCCCCTTCTGGTGTTTCTGTTATAACAACACCGTACACACAGCAACCAAATATGCCCCATTCGAACTAGTGTTCGGAAAACCATGTGAAATACCGAGTAGACTAAGTACAATAGTAGAACCACTGTATAACGTAGATAATTATAGTTTAGAGTTAAAGTACCGACTACAAGTCGCTCATAAAGATGCGCGCGATAATCTTTTGAAAGTGAAAATGGACCGGAAAAATGTGTATGACAAAAAAGTGCACCCAGTGACATACAAATGTGGTGATAAAGTGTTAGTGCGTAATGAAACCGGTGGAAAACTTGACTGTTTGTACGACGGCCCTTATATTGTTATAGACGATAAGGAGCCCAATGTCATCATACAAAAAAATAACAAACATGATATAGTTCATAAAAATAGAACTAAACCCTTTGTAACTAGCATTTAAGAGTATAAACATAACATTAATAATGTTTTCATTTTAACTATGACAAAGAAAAATGTTATTGTCATACATTTTTCTTTTTCACCTACCCCTGTAATGAGGTGTGGTAACTGTTAGATATAAGTATAGCATGTAATATATGTATGTTAAGACAAGCTCTTAGTGTCAGTATTAAACGGACCTTACTACATAACGTACGCGGTATTATTTAATCCTCCACACGTAGCCACCTCAGTAGTCGCTTTCCGCTGCATATGAGAAAAACCACGGGATCGGCCCCGAGCGTAGCTCGTATCGATTCTTGGCAGTGAACATGTTAAGGCCTGAGCCAAGTTTAAAACAAACTTGAGTTAGCTTTGTGTGGAGTGCCTTGTGCCAATCAACTTATACATACTAACCCATTCCCGGCCCATGACGACATGTATGCGTCCCTACGCCGTAGTCGCTTCCGCTACATACGAAGGAAACCACGGGATCGGCTGCGAGCGTAGCGCGTAGCGATTCTGGGCACTGAATGTGTTAACTTATTACACGCCTTTTCTTAGCTTAATTAGCTACAGGGCGGGTTGCACCAACTTACAATTACAGACCGATCAACGGCCCAATTCAAGGCCCGTGACGACATGTATGCGTCCCTAAGCCGTAGTCGCTTTCCGCTACATACGAGGAAAACCACGGGAATGGCTACGAGCGTAGCGCGTAGCGATTCTGGGCACTGAATGTGTTTTTGGCGCCGGCAGCTGTGGTTCCATAGAAACCGCTTACGATTACAGACCCACCCATACTACCCATAGTCTCCATCTTACAGTCTACGATAAACCCAGCCTTATTTTATTTCAAAGGTATCATCTTGGGTCGTCCCATTCGTTTTCTGTCATATTCTTAGTTCGTCTCATTCTGCTTTCGTCACCCATTCTACATTCGCCACTTTCGTTGTTTGTCTTTTTCTTTCGAAAAAAAATTGACGAATAACGAATGAGACTGAAAAATAAAGTGGCGAACACAGAAAGAGCGTGAATGAGAAAAAGACTTAACAGAAAGTGTCACCAAATATGAAAAAGACGAATAACGAAAGAGACGAACTAAGAATATGACAAGAAACGAATGGGACGACCCAAGGTGATTCCATTACAAATCAGTAACGCTTGCGCCTCCAGAAGAATTTTGCTTGGTCAACATGTTTTTCATTCTGTTTTATCTTCCGTTTAGAACGAGTAGGTAATAATCTAGCGTATTCAGGGCGAAACAAGCAACTTAGAAAGTGTGAAAATAACTACCATTATACCACCCCATGTCCTTAACCTCCCAGGTCTTTGGTCGCCAATCTCCCGAGGATCCGCTGTGAGTGTGAGGGACCTGAATTTGTCTGTAGCCGACAACGATCCCTCAAATCAATAAAGCATCGGCAACGCGCTTGTTATTCTTCCGGAGTCACAGTGTTCGTAGCCTATAATGTCTGCTTACTATCGGGCAGGCCGTGTATTTGTTTGCCACCATAGTAGTATTAAAAAAATGGTCGCAAATAGGCAAGACAAAAATGGCGTTATAGCACTTACCTATCTATGTATGACCAATGTTTGAGAAAAATTTAAATGCCTACAAGAAGTAGAAGTGCAATGATTATTTAGCAGTTTTGCTTATGAAGGTTTTCCAGGTGGGTTCGATTTCTAAAACTTTTATGTACAGTCGCCATCAGATATATCGGAGCGGCCAAAGTGCTCACAAATATCTGAACACGTCTCTAATGCCTCGACAATAGAGACGTGTTCAGATATTTGTGAGACTTTGGCCGCTCTGATATATCTGATGGCGACTGTACGTATTGTGAATTACTTATCCGTCCCCAAAACTCCACTTACAATACATATTATACAGGTCAAACAAAAGTAGCACTCTAAATGTTCACATTCAACGAAAACAACTTTAAAGTTCATACTAACACCCGAAGTAAACGTATATTTAAAACTCCGTAACTTAAAGAGGGAGAATTTACAAACTTCGATATCCCTTATATTACGTAAGAAACTACTGCCAAAGCCTTTTAGTATCAAACAAGCACAGATTTATAAATCTAGACCCAGCAAGAGTTTTTAAATATAGGTTTGCTGCTGGCCGCAACTTTGTACGCGTATAAATTATAGTCCTAGTCGCTTCAAAAAACTCAAGTTTCGTCAAAATTCGTTGAGTAGTAGTTTTATTACGTATTCACAACATATTTAACAAAAGTGCCATAGGTAATTTGAAATACCAAGATATTAATGTATCTCCAACTATGTCACCATAAATTTAAATGTAATGGCTGATCTGATATGACGTGTTAAAGAGAAAAAATCGCTTTAATAAATGACAAAAATGTGTGTAGTGTAGTAAAGGAAAACTACGTACAAACTACAGTCAAAATCACCACTCAATTCTTAGATTATATTATGGTTCGGAGGATATGTCACCTCGTTCGCATGTATTCTTCTACAGTACTGTGACGTTCCTGGATGAGAATAGCACGGGACTGGAATGAGTGGCGAAGGTGCTCAAAGTCGAAGAGAAGCTTGTGCTCAGCAGTTGGCGATTACAGGCTGATATAATGATGATAATGACGATGATGATGAATAAACAAAACTCAAGACACTGCGGTCACCAGCGATGTCTGATTATAATTCTTATTTTTGCCTTTTCTTGTGCTCTAAGTATTGCTGGTACGTTACACTAAGTAGACAACACAAGACAACAACAAATAATTATCTGACTAGACCAATCCAAAGTTCACAAAACGTCTTAATCGTATTCAGTACACCTTGGTGCATTTGAGGTATCTATTCGTATTAAATCTTTCAAGCTGCCTTCGCGATTCTTTCTACGAGTAGTGGGCCGAGAAACGTAAATATATTTTTATTCCCTCCACTCGAATACACCGTTAACTGATATCTTCTCGCTGACGCTGCAATTTGAACGATAATAGTATACGATAAAGTTGGTTTTACAAAACTCAGTTTGAACGCAAGTGTTGGAAGAAGGGGCTAATCGTAACACATTCGTTAAATTGCTACGGGCCTTTCTGGCTATAAATGGAGTTAAGCTGCTACGAACTGCGGCGTAGCACTACGAGCATAGAGTGAATGAGTTAACACATTCACTGCCAAGAATTGCGACGCTAAAGCACCTACGACGTAGGCGCCCGCTAGGCGGGTTCCTGGCAATATTCATACTTTCAAATATTTTTATAAGCGTTAAACCTATCGTCATTGTATTTGTGAACTAGTAGTTTTAAAATAGTCATCCCATGAAACATTTTTTCGCTTGTGTTGGAGACCCAATAGCAGGTTTAAAAAAACACCCCTCTCGTGCCTCTAGAATCTCGAATTTTCTATACCTTCTTTCTTAGAAAATTTACATTTACGATTTTAGTGTTTATTTATAATTATAAAAGACTAAAAAGTTTAACTGCCCATGTCTAAAAAAAATACTCCCAACATGCCTCATCCATGCAGCTAAAAACCAGCTCAATCCTCCATAAAATAAAGTGCATTTTCGACAAGCAAGCAATACGACCTTCGCATAGCTACCCTGCCGTTTGAAGCAATTTTACTCCCGAGCCATTACCGAGCCGTCAAATTTAACGTCCGGCCTGAAACGGTGACGTCACCGGTATTAATACCTGAAGCTGACAACATCCGTCGTTTTAACACGACGGTGGCAAATAATTGTAGGTACGGCCTGGATAAGGGGACCCTCTAGCTTATGGACGCTTGTATAGTCTTCGCACGAAGATGTCCATTAAAAAAAAATATAAAAAAAAGATTGCAGGTAAGTATCTAATTTTAATTATGGCATGGAGACCTTCGGTCAGTGGGGTCCCAGTGCGCATAAATTATTTGCGGAAATCGCGAAAAGTCTAGTTGATGTAACTGGTGACCCAAGAACGCCAAAGTTTCACAAGAAATATAGGAAATTTCCATTATGGAAATGGAAAATTTATATACCCATGCAAAAATGAGGGAAATTTCCGAAAAATTCCTATGTTAAATTGTAGAACAATTTCGCAATTTAGGAAACTTTCCCTAGGCACATCAGTAGGCGGGCCAAATCGTTAACAGATTGGTGGCCAGTTACAGGCAGGTAGCCGACCTAAAAAAGACCACGGGTCATTCCTGGATGAGACTAGCACGGGACTGGAATGAGTGGCGAAAGTGCTCGAAGTCGAAGAGAAGCTTGTGCTCAGCAGTTGGCGATTACAGGCTGATATAATGATGATAATGATGATGATGGTGAATAAACAAAACTCAAGACACTGCGGTCGCCAGCGATGTCTGATTATAATTCTTATTTTTGCCTTTTCTTGTGCTCTAATTATTGTTGGTACAGATATTGGGTCCTTACTAAAATCTGGTTCGAATGGCATCATAAAAAGACTAGGAAAGCAGCAGAATCAACTGTTAAAAGCCAAGTCATATCGCTAATACGAACACGATGGCTGTAAATCTCAACTCTGGCGCCGGCGGCGCGAGGCAAGCGCCAAATACATGATTAACGGGGTCGAGGAAAAACAGACGTTGTCTGATGCTTCGGTGCATTAACGATATAGTTGTAATGCAGCTAAAGATTACGCGCCAACTGGTAGAGTTGCTAAACAAGTAACAAGCTATTCAAGGTCCTTATAACATGAACCACGATTTCGTGGTTGGTCCCATGGGAAAAGTTGTTCAGTATGACCATCTTATTCGCTTTTGGTCTTCATGCTCCACGACCCCTATTTCACCCTGTATATATGTATATAATATGTTGTAGAATAGAATAGAATAGAATAAACTTTATTTGCATTAAACATTACCAGATACAAGGTGTTATTACAATAATAGGTAGGTTTATATGTTTAACCATAATTGGTATGCAAAAATGCAAAATTGTTGTTATAGTAACTAATATGTGATAGTTATAATTACTACTTAAAGAGATCATTAAATTCAAGTTCAAAATTACAATTTACGAACTATGACATCATAACACAATACTATAAATTACCAGCTATACATAAATTATCACAATTCTGCCAGTAATTACGTGTCAAAGAATTCATGTAAACTGTAGAAGTTTTGATTATTGAGCCATCGGTGTAGTTGCTTTTTAAATGACATAATATTCAATGACCGTAGTTGCGCAGGTATATTATTATATACTTTGACACACATAACTAAACAGCTTTTTTTATGTTTCTGTGTGTAATATGTGTGTATAATATGTTATTGCAATACCTTTCCATTTCAACATTCCCCTCACGACTTCAGCGAGGGGTTTCCATCAAAATCATAATTTTGGTATGTCAGTGTTCATGTTTTATTCATATATAAGGTATGTTGGGTGTCACTAAAGTATTTCGAGTCGAGGGCGCGAGACGGCGGCGTTCTACGGGCTTGTATTTTCGGTGATATGAATTTTAATTTCGCTTTTGAAATATACGTAATGTCGACGAAGATAGATATTAAAATACTTAAATTTGCCTCGAGATGTGTGTTTAGTTCAAAATTTTATGTTACTTACAGTTGCTAAAACTCTTGGAAATGAAGGCGTTTATCGTCTATGTCTTTAAACGCAGTATTTCACTACTAAAACAGCAATTTACTTATTTTTCCGTATTTATTTATTTAATCGTATCATTCAAAATAGGCGACTAGTTTCACATTAAGGCGACGTAGGTTCAGAAAACGGATATCTAAAAAGTCGTAGCGCTTGTTTGGATCATAAATACGGCAGCCCTAAATTGAATTAGCAACCTTGAGGCCTTTCTCGAGAGACTATAGCTATTCGAATCCTGAGTTTTTGACTTTCGCTCGATAGAAAAAAAATCACGAACATATGTCTAAAATACACTTAAAACATTCGTTACAAATTATGTACAAAAGCTAAACATATTAAAATTGGTTCTAAAAATCAGGTTTGAGGGAACTTAGCTATTACTTTTTTTATTTATATAAACGCACAAAAAATTAAAATTAAAAAACATGATATCCGCGCTTTTGAACACGCAATTCCATCTCACTCACGCTTATGCTCAGTGAGAGGAAAGAAGACCATGAACCTACGTCACCTTAACAATATACGATAAAATAGTGACAAATGGACAGGACATTAATTTAATGTCAACATTCAGGGTGTTGAGCCATGCGGCTGCGTGGGGTGTAAGCCAGCAGTTCTTCGGTTGGTCCTGGATACGAGTGCAGGGGGCAACGTTGAACGATATGTTCCATAGTTTGGACCTCTTTCCCGCATGCGCACAAGGCGACCCAGGTAGAAGTATAATACCTCGGTCTTGCTTGAACTTGGGATTAAGCGCCAAAACTTGAAAAACTCAGTCAGTTTATCAAGGTCCATACAACGCTTAGGATGGAAAAATAAGTACATTGCTGGATATGAAGTTCTGACGTCATATGTCATATCTGATGCCTTTTGTTGTGTTGTAATTGTAGTTGGCTCATGTCTCTAAAAACTGGAATAAATGTCCTCACAAAAATAGCAACGTAGCCAATTTAGCTTGCGTTGCCGAGCAATTAATGCAATTTACATCGTCTAAAGACTGAACGTGTTAATTTCGTATGATCCTAGTACAATGTCTCAAGGACATTTTCGTGCTAACCGACAGTTTGCTGGGGGTTGAAGCCCTCTTAAGGGCGACGTACATGGTTCTTTATCTACGTTCTTGTTATGCGCCATTTTAGCTACGGGTATGTTACTTGTGAAATGGCAAACAACATGCTTGTCACGAACAGTCAACTCCATAATAGTCTGTAGCAGGAAAGCCCATAATTTGAAATCCGTCACTTATATAGATGTGGTGAAAAAAAAAAATGGGTACCGTAATCTCCCAGAGAGAACAGACTTGAAAAGTTGTGCACGGCGTTATAGTCTTATGAAACATCGTTTGGCTCTATAGTTTCAAATTCCAGCTGTGCACTGTGGGGCCAAGTTTTAAAGGCAATCCCGCTACGCACTCTAAACATAATTTTTATTTAATGACCCATAGATGCATGACATTACATCCACAAATACATTATAAAGACATTACTTACTAATCGCAGCAAATAAACAATAAATTCATTCATTCATTATTCTTTGAGAATCTGTACCTATATATTTTAAATCCTATTAAAAACTCAATAAATCAGTAAAAAAAAACGCCACTATGGCACGCGCTGGCTTTTATTATTTGCAATGAAACAAACGGAGGGTCATTTTAAGACATATGTTTTGAATTTCAATTTGATTTCAATGTGTTTCGCGCGCTCGCTCTGACGAGCGATGAGAGCTCGAAATCTCCTGTATAGCCCCTTCCCTTGCCCTTTTGAACGCCTTTCTTCACGTACTAAATTAGTGAGCTAGACGCCAACCATTTCCATAATAAAGTGACTATCGATCTTGCTTGAAAGCATGAAGGTGACTTTGACAACGTGCGTCATAACAACCCAAATGGTTAGCTGGTAGAGAATGCCATTTGTACATTTCTGGGTTTTGTGCAATAAAGTTTAAATAAATAAATAACACCTATAGTCGTTCTTAGCATTCATGCAACACCTTTAATCGTTATTGGCGTTAAAGCCAGTCTCCACTCACATCTGCTGCTAGACGCTTAGTAGACTAAACAGAGCAAAATATGGAATGCAAATTGCATGTCTCGATTGACCCCCTGCGTGTGGTACCAACATAAACATGTGTAAATGCGACATCGGCCGACGCGAACGGTCGGCGCGCGCGACCGCAAGCGATATATTAGTCGCGCCGCGCGTTAATGGTCGGCCGGCTTTGAATGGCCGGCTGTATTCCATATTGTGACAATAAAAATACGGGAGTTGGTGGACCGGAGAAATAAAATGATTCGTATAAAGTTATGCAGTTGATTTTATGTAATGTTTTAATATGCAGGAATAATAATAAAGCCTTTTGATATTTGCGTGCCTGATAGCTAAAACTGAATTACACCTTTATAGTAAAAGTCTATCTAGACGAACACTAGGTAGGTATTTTACACTTCTACTTCGAAATTGGAATTGAATAAATCTGCATTAAAAGAAGCATCATAATTCATATACAATCGGGAAGTAAAACCGATCAAATCTGTATTAACCGGTAGTTATTGTCAAGATAAATCAAACTGCACGTGTTTAAGAATTACTCAAGAACTCTGATCTTGAGACGTCTTTACAACTCATTCCCTGCTAAAATACGCTCTTAGCGCTACGCCGTAGCAGCGTAATCGTCACTCAATGCCAAGAATCGCTACGCGCTACGCTCGAAGCCGATCCTACGATTTTCCCGCTAAGTAGCGGAAAACGGCTACGGCGTAGGCAGCAGTGAATGTATTGATCTCATGTGTGTCGTGTTTAGCCGTGAATGGGTTAAATGTCACAGGTGACCTGTATTAATTTAGCAAATCGGTGATATTCCTAACTTTGTGACATCACTGAAATGACACAAAAATAAACGTCTCACTAAAACGACCTAGTAAAATTATTTATCACTATCACACAGCATACACATACGGCCACTGAAACGTATAAATCACCGAAGCGGAGCGGTTTACTCGAGTGGCTAAATAGCTGCCAGCCGCGAAGCGCGAGACGACAAAGGGAGATTTCGAGTACATAACGATCTGGCGGCTAACGTGGAGAGATACGCTGTCTTTTTAAGAGTTCCACTGCAACTCTAGAAAACACGACTGTTTGGAAACTCATTAGAAGTTGTATCAAGATAAAACCGGATCCGGTTCGAAGGACCAATGTGGGCGGCGAGGATTTTGGTGAATGTTAAAATCGGGAAAAGAGTATAAAATGTTTATTAACTAAAAGGACTAACTACTAGTTACACAAACTGCTATTAGCTAAGTTAGTGGAAAATGTTAAAGAAATGTTTGTTATGAAATATGTTCGAATGCACCCGGTCGCGATAGAGCCGAAAAGTACACTAAATCGATGTTAATATAAATTATTGCTCAATGCGTCTTTTGCTGACGGGACGCACGAGGCTAAATCACGTGTTAGGTGCGTTGCACCGAACACAAGTAATAAACATTACACCCACCCAAATGACCCTCATAGGAGTATATGAGTCATGCATGCCCGCGAACGTTTTGCGGTACAGTCAGCATCATAAACATGTATACATTCTATGACCTTATTACCTACACATAAGGTTGAAAAGTGTATACATGTTTATGATGCTGACTGTACAAAGTGGAAATACACGCTACGGCGTAGCATACATAGCGTTACTTGGCCTCGAATGGGTTGAATTCACGTTTAGCAAGGGCGGAATGCTAATGTCAACGGTATTTTTATTCTATTCAGTGGTAAATTGTCGTAAGTAGAAAGAAAGAAAGAGAACAATAGGTATGTGACACGACCATATCGTGCCTCAAAAATGGCGACCTCGAATACATAAACAATTCGCTATTTCTAACATGTGTTTCTGAACAAATATTGAATCAACAAACATAATCGGTTAAGAAATGTCTTCTGCACATCGCATCTTCAAAGGCGGGTTGCATGGACCACATTTGACGCTCCGGTAAACGAAAATAGAAAATATAGAAAACTCTCAAATGTCCCATAAAATCAGATTTCAATGTACGCAACCTACCATTGCTGAAGTTTTGAAACTAGCTTCCCTAAATCTTAAGTTCAATGCGACCCCCAAAACAGTCGCACTAAAGTATTTTGCTGTCCGCCCATGTACCTACAGATTAGGTAAACGGATAAGCCTAGGGATAGAGGTAAGTAGAGCATATTTGCTATGATATGACAGACAGACAGACAGACGGACAGTTTCATGCCTAAGTCCGGGCTTTAAGGGATAACACTTTGCTGGCATGACACAGTGCACGCAAAATTTAGTAGCTTTTAAACATGACCGTGGTCACTTGATTTTGAATCCTCGATGTTAGTACACAAAGTTTATTTTTACTTGTGTATAGTTAACGGGTTGGAATTTCAGTCGTCTGTTAAATGTCTCTATGTTCATTTTATCGCAAAATATCTTGTGAAAGATAGGGAACATGAAAGGTTTTATTTTTGTACTAGCTTCCGCCCGCGACTCCTTCTGCGTGGACCCGGGATAAAATGATCCTATATTTTAATCCAGGCTATAAACTATCTTCGTGCTAAATTTCATGCAAATCGGTTGAGCCGTTTAAGCGTGATTGAGTAACAAACATCTAAACATCCAAACTTTCGCGTTTATAATATTAGTAGGATTAGTAGGATCAGTGTTTAAAGATACAAACAAATGTATCTATCAATTTATTCTTAGTAATATTTTTTTTCAATCTTTGGTGATATGGAGTTTCATAGCATTTCATTGTTGTAAGTTTTTCAATGGAGTGCCCAAGGTCACAGTGGTACTGATTGGTTGGCAGCTTTGAGTATTCACTAGATGAGAGCTCCTGTCATTTACAGGCACATAAAGCCGTTGATCATGCTTATTGTTTATATATAACTGCAGAAGTTGCACTTACTTGACGAAACTTAATCCCAACAAGGCCTAGTTTCCACATAGTGTTGTAAGGGTCATACCAGGCCGGCAGACGCTTCCGTAAAAATTGCATAGCGCCTAACAGCAATACTTGAGGTATGCTGGGAAGCGGACCAAAGGCTGGTTTAGGGCTCCAAGACTATGAGCGGCAGCGACAGCGGTGCTCCATACGCGGGAGCGAGAGTACACGTTCTTGACTCTCACTACCAAGTACAGTCCTTGAGCAATGGCATTCAGGTCTATATTTCTCACTCGCTCGCCCTTACACGTTCTTAAGCCAAAATAAACGATTTCACCCGAACCCGAATACTTTTCTAAGTGTTATCCGACTGTATGGCTTACCGCTACCGCCGCAGCCACTCAAAGTCATGGTCATTAGTATGACGCTAGGGCAAAGGAAGGTATAAACACTATAAATCAACTTGGAATGCGACGAGTCAACAAAGGGTGACCGATACCGCGGCCGGGGGCGGGCCGGTGCGAGCGTGCATTTCCTGTTTCCTGTGTTAGTTGGGTGTCGTTGCCGGGTCAACTTGGTTAGTTTGTTAGCCTCTATTCGATATGCGCTTATTACTTACTAGCTTTGTCCGCGTATACGTTAATCGCGTAAGGGATTATTTCTACGCCGGTACAAAATCGAATAGCAAATAAGCTTCTCACAGGCGCAGCATCAATTATCACACTCCCATAGAAACTTCCACTACCCTTTCACTCCTTTAAGGGACGATTTCCGGAACCAAAACTACCTTATGTCCTTACCAGGGTAAACAGGAATTGCAACTATCCTCCATAAAAAAAAATCTAAATCGGTTCAGCAGATTAAGCAGGAAACATACAAACAGTTACCCTCACATTTATAAAATAAAGTATGGATTGTAACTATAACTATATTGATAATGTAATAGTGCTGTGTGCCTGGTAGTGAGAAGTCCCCAGAGTTTGTGCCTCGCTGTCAACAAAACTAGATCTCCATAACTCTAACACATGTACAAAACGGAAGAAAGTCAGCATTATCAACTCATCAGATTATTATTTATTATGTTTAGCAATTCGGAGGGCTATATCGGTTACCTTGGTTCACCTGCGGACAGCCTCATTTCTTATGCGATCACGCAGAGAAACTCCATCTCCATTGGGAGCCTTTGACTTAAGTGTCAGTGGACGAAACCGATGGGCGGAAAGGTTCTCGAGTGGCGACCACGTATCGGAACGCGCAGCGTGGGTAGGCCACAAGGTGGACTGATGCCCTGGTAAAGGTCGAAGGAGTTCGCTGAATGCGGGAGGCGCAGGACCGGACATTGTGGCACTCTTTGGGGAAGGCCTATGTCCAGCAGTGGGCGTCTTTCGGCTGATATGATGAGACATTATTACCGACTGGATCTTTTCGCGCAGTCTGCAACGACACATTGAATCTAGCGAGCCCTAACACGACGTGTCCATCAAGTGTAATAGGCTTGTGTACTAAGGTTTTTTTACGATGCCATTCGAACCAGTTTTAGGAGAGGAACAAATGTTGGTATGGGAGCAACTACAATTAAAGAACATAAATACTCAAAAATTTGGGACAAAGATTGACCTCGCGGGCGGCATCCAAAACGCTTCATACTAATTGACACACAGGTATGACGTCGCAGCTTTCTATTTGTACGAATTCGTTGTATGAAAATCAAGTAAATTGCCGTTTAGGTCCATAGTTGTTGTACAATTTTGGTTCTATAAAAGCGTAAGGATTCTATTGGTAGCTTTACTCTTTAAACATTCTTTTTATGATTTTAATTATATATTTTATTTATACTTTATTACAATGATTGGATAATTTAATAGCAACACTACGTTATCCATTTCATCATGATTCCTCATCCATATTGAGAAGTTCCTTCGACTACCTTCTCTCTCCATCATCGCACTATGACGATATCATAATATTGTTTTGTCAACGAACTTTCATAACTAAGTATGTGCAGGACATTAGGGTAACAGCATTTTTCCTTTTTTTATAACCCCTTTATACATAAAACTTAACAAGCCTCTGCTAACTAAAATGTAAACGTGACGTGATAAGTGTTTAAATTGCAATCGGTTTGATGTACATTTATAAATAAGGGTACTAGTTTCTTACTTATTTACAAGTTAAATAAAAGCCTTTAAAACGCTGAACATTGCCAACTAAACAGAAATACCAACTACAAGTAGATACGAACTAACTTTTACCGGACGTCAAATTAAATGCAATTGCCACAAAGGTAACGAAGAGCCATTATTGCGGACTCCGACTACCCGCAAACTTGGGATGATTAATGGAAAGGCGGTTCTGGCTGCGCTTCTTTGCACTTCGGACTTGGTTGTAGTTGGCGATATTCAGCTGGGTAATTGCGAAAATTGTGCAACGAGCGTTGACACCTCCAAAAAATATTTAAACCGCAAACGCGCGTTTGAAATAAAATTAAAAAACCGGCCAAGTGCGTGTCGGACCACGCAAAACGAAGGGTTCCGTGCCTATTAAAAAGGTCGTATCGTCACAGAAATTTTACGGCACTTACGTCCTTTTCTTTGAGGAAGGCAGTTTTTCAGCAATATCTCGAAAACCTCTGAACCGATCTTGTTCAAAACAATTTTCGGTGAATGAAATTAATAAGCCCTATGTCCATGAATTTTTCCATATTTTTAGAATACA
The DNA here is from genome assembly GCA_932294315.1 of Epinotia nisella. Classification (NCBI taxonomy): domain Eukaryota; kingdom Metazoa; phylum Arthropoda; class Insecta; order Lepidoptera; family Tortricidae; genus Epinotia; species Epinotia nisella. The sequence goes on along the minus strand of OW028696.1, from coordinate 8,240,285 downwards.
CCGTTCTAAAATTAGAGGGGGGGGGGACAGAATTTTAGTGACTTTCGGGGCGATTATCTCCGACCCTATTCACTTAATCAAAAAAAATGCTAAGAAACCTTATATTTATTTTGAAAGGCCTATCGATTGATGTGCCACACGGGGGGTCACAATGAAAAAAAAAATGACTTTTAGTTTTATGTATGGAGTGCAGCCCTAAAAAATTTTTTATTGTCATTTTAATTACAAAACTATGTAGCGGCTAACAAAATACACCTATCCTCAAAATTTTATTCAAATACACTTTATAGTTTTCGAGTAAAATGCCTGTGACATACGGACAGACGGACAGACGGACAGACGGACAGACGGACATGACGAAACTATAAGGGTTCCGTTTTTGCCATTTTGGCTACGGAACCCTAAAAATGGGTTAATCAAACATTTCCATTTAAAGAAAGAAAGAAAGAAGACATTTATTCACTACACAAAAGACACACAGAGACAAAGGGATTTATTTATTTATTTATTTACATGGACTTGCTTGCAATAGTTACATGCTTAGAAGATGACACATGTAAAAAGGAGTTTAAAAAGTCAACAAAATTCTACATTTTATAGATTTAAAACCATAAAATTACGGTTTACCTTAATCAACTAGCTCTATAGTTCAATAAGGCACGTCATCATCCTCCTAGCATTAATCCCGGTTGTGTCCTAAAGGAGCCCGGGTCCGCTTTAACACCTAATCCCAAGATTTGGCATAGGCACTACTTTTACGAAAGCGACCATAAGGCACGTGTTGGGGGTAAAATAGATAGACGACGATATCTAATGTATTCAAGATATCGGTAAATACTTACAGGTCCGAAACTCAAAAACAAATATTTAATGCAGATACAAAAGATTACCCAACAGCAAAGACCAGCTTAATAATTGGGATTAGCTCAAGTTGGTGTAAGATTGTTTCTTAAGTAATTTACTTGTTTATTCATTTTTGTATTGGTCAAACACGAAAAGAAAATGGGGTGCAGAATCCGAACCCTATTATTTTATCTCAGAAGACTCGGAAAGCTTAAGAATATAAAATACCGAGTGCTTTTACAGATTAGAAGACCGCCACGGTTCGTTAAGCTCTCTACTAAGTATACAGAATGAGACTTGTAATAAAAAAATGCTGTCACCACAGATAGAAAGATGTTGTAAGGTATGTCTATTTGTATGAAAACCAAAGACAATGTCCGTGCGACGTATGTTTCTTTATATTAGAGTTTGGTGCCACAAGGGAACAAACATACATGCGTAAACATACAAGTGTAAAAATACGGGTGCATATAACTTACTCATAAATAAGTCCCATCGCTCTTATGTCAGCGGATTAGGGTTACGGTACATATTTATCAGTGGATTAATTCGATACATATTTTTGTACTTGACTTTACAGTAAGGGAAATGTATTAATGTACCACCGTAGAACCCTATCGCAATAAGGTGACATACCAACCGAGTTTGAGTGACGGCGGCCTGGCAATTGCGACAGGGTTCTACGGTGGTACGTGAATACATTTCCCTTACTGTACATAGACTGATAAACACCTTATCGTTACGCAGTCGGGTTGAAATACGTGAGGTGCACTATCCGATATCATTCGGCACATTTTTTAAATGTTTGTATACGGCCGAATTACGATTATTTAGTTCACTTGCCGAATTTTTATCGAATTTTAACAGTGTTCGTTTGCTAATAGTCATTGCTATGTGATAGGTACTCTGTTTTAAAACGTTACCATATTTCAGTTACTATTAACAAGGTATGATGTTGTGATCGATATAAGTAAATGTAATAAATAATTAGAAGCAGGCTACTACAGAAAGCTATTGATAACCAAAATTCAAAGACACTTCACAGTCCCAAGCGGAATTCATCCAAACATTACCTCACTCGACCAACTTTCGACAGAGGGCGGTATAAATATCCCTATCACAAACTCCCATCTATCACAAACACAATTAAGTAAATTCAATCCTATTTCAAGCGTCATAAAGTTCAAATTCAAGATGACAACTTGAATAGATATTAGGAGTTGGTGAAAGTTACGCCGCTTATTATGGTTCGGCAATCGAACTCGAAGTCTCGTTTCGACTTCGATAGTTCGAACGGGGTTTACTACGGCTCGACAAGTCGATGCCCGTTCCCGTCTCATTGTAAGGGGATTACATTGATTTGCGCTTTTGTTTGGAACTTGTCGACATAGGGTTTGTGGATTTGTCGTTGTGAAAGACAATCGGCTGAATCGGTTTTATCTTTGGACGGGGTAACCTTGAAAGTTTTTTACATTTTGGTATAGTCAGCGGCAGAAGCAGAGTCGCGTACAAAGCGGACAAAATATAATTTTTTTAGCTTGTAAGCTAGCTTAGCCTGCAAGCTAGGATAGCGAGGTAGCACTAGTAAGCCAGCTTAGCCAGCAAGCTAGTGCGCGTCTTCGCGTGTACAAAACTAGCTTTATTTCCAGGCTAAGCTAGCGAGAATGCTAGCAACTTTTTAAAGTTGTAGTTATTATTGAATGCAGTGATTAATGCGTCATGCAAATATTAGTGTAAAAGTAGCGTCGATATTTACGCCACCTATACACCCTTTTAACACACAATAGAGACATATTTAGTAAATTACTCGCAGCGCCAAAGCGGTTATTAAGGGGACGGTTATTATGTCGAAGCGCGACTACAAACTCACAACTGCACTAATGAAGACGCACAGAAACCAACTACGCAAGATAGTAGGAATGATAACCGGACACAACACTTTGAACAGACACCTCTATAATTTAGGTATCACAGACAGCCCCATGTGCAGAGCGTGCATGGAGGCAGAAGAAACGACTAAACACATTCTACTGGACTGTAAGCAGGTAGAAGTATACAGGAAAAAGCACCTAGGGTCTCCGGACACACTATGGAACGCAGTCAGTAATACCAAGGCACTCTTAAACTTTTTAGAGGAGCTGGGGTGGTTAGAGTAGCGCCACCCTGCCGTTTCACGCAAAATAGGCACATGTGGATGTCGACTTGCGGAAAATGCCCAGTAAAACTAACTAACTAACTAACACCCCTTTAACACACAATAGAGACATATTTAGTAAATTACTCGCAGCGCCAAAGCGGTTATTAAGGGGACGGTGAAAAATAGGATGGAAGCGGAATTACCGCCGGGCGGTTAGCTTCCGATTAAGAGGAAATAAAACGTTTCGGCCGCGACGTGAGAGGGTGACAGGTGAAGCGCGAGTCGGGATAGCTATATACCGACGAGAAAACTTTTTTAGCGATGAACGAGTCATCATCATCATCATATCAGCCCGAAGACGTCCACTGCTGGACATAGGCCTCCCCCAAAGAGTGCCACAATGACCGGTCCTGCGCCATCCGCATCCAGCGGACTCCAGCGACCTTTACCAGGTCATCAGTCCACCTTGTGGGGGGGGCCTACCCACGCTGCGCCTTCCGGCACGTGGTCGCCACTCAAGAACCTTTCCGCCCCAACGGCCATCGGTTCTACGTGCAATGTGCCCCGCCCACTGCCACTTAAGTTGATGAACGAGTATTAGTAATTTATTTTTATTTATTTGTTATTCGAAAGCTTAAAAATTTATTGAAATAAAAATACAAGATTATAATTAACATTAACTAAGATAAATAAAAACTAAGTTAAATCTAAAAAAGGCCCTCGAGGCATTGTACCGAGGATGCTGGCGGCATTTCCTCGCTGAATTGCAATGCATTTGTTATTTAATTTGTTTACACGGCATTACAGCGAACCGAGAAACCAGATTACTTTTTGTAAGTACACTAAAACCTTACAACTAACAAATGGAAACACACTAATTTAACAATTTTAGGAACACAAACACAGGGAAATTTTATACGTGTACGGTGATGGACTGCCTATTATCCATCGCATCACTAAATCTCAAACATTCTCGGCACACGGCTACCCATCGACACACAAACAGGTCACATTCAGGCACCGATGCTAGCAGCATAACTCTACTCTACTCGCGCGCGTGATAGACTACCTGTCACTTTTTGACATCATTAATCACAAAGCGACGGACAGTCTATCTCGCGCGCGAGTAGAGTCGAGAGTCAAGTTATGCTAGCAGGGCAGGAGCGTGTTGAGCAGAGTCTGCGCACGCGGCAGTGATGCTCTCCGGCGCGCGACCGTGCGCGTGCGCGCGCCTCCGGCACCGCCAGCAGCGGGCGCGCGCGCAAACGCAGTTATGACATCTCACTCGTATTTGGAGCAGCCCAACTGGAGTAGTACTTCCACCTTATAGAAGACCAGCCATATTAACGCTACTAATTTATCTGTAGGTCATAAAATCAACGCTCTAGGGATGTGGTGTTGAAGGCGACTCCTAAAGATACTCTCATAGGATTACCCTTTGCATGATCGGGAGCTGGCCGGCGGTTGCTAAATAGTACTGCATTCCAAGCTGGCGGCTTGATGGAAGAAGTCAAGATTTTTTTTCTAGGTGGCCAATGGTTTTTTCCACTGATCACAAGGAACCCTAAAACCCCCGAAATGAGCTAACGAATGCATTTTAAAGTTAAATCCCTCCTCTATCCCGTAATTGGATGGTACGTGCTCGTAGTTTAGTTTCGTGCAAAAATCGCCAATTGTAGCTCTAGTACAAAAAAATACAGTGTAATAATTTCATAAAAGTTGCCACAGCCGCTAAGCTTAACGGCTAATTCGTAAAGCCTTTCGTATTTTTTTATGTTAGCTTTGATAAAACATTTTATTTTGCTGTGTATAACATTTTTCATGTTGGTTTTGATTAAAAATGTATTCAATGGTATTTTTTAAAGTAGCGAGATAAAAGGCACAGCGGCGCTTACATATATGACGGACGGCGGTGGTTAATAGTTTATTTTTAGCTGTGTATAATTAAGGGATTGCTGGTACCAGAATTATAAGAATGTGTCCGCCTTTTCTACAGCAAAAACCGGACAAGTGCAAGTTCAACTCGCGTGGTGAGGGTTCCGTAAAATTCCTATTCTCTAAGCATTAGGCGCTCCATACAAAATACACAAAAATATTGAGAATTTTCCCGTTACTTTGAATACTCAAGCTTCTTATAAGTTTTCTTGTAATCTTTAGGCAAGGAACTATTTTCCATATTTTTTTCAGAATTTTAAGCCTAGTAGTTTCGGAGATAAGGAGGGGGGAATGGTAAATTTTCGTCTTATTTCCTAAATTACTTCAAATCTATTTATGCTAAAATTATATAAAAAAAGTATCTGAGATGCTACAACAACCCCTTTCATTCGATATGTCACACAATACAGTTTGCGAAACTTTTTTTTTTTAATTTTCCAGTTTACCCCCCAAATGTAGCCCCTTTGTTCAGAATTCATTAATTTACTTTACGCGTCCATATTTGGGTCACCAATTTACATATGTGTACCAAATTTCAACTCAATCGGTCCAGTAGTTTTGGAGCAAATCGGCTGTGACAGACGGACAGACAGACAACCGAGTGATCCTATAAGGGTTCCGTTTTTTTCCTTTTGAGGTACCGGAACCCTAAAAACTAAGAAAAATGTGACTGTTACGTGCTTTCAGTGCACACAGGTCAATCAACTACTTTTTTGTTTTTACGCTGTTCCGTTAGCCAACAACAATATGACAGTTTCCTATAAAAATGTTACAATATTGGTTTCTAAGTATCATGAAATGCTTAGAAACCCCACATATGGACATAATAAAATCGCTGTTATAAAAAGTAACCTAGGAGAGAAATAATCATGGCAACTAGGGACATAAACAACCTAAAGAAGTGGCAAATAGCTTGTATGCCAAAAAAACGCTTATCTGAAATCGCCGTTAAGAAATCTCATACGTTTTAGCGCCTACCACTCCATCGCTTATCCTATTTTTTAATACTACCCGTCAACAAATTCCAGCCTTTTCATCCCATTGTGATGCTAACCCGTGGTCGCGGGTCGCCGGTTCGATCCTAAAGAGCCCTAACAAATGGGGGTCGGTGTCGGACAAGGGTCCGCTTTCCGTCCAAATTGGAGCTGGACGGGGCAATAATGTTGCAGATTTGTTTTTGCAAATAAAAAAGGGCAGCAGAAGCGATTTTTTATATAGGGAAAGTGGTCACATAAGGAGACGTTTGGGGTATCTTTGAGCCGGGAGACATTTTTTTTATACCACGACACAAACAAGCACAAGGCCCCATAGCTGCAGCCTACGGACGCTTGCCATTCCAGAAGAATCACAAGCACATTAAAGTCCCTTTATTGACTTCAAATTCAAGACGAGAGTCTTTGACCAGTGAGTGTTGCCAGTGATGACATATGACACTGAAACGTGGTCGCTTACTATGGACCTCATAAGAAGGCTCAAAGTCACCCAAAGGGCAATGGAGAGGGCTATGTTAGGAGTTTCTCTGCGTGATCGCATCAGAAATGAGGCTATCCGCAGCAGAACCAAGGTAACCGATATAGCCCTCCGAATTGCTAAACTTAAGTGGCAGTGGGCGGGGCACATTGCACGTAGAACCGATGGCCTCGATGGAAAGGTTCTCGAGTGGCGACCACGTACCGGTAGGCGCGGGTGGGTAGGCCCACAAGGTGGACTGATGACCTGATAAAGGTCGCGGGAGTCCGCTGGATGCGGGTGGCGCAGGACAGGTCAATTTGGCACTCTTTAGGGGAGGCCTAAGTCCAGCAGTGGACGTCTTTCGGCTGATATGATGATGATTAACTTGAAGACTCAGAGCCTGTAGCGACCTTACTCACCATCAAGAACACAACACCACATGTGCCTACAGAGCAAGTAGTGGCATTATCATGGCTGGGGTGTGAAGAGAAAAACCGGACAGACACAAAACAAAACGAACCTAGAAGGTTTCATAAGATAAGGTCGAGGAAAAAGATAAAAATGAGCGACAGCGACATATACGAGATCATCCTGACACCTCGTAGACAAATAGTTATGTCAAGTACAACCGGGGGCAAGCTAGTGTGCTTAGTACCCGAAAAACATACAGATGAACTAAACATTAGAAACCCTGCAGCGTCCTATTTAGTGCTGCAGGTGGTACGGTCCACCTCACAAGGAGCTGAACACATTTGTACCGAGTCGAATTAAACGTCATGTTAAACTGTCATATGATGTTGTCGGACGAGTAAAAACGACAAGGTACTTAGGTGTTCGGCTACTTATGAGGATGACTGTACTTCGCGAGTTGGGTAGAAATATGAGGGACACATGACATTCCGCTCTCTAAAAATACACACCCACATTCCCATAAACAAATGTCAAAGCGATAGAGACTGACGATTTTTAACGGTTTTTTAGGTTTAATGGCCGTTTATGAATAAGGAGATAAGAATTTATAACTCCTCCGTAAACATAAAAGCCATTGACACCAAAAATGATTGATGCTAAAAACAGTGAAGCCATTGTTACCTTTCCTAATGGCGACAAAAGCGCCGTTCGTGAGCTTTTAAAAAGCTCCCAAATACATTGTGCTTACACGTTGTTAGGCCGGATGCTGTGACTTTGCGAGGTTATTGTTGCTCGGGAAAATACGAGGAAAATATCTAATAATAGAAAATATCAAATAAAAGAATCTTCAATAGACATTATAAATCTTATTTATGCAAGGGTTTTTGACTTTTCCGTTAGAGTATAGACGAGTACTAAATCGGATTAAAATTAAATAGAAAACCAATTCCAATTTAAATTTCTATAAAACGCGCTAACCAAATAAGGGATTTAATTGCCTAAAATTTAATACAGTATAAATCTACATTTACTAATATTATAAAGAGAAAATTACTGTAAGATTGTAGCTTTGTAAAATGTATGTTTGTATGTAATGTGTAATCTCCGGAACCCCTTATCCGATTTCTTTCATCTGCGTGTAGAATGGACTTTTTGGATGGTTATAGGCTATATTTTAGCCTGCCTTAGTTGTTTGCAATACGCGAGCGAAGCCGCGCGGACAGCTAGTCTAACATACTTCTGTTAATTGTATTTATTAAACAATGCTCGCTATTTCCAATACCTAACATTGTTACGCGCTACGCTCGTAGCCGATCCTGTGCTTTTCCTCGTATGTAGCGGAAAGCTACTACGGCGTAGGCACGCATATGTGTCGTCACGGGCCGGGAATGGTAAGTACCGTAAGTACTCTTTGAACTCGGGGTCGTAGACGCCTACGACGTAACCGTAGCAAAGAGCTCGTTCTATAGATAGGATAATACGAGTATCAGCATCTTAAAAATAAGATGTTAAAAATAAGTTTTTATAAGTAAAATGATTAATCTTAGTCTGATGCGAATTATAAAATAAATTGCTGAGATACGGTAATTTACGATAAAATATACAACACTCGGTACCCCAAACCCCAATCATTACAGTCGACTACAAAGAGAAAGACACGGCCAATGTTACAAAAATATTCAGCTCGTGCATACATATTTCTGTAACTTTGGCCGTATCAATTGTAGTCGACTACATTATTTGAATGATAACTTTTCATAATTATGTACAGCCAAGGGCACCAATATGTGTTCACTCAAAGTTTCATAAATATGTATACTACAACCTTATTGTTGCAGAAATAAGGTTTGTGTACATTGATGCCCTTGACTGTCCGTATAATAGGGTAGTTTCCACATGTTAAAATTGATAACGCAGTGTTGCTAAATTGATAGTAAACCATGAAATAAATGTAATTAAGTATAAATTAAGAAATATAATTAAAATTATAAAAAGATATAGACCTTGAAAGTTTAGAATAAATATACATTTTTTTTTATTCTCCAAACCAATAGAATCCTTATGTTTTTATAGAAACAAAATTGTATGACAACTATGGTCCTAAACGCGGTAAAATTGTATGACAACTATGGTCCTAAACGCGGTATTTCACGACTGAAACACCAATTTACTTGATTTTCAATACAACGATTAGTACAAATATCACCCTGTGACGTCACAATTCAATGTTAATCAGTATGAAACGTTTTCGGCTGCCGCCAGCGAGGTCCGTCTTTAACTCAATTTTTTGGGTATTTATGTTTTTTAATTGTAGTTGCTCCCATACAAACATTTGTTCCTCTCCAAAAACTGGTTCGAATGGCATCGTAAAAAAATTTTAGGACACAACCCAATTCACTTGAGGGCCGATTCGATCAAACAGGGATAAGGACTAAGTTCAGAGGGATAATTACGTAACTTTTCGAACGAGCGTTACGACAAATCAACTGTTATTTTCTCAGATAAATAATGACATTTAGATCTACCTGACGTACGTACAGAGCGTTACGTGAACAACCATCTTGTCATAGATGTAGGTAGGTACTAAAGAAAATATATGAAAACGCTTCTTTGTTTTTGTTTGGTCAAATACTATTAAACTACCAATTGCAGACGTCCTATAAGTAAATCCAATTGACACACAAAATGCACCGCGAATTTCCAACAATTCACAGCTCATTTCAACTGAACACAGGCAGCTATTTGACTCGAGCTTATTTTGAAAATCAACCGAATCCACCGTATAACGCCACGCGAGCAAAGTGACAATTACCAAACTACCGCGCGAATCTACCCACAATTCCCATTATGTCATTTCACATTTCGTACCTCGAAAACTGAACTGCACTATGTTACTTTAGCAACGTATTCAAAATTGAATCTTAACACGACGCATCTAAGCCTATGTTCAATGTTTATTGTACCCGCGTTCGATCGTTTTTCTTATGTTTTATATTTGCCATCTCTAGTATTAAACTGCTCCACATTCCATTCATAATGCATTCAAATTTACACCTTAACACAATTCATCTAAGCGCATGTTCAATCGTACTTATACCTACTTTTGATCGTTTTTCTTATTTCATATTCACAGAGCGTGAAGCGTTGTGGCAGTTTGCAACTTTGCATGCGTGCTGTGGTCTCGTTTGTGAAAAAAAATTGAACGTTTGAATTTGGAAGCCTGTGTTATTTGGCCACGGCACGTCATGGCGAATGGACGTGGATCGAAGAGTATTGTTGTTTATTTGTGTTTTACATGCCCTACTGTAATAGGATTGTGTTGTTATGAGATATGCAGTGTCAGAAGTTGCATTTAACAAACAACAATAAAATACTCACATTATTTTACATGTTTCTTTTGAAAATGAACATTGTATTGATATTTATTTAGTGTACATAAAACATATATCGATTTTCAACATTCTTAACTAAGATCACAGTGCTGCCGAGGATGCGTTGAGAGTAGAGAGTGAAGTACTTGTATTTGTCTCTAGCTATCGACACAGCGCATCCTCAAAGCAATAAATTGGCAACGCGTTTATGACTCTTCTAGAGCTGGGTAGCTGGCAACGTGGTATAAAATAACTAATTACTTTTAAAAACAAAGTTTTATCCAAATTCAAATCAGTACCCAAATCGCTTCTAGTGTGCCTATAAAATTTGAAGAGTGCCCTCGATTTCTCCAGGATCCCATCATCAGATCCTGACCTAATGACCTTGGGACCACCTGAGGATACCTTTTCACACAAAAAAAGAAATTTCCAAATCGGTCCAGGCATCTTCGAGTAATCGGGGAACATATATTATATAAAAAATAAAAGATGGTTAAGGCGGTTAAAAATAACATAACACAATGTCCATTTTCACAGTATACTAATGGAGGTTATATGGATGTAATAAATACTGTAAAGTGTTTGTCCATCCGTCACGTTAAGTGAGAGCTTTCGCCATCTTTGCGCAGTGTCCCGTTACCGTGCGGCAACCCTTGGCTTGGGAACGGCTTGGAGGTGATGGGTCATACGACTAGATTTGCCGTTCGAAATAGTGTCGTATTGCAAGTGGATAGGGCATAATTAAGAACGATAATAATTCGATGTGCATATAAGTACCTAAACGTGTTGGCACATTCTGTACGTAGGGTATTGTAGGGATGTTAAGAAAAATATTCCTTTTATTACGTAGTATCTGCACTTTTGATCCCGTTTATCGTACCACCGACATTATATTCGTCTGAAATGTAGTTTAAATAGCGTACAAAATACATATACTGAATAACATAAACACGATTATACAAGGTGTTACTAATAAGGTTAAATTGTCAATAGACTTTTTAGGGCGGGTTTTATAAAAAAAAAAGCACTTTGAATGAATGAATGAATGAAAGCATTTATTTCGAGTTACACAAGACTCATACAGTAAAAGTTTAAAATTACACAATTTAGCACCTATATCAAAATTAATATTAATACAGATAGGCACTGTTGGAGACATGCATTTCACAACAGTGCCTTATATACGGAGAATCAAATCTGCCTGCTATCAAACGCAGGATGGGGTTGGGGCTGGCCCGCGCCCGGCGCACCAGGGATGCGCACCGCTTGCGCATAGTTGAGTAGAAGCAGTCGACGCGCGCTTCTGCGAACATCCCTGATGCGCTGCAGAAGCGAGGCAGCCCCACCAGCACCCGGAACGCGTTGTTAAATTGGATCCGGAGGGCCCCGTAGGCCCGTTGCGTGTAATTTCTCCACAGGGAACACGTATATAGGGAGGTACAGTATGCCCTGAATAGGGTAATTTTAAACCTCCCTCGTACACCGCGCGAACTTACGGGATATCATATTGGCCCTCACTGACAGGGCCCTCCGTTCCCGTTCTACTACTTTACAGGCCAGTAAACGGTAAATATGGCGCCGGCAGCTGTCATGCCATAAAAAACTGTCACTAACTGCCTTAGGACACTTCAATTCCCTTTCTTATTAAATTGTATTTTTGTAATACTTTGTTCAGTAACAAGAATATTTATCCCGTTCCCATGCAAAATGTATCACTTTGTCGCTTGTTGATAAGGTTGTTTTTTTATTGCAGCTAGTTACTTAAATAGCGAGCGCATTTTATTGACTTGAGCGACAAAGGGTGCATTGCCTGTGAACGACATAATAATAATTATATTCGCATACGGTTTCGTCACAACAGATGGCTTAGATCCAAATAGATGGCGCTGATCGACGCAAGCGCAACCTGCGTTCAGTGTTAACTGTTAATATTTTAAGGCCGTGTCGGACAGCAGGGAACGTGGCCCACAAATGGTCTCGCCGGAAGACAAGCGCTGGCTCGTGACGTGAGTCGGCATTATGCTGAGGCGAGACCATTTCGTGACAAACTGCTTAGGCTGGTTTTAGTGTCACGCGGACAGCGTTTTAGAGTAATGCGGACGGGTCCGCGCGGAAGCGCCCATACATATTGGGCGTGCGGAGCTGTCCGCGCGGACGGTCCACGTGACACTAAAACCAGCCTTAGTATAAAACATAGTACTCGTATTTTAAGTTTTTGCATAGTTTTATATATATTATGTCTCTTGTTTTTCTTTAGGATTTGTTTGTCACGAATATTTTATTTTGTATAAATTTAATTTTTTTAAAGACATTATGTGATATGGACTGCGTGCCCTTTGTCTCGATCACACCCTGTGTAACAAAGCCCTTATAGTTAGTACGTACCTTGGCATATTCAATTTTGAGAGTGCAGCATCCGGAGTATATGTCGCAGCCGTGTAGCGCCTCTTTTGCTCGCGTCGCTGACTCCACACTTTCAAACTTATGGTAATGGGTTAAGGTTCATATTTGAATGCAGGGAAATAATTGGTGCTGTGACCAGGATTTTTCAAATTGAAATCATTCCAAATTCATTGGATCCAATTTTAAAGTATTAAAAAGAGACCTACGAGAGGTTAACAGCACTTTTTAGTTCGTACGTCACATTAATTATAATACATATATATTAGTGCAACAGGATACATATGGCAAACAAACGTTGTCACCAGGTTAGTTGACTGTCAATGTGTTAAGAGTCAATTCATAAACAAATATTTATGTAGTACACATAGTGTACCAACAGACATGAAGTACAAAGACATTCAATAATATACATTATGTTAACAAAACAACCTAATTATGGGCCAAAAAAAACTTATATGAATAATATTTGTACCGGTCCCCGACGCAGTATCAGAGTATAACTTACTTAATAGGTTGGCTCGCATTTTTAAGTATACTAGATGACTCTGTCATGAGCTCATGAGAGACCGCTCTTGAGGAATTTATACTAAAATATTCAAAATAATTTCTCCTAAAGAATAAGAAGTGACTCTTCCGAATAATGTCGCAAAAATCGAATCTTATCTCAATACGATTATACTCAAACATAAAACTGATATTAGAGCAAGTTGGAACATTGATGTTATTCAAATTGCTGGCACTTGGACTAACAAAGAAGCTTGGCAATTTAAACCTTAATTCCAGGGATCAGGGTATAGAATTAGCTGTGATGACGGGAGCAGTGAAGAACGTCATTTTGTAAATTTGAGGTAAAGGTGTGGCGGTAGTGTGAGCGACAACGATTTAGAATTATAGTACAATGTGTGTGTCTTCAGTATTATCTACGTAGAGACACGTAGAAACGCAACAAAAATATAATAGGCATAAACGGTCTCATATCTCGCAGCAGCGTTCGACCCTTTTTTTCATCCCTAGCCTCACGTGGTGAAAAGTGACAGTACCTAAGGCCAAAGGTAGCAGACTGGTTAAATTCACACTCTCAACTTATTATTGTCAAATTGACTTGGTATAAAATTCAATTCCTTAGCAGTTCACAAGTGAAAAGTAGAGCCAAAACGCTTTTATATAATAGGGTTGTAGATTTATTATTTCATTATTATTACACCAAAACAAAGAAGGCAATTAAATATACCTAGTGACGAAAATCCCATTCAACTATCTCAAGAAATTACTCAGTTACAACCGTTTTAATATTGCTTGTGAGAGAGAGAACACGCTCGGGAATAGTGACGTCACGATATCGTTCCATACGAAGTGTATTTGTGATTATTTAATCCCCTGCTTACGTACGGAAGGCGCAGTGTGGGTAGGCAAGGTGGACTGATGACCTGGTAAAGATCGCGGGAGTCCGCTGGATGCGGGTGGCGCAGGACCGGTCATTGTGGCAATCTTTGGGGGAGGCTATGTCCAGTAGTGGATATCTTTCGGCTGATATGATGATGATGAATCCCCTGCATTTTATTTAGTGTCTACACCCCTTTTATTAAAGGTAAATTGTTAACGTAAGAAAGGGACTGCTCTCTACGTTGACGGACGGGTTCCAGTAGGCGTCCATAGAATCCCAAATCCTACGCAGCCTTCTCTATTTATAAAAAATAATGAGTGTCTTTAACGTCACGCCTTTTTTCAATTTAGTATTAATTTGCATTGGTGTACATCGTAGTCCACCGCTGCAACTGTAAGCACACAGCAGCTGACGTCACATCTACTCCAGTCAAAACTTCCACTCATTTGAATAAATCCACCGCCAAAGAATATGCTAAATTATTTCACCGGAATCCCCTGTTTTACATATTATATTACCGTTTAACTTTTCATTTTTACGGTCGCAAAGTTCGTTATTGAAAATCTATAAGGTACCTTATTAGATTGGGGACGAAATGATGGGTTTGGGGTTCCTTCAATATCAAGTTAAATTACAATACAAAAGCCAACACAATTAACTGACCATTTTACAATGAACATAAAGGTCACAGATGGTCAGTTAACTATGTTAGCGATGGTACAAATACTCTTTATTGTTTAAATCTTGACTTGTATGTATTTTACTTGTATATAATTATTACTCAAGTAGACCAGTTTGACAAGGCTTGACCCTATTGCACACCTATAAAACGAATACAGAACATAAATCTTCCACATTCCTTTACGTAATTCTGCAAAACGGATTAACTTACTCGTACATAAACCCTGAAAGATTTGTTTCAGAAGTCGTTTTGTTATTAAAAAAATAATAATATTCTTCGCAACATTTTTATTCGGCACTTCCTTCGGCTTTTCAGAAAATGAGGTTGCAGATATGTTTGTTAAAGTGTAGTTTTGTAAACGCTGAGCCAAAATTACGGTCTTATTTACTTACGGTCGGCGTCAAAGATAGGATGTGTACACTTTTGCACCTTATTGCTGTGTAATAAGGCGCCTTATTCAGTTGTAAAATGTATATATGCCTTTGATGTCGACTGTACACAAGGTGATTTCGGTGTTTTCCAAGTCAATGAAATATATCAGAACCCTGTACGGTATACTACCGTTCATGCTCGACCGGGTTTTGGCTCGAAACGAGTCTAAGACGGACAACAGATGGCTCCAATATGTTCAAGCGAATGATCAGTATTTCCAGACAAATGAATAGACCCGGGGATCGATTCTTACGAATTCCAACATGATTTTATATTGGTTTCTGTCTCTCTTTCTATCACATCATGAGCTCGGCACGAGTGGAAGCGCGCACGCAAATCAAAATTTAGTTAGAATGCGTTAGTCGCGGAACAAATTCGCGGAAATAATAGCTATTGATAACATTGGTATTCGCTTATTTGGAAAATTATTTGCAATACAATTGTTACAACTATTTCTGGTGTAAAGGGATATTTTGTGATAGGTAAGTATAATATTCGACAATGAAATTTTAAGAACGAAATAAATTGCTGTAGGAATACTCAATTTAATTTAGTAACGTTGGAATTTAATTTGATATCAGACGAGAATCAAACGTCTGAGTAAGATCTATGTAGATTGAAATTTATTAAACATATGAAAATGTGTGTATATTTCAAATATGTATCATTAGTGATCCTACAGAATTTATTTAATTATAGTACGTTTAGTAAAATAATAACGAAGAGAATGCCATAAATTTTAAATAACGAATTCACTAAGTATTTACTCAGAAACCTAATTCGAAAGAACGAATCGGTGGATATGAATGTCGAAAAATTTAAAATATTTACTATCAGTTTTATTTGATTAGATATAGTGTTACTGAACGAGCGAGTGAAGTGAACGAAGTTCTGCTACTAGCAGGAATGCCTAAAACTACTACTAACCAAGTTAGGTAGTTAGTTTTAGGTATTTTCCGCCAATCGACATCCAACGTGCCTATTTTGCGCGAAACGGCGGGGTGGCGCTACTCTAACCACCCTAGATCCTCTAAGTTCACGAGTGCCTTGGTATTGCTGACTGAGTCCCGTAGTGTGCATGTCCGGAGACCCTAGGTGATTTTTCCTGTTTATATTCACGAAGTTCTGCTATCAGCTTGGGCTGTTTTCCTCTATAGGTCGCATTTCTCAACCAATTCTCGTGAAATTTTGTGAGGAGGTTCAATAGTTCTCGCCAACAAACTGTTATCGCAGTTTGGCGAGTAACATAACATTGTTAATTGTTTTGTATTTTTGATAAATAAATTTAAATATATATATAAAATCATATTTTTCGATAGAAATAAAGTAATATAAAAGTTTTTGACAAAAAAAAGATTTGCGAGTGTGACTGAGCCTCTAGTTACCTTATGTGTAGGGATTTCAATGTTAACTTATTTTAAATGTGTTATTAGCAGGGAAACTAAAAACTGCCTACGAACGTCAGCTAAGCGTTTCACATATTATTTACTACCTGGCTGCTGTTTTCGATGATTTTCACTAGAATTCTTTTTCTTGAACTATTTCCAGAAAATTCTCATCAGTTTTCTTCTCCTTCCAACTGATCCTTCATAATCTTTCTAAATATATATAGCTTACTGGCTCAAATAGCCTATAGGCTATTAACTTTTTCTTTGAAGAGAATCGTCATCATCATCATATCAGCCGAAAGACGTCCACTGCTGGACATAGACCTCCCACAAAGGTTGTCAAAGACGCCATCCGCATCCAGTGGGATGTTCATCCTGCAGAGAATCGGCAATAACAAATTCAAATAGGACAAAAACCAAGACAAAACTGCCAAGCCAATTTAAAAATAGCCAGATCACCATTTTAAAACGCTTCAAAGTATAATAAAATTAACTTTCAACAGGCTATAAATTGCGAATGAGCCATCACTCTTCAAATAGCAAACCACGATGTTTTATTATATTTAATTCTCTGCCGTCATTTCACACAGCGGGTGATATAAATTCGCTTTTTTGTTTGTTTGAACCAACGCGATCCATAATAAAACATTTAAGATTAATGTTCGAGAGAACATAAAAATCTAAATTGAATTCCAAGTGCCGATTAATTAAATATTTAGGTTTATGATATGTTATTAATAACTGAGAAAGTGTGGTCTGTTAGAAATATATTTTGCCAACACACGGAAGAGTAAAAAGTAACAAAGGATTTTCGACCAATAAGGTGGTATTTATCTACTACTAGTAAACTAGTGCCTACGGCAAATCTTGGGTTTAGGTGCCAAAGCGGACCCCGGGCTCGTTTGAGCACTACCGAAAAAAACGTTACTAAGATGATGAAGGTAGTATTCATCTATAAATATTTGTTTTTTAATATTTATTTATTTTTTGAACCAATTTATTAAGCGTTAACTTTTAAATGCATGTCGTGTTTGCCATCAACTATGTTTGTATGTAAGTTCTAGCATAACACCGGTTGGCGAATCTTAAATAAAAAATAAACGAAATAAATGTATACAATAAATGTCACTTGCACCTTGAGAATTGCATTTACTAATACCAAATACTTTGACTATTTTCCCTACGCTATCGTCGTAAGGGATACCTTTTTGGGGATTTGGGCGCTAGAAATTGCATATATGTATGTTATCAATTTGATTAAAATTCCGTAGTACAATTTTACGGTGCAAAGCTTCGGCACTACTAACAAGAATTAGCAACCTAATTGGCTATTTTCCTAAAAAAACAATTTAGTCCGTCATTTAGATTATCAAAAAATATTGGACGGACACGTATTTTTTGTTTGTCTATTAAACAAGATATATCCCGTTAAAGTTCCGCGTGACGTCACATTATGATACACTTTTTAGTATAATGTGACGTCAAGCCGAACTGATATTTTTTTAACCAAGATTGTAATAAAAATGTACGAATCCATTGTAGACGATCCAGGGTAATTTGACTTTATTCTAAAACGGGATGGCCCTCAAAAACACTGTAATCATAATATTTAAATCCTAATTTACCACAAACATTGTAATGAATGACACTGGCAATCATAGTACAAATTTACTTCATAATATTGCACTGCATTAGCTCTCAAAATAAACAACTGCTATATATTACGCCTCATTTCAGATTAACAGACACGCGATTTAGAATTCTAGACTTCTGAGACAGTGTTATATTATAAATAACTCAAACATCCATAAAGTTTGCCGCGTGTTATCAGTACAACATATACAACAAATGGCTTTGCCTCCAACTTTATAAAGTCCTGAATCGAATGGCAAAACTAATGATAAGAGGCATTCATGATTGCGATGGGTATACTGAATAAAGTAGTCCAGATTCGAAGCTCAGTGTTTTACAACCTCACTTTCCGATAATTCAATAGTTAGGTTTCTAAAATGTTAGCGAAAAATCTAATTTATTGCATAATGGCTTAATATTTCATGTTAAATTGTGCGTATCGCGTGGTATTTCTATAGCACATATCTTTCGGTCAGCAGGGTTAATGGCACGACCTTCGTTTATAGACTACGGTACACACCGAAACGAGCCTAAATTATACGAATTTCTATTAACTCTATTATTTTCGTTAACTTTATTGGTTTCGCAATTGAAAGTATTATTTATTAAAGACTATAAAATGTCTTCTCGCGACCAAGGACGTTGCAACACATCCGAAATTTCGAGGTAAGTTGATAAATATAGTTAAACATGGCTACTAAAATCCCTTTTTTTGTAAATAAAGGCGATCCAAAGCCCAAAGGTGTCAGTGTCTGCTTTGCCCATAAGTTGACCGGTAGAGAATGCTTACGGCATTAAGTCTGCCTTTTGTACGATAAGTTGTTCTTTTGCGCAATAAAGATTAAATAAATAAAAGCTACAGCTATGGTTCAATTTTGTATTTGCGAAAAAACCAAAAATCCATTTTTGGTATAAGCTTGTCTGGTCGACTGTACTTTTCTGTATACCGTCATCAACTACTCATTGAGACGATTCTAACGAGCTCAAACCCAACGGGGTTGAACCCAAAATTTCAGCTCAATCGGTTACCCGGTTTTTCTTGCCGTTATCGGCAAGTGACTGAAAAATGGATTACAAATTTTGACGTACAGTCGCCCACACTCCTAAGTGACCATTCGTGAACCTTATATCAGTGACATAAGGTTCACAAATGGTCAGTTAGGAGTGTGGGCGACTGTACAACTTACTTATATGCATACTTACATATTTACATACGAACAGGTCAAGTCAATATTTAAAGCTTGTAATAAAAACAGTAGGTATTTTTCGGATACTTTTATCGATCACTAAAACATTAATAGAATAGAATTAAAGGAAAAAAAGCGTTAGCGATATATCGAGTGATACGCAATAGCGATGCGTTTCGCCAACGGGTTTGTTGCTACACTACGGTGCAACAGGCGCCCGCCGCTCGCGTTTTTCCACCGCCTGTTGCGATAAATCGTCCGCGACTCACGTTTGTTTATTTCTGCGTGTACCTACGTTATTTGCATGCATCGCCGGCTCGCTCGTCTGTCTGTTTTGTTTATTTTTAACAGACGTGACTCACGCGCGTTTTATTTAACGGATTCTTGTTCGATACTGTGATTTTATTCGAAAGTGATTAGGGAAAAACGTCTTTAAGTCACGGATGATAGAGCTGGTTATCGTTTTATTGTTGATTTGAAAAATGCATATCGTAGGAAAAGGTCCGTTAGGTTAAACGTAAGTCATAACATAATGTAGTATTGTCTAACTAAATTCACATTTAATAACCGCCTAACAGAGATAGACATAGAGATGTTAATTGTTTATTAGAAAAAAAATAGCTAAACAGTGAACAAAGTAAGAAGATATATATTATTATATCTTGGAATATAATGCGACGAGTAGCAAGATTGGTTTCGTGCTTAGAAATGTACATACAGGTTAGGTCGATCGCTCAAAAAAAACTAAGCATTTTTTAAATATAATTTATCTATTGTAAAAAACTAGCCTGATTTTAAAAGAAATAAATGGAAAACTAAAAATACTGCTACTCCTTACTCATAGCCTTATAAGCCTTGTCTCGGCCAACCAGCAACGAAGACTTAGCAAACTTGGTACCACAAGGTCCCATTTATCTATGAGTGTCACTGTCAGGTGCAACCTTATTCAATCAATTGTAATCCATAGAACTATATAAAACCGCGGCCCGCTAGCAATAAGATTGTGTAAATAATGTGAGAGCGCGACAAATCCTGTCTAAATAGTGGAAGTTTAAGATAGCTGTAATGACAAGGGAGTCAATTTGGCTTGTTAATTGACATTTAATTAAATTGGTATTTATCGCGCGCTTCATTCACTGCCAAGAATCGCTACGTGCTACGCTCGTAGCCGTTCCCGTACGGTTTTCCCCGTATGTAGCGGAGAGCGACTACGGCGTAGGCAGATTTTAAGCAGGTTCCTGGCAGTAAGTATTAAATATTATTGCTAATTTGATTTTAAACCTATAGCTTTAGTTAGATGTAGTAATGAAGTAGGTAATGACACTATTGACATGACACTGATCTTTCCGGCGGAGAGGAAGGTTTTGAGTCATGGTCGATTGCTGGAAGTGAATATCACAATATACTTAGTAAATTATCGTAAAACGTAACCAATTATATGTAAAGTCGACTACAAAGAGATCAATAGATACGGCCAAAGCTACTAAAATATGTATACACGTCCTTAATAATAAGGCAATAAAGTCCTGTATTGTAACAGGCTGTGTCGATCTATTCGTAGTCGACTGTACAGCCTAGGAAACGGTCTATCACTCTTTTCGACTCCATTATGCTGTGGGACGGTTCAAAAGTCGTAGACGACTTTCAGGGGTGACTGTACGTATGCAAAATTTCAGCTCAGTCCAATGTCAGAAGACGAGTGCCTTAACACATTCGCTGCCGAGAATCGCTACGCGCTACGCTCGTAGCCGATCCCGTGGTTTTCCTCGTATGTAGCGGAAAGCGACTGCGGCGTAGGGACGCATACGTGTCGTCACGGGCCGGGAATGGGTTAAACAGGCCGCGTTTATATGCACGCTGTCATGATGTATGGAAAGCCATATCACATTACAAATGCGTGCAGCGCAGCGTGCCGTACAAAATTACTCTTGTGCGTAATTAATAGCACATTCAGTGCCCAGTGCCCAGAATCGCTACGCGCTACGCTCGTAGCCGATCCTGTGGTTCTCCGAGGATGTAGCGGAAAGTGACTACGGCGTAGGCGCTCGTTAGGCGGGTTCCTGGCAGTGAAAGTGTTTAAGGGTCGCCAGGACGCTCGACTTTCCATACAATAGTTGTTTGGTTCTCATTTTAAAACGACATGCTAGAATAACATGAAACTTTGTATTGATATACTATGGGATCGGCCACATCTAGGTCGGAGTAGTGTTTCTGAGCGTTTTTCAAAAAACTGTACATGAACTTTTTTTTTTCAGGTTAAGTTTTTTTTTGGTTTTTCTTACTCAGAATCGTTGATACTATCGATCCTCATACAGGAAAAAAAGTGTCCCAGGTATTACTATGTAAGTTTTTTTTTCCAGTGTGTCACGACACGACCATATCAATAAAAAAAGACTGTGTGACGATCTGGAATGGAATATTTTGGACACTTTTTTTCTTGTATGAGCATCGATAGTATCAACGATTCTGAGTAAGAAAAACCCAAAAAAATCGAATTCTGAAAAAAAAAGTTTATATACACTTTTTTTGCCAAACGCTCTTCTGTTCCTAGAAATTAAAATAGAAAACAATAGAGCGAGTAGAACGTTTTTCATACAAAGTCTTCAAAATCATTTTTTTCCATTATATTTCTATTATATAATGTATACATACACTAGTTTATGTTTACTAGATATGGCGGATCCCGTTGTGTATAAAAACTTTCATGTTATTCCAGTACATGCAGTTTTAAAATGAGAACCAAACCACGTATGTATGGAGAGTCGATTTGAGTCGACCGTGCCGAACTTCTGAAGAAATCGTTCAAACAAAACACGGCGATACTGTGTCGACACAGAATCAATTTCGAAGTGACTTCAGCACAAAAATTGAACACCTTCCGAGACTAGTTTCATTCCAAACTTCGTCAGCGCACACACTCGGAACCATATGGTATTAACTGCATATTCGTTTCATAGCGTTTTAGAACTTTGAAACGGTATCGCTTCACCGGATCCAATCCGAGTAGGTAACCTTGTTACACGAGACCCCTTTGAGAGCAACAAACGAGTAGCATGTGTTCTAGGCTAGTTGGGTTCCATTAACAAGATTATGTTAAGTATTTGGTTGCAGGAACAGGTACAGTTGAAAACTTTTTAATCTACACAGACTTGGAGTAGCCTTTCACTTCCACATCGATTAATGGTCATTCACAAAATCGTCTCGCAAGAGAACACAGGAGCCGTAGCATGTGCATATCACGCGACAAGTGACAAGATAAGAGCGTCGTCTCGTTCTATCGAACGGTGTCAGCCAGTGACGCACGCTCTATCCTATCACCTATCGCGTGACAAGGCCAACCATGCTACGGCTCCAGTTATGTATGCTCTAAGACACAGACAGAACCCGGGTCGAAATAATTAAGTAAATATCATTATTATCATACCAGAGGTATGGCCAATATTTCGCTTAGCGAATCAGTATGGCATTGAAAACTATACATTTGTAATTTTGTACGGAACCCTCGGTGGGCGAGTCCGACTCGCACTTGTCCGGTTTTTTTTTTAATTAACTCGTACGTTTTCACCCGTCAAAGTTTGAAAATAGATCACAAGCTCGTTACGTAAGGAGTTCAAAGTTTTACACCTTTATCGTATCGACTGTATACGATAGTGACGTCGCGTCGCTATATCGATATAAGATGTATTTATTTAGAACCGATTTTACCAATTTTTTTTACTAAGTATACCTGCTGCAGACGGAGGGTTATATTTTTCGAACACATCTTTATGTACAATACATGTATGGATGTAAATTTCTTTGGCACCCTCTACAGCTTAAATTGATTGATGGATTTTAACATACGAGTATGAGATGTCGCTAGGTTCCTCTTAGTTTTGAGAGCCTGACATAGGCTGCAGATTGTTAGTTCTTATGCATTATAAAAAAAATCGAGAAACGGTTTTTTTATTTTTTTGAATTCTTATAACTGAATCGACAAGAAAATCTATATAATTATAGAACCTGCTCACAAAATTTAACGAGAATCGGTTGAGAAATGCGACCTTAGAGGAGAGCAGCCGGACAGACGCCGGACGTACGACAGAATTTTGGGCCAAGCTGAAGCAGAGAACTTCGTTCGTTTCGCTCCCTCATTTTAGTCTATAATTCATTGACACAACAATTAAAAGCTTGTCACAAAAACTATTTTTTACCCGACTGCCAAAGGAGGGTAATGTTTTTACACAGAATAGTTAATAAGAAACTTTGATACGAAACTGGGTCCTGTAATACAGGGTTTCCTAGCTCAGGACGCAGGGTCGTGATATGCATATTATGTTTCTTTATTACAATAAAGTTTTTCATTTTTTTTTTCAACGATTTTATCGATACTCAACTTTCTCCAACCCTACACCTATGCGTGCGCCCCGTTACTCACATTTACGATTAACGCTCGTAAAAATACGGTCTAATTTACGGTCTTATGAATAGAGAGTGACTTTAAGTGATTTTCATAATATTTATAATTTTATTGTGTTTACGAGTTCGTTTTTATTTGAATATTCTTAATGTTGGGAAGGTATAGTGGGTGAGTAAGGACACAACACCGTCACAACAGAGATTTTGTATGAAATATTGCTAAACAGAGATCTGTGTTTCTTAACTTATGTTAAGAGCTTGTTTTCACTCAATGTCACAAACACTTGCAATTTAATTCACTTTCAATTTTGTCGGTAGCTTATATTTGTCTGATAATTTTATAGCAAAGAAAAGAGTAAGATGCTCACTTGAAACTGGGTGAGGGCAAGAGTGTTATAACACTCTCAGCTAACACCTTAACCGTTACTACGGTGTTTGTAGAGCGTTAGTCAACACTATAGGTGTCAGATAACACTGCTCTACAGGCTTTCTAACACCTTTACCTGTAATTCGTGGGCCTCTTTCGTGGTAATAAGGGTGTTAGAGCTTGCTATAACACCTTTTTTACTGGCATTCTTAACACCTTAACACTTGGCTGGAACCGATATAAGGGTTATTTTAACACTAGTGTGCTAGGTGGGTAACTACAGGTTAAAAGCCACATAGAGGACTACAGTACGGGGTTCTTTAAGAAAGGAGTGTACAGATTTTAAAGGGTCGGCAACGCGCATACGAGTCCGCTGGATTTGCAAGCGTCCATAGGCTACGGTGACCGGTTACCATCAGGCGGGCCGTACGCTTGTTTTCCACCGACGCGGTATTTAAAAAAAGAAAAATAATAATATCACGCAATCCAATGTGAATATTTTCCGATTCTAATTTTACCTTAAAAAGTATCCACGTAGTTCCTGATTAAATATTAAAACGTGCAACTCACGGTAACGCGGTGGGAGCTAACTCTTCCGGCTTTTACTAATTAATCCACAAAGTTGGAGCTCCAAGTAATTAGCTAACCACTAAAATATGTGTTTATTTTTTATCTCTTTGCGATCGTAGAATGAGGGCACCACTGCTGGTAAAGTGGGGTCCCAATTTCAGCGAGAGCTTATGTATTAGCATTTCAAGTGCCTTCATTTCAGTGGTAAGTATTATGATTTGCTTACAAGGCATCAAGGCAAGGATCAGTCGTTTGTTATAATAATATAATAATAAATGATTTATTTCGGACATCAACAATCCCTAGAGTGTTAGTTACAAATTCCTTATCACTATGTTAGTTAATCTTTATTTTGGACATTCACATATTTAATGGCACGTGAGTTGAGACCCAGACAACTTATAGTTTGACGAACGCTCTGTCTTCAAAAAAAAATTAATCCGATAACGCACTCGTCTGCCAAAACTACAATCTGTAAGGAGGCACAATATTGTAGAAAGATTGATTTAACTAGGTATTTAAAAGAGGTACCTAAAATTTGCGAGTATGTATACTAAGTGGACCCACTGGTCGATTGCGAAACGTTTTGTAGGTACGTACGTCAGGTAGATCTGAATGTAATTTTTTTTGGGAAAAATGACAGTTGTGTTTTCCCAACGTAGGTTCAAAAAGTTACGTAATCACCCCCCTGCATTGCAATAGAATCTCACCACCAAACAACCTAAGCTGTTAAATCCGTTTAAACCTAAATAAATATTGTTGTCGCTCACAACTCACAATAGTCCGCCATTACTATTTACCGTCATTTGATTAAAATGACAACTCACAAACACCTTCCATAAAAAGGGGAACACCTTTTCTTTCGTAATGACACACTATCCTCTTTAATTATCAGTTACAACACCGCTCAGCAATACAAGCTAATTTAGTTCCGAACTTCTTAGTACTTAACGATATATTCGCGTGAAAGGATTTGGCTCCTTCCTTTGTAATGCAACAAGAATATATCGCAAATTCATTCCCACTGAGCCAAGCTATTTCATACTCACCATAAACTGTCTTAAAGTTCATATTCTATTGAAATTCGCTAAGCAATAAACCAACTTTGACAACCCAATATAGACTCAACGCCCAGAAGTTTAAAGCGCATAACAATATTGAAATTTACTGTAGCTGTTAAATGCAGTTTCGACAGGGGGATTTCGACTTAGTGTAGCTTAGTATAAAGTGTATATTGTATTGAAAAGGATATTCAACCATGGCTTGCACTCCATTTTTCTTGAACACGACGATCCTTTGCACCTGGCCGTGTGGCGTGCTTATTGTGTGTATCACGTCCTGTAACAAAAGAAAATCGTGTTGTTAATAATAATAGGGCACAGTAACAATAAGTTAGTGAGTTCATGTTCATGATATATGAAGATCTTTCAAAGAACCCTCTTTCAATTCCAGTAGGTAAGTAATTCCAGAAAAGTTGTCCACGCCGTACGAGTCAATGATAGCAAGACTTGCACAATTTATAATGGGTCGTGTTATTGTTATTTCTTTTTATTAGAAGAGACAAGATAAAAACACATTAAAAAAAGCCGAATACAGCGTACATTTTGTAGTGTAAATGTCGCTAGCTGACTTACAAGACACCGCTGTTTTGTAATACGGCGGGTTGACGATTATCGGGATTGTCTTTACGATACGTTCTACAATATAGCAGCAGTCCACAGTATTACATTACAGCTAGCAGTTTTATAAAACATGGCCGTTTTGTATTGCGGCGGGTTGACGATTAGCGGGATTGTCGAAAGCCTCCGTTAGGTACAACGACGAGCGATGCGAGGAGGAGTGTTAGGCAGAACTGCGACGCGCGCGCAAGCGAGCGTGCGGCGGTAGCGGCCGGCGAAGCGCCAGAACCGAACATGTTTTAGGGTCGCAGTTCTGTCTAACACTCCTCCTCGCATCGCTCGTCGTTGTACCTAACGGAGGCTTTCGACAATCCCGCTAATCGTCAACCCGCCGCAATACAAAACGGCCATGTTTTATAAAACTGCTAGCTGTAATGTAATACTGTGGACTGCTGCTATATTGTAGAACGTATCGTAAAGACAATCCCGATAATCGTCAACCCGCGCCGTATTACAAAACAGCGGTGTCTTGTAAATCAGCTAGCGACATTTACACTACAAAATGTACGCTGTATTCGGCTTTTTTAAATGTGTTTTTATCTTGTCTCTTCTAATAAAAAGAAATAACAATAACACGACCCATTATAAATTGTGCAAGTCTTGCTATCAATGACTCGTACGGCGTGGACAACTTTACTGGAATTACTTACCTACTGGAATTGAAAGAGGGTTCTTTGAAAGATCTTCATATATCATCAACCCGTCGTATTACAAAACAGCGTCGTATTATAAAACGGCGGATCATACAATATGCCTGCGACATAAATACGCACCTATTGATGTTAACCTTTTTAGCTGTCAGGTTTTGACTCTGAATACAGCCGTTATCTTAATTAGCCCTGAGAGTACCAGAGTTTTATTTCCTATTTAGCCCTACATCTCACTTTTCATGACATTTTATTTTCTAAACACATTCAGGAATACGCTGGTAAAATTGGACTCCTCCTGAGCACCTTGCACTTTGAACATAGGCCCTCAATACTTCAGGCTCCCGTCAGTAATTTTCGATCACATGAACTCAACCGCGAAGCCTGTCGCGGCAGGAGTAACTGCAACAGGAAAATTAGCCCAACTGCGCGTGAACTAGTCGGCCGACTCGAACCCGCCAGCTCAGACGTTCTAAATATGCAGATTGTTCTGACAAGTCGGTTACCGGCGCTTTCAATGACAAATTCGTTTAGTATGTTTCTTCAAATGTTATTTAATTGTTCCTTATTGTTTGTTACAGTACAGTCAAGAGTAAAGACGACTATGACGCGTGCCCAATTTGCAGATCACTATAAAAGCCTCTGGTGCGAAAGACGTTTGAAAATCTTGGCAAATGAAGATCTGCGTTTTGGAAATCTAAAACTTGCACGTCTTTGTAACGTCATATAAAGTTGTATCTTCTCCGTCACCCAGTAAATCGCCATCATATTTACGTCCTTACTAGTTTACTTACAAACAGCGTGATCAAAAACATCCAAAAAATTATTTACTTGTAGCGTCGGTTAGGCTCAAATGGCGTTCCAAAACCACAGACAGCAGAACTTAACAGTACAGTCACGAGCGTTAATTTGGGACCCACCTAAGGTGGAATATCGTATAGCAAACTGAAGACATTTAAAGCTAATATTTTAAAGGAGTGTCAATGTTTGCCATGCTGACAACTTACGTTACTATACGTGACTAGGGGAAACCGCTCAGAGACGTCAACGAGTCAAACGATAATTTCCGATTTTTTCCGACTAATTGTCACCCGTGTTAATTGTCACCTGTCTTCTCTCCGGCCATATTTGTTATTTGAAAATAGTATTTTGTGAAAATGACAGTTTTCAATAAATTTTCTTATCTGAAACTGACACACAATGACATATGTTCGTAATTAGAAAACTGTAATGATAGCTTTTGGCAAAGACGTTATCAGTTCAAGGGCCCATTCAATAAGACATTTAATTGTGTCATCTTGACACTTCACAATTATTATTGAACTGAAGTTTTCGACCTTATTGCATTGTAAATGTTCTAACAACATTTGAAGGAAATGGGTCCCAAATTAACGCTCGTGACTGTACATCAACATGGGCTGCTAGCCTAAATTTTTGGTACAAGCTTTATTGCCGACTGTACTTTTCTGTATGCCGTCATCAACTACTCATTGAGACGATTCTAACGAGCCCAAACTCAAACGGGGTTACGACGATTAAGTACTGAATTCCCACTCTGCCAATTGGAAGCCACCTTGTGTCTCCATCATCCGATCAGCTCGATGGTACCATGATATTGAATTGGCATCCAAACTATACTTATATCCAAAATTTCAGCTCAATCGGTCACCGGAAAGTGGGTCATATTTAACTTGAAAGATTTCATTACAGACACCGAGACAAGTGAAACTAAATAAAAGCTTGTAATAAATCTACTGACTATTGGTGAATACTATGAACTAAAATATCTAGAACGAGGCCAAACGTTTCTGACTTCATCATCATCATCATCATCATTCCAAAACTCGTCTGCCCCATCGGCCATCGGCTCTGCGACAAATATGGCGCCCACTGCCACTTCAGCTTATCTTCAGCGCTATGTCGTCGGTAAACTTTTGGTTTTTGACTTATAACCGTAAAAACAATAATCCGATTTGTTAAACCAGAAAAGGATGGTTGCCATAAATAAACCATAAATAACCAAATTGCTACTATAACTTGTCAAGTTAATACCGTCGATCACAACCAGTTTAAAGTTGCTAACTCGTGCCCGTTGACTCGGCAACTGCATCGAACAGTTAGCTCAATAGTGCATAAACCCGTCCGGCGCCAAGTTTCGCTTTGAATATTCTGATTGTTTCCAAGTCTTACTAATCGTGTCAGTGAATCCTAGTCGCATTGGGATATCTTCATGTCGAATAAATTTTAGTAATAAACAGTTGAATAATATCGAGCCATGATTTTAACAGTGGGCCTTGCATAACAACTTGAAACTTGAATTGCTAGCGGAAACCTCTTTTCAACTCCTATTAGAAAGATACTTCCGCTTGTATTATAAGTTGTAAATGTTACATATATTGAAGGAAATACGGTAGTTGACTAATTATCAGCTTCTTTTTATGATTTATGAAACATCAAAAACGTTCCGTTAGTATGGAATTAGTAGGAATTACTTGCTTGTGACGTCACAATCAAGCAACGTTCGTTTTTATGGATTTAAAAATCTTTTAATAGCAAACATAAATGAAAGATTGATCCTTTCCGAGTATGTTCGTAATGCTTTTATGTTGCTAATGAAACCTTAGCGTTTTTGTTCTTGTCACTATGACAATAACAAATCTGAAAATCGGAAACTTGTATGTAAATTGGTCACGAAAAATTTCGGCAAAAGATTGCGTACTCGTACGCCGTCTACGTCCCACAAAACCCGTGGAGACCAAATGATCGCCAAATGCCCCATTCTACCTACACCTACACCATACACACCAAACATACTGTGAATTTATGATTTAATAAAAGATCGAAAAAAACAGGAAAACCGTGTTTTTCAAAATCATGCGTGACTTTTGGTACACATAATATTATTTTGCATTATAAAATTCTCTTAAAGAATAACGCCTCACGCCGTCGTTCCTCCTTAACATTGCAATCAAAATCAAGAGCCGCTTTTTAATACGGCTCCCAAAATATGAACACAACAAAGTGCAGGTGCAGAGATGCAATCCCAGGGTTATTTTCTTCTTGACTCAATCTACGGATAGCACCATCCCGCTACGATTGCACTGCGGGTCACCAATACAAAGAATACGGGAAGTGAGTTATTGGACGACTTCAGTGTACATAATACTCGTACCAGAATCTTCACGTTCACTATTTTTGCCTGGATTCTTGCAATCCGTGTAGGCACAAGTTTGTCTTCGGCCTCGGGAAACGAGGTGCAACAATTTTCAGGAATAGCTTTTTTGGATAAATGGGCCAATTTTTTTTTGATGCCTATAAAAACGCCCCTTGTAGGTACATTTTAACCCATAATTTTTTACTTATTCGGATAATCTTCTAATTCTTTTATTATTTTCTAATTCACAATTACATACCACAATATTTCATAATTGCAAACCCGAATGATGACCATTATCGAAATATTTGGGCTCAAAATAAAATAAAATAAATGTTTGGTAACGCAGTGGTAATTTGAGTACCAAATGTGACTTTTTTGTAATAAAAAACTCAGGGTGGTGGGAAAATGCATAATAAACAATGAGGCCCGGTTGACAACTAACGTAAAACTACTAGGAAAATATTTCGAGACATCTACAATTTTTTATAAGCGTTTATAAGTTTTTATCTCTACTTTAGGCACTAAAACGAATTTTGGCCCAAATATCTAAATTAGTGAGTTTTAATAATATTTGCTTCTATGACATTTTAAATGACGTAAAGGTATCAAGGCGTTTAGCTATAAGTTCGAATGTAGGTACACCTTTTTTTTTGTTTAGGGGGGAAAATGCGTTACGCATACCACCCGGGTGCAGGGGGTGACCCGAGTGGTTATGTGGGACTCCCGTATGGGCTAATGAGACCCACGGTGTACCCACTAAAACCCCCCCCCCCCCCACTTGCCGCCACGCCGCCTTGTGGCGAGGTTACGGGAACGCTTGCGCACACATCCGCGATCGACTGTACACACTAACTGAACTCACGTCAACCATAATCCAATTAAAACTGCCGACCTCATATATTCACTCAAGCGGAAAAAAGCTAAAACCCAATAAAACCGTGCAATGTCAGAAGCAAACGCCCGCTCAAGTGCACGCCAGTGTACGATAGGATTCCAATTCCAACAAGTGGCTCGACGATATTGCCGTGCGAATGTACACTGCGTGGTGAAAAAAATGTATGCCTTTTTATTAAAACATCGGTCATGAAATTTAAATTTAATAAGTTAATGTAAAATATTGAGTGGCAAATGGAAACACGCATATGTTTTATTGCGCTCAATATATCGGTCGTGTAATTTCGACAGAGTTAAGTAACAGGTACATATTCGAAAATGATTTAACTAAATCGGAATGATGGGTTTGATTTTTTCTGACCCGTGACAGAATGATATTTGACATTTGTCCACTGACCTATAGGTCAGTCAAAATCGACATCAGACCTCGCAAACGCGCATGTATCTACGATTTTTTTATATGTTGTTAGGTTCGTTGAGAGTAGTTAATACCCAAGTTTGCAACCCTGAAAACCCTGTGCTACCCCCATTGTGCTCGAAAAACTGGGAAATTTTGGCACTTGTTTCAGTTTATTCTAAAAAACTACTCTAAAGAAGCGTTTTTCACGTATATTTGCTTCTAATCTAATAAAACTAACTAAATTTGCTACAATTTGAGCTTAACCCCAGCACTCTAGGTCAATAGGTTGCAGAGATACAACAAGTCAAAAATTGTCATTTTTTCAAAAAAGTGTAAGTTTTGTTGTAGGGTCTTTTTCTAAGACACGTACGGGCTTAACTAATGCTCGTAGGTAAAAATCATATCAAATGGGTATGAAACAGGACGCAACTTGCAGGTTCTGCCAGGAGACAGAGGAGACAGCAATGCACATTCTCTGCTCCTGCGGACCACTCATGCACAAAAGAAGTACCTACCTATCTAGGGTGGCACATCATGCACCCAGAAGAGGTACAACATATCACCGCCCAAAGAGTCTGGAATTTCCTGGAGGCAACAGGCCTTAAGGG
This sequence comes from Epinotia nisella, assembly GCA_932294315.1. Taxonomy (NCBI): domain Eukaryota; kingdom Metazoa; phylum Arthropoda; class Insecta; order Lepidoptera; family Tortricidae; genus Epinotia; species Epinotia nisella. Next base: position 8,208,308 of record OW028696.1, on the reverse strand, counting down.
TGAACTCTAAACAAAAAAAAGGGCTGCCACAATAGACCACTTGCTGGTCGAAGCGGCACATTAAGGCCCATAAACCAATAATAATAATCGAGATCCATCAATCTCAAGAAGACGCCGATGCCGATATAGTGAGCACTGCCCTTTTCAAGAGCTCATCTTTCGATCAAGTTTTTATCATTAGGGAGGACGTGGACCTACTTGTCCTTCTTAACGGCTTAAGCTCTGGAGAGACGAACGTGTACTTCCAAAAAGGCTACAGAGGTGGTTCAATCAAACTTCATCCAATATCCAGCAAATTCATTTACATGTGGAAAAATGCAGGTTCAAGACACAACCTCGGCCCTTTTCTAGCAAGGCAAGATGTAGTGGTGCTACGTCCTCAAAAAAAACCCCGACTAGACCTCGCCAGCATTTTCCTTGATCCAAACTCCAACATGGAAGACGTAGGAAATGTTGACGAGAATATCTTGATGAAACTCTACGGAGGAGATGAGAGAACACTGAATACCCTGCGATACGCAGCATTTGTAAAAACCTTGCTCGCCTGCCCCCAACTACAGAGGCTGTAAATTATCATCCTTGGAGGACCTACTACCAAGTGCAAAAATGGTTAGAGGTTGACAAAAACCCGTGTGACTGGAGATGTGCGGTGCGACCAGTGAACAAGGTCTTATGCCTGTCACAATGTGCGCAGAGCCCGCTCCTCAGACCCTGCTTAAAATGATGGCTTGCAAATGCAAAAAAGGTTGTTTAGGGTCGTGCACTTGCAGAAAGGCTGGGCTCAAGTGCTTTATCTTATGTTCCTTTTGCCACGGGCGAAATTGCAACAATGGCATCCCTATCGTTCTGGACGAGGAGGACGAGGATGTGAACGACCCAACACCATATGCCGACCCGCTACCTCCTCCAGAAAATATTATCCCTCATCCACCACTCCCCCACACTGATCTAGGCTGGATGAGATCTGGTCCTTCCAAAAGGGCGAAAGTCTGAACTGTTTTTGCAACCGTTTAAATATTATTATTTTATAGTTTAAATTTATGTTTATGTTGGTTTTTACATGTTTACGTTTATCTGTTTAGAAAACCATATACTACATCTAAAATGTTAAATTCACATTCTTGCCCGTTTTTTTAAAGAAATAAATACCAACTTTATTCAGTACAACATTTTTATTATTTAGCCAATATCCAATATTTTACAATTTTATTATTTTTGAGGAAAATATGAAGCCTAAAGCCCCCACTTTGGTATTAAATTGAAGCTAATTAAATGTTCTATATATTTTTTCCTCACGACTTTTACCTACGAGCATTACTTTAGCCAATACGTATCTTAGAAAATGACCTTACCACAAAATTTATACTTTAAAAAAAATTGCCCACATTTGACTAGCTGTATCTTTGCAACCAATGGACTTAGAGTCCTAGAATTAAGCTTAAATTGTAGCAAATTTAGTAAACTTTAAAGTATAAGAAAATATACTTAAAAAACGCTTCCTTAGAGTAGTTTTTTAGAATGAACTGAAACAAGTGCCAAAATTTCCCAGTTTTTTGAGCACCATGGGGGTAGCACAGGGTTTTCAGGGTTGCAAACTTAGGTATTAACTACTCTCAAGGGACCTAACAACATATAAAAAAAATCGTAGTTACATGCGCGTTTGCGAGGTTTACCTTTTTTTGTGTCGATATTGACTGGCCTACTATGACATTCATGCATTTCAAATAGAAAATATTTCTTTCAGTTTTAATATCGTCAACGATTAAATATATAAATAACCAATATTCCGCACGCTTAATGGTGACCTTATCGGGACATCATTGTTTTTTTAACATACAAATCGTAAATATTTGTTATTGCTCATAATTTGATGAACCAAATAGGTATTATACACATTTCTCTGTCCCCATCTGCAGTTGCGACACCTCACCTAAATGCATGTCATTTGAATCTCGGCGGAACGCATATGTGGCTTATTGAAGTCACATATGCACGCTTATTACAGAGGCACACGTTTGTAGATGTAATATGTTCGTAGGTGTAGAATTTTCGAGAGGTATAATAGGCGAGTTTAACTTCCTTTGGACGTATCGCAAGACAGAGAGGACACGTCCGTGAAACGACTTTTCGTGCAGGGAAAAGTTGAAGTCATACTGCACTCAATGGTACACTCCACGCATGTCGAGAAGAGCTTGTACGGGGGGAATGACAACGGATGAAGCTTGCCACGACCCACGGTGTGACGACCACGACCACTCTGCCAAGAGTGTGGCGACAAAGAATAATAAAAGGTGAGTAAGGTCGCCAGAACTCCCGAGTAAAAAGAAACTCCAACTTACGACAAGTAGGTATAGTACTTTATTTCCTTGACGCACTTATAAAATGTCACACAGCTACTTATACATATATGATATATTTCTACAATGTCACAATTATATTAATTCATTTAATTAATTATTCAGCCCCTCCTCGCATTGCTAACGCTCGTTCACGAATCGCCCGCTTCTGCCCAGACATCGGCTTTTTAGGGTTCCGTACCCACAGGGTAAAAACGGGACCCTATTACTAGACTTCGCTGTCCGTCCGACTATCTGTCTGTCTGTCTGTCCGTCTGTCACCAGGCTGTATCTCATGAACCGTGATAGTTAGATAGTTGAACATTTCACACATGATGTATTTCTGTTGCCGCTGTAACAACAGATACTAAAAAACAGAATAAAGAAATATTTAAGGCAGCTCCCATACAACAAACGTGATTTTTTTACTAATTTTTATAGATAATGGTACGGTACCCTTCGTGGGCGAGTCCGACTCGCACTTGACCATTTTTTGATCATTCATCCCCACCAAAAAGGGAGGGATATCAAACTCCAACGTCGGAGCAGGTTTTCCAATACTACCCTAATTTGCAATAAATTATTTATTTATTTATTGACAAATACGTTTACATGACATTACTGTAATAAGTGTAATAACCAATGCGTCATGAAACTAAAACAACAAATAATACTATTTAGGCGATTATATGAAACTATACGTACATACATACATACATATAATCACGCCTCTCTCCCAGAGGGGTAGGCAGAGATCACGTATCTCCATTTGCTACGATCCTGACAAACTACTTTCACTTCACTCACCTTCATAACATTTCTGATACATGCTCGTCGGTTTAGGTACTTTTATAAAACTATATCCTGCTATTTTACAAAATTATTACACGAGGATGTGCTGTGTTGAGAGTACATGTGGGACCTGCATTGTTCTCTAGCAGTCAACACAACGAAACCTCAAATCAATAAAGGGTAGGCAACGCTCTTGTTATTCTTCTGGAGTCGTGTCTGCTTATCACCATCAGGTAAGCTTTATTTCATTTGTAAAACAGAAATGAGATTGTAAATTTGAGTTCATAGTCAAACTGATCATTTAGTGTTCTGGAGTTGTGTTCATTATTATTACAAGCTTTATATTAACTTGACCTCATCGTATGTAAATATGTAATAAGCAAGTTGTCCGTCATGCAGTCCATTTTTCAGTCACTTGCCGTTATCCGATTACAGTGTTTCTGACAATTCAATATTACAGTACCATAGAGCTGATCTGATGATGGAAACAGAAGGTGGCCATGGGAATTCAGTACTTAACCAACTCCGTTGAGTTCGGGCTCGTTAGAATCGTCTCAATGACGGTATAAAGAAAAGTACCTACAGTCGGTAATAAAATCTTGTACCAAAAATGAAATTCTTGACAAAACTGATTTTTATTTAATGTTACTTTTTAATAAATAAAAAGCAGTATGCCTTTGTCACCGTAAGAAAATGTATTATCAAAATCGACATCTCTGTCATGACATGGCCGAACTTCAAGAATATTTTTCGTTACCGTAATCTATAACCCACTTCTATAAGACGGAGTGCCTAATATGCGTAATTGATAGCCGAGCTACCCCCCGCTGAATATCATGATGAAACCCATTCCGGTTTAGCTACGGAAAAATGAGCTTCCATTACATTTGAATTGGAAATTTTCTAATAGTCCGGAGCCGAATGAATAGCGTAGGTACTGTTAAAGAGCCAAAAGTGACAAAGTGTCCACTACGGTATCCGCTTACCATCAGGCAGTATGCTTGTTTACTAGCGTCGTACATCATCATCATCATCATATCAGCCAAAAGACGTCCACAGCTGGACACAGGCCTCCCAAAGAGCGCCACAATGACCGGTCCTGCGCCACCCGCATCCAGCGGACTGCCGCGACCTTTACCAGGTCATCAGTCCACCTTGTAGGGGTCTACCCACGCTGCGCCTGCCGGTACGTGGTCGCTACTCAAGAACCTTTGCGCGCCAACGGCTAAACAACGGCGTCGTGAGTAAAGGTAGGCATGTAATATAAATATTGTCTATATCCACCACATAAACTGGACACAATAACATCATACGTAGGTAAAAGAATGTACAAATTTTAATTTTCCATTATATCATTTTCATTCCCCGAATAACCTTAAGCCAAGCTCAAAGAGATGTTAGTATAATAAGGTAGCATTTCCCGTCCTTGTGCAGTAAATAGATACTAGACCTAAGCACAGCAGTAATCCATTGTGAGCTGGTTTAATAAAAGATAGTATATTGTTAAGTACGTCGTGTGAGTTGATACCTTCTTTATTTGAAGTCGTGTTTGCACTGAACAGGCTTTGTACTGTGGGGTAATCTGATGCAATTATTTGGTATTATAATTTGATTTCAATGTCTTGCGCGCTCTTTCTAACACGTTAGACCAGGGAATTTGTAAGCAAAGTCAAAGTGATTTATTCTTCTATTTAGGCATATTACCTATGAATGTCGATAAACTACCACGCGATAAGCGAGCGCGCGATATACATATACGCAAATTTAACTATGAGTAGTCCCATATTAAGCTCAATAAGGTTTGCGTTATGGGTACTAGACATTGATTTAGTATAAGCAACTAGATACACAATCATATATATCATATAATACAGCACGGCTATCAGGAGCTCAAAACAGTGGCAGAAAGAAGAACAGAATGGCGATTACTCCACCGACAAGAGCCTGGCTCTTAAATTTATGATGATGATCACAAGACAGCCCGCGAGCTGTGTCGCGGCGACATAGACTATACGGCTCTTTCTGAGCGTTCCAATTAGAAAGAGAGAGACTGATAGTCGTCCTCTGATAGCCGTGCTGTATTCAACATAAACCAAATTGAAATGCGAAATATATGTGTCAAAACAACCCCTCGGCTTTGTCCTGCATTGTGCATGTTAAGAATATAAGAAGATTGCGGTCTGTTTGAACGAAATAAGATACGTTTACTTTGCAACAGATACATAATTATTTCAGAGATTCAAAGTACGATGTGGACGAACGAGATTTAATGGGAAATATGAGATCCAGAAAAAAAAATATACGTAAAATGAAGTATAATTGTCGTCTGTTTTTGATGTGACAATAAAATGCAATTACCCTCAAAATTGTATTGGCTGGGACGGTAAGCAAAGTTAACAAACAAAATATGATTCAATCAAAAACTAACATTCCAGTAAACCAACCGTTTTATTCTTCCTATATAGGAACCTGGGACTCTGGGACTCAGGAGAACATTAATTAAACAATCATAAATGATTGCATTTGCATCCAAGTTAAATTAAATCGGAACTCTTAAGGACGTTTCACACCGCCCGATGTGAATAACCGTTCCCTAGAGAGCGAATTAAACGCGAAACGCGACAAATATAACCGGTTCATTAATTACATACATAAATTACCTTTTTGTTTTATGCGAGTATTTTAAAGGGACAAGTACCGGAACAGGGATAAATATATGAGTATAAAATACGGGTTCGGTAAGAGATATTAGTTACTCAGTGGTAAACTGATCACGCGCTTCTTACGCCCTTGTTCAACATGAGCTTCTTTTAATTAAATTTTTATTAAAATAATTTTTTCGAAGTTTATAATTATTATTAAAGCAGCTACCGTAGGCTACAGTGTCAGCTTAGCGTTAGGCAGGCAGTATGCTTGTTTGTAAAATCGGTAAACGAAAAGTGGGCAAACCAATGACTTTTAAAAGATTAAGAATTGATAGGTACATCAAACGTAGTTAAAAGATATATTCTGTTGAAACGAACTTTTGAAGAGTCGTGATTTTTTTGGCGCCGAGTGTAGTAACAAAAAAAACTCATTGTTATCCCTTTCTTACAACCTCATATTTCATTATTATTATTTAAATAAAGACAAACGAATATTTAATGCCATTTTATCTAAATTTAAAGTAAGTTTGGTGGACGTTTATGAATAAAGGCGTTCATTTTAAAATAATACCATCCTTCAATTAAACAAGTCCACAAAAATGAATCCTCAGGTAGGTACTTGGTAACAATACTAGGTATAAATACTCGCCTCGCTAACAGCGGCAGCGTAGGGAAATAAATAAAAAAAATAGCAATCAGAGTGATTTATGCCGTCTGCGCCGGGTGCAGCGGTAATTCTAAAAAGCCGTAACTATTCATTAATTTAAGTGCATCTTAAGCCTTTTTCAAAGTAACACAACGCTAGTCACGGTTAATTCTAAAAGGGCGTAAATGTGTATTAGTTTGAGTTAACGTACGCCTTTTTCAAAGTAACGCGACGTTAGCGGCTACTGCTCATTTGCTTTTTACTGCTTATACAAATAGACTCATTATCACAGGAGTTTTATTGATCTAACTTTTAGAAAGGTGGGTTCTCTGTAAGAGCCGTATGCAAGAATACAGTACCTAGATTATTCCGGATTAAGTAAGAAAAATAATTTCTGCAGAGTTCAGGAGTACTCCAACCCTTAAGCTGCTCACCCAACAAATTTGTATTGTATCATGGAAATATAGATTTTTCTTTAGTTGGTATATGCATTAGCTAATAAATATACCTACTGCATACAAAACGAGGACGAAGAAAGTCGGTAACAGTAGAATGTATGATCTCTATACCGTGCACTACGCAATACACAGTTTTCGCAGATTTTCATATGATAGATAGAAGTTCTTATCTTATAATACTGTTAACATCTCACGTGTTTTATATTAGAAACATCTCAATGGTTTTTCGTATAATGCCAAACGTAAACAACGCCGAAACAAATTAGGTACTTCAAAAGCAAATGAGTCTTAACTATGTACAATTTTTTTGCAATCCACTCAAATGCGCGGACCATGTTAACAGTTTAATTATGAGCTGTTCTTTGTCCCAACCCCAACATTATAAACTAGTGAAAACAAAAAAAAATGAGAATTTCCCATAGCACGAGTATGTCGGCGTCCGAGAAAAGATCAAAGGGGACGTGTTTACCGCACAGGAATGCGGGAAACTTGGCAGAACTAACCTAGTTATAACTAATAATTAGTACGTTATGCATGGTCACTGTAGATATATAGCTAAAAGCACACGCGCGTCGCTAAAATAAACTTAAACGCATGTCGGGGTAATCGGCGATAGGTATAACGCGCGCAGATAAAGAATGGATCTGAATATGGCGGCGGTTACCAATGGTATGGTTGGCAAAAGGGCTAGTAAAACGGTTGCCCATTTAATTAGTTCTCTGAAAATATTAGCATTATTTTTTTGCAGCGAGTACGTAACTGTGTGACAGCGATAGGGTGTGAGCGAGGCAGCATGCGAGCGGACGCCATTTTCAGATCCATTCTTTATCTGCGCGCGTTATCAGTGCAGTTTGTCGGAGCGCAGGTGTAAAAAGGTCTTAAGAGCCTAGTTGAGCTGATTTAAAGCACCCGCGGCGAATGGAAAGAATTTCGTACGTTGACCTTTAGACCCATTGCCAGAGGGGAATAACATTTTTTGTAATAAAAACTATGAAATATTACCACGTTAATAGTTTTATGATTCGGGAAATATTAATTTTCCGTCTGCTATCTACATTGCGATCTTTTATATTATTATATACAACACATTTTTTACCTGAGAGCCGGAATGACTCATGTTAATTTCATTTCATACGCTATTATGCGGCTTATTTCGTCGTTTCCGTTTTTTATTCCAAAAATTACACCAAAGAGCGCCCGAATACTACCGAGTAAGTGGAGTAACATTACAAACAAAATAACACGTGCATAACATTACAGCGCGCTATATTACTACAAGGAAAAGGTTTACAATCCCAGAGCGTTCTATGTCATGCATGTCATGTGCGAGCGCGACGCCAATGTAATTGCGCGCGAGTCACAGAGACAAGTAATGATGAGTTAATGTACGAAATTCTTTCTATTCGTCGCGCGTGCTTTAGCTAATAACTGCCACCGTTCTGTGATGAACAAAAGAGAGTATAAGACTATTTTTGTTCATGGATTGCAATCCCAATTTCACGCGCTCGCTTGCTTCTATTCTACAAAACATATTGAAATGCGATACTAGCCTACAATAAATACGCTCCAAAACATTTGTTGAGGACACGTATCTATACCTCCTCTTCTTAACCCGTTGAGTGCCCTATTGACACGGTGTGCCAAAAGGATTTTCAACCCACATAATACTTATAAAGTTAAATTTTTAATGGTATTTTGACTTCGACTGACGTTTGACGGGTTAATTAACCGTCGACACATATTTACATATATTTTATATCTGGTTTTTAATGTCAATTGATGTTATCAGACGTTGCCTACAGATGATGATTACCTACAAACACGAACTAAAGAGGCCACATCCGCAACGGCGGTGGGTTAAATTCAGTACCACCCCATCCCATCCCACAAATGACCATCCCTCTTAAAACTATCCGAAACCAGTTGTAATATTCACTGACTATCCATATATGCTAGGTATCGTTAGTGATTACTGATAACTTCAATGGACAATGACATCATCAAACCAGTTTGTCGCAAAAAACATACTTAAGAAACGAGAGTCTGTATTACGAATACACAGTTCACACCTGCTAATTATCATATCAATACACAATTAATCCAATAGATAACAGCTAAGTTGTCAACACGTGACCCACTGTCAACAAAAATATACGCACTGATAATTTCGCGCTCTCTACCACTCGGCGCCGTGGCTTAGTTGGTTAAAGCGCCTGTCTAGTAAACAGGAGATCACGAGTTCGAATCTCGTCGGGGCCTGATGCGGAACTTTCTTTTTGTATTTTTCTTGTAACAATATAAAAACATAATACAAATACATATTGCCCACATAAATAGTAGTATAAGTTTACAGGGAATATATAGAGGCAAACAACAGGTAGTCTTATCGCTAAAGAGCGATCTCTTCCAAATAATCTTTGGGTAGCGGAGAGAAAACAAACATCTTAACCAGTTGGTGGTATTTAGCGTACTTACTTGCAAAGACTGTCCTTCATTCTAATGAATTAAAATTAATTTCAAAGCAGAGCAATCGAGTAGGTCATGGAAAAATATATATATGAGTCGATATTTTTTTATGTTGATAAGTATTGTTATGAATTTACAACGTATAATCGAAGCGGAAGTTTATTTCTAATGAAAGTAGTTGAAAAGTTTTCCCTTGTACGAGTAATATAAATTACAAGAGGTTATTCAATGGCCCCTGTTAAAACTCTTCTACTTGATGAATTATGAAACTAGTTTATTAAATAAAGCTGCCTGAAATTTCATGCCCGCAACTTTAAACGACTAAGAAAATTTGTTGCTATTATTGCCACTATTTTTTTCTTCAGTTCGCGCGGCATTTCTTAGTAAAATATTTAAATTTATAAATATTTATCAACTCGTCGGGTCCCGTAGAGTTTTGCATGGTCAGAAGGATTGTTTCCACTTACAGTATTCCAACGGAGGAGGATTAAAAATTCATTTCAAGGACATTTACCTGCAAAGAAAAAAAACGAACATTAGTATTTATTAAAATTAGAAAACACTAGCATAGACAAATTTTCAGTTGGGTTTCATTTACAAAATTGGTAGTAGTACTTGATTTGACAGATTATTACGAATAATTCCATACTACGTTTTATTTTCCTAAAGCTAATAAAAAGAATAGGTGCAATACTTGTCAATGTCACTGTCTGATGAATTATCAATACCTATCTCGCTTCCATTTAGTGAAACACACCGAAATATGCACAATATTTCGGTGTCTTTCACTAAAGCAGTTATTAAACGTGTCAAATTATAATTTACGTAGAACTGTCAAATTTAAAACCGCTTGCATATAATGACAAACATAAATAATACTAGCTTTAAGCTCACTTTGTAACCTTTGATCTAATCAAAACCTGTATAAATCTGTTCCAAATCAAAATATTCTCCGTAATGCAATATGGCCAAGTTGTCATACTCGTAGTAGTACCGTTTACATTTAATGACCCTTCTCCAATACACTTAACATACAATTTTGAATGGCATCTAGCTGGATAAGTGCATTCTTATGTTTGTTTATCTGATACATGTGTCTACGATCATGGTAATGATTTAATATGCTTTAAATGAAGAATATTATATCTAACTAAATCGATCAGACGATCTCACACACAATTGTATTCAAAATTGAATCTAACTCCATCTACTTAACGTCGAATATTGGTAGAGTCCTTAGTAGATTAGATACCCATTTGGTGTCAGATAGTCTTTTGTTTTCTTATTCCTGACACATGCATGAAGTAGCCATACGCATAACTACGATTATGGACTTCATAACATGGTATTAAGGTTGAAATTGCAACATGCTTGGCATGTTACTTATGTTATTTCAGTTGTGACGTTGCGGTATGTTGTGACACGCGCGGCGACACGTGGTTGCGGTTCGTAGCAATTTGTTAGTTTTTAATTTTTTGTCGAGATTTAGGTTGATTTGTGGGAATCCATTCGTTATAATATGTTTTTTTCTATATTTTTTGTGTAATGTGTTTAGAGTTCTTATTCGCATTAAGTTTTTATGCTCGTTTATTTATTTATCGTATGGCTAATTATGTTTCTACTTTCTCTACTTCAAAGATTTACACGTCTTCGGTTAATGCTCATCATGTGTGGGTTAGCAAAAATGCATGATACACATACCTATTAACAGTATGACTAAAACAAAAGGTGCAAGTAAACATCAGAATATTTCTTAGTTATTTTTTTATTACACTAGATTTGCGTTACCTTGAGGGCCTGAAATTAAACTGGAAGCGACGCTCTTAGCAAATAATTAGACCCCATCGTAGAGAAATGGTCTTTAAATACCATATTAAGTAGTAATACAATAGGCTTGTGTCCTAATTTTTTTTGACGATGCCATTCGAACCAGTTTTTGGTGTGGAACAAATGTTTGTATGGGAGTAAGTACAATTAAAGAACATAAATACCCAAAAAATTGAGTTAAAGACGGACCTCGCTGGCGGTAGCCGAAAACGTTCCATACTGATTAACATTGAATCATGACGTCACAGGGTAATATTTGTACTAGTCGTTATATGGAAAATCAAGTAAATTGCTGTTTCGGTTGCGAAATACTGCGTTTAGGACCATAGTTGTCATACAATATTGTTTCTATAAAAGCGTAAGGATTCTATTGGTAGCTTTAAATTTACTTTTGGACAATAAAAAAAATGCATATTTTTTGTAAACTTTCAAGGGCCATATCTTTTTATGATTTTAATTATATTTCGTAATTTATACTTAATTGCATTTATTTGAAGGTTTACTATCAATTTAGCAACACAGCGCTATCAATTTTAACATGAGGACACAACCCAATTATGACAAGGACCAGAGACATAAAAAAAGTATAGATATTTGATACGAATCGTTATAAAAACAAGCATTTTCTCTTTTATAAATAAGCCAGGGGCCGTTAATAACATTTTCCGTATAAAAAAAGCGTTCCGCTTGTTACGGAAGTTTGCATCTGCGTGACGCCAGATGTTATTTTCAATCAACATTTAATTCAGTTATTAAGCCTTCCAAACGTTTTTTGTTTACTGGGTATTGTTTAATATACAGACAATAAGATTTCATAAAAGTATCAAAATAAAATAAATCAAAAAAATATAATACACCTAATATTAGGTGTATTGAACGTTAAACACATTAAGATAAATCACATAAATCAAATCCACTTCTTCTCCGCCAACATACAGTCAGCTACGAATAAACGTTGCCACCAATTCAATATTCAGTCTGCAGATGAATTCAATAGGAATCCACTTTGTAGCGTCGGCAGCGCCCCGCGGGACCGCGCCGACTGTAAGGTACAGTCAGCATCATAAACATGTATACATTCTAGGACCTTATTGCTTGGAGATAAGGTCGAAAAGTGTATACATGTTTATGATGCTGACTGTACCTCCCGATTTCATTACTTTTAATATGTTTCTGGATAGACGTGGAACTTAAGGCATTGGTATGTTGCCAACTTTTTTTGGGGGAGATATAGTATTTTCCAGAAAAAACCGACAAAAATATAGTACACTGTAAAAAAATATAGCACTTGGCTGGGCAATGTTGCTACTTAGTAAAATTTAATTGAAACCTACGCCGCTGGATGCGGGTGGCGCAGGATCGGTCACTTTGGCACTCTTTGGGGGAGGCCTACGTCCAGCAGTCGACGTCTTTCGGCTGATGTGATGATGATGAATTGAAACCTGGGCAATTTGAAGCACTTCGTAATAGCAAAAATAAGTTGAAGCGTAGTTATGAATGTGAAAATAATTTATTTTACCGTTGTTCAGTAGTTACTGAATTGTGCTGACCCACACGCGAACTAAAAGAACTTAAATGCCGCTAGTTGTACCCGAAATTACGCCACTTTGTGTTTCGAGAGACAAATAAACGTTAAGTTAATTATTTTCACTGTGTAATCCGTCGCGGTCCGCCCGGACCCTAATTCTAGGGTTCAGCATATTATGCAGAGTGATAATAATGTGGCCAGTATTTTAAGTCAGTATAAAACGCCACGTTTTAAATGTCGTTAAATATGCAAGGGTTGATGTTGATGTTGATTTGGACCTTAACAAAAGGTGCAAAGATTCGATATATCTATCGAGCACACACACACGTTACACTTTCGTGTACCCGTTTTCATTGCAATATTTAAATTGGTATTTAATATTATAACATCTCGATTATATCGGATGTGATTACTATTAAACTATTGTGATTACTATTAAAAACTGTTATAGGTTTCTTATGATACCTATTAAACTTACACGAAATAGTCTGAATTGTGTACGTGCAGTTAATTTTCGCAAGCGCTAAACAATAAACATCTATTGATATTTAATGAGAAACTGATAATAAATTAAGGTACAAATGTACTACTGTGGTGTAGTATTTAGTTAGCACCTAAGAGCCCACGTAATCGTGTACCTAACCCAATTATAATATATACTACAGTACCGTATATACCAACGTTTTTGAGGCGTTAAAATACTGACCAAAATTCAAATATATTCATCGGGCTTAGGTAGTAGTATCATCGGCCTGTCATTATTTATTGATGAAATTTCTGATCAGGTGTATCAAGGACATGTCCATATATGTAAGGTATACGACATATGCGGCTGAAACGGAAACTTTGTGCCGTTACACAGTAAAATAAAATTGATGAAGTGAACGGCTGACTTAAGGATGAAAAGTGGATGGACTCATAATCTATATTAAAGCAACATATCCTTTAAGGTGTATTTACCAGACGTATGAAAATTATAATTAGTGTCTACACAATCTATAGTACCCTATACTAATAATTTTTGACTAATTTATTATTGTCATTAACGTACCTCATAAGTCTCCACTGTAACTAACAATATATGGATCGACAAAAGGACTGAAATAATTATATTTTATTTTTTATAAAAATGCAAAGTAGGTATGTGAGGTTGTAAGTACCTAAAGTTGTAGGTTTGTGTGTACTTATCGGATTCCAGAAATTCTTTAAGCAGTGTATAGAATAGACCTTCAGGATGGACATAGGCAATATTTTTATCCCATGGCTCCTCTTGGAGCAGCTAGTGTGACGTAATAAGCAAAAGCAACGCACGATGTAAACGGGAGACAAGCGTGAGAACAAGATTTCCAACGTCCGTAGCCTACAGTAATCACTGTTCTTAAAAGCACCTAATACAAAAACCGACAGACCAACTATAAAAACATAATCACCCTTTAAATTTGCACAGTTTAAATATTTACCTCACAGAGAAAGCTCGCTTGAACTCGAAGATTAATTAGGTATTTACTGGGCAGGGGAAGTGATAAATCTTGCAGTAGTTGCGAGCTGCAGGCGGTGCTAGGTTGAATGAAAAAACGGGCAAGCGCGAGCCGGGCGAGGGTTTGGTTCAGTAGTAGTACCCAAGTAAAAATAAATACATGAACAGAACCGCACAAATTATTGAACATGTCAAAGAATTAGGTACCCATTTACTGGGCAGGGGAAGTGATAAATCTTGCAGTAGTTGTGAACTGCAGGGGGTGCTAGGTGAATGTAAAAACCGGCAAGCGTGAGACGGGCGGGAATTTGGTTCATTAGTAAGTAGATTAAGTTTAAACTATAGCAATGTGGTGAATAGAATTTTAAACTAGGTACAGTTCGACAGTCTCTCCGTGATTCTTAAAAAAAACAGTCATCTTTCAGGTAATTGTTTGCAGAAAACTGTCTTTTAAAACCTACGGCAGCTGAGTGAGTCTCTCAAGAGCTCTTCATAGTTTTCAGTAGCAGGTAAATATGCGTATGTTATATTAACAAACAAACATGTCGCCTGTCGTGACATTTAATACGTGAGATTAACCGTGGATTTATTAGTAGTATTTTAGTCTTTTATGTCTCACGAATGTTTAAATACGAATATTATATTACATTTATAGAATAATTGTTATACCTACCATATTACATTAAATTGTGTAAAACATCATATTATGTAACTATTTAATGTATTTTTACAAAGACGAGTAATTAGTCAGTTTGACGACCGAATAGCCTAGTGGTTAGAGAACCTGTCTATGAAGCTTGAGGTCCCGTGTTCGATCCCCGGTAGGGGCAGATATTTGTATGATGAATACGAATGTTTTTTCTCGAGTCTTGGATGTTTAATATCTATTGAAGTATGTATTTATCTATATAAGTATGTTAATTCGTTGTCTAGTACGCATAGTACAGGCTTTGCCTAGTTTGGGAATAGATCAATTGATGTGAATTGTCCCAATAAAAAATAAAAAAGTTTTCTTTATGTCTGTGTTGTACTCATATACCGCACCAGCAATGATAATTCTGTTTTATATTACCTAAAGGTTGATTGATATGAGTAATATGTACATGTAACTTTTTACTGCGCAATAAACTTTAAATGTATCCTTCTCGTTTTTGGATGGAGACTACGAGAGATTTTCTGCCACTTACAGCGTAGGAACTTATAGTGTACTCGTAGGTACCTACGTTAAATACGATCAACATTATCGTTCTTCTGTCCTAGTTCATTACCATACCTACAGGAAAACTATTCCAAGTTTCCATCCAAAATACGATTACGACATTAAATGCGATAGTTAATTCCACCCGAACAATATTTACGGTGCCCTAACCTGAAAACCGGTCCGGACCGCGTCCGAACCGGATAATCCGGCGATCCCACGCCGGACGGATTAAGGCTTGAAAGGTTTTAACATGTTCTCGATCCCTATTAAAAGGTGAGTAATTTATTTAACCCTCGCCTGTCTATACTGGGTCGCTTTAGTTTATTTTCGTGCCATTTTGAATTAAAACGTCCAATCGACAGTGTATTTAACTACTTAGTGCCTATGATTTTGTGGCGTTACACCTAGCCGCTACCGTGGTTTCTGCTTTGTAGAGAAAAGCTCCAACGACCTGTGCGCCCGCCTGGCGGTTTCTTCGCACTAGAAGTGTAATGTAAAAAAATAAACTAAAGTTTCATTATACTATTAGTTAGTAGCAGGAACAGGACGTTTCCTCAAGTTTCACCTGTTAGATTATACAAGAGATTCATTTATTGTTTATTTATTTGACATAAGTATATTTATACGGCATTATAGATAAACCAATACGCCGAGAAACTAAATGAACACATAAAATATAGCAATAGGCTTGTGACCTCATGTTAAGATTAATAACGTAGTGTTGGTAAATGGATAGTGAACTATCAAATTATTGTAATAAAATGTAAAATTACAACATATACTGAAAATCATAACAAGAGAAATTAAAAGAATTTTCGAAAAACCCAACTGTTTTTTGACAAATATTATAGCCTATGTCACCCCCACGATTAAGAGGAATCCAACGACACCTCATACATCGAAATCCATCAAGCCGTTTAGGCTACAGGAGGCCACAAAGAAACAGACAGACATACATACATACTTACATACACTCGAAAAACATTACCCTCCTCCTTTGGCAGTCGAGTAATAAAAAGACCTTGCAAGTTTAGAAAAGATATGCATTTTTTTTATTGTTCAAGAGTAAATTTAAAGCTACTAATAGAATCCTTACGCTTTTATAGAAACAAAATTGTATGACAACTATGGACCTAAACGCAATATTTCTCGCCCGAAACAGCAATTTACTTGATTTTCCCTACAATGTAATAGTTCAAATCTGCATTTTGTGAATGTATAGGACCTTAGGACGACGCTATGAGTCAATCCTAAGGACTAGGTCATGACTTGAAGCGGCAGCGGCAGCGGGTGGGCCACGCTCTGCTTCGCTGGCGTATTGCAAAAAACACAAGACACCCACGGGATAAACTACAGCCTATGTTCATCCGGAAAGTCCATTGCACACCATACACAAGTGAATTTTCTTTTTACAGTTACATACAAACCAGAAACTTACAAAGCAACAATTTCACAGTATCAGTATGGCTGGGAGGCGTGTTTCACACTACGCTCGTTTTATAGCAATAAATATAAACAAATACGAAACTCACGTAGCACGTTCACCTCAACACATTAATCGCGTAAAACGAGACAAGGTGATTCGCATACATTTTTATTTTATTACTCACGGTTGATAAATTCGCTAATGTTATCGTTTGTAGACAAATTCTAACGCAACAGTGATGTATTTATGACTTGTACAACACAATTGACAGTTGTTGTTGCGATAAAATATCTGTTTTACAATGTTTTATTGCTAGCACAGATTTTAGAAACATGATGTTTATAGTATTTATTTTGTGATATTGTAATAGCAATAGGGTCGCGTGAGTCATTAAGAGAATTTTTCAAGGAAACAGATATTCTAACACTGCCGTCGCTATACGTATTTGAAATAATAATGTATGTTAGGAAGAATTTATACAACTACCCAACAAACACTGATAGGCCCAAGGTTACCAGAAGCGCAGGGAAGCTCAAAACAACTTTTGACAGGCTAGTAAAAGCGAAAAAGTCGTTCTTGGGAAATTGTATAAAATTTTACAATAAAATTCCAAAACACATTACCGAACTTACTGACTCTAAATTCAAATCTGTCGTAAAACGGACACTTATTTCAAAAGCATATTATAAGATAAACGACTACATCATGGATAGGGATATTTGGCAGCGATAAAATCCTGCACTAGAAATCTGTCGTAAAATAAATAGGCTTTCTACTGTAGCAATGTAATTTTAAAATTTTATAATACTCTGATACTGAAATGATATATTGTATACTGTTTTGAAAAAATGACACCTCGCCGAGTTTTTTACGCCGGTTCTTCTCGAGGCAGAGGTTTACTTTCCGAACCGGTGGTAGTTTATCGACATTCATAGGTGCATGTAATATGCCTAATTGAACAATAAATCACTTTGACTTTGACTTTGACCATTGCTTTGCCTCGCTTACGCATCTCTTCCTATTGGTGGATTTTTTCCTTGCATTTCGCTCCGCTCTGGTGGATACTCG
Organism: Epinotia nisella; assembly: GCA_932294315.1. Lineage (NCBI taxonomy): Eukaryota > Metazoa > Arthropoda > Insecta > Lepidoptera > Tortricidae > Epinotia > Epinotia nisella. Next base: position 8,190,438 of record OW028696.1, on the reverse strand, counting down.
GCAATCATCAAAGTGAATAACATGATCTGTATATTGTTTCTAATTAATAATTGTTTATTTACTAGGTCTGTTAGTCACCAAGGGCCTTTTCCCCAAGTCTATATATGTTGTGCCTCGAAATTGATAATCTATATTGTTAGTAATGTTACTTAGTAATCTAGTAAACGCTGAGAGTGGCGCGGTGTCCGCACACTCGCATCGATTGCGTTAGTAGTCCTCGGAAGGGTGATCGCATTGAGTGGTTACTAATTGAGCTCTTCCGTGCCGTGAAAGGCACGTTAAGCTATCGATCCCAATTGTTAGCTACGTAAGACAATAGTTATCGAGTGTGACAAAACGCCAGGCATTGTCTGTTAGGAGATCAGATTGATGGCAATAATTTCCGTGTGAACTAAGTATTCCTTGGGCCATGTCAGCAAGCTGACAATTAAATCATATTAGGCTGTCTTTTTAGGGTTCCGTACCTCAAAAGGAAAAAAAACGGAACCCTTATAGGATCACTCGTGCGTCTGTCTGTCCGTCTGTCACAGCCGATTTGCTCCGAAACGACTGGACCGATTTAGTTGAAATTTGGTACACATATGTAAATTGGTGACCCAAAGATGGACGCGTGAAGTAAATTAATGAATTCTCAACAAAGAGGCCACTTTTGGGGGATAAACTAAAAACTTCAAAAAAAAAGTTTCGCAGACTGTATTGTGTGTCATATCAAATGAAAGAGGTTGTTGTAAGCACCTCAGATATTTTATTTTATAATTTTAGGAAAAACAGGTTTGAAGTAATATAGAAAAACACGAATTTTGACCATTCCCCGCCCCCCTTATCTCCGAAACTACTAGGCTTAAAATTCTGATAAAAATATGGAAAATAGTTCCTTGCCTAAAGATTACAGGCAAACCTATAAGAAGTTTGACTAATCAAAGTAACGGGAAAATTCTCAATATTTTACGGAACCCTCACCGCGCGAGTTGAACTCGCACTTTTTTGAAATCTGAAACGAAGAGAGCGGCTAGGGGATTAAAGCGCAGTTTTTTCTTAATAACAATATAATAAAATCTTTATTTCGGAACACAGGACTCCATAGTTGTTAGTAAATTAACATGAAAGACAAAATATTATAAACTAAGTTAGTGAGTGATACATGTGACTAATTAAATTAAATACAAATTAAAATACAAATTTTCAGTCGGGACTGTTTAGGGCTACCCCTTTAATAAACCCCACCCAATGCTTAAACATTGAGCTGTCAAATCTATTGGCAAACACACTTAGAATGCTGTTGGCGCTCCGTATAGTTAAAAGTACGTCGGTGGTCAACAAGCGTAAGGCCGCCTGATGGTCACCGCAGCCTTTATACGGACGTTGTTGAGTCAATCTCAAAAACGTCACCATGTCGTATAAAAGCATGCTTTACAGCAAGCGTGCCTGGCACGGGCACGCGGCCCGCTCCGGAATCGATCAGCTATATTAATAACCCGTCTAGACTACAACGAGCCGTCGGACTGGCGTTTGTGTACGTTATAAATGTTTGTTGTAAATTGTAAGTACGAACAGTACGTCTAATTGATTTGATGAAATACCAATTTAAAATAGTTTATTTTGACGCTTGGATATATTAGAGGTAGTTTACACTTACAAAGCTGTTTTATTTTTATTTTAGTTTTGTATTGCAAATCTTGTCCTATTTTTATTTTAAAAACCGGCCAAGTGCGTGTCGGACCACGCAAAACGAAGGGTTCCGTGCCTATTAAAAAGGTCGTATCGTCACAGAAATTTTACAGCACTTACGTCCTTTTCTTTGAGGAAGGCAGTTTTTCAGCAATATCTCGAAAACCTCTGAACCGATCTTGTTCAAAACAATTTTCGGTGAATGAAATTAATAAGCCCTATGTCCATAAAATTAGAGGGGGGGGGGGGGGGACAGAATTTTAGTGACTTTCGGGGCGATTATCTCCGACTCTATTCACTTAATCAAAAAAAAATGCTAAGAAACCTTATATTTATTTTGAAAGGCCTATCGATTGATTTGCCAGACGGGGGGTCACAATGAAAAATTTTTTTTTGACTTTTAGTTTTATGTATGGAGTGCACCCCTAAAAAATTTTTTTTTTGTCATTTTAATTACAAAACTATGTAGCGGCTAACAAAATACACCTATCCTCAAAATTTTATTCAAATACACCTTATAGTTTTCGAGTAAAATGCCTGTGACATACGGACAGACGGACAGACGGACATGACGAAACTATAAGGGTTTCGTTTTTGCCATTTTGGCTACGGAACCCTAAAAAGACTGACCAGTGAGTGACCTAGTCTCATCTGATGGTAAATGGCGACGATAGAACCTAAGACGAAGCTCACTCTCAGTAATAGCATTAACTTTTGTTGAACCTAAATGCTCGGTCTTAGATCTCCAAGCTAAATCACAATAAGAGAGATCCGGAAACTTATTTATACATCTCGGCAAATATGTGCGCAGGCATTTGTCTATTGTATTGTATTGATCCCACAGATTAGATACTTAATGAGATCGAATTCCCCGAAATTGTACCTTTTAGCTGAAAACGATGATTTAAAGGAGATCATAAACATAACCATGTCTGAAAACTAAGATAAAACGTATTGTCTATAGTTATTTATGTCTACGCCTCCGGCCAATGACATCGATTCAATTATAACCACTCTACTGAAATATGTGATCTGCATATATTTAGCAAACCAAGTTATCACCAAGACGAATCGTGCAATAATAGACCTTAAATTAAAGGAAATATGAGTCAAGCGATGTCACCTGTATGTTGGTGGCAATCATGTGACAGCGGGCGCGGCTGAGTGATGGAATGTCGCCGAGTGACTTAGTTACATAACGTCATATGTTATATACATACAAGAAGCTACTTAAAAAGTACTACCTAAGTCTAGATTAAGTAAGTGTAGGTTGAGGAATAAAATTACCTAAATTTTAATTAATTCCACCTGTCCCGGTGTCTGTAATGAAATTTTACTTTACTTATGTATGTTTGGTGACAATGCAATACTTTGTCACCATTTAGCTGATCTGATGCTGGAGCCGGAAGATGGCCACTGGAACTCTATGACGGAAAGTGCTATGATTGATTGATGAGTTTGGGCTCGTTACAATCGACTCAATGAGTAGTTGATACAGTAAAGTACAGTCGGCAATAAGAGCTTGTACAACATTTTTTTTTGACAAAAACTTATTTAATCGTATGTGATTGTATGATCTCAAACGGATTACAAAAATATGTCTAACAACCACTTTATCAAAGCTACTAAAACTTGACACTAACCCGCAAAACGAGCAAATCAAAATTTCTCTACTAAAACCTCTTTCTGAAACTATGAAGCAATGAAAAACTCTTGCAAGTTCGTAACGAGATACAATCGTAGTCAGAAGTGTTATCTCGACGTCTCCAACTTGGTCGGCGGGTTGCAATAAAAACTAACTGCTAGAGATTCCAATTGTGGAATGTTCTTTTGTTCTTGCATGTACTTGTGAATATTACCAATGGTAATTGTTCTGTAAGGTCTGTTAAAGTTTGCAGTAGAGATTGCATAATTTTATTAGTTCTGTTATGAAGCTATTTAATTCGTTTCAGGGAGTGCTTGGCTGCTCAAATTGCCGTTACTAACACTTCTCGACAATCTTACAAAAATCAAAACCAGCCCCATAGTAAGCAAAATTTAAAGACACCTGAATGAGATTCCTGCTTGATATTCAACTAACCTACATTTTAAAAGCGAGTTCGTTAATGTATCGTTTAAAATGATTAGCAAGGCGGCCGATACAACAAGACGGAACTTAATATACCAGCCGGCGACTTAAAATAACTTCAGGGCGATAGATCGCTCCTTATAGTCCAAGAGCCAAGACACACAAAGGTGTTTGTATTTTAACCAAATAAATATAGTAAGTAGCTGTATGTGAAAAATAAAATGATACGTAATGAAAATAATTAAATCCAGAAGAAGTCCATGTTATCAGAGACATCATTAATAAATTAAATAAATTGAATTGATTGATACGAAATTAAATTATGAATTATTAAACCATTCAAAACATATCGGCTGGGATTGTTCAACGTCGCGGGTCACCTCGATTTCGCGACGACAGGCCTGTGGTACTCCCTCCAGCGCTCACGTAGCGGGCAGGCGTCACACCCTCTCACCGCCGAGAGCAGTATGTTGGAGGAAACATAAGATAAGATAAGACAAGAACTGTGTCAAAAATTGGCTTTCTGGGGATGGCGATCCTCGCGCGCAGCAGTGCGGGCCAGCCCGGCTCGACGGCGCCCGACGTTCGCGCTGCACCAGCGCGGATCTTAATGTTAATAAATAAGACTGCCACTCGATTGTCTTTCGATATGCACTGCCGGCCTGGAAAAGGGTTAACAAAAGGGTCGCTTCCATTCCGCCAAAATACAGGGAACAGAAGAATAGGATGCAAGTATACTTATAACTTGCAGAATTTATAATATCTGAGATACAGTGAGATTTAAGAGTGATATAACCCATTATCATACATTAACGCGCTACGCGATGGGATTATAGTGGATGAACAAATGCGCTGCAGCAAACCGACTTTCACGTTCCCTGTCATCTGGTATCAGTGGATACTCGTAGAATGGTAGTAATACGATGATGGCGGCAGGAAATCCAATGACTGATCACAGGAGATCCTATCTAGATCTGTCATGTAGAATCTCTCATTACCTTTTATGACACCTAAAGAGGATACATACTCTATAATATAAGCTACAGCTTAGCGCTATCTTTGGCTGGCAACCACACGGCGGACTGAGATACATATATAATACATATGTATGTCCCTTACGCGACACTGGCTCTTGTATAATTGCAGCCTTGCCTGCATGACGGATCGCCTCGGAAGTTAAAAAGCAATCTGGCCCCCGAGCGAGTTAGTCTTTCTTTACACGGACGAACAGCTGTTCACTGCGAGGCACTATATAGAGGAATTAAGTCTTGTACCGGTGGTAGTTTATCGACATTCATAGGTGCATGTAATATGCCTAAATTGAAGAATAAATCACTTTGACTTTGACTTTGTAAAGAATATTAAAATTATTATGGACAAAGTAATCCATACTAATGGCTCCGTGAGCTGCAGAACTCACAAGCGTGTCTTTAAAAAAAAATTGTTTTCTTATTTCGAAAAAGTGGCTCGACAAAAAAAAACAACGAACTTATTTACAAAATTTCACGACAATCGGTCGAGAAATGTGGCATGTAGAGGAGAACAGATCGACAGCTGGACAAACACCGGACATAGGAACGATTTTCGGCCCAAACTGAAGCATAGAACTTCATTCGCTTCGCTCGCTCGTTCGATTATAAACGCGAAAGTGTGTCTGTCTGTCTGTCTCTTCATGCTTAAACCGCTCCACCGATTTTGATGAAATTTGGTATAATGATACTATATTTGTATATTTAATAATTGTAGTAGTCCTGGGGAAGGCCACTAGGATAGTTTCCATCCCGGAAATCATCCCCTAAGGAGTGTAATGGGGGGTGAAAATTTGATATAAACGGAGTCGCGGGGAGAAGCTAGTAAAATATAAGGAAAAGTAATTATATCCTCTACTTACTTTAATATGTACTTGTATGACTTTTTTATATTGACAAGGAAACATCCCGCTTCTATAATCTGCCTAGCTAGCATGATCGCGATTATGTCGGACATAAAACAATCTTGCCTCTCGCATTTCCATACTTGCTAGTAAGGGACGAATGCTATAGGCATATGTAGGTATCGCTCTTTAATTGTAGGCCTAGAGCTTGATATTTGAAATAATGATGACTTCCACCAAATCTACATTTATCGTCCAAACACTCAATTCCATGTACACCAAATACACACGCGAAGTCCAGTGACCAACACAGTTAAACTTTGTCGTCGCCTAGGATTAGACTGTACCCAACTTACACACAACAAAGCACACCACAAACACAACTGGACCCCACAAGTGTTGTGTAACTTTCCCCGCTTTATTATCATCGGAAAGCAGTCAATAGGGCGGGCACATATTTTCCACAACGAACAACTTTGAGAGGAAACGTCGACACAAGTTGCGCAGTGGTTGGCGTTGTGTAGTGTCTTCAGTTAATAGAGAGTTATTTCAGCTTTTTACTGTAGGAGAAAACTGGCCGTTTACAAAGTATCTTTTAAAAGGTTTTCCCTACTTGTCAACTTGACATGTAGCAGATAAGCGTAGGTACAAGGTATTATTGACATAATTAAAGTAGTACGATGATTCATCATCATCATATCAGCCGAAAGACGTCCACTGCTGGACATAGGCCTCCCCCAAAGAGTGCCAAAGTGGCCGGTCCTGCGCCACCCGCATCCAGCGGACTCCCTATGCGGTACGATGATTGATAATAATAAATCAGCCTATATACGTCCCACTGCTGGGCACAGGCCTCCTCTCATGAGAGGGATAAAACGACTGCAAAATTTACGATCGCGGAAAAATTCGATCCGAAATTTTGCTACAATGAAATAAGGATTTCGAGTAAAACATCTAACAAACCCTCCCATACATTTTTTTGCTATAATGTGATATTAAATACACCTTAGCAGATTTATAATTTATACGTCCGACCGACTAAAATTATACGGCCATCCTCTAAAAATATTTTTTTTTCTAAAATACTCTTTCTGTGCACACATATTTTGAGTTAAAGTCCAGATCCGAACATTATTGCAAAAATTGTATTATTTCATAGACTTTAACTTGTTTTGTGAGCCCAATTAAATAAATAAATAAAATAAAATAAGTACGTAATAATAATAGTTTTGTAAAAAAAGTCTTGAAAGTAACCCCATTTTTTTATTAAGTCACCCCTATCCACGGTACATAATGTAACCGTGCAACAAGGTAAGGTCGCCAGCGGGATTAGCGTGGTTGTCATTTTATCAGTTATCGTTGAGGATAAGACATCTGTCACTCTCGCACTCGCATACTTGTCAGAACGTGACGGATGTCTTATCGACAGCGATAAGTGATAAAATGGCAACCCATGCTGCGCCCGCCGGAGCCGTAGCATGGTTGGCCTTATCACGCGACAAGTGACAAGATAAGAGCGTCGTCTCGTTCTACGAACGGTGTCAGCCAGTGACGCACGCTCTATCCTATCACCTATCGCGTGACAAGGCCAACCATGCTACGGCTCCAGAGCTCCGAGGATGTGCTGTGTTGAGTGTGGGACCTGCATTGGTCTGCAGCTGTCAAAACAATTAATCCTCAAATTTCTCCCCCTCAAATTCCTCGGTAATGCGCATGTGATTCTTCTGAAGTCGCAAGCGCCCATATAGGCAACGGTGATTGCTTACTAACTGACCGCTATTTCACCATCTTGACAATTCTCAACTGACACTGACAATTCGCCATACATTGCTTGTTCTATAAGTTAAGGTGGTCGCTACGTTACTTGTTGAACAGCAATGTACGGAGAATTGTAGTTGTCAGGTGACAATTGTCAAGTTAGTGAAATAGGGGCCATGCAGGCCGTCACATGTTAGATGTCGTGGTGTACAAACAACTGTTTACCTTGGGCAAATATTTGTGTGATTATAGCATGAATATTTGTTTTTGAGTCTTGTATGTTTCCCATTTATTTACATCTATTAAGTATACAAAGAAAAGAATGAAAGAAAGAAGATTCACTACACAAAATACACACGGAGACAAAGGGAGTAAACATACAATACATTTGACCATATTGTGTATGTCTTTTGGCAGTGAATCGGTCGCTGCCACAGCATTATGTCGTCGTCTAGGACCCATAACATACATATTGAGTTTACTAGTTCGATTTGTGTAAGCTAGTTCAATATGTGTAAGCTATTATATTTGTTAATTAATTAAATCGAACTAAAAATAAATAACACTAAATGAATTAAAAAAAAGCAAATCCATAGTTTTCCTGAAGTCACCCCAATCCACATAGACTATAATATTAAACAGACAGATCATTAGCGATATCGCTTTGCTCAATCAAATCCGTCCAACACAACACAAATTCCCTTTGCGGCATTCCGTTTGTGTCAAGTTGGGGTATAATTGAGAGGCTTCAAACGGGATAGCACTAATTAGTAACTAAAGTCGCGGGGTTTGGTAAGCATCTATAGCTGGATTTACTTTGCCTTTGAGATTTCATTGAATATATTTTATAACTACTTTAATATTATCTTCGGTTTCCGCGAAAGTTCCTTCAACAAAATGATTTGAAATGATTTTATCGCGTGTATTGTGTATTAAATACCTACTTCCCGACAAACACTCCACGCACAGAGTCTACCCGCTTGCCCATAAGTGCAAGGGGCTCGAAACGTCACAAGGTATTTTAAAGACAATTTATAATTATACGCGGCAATTTATTTAAAATAATTTCATTTAATCACTAATCCTTTCTTAAAGTTAAAAGTTTAAATCGGGGGTGATTCGTGGGGCACACAAAAAACATCGTTAAAGGTACTAGTAGACTTGAGCATTCACATGTAAAGAAACATCGAGCATTCGCCGTTTTTAAATTTGTCAAGCTGAACAACGAATAGAGCCAAGCGTAGAGCCAAACATCGCTACGAACATTATCACGATCATTCTAGCGAACGCTCTAGTAAATGCTGATCTAGGTGTGGGCGGAGAAGGAAAGCGGCCGAAAAATGAAAAACCAGCCAAGTGCAACACGGATTCGTGCACGAAGGATTCCGTACCATTATCTATAAAAACGAGCAAAAAACCACGTTTGTTGTATGGAAGCCCTCTTAAATATTTATTTTATTCTGTAACCCTAAAAAATTGCTAGACTCGGCAATAAGCTCGCAGCAAAATTACTGTCGTTTCGCTAGAACGCTCGCTAGAATGTTCGTTCAAAACGCTCCTGATCATTCTCTGAGCTTGTACCTGTAACGTAACATTCTCTGAGCTTTTACCTGTAATGTAACATTCTCTGAGCTTTTACCTGTAATGTAACATTCTCTGAGCTTTTACCTGTAATGTAACATTCTCTGAGCTTTTACCTGTAATGTAACATTCTCTGAGCTTTTACCTGTAATGTAACATTCTCTGAGCTTGTACCTGTAATGTAACATTCTCTGAGCTTGTACCTGTAATGTAACATTCTCTGAGCTTTTACCTGTAATGTAACATTCTCTGAGCTTGTACCTGTAATGTAACATTCTCTGAGCTTTTACCTGTAATGTAACATTCTCTGAGCTTTTACCTGTAATGTAACATTCTCTGAGCTTGTACCTGTAATGTAACATTCTCTGAGCTTTTACCTGTAATGTAACATTCTCTGAGCTTGTACCTGTAATGTAACATTCTCTGAGCTTTTACCTGTAATGTAACATTCTCTGAGCTTTTACCTGTAACGTAACATTCTCTGAGCTTTTACCTGTAATGTAACATTCTCTGAGCTTTTACCTGTAATGTAACATTCTCTGAGCTTGTACCTGTAATGTAACATTCTCTGAGCTTGTACCTGTAATGTAACATTCTCTGAGCTTTTACCTGTAACGTAACATTCTCTGAGCTTTTACCTGTAATGTAACATTCTCTGAGCTTTTACCTGTAACGTAACATTCTCTGAGCTTTTACCTGTAATGTAACATTCTCTGAGCTTGTACCTGTAATGTAACATTCTCTGAGCTTTTACCTGTAACGTAACATTCTCTGAGCTTTTACCTGTAATGTAACATTCTCTGAGCTTTTATCTGTAATGTAACATTCTCTGAGCTTGTACCTGTAATGTAACATTCTCTGAGCTTTTACCTGTAACGTAACATTCTCTGAGCTTTTATCTGTAATGTAACATTATCTGAGCTTTTACCTGTAATGTAACATTCGCTAGAATGCTCATTACAAGTGAATGCTCAAGGCCATCGTCACCTTAAGCACCACATCGACTTGAAACTTTCGCTTAAACACAACATCGTCGCTCCCATCATAGTTTTATTCCCAAAAGTATTGAAATCTGCAGCCAATTTTACGTGACATAATTGGTTTAATATAAGTTATTGTTTGGAGAAGTTAAAGATCAAGATAGTGAATTTTAAACAACATTAGCTCAAAACAATAAGCCTGTACCGCTTCGCATCAAACAGACAAAGAAGCCTGTGAAGTCATTATAATAATATTTAAATAGCGTCTCGCTCGAAATAACTTCCGGGCAAGTATCGCGAAATGCAAACTTGGGCTAAAAACTGTAGTTCAAAAAAAAGCAAAGCCTGGTAAAGGTCGCGGGAGTCCGCTGGATGCGGGTAGCGCAGGACCGATCACTTTGGCACTCTTTGATACGCGTGCAGTACAACAACATCCTGAGAATGCTGTTGCGGCTGCCGAAGTACTGTAGTGCATTTGGCATGTTGGCGGAAGCGCGACTGGATGACTTTTTTGCCATAAGGCATAAAATAGTTGCGTCCATGCTGAGGCGAGTGCGCGGCAGTAGCAACAGTCTTCTCAGGGTGGTGGCCGAGAGGCTGGACTGCCCAATCACCAAGGCTTGGGTTGAGGTGGCTATTGGGAGAGCGAAATAGAACTGTCTTCGCTTTAGCTCTTCTCAATAGCTCACATTTTTTCTTTTTCTTTTTTATATTTTCAAATTTATCGTTATTTATTTCTCATTTCCTTGTGTAACTAACCTAGCTCGTAAGATTTCAAATGTACTAACAAAAACTATGGACTAAGGTCTGAAATAAATGATTTTTATTTTATTTATTTGCGGCAGGCCTCTGTCCAGCAGTGGACGTCTCTTGACTGATGTGATGATGATGATGACGAACACACAAGAACTGCAGAGGTTGGCAAAGCCCATGCATATTAATGTTCAAAGCCACTTTTAGCTAGTGTAGCTGCTCTATGCTCTGCCTAGCCCGTTTGCGATTACAGGCGTGATAGAATTATCTTTTCAAAAAAAAAACATAAGTATATAGAAAACTTCCATGAGTATCTTTGCATTAAGAATCATGGATTGATTCGTAACATGCTGAACGTTATTCGATTTTTACGAATAAACTAAATAACCCTTCATTTTGATTAGTACAATAGGCGGCATAAGAGTTCGTGTCTCTGAAGTTAGCCTCAAGTACTGATGTGCCGACGGAAAGTTTCCTAAATTGCGAAATTTTTCTGCAATTTAACATAGGAAATTTTCGGAAATTATCCTCATTTTTGTATGTGAATTCAAACTTTCCATTTCCAAATTGGAAATTTCCTTTATTTCTTGTGAAACTTTCTAGAAATTTCCGAGAACTTTTCCGTCTTTTTGGAAACCTTCCGCAATTCGCACATTCGTAGCCTCAAGTACACCCGTCGAATCACTCTGACGCCTTTGCGACACTACTAGTAGCTAACATCAGAGACGCAAACTTATGTGGCGCGTACTGTAGGTATAGGTAGGTATTCTATTGTGATTTCTATAACTAAAGTTTAAATAAAAGAAACGGAATACAACGCCACCGGCCCTCGGTAAATTTAAATTGCTGTCTTGACGCAACTCCAGAGACTCATGCACCGGCGAAATGCAAAGAGGTTTATTTGCAATGCACCGCGTTGCACCTTTCAGATTTAAATATATAAAAGTCTGTTTGTTGTTGCAGTCTTTACTGTAACATTTTTCACAGACAATATATTAGACATTACGCGGATTTTTTGCAATTTCTCCACCTGAGCCTCAAAGATTAGATCTGCACTTTATTCCATTGTAATAAAGCGAAAAATTTATACATATTTTTGACATCGACTGTACTCTAAGTATACTATAGTCTAAGATAATCGTTCTTTGACAGCTAGAAAACTCAAAACATGGCATCCCGTTCCATCGGATAGTACGTGCTCTTTCGTCTAGTTAGAGTCGGCATGGTTGCATGTCGACGACCTCGGTTGACTGTGTCCTCCAGAAGACCTGGTTACCCATAGCGATGAAGCCAATAAATGGCTGAGTGACCTGACCTCAATATTTTATAACTCGCTACTATTATACCTAATTAGTCTAATTACATTTTGATTTTCATTTCATGTATTAACTAACTACACGTCAGTTCACTGCTTATAATTTTATATTAGCCTCGGCCTTTTTACGGCTTCTATTGATTACTTATTATGAATTTGACCACGTTGATCACTACGCATAGCGTTTAAGACAACATGGTACTAATTTATTGAATCAGGCGTTACTTTGCGGAAATTCATGATATATTACGAGAACAATATTCCTTTGCTATTCCGCTAAAAAACGTGCAGGTCGATCAGCGGAGATCAAATGTAACTAATGTTTGCGGAAAAGGACTGCGTTTAAGTGTTCTAGAACAATTAGAAATAATTAGGTACAACAATAGAGGCGTGATTATTAACGAACAGTTGAATGTTGCGTCATCACCGCTGTTACGTATTTTTCCGTCTCATTCACGCATGCATGGTAGTATGGGGGGTTAGACTATAAATAGGGCTGACGGTTCTAGACGGCTCAGTTGCTCAGTGGACGTGGCGCAAGCAACATCTCCTGCCTGCATCTCCTGATGATGCCTCGTAGAGAGGCGAAACACGTGTCGAGGTTTTTTCATTATTGGTGGTGGTTTGCTGTAATTATTTGCATGTTTATACGCAATTAGTTACATTTGATCTCCGCTGATCGACCTGCACGTTTTTTAGCGGAATAGCAAAGGAATATTGTTCTCGTAATATAACATGGTACTGTTAAACACTCAATTTTTTCCACTTAAGATTATCTCAAAAGACATAAATTGCCAGCGCTACCAAGAATACAGTCCCAAAAGGCTGGACAGAGAACAATATTAACTATATTATTAACCTTGCTCTCAGGTCGTTTACAAACCGTGCCCACGACCAGGATACATCGCGGTGTCCATTACGGGCCATCCAAAATTCACCAGGGACCGGAAAAATTGTACGGTGGACGAGGTCCGAGAAATTTGGACGAGCGTGGAATTCCGAGATCGCGTTTTGAATTTTTTACACGAAGTGGGAAGTTATAATGAAGATGGTTCACTATTTTCCGTTTACGGAAGAACCAAAAGGAAAGGATATGATTTTAGCAGTCTATGATTGTATTTACGTGTGTTCGTGTGTATTTATGGGCCCCGGCTAGTAGTTAACGGTTACCAGTGCCCATGGACGGATCGTAAGTAACACCAGTTTTGAAATGAGTTGGTACATTACATTTGATCCGATTGTATCGGCAGAAGTAAATTAGAAAATATTCTCTACGAGGCATCATCAGGAGATGCTGGCAGGAGATGTTGCTTGCGCCACGTCCACTGAGCAAAAAAAATAAAAAAATTCGTAGAGAGGCGAAACACGTGTCAACGTTTTTTCATTATTGGTGGTGGTTTGCTGTAATTATTTGCATGTTTATACGCAATTAGTTGCATTTGATCTCCGCTGATCGACCTGCACGTTTTGTAGCGGAATAGCAAAGGAATATTGTTCTCGTAATATATGTTAAAAACCCCTTTGATTGACTCAAAACAATATTCCTAAAAGTATTCATTCCATATAGACTCTCTAATTATTAAATAACTAAATTCTCTTCTGAAAAAGCACCAAATGCCGCAGCCAAATTGGACACAAAGGAACATCGGGACGTAAAAGCAATATTCCAATTAATACCAACTGACGCATTTTAATATCGTTTCCGCAAAAGCTTCCCGGAAGCTCACAAAGGCAGCTTTCATTGCGCGGGAAAGCTTCATTGCCACACAATGGCAAAAACGCAGTTACAAACATATGAAATCTATATATACGTGTTACATTTCGCGCTTGGACTGCGCAATAAGCTGGTTTGAGAATCAACGGTCACTTGAGCGAACTTTTCGCTCGCACGCTTCTAAAGCTCAGTGAAAGCTCGATGGGCTTTAAGAGCTTTTTGAATAACCTTAACATAATATAAAAGTACTGCTTGTCGCTGTCGTTTTAAGTGGCGAAGCGATGGATCGAAAATACATATCGACTTTGGCTTTTTACTTTTAAAACGTATACTCTAGAAAGTACTTACTCGCGAAAAATAAGTATACCTAAATCAATTAGAAAGTACGCAATATATGGCCGATTGACTTTACTTATTTACAACTTTCGTAGTATAAAAATGATTGAACCACTATGAGAACTTTGTTCGTTCAGAATTCCATAGCAACTGAATATTCGTATTTTGTATTCGTCATTCATAATTTACTTTAAAAACAAAGTTTTAACCGACCTCAATTCAATACTTTGCCTTATTTGAAGAGATCCTTCGATTTCTCCAGGATCCCATCATCAGATCCTGAGCTGATGACAATGGGACCACCTGGGAAGCATAACCCTTAAAAAAAAAGAATTATCCAAATCGGTCGTAGGCGTTTTCGAGTAATCGGGGAACATAGATAAAAAATAAAAGATTCCGACAAATTGAAAAACTCCTGCTTTTTTAAGTCGATAAAAAAATAGCTTAGGTTTAAATATTCAATACTCATGAGGGCAATTTGCGCACTGGTCCAACACAAAAGATTTACTCACAATGCAATAGTATAAAATAAGCATGCAATAACCGGGCGCGCGGTAAATCTGCCCCAGTCCTTCGGCCCTGTGGGGCGTGGGCAGCTATTTCGAGTGCGAAGGAACTCAGAGGAGCAATTATTATCATTATTATTATTGAATGCAAGGACGGTGGCAAACAAGAATACGGCCCGCCTGATGGTAAGCAGACACCGTCGCCTATGGACCCTTGCGACAACAGAACAATCACAAGCGCGTTGCCGGCACTTTACAGAATGAACTAATAACATATTTATTAGGGGACAATCTTACACAAATAGAACTAGCATCATCAGTAAACTCAATGGGTACTACTAGGCGAAGATATATTTAATAGATTTAAGTACTTACTGGCACATAAAACATCCAATACTCGGAAAGTACGTGCAATGTGTCCCGCCCACTACCACTTAAGTTCAGAGGGCTATATCGGTTACCTTGGTTCTGCTGCGGATAGCCTCATTTCTGATACGATCACGTAGAGAAACTCCCAACATAGCCCTCTCCATTGCCCTTTGGGTGACTTTGAGCCTGCTTATGAGGCCCATAGTAAGCGACCACGTTTCAGTGCCATATGTCATCACTGGCAACACACAACACAAAGACTCTCGTCTTGCGACATTGCAGAATATTGGATGAAAAGATGTGCCCGTAGCTTCCCGAACGCTGCCCAGCCGAGTCGGATTCGACGATTGACCTCTTTCTCGAAGTTGGACCTACCTAACTAGACTGTACTGTATGTTTAACCTAAACCGTGAACTATGTAATTTATTAGGACAGGAAATATGCCAAGTGTTTGTTCCTGATTTTGACCCCGAATTGTGATCTGTAGTGACGTAAATATAGACCTCCCGAAGTCCTACACGCGTTATTGTCTAAACTGTGCAACGTGCGATAATGAATGCAGTCGTACACAGTAGTTTATTATTCCAGCCTTACCCGAAGTCGGTCAGTCGGGTAACGAAGCCTGCATATTTGATGCCCCGCTTGATTACTGCTACCCGCTGCCTTTCTTAAGAATTTAACTGAGATACTACTGCTAGTGGCAACTGAATGTACATTCTTTTTTGCTTCTTTTTGCGTGAATGTCTAGTAGTACCGCGACGTGATCCATTTTGTTGCATATTAGGTACTTGTGGTCTGCGCCTAATGAGTATTAGTTTAACGGGTTCTCTGTTCGTAGGTCTATATACACGAATCGGTAGGAGAGTGTTGGCAGTCAATGTGCTATAAGCTCTTAATTTTGTATTTTTTTTTCTTAAAAATATGACCTTTTCTTGTTGTGCTGTGTTCAAATTCCAGTAAGAGCAAGTATTTCCGTGATGGTCCGTGGAGTCTTGATATTTTTTATGCATTTTATTTTATTTGTATCTATGAAATATCTCGTCTCCTAGTATCCATAACACATTGCTTGTCAAGGCATAATGAGCTTACCATGTAATGAGCCTAATTCAATTAGTGGTTGTATTTATTTCGTTTTCAAACCCTTCACATCCTATTCGAATTCGCTCCAAACTACTTTTATTAATACTACAGCTTCATTAACTAAACCAAATACAGTGCGTTTCAACACCCAGCCTGTAATTATCTCCAATACGTATTTGCCGGCCCGCATCGAACGGCCCCGCTAAATAATAAATACCCTTATATCCTGCTGGAAGATTGTTCGCGAATTATGCACGGGATGGGCGCTCGGATTACTCCTTGCAAGGGTAATAAGTAATAAGGTAGTTTTTATTTAAACATATATGTATGAAAATCTGGTATTTTCCGACGTTAACAGTAAGGTCGTTTGGAATAAAGAGTCAATACTCCCTCCTCCCTGTCGCTCATATATGACAATATGTGCTACGCGTGCCATAATTCCAAATCCGTGTCATAGAACCTTATCGGGGAATCTGACGTTTGCTGCTGTCGTAAGGGTTCGGCCGCAACTTGCAGCGGCGGCGGCGGCGGTGGCGGTGAGCCATACGCGGGTGCAAGAAGCCGTGTTCCAATCTCTTGCTCCCATTTGCCCGCTGCCGCTGCCGCCGCTGCTCGAAGTGGTGGCCGAGCCGTAAGACTATATATTCATACGGCCTGAGTGGAGGCTCCGCTGTGAGCACGGCATGCAGCGTCAATATAAAACAAATGCAATTTATATGGACGCTGTACGCCCCGCTCACAGCGGAGCGTACGCACTCAGGCCTTACACTAAGTGTAATGAATTTTTGTTTGCGTATGACTGTATGTATATTTGCGCGACTTACTAAGTAATATAGGTACTCAAAGCGCTTATATCTTGGACATGTGTAGTCAGTTGCAGCAGAGGACCGTGACCCCGCCTGAATACAAACTTTTATGTAGTGTGTGGGTCACGTTTTTCTCTCTTCGTTAGCAGCGATTTAGCAAATTGAGCAACGTTGACCGTTACACGATACTGATTATAACTTAAATTAACAACTTTATTTATTAATAACTTTATTGATAACTTGTATTCGTTCGTTTCGTTATAGTCAACTATAAAATACAACTTTTACAAACGTATCCCTACTTAAAAGCCTTCCTAACATACACTAAATAAAACAACGCACAAAGCCCCAAACGAAACCGCGTAACTTCGTTAAATAAACGAGCCCCCTCACCCCCCTTCAACCCCTAACCACGAGGGTGGGATGAATTTTTAACACCGGATGCGTTCCGGTACTATTGTAGCCCAGGTACGAGGGGTTGTTGAATTTTTGACAGCGTACAACCCATTATGAAAGAATGCAACAGGTTTGGGAATACAGTAGGTCACCAGATAATTACCAGACATCGTCAATTTGGTAGCGTCTTCGGTGCAGCGTAGAGTGGTTAACGAGACATGGTATAAACAATTTCAATTGTAATGCTTAATTGTTAATAAAGTTAATACTAACCTTTATTAACAATTTTGGTTGATATTGTCCAACCCAACCAACTTCGTTAACACTTTACGATTACTCGTAATTATGTATTGTAAGTTGACCAAGACCTATTGCAACTACGGAGCTAGACAACTCGTTGTATTTTATTTAGCCGTTAGACATTAATTACAGAGACGCTTAAGTTTCTATAATTAATGCATTAAACATGGCTATAAAATCGTAGGACAGCTAATCCTACAAATCCCATAAAATCAAGGGTATGAAAATGAACGGTGGCGTCATAACGCCACTACTTGTCTTGCTCATAATAATATTTGCAAGCTTCTGTGAGGTGGAGATACCTCCCCAGTCGAGGTGCTCCAAATATGAGCTAGCTGACATTCCGCTGCGCCCTGCCTCTCTAAAAATAAATACCTAAATGTAATATGGAAACGCACGACCTACTGTAGAAGTCCTAATGCATTGTGGCATGATCCGCTGTTCCCAGCCAACGTTAGCTCGCCAAGTGAATCAAGTGTTTTCCGGATTTCGTCCACTTACCTGAAACAAGAAAATAAATCATTATTATCTTCAACATGTTTTTAGGGGTTCCATAGCCCCTAAGATAGCCACAAATAGCAGATAGATAGATTAAGACTACAAAAATTATGAGGTGTATACTACAGCGTGTGACTTTCATAAGAACATTTATTTTAAGGGCTGAAAGTATAAGCCCTAATGAACGAAAATTGGTATCTCTAGTTTAAAATAAACGGTTTTTTTTTTCATACAAATTAATTCGGCCCGCAATGTATTGGTAACAAAGCTAACAACTGACAGTAACTAGCTCTGCCTCTCTGAAACGTCAAGTGAATGTTAGCAGTACATTGCTGCTCGAGAAAATTTAAAAAATTAATAACTCTCCATTAGAAAAGGTAATTGTTATACTTTTTCGATAAAACGGTTCACAGCACTGAAAGCTATCGTTCCTTAAAATAAATGTTCTTATGAAAGTCACACACTGTATGAATTAAATTCGTTGTGTAGTCAACTTGCTTATATATATAATTAAAATTGTTAACTTCCAAGGATCGCCTGGTCGGTTTTGTACATTTCTGCAGCCGGTCGGTAGTATAGTCGAGTTAATAAATATATGTACGCTCCCAAAGGTTCAAAAATATCTGAGCAACCATATAATTCGACTGTACAAATTCGTGGAATGCACGCGACGTGTTTTGTTTCGAGCGGAACATCAATTAATGTTTGATACGGTGTGTGACAATACATTGATATTGCGGTCTAATGTACAACGCGGTCGATATCTCCTTAACGCTTTGGGCACCAATAACACTTAAAGATGTAAGTGGTTGTGCCCACGGCGCCAAGAACAAAGGTGAAGTCGTCAGCTTTACGCTTCCTCGTATCCACCCACTGTTGAGTACAGGCCTCTTCTTTACCACGCCACTCTCCTCGATCCTGGAGCCGTAGCATGGTTGGCCTTGTCACGCGATAGGTGATAGGATAGAGCGTGCGTCACTGGCTGTCACCGTTCGATAGAACGAGACGACGCTCTTATCTTGACACTTGTCGCGTGATAAGGCCAACCATGCTACGGCTCCTGTGCTAATCTCATGCACTGTTTGCTTCTAGTTCGGCAATATCATCTATCCATCGGGCTGGTGGTCTGCCCGCTGACCGTTTCGATGACCTTGGCCGCCATTCAGTAACCCGTTTTGTCCATCTCCCATCGATTCACTTCGCCAAGTGTCCCGCCCAATAGTTAATACTAGCGGTAATATCTGTCTCTCCTACTGTCCAAATAAACAATGACGTTGTCGTAGTTATCTTTTAATTATTTACGTGGTCGGTTTATAGATTCCTGCAGTACAAGTTGGTGGGATGCACATGGCGTGTTTCGAGCGCTCTATCAATTAATGTTTGACACGGTGTTGGACACTATGCCGAGAGTGCGGTGCAATGTACAACGCGGTCGATATCTCCTTAATATTAGATGCAATATGTTACTTGTATTGTTTGAAACAATTCAACAATAATGTAATGATATTAGTAAATGGGTCATACAGAGATATACGTTCTCATCCTTCCTGTGGACATGCTAAAGTTAGGAGGTATGAAGCCCAATTTTTGATAAAATTTCTATTCCTAAGCGTTTTTCTGGGTTGTATCCTATCGAACACTGTGCGTGACGTGGCCGCGTGGCAAAATGGAACGTGAGTGAAATATTTTTTCGCAAATATTTACTAACATTTTTGACTTTAAGTCTCACTTGCTCTGCACGTAATAATGGCGCAGGAATAATTAGGTCATTTTAATTTTTATTGACGCCATCACTTACTCCGACGAACTTCGTGAGTGACTGCACGGCGATCAGGTGATATTGGCGCGAAAGCAGAGCGTATGGTGAGTTTAATGGCACGCGTGCCAAGCCCACATCACCATTGTATAGTATTTAGTGTTCTGGGGAAACTACGAACTTTCGTGCTTCCTACTAATATCATTAATGCGAAAGTTTGGATGTTTAGATGTTTGTTACTCAATCACGCTTAAACGATTCAACCGATTTGGATGAAATTTTGCACGAAGATAGTTTATAGCCTGGATTCAAATATAGGATAGTTTTTACGCAGACGAAGTCGCGGGCGGAAACTAGTTTTAGCTATATGCTAAAACTAAATTAAAAATCAAAAACCGATCAACGCATCACAACGTTGTATTTCCAATGCATTCAACCAATCAGCTCAGCGGTGCGACTGTTAACTTCTCGCAACAATACCATTCTGCACAATGCAACGCAATCCGCGAAATCGCCGTTAAAATATACAACAGCCGGTGTTGTGTGGCGCAGTTGAATGTAAAACAGTATGGCAAAACAGTTAAATGGGTCAATCAACTTTTTCTTGTTGTAATTCTGTCCCGGTAAGCCAGGAGACAACGGTGACAGAGTTTCTTAGGAAAATACTATAAATTGAACTCTATCATTGTTAAGGATATGCCCCACCATAGAATGGGATTACCAATATAATAAAAACACTTGTTTAGCCATTGAATTGATTATCATATTAATACATGTTTCTTAATTATCATATTAATACATATTTGTTTAGTGGATTTAAGCCCCATAAAATCATACTTTTAAAGAGCAACCCCAGAGTTTTGATTGATTTGATTGATTGATTGATTTACTTAGAATGAATTGACTATACTATTATTATTAGTCCCATAAGATGGAATGACGACCTGGTTAAGGTCGCGGGGTCTACCCACGCTTCGTCTTTCGGGATGCGGGTGGCGCTCTTTGGGGGAGGCCTATGTGGAGCAGTGGATGTCTTTCGGCTGATATGATGATGATTATGATGAAAGGGCTAAGTAATTATTAATTGGTCATCTTAATTGTGTTCAATTAAGATGATACTGTTCACAGTTAATAAACACCAATAAACAATATGTTTGGCGAAATATTTGTTATTTTTTTTTTGGAAAATACAAGGTACAATTTAGTTACAAAAATCTAATTATAACGATATCAGAACATTGTTCCATGTTTCGGGATTTGAAATGTTGTTACTTATAGTGATGTGCAAATTGCGGAAAGTTTCCAGAAAAATTGGAAATGTTCTCAGAAATTTCTAGATAAGATAAGATAAGAAAGTTTCAATTCCCATACAAAAATGAGGGAAATTTCCGAAATTTTCCTATGTTAAAATGCAGAAAAAATTTGCAACATAGGAAACTTTTCGTCGGCACATCAGTATACCATAAAAAGGTAAAAAGGAAACCCTTAGAACGACTTGACTGAGTTTTTTTTTCCACTAGTCACTACTGATGTTACCAAAGTATCCGTACTGTTCGCACCTACGCGGTGTTCCAGTGGAATTGCCTACAGGGATGGATCGCGGCCATTTTGATTTTTTATTCATAGGGCAACACCTGTCGATCGTTCGCGAGGTATTCAGACGGGCATAAATAAAATAGAGCGACCGGATTCGACGGATTGCCCAATAAATAGTGTAGCAACACTGGTAGTAGCTGTACCTAACCTAATACCTACTTGGACGTTAAACAGAAAATAATTTCAGTCTAAGGAATATAGTTCTCAATCTTGTGGGCACAGTGAGTTAGGGAACAGACACCGCAGCTACAAAATATAACAACAGAACTCTAGCTAGCATGATCGCGTTTATGTCGGACATAAAGCATTCGTCCTTCTCGCATGCTCTTTGCTAGTAAGGGACGAACAAGATCACCCGCCAGCTGTGTCGCTGTTAGAAAGAAAGAAAGAAAAAACATTTATTCGTGAAAAAAAATACATAAAAACCAACTGTCACAACCCAGCGTGATGCTGGCAGCGCCAGCGCTGGTCTTCCGTTGTGAAACACGATCAATGACGCCACGATCGCACACAAGGACAAGTGTTAGTTAGGCATACAGTGACTTCTATTGCATTGTATCGCAGCCGTGAAAACACGAAATTGGAGAAGGTCTCCTGGCCCCTAATGCAACTTGACATTTATTGATATGCGACAACGACATCGCTGTAAATACGAGTAAATATCGGCTCAACCAGTACCGATAGTGATCGGCGACCATATTACTTATAGCTCAAGCTATGTACGGTAAATTGACAATCTTTCTAAAGTGACAATTTTCAAGTTGCTGAAACAGGGACCCGTCCGTCGAGCCTGAAACATGTTGCATTGGCTATGTTGTATTGACTGTCAAAAAGTATTTATCGGATCTCTGCCAGCAAGGCAAACTGAATCACAATATCGCAAAACGTCTCGAAACACCGGATGAAAAACCTCTCTTGCAGTGACAATCACTAGCTCTATCTTACAGTAAAAAATGTCTCAAAACGAGGATATCCCTCATCATAATTAACCCCTTGAAAGAGCGATTGTCGTTAGACCCGACCAGTCAATATATCTCCCTAACGATAGTCTTGAGCATCCAAAGAAGGGTTCATTGAAAGTTTAACCACTTCATTTTTTCTGAAGCCTTTCGTCTTTTGTTTTTATTGATGGGGCAAGGGTGTGAGTTAGCGCTTGTCGGGGCGCGATTAACGTAGTCATTGATCAAGTAGAACTTGACTTTCAGTATGCTGGAGTGTAATTTACTAATTTTAAATATTGGACATTGTCCTGTTGCGTTTATATCATAAGGGTCGGTTAGAGACTTAAGTTGCGTATTTTTTATTTAATTCAGACTCTGGGTCCATATAAAAGTTAGTACTTAATTACAGTAAAAAGACTTACAAAACCAGAGGTTAATACAAATTACTATCCATAATTACATTAATTATACATTAGAAACAAACAAGAATCCAGTGACTCTTTTCAAGTGGACACCTAGGTCTAACTGGTGGGACTGAGTAAAGTAAATTTTATTTCTGAGTAGATTCACATATGCCCTTACAAACACATAATACTCAAGAGGGGTATTCAGGTAACGTTTCCAACGCGCGGTAGGACAGTGAAAAAGTCATTTTTCCATATAAAATTTGACATCTAGATCTACCTAACGTACGTACAATGCGTTACGTGATCGACCTGCTGGACTACTAGTATAGGTACTCAAAATTCGCTTAGGTACTTGTAGTTAACGATATGGAACCTGCATTTTGTCCATGACATACATACCTACATATGCTAACTCACGCTTGTATTCCATATTTTGTCCATTAAACCGCGAACATTTAGATTCCTCATTAACCATTAATGACATCGAACATTAATTTATTGCGAATGCAACTTAAATTCCGCCGGTCTAATTAGCGGCCGCTTATTAACAACAGCTACCCACAACTACGAGTCTGATACAACCAATCTATAACTAATCTTCGATTACGCGTAGTTGTTACGAATCTCAGGTTCAATATAAACTAGTGGTTAGTTGTGAGGTGTGTCAAACGAGTTGTAAATCGAACAGCAGGCGTATCCGGAAGCGTCTCAGTGATCGATACATGGCATTTGGCATCGATCGAAGCCCGGTATGCGACTAATGCGATGCTCTCGTTTGGCGCCCGGCGCATGCGACGACAGACGACCGATGTTACATCAATGTCTATGTACACGTCTCTACATATACATATACATTCAAGCCATTTCAGCGCTGTATAATGCTCTTGTGAGAAGCCAATTAGAGTCCAATGCTGCAATATGGGCCCCACACGAGAAAAAGTATATCCTCATGTTAGAAAGGATACAAAATAAGTTTACTCGGTATCTGTACTGGAATCGGTACGGAGTCTACCCTTTCGATCCGCTGATCCTACAGACTTCGTAATAGGCATGGAAGGCTAGAATAGATTGGAAACGCGCAGGGATATGACTCTAGCATGTTACCTGGTCCGAGTTGTACGGGGTAATATCTGCAACCCGGGTTTCGGAGCCGAGCGGCAGGACCAACTTGCTTAGTAAAACGCCTCTCAGTCGCGCCGTACACACACTAAATCTAGTTGCTGACCAAAGTGACCTATTTTATTGTTCTATGTCCGAATTTGTTAAAGTATGTTTGTGTGTCTTGTGCAAGTATTATATTAAGTAGGTTAAGTCAATTATTTAAGGCGCTATTGCATTAGGTGTAACCTGTAATAATAGTTGCTGTTTGAAATAAATAAATAAATATTGCAGCCTTTATTGCCGTCTTCGGACACAGGCGTCCTCCACGCCTGTAGATTCATTGTCATTATGCAATTCCTAGAAGCTTGGTAGCAGACATCGTTCTTCAACGTTCTTTGTGTAAACCATCACCACACTGCCATAGATCACTGTCGTCATGGGTAGATCACCCGTTCACCTCTATCTACTTTGGGTATTCGCGCGTGGTCTCCACTTGAGAGTTCATCTTACCCAACGATCATATTTTAATTAGACGTATACAGTCACGCAGATAAAAGGTTTGACTTAATTAAATGGTGTTGAACCCTATCGATTTCAATCGACTAGCTAGATCATAAAAATGTATCGAAAATGAGCCGACAAATGACATATTTAGATTTTTAATAAGCAGTGAAAACCGTCTATTTTTTAGTTCACGCTAAACTATTTACTTAATACTTCTTCGAGCAACGTTACCGCATCGTTCCGAGTAGTTTTCATTTCTTGGGTCACTTTTCTAAAAGACTAGTTTCTTTCACGCATGGAGCTTTTCAATACATTATCCTCAACCATTAAGTCTCAATGTTTGCGGGTAGTTTTATAATACACCCCGCTTACCACTTGGTCTTTTACATCTATAAAAAAGATGATAAACGGCTACCATAAAGGGCACTTTAGTGTGGGACCGAAACTGTAGGGATGGACCCTACTACATCCCTTAAAAACACGTGTTATACATTTTCTGTTCGTATCTTCATCGATTTACGCTATGGTATGTTATGAAATTCGGCCCAATAACTCTTGGAATTTTGTAGTGTACCCCTACCAATGTAGTAAGTAGTGTCAGTTTGTCTGTGAAATTGTTACTGAACGTTTTCACAAGTGCAATCACGAGATTTAAATCCAATATGCCCCGATCAGTAATCGAACCCGACGCTTGCACAATCCGCGTCAGGCATCTGCTTATCGTCGAGAATAGAGTTTTAATTGTGCGCTATTTCGGTCACTTTGAGCGCTTAAGAGATCGTCTGGTTAGTGTTCGGTGTTTAGGTTTTTCGGGGTTAGTGACCTTTTGATTGTGATCGTTAAAGTCTTTGAAGTATGTTAGCTATTAAAAAATACAACGCAGATTAGCACGTAAGGCTTGACTGTTAGTGTTAATTGTATGCAATAAATAAATAAATAAATAAATAAATAAAGTACTTCAATTTTGGTGCTATTCAAGTCAACAACATCTGAGGAATATAAAAGTTTAAAATACCACGAGGGGCCACGGGGCCCAATCAGTGAGTTGAAATTGTATGTGAATCATATAGGTTCATGCAGTTTCTTTTACACAAGCATAACCAAGTGTGTGTGCCACCGGCGTTCTGATGTTGTCAATTTGATGTGTTTCAAAACAAATTGCATTTATAACCAAAGCAAGGGCCTTTGTATGTAGACAAACCATGATAACATGGTAGATTTCTCACGTTCAATACATATAATTCAACCTCTTAGGTATGAACTAATTAGTTGCCCGCACGGCTCCGCCGGGTATTATATTAATCATAAGCCAAGTCCCGGGATAAAACATAGCTTAAGTGCATTCCAAAGTTCCATTCTCTACACTGGTGGAAGACATTTTGAAATCGGATCAGTAGTTCAGGTGATTCATCATCATCATCATCATCATCATCATATCAGCCGAAAGACGTCCACTGCTGGACATAGGCCTCCCCCAGAGAGTTCCAAATTGACCGGTCCTGCGCCACCCGCAGTTCAGGTGATTACGTCTACATAAAAAAATTACAAAGCTACACTCTCACAAACTTCACCTCTTTATAATATTACTAGTTGGCTCTATGAGCTGTAGAACTCGCGACATTTTTTTTTTGTTTTTATTATGTAATTTAAAAATAAATAATATAAATTGGAAAAAGAATTTCACGAGAATCGGTTGAGAAATGCGACCTGTAGAGGAGAACAGTGGGACAGCGGGACAGACACCGGACAAACGATTTTCGTCCCAAGCTGAAGCATAGAACTTCGTGCGCTTCGCTCGCTCGTTCGATTAGCATAGATTACAGAAGTACCTGCGGCGAATAGTAAAATCTAACAGTCATAATGCTACGCCACGCGACGAGCCATGCCACGAGCTGTCAAAGTATTTCACAAAAACCAGTATTTCCCAGGTGTACAAGAATACGAGTTTGCAACTGCAAATCCGTGCCAACAACAAAAAATTCAATCCAAAACTGCACCGAACATAAAACTTTTATTTTTAGCATGAATGAGCACGAGAACTATTCCACTCTAGCCATCAAAAGCCACTTATTCATTTCATGTCCGTCATGTTGTACAAATTGCTTTTTTACACAAACATAAACAAAGTCAGGGCGTAAATCAAGCGTGGCGTCATTCAAAATAAGAGCTACCGGTGTTCAAGCGCAGAGTACAGTTGTGAAACAGTAATGCAACGAGCGAATACCTCGTTTATTATAATCCAAAGTTTAGCGCTTCTTTCACGACAAGCCGAATGAATTCTGAGTATTTTTATTGAAAAGTAAAAGAATATATGGACATGAAATATGAATAATATCACAGTTTTTAAAATTGTGAATACAGGGTGTAAAGTAAAGCGTGTGCCAAACGACTAGGGAAGGTGTCAAAATTCAACGTTGGAACTGGAACACACCACGCCACGGCCTAACAGAAAATACTATAGGCGCACCGCTGAATGTGGTCAATTTATTACGTCCATCCATTTGTTGTACAGACAAACGGCGCGGCAAGGCGTTAGGCATCATCAGCTTTACAACGCAATGACCCTTAAAAACATCACTCTTGGCTCGGGTACTCAGGTCTCGAGTTCTTGTCATACAACATCGTGCTACGCATCCAATAGTTACTCTAACTGAGGATGTTTAAACTGGAATGTTTTGTAAACGAACAATTTGAAAGATTCCCTACTTGAGAGCTTTTACCCAGCACTGGTCACGAAAAATATGCACATTTAAACAACATCATACTGTTATCACTTTGTATGCTGCGACACCCATATATCCGGTACGGAGCGACGTTTGTTTTGACTGCCGGCTGCAGTGATTTGAAACAACTTCTGTTAGGAACTCCACATGCGCTCCACACCACACCCAATCTCGAGAGTACAAAGTATTAGTTTAATTGGATAAATATACGATGATTTTGTCACAGGTAACTATTGAAGTAAAGTTAGATGAGGAACAGAGTATGAGGAATTTATTAAATGAGTTTCGGTTACCGACTTCAATGATGAGCAAATGAGAATCTAGAAGAAGAAAGTAACGATTATAAAATCAAATAAAACAAATCCATTATTGAAATAAATTAAAAACCCTTTATGAAGTAACGGCTGACTAAGCATCTGAAAGTTTACGAGTATCATAGCCTTATTTATTTCAAGTCTAACAGATATTTTTGCAAAGGCAATTATCATCATTATAAATTTAAGAGTTCTTTAAAGACTCTTGTGAGCGTAGTTTTCTCCATCTGGCTCTATATCCACCTCCTAGATTTCCTTATACGACATGACAACTACCTTTTTACAAGCTTTTATTTAGTTTCACCTGTCCCGATGTTTGTCATCAAATTAAATTTGATCCACTTCCCGGTAACCGATTGAGCTGAAATTTTGCATACATGTGTGAAACGCGTGACAATGCAATATTATGATGACATGGTGCTGATCTGATGATGAAGTTGGAAGATGGCCATAGGAACTTTGCAATGAAACGACATAACGTCAACAACGATTCTAACGAACCCAAACTCATCGAGTTCGTTAGAATCGTCTCAATGAGTAGTTGATGACGGTATACAGAAAAGTACAGTCGGCAATAAAAGCTTGTACCAAAAATGAAATTTTTGACACAAACTTATTCTTGTTTTTTTTCGAAGGCATTATACCTATTAATAAAAAGTGATGGAAGTGATGTCAGTAATTTTACTAACACTTCGTGTATATTCAATGTTCTCTATTAAAATTTCTCACCCATATTCGCATCGAAAATGAAGACTACCAATAATAATTAAAATAAGTAACGTTAAATTCAAACGGAAATGACAGAAATTATCGCCAACATTGATATTATTAAACCGACATTATTTCCCACTTCCCACTTGCACTTGCCATTAACTTGCAGTCATTGCAAAATCGAACTTATGACAATCAAAATAAGATTTAGGAACAGTAAATCGAGATGTGACGTTTCTATTTCAGGTGTAAGGGAACGTGATCACAGAACGCATCGCTTTGAGGACTTATAATGCGATTTATAGTAACATTGCAAGTTTAAACTGTCATCGTTTGTCAGCGTGCAGTAAAGCCATGGTTAGTCCGGTCAATAAGTGCAAGAGAACATTTTTTTAGTACCACTGATGCTAACGGTAAAGGGAGAACAGCTACTGCAGAGAGGTAAAAATCCTATAGACAATCAATTTTATTGATTTGATGATTAACACATAACGTTACGACACGTCAGATAAGAATGACTCATGCTTTAGTAGCGCCGATATTTATGAGTCTGACTGCAGGCAAGGTCTCCTAGCAGTTTCACAGATTAAGTAGCTTTACTGACAGGACTCACAGTCACAACCGCGATAAAAAAAAAAACAGAAAACTTAAGGATTGGAAGCAGCTGGTGACAAGTCGCCAAAAACTTCAACACGGACAGGACCTTCAGCAATGAAGACCACGACAGTCGAAGATTTACAAATAAAAGCAGTTTCTTCTTTGATCGGAGTAACTTATGAGTCGCACAAATATGATATGAAAGAAATAAAGAACATAAGCTCATAACAGTAAATATCGCTCGGCTCAACCATCGTAGAGAAAAGACAATGTAACGCGAAACATGCACGCGTATTTTACTGTTACTTTATCAGAAGAACAATGATTTATTTTCATAAACATTACTAGAATAGACTTTAACCTAACATAAAAAACCGGCCAAGTGCGTGTCGGACCACGCACAACGAAGGGTTCCGTGCATATTAAAAAGGTCATATCATCACAGAAATCTTACTGCACTTACGTCATTTTCTAGAGGGAAGGCAGTTTTTCAGAAATATCTGATCTTGTTCAAAACTATTTTTGGTGAAAGGATTTAATAAGCCATCATATCGGACACATTAACTGATTAATCGATATGACAAGGTCACTGTCAAATCTCCCAAAATGTTCCAAACCCCAAGACCTATTATAAATTGAGCAAGCTACAGGACCAACAGTTGCAGATTTGCTGAAATTTAAAATTCCAAAGTAAAAGTTTTCAGTGAAAATAGTAGATATTCATTCGACTTCACTTTGAATATTATAGGAAATCTCCAATTCAAATATAATGGCAGATCAAGTTTCCATAGATAAACTAAAATGGGGTTCGTCATGATATTAATTCAGCGGGGGTAGCCCGGCTATAAAATACGCATATTAGGCGCTCCGTCATATAGAAGTGGTTCATCGATTCAGGTAACGGAAAATTTATATGATCACTCGAATATTTCTGTCTCCAGCGGGTCGATAACGCAACGCATTGTACACGCCTCAGGTAGATCTAAATGTCACTTTTTATATGGAAAAATGACAGTTGGATCTACCTAACGCGCGTTCAAAACGTTACGTGATTACCCCTCTGAAAGTTATGTCATGTTAGAGACGCACATATTTATTTTTATTTATTTATTTTATTTTGTGTTATGTTTGTATTCTTTCAACACAATAAAACGTTCTTCTAACTACATAGATATCTGAGGAAAGTATATTGAATTTTTACGATTACGATACAGAAATAAAGATATTATATTTTTTTTGGAAATATCTCGTAAATAAGAATAAAAATCTTGAAAGATTTTTTACACCATTATGGTGGCAAACGAGCATACGGCCTGCCTGAAGGTAGTCAAACACAGTAGCCTACGGCCGCTTATATGAAATACCTTCATTTTTATAACTAAAATTGCTAAACTTAAGTGGCAGTGGGCGGGGCACATTGCACGTAGAACCGATGGCCGTTGGGGGCGGAAAGGTTCTCGAGTGGCGACCACGTACCGGAAGGCGCGGCGTGGGTAGGTGGACTGATGACCTGGTAAAGGTCGCGGGAGTCCGCTGGATGCGGGTGGCGCAGGACCGGTCAATTTGGAACACTCTGGGGGAGGCCTATATCCAGCAGTGGACGTCTTTTGGCTGATATGATGATGATGATGATGATGTTGTAACTAAAAATATTCGAATATGAAATACTTAATAATGATCTCATGCAGCGACTTGTAACAAACTTGTGTAATATACCATGAATGTCACCAATACATACCTACTTTTTAAGCGTAAAATAAAATCCCAAGCACCTCCACCAAGTGGCAATCTTGGCCGCTTATTCTAAACACCTGTATGACGCGGCACGTTCGGAATGAGATACGTGATGCCGGAATACGTTCCCTTTGCGTAAACCATTTATACTAGTGCCTCTGTAAGGTGTAAAATTCGCGAGCCTGTCTTTTTAGGGTTCCATACCCAAAGGGTAAAAACGGGACCCTATTACTAAGACTTCGCTGTTCGTCCATCTGTCTGTCCGTCTGTCACCAAGCTGTATCTCATGAACCGTGATAGTTAGACAGTTGAAATTTTTACAGATGATGTATGTCTGTTGCCGCTATTATACAAACTGTGCAAACGGTTTTGTGGGACTCTATAATAGTATATGCTGTTATATCATTTCTTAATAAATAAATAAATAGATAGAAATAGATAAGACAAATACTAAAAGACAGTTTTTGTGGACAATCTTACACAAATCGACCTAGTCCCAAACTAAGCAAAGCTTGTACTATGGGTGCTAGACGACGATAAAGATACTTATATAGATAAATACATACTTAAATACATAGAAAACATCCATGACCCGAGAACAAATATTCGTGCTCATCACACAAATAAATGCCCGTACCGGGATTCGAACCCAGGACCTCTTGCTTCGTAGGCAGGGTCACTACCAACTAGGCTAAAGCAGTCGTCAATCGAATAAAATAAATATTTAAGGGACTACCATACAACAAACTAGAGTTTTACTCGTTTTTTTTTATAGATAATGGTACGGAACCCTTCGAGCGGGAGTCCGACTCGTATTTGGCCGGATTTTTTTTAACTTCGAAAATGTGACTCGACAAAAGCGCCTTACGAGCAGAGCGCCCACCTAGCGGGTTCTTGACTCTGAAATTGACAGCTTTGTCAATGTCAATGGTACAAAATAAAAAGGGATAATGCCACGGATAGTAGTCAAAACTGTTTGCCAACTAGGCGGCACAGACCATCCACAATCGCGATTAAAAAAGAGAGAAAGAGTAAGAGAGAGAGAGTTATTTTACAATAACAAACCTCAATTGCAGCAATACTCTAAAACGTACTTGATCCCAAGGCGCTTTTGAATAGTGTATAATATGTTTACACTTGTGCACCTTACTGCATTGAAATAAGGCTGAAAATGTAAACATATCTTTGGCGTCGCTGTACGACAAGCAACTAAATTGGCCAGCTGCTTTTGAAGACGGCAACACGATCTCACAGAAAATTGAAGTGAAGTAAGCTCCGCTCGCTCAATTTTGACAATATTGCCAATATAGTAGTGTTGTATCTCGATAGGTTTATTTTGAAAGGATTTGAAAACAGAATAAATCAGGATGATAAAGAGTTTATGATTGTACCCAAGAGAGAATGATAGTGTCATATCGATGTATTTCAATGCCAGAATTTAAATATTTCGCCCAAACTAATCGATCTTGTCGCTTGTTTTAATGGGCAGAGTATACGTAATTTTACGCCTGGATTTCCTTTATATCGCGTCTCGAGACAAACATTTGCCCCCATTTCACCCCCAAAGAAGACAATTTTAGGGATAAAATTATCCTTTGTTCATCCTAGGGTCTCAAACTATCTCGATTCCATATTTCAATTAAATCGGTTCAGCGGTTTAGGCGTGAAAAGGTAACAGACAGACAGACAGAGTTACTTTCGTATTTGTAATTTATAATATTAAGTATGGATATACATACATAGCATAGATAGTATGGATAAATACTTTAGATGCTTGTCAATCTTTCAAACATCCCATGTAGGGATTTGAAGCCAGAACCGCTACTTTCGCAAGCGGTAATGTCCCGCCAACGCTAACCGAAACGTACTACCATAGATTCGAGTCATTCCAATTTGTTTTCAACTTGTTGTTACTCGCTCACTACTAAGCCTACGCTCGTAGCGCTACGCCGTAGTCCGTAGCGGTTTAACATATTTACTGCCAAGAACCGCTACGCGCTACGCTCGTAGCCGATCCCGTGTTGATTCCCGTATGTATCGGAAAGCAACTACGGCGCCAGGCAGCCGCTAGGAGGGTTCCTGGCAGTAAAAGTGTTAATCTCCATAGTTAAAATAAAAATAAAAAATAAAATAAAAATCTTTTATTGCAGACCAAATGATCCATAGGATGTTAGTAACACATTTTGACTTAATAACTATGTTAGTATTAGGCATAGAAAAGTACAAATAAAAATAAAAAACAAGACAACAATGAAAACAATATTCTCATCCCACGCCCAGGCTTCCCGCGATTGGACGCTGCCTCAACCTATTTGGCCCTCCCGATGGCCAGTTCGACCCAATATTTTATTATGGGGCAGTCAAGCCTCTCCGACAATACCCTGAGGAGGCCATTCCCGCTGCCACGCACTCGCCTGAGTAGTGATCCAACACGCTTGCGTCTAATTGCGAAAAAGTCATCAGTTCGTGCTTCAGAAAACATGTTGGAAGCACTACAGTGCTTCGGCAGCCGCAACAGCATCCTCAGGATATTGTTGTATTGGACCCTCAGCGCGTTGTACGTCCTCTGCGCAAAACCTACCCACAGACTGCAGGTGTAGAACGTCTGACAGTAAGCCCTGTTAAGGAGCGAAAATCGTCCGTAGCCCTCAGACGCATGTGTGTTAGCGCTCAATGGGTTATTAAGGTGTAAGGTGTAATGTATGAAATCATCATCCGCTAGTAATCGCCCGCCCACTGCTGAGCATAAGCCTCTCTCCGAGTACACCACTTATCCCGGCCCTGCTAGTCTCATCCAGGAATAGATATACATATATATATTTGTCAAGACATAATAAAGAAGCCCGCGTGACTGTGACTGTGAAGCATATTCTAGACATATATCATAAAATAAATGGCACACAAGTTAGCCACTCCAATCTCGCTAATCATCCTACATTGCTAGATTCAAAGCGAAATTCAACCGGGAAATTCATATTAATAGTCAGTGTTAAGAATATAGCGAGAGTGCGGAATCCGGGATGGAATCCCCGGGCGACTCCCGCGCGAAACCGATTAGAGGGCAACATTAACCACTCGGCGATTTGTATTTTTCTCCCGACGGACACTTAGGGTTGCCAGTCAATTTTTATTACGCATTATTCATTAACGCATTCGCTGCCGAGAATCGCTACGCGTTACGAAAGCGGCCTAGTTTTCTTCCGTGTCCTATTTTTTATTTCTCTTTCTTACAATATATAGTGTATCTTTCCATCCGTGTGAGAAGGATAAAATGAGTTACGAAGGAAATCCGGTGGAAATATTATTAAATCTGTATCACAAGAATTTCTTGAAAATATTTGCAATCGAACAATAGTAATTACGATTAAAAAAGTAAACCTGTAATTTGTCTTCATAACTATCATAGTCATTATACAGAGTGTTTTTTTTAAATGGGACAGTATGGGGAAATCCGAATCTAAAGGAGATAGAGGAAAAGTGTCCAAGGAGACATTAGGTGTTTTTTTATGTAAACAAATTTGGCTCATTAAAATTTTTGGTCAAGCGTGAGTTGTTCTTAAAAAATGATAAAGTTGGTAATTTTTTTTTTTGACGCGGATCGATTCTGTTTCATGTAAGGATTATTTCATTGTATGGAAAGAAAAAAATCTGAACAGCAGAAGTTGGTCAAATTTAATGAAAACTAATCTTCATACAGTTGGTTTATTACTTGAGTAAATGTTCGATGTGGCCGCCATCTTGTCTTATGCAGGTACGAGCACGCTTCAAGACACTTCTAGTTGCATTTAACAGAGACTTATGGTGAATTGTGTTTAAAGTGTTGTAAACAGCATCTTTTAATTCTTGTACGGAGTTGTATCGGGATTCATAAATTCGACCCTTAAGGTAACCCCATAAGAAAAAATCTAATGGCGTTAAGTCGGGCGATCGTGGGGGCCACTCGTTCCAAATTTGAATTCTTTTTTTTATAATTTCAAGACTATCGCGTGCCATGATGTTTACGAAGATTTAAAAAAATGTTCTTCTCTTGAATCATCTGGAGCTCTTATGGATTATCAAAATTTAAAATTGGAATAATTTTAAATATTTTTTCATCACACTTGCTCGAAAATGGTGTTATTATACGCAAGCGTACTGAGCTGTAATGGGCTATATTACGCCCATGGGCGTTATGGTTTTTTTTTTAAATAATAGAACCCTCTGATTGGCTTAAGCAAATCTGGTTGCTGTGTGATTGGTTGAATAAAAAAATCTAGTTGGTCACGACGCCCCGCCCCGCAAGAATACTGCTCTGTGATTGGTTGAAATATTGAACTGCGCGCTCTACTAGCACTGATCTGGAAGTGAAGTTGTCAATTTTTGATTGGTGCTGCTGTATGAAACATACATTTTTCTGTCTTTTGTTGTTATTTATTTCCTCGCAAATGTGATGAAAAACATTGTGTATAACACGGGCGTAAGAATATTGCAAACTCGAGTCATCAAAAGCCCTCCGCCTTCGGCGTCGGGCTTCTGATACACTCTCGTTAGCAATATTCCACTTACGGCCCTCGTTAAACAATGTACTATTTTACACGCCTAGGCAGCAATATTAAAAGGCGAATACTGCAATTGTATGAAGATTAGTTTTCATTAAATTTGACCAACTTCTGCTGTTCAGATTTTTTTCTTTCCATACAATGAAATAATTCTTACATGAAACAGAGTCGACCCGCGTCAAAAAAAAAATTGACCAACTTTATCATTTTTTAAGAACAACTCACGCTTGACCAAAAATTTTAATGAGCCAAATTTGTTTACATAAAAAAACACCTAATGTCTCCTTGGACACTTTTCCTCTATCTCCTTTAGATTCGGATTTCCCCATACTGTCCCATTTAAAAAAAACACTGTATATTTGTCCCAAGCCCTCCGACCATTACACTTACAATTCGAATGGAGACCTTTATTGTTTTATATGTCATCAGAGCTTCAAAACCAAGTTTGGATTTGCGAGTCACTCTCGCGCCCATGCACGCAAAGAATCGATTTGTCAGGATGTCGCCGTTGACGGAGGACATCATATTTGTCAAATCAGATGATGTGTCGTGACTTTACTTATCATTTAAAATGCTTTTCGAATAGCAATCACAATCACAACATCGTTACTTCTGCCTATATAATGTTACAATGGTCATTAAGAACTAATTATTTCTCAAGAGGTAGCAACCCTAGCCACTTTACCCCCGGTCAGCACCGGGCATCAATCTCCAGTCGACTCGCCCCCGATCGACGCCTTTGTGAGCGAACATTTATCAGCCGTTCATTATCAGCTCGTTATAAACTGTAGACTCCTATCGATGTCTGTGTAATACCTATAAGATTACAGTATTTTTTGCAACTTGTTTGTATTATTTCCTCTAGAGACAAGCACTACAACCTCGATGAAAACCGGGATTGCCTAACTCCTCTCTTTTGGCAGTCGGCAGCCTTTCCGCGCCTCGGCAATAATCTATACTATTACCCAACACCTGTCCATAAAGTGGCAATTGTCGTCCGTAACGCACGTACGAAAATCCCACTTCCTGGCCAAGGAGAGTCGTAAAAGAAAACCTCAGATCGCATATTATCGCCCTCACCTTCTGCTCGGGCCTCAAATACCTGCTATCTGAGACATTTTCTGTTCTTCAACCCTTTGTGAGTAGTTTGTTAGATAAAATAACATTGCTCACAATTTTGCGGGAATATTCTATGCAAAATATCTAGTCAAACCTACCTAATTGAATCTCAGCTATTTCCTGTATGAGACGCGGAAACGCAATCTGCATTACGAGTTGTAATTCTAAGCACAGTGGTTGCATGAAGCATAATCCCCGCTCTCAAGACAGAACAACAGACGTCTTGGAATGTGGTACAAGACAAAGGAGTGATAACACTATTACAATCTAAAAACATACTTTCATACATGACCTGGCTTCTGGAGGATATGGAGTGTTCGAATCATCGCGGTCGGTACTTACCTGAAATAAATAAATAAATGTCAATTTAATTCATATCCACTGAATTAACATAATAAAATTAATAAATAAAAACATTAATCATAATTGTTTTCTGCTTTCAATCGCCTATTGCTGACCGATCTTCGAGAACGAAATCACTCCGGTCCAGTGACCGTGAAAATTACGCTTGTTTTTCAGAAAGATAGATAGACGTCCCTACCCGCAATGTCTGTCAATGTTTATATTGTATGTTAGAATCGTGTAACACACTTGTTACACTTATTTAAACTTAGTTGGTACGAACAACGTCATCCATCCATACTACGAAATATTGTAAATGCGAAAGTAACTCTGTTTGTCTGCTACCTTTTCACGGTTAAACTGTTGAACTGTTTTAGATGAAATTTGGTATGGAGATAGTTTAAGACCCTGCGATGGACATAGGATTCCAATCTCGGAAATCATACCTTATATCGATGAAAAGGAGAGTAGAAGTTTCTATGGAAGAGCGGTAACTAATACTGCGCCTGTCGAAGGAAGCATCTTTGCATTTAAGAGTTAATTTAGATAAGACGAAAATTATACAATTTATTAATAGTAAACAGGCTACACAAGATTTAAACATAAACATTGATAGTAAAAAATTGAGCAAGTTAATTCTACAAATTTTTTAGGGGTAATCATTGACAAAAAACTAAACTGGAAGTTACACATCGAAAAAATAAATAAAAAACTTGCCAGCAGTTGCTACGCGATATCTATATTGATCAAAATAACTTCAATAGAAGTTGCCAAACAGGCATATTATGGAAATGTTTATCCTCAACTAATGTATGGTGTAATATTCTGGGGTAACTCAGTGAACGTTCAGTCCACATTTATTCTCCAAAAAAGGTGTTTGAGATTGATATTTCATGTTAAATCTAGAGAATCTCTTAGACCTGTCTTTAAACGCCACAGAATGTTAACCCTCATATGTGTATATATTAGAAATTTGTTTATTTGTCAGAGAACACAAGGAGATGTTCTTTAAAAAAAGTGATTCTAAGAAAAATCTAAGATCTCAATATCAATATGACGTATGCACAGTTATGCCTACCAGCTATATACTCAAGAAGAGCACGTTTGCCACTGGAAGTAGAATATATAATAAATTGCCGGGAATTATTAAGTCATTAGAGGGGCCTAAATTCAAGAGAAAACTGAAGGACTGGTTAATTTGCAAATGTTTTTATGACTTGAATGAATATTTTTGTGATGTAAATTCTATATTTTAAAAGTACGTCCGAAATGGGCAGACTGTTGAGACTTATTATTTTATAACATGTTATGTACACAGTTTTGACAATAAATTATATCTTATCTTATCTTATCTAAGTATCATCGCATATTTACTATTAGTCCAGGCAATGAACTGACAACTTGTATGGAAAAAATGTCAAATTTGTAAATAATTTATAATAGCAAATTTTTTTAATGTAATGGATATATTATCAATTAAATAGTTACCTAGAGGCAAAATCCAACAAAAAATCAGGCATCAAAAAAAATTAATTAGCTCCTAAAAAGTCCGGATAAATATTAATAATTTTTTTATCTTTATTTAGGTTCATTTACATTTGCTTTAAAATATTCAATAGAAATAAAATAAAAAAGACACTGAATGTTTAATTTAAATCTATATAATTACTTCCGGTTGGAAAGTTTGTTGGATTCTAGAATAACGTTTTAGAATGAAATAAACAAAAAAACGCTATTATAAATTAATGTTTGTTGAAACCGTATTTTGCCTGGAGTATATTAGATTTTGTACAGGCGTAGTATTGATAACCGAAGGCGATACGCAGACGAAGTTACGGGCAAAACCTAGTTATAAATAATAAACAACTAATTTAAATATCTGCTAGCCCAAACTCTAGTGACTCAAACATTGCACAGCATCGAACAGCGGCCGGCCGGCGTCTCGGCGCATAATCTCGTGCTGCTGCGGAATGCAACACTTCGGGTCTGATGGGAATTGTGGCAAGGAACCGAATAACACATTTATTTATTTATCAACCAAAGTACAATTGCAGCGTATGCCAAAGCATTACA
The DNA here is from genome assembly GCA_932294315.1 of Epinotia nisella. Classification (NCBI taxonomy): domain Eukaryota; kingdom Metazoa; phylum Arthropoda; class Insecta; order Lepidoptera; family Tortricidae; genus Epinotia; species Epinotia nisella. Next base: position 8,151,981 of record OW028696.1, on the reverse strand, counting down.
AACTTAAATGTACTTTTCTTACCTAAGTATTATTATTATTTTAATATAAAGACTCGAATATCCTTTTACATTGCGCTACCAGTTGCGGCCATCTGGTAGCGAACACATCGACGTGCTTCGCTGCGCACAGAGTTGAGCAGCGCCAGGGCGGTGGGGAGCGGCGCGTGGCGCATTAGCTCGCTGCGCGAGAGCGGCGTCCATTAAAATTTTCAGAGCCCCGCTAGGTTGGCACTGAGCACTCTGTTCATAAGCGGTTTTCTGTCCAAGCGAGCTTTTACAATATATCAAAATCCGCTGTTATTGCAGGTTATAAGTCTGAACGTTAATCCAAGTCACCTTCAGCAACATACATATTACGTTCACAAAAGGTGACATGAGTACATGTAACCATCGGCGACCAGTACAATCGTGCACATAAATAAAACGGCGGTTGTTAACCCCGCACTAACGACGCCCATCGTACACTTACGTGATAAAGAATTAACGCGACACACCGCCCTGTGCCATTTGTGTGCTTTACTAATTCAAAAATTGCCGCAACAAATGGTAGAGTTTAGTGGTGGTACTTGAATTATACAGTTCTCGTGAGGCGTTGTATCATGTTTAGGCGCTTAAAATATCTAAAAAACCTAGATAGAGTCTTAGAAAGATAGTTTCTCGAGGATGTGCTGTGCTGTGTTGAAGATAGAAGGACCTAAATTGGTTGCCAACACAACGCATCCTCAAGTCAATAAAGAGTCGGCAATACGCTGACCGATGGCCGTTGGGGCGGAACCCCACCACGTACCGGAAGGCAGCGTGGGTAGACCTCCCACAAGGTGGACTGATGACCTGGTAAAGGTCGCGGGAGTCCGCTGCATGCGGGTGCCAGACCCGGTCATTGTGGCACTTGGGGGAGGCCTATGTCCAGCAGTGGACGTCTTTCGGCTGATATGATGATAATGATGATGAAAGCACTGACAACTATTGTGACGGGCTAGTCTAATAGTATACTTGAAATATCTTAACACCTCGACAGTCTTGGAAGTGAAATCATGAAGCTTTTTAAGTGTACGTCCGTTCTTTTGGATGGCCTTTTTAGGGTTCCGTAGCCAAAATGGCAAAAACGGAACCCTTATAGTTTCGTCATGTCCGTCTGTCCGTCTGTCCGTCTGTCCGTCTGTCCGTCTGTCCGTCTGTCCGTATGTCACAGGCATTTTACTCGAAAACTATAAGGTGTATTTGAATAAAATTTTGAGGAAAGGTGTATTTTGTTAGCCGCTACATAGTTTTGTAATTAAAATGACAAAAAAAAAAAAATTTTAGGGGTGCACTCCATACATAAAACTAAAAGTCAAAAATTTTTTTTTCATTGTGACCCCCCGTGTAGCACATCAATCGATAGGCCTTATAAATTAAATATAAGGTTTCTTAGCATTTTTTTTGATTAAGTGAATAGAGCCGGAGATAATCGCCCCGAAAGTCACTAAAATTCTGTCCCCCCCACCTCTAATTTTTAAACGGTGTATTTTAAAAATATGGAAAAATTCATGGACATAGGGCTTATTAATTTCATTCACCGAAAATTGTTTTGAACAAGATCGGTTCAGAGGTTTTCGAGATATTGCTGAAAAACTGCCTTCCTCAAAGAAAAGGACGTAAGTGCCGTAAAATTTCTGTGACGATACGACCTTTTTAATAGGCACGGAACCCTTCGTTTTGCGTGGTCCGACACGCACTTGGCCGGTTTTTTATTATACTACGAGTGAAATGGGACCGCTGTCGAGGTATCAGTCACATAACTACGTAGGGCACACCGAAATTACTTAGGACCAAGTTACCTGAAAATCTTCTTTTGTTAAGTTAACATTGGACTTTGGAAACCATAATTAATCATTCATGTACAAAATGAGCTTTCCGAAACAACAAGCTAGATTTATAAACTTGAAAACCCGAAACTACATTTTTCCTAAATTACTTCAAATCTGTTTTTGATGACAACCCCTTTACAACTATAAAATTACAATGATATTGTTTCCCTTGGCCCGACATGTTACGTACGAAATTAGACCCCGAAGCCTAATATTGCATCAGATGAAGACAGTGAAACAAAAATCACCTTGTTAACTCGCGGTCGGCGGCCGTTATATTTGATCATTCTCTTTTATTCCCAGCGTGAAATAAAAAATAATGTGTTAATTTGTAATACGTTTTGGCCTCCGACTCGCTCTATCGTTACATAGAGTTGAGAGACGTTGCTTGTTACACAGAGTTAGAAAGGATAGATGCGGAACGGAAACTGGATTTATTTATATGAATATCTGCCTAACTAGCATGATCGCTTTTATGTCGGACATAAAGCATTCGTCATAAACGCGATCGTGCTAGCTGGGCCGGCCCATATTTTACCAACTTGACACTGTCACCTATGGTTTCACGAAGAAGCAAACATGAATCAGAGAAGCAAATATGAATAAAACTTCTCAAATTTCGATATTTAATGACATTGGTCCAAAAAAGCCTCTCCTGAACAGTGATTTTCCGTTGACGTTTCTTTTACACGAGGGGTGATTAACAAGTTTGGCATCCCTTTAAGGCTACACTTGGCATTACTTCCCATATCCATCTATACGTATATGTCTCCCAGTTATTGCGAGTTTCGGGGTCGCCAAACGTTACCCTATTGTTATTGTGTTCCATAACTGAGCATCCATATTGCCCCGAAGATAACATGCTCGGAAGTATCTCAGGATTTGTTTCTTCATCCATTTTCGTATTTACTTTCGGGCTAGGTATATAGTCTATCTGCTACCAATCTTGTTGAGTTGGTCTAAGTAATTAATGTCTGGAAGAGTATTCAATTAGTCTGGTAAATCGAAAATGGAATCATAATTTCGTTATTTCTCGCATAGCCTAGGTATCGCAGGTACAAAACCTCTATTATGTTTTGACTGTTTGTCCCTCGAGTCAGTATTTAACAAAATATACACGATAAAATACGTTCAAATCGTTTTATTTCACGAGCGAGTGAAGCGTACAAACAAAATTTTCCGTTTCAGCTTGAGCAAAAATTCTTTTGTATATCCGACTGTCTGGCTGTTCGACACTACAGGTCTACAGAATTCTCGTGCAATTTTGTGAGCAGGTTTGACACTTAATTCGTTAATTTTGACGATCTAGTTTTTTCAATATTTAACAGAAATATTATTTTTTGTTAAATTTTGAAAAAAACCGACTGGCGATTTCTTAAACTCAGAGTTTATTCATGTTACTTTGCTAAATTAAATGTATCACTTGATCATCTAATGCACTTAAAATTACACCTTTAGTGGGCATTTACAACCTTTGATCATTTGAATGTATAAGTGTTACACTCAGTGTTTTAAGTATATGATGAATGATAATGTCTTCCGGAGAAGCTTCGTAAAATGCTTTTTATCTTTAACGGTGTATCTTATTTATTATGTATTTCATTAGGATGATTTATGTAATGATTTGAATCCATTAGGAATTTCCTGTTAACTTTTGCAAGTGAATTTATTTTCTAAATTGTCCTTAACTTATACCAATATTACTAGTAGAGTTTGTTCTAGTAAAATGACGTAAAGTACTTAAAACCAACCATTGCCGACATCTATAGTTTAATTGTTATCTACAAGCAGGGTTGTAAAACAATTACACATAAAGAATAGAACTAACACTAGTAGGTACACGTGCCACACTTCGGCCAGTTTTATGACGTCTCTTTGGTATCTTTTAATTTTATATTTAGCAACAACAGCAGTTGTAAAGTCCCACGTTAAGTGAATCTTCGTCATTTTAATTAAAACAAACTCTTTGTTTATTAAAATTACATGAATATTACAAATAGGTAAATTTCGGACTTCGTCAGTTTGTATTTATGTAGTGATCTTCGGAACTACACATCCGATTTCAAAAATTCTTTCACCAGGATATAGAATGGACCTTTGTCTATAAGTTTCGCGGTTCCGGCTGGGTTCTTAGTAATTTCAACCACATTTAGATATTCAACAGTTTGACACAACACATCACAGAATGTTTTTGCTTTCGCCTACATATAGGTACTTAAAACTTTAACGATACCGAATTGGACACAAACTAATCCTATCGTAGGACATTTTCCGGTAGCATGCTCAATTACTGCTTTCAAATAGAATCTCTCTAAGAGTTGGCATAGGCACTTTTTGCTAACTGCAACTGCCATCTGACCTTCCAGTCCAGCAATAAATTAAAACAGTTCAAACGAGAGTAATATATTTTTCCAAGACTACCCTGCTGACAACTCATTTAACCTAAATCACTTGAACAGAGTGACTTCCTTCATACATAAACTCAATGTTGAAAAACGAAAAAGCATCATCAAAATTTATCCAAATTGCCACTCAACATCTTGAAGATCAGGATTAATATTTCTGTGCATTCAAATCATTAGAGGTATATCTGACTCCAGGAATTTATATGATACTGGTATACCGTTAGTCGTCCGCGCTTGCTTCCTCGCGTTTGAAGTCCAACGTTTCAGAGAGAGCGCGCGTCACATGACACACCAGTCAGCAACACATCGAGTCAAATAAATCCGTTGTAAATCAGTTTTGTATGTCAGTGTATGGCGCGGTCGGTAAATCAGCCGAATGGACATTTACTGGCGCATTAGATACAATGTAGCTGCAACTAGTTCTGGATGGACGGATTTATGGGTGATCGCCGGTTTACGCCGCTGGTCCATTTACTTATGTATTGCTGACTAATTGGTAGTGATTCGGTTACTGTTTAAAGTCTTTATGCAACCATGTTTAATTAGGTTTATCTTACGGACTGGCGGATAACTAATGCCCTCAATTCTGGCTGAAGAAATTTAATTCAAAATTATTTCTTATTTCTCATTCATTTCATATAACATTATAATTTTAACGGACACATTTGTCTACGTTTCTTTGTTTAACTGGGATATCAATGAGAAATATTGTATTTGTTTTACTTATTTCGATCAATGCTTTTCAAACATAATACAATTTTTAAAGCGATTAATTTTTTTTTCCTTGAAATCGCATGATTTTTCTAACCTTATATGGAATATGGTATATGTAGCTTCGAATCTTGGCTGTTCAATGAATTTTTCTAGGAAAGTTACTAAGAATACAACACAAGTAAGTGTAATAGTGTAGAAAATGTCCATCAGTCAAATTGTTATTCGGTTATTATTTATTTATTTATTTATTTTAAACTTTATTGCACAAAATACAAAAAAAAAAATATGTACAAATGGCGAGCTTAATGCCAGATGGCATTCTCTACCAGCTAACCATTGGGCTAAACAGAGACTTATAACAGGTGCAAAGAAGTTTATAGTTATATAATAATACCACACGATACGAAAAGTCCAAAGGCAGATGACCTAATACACACTGACCCAACGTGTGCACTACAGATTCCCTTTAGTTAACGAGAATAGGATATTGTCATATCGGTACCTCATGTATTTTTGATAAGTAATCACAAATTACTGGATTGCTGTATTCTTTTCTTCTGCACATCTATGTCTGTTTGTTTTCCAAATAAATAGAATAAAATAAATCTGCATACGGGTTAACACTCCCTTTCTGATCGCGGACCTTTCAATGGCAGTCCATTTGCACCAAGCGTAAGAGTCACATTTCTACCGAAAAAAGCAAGAAATCGCACCAGTTAATTCGAACCGAAGTGACATGATGTAATCTTTCCCCGAACACCAGTTTAGGGAGTCGACAGCCCGAAGCCGGCTAAGCCGCCATGTTTATTTTCCCTTGACGAGGAAACACGGCTGGGGATTAGAGGTTTTTTTTTTTATTTCAGTGAAGCAGCACAGAAAGGCCCGCGAGCTGTTTCGTGGTTACATAGACTGGCCGTCTCTTTCTAAGCGTCTAATTAGAAAGAGACGGCTAGTCTATCTCGCCGCGACACAGCTCGCCTGTGATAGCCGTGCCGATAGACAGTAAAAAAAACCCGTGTGGATTTTTACGCCATTAGGTAGCGACCATATTGCTGCTCAAAATAAGTTGACGCACCGCACCGTAAACGCAGCAAAATGTATGAAGAACACGTGACGAATTCGACATCTCGACGCGTATACGCGTTATGCAGTGTAATTGCGGCCATATGGGTTGTATTCTCAGATCATAGAAATAATGATCTTAGGTTGTATTGTTTTCTGGGATGAATTCCCAGACATTTTACATAGGTTCATAAATTTTGCCATTTTCAACTGTCCTTCGAAACGATCAATTCGAACTCTATGGTGTTGCATCGATATTTATAGAGTATAGGAACTTTAGGCTCCGTAATATTGTCAAGATAATCTTCGGACTAGAACATCAATTAGAGCTTTCTGTTTGCTTTTTAAACATCACCGAAGGTCAAGGTTTTAAAAACAATAGTAATGACGTAATGCGAACGTGACGTCACAATCCTCGATGGGTGACGGGCACATTCCGCGGTCCAAAGCGGCAGCAAACGATCCATATTAGTAGGTGACGAGGCGGTATTCGGACAACGCCGTTGTGTATTCAGAGAAGTAGTCAATTTCTGTAGTTGCTGGGTTGCGAATCGGGCGTAGACATAAATTAAACGTCCGAATGTTCTAACAACACTTTTTGATTTGCACCAAACACGGTACGGTACAAAAATAGACGGAGAAAGTTTATAATTTAGCCACAGAATATCCAAAAGCACAAAGAAAGTCACAGTACAGGCACAAAGCACAATAATTTAATGCTAATATTCTGAGCGTAAGCGTATAGCGAGCGAATTACGTAATTTGCATACGAGCGCGCTGGCTCGATGACCCAAAGAGGATCTCGGCCTCTGACACAAGAGACCAGAGCTATTCTTTTTTATTCTGCGCAGTCAAGAACGAAACCTCGATTCTTGAATGTTTTCTTAAGATTGAGAAAATATTTTTTTGAAAAGAGAAATGCGAATGCGTACTAACGCGCGGTACCACCTACGTCAGAGCAACATAAATATTGATCTACAATTCTTTAATCTGAAAACCTTCGGGGCCCAACTTGAGAAGCTAGGTAGGAAAAAAAAAACTGAAAAAGGGCTCATCTAATGTTCCCCTTAAATATTACAAATATCTAATTAAACTTACAACAGTATCGAAGCGCTCAAAAAGATATTTGAAACCTATTAACCCTTTGACAGCTAAAGACGGCCACAGCCGCGCGTGCGCTTTGAGCATTTTCGTTAATTTTATGTAATAAAAAGCATTACAAGTAACTGGACCCATTTTTTTTAATAGTTCATTATACGTACATTAATTTGGACATGACAATATTTATAAATATATATCAGAAGTTTCATTTTATTCGTTGTTTTGTTTTGCGCCCTCGCTGTCAAAAGGTTAATAATGACGCTCGTATGAAAATGTGAAGAGAGTACGTGACTCATGTCTGTCCATTGTACTTTTCTCTCTAGACTACGAACACATCACTCGGGAGTATCAGGGATGCAATATTTATGGAAGCCTGTTAGGCGTCCGGGATACAAATGGTCCGGTTAGCAACATCCCCTTAACACTGAAACTATACGTTGTCTGTCCCTTAACGTAATGTATGAACCGAATGGAGGGGAAGAATATAAAACGATAGAGTGTGAAATAAATGGTCAGAATCGTTAACTTCTAGGGACGAAACCCACGCCTATAAAATGGCTAGCAATAAAGTTTCCTATTTAGAGTTCCGAATATAAAGAGTCTACTAACGGGTTCCTACTGCTGGACATAGCCCTCCCCCAAAGAGTGCCAAAGTGACCGGTCCTGCGCGTCCTGCATTCAGCGGACTCACGCGACCTTTACCGTTACCGACGGCGCTATCTTCTTCCATACTTTCATATCACTCACTTTTTTTCTCTTCATATCGTCTCTCACACAGTCCATTTTCTTGGCCTGCCTCGTCTCTTTATGTGGATGGATAAATTCATGCCTAATTCTCTTTTGGTCACATGACTTTCATCCATCCGCATTATAGTCCAGACAATGAACTGACAACTTGTATGGAAAAAATGTCAAATTTGGAAAAAAATTATAATAGCTAATTTTTTTAATGTAACGGATATATTATCAATTAAATTGTTACCTAGAGGCAATATCCAACAAAAAATCAGACATCAAAAAAATATATAATTAGCTCCTAAAATGTCCGGATAAATATTAATATTTTTTTTATCTTTATTTAGGTTCATTTACATTTGCTTTAAAATATTCAATATAAATAAAATAAAAAAGACAATGAATGTTTAATTAAAATTTTATATCTATGTAATTACTTCCGGGTGGAAAGTTTGTTGGATTCTTGAATAAAGCATCTAAGAATAACGTTTTAGAATGAAATAAACAAAAAAAAACGCTATTATAAATTAATGTTTTTCGAAACCGTATTTTGCCTGCCCTCCTAGCATAACTTGACTCTCGACTTTACTCGCGCGCGAGATAGACTGTCCGTCACTTTCTGATTAATGCTGTCAAAAAGTGACAGATAGTCTTTCACGCGCGCGAGTAGAGTAGAGAGTCAAGTTATGCTGGAGTATTACGTGTCCATACCACGCGATTGGCTCTCAATTTATCCGCGACAGGTGCTACTTTCAGGCTTCTCCTTACATACACATTTCTTATTCGGTCCATCCTCGTCACACCACATATCTAACTTAACATTCTTATCTCCGTTACATGCAATCTCTTTTCATCCGTCACCTTTAAGGCCCAACATTCCGATTCACAATGGTCTTATAGAATTGCCCTTCAGCCTAAGAGGCATTCTGCCATCGCATATTGTTCCGTAGACCTGTCGCCATTTCATCCGCCCAGCGCTAACTCGGTTTTTCACTTCACGGTCGATATCACCATCAGCATCACACTGTACAAGTGAACCGAGGTACTTAAAATCGGAGCAGACTGGGAGCGTAACGCTATCTAGCTTTATTGCTGTCACACTGGAGAGACCACCAAAATCGCAGAAAGATAAATAAAAACCATGCAAAAGCATACCTATACATATATGATATAATGTATACATATACACACAATCAATAACAAAACTTTTTCTGACAATTACCCATAATATTTATGAGGCTCATAACATAAACAAACAGGCTCAGCACTTCTCTAAACAGGAGCGATAAACGTTTAACAATAAAAACAAAGTTAATGTACTGCACACATCCCTCGTAAACCCACGGTTAACTTCAAACTGACTAAACGGACCGAGAAACTGACCATTCGATGTTACCTGTGTGCTTTATGGTGCAAAATATTGCATACATATAATGTTTTGGGATAAAATTTGGGCATCACTCTCGCGAATTTGTTTTTTAACAGCTCGTGACATGGCCTAACTTTGTCCACTTCAAGTTCCATAGTAATTTTTTACAAAATTGGCCAATGGCTACCAGCAGTCACAAACTATAATTATAATAACCAAAATGTAAAGTTAAAAAACACACCAAGCATAGCTGAGAATCATGTCGACAGACAAGACTTTTGATTGAAAAAACTGCACTCAAATCGATTCATCCTTTAAGGAGCTAAGATGCCACAGACAAACACACTAATACCGGTAAATGCGGGTTACATTGGCCCTGGGGGTTACGTTGGCTCTCGCAAATTACCCCGCTTTTTTATGCATTTGAACAGGATCAAATCACCAATTCGTTAGTGCCAGCTTACTAACGTTGTCATTAGGTCTAAGTAACCCGCACTGACACACATATTAAAGTTATCACTCCTCTCGTTTGCGTCGGGGTTAAAAATAATATCAATTGTTGCACGGTTTTTGGTGCAAACCGCCATTAATCATTTAATAAAATAAAAGACGGTGTTTTGAACATAACAACATTAAAGAATTGCAGACACATTGAGATTTTCCTCTTTTATTTGTTGAAAAACAAACCGCCTTCGTTAAAATATAATACTAAGCTGTAAAGTTTTAGCACATACAGGATTTATACCTATCCAACCCTACATCAGCTAAAGATGTAAACAAGCATTATATGTCAAGTAACAACTATGATTACGCCTTGTACGTTATATTTATATGTAACCTAATGATAGTTTTGTTATTGTTCACCAGTGATACAGTAAACGGAATGCAAGTACATAATGTTTATGGAAACTGTCACGATTCACACACATTATTTTTACTAAACCACAGAGGTTAATATAAATAAGTTACATATGTGATTAAGTCTCGTTTAGTAAAAATAATAATTTGAAACTACATAGGTACCTAGTAAATAGTTAGTCCGAACTCTAGCTGTAAATAAGCCATTAATGGCTTTAGCAAGTACGAGTAATAGGTACCATGAAACTCTGCGAACTAGAATATTTGGAACTTTAAATAAAAATAAAATAAAAAAAGCATTATTTATTTTATTTAAACAATTACACAGTAACAAGTTCCAGATACAAAAGCAGAACTTAATACCATAGGGCATTCTCTATTAGTCAACCAAACTTTTTCGTTACCTACCATTTTCCCACAATGCTCTACGAGCGAAAAAAACTGTCGAGACAGCCAAATCCCCGAAACTGATATCACAAACTTACAAATGCGGTTCGACAAAAACCATTTGTGTCATCTCTACGTTCCAAATGTAACGGAAAATACGTTGCAACCGCAGTATTTTGTCTGCTAGTATAATCTTGCAGAAATCTCGTGGCAATGTATTCTCAGATCGCTCGATAATTAGATACGCTCATCATCTGCAGGCGAGACGGGGGTTGATTAATCGTGTTATTTTTTCGGTAGAGAACTTGGTTAAATTCATGAGCAATCGCTGAAGCGCATCGTTGGGTACAATACGTTTTGGAATTTACATCTAGGGAATAAGACTTAAAATTGCACGCATAAGTAGGTCGTATTTGTAGCGACTTTTTTTCTTGATTATGTAGATGGCCAGTTAGAAAAACATGTTAGTGAGGCGAAAAATTACAGCTTAATCTGGCGTAGAGATTGTTTTGGGGAGAGTTACTTCAACCACGTTTAACATTTAATGTGCAATGAACGAGGCTTCGAAGTCGTTAAGGATTTTCAACGGACTCAAATAACTAGGTACTTCGTCATTTTGTGATAATGTTTTGATTTTAAAAGTATCAACTGAACAATCTTAAAGTTGCCATACACTCGCTGCTAGAGTCTTAATTGAATAGCTAATTTTAAAACCTTGGGGGCTAAGTCGTTCCTTGAGTGAAAAATCCTAGGTCTTCAATTTACTAATACCTCAAAACATCCTGCAACGGTACAGACTTAGAACATTCTTTGCTTTCGGGATGGTTTCAATTACAGCAAGCTTTCGTGAAATAAAGCTCAGAATAAAGCTCGGCGCGTAAACTTGATCGCCATCCGTCCGAGGGGCAGCAACGGACGAGATGCTGTGAGATACGTGACACACTCGACAGGTAACAACAGTAGCGTAACCATTTTATGGCACCAATATTGAAGCAGAAAGCAGTGTCCCTTAGGTGGCCTTGGGCTAACCCTACTTAACGGAATTTTATCATAAATGGGTTATGATAAAACTAGGAGCCTGAATTTTGCAGTGGCCTAGATTATTCTGTCCCATTCATTAAATAAAAAAAAGGGAAAACATGGCAGAGTTTCTTAGAAAAATAGTGATAGCTACTTTTATGTCTTACTTTTTCTTTGGCTTATGTTGCTGTATTTTGTTGACGGAAAATGCGAGTTTTCTGTGTTGTCTCTAGGTTCTCTTTAGACTGACAGCACATAGAGCATACCAATTTCTCTTTTTATTCCTACGTCAAACTACACCAAGATTGCAAAAGAAAGAAAGATTTTTTTATTTAAAGTCACAATTTACCAACACACACAGACAACACTAGTACATTCAATTTCAAAGGCGTTATTACACGAGCAGGATTTTTATTAACTACCTGCCTAATATACAAAATGTACACGTCGGTAAGTAATGTCAAAAACAATCCAGTTTTATAACGCATATTTATAACCCGAGCCTTGATCTGCTTACTGTAACAGTAAAGTTTACTGTCCACGTTCAATTAAGCCCAGCCGGGTAACGGGGCGTTGGATTACGAGCCTGCAAGTCTTCTCCACTGTTAGGTACAAAGTTGCAGATGAAGATGGAAACCAGTACTCTAACCCATCAAATGGGAAGCAACCCATTCTTTGCCGAGGCGCAAATATTCCATACAGATATGACGCGATATCGCGTCAACGGTAACCAAAGTGTTAAGTTGACGACCTCAGTGTTTAGTTGGTATATAAGTGAAGTATAGTATTTAAGTACCTTGGTCATATGCTCACCGAGGATATGAAGGATGACTTGGATATGGAGAGGGAAAGGAGGGCTATGGCGGTAAGGGGCAATATGCTTGCCCGCAGATTTGCACGTTGTAATAGTCAAGTCAAATTGACACTCTTTAAAGCTTACTGTCAGACATTTTACACGTGCAGTCTGTGGGTGAGTTTTACGCAGAGGTCCTTTGCCGCAATTCGAGTGCAGTATAACAACATACTGAGATTGCTATTGAAGCTGCCGAAACACTGTAGTGCGTCCGGCATGTTTGCCGAGGCGCACACAGATGATTTCTTTGCGATCAGGCGAAAAAGAATAGCGTCGCTACTAAGACGTCTGAGAGGCAGCGGCAATAGCCTTCTGAGTGTGTTGGCGGAGAGGCTCGACTGTCCACTTACCAAATATTGGACTGAGGTGGCTATCGGGAGGGCAAAATAAGCCCAACCCGATATAGTAAATAAGTAGTAGTAGTAAGTTAACCGTCACTAACATAGATCATAAGTCTCTGTAACTAACAAAATATGGATCAATTTAGGTCTGAAATAAAGATATTTTATTTTATTTATTTATTATAGTAAGCCTACGAAACCGGAGGACCCGGGTTCGAATCACGGTAAGGGCATTTATTTGTGTGATGAGCATATTTTGTTGCTGAGTCATGGATGTTTTCTATGTATTAGTATTTATTTATCTACTTATATACTCGTAAGCATGTGTATCGTCGTCTAGTAGCCATAGTCCAAGCTTTGCTTAGTTTGGGACTAGGTAGATTTGTGTAAGTTTGTCCCCAAAAATTTATTTATACTCTTTGAGTGTACATAATGTACTCGGCTCTTTTCATTAGATTTTTGCTAGGGAGCGGGAAAACCATGAGCGTGTTACGGGCTACGGCACAAACGTAGCATAGCCTTACAGTAAAAATACTAACAGTTAAGTCATCGTTAATCGTCATCTTTTATTACTTCTCGCAAATATATCAGTATGCATGCTGTTTTCTCACTGTACACTGCACAGCACTCGAAACTAGTTCACATGCACGATCAATTAGACCGGACCGGATGAGCGTTACATTACGGACGACTCGAGTGCGCTCGCTGTCGCGGACTAAGTTGCGGTACAGGAGGGTTGAGTAGAGGTGTGCGCCGATGACAAAATCATCGGCGGCGGCGTCCGGTGGGATTTTGATCGGCGGCGGCGGCGTGACCGGCGTGAAATCGGCGTGGTACTTTTTTTTCGGTGTATGGTAAAATAAGTATAAAGCGTAAATTCTCATTGTGAAATAAATTAGTTTTAACACTTTCTGAAATTTAATTGCACCAAAAAAGAAACAAAAAAATATCAATTAAGAATTTCGATTTTTCTTCTTCTTTGTCGGTTCCTCAAGAATGAGGGTCGTTACTACCAAGAGCGCAGTTCTTCAAAAACATTCTCCAAACCCTCCTACTTTGGGCTATTTGTATTGTGCCTTGGATATTAACGCGCGTGGATCGCGGATTGCATCAATCTATCGTATGGGTGATCTGTCTCTACTCCTCTTTCCTTCAACGCAGCCAACCATTATCATTTTCTCCAAGCTGGACTGGTCTTGGCGGACCACGTGCCCAAATATAACGCATACGTCTGGCTTTGGTGTTGCGGTAGATGTTCCTGTTACCTCCTATACTCCTCTGAGACGTGGTGTGTGTACCGTCACCACATCGCACTCTGGATCGTGTCCACCTCCTGTGCCTCGCCTCCACCGCCTCCTCCAAATGCCTGCGATCCATCATGAAGATCAGATGGTCCGACAGAGTGCTAAACACCGAAGTCCTGCGACGAACCCGTGTTGGTGGCATTGAGGCCTATCTAACGCGTCGGCAGCTTTGGTGGTGCGGTCACGTGTCTCGTACGGCGGAGGTGAGAGTGGCGAAACGCATCTTCTACTCTGAAATGGAGGGCAAGCGGAAGCAAGGCGAACAACTCCTCCGGTACAAGGATGTCCAAAAGCGACATATGAAGAGATGTAACATTGAGCCCTCTCAATGGGAGTGTTTGGAAGCACAGCGGTCAGAATGGCGCAGGATGGTGAACATCCAAGTTCGCGAGTTCGAGGATCAGCGCAAAGTTGACCTTCACTATAAACGCGACCAGTTAAAGGCCCGCCCACCTGCTGCCATAGCATACAACTACCAGAACGGCGTACTTACGTGCCCGCAATGTGCACGTAATTTCACCGCAAGGATAGGCTATATAAGCCATCTTCGAGCGTGCGAGCGCCAAAATGCTATAGGTGTCGGAGGGGTCGCCATGACCGAAAACGGTCGGACAGATCATCATCATCAGATCTGTTCCTATTATTCTATATATTTTCCAAGCGCTTTACTGCTGTTTAAGCAATTTTCGATCTTCTGATGACCTCTTTCATACAGTCTCCGTCGTTGGAGATCTGTGAGCCTAAAGTAGACTAAGTTTTCTACTAAGTCCAGATCATGTAGTTCCCGTGCCCTCTGCATCAACCCAATTATGAATATTAGCTTCGTTTTTCCCTGATTACGTGGAGGCCCTACTGTGCACTGATCATTTCGACTTTCTTTAGAAGTCTAGCTATCTAGTTCAGTCTCATATGCAACTATATATTAGGGTCATGTCATCGGTGATTTGCAAATTGTTATTCACCAACTCAAACGCCGCCCTGTCAGCTTTCAAGCACTCTGCGCAGTCTGCGCATTATGTGTTCGCTGAACAAGACGAATAGTTGCCGGGACAGATGCAACCCTGCTTCGATTAGTCTTAAAGTATTTGGATTCTTACTTCTTATATCTTGGACTTATGGGTATGTTAAATTCTTTGCTCTTCTGGATTAACTGCCCGATATTTAGGATCTGCTCTCTTGTGCCTCTACCCTTAACTAAACCCGCTTGCTCTATAGCGATTTGTCCGCTTCTGTAGTACTCTAGACGTTTGTTTAGATTATACAATGGAACATTACCAGCAAGGAATATAAGGGAGATAAGTAGGTCGATAGTTGTCACATTTACGGGTAGAGCATTTCTTATGTAGTGGGACATCCATGGAATCTGCCCTTTGTGGTATACCCAGACCCGACCAGAGGTATTAGGGAACAGATTTCTTCATGGAATGAGTAAAAAAACTTCTAGTTACTGGAATATGCCCCAGTTGATTATGATTATAGATTGTTAGGTCAAATAATTTCACGCTCATGAATTAGTGGTCGTTCCTCTAATCCTTGAGTACAAAAAAACTAAAGTCGCAAACATTTTAACTCTATCTGATCCAATTTTACAGGAGGCTCAAAAAAACCTATTTAATTTACATCAAGGTTACATCACAATAAAAGTAATGAAATAAGTAAATGATTTGAAAAATGGAATTAAGAGGTTTGTGACTTTAGCCTACGATATCTGCCATGACGTGTATCGTATGTTCGCAAGAATTTTATAATCATGCACGTATATACGTAAACTGCAGAATTGCCGATTTATAATTTATTGCGAAGCGAATTAAAGCAAACTCTAAATGTAGAAAATTAGTAAGTGGTCATGTGCTGTAAAGATTCCTTATTCGGCATTGGAATTAAAGTTACTTAAATAAATTGCATCGAATAATTAACACTGTTCCGAAAAAAACGCAATTATGTCACGCCGATTTCACGCCGATCAAATTCATCGGCGGCGGCGGCGTGGAAAAATCGTCGGCGGCGGCGGCGCGGCGGCGCGGCGCACACGTCTAGTTGAGAGTAGTTTCTAAGTCAGGACGTGTTAGAAGAAAATATGTGACCATCCTCCTAGCGTTTTTCCTGGTTGTGCCCGGGGTCCGCTTTGACACCTAATGCCAAGATTTGTCGTAGGCACTAGTTTTACGAAATCGACTGCTATCTGACCTTCCAACCGAGAAGAAAATCTAGATCTTTGAGATTGGACAGGTTTCCTCACGATGTTTTCCTTCACCAAAAAGGTTGCGTTATTTCGCTGTCACGGACTAAGTTTCTGTATAGAACGGTTGGTAGTAGTACGTCCATGTTACGGCACATAAGGAAAATGGTGTTCATTTTTTCAGGTCAGATGGCAGTCGCTTTCGTTTTATTACATTAAGATAATATTGTTCTAAAATTGCTAACTATTTCTATTGAATGTAGGTACTTGACGAGCTTTCTGTGAATGCATTTTATTTATATACAAAGACAATTTGTAAAATTAAATGTCAATTTTCAAGGAGCAATAAATGAATCTAATCTAATCTAATCTAACGATATTAACTTCTTGCTCTCTTCACCACGGAATTGATTACTAACCCATTCATCATCATTAAACCCGTAAAGATCACAATGAAACCGGAGCATCAAACCCTCAAAGAAACGTAACGCAACGTTCATAATGAGAAAACACCGAACGAAGGACATAAATCGTCAGAACGAATAAATTCACTAAACTTAGATCAAGCCTTCATTATTACACATAATGCTAACTAAACTGGACCCTATTACCAATGAATAGGATGGCTATTTGTTTGAGAAAGCTGTAGTGAAGATTTAATTAAAGTCTCGCTGAAGATAGAAAACAAGGGCTCGTGTCCATTGTCCATTGTCTAGCGTTATTGTAATCTGATACGATTAAAATGACGTTACGGGTTAGATGAATCCTTTGGCTTTATTAATTAGACGTATGCAAAGCAATTAGTGTACGTTGATAAGGATCTAGTGGTTTCAATTGAGTGGCGCGGTCTCGTTCTGAGAAACGAAGGCATAACACATTGAAACCATATTGCCATGCGAAACACACCAAATGAAATATTTTTAATAGTAAAAATTCACTTATTTGTAAACTCTGGAAAATACTTAATATTGCCTATTATTGCATATTATTTTGAATAATTATCATGAAATGAAAGTGACAATCATTCGACAATAATGGGCGCCTTACCACGTCTTGCAGAGCTCTCAAGGATGTGTTGTGTTGTGTTACTTGTGTTGAAAGTTTTTTTTTTTTTATATTATATTTCTTACACAACAAAATTATGGAAAACTTAATCTAAATCTTCACTAAACACTGGGCATTTGTACTGATTTGACAAAACATTTAAACTTAGCATGGGCGGGTAAAATTTTACTAGTTTTAAATAAAATATGGTTCTTTCCTCTACAGTTTTGCTTTGTTTTCTTGTCTACTACTGTTTTAATAATTCTAAGTTGCAAGTTGTAAATTATATTTAGGTATGTTTGGAATGTGCGGCCGTTTGCAATTGAGTACACGCCTAAGATTGTTAAATTTACACAATATAGGTAGCTCTGAGCTCATTGTATACGACATCAATATGAGATCTCCAATTAAAATTACGTTCTATCGTGAGTCCTAGGTACTTATAGCTATGAACGAACTCCAGAGGATTACAGTTACATAGATTTAAAAATGTGCGTCCATTAGGTATTTATTTTAAAATATTGCTATAGTTATTTATTCATAATTACACGACGGAATAAACATACAAGTTGATAATTTACATTAACTAGTTTAAATATATTGGCTAGATGCGATACAGTAGCAAATTATGAACACAACACACAACAAATAGAGGTACAAAAAACCAATTTACAATAATTACAACTAAATAAACTAAACTTAAAACTAAGTATCAAACAACCCGCCCCGCGTCCCTCCTGGTGCAAAGGTGCCCATTACGCATTAGATTTAAATGATTATGTAGGCATTCATAAGTGTGCCCAACGATCCTAAAATCCATTTATGGTACTTTCACTTGAGGAGAGTTGACAAGCATACATTTTGTTTTAGATACATTAAGAATAATGCCATTGTCGTGCCATTAGGATGTTATTAAAGTCAGATTGCAGTTTCTGATGTAAGTCCTAAGTGCTGAGTCCCTGTCGGCGTGAGTGAGGGACCCGCGTTCACCTCTAGTTATCAACGCGCTTGTTTATTCTGGAGTCGCGAGCGTCCATAGACTACGGCGTCCGCTTAGCATCGGCAGACCGGCTTGTTTGCCACCGTCATAGCATAAATGGGAGACAACGATTACTCGCGTCCGCAGGTATAGTGCCTTAGATACCCTGCACGTGTCCCCTGGGTGGTGCTAAATCAACTTTGGCGGCTGCACTGCACTTAACGAGAGCCTCGCAGCAATTAAACTGAAGCGATTGCCATACGATGAAATAAATAGCATAAATAAATAAAAGAAACGCCGTAACGTACGACAACGCACCCACGTGCCAAAGGATTGCTTATCCCGTTTTAAGTTTACTTTAATATACATTTATGAAACTGACTCACAGCACGAAGCAGGCGCTCCGTTAACATACTTACAAGTTCTTCCTTCAGTACTCAGACTTACCTGTGGAGAAAATCATATTTTAGTTTGACACGTGAAACATGTTAAGATTTTAGTTAACATTCGTAAGTTTGAGTAGGGAACGTAAAATTTCGTCATCCATATTAAGTTTTGTTAGAGTCTCTTGGCAGTTTGGAACTGTCATACAGTGTTTTAATTGCTGTATTTCAAAACTTTTAAAATTGATTTTTTTTATATACTACAAGAAATTAAGAAATACAAAACGTCACTCAATAAACGCAACCATAATAAGCCTCCAAGCTCCAACACGGCCATTAGTACAAAACCGAACGCAGGTAGACTATCGGTTTCTTTCTAATTAGAACACTAAGAAAAAGACGGACAGTTTTTCTTTTATTTTTATACCTGACAAACACGGCTACCGCAGCCTATGGACACGCGCAAGATAGCATATCCGACTATTTCTATTCAGAACCCTTAAGACGGTTAGTTTACCGGTGGTCTTGTCCTAGCCGCGTCTACTTTGCCTCTACTCAAGTTGGTCGATCACGTAACGCATTGTACGCGCGTCGGATAGATCTAAATGTCAATTTTTATGAGGAAAAATGACAGTTGGGATCTACCTGACGCGCGTTCGGAACGTTACGTGATTACCCCCAAGGACTACGTAAAAACTAAGCCACATAACATATTGACGTTTGAAACCCGCCAATGGCCGAGTCACTGAACCCTGAGCAGCCGGCTGACTAGGCAAGTCAAGCATCAACCCTCCCTCCACCACTTTTGCCTTCACCGGATGCGGGAAACCATCCACCCTAAGCACGTACATATTAACTAGTGTATAATTTATGGCGAAGATGCTCTCGTTAGATTCGGTACTCAATGTTGAATCAATAATAACACTTCGTACACATATCTAAAATATTGCTTAGCACTCATTTTATTATTCGCATGGCCTTTCAGTCACTGGATTACATATAAAAACATTATAAGAAAATAACAATAAAGGTCTGATGTTTAAAAACGAAGTCCTCGGGAGGAATCCAAATAAATAACTATTACTACCAGCATATTTTTGAGATCGTAAGGAGTAAAAAATATTGTATGAACCTAGGTCCATTTATGTTTTATTAGGGTTCCGTAGCCAAAATGGCAAAAACGGAACCCTTATAGTTTCGTCATGTCCGTCTGTCCGTCTGTCCGTCTGTCCGTCTGTCCGTCTGTCCGTATGTCACAGGCATTTTACTCGAAAAGTATAAGGTGTATTTGAATAAAATTTTGAGGATAGGTGTATTTTGTTAGCCGCTACATAGTTTTGTAATTAAAATGACAAAAAAAATTTTTTTAGGGATGCACTCCATACATAAAACTAAAAGTCAATTTTTTTTTCATTGTGACCCCCCGTTTGGCACATCAATCGATAGGCCTTTCAAAATTAATATAAGGTTTCTTAGCATTTTTTTGATTAAGTGAATAGGGTCGGAGATAATCGCCCCGAAAGTCACTAAAATTCTGTCCCCCCCCCTCTAATTTTTGAACGGTGTATTTTAAAAATATGGAAAAATTCATGGACATAGGGCTTATTAATTTCATTCACCGAAAATTGTTTTGAACAAGATCGGTTCAGAGGTTTTCGAGATATTGCTGAAAAACTGCCTTCCTCAAAGAAAAGGACGTAAGTGCCGTAAAATTTCTGTGACGATACGACCTTTTTAATAGGCACGGAACCCTTCGTTTTGCGTGGTCCGACACGCACTTGGCCGGTTTTTTTTCATACGTCATAATTTTTTGCATGTCCTGTAATAATAAGGTTGGCAACGTTTGTTTTAGTTAACCTTTTTATAAGAAGAGACAATATACCTAGCTACAGCTTACTTTACTCGACATTTTATTGTATCGTGAGGCGAAATCATTTGGATTCCACACGAACAGACGGTAGGTAGGTACAATATTTAGTGTAAGTGTTGGAGGCATTTTGTGTTGTTAGGTATACTATAAACCTTATCTTAACTTGAAAGTTCTTAGACCTAAAGGTTTACCTAACTCAACATGACCTGACCTTACCTGGGTCAAAACGAGAAATCTAACATAGGATTACGGGTTCCCAGTTAGAATGGACTAATTCTAGCTCTGAGAGTTGCACACTTAAGTCCTTTTCAGAGAACACTAGATTTGACGAGGGTCCCTAGGGCGATTCGTGTAGGGTGGGTGAGTTAGCAAAAAGCCTTATCAAAGGACTTTAGTGATAAAAGGGATATGCTTTAAAATGGCATCGATGAAGCGATTTGTAAAATCAGACTTGAAGGTTTATTTAGCTATAGTTCAAACAGAGATTTACCTGTAAAATACGTCTACCGACTGGTTTCGCTTTGAGTTCTAAATTTTTTCGTTTTACATTTTTGTGTTAATAAACCTCCGGACTAATCTTTCCGAGTATGATTGGGTTATGTGGTATTTTAACCCTCTTAAATCCCCTCTGCTGTCACCATGCTGTGATGCATAAAGTACTACAAGATCTCAGGTGGATGCACTGGATTCCTCACATCTCTGGGGTTCATTAGCCAAGTGCTGTGGTCCCCGCCGCTAAGAGCACTGGCAACCCCGATGACCCAATTTACTCCCCTATTACGAAAGGCAGGGGAGCCTGTAGACCTATTACCAGTACGGGTAGCAGATCACGAGTTTTACCGCCCGAGAGTTTTCGCGCACGCGTAGCCGGCGTTAAGTATCACATTATGGATCACGTACAAATGAGTTTTTACGTTACACCATTGCTGCGCTAATGCGCTGCACTTCACCCGTCGCGCCTAACGAAACTAGACCTCTGCCCCCCTATTCTGTAAGTTGTTTTAAGTTCACCTCAACGCTCACCCACAAATATATCTTGACACTGCGGTGCGTAGTAGCTAAGTGTAGGTAGAGGGTCTAGTTTCGTTAGGTGACGCATGGGGTGAGGCGCATGAGCGCGTAGCGAATAACAGCCCTGATGATTCTTAGTTACTACGAATCGCGCCGTCAAGATATATTTGTGAGTGAACGGTGAGGTGGTTAGAGCAAGTTACAGAATAATAATAATAATATACCATTTATTTCAGGCATCTAACATACTTACTATAATTGAATAAAAAAAAACTAATTATTTAGGCGACGAAACAGCGTGTCTATTGCATCGTCAAGTCCGGTGTAGAATTTGGTAGGTCGATATAGCGGGCCTGGTCATACAGAGGAAGTACGCTATATCATCATTATCATCATATCAGCCGAAAGACGTCCACTGCTGGACATAGGCCTCCCCCAAAGAGTACGCTACGCGGGCAGATAATCCCATTGCCTAATACTAGCGTGCAAGCGTATATCTAGAAAATTTAACAATTTCAGCGCCAGGAACCTGCTAGATACGGCGCTCTGCTCGTAGACGCTTTCCACTAAGGAGTAGCTTGCAAACGGGAGTTCCCCGTATTATCGACGTAGCTGTACGGAAACTTTGGCACTGAATGCCTTAATGTTTCAATCAACTTTTTCTAATTGTCGCTATTCTGTCCAGGTAGAAGGAGTATTTTTTTTCGAAAAGATACTACTAAGTGGCTCTGTGAGCTGTAGAACTCGCGAGCCTGCTTCTCAAAAACATTTCTTTTTAATTTCGAAAAAAGTGATTCGACAAAAAAAACTATGTAATTAAAGAACCTGCTCACAAAATTTCACGAGAATCGGTTGAGAAATGCGACATGCAGAGGAGAACAGCGGGAAAGCGGGACATCCGGACATACAAACAATTTTCGGCCCAAGCTGAAGCATAGAACTTCGTTCTCTCCGTTCCCTCGTTCGATAAATTGGACTTATATCATGCTAAGGAGATGCACCACGGAATGGTTTTACAAAAAGACGTGTTTAGTGATTTAAACCCCATAACGTCGTAGTTTTAAAGAGTGACCCAGGAGACGTAACCATGGCAACGAGCAACAAAACATAATTAGTAGAAACCTGATGAACCTACACAAAAACTAAGAAGCTACTATAAAGAAGCTCCGATTAGCCGGACCAGCGTGCCGTCTGTCCGTACATTATTCATCACACTTCTTTACGCACAACGACGTAAGCGCCGTGAAACGCCTCCTAAAGTCCACCATTCTGTTTCAACAGGAAAGAGTTATGGCTTAATCTTCACGCTGTTCTCGGTACTTTACGGAGTACGGAGAAATTTCTCGTTTTGTTATATAATACTGTTGATTTAATGCTTTTCGCTAAGATAGGTTGCATGTTGTATGCGATTTTAAATTAGCTGTTTACATGTCGAAAATAATGCTACAAATTAAACACGTGGCTCTCATTATCACATTCGCTGCCGAGCCACGCTCCTAAGGATACATTTGTATGAACGTGATCGCACGTTGGCACGGTTATGTTTGAACTTTATTAGGCCAGGAAACAAATTTAAAAAAAATATTTATAGGCAGCTTTTAAAGTGAAATCCTATCACCACCTACAGTATGTAACATAGTCAAGTAAATAAATTATATTGACTGTTGATTAAACGTTTGTCGGCTTGGATTGCGCTTGTTCCAAACCCATAGATACGCACCATACAATAAGGTTGTCTTTTTTACCTCTTTAGTACGGTACGCTAAAGAGTAAATCGGCTCCAATATTGTACAGAACAACAAATCAAGGTTTCCTACATGTAAGTCAATAGAGTACATTGAGTAGTAACGTAATGTTTGCAGTCGACTTTAAACGTATCAAGGAATGAATTCTGCATAAAACAGTCCAAGTAGAGTCCATCCAACCCAGCTTTTACAAACTAAAACAACCTTTTCGGAATAAGCTGAGCAAACTCGTATTTGTTTCGAGACGGTGCGAAATGAGATGGTAAGCGTCTAGTCCTGTTCCTAGGATTGAAGCTGTCACGGATTTACTTCAATATTGCACGAGACGAACTGGAAATAGCTACAAG
Organism: Epinotia nisella; assembly: GCA_932294315.1. NCBI lineage: Eukaryota > Metazoa > Arthropoda > Insecta > Lepidoptera > Tortricidae > Epinotia > Epinotia nisella. The sequence goes on along the minus strand of OW028696.1, from coordinate 8,128,424 downwards.
TTGGTCCTAGATGAAAACAAATGCAGATAGATGAAAGTGATAACAGTCACGGCGATCGGAATTGGAGGAGATTCGAACAAACCAAGACCAGTTCTGAATAGCAAGTTTGAATAGACCAAAATACACTGAAAAAAATGTCACTTTGGGGTAATCTTAAAATATCGAGATGTCCGTCTAAATTAGGGGCGTTGTCTTAAAATAAGGAGATATCATGTCAATATTACGCTATAATTGAAATGTTTTAGGACGTAATAGAATTGTTTGGGTAGATAATAAAATATTACGATACTTGTCATAGTAAAAATCGTCACTTTCATCGTACTTTTTGGTGATGTCAGTATGCTCCCTACTTTTAGTGAATTCATCTTAATTTACGGTGAACAGTTTTCTCAGTGTATATTTCAAAAATGTGTGTTTCTGATCATAATATTACCTCGGCACCACCTGAAAACACGAAGAAAACCAAACTTACAGTCAGATATGATTTTAGCCATCCAGACCGCATCTCATACAATCTGTCTGAAAGTATGAACCGTCATTTATTATTAAGCCAGTCCATCTGATGCAACAGGAATGAAAAGATATCAATAAGTACATAATATTCTCCTAGGGTTCCATTCAACATAATGTGTTTCGCTCTCTCGCTCCTACAACCGCCGAGCTAACGAAACAGAATGAGCGCAAAACATATTTAAATCAAATTGCAATGTGTGTCTCAATTGTGTGTGTGTCAGTGTAGACACCAAATAAAATAACCATAAATGATGAATTTTCTCGAAAAAGGATTAAAAATATTGTCAAATGGAGAAAAAAGTAAAGCAGGGGATTAAATAATCACAAAGTTAAAAGTGTCCAAAGTTCTAAGAGGGGTATATTCTGTCCCTTTTCCGCAAAACGCACCTACATATGAAACGTCATTTAATATGACTTTTGGAGATCATGGCGTCGCGATTCCCGTGCGTTTTCTCTCTCTAACAAGCAATATTAAAACGGTTGTAACTGAGTAATTTCTTGAGATAGTTGAATGGGATTTTCGTCACTAGGTATATTTAATTGCCTTCTTTGTTTTGGTGTAATAATAAATTTTGAGTCTACAACCCTATTATATAAAAGCGTTTTGGCTCTACTTTTCACTTGTGAACTGCTAAGGAATGGAATTTTACACTAAGTCAATTTGACTATAATAAGTTGAGAGTGAATATGCCAGGGTGTGAATTTAACCACCACAGCTACCTTCGGCCTTAGGTACTATCACTTTTCACCACGTGAGGCTAGGGATGAAAAAAAAAGCGTCGCACGCTGCTGCGAGATATGAGACCTTTTATGCCTGTTATATTTTCGTTGCGTTTCTACGTGTCTCTACGTAGATAATACTGAAGACGTGTGTACTATAATTCTAAATCGTTGTCGCTCACACTACCGCCACACCTTTACCTCATATTTTTTTTGCCTTCTTTCTTTTGAAGTAAATAATAATATATTTTGAGCCTACACCCCTATTGAGTCCCTGATTTATAAACTTAAGCGCGATGTCAACATGCACTTGCTATTCGTTTCGGTACAGTCAGACAGCTAGTCACAACTTTTCCGTTTAACGTAGAGATACACCGAATATTCGGTATTTATTCAGTATTGAGCCGACATGCGGATTAACTAATAATGTAAATTGGTATTCGGCCGAGTTATTCGATTAAAATGCCGAAATATGTTTTAGTTATTTTTCCTTTCTACAACATTTGAAGAGTTCCCTTGATTTCCCCAGGATCCCATCATCAGATCTTGACCTGATACCTGGGAACGATACCCTTTCAAAAAAAAGACACCAAACCGGTCCAGCAGGCGTCTTCGAGTAATCGAGGAACATACAAAAAAAAATATTACGACGAATTGAGAACCTCCTTTTTTTTAAGTCGGTTAAAAATCTACCATTTTCAAGTAGCTTAAGTTTAATCTTGTATAATAAAGGTTACTTTATATTTAAATATTAAATAAATAAAAATATTGATGGATAATCTCACAAGCATCGACTTAGTCCCAAATTAAGCAAAACTTATACTAGGGGTATTAGACGACGATATACATACTTATATATATAAATAAATACTTAAATACATAGAAAACATCCATGACTCAAGAAAAAATATTCGTACTTATCCATCACACAAATAAATGTCCTTACCGGGATTCGCATCTGGCACCTCCAGCTTCGTAGGTAGGGTACCAACTCGTGATTCGGTTCGGCAAAAGCTGGAGCAATCAATCAGCCCAAAAATTTATATTTACTGAAACCTATATTCAGCGCACTTCTAGTTCAATGCGAACAAAGACACCCTTATTCGTGCAATCGCGCATAAGGATTTGAATATCGAACGTTCCGAGTTCGAATCCGCAACCGTCGGGTGCAACGGTCGCTCTATTGTCAGTTGGGACGTACCACATTTGAATTTGAATATGGAATTCGGTAAGGGATGGTCTTCACGTTTACCTACCGATAAATCGCTTTTGTTCAACCAGTATAAATATGACCTCCGATTGGGTAGACGTAGTAGTTAACACACATACACGTATTAATTTGTAGCTTGGGGATGATTCCCGGGATAAAAAGTATTCTATATGTTAATCCAGGCTATAGGTACACTATATGTATACCAAAATTCATCTTAATCCGTTCAGCCGTTTTTGCGTGATTGAGTAACAAACGTCCAAACATCTAAACATCTAAACATCTAAACATGCAAACATCCAAACTTTCGCATTCATAATATTAGTAGGATTATTTATTTATTGGGAAATACAATTTATCAGAATAACAACAACAACATAACAGCTCCGACAACTACATGTTATCAAGGCCGTTTCCCGTAGGGAAAGGGCTGCATGAGATCAAGGTTTTCCACTTGCCACGATCGTGACAAACCTTTCTTGCTTCGTACACTTTCATGACATTCTTCATACATGCTCGTCTTCTTAGGATACTCTACTTTGTATGTGTATAGAAAACAATTAAAAGATTATACAACCGTACCATTTAGTTGGCGCGCGCGTGTCGTTGTAGCAAAGACAGACAGGCAACTACGGAACCCTACACTGCGCGTGGCCCGACACGCACTAGGCCGGTTTATTTCATACTTATGAATCCCAGGGTCATGTTATACTGGATTCCCGTGGTTAAAACAGATTGTCAGTTGTGATTCGCATATCATCGATGGGTGTAATGGGACGGTGTCACGACATCATGGCACCAGCGCGATGGAATTGTGGGTATTGTTCACGAAACATTATTTGTGCTATTCAAATGTATGATAAATGCAATATAGTCTGATACCTTACGATGTCAGTACAAAGGTAAAGATAAATTAATAGCAATTCTACGTTCAACGTTTACGTTTGCTATACTGCCGAGAGGGATATCATTTTGATATTTAATAGTTGCTTTTCGGTGAAGGATAAACCATCGTGAGGAAACCGGTATAATCCCAACGGTCTAGTTTTCTTTCTAGGTTGGAAGGTCAGTGAGCGCAGCATGGTTGCCATTTTTACCCAACTGCCGAAAGAAAGGGGGGTTATGTTTTTCGAGCGTATCTATGTCTTATTCTTTGGCACGCCCTGCAGCCTAAACCGTTTGACGGATTTCGACATATGAGGTATCGTTGGATTCCTTTTAATCGTGAGAGTGACAAAAAAGCAGTTGGGATTTTGAAAATCTTTTGATTCCGCTTGTATCAGTTATCGTTGTGGACAGGATGTGATGTTACATAGACTGAACATTTAAGGTAAGGTAAGACGCGGGAATTAACTACTTTTAATGTTGTTTTTGGCTAGTTCAGTATTTTCATGCCATTTCAAATGATGAAGTACCCTAAACCGACGAGCATGTATGAGAAATGTTATGAAGGTGAGTGAAGCGAAAGTGGTTTGTCAGGATCGTAGCAAATGGAGATCCGTGATCTCTGCCTACCCCTCTGGGAAAGAGGCGTGATTATATGTAATATGTAATGTAATATGTTCAAATGATAACATCTTATTATGATTCTGAGTGATTTTCTTCAAATTCCCTAAACGAACTCTTATTATCAAGTTGCATGCACCGGAAAATATTAAATTGCATGCAATTTAATATTTTCTGGTGTAGTTATCGAGTACATACGATACGAGTATATTATGTGTATGTACGCAGGTTGAATTAATATTAGATTATTATATTATGTAGTCTCTGGATCTATCTAATATACGAGTAATATTGGAAGTAGTGGAGGAGGGTAAGTAATATGGAACATGAAAGTAATTGGTTGTATATTGTACACTACACTTGAGAAAAACCTTGTTTTTACTACCGATAGATGCGAATTATTAGCTGGTACGTCACCTCAATTGAAGTAGGACATTGTACCACCCCATTTTTGGAAATGTGGTGCTCATACAAACTCATTTTAATTTCAAGTCCTACCCAACGCTAACGTTCAATATTACATCGCGACGTGACGTCACGGACTGACCGTAGCACCTGCGACCCCTTTATTATTGGACTGCTGTCACCCGGGGAATATGCAGTTGAGACCCGGAGTCCGTTACATACTTTGGTTCAACTTTTATGTTTAGTTCAAATTTTGCAAGTATGAACTTTTTCCCTGCACTTAGTTGAGACTTTAAATGCGCAATAGATTGAATTAGCGAAATGTGTGAATATAAAAGAAATTCCAACTTACGATAAATACTTTATTTCCCTGATGCACTCATAACAAGTCCCCTCCCACAGTTATTCATTTAACTAATTAAGTCAGCACCTTATCGCATTGCTGACGCTCCTTCAAGAGTGCCCGCTTCTGCCCAGACATTGGCTTTTCGATCATTCCTCCCCACCCAAAAGGAAGGGATATCAAACTACAACGTCCGAGCAGGTTTCCAATACTATTGACTACCCTAACTTTAAGGCACTCAAAGCTCTTCATAGAAGGAGTGGACTCGGGCTGGACCAAAAAACTCTGGAAATCCAGCAGGAAGCAACTCAGGATTATATCTGGGGTGTTCACAGGTCACTTCGGCGTCAAGGATCTCTTGGCCAAGATGGGACTATCAAACAGTACAGACTGTAGAATGTGTGGCGAGGAGGATGAGACTATGGAACAGTTACTGTGTGAATGCCATGCCCTTGCCAAACAAAGAATGAATCTCTTTGGTAACGGCTACCCGCAACCAAAGGAATTCAGGGTGCTCCCACTGAGCTGCATCATCCGCTTTGTGGAAATGATGGAGCACAAAAGATCCCACTGGGTCGAAGTGTATCCGAAAGGGCCCTCAACTAGATAAGATAAGACCCTAACTTGCTATAAATTATAAAACTACCCTCCTATTTTACAAAATCATCACATGTATTAACATGAATAACACAGTTAAGTGGCAGTGGACAGGGCACATTGCAACGTAGAATCGACGGCCGTTGGGGCGGAAAGGTTCTCGAGTGGCGACCACGTACCGGAAGACGCAGCGTGGATAGACCCGGACAAGATGGAATGATGACCTGGTATAGGTCGCGAGAGTCCACTATGGATGTGGATGGCGCAGGACCGGTCATTATGGCACTCTTTGGGGGAGGTTTATGTCCAGCAGTGGACGTCTTTCGGCTGATAAGAAGATGATGATGAGGAATAACAAATTTCAAACTGCATTTTTCTTGAACTATTTATATAATATACTTTAAAAGAAGTTTGCAATTATTGCCTGGGATAATAGACGGACAGACACCGAGTGATCGCATAAGTGTTCCATTCGACGAATTTTGTACGGAACACTAAAAAGTAATCAAAAAGATCTCCGACCAAGTCAAATTAATCATAACAAAGTCATTACATTATATGTCGATATTTGTATGCCTACGGTGAACAACATATGAAATTCTCTGCTGTCGTTACTCTATACTCCTATATTAATATTAAGGTGAAAGTTTCTTGTTTTTTTTGTGATCTGTCATTTAATAAATATTCTTTGTAAAACTTAGACGGAATGCTTAATATACTAAATCAATATCACTGTGATATCGCGATAAATCGAATATTCGAATGCAAAATCATCATCATCCTCCTAGCGTTATTCCCGGTTGTGTATTTAAGGAGCCCGGGGTTCCTTTGACACCTTATCCCGAGATTTGGCATAGGCACTAGTTTTATTTATTTAAACTTTATTGCACAAAATACAAAAAAATATGTACAAATGGCGAGCTTAATGCCAGATGGCATTCTCTACCAGCTAACCATTGGGCTAAACAGAGACTTATAACAGGTGCAAAGAAAAAAGTATGATAATTTCTGTTACGAATATACTTGAGGAGAGAGGAATTTTATGAAAGCGACTGCTGCCATCTGACCTTCCAACCCAAAGGGAAAACTAGACCTTATTGGGATTAGACCGGTTTCCTCGCGATGTTTTCCTTCACCGAAAAGCTAACGGTAAATATTCCGTACATAAGGTTCGAAAAACTCATTCGGGATTCGAACCCACGACCGCCGCATGCCTGAACCACTAGGCTACCGTAGCAACAGATTCGAATGCAAAATGACATGTCAAAAATTAAATTAACTCTGGCATAATAAGCAAGTATATCAACCGAATCTAGAATTGAGCTCTTCAGCATAAGTTAATCGAAATCATTAATCACTGTCGTACTGTTTGCAGCCTATAGCAACACATGTAATCCAATCAATAACGTAACTGAAAGCCAACTCTAAGTTTTCAGATTTTACTTATCATTTGGGTGACTTCGTTCATTCAGTTGTAATGCCATGTTGTGGGGATTTTTCTTAGTACCTACTTGAGGTAGTAAATAAATACACATAGAAAATCTGTCTCCATGTTAATCAAGTTAACAACTAATAACAATAACAATTTTACAGCAAAGTAGCCTTACTTTTCCCTAGTCACCCGAACAATAATAGAACGTTAAAGTTACAATAGCAAATAAACAAAAAAATCAAAATTAAAGTCATCATAATATTTTTCATATATTAATTAAGCTTTTCGTTGGACCATTCTACGTCAGTCTGTATACATCCCACTGCTGGACACAGGCCTCCGTTCTACTTACAGAATGTAAAATAATCCAACGACGAAAAGTGTAAGTATACGCACCTCTGCAAAAATATCCATTAACTCACACTGACTGCTGCGAATATCAAGCGCTAGTGACTACTGAAATTCTAGGCTAAAAATAGCCTATCGTTCTCGCCCTAGGACAAGTGATATGTAACGTGGCGCGAGGGGGACTCCTGTGCGTTCAGTATGAGATCTATTAGGAGTCCTCCGCATGAGAGCACACGACCGTGGCTCTCCTTGGAGTGTTTGACCTACTTCAAAAAAGTAGGAGGCTTCTATTTCTATGTTCAACTGTATGCATTTTTAGTGGACAAAAATACCAATTTTTAGCTACACCGACAAGAGGTTAGCTCTTAAATAAGAGAAGAAGAAATACCACATAAATATTGGGGGACCTGGTTCACAGGTTTTCTCCACGAAAGAAGAATTAGATAGCCGCGTAGACCATATGCTCCGAACAGTAGCTGAGATGTAGTACTGAATAATAAGGATGCATCCAGGAAAACTCGTTGACCGGGGTAAGCGGCGACACAATCGAATGCACTCCACCCAACCGACGCATTTAAATGTAATGCAATCAGGAATCGCACACGACGCCGCTGCATATAAATCACCGCTCAACGAGTTGCCGCGTTTTTGCGTGGTGCTGCGTTTTATTTCAATCAGGTCGTTCGATAACTGAAATATGGAATCGAGGAATACTATCCGGAGGTCTATTTCTGACCGTTGCTTTTGGTTCTAGATAAAATGGTACGTGTTCCATTTCTCAACCGGTCATGTTTCTTTGCTCTTGAGTGTAGGGTTGACATATTTAAACTGCAATGTTACGATTTAATAGTACCGCTATAAAGTACCTATACCTACCAAAACTATACTAAACTGGCGAAAAAACAAAGAGTAGCTCAATGGCAGGTATGTGACTTTCGAGCCGAAGACAAGGGCGATAATGAAGCGATCTGAGGCTTTCATGATTACCGTCCGTGGTGATTAAAAAAATACCGTCTCCCCCTGGCCAGGAAGAGAGACTTTCCGCGCGCGTAGCGAGCAGTAATACTGGTAAAAGCTACTTTATGGCTAGGTGTGGCGTAAAATACCTACTAAAATATCCAAAGACTTTCAGACATATTAGTCGCTATCAAATAAATCTGTAAACTTATATGCTCATAAATATCTGTATAGTCTGAGTTTACAGTGAGTCGGAATACGCTAGCGAGTATCGAGGAAAGTTAAATATTTGTATGAAAACTATACACCGCCCCTGGAGGTCACTCACATAACTAAAAATCTGATTGGTACAACGAGTCCCTCTGAACATGCCTAACCAATATAACCTGACGACTGTATAACACTATTGTTCTACAGCCTATTATTGAACACAAAGGTCCCATGGAAATTCTAACATCACCGACGTGAATCGCGATCCATATTGACGTGTGTAATAAACAGGGCCTGTAATACTGCAGTCCGCAATGCACGTGGATAACCGATATTGGGCGGTCGCGGTCAATGATTTCGCTACAGTGGCAACCATAGGTCAGGGTTGTCACGAGATATTTTAATTTAGACGTAAGTACACTGGTTCTAAAAGTATTTTTGTACAAAAAGTGATTTAATCGCTTAACCATTCCGAGACAGGCTTAAAATAGCTAAGTGGTAGCGTGTAGCAGCATTTTTCCGCCTTGTAGCGGAAATCGCTCGTAGAAGCATGGCTCATATGCGGGTCATGAGTCATGAGCCTTGAATGAGTTTACGCGTTGAGTCAAAATAACGGGTACTTCCAGCCGTCAGACAAATGTTCCTGCTACTTCAAATTCAATCAAGTATTTAATCAAACGAGGGAGCGAAGCGAACGAAGTTCTATATGCTTCAGCTTGGGCCGCAAATCGTTCGTATGTCCGGTGTCTGTCCAGATGTCCGTCTGTTCTTATCTACAGGTCGCATTTGTCAAACAATTCTCGTGGAATTTTGTGAGCTTCGTTAATTATATAGATTTTTTTGTCAATTCACTTTTAGAAATTCAAAATTTTTTTTTTTTTGAAAATAGACAGGTTCCCGAGTTCTACAGCTCACAGAGCCAATAGTCTATTTAGAGATTAGTATTCAACTCCTAGTTCAGTATTTGATCTACTTTCCCCTTATCTACTCATGGGAGCCCTGAGCTCAGCCGATCGCGTCCCATTCATCCCGCTGCAATAATTAAACGTCACACAACCGCGCTGTTTCGTGGCGCGTTATGTTATAAACGACTCGGCGTGACAACCCTAGGGTGCATTATTGGGCGATAAAGGGCTGTCACATGTCAATATTGCTGATACGTAGAAATGAGAGAATTTTCGTTTCCTGCGATTCATTTTAGTTAATATATTTACATGCAATAGTTATGCCATTGTTTCTCATATTGTAACGTCACGAAAGTCATATGCTTGGATATATGATGCTTACAGCCAAGGCATTAAATAAAAGGTAAACGGAAAGAAGATATCAAGTAAGGAGTTGAAGAGAGAAGTTCCTCTACTTGTTGCGCTATTTTATTATGCATTGTTATGATAATTTTTCAATAAAGATACCCTTAGTTTAGGCTTAGTTGGGTTAGTGTGTGCCAGAATTTTAGGTAGTTGTTGTTTCAAAGCGCAGGCCTTCTGCATAGCTGTATAGGCATTTTGTTGAGGGCGTGGGGCCCAACTTGAGAAGCTAAGTAGGCAATAATTAACAACTTTATGTCGAAATATTCCAACATTTTCATTTCAAAGTTCTATATCTAAAAACCAGCTACCGATTTTGTTGAAAAACCGCATTAATATCGGTCCATTCGTTTATGAGCTACGATGCCACAGAAAGACATACAGACACGTCCAACTTATTTTGCGTCGGGGGTTAAAAAAATGATGTCAAGTCACTGTGTTATCGAGATAAATCTTTTTAGGCACTGTTGGCTGTCAAACAAGCAGTAATACAGTTAAGGGTAACTGTTCCATGTAAATTCAGTGAAATAAATCAAAGATCTCTTCGTCATCATCATCATCATATCAGCCGCAAGACGTCCACTGCTGGACATCGGCCTCCCCCAAAGAGTGCCACAATGACCGGTCCTGCGCCACCCGCATCCAGCGAACTCCAGCGACCTTTACCAGGTCATCTGGTGGTTGGAACTCTCTGGGCCTATGTCCAGCAGTGGACGTCTTTCGGCTGATATGATGATGATGATAATGATGATTATTGCAAAATAGTCTGATACGAGACACTTTTAGTATAGAATGCGCCTCTGGAATGCGCTAAATCTTAGCCAATGAAAATGGCACCTAAATCACAAAAAAACATCAACTCAACAACAACTCAACTCAACTCAACAACTTAAGAGTCAACTAGTAAAATGCACTATTCCATACATGATAAAACCTGCTTCAAAACAAGTTATATTTAAATGAAATCCCATAGTAGTCTCCAAATCTAGGCCAGCCTAGACGTGGCTTGTAAAATATTCACATGCCGTTTCAAACTGTAACCCGAGTAGTAGAGAGAACTACGTGCCCAGTATGTTTCCGTGGCTTTCTATCTAATGCACACATTAGCTTGATATAAATAGGTGTAAGTAAAACATACCCTTTGCGGGAGGCCTATGTCCAGCAGTGGACGTCTTTCGGCTGTTATGACGATGATGATTCAAATTCAGATTGTTTATTGGTAAAATTAAAGTATTTACAAGTCATAAATGTCAAGTCAGTCATGATGATGATGAAAACATACTGAATTAAATAATTAAAATGTTCAAATTTAAGTAAGTAGGGTAGACTGGGTACGGTTGTGCCAGGCTACGGTAGTGACAGTCGTCATAACAGCGAAACTATACGGAATGCGGGGAGGGAGGGGTGCAAAGGGAGAAAGAAGCGGCATGCAAGTCTGAGGGGCTATTAACGCGAAACGAAAACGAACTTCGTTCGTGTATCTCCATCTCTGTCGCTCGAAATAGAAAGTGCGACAGAGACGGAGATACACAAACGAGGTTCGTTTTCGTTTCGCGGTAGGCCCTCAGAACGCATTACCCAGCATTGCGTCAGCCAGCGCGTGCCGTTAAGTAACATTGCTTTTCAACAATCAAAAGTAAGTTTTTTTCTTAAAAGAAAGTTACTTTTCTTCCAGCTGACTGGTAAAATAACAAAATTATTGGCGATCAAACCAAAATTGTCACATCTGTACCCAGTCTACCCTATAGTCGTTACTGCTTAATACAAAAGAATATTAAATCCTTCGTTGCAAAATGGAGGTCCAAGCCGACGGAATCTAAAAGATCTGCTTCTTCTTCTAGGGAAGTCTTCAATAATTGAACGAGCGAACGAAGTTCTATGCTTCAGCTTGGGCAGATCCGCGAGTTCTACAGCTCACAGAACCACTATACTAGTCTAACTAATCATACTATCAGAAGGAAGGTTGGTCCGTGTCTACACAGTGCAAGCAGTTAATAGAGGAAAGTTACTAATCATAAAGTTGAAAATAATAATCTGATGTCAGACATGTACCCACTGCCACTATCACAAACACTTCCCATTCCTTCGTCTCTGCTTACCCCATTGAGATACAGGCATGAGCAGGTGCATGTATGTGTACGTATCCAATAATATTGTTATTATCTCCATTTCATCTAATAAAACATACGTTAGTCGTTAAGTAATATTCCAAGCTCGATGCTCAATATAAACATGATCTGACAGCACTGCCAGATGTGCTAAAAGAACAAAACCCGGAGGAAATAACAAGGAAATGCATTGCCTTTGTGTCAAGCGATACTTTCATGCACGCATTACTGACTGCACTTTGCGTGTCTTCTGATTTACCATGTGTTTTACATTACATAATATAGAGTAGGATATTAGATTCGCGGTGAAAGTAGCAAGGAATGTTGAATGGATATTGAATATTGTATTACCCGAGGTATTTTAATAGTACATTACTGCAGAGGCCGGGAAAATAGGGATTGCCGGCCAAGTAGGTAGATATATGGGTGAATTCTTCAGCAGTCAGGTTAAAAGAAGAAGACAGACGCTAAAAGACGAAGGGAAGTACGAGGAATATAAAGAAAAACATAGGCGAGGTTTACACTCGCGAGCAAAAGTATCGAATCACTTTGCATTTTTTCATGTGCACACAATATCTTTGTAATTTCCCACCCGAATTTAAAAATTATGATACCAAATAAAAGCTAATAATGTAGCGCATTGGAAAATGTGCCAATTTAATAATATTCAAGGTCCAAAGGTTGAATAAACCCTAATAACGGAAGTAGCCTGAAAAGAAAATGCTTTAAAAATAACAAGGCAAACTTTATTATAATTAAATTAGTATCGAGTATTGCCACCCTTAGCCCTGCTGACAAAGTTTAAGCGATTTTTCATCGTATTCATTAATTTTCTAACGTAGCGTCCCACTCCTCCAGCAAAGCTAGCCGCAGGTCGCTTAAGACCAAAGTCGTGGCCAAAGGCGTAACTGATTATATAGAAAACTCCCGACATTAAATACGCGAGTGGCCCGTTTTCATTATATTTTAATAGGTACATAACTGTTTAGTTATCTTAGTTAGTATCTTGACTGCAAGCCAACTAATGCGAACGATCTAACACAACGCTAAACACCACCGAGCACCGTAATTCATCCAACCGAACCGCGCACTCATTGCACGGCGGGGCTGTGTGGAAACCGCGAAATTTCATTTTGCATCCACATTGCCACACCACACGTATTGGCAGCAGTACAATACCATGACACGGTATTTCTTTTTCACCTAAGCATTTTTCCGATTGCATCCTCTGAGTTGTAACACCCACTACTTAGGAGCACAGGGTCCTGTCGACTTATCACAAGAATTATAAAAAGTTGAAAAAACGCAGAGAAGAAACAAGTTCTGTGAAGTGAATTGTTTTGTCCCTTTCATACAAACAAGAATGTCAATGGATAGACGAATATCAACGGAATTGCAATAAAAATGAGTTTTATGTACGTTCATAATCATAAATAAGCGCCTTTATAAATCCAAAAATCTGACACGGATTGGGCTCACAGATAAAGTAGTTGACTTTCGGAAGAGGCAAAAATTTACAAAAATATAAAATAGTTAGGCAAATACAAATATTAACAACTCGCGAGAACAGCTGCTACATATTTCATAGGTCTAAAAAAATAAGTAGGGTCAATCACAAGGGCCGATAACTTGTTATTGTTATATTCCCGTTCATTAAGCCAGAAAACAACCGTCACTATGAATTTATTGGGAAAATGGTTTTTGCAATTATTACAAACTAACATCTCTGGCAAACAGACCCTTAAAAAACCGGACAAGTACGAGTTCAACTCGCGTGGTGAGGGTTTCGTAAAATAATGAAAGTTTTCCCGTTACTTTGAATACTCAAACTTCCAATAGGTTCCTATAAGGGTTCGTTTTTTTCCTTTTGAGGAACGGAACCCTAAAAAAGACTTAGTTCAAAGTTCAAAGTATTTATTTGCATAGAATACAGTACATTTAGATGTTAGAAATAAAACATGTTTAGTGCATTCTACCTGCATGCAGGCGTGCAAACATTAAAGAGAAGCGATATTAAAATCAAAAATAATTACAAAATTTTAGAAACAATGTCAATAGTAATAATAAAAATAAATCAAAAATAACAAATATTAAATTAATAAAACATTGAATACAATTATGTGAAACATGGTCTATTGCCTTGCAGTAACTTTATGTCATCAGGTAGTTTATTATATATGCACATGTTGAATACATTTTTACCATAAATCATTTTCTGAACACGTGGTTTGTATAACAATTTCATGATTTTTGGTCGAGTCTGTCTGTGCATTACTTCACCTCGTTTTTTAAATAAAGGTCGGTGGGTGTTCACAAAGTCACATGTATCCCTTATGTATAGGCAGGGTAAAGGAAGAATGCGCAGTTTTTTTAAATAAGGGGACGCAGGAATCGTCGGGCCAAGCATTACAGATAACGCGAGTACATTTTTTTTTAATTTTGAAGACTCGTTCTACGTCGTTATAATTAGGTACTAATTATAAATTACGCCCGGTTTAGTCGCGGTACTGGTGCACAGCCTTTATTGTTGTAGCGGTGCCAAGTGGTGAAAAACGCTCACGACTTAATTACCAACACGAATGCCAAATGAAAGAGATAGCTTAACATGGCTTGCTGGAGACAGGCGAAACAATTACAGCTTTTTTATGTTGGTAATTAGAAAGAAGAAACATCCTTTAGGTCTCTCAGTGAGGCTTTTGCATTTATTCTGAACGTAAAGTGAAATTGAAGACACAATTATCGTAACATTAATCAAACGTCGTTTGTTTATGCACTCATTCATAAATATGCATTAAAATATTGATTTTACTTATAATGGCGTAAAAATTGAAAAGCACGTTCAGCCGTCGTTCTCTTCTTGTCTATCACAACTCGTATACGATGAATCGATTCAACGATTCATTCACATAAACGATAAATGGTTAACGATTTACCATGTCAGAAGTAGCCAGAGGTCCGTTTCAAAGTCAAAAAAAAGTCAAAGTCAAAGTGATTTATTCTTCAATTTAGGCATATTACATGCACCTATGGATGTCGATAAACTACCACCGGTTCGGAAAGTAAACCTCTGCCTCGAGAAGAACCGGCGTAAAAAACTCGGCAAGGTGTCATTTTTTCAAAACAGTATACAATACATAATTTCAGTATCAGAGTATTATAAAATATTAAAATTACATTGCTACAGTAGAAAGCTTATTTATTTTACGATATATTTCTAGTGCAGGATTTTATCACTGCCAAATATCCCTATCCATGATGTAGTCGTTTATCTTATAATATGCTTTTGAAATAAGTGTCCGTTTTACGACAGATTTGAATTTAGAGTCAGTAAGTTCGGTAATGTGTTTTGGAATTTTATTGTAGAATTTTATACAATTTCCCAAGAACGACTTTTTTCGACAAAATAAATACAGTCTCAATATCTGCCGCTGATCCCCATAAAATAAGACCATAACACACACAATATATGATAGGGCGTGGGTATCTAATACTTTATGAGATAGGAGTTATAGGTCCCTGTCATGACTTAGATGTCATATCGAATGAACACATTAACTGGTAGTTCAGGTGTTCGTTCGATATTATTTTCTACATAATAAAAATATAGTTCCTGTCAAAAAATAAATTTTGTTGCCAACTGTATATTTCTGTATACCGTCACCAACTACTCATTGAGACAATTCTAACGAGCCCAAACTCATCGGGGTTAGGACGGTTAAGTACTGAATTCCCATGCCCACCTTCCGTCTCCATCATCAGATCAGCTCGATGGTGCCATAATATTGAATTGTCGTCCAAACTATAATTAAACCCAAAATTTTAGCTCAATCGGTCACCGGAAAGTGGGTCAAATTTAACTTGTAAGATTTGTCCCTCACTAACAAACAAACAGGTTAAGTTAAATAAAAGCTTGTAAAAATAATTCAGCGTCAGATTTGTGACGACAATTAAACAAGTAAATTATTTGAAAATTAACTAGTTTCTCATTTGAGTAACGTGTTTATGTAAATCATTAATAAATTGAAAATAAAAAGCAAATTTTTATATAAGCTGAACACTAAATTGTCGTCACAAAACTGACACTGAGTTAATTTTTGTTTGACGGCTCACGCTAATTGGATATACAATTATTTGAAAATGCCCTATATCATTGTTAATTGTCTCAAAGTGTTCTAAACCCACTAGCTAACTATAAATCGTGCAGGTTATAGGTAGCAAATGGACCCTGGCTCCTTCTAGCATGGTAAATCATTAACCATTTACCGTTAATATAAAACGCCTACATATCAAAGTTATTGAAGACAAGAGATACTTAACACATACTAAAGTAATCCCAACATTTCTTTTATTCCATCAACATTTCCTGAAGTCTTAAAGAAACTTCCCAAAAAGTGAATACCTGGAGACGCGGCAAGTGGCTTTTCCATTTCACCTTTCGGCTTAGTGGCGGAATTCTTTTTTTAAAGGACCCCGAAATAGATTAACTTTAGTAGAGTACGTTCCGCGGTCAGGCGTGTAGGGTGACCATGCTTAAGATAACCAGTAGGACAGTTTTACCCGACCGTAACGAATAATGAACTTTACTACTAGGAAGGTATTCCTGTCATTAACTTCGAAGTGTCCAATTTAGGGCCAATTTTGTTTATTTGATGTTTTGTACAGTCACGGACTTTAATTGGCTCAAGCCATTTAGAGCTCACTTTATACTGGACACTTCATCGAGTCCAGTACAATAACGCGTTCCGGGTGATAGTGGGACTGCCTCGTTTCTGTAGCGCATCAGGGATGTTTGCGGAGGCGAGGGTTGATTGTTTTTATGCTACCATGCGCAGGCGCGCCGCATCCCTGGTGCGCCGGGTGCGGAGCAGTCCCAATACCATTCTGAGAATGATTGCGGACAAACCAGACTGTGCGATTATGCTACACTGCACGAGTCTGCATTCTCCCACCAGTATCATTCGGTGGTAAATGTCGCTGTAGTAGTATGTATTTAGTTTTATTTTAAATATGTGTCATGTAGTTACACGAAATAAAGTACTAAATTGAATTGAATAGCTTCTTAGAAAACCAAAATTAGTTGACACCTAAATGGCTCAACAATTCAAGTCCGTGACCGTACATACCTATATTTAATATTACGATAGCGAAACTGAAGATATGTCACAAGCTGGTAGCTCACTCGTTAAAGGTAATATGAGCATTCGCCGAATTGAATGCTTAAATAGAATAGAATAGAAAAACTTTATTGTTTAACCGTGTTACATAGATGGTATTAAATAGTACAGGTGTTAGGTCCCAACGGTTACCCATTTCGGGTGTATATTAACTTAAAACTAAGGAATAACAAAACTAATATATTATATTATACATTCTTTTACTTTTAAGAGGAAAATTCAAAAAAATCTTTAAAGAAAAAATGCAGGTCTCCAGTCGCCAACAGTGCATCCACTCGAACTCTGGCGACTTTAATCACGACCAGAAATACAACTAGGTACCTCTACAAACGCAGTAAGGTTATTTGGCTGGGTAATTTCCCAGTTGGGATCCTCTGAATTTGAACGAGAATAGTTAGGTAGGTATAAACACAGCGTGCTACCTTTATTCACAGGTAGTTCAATAATAATGAAGCTTAGGTTATGAGTAGGTACTTGGCTATGATAAAAATACAAAGAGCTCTACTAAAGAAGAAAATATTAGCGATCATCGCACAAATACTTATCCATACCGGGACGTACACATCGGACATATTATGTACCAGGAAGCGATGAAGTTTTCCGAGTTCAGTAAAATCCTGCAATTCTTTGAAAAAGCGGGACTTGTCCGTGAATTGTAGTAGGTAGTCACAATAGATCAGCTGAAATAGCCACTACCCGAGTTACCCTACTAATAATAATACCGGGACTTCAACTTTTGAACTTCCAAGTGGACTTACTTCCGTATATTTAAATCCTCTTACTTAATCCTTCGTCATGGTAACCCTAGCGAAGGCGGCAAGGCCGCTAACGCTAAGCCTTATTTGCAGAGTTATTAACACTCGAGCGAAGTTAAAGTGATGTGTTCTTTTTTATTTTTTTTCTCGTCCGTGCCATCGCTAATGTCTACATATTACCGCACAACTCAAAGTAGTGTTTAACAGTATAAACGGAAGAAGCTATATATAAGTTTTATTCCGAGGTTTATATATACCTACAACTTTTTAGAATTTAAGGTTTAAGATTTTTGCGACTTTGTGGTTTTACGTTGTTTAGTTGATCATAGAGATGACACTTAGCGAGGTTTTGTGTATTTATTTATTCAAACTCTGTAGCACAGTTCTTTAATTAGTCAACCATATAACTACTCTTTGGAGGAGGCCTATGTCCAGCAGTGGACGTATTTCGGCTGATATGATGATGATGATGAGAACTAAATAAAGAATTGTTAAAATGGCTATAATGTAAAATACGTTTATTCATATTGGATTGGTCTATCTGTAGAACCAATTAGTATTATTAGAACTAGATAGAAGCTAAAATTAAAAACATTTACGTACATAAGTTATCACTGTTGCTACTAATGTCATACCTAAATGTAAGTATGTACCTACAACTGATTGCGACTTCATGCTTTTCTTTTTAAAATGTCATGTGTGTTATGCAGTTATCACAGAGACATTATTTGTATCATTCCACAAAACAAAAGAATAGCTAATTTAGTATTTTGGTATCCAATTCCTTCATGAATCAGTATCCGACCATTCATCAAAAAAGGTATTCATAACATCGTTAATTTTTTTTTCAAAGTTCAAAGTATTTATTTGTTAAAACGAAGGTTATACAGATGTTAAAAAATGCAGCTTAGTATCGCTATGTCTTACCCGAAGGTGTAACAAATTTAAACACATATTTAACTTATACGTATTTAATGATGGCTTAAGTGCCTTCCGTGTTTAAAGCTTAAGGCCGGTCACAATGTATGCCATTCTATCACAAAACGACTTAATTTCATACGAAAACCATTCCAGTTAAGTCATTTGAAAATGGAGATGTTCTTCTAAGTTCTGTTTATTTATTTGAGGCCCCGACAGTTTTGTGGTCACCCGATCCACGATTCGGCGCGAGTTAGGATGATACTTAACGCAATGCGGGTTTGAATCCGAGCGTAGCGAGTGTCTCAAACTTCGTTAAGTAGGCTTTGATTGCATTGTTTGATATGTTTGTTTTGTCTGGCAAACGGCTTTTCTCTCTGACGGTGTTGTTTTGCTTTTGTGCGCTTAGGGTGTTAGTTAAGTTGTGAACCGAAATGTTTATAACTCACACACAGTGTTTAAAACAAAATTCTTTCCTGTATTCAATAGTCAAGAGCTTACGTGCAAATAAATAATGTTTTTATCGCATAATAATAAGAGAACACGCCGTTTATGCGGATTAAGAATCCTACCAAAAATTTGGCTTTGTAGCCATTAACCTTGGCAATGTCCATAGAAACGCGTATAAATCTATGTATGAACCAACTGTCTTCATTTATTTAAAATAGATGAACATTTTACATTACCTAGATGACTTTATTTTATATAGATAATTTACTTCAGATTCAATTTCTAACTATGTGAATTTTGCTATACTTCCACTAGTCATGTAGATTGCAGATATATACCATAACTATATTATAAAAAACGAAACATATAATAAAATAATACGTAAATGTATTATTTTTTTATTGCTCCTCGACATAATAGAAGTATGTTACAAAAGTTAGCAAAACACAACGGTACCAACAAATCATACATAAAATAATGTTTCAACAAAAACCTTTATTAGCTAAATGGTTTCTAAAAGTTATTCAGCATTTGGGACTGCTAATTCGTCGCTAGGGAATCTCTAAACTAACATTATCACAACTCCTCCCGTTTCCACCAAAGGTTTTGCATAATTAGGAAAATGTCCTTTACTACAACTCTGTGAATAAATAAATCGAATAACTATAATATTATAGCCGATAGTAGACATGCAATAGCTTCTTTCGCTTGGCCTCGCTTGTGACAAGCGGCTATAAATCGTGCAGACATAATGTAATGTTACAGCCCTTAAAATTACATTCAGTTACATTCGTATGACTAGTTTGTTTATATATGTACACTAAGGGATATGTATTCACGTACCACCGTAGAACCCTGTCGCAATTGACTGGCCGCCGTCACTCAAACTCGAGTGATATGTCACCTTATTGCGATAGGGTTCTACGGTGGTACGTGAATACATTCCCCTTACTGTTCACCAACTAAATTAAATTACAGGAATTTAATAAAATAATGCCTTAATTAAAGCTACCTTGCCTTTATTAGCATAATACAATGCTAACAGACTACACTAACTAATAGCAAAAGGATACCCGTTCTATTTCAACCATGAATTTGTATTTAATTTCGTAGCGTCGGATTTAAACACCCGACCCGTAGGTAATCCCACAAACTATTCCAACTTAATTGCTCAATTTGTAAGGGACACTACACACTCATATATCATGATGGTTATCAAAGCTTACATTAACTTTACTGATACATTAAGAAGAAAGATGAGTGACCATTTTTCCATACAAACGTTCTCGACTGTTTCCTCCGAGGATTTTGACCGTTGATCAATGTTTCGGAGGAGGAAACAGTCGAGAACGAAACCTCGATTTTTGTATTTTTCATTTAAGATTTTTACTCGCCGTTACAGCTGTCCTTACCGCACTAGCGCGCGGTTCCACCTACGTCAGCGCGACAGAAATACTTATCTAGAATCCTTAAATCTGAAAAAGGGCTCAAATGATGTTCCCTCTGTAGATAAACAAAAACAAGCTTAGCTTGGGAGCGATTCGTTTCAACCCGAATAGTCAATGTAACTAAATCAATATGTTACACGATAATCACTTTTATTGCTAGATGATTGGGTTATAGAATCGGATGAACGTGGGTTTTAATCACTGTGGCTGTGGGGTTCAGCATTCGGGACTGGTTCCAGTTAACGAAAGACGTAAGTAACTTAAATAATTACCTATAAACAAATTTCAAATTCTAATTCCATTTTATCTCGATTATGACAAAAAGTCAGATCGCAATATATTTAACTACCGAAAATATAGTATAGCATTATTAAATTAAGGTTCATTTTATATTGATGTAATTGTTCATTTTATACTTATAAACTGATATTATTAAGAGGTAAGTACTTAGTGTTTGTAAGTTTGTATTATGTAAGCATTCATTAGAGCTAATAATCCGACTTTTTTTTTACACCGCATATACCATGGCATGTTTTCTAGGTAGTTAATAGGTATGTAAGTTATTGTATTTCTTAAATAAATCGTTGTCTAAATATTAGCCTTATTGCGCTTACTATGGGCCTAGTTCGATTTGTGTAAGGTTGTCACCTAATATTTATTTATTATTTTAATATAATATCGTTTAGTCCCCATGACACAAGCCTTATTGAGCTTACAATGGGACGAGTTCGACTTATGTATGATATTTATGTAATATAATCAACAAACAAGCATTGCATTTCTCTGCCATGTCCAAGTGCAAAACGGCCATCATACTAAACCCACCAATCCCACTTGAACCAATCAATCAAGCCGCATTACGGAGCCGGTAATAAAACGTGGAACAACGCCGGGCACGGGGGAAATTGCGACATCGATCGACGGACGTATCGACAATACGTTCGTTATGATGAATTGGATGCGACGCGGCCGGGCCGAATGGACGAATCTGTACGACCGGGACGATTGGACGGATTTGCCACGATTGCCGAGAAAACATCGTGAGGAAACCGGTCTAATCTCAACAAAGTCTAGTTTTCCATCTGGGTTGGAAGATCAGATGGCAGTCGCTTTCGTAAAACTAGTGCCTACGCCAAATCGTGGGAAGGTGTGACAATGATGAATGAATGATGATGATGATGATGAACAGAACAGCACCAGTAGGTAAGGGCACAGAAAAGATAATAGAACAAACTTACAAAAGGATAATCAAGGTCTAATTAACTCCTTGTCGGGATAAGACTTTAGAAATGGTCGAAATTTCTGAGATATTCATATTTATTCATAAAACCAGTTTAGATAGGTACGAGATTACGAGTATAACCCATCATACCCGATTCGCATCATCATTGTTAAGTGGCTCAACAATCCCGTCTTACGTACATCAACCAAGACCACAGGGCCACTGCATCCAGAACAGTAGATATAGAAATCCATGCAAGAGGCATATGTCCAGCAGTGAACGCCAATATGCTACAGAAGAAGATATATAACGGAATTTTTGTTGCTAAAATTTCGACCTACTAGCAATCTTCACAACAAAATAAATCTTAAAATTCCCCTCGTCCTCTAGTGATTAATCATTTAACGCAAAGTCAAAAGTGTCCCAACATAAGTTGGGGGTCTGATTGCGGAGTTTCGCTCGTAAATTCATTAGAAGCTTGGGCAATGGCCAAAGATGCCGCGACTCTCGGCCAAAAGCAGCGAATCAATTAGAGGAACGACTTGATTGAAAACAAAAAGAGTTGTTCAGTGGCTAATGAAATTGGTATCAGAAATACTATTAAAAAAAAATATCAACTAAAATCATCCCCAAACCATCTCAAGATTGCAATTATGTTTCTGTGAGCATGACGTCTATAGACATGTTGTCAAATTCAGCCTGTCTAGTTTACCTACTCGTATTCCGATACAAAAAATGGCAAAATATGGCAACAGAATTTATTAACAGATGTGTTTTACCAAAATTGTTAGAAAATACAGTAGCCCACCGAGAATATTATTACGTTAACACGTTGATGGATACTACGAGTAGTCACAATAAAAATAACAATAGAATTACGCCTATAGTGCGACACAGGCATCTGCGGTCCTGTTTGAAATATGTAGATTGTTGTCTATGTAAGCTTTTTTTTGTTTTTGCACTAGAGTTTGATGATTACGAGTAAATCCTCCAGAAATCTATACAACCCATAGGTATATATGCTGCTAAGGAGTTCTATCATCACGACCACCAGCACGGTAAGCACAAGACTATCCGTCTCTTTTAAATCAGAGCACTTAGGAAGGGCGGGCTAGATAAGTCGTTTAATGTTCGCTAGATTGTTGAATGAAAACCTTAGTCAAAGCGACGAGCAAAATAAGTTGGGAAAAGATATTTGAAAGCCAGAGCCTATCAGCGCAGGGAGCAAAACGCTCGGTTGCTACACCAACTTTTGTGTCAGCGAGAATAAAGCGAAATATCGTTCAGACGTGTTGAACAGAAAATTCAATGTGTTCAGAAAATCGATTATAGTAACGTTTAGTATGTTGTCTATGATGCTACTCTCAATATTGAAGGAGCTGGTTTGTGTATGAAATATCATTTCATGTTTAAAATTAGTTTTTCGTTGAAGGAAGACATGAGGAAACCGCTCTAATCGCAACAAGGTCTAGTTTTCCCTCTGGGTTCGAAGGTAAGATGGCTTTCGTTAAAACTAGTGCCTACGCCAAATCTTGGGATTGCCGAGGTGGACCCCGGGCTCCTTTAGGGCACTACGTGGATGTGATGACTTATCGACATAAGGTCTAACGGATCATTATAAAACCAGTGGCTACTCTCAAATCTTGAAGTCGCGAGTTCGGATCCTGGCTCATACCAATGATTTTTTGGAAGTTATCTACGGACGTCTACCTACTACTGCACTATATAACTTGAATAAAGTAGTCAATCGGCCTAGAGTACTCACCGCCTACCACGCCTATGTAACCTCTACACTTAGATACGGCATCATATTCTGGGGCAATTCCACTGATCGAGAATGGGTGTTTAGGCTCAGAAGAAGTGCTTGAGATCTGTTTGTGGGCTACAGCCAACAGATTCATGCAAGCCTTACTTTATCCAATTTAAAATATTAACCCTGACATGTTTATATATTTTCTAGCTAGTTGTATGTCATGTATATCAAGTGCAACATCAAGCAATTTTCTGTGTATACGCCAGCGGCATAAAATTAGTTCAAGCCAAAACATCTTTACTAGCAAAAAGTGCTTTCGGCATGGCACCGAAATTATACAATAAGTTACCGGAATTTATAAGAGAAACTGACATGCTCCAATTTAAAAAAAAAATTAAATTTTTAACAGATAAAGCTTTTTATTCAGTGAATGAGTACTTAAACTGTAATTAGGAAACTATAATTTATAATGAAGACTATATATAAGTATGTAATGCATGCTGCTTGCAAATTTGTATGCCTAATGGCCAAACATAGTGATACACATATTACCATTGTACCATCTTTGTTACCTATGTTTTACAAATAAACTTTACTTTACTTTACTAATAATTTGAAAAAGGTTACAAATAGCATTTTCACCCAAAAGAAGAAGATAAAGTTGTAGTGTAACTTAATAATGTTAATTAAGCAATCAATCGCCATGGAATCGTTCGATCAACTTGATAAATTACCCAACCTCACTTGATGTCCCATCGGCTAACGACTAACCATGGGGTGTTGCGTCCAAGCGGCTTTCATATAACCTTTTTTGAAAAACACCTCGACGGTCACTTACCTGAAACAATAAAAATAAATAAATTACTTAATATTGGGGACAATATTACACAAATCGACACAGTTCCAAAATAGTAAGCAAAGTACTAAATATGGGTACAAGACGGCGACATATACATATTAATTTTTATTCGCAGCATACGTATGTACATAGTCTATTGACATATCATATCATGTCTTGTCTATAGACATATCATATCTATCATATGGGGGGATTCTCCGATCGTCTATTTATCTGGGCAGCACTGCGTTATTATTCGACCGCGTTGAGTTTAGGAATAGAATAGCAGCTGTCAGTTCATGTAAACTTTGACGTATTTATTCTAATTCGCGGTTAGATGTTGCATCCGTGACGAGCAACAGAGCAGGAGCTACTCAACAACCTATTTAAATTCCGATAGAATAAAAAGATTTAGCTCAGAACCTAGCCCTGATTCAACATCCTATTGTCTTGTTTCCCTGCAACCGTATAGATAGATATACGCAGTAGAAGATCAATCGTCTATGAATTAGCTGCAACGCTGCAGTATCCTTGCATCCGTGTCCGGAACAGAGGTTCCCCTTTGATTGCCGCCCGAACGGAACGGAAATCTCCGTAAAGCCACCTGGATGAACACTGGCATTTGTTTGTTGCTTGATGTGAGGTTTCTATGCTGAAGCATGTATTTTACGTCAGTTCTTCTCGTGGCAGGGGTTTTATTTCCGAACCGGTGGTATTTTATCGACATTCATAGGTGCATGCAATTTATTTATCATTTAATTTGTTTACACGGCATTACAGCGAACCAATACGCTTACTACAACAACTTACAACTAAGGGCCGTCATACACGGACTGCTTCAAGCAGTCAGTGCCAATAGCTTCAAGCGGTCGCCGTTAGGTGATCTGCAGTTTCAATACAAAATGGTCATTCGCAATACACGAACCGCTCAAGCAGTTGCAACCGCTTCGGGCGGTTGGCAGCACGGTGAAATTTAATCATGCGGTCAAGCAGCTCTGACTGCAAGAGCGGTCCGTGTATGTTAATCGCTGGGTAACTGCTCGAGCAGTCCGTGTATCGCGGCTCTTACACAGGAAAATGTTATGCGTGTAAGATGGACTGCCTATTATCCATCGCCTCACAAATTATCTTTGGCCTTTGGTATACCTTAGTGATCTTCCACAGACTTGGATAAACGCCCGTAGAGATATAGAGGTTTAAGAAGGAAGTGTATTGGGACCTACAACTGCTCCACACACTTAACTATATAAGCTGACAAAATGTCAGGTGGCTTGCGTCGCCTTTTGCCCTCTTCAACTTCTTGCATGCACACTGATCTTTGCACCATTTTATTACCGGAGTTCATGCCAAGACGAGGCACGCCTGGTTTCCACCAGGCCTACCTCGTCTTGACGTGACGAGACGTTGACAAAAACCGAGAAAAGGCCGAAGCAGCCTCTGCACCAATAAACTGTTTCCCCTCAAACGACACCCCGGACGTAAACGCACCTCTCGACCAGAGAAAAAGTGCGGATCACTCTTGACTCTACTTTGGACTCGATCAATGTAACGGTCATAGGTGAAGGATTCGGTTTTTGGTGCCAGTCCTCAGTTCGGCTTTTCAGGCACACTTCAGGGCTTTTTGGGGTTTTCCACTTTAGATGGAAAACCCCAAAAAGCGTAAGTGCATTTCCACTCCGTCAAAAAAAAAGGTATGCAACTATGCACTCATCAAAACTTTGTAGTGTTGGTTATAAAACATTTCTACCGCAGTGTTGACATCCTCGGCATTAAGAATTTCCCGCCAGCTCGCTTCTGACAGTAAAGACGTATGCCTAAATCGAAGAATAAATAACTTTGACTATGATTCGAGTCACTGATAATTCAATTTTTGATAATTATCAATTGTTTGGTAGAATGAATTGTTAAAGCCTTAAACAATATTCACTGACATCAGATGCCGGGCATATCACATTTTCAAACTCGAATCGAGTTCCTGGAGGAGAGTATTTACTTACCTGACAAATCTTTCCGTATTTAAGTACCCACTCGTAACAATAGTCCCTATAAGTTACAAAATACTTAAAACATGAAGATAAAACTACCAAACTTTTCAGCGGACGTGTTAACCCGTCCAATTCTCGCACTACACGGGTTAACTTTTTACTCGCGCGACTCAGCCGTCTTTTGTTCGCGCCCGTTTTAAAAGTTAGGACGACAGTTAGGGGGTTTGACTTTTTTCAACGTATTCGTTCGAGGTTTAAAAAAGAAATCTATATCTTAAGATACTAAAATTATAAAGCGGGAATGATCGGGATTATGGCTTTGTAAGTTTGTATTTAGACTGTAATTTCTTATCATGAAATAAATTATCTTATCTTGTATTTTGCAGGACCACCTGAACCACTTATACATTTTCAAAAATTGTTTCACCATTATATAAAATGGGCTTTCCGGAAGAACGTAACCTACGTAAGACGCGGGCAAAGTCAAAAGTCAAAGTCAAAGTCAAAGTCAAAGTGATTTATTCTTCAATTTAGGCATATTACATGCACCTATGAATGTCGATAAACTACCACCGGTTCGGAAAGTAAACCTCTGCCTCGAGAAGAACCGGCGTAAAAAACTCGGCGAGGTGTCATTTTTTCAAAACCGTATACAATATATCATTTCAGTATCAGAGTATTATAAAATTTTAAAATTACATTGCTACAGTAGAAAGCCTATTTATTTTACAACAGATTTCTAGTGCAGGATTTTATCGCTGCCAAATATCCCTATCCATGATGTAGTCGTTTATCTTATAATATGCTTTTGAGATAAGTGTCCGTTTTACGACAGATTTGAATTTAGAGTCAGTAACTTAGGTAATGTGTTTTGGAATTTTATTGTAGAATTTTATACAATTTCCCAAGAACGACTTTTTCGCTTTTACTAGCCTGTAAAAAGTTGTTTTGAGCTTCCCTGCGCTTCTGGTAACCTTGGGCCTATCAGTGTTTGTTGGGTAGTTGTATAAATTCTTCCTAACATACATTATTATTTCAAATAAGTATAGCGACGGCAGTGTTAGAATATCTGTTTCCTTGAAAATTTCTCTTAATGACTCACGCGACCCGAGGTTATAAATTGCTCTAACAGCCCTTTTTGTAAAATAAATACAGTCTCAATATCTGCGCAAAAACGCGAGATTAATACTATTTGTATCCAAAAAAAACCGACTTCAATATTATTGTATGCTTGCCATGCCACACATGCATGCATTACCGGCTACGAGCGTAGAGCAACGAAATCGTTGACAGTGAATGTGTTATGATGGACCACAAACGATGCAAGCACAATTTCTACACAACCTGGATAAGGCCTGCCGCACACAACTCAGATTAATCAAGCGCACCACAATGCTGCAATGGTTTCCTTAAGGCCGCTACTCACGTGCGACTAGCTTAAAGCTCTGCCGATTAGTAACGACGGAGTACAGACTAAAAGTGTATACTTTGCTCATTTGTTTTAATCAATGCATCAAGGGTAAACACTGTTAATCTTTCGAATGGCTTGTTCCGGATCCGTCTAGTACGATTTAAAATCCGTACTGGACATTCCATAAGTAACAAGGTTAATTTATCAGATCAATTAACTTAATAAAGGAGTGTGAAATCGGATAATAAAGAATCGAAATCTACCCAACCGACAAGAGACAAGCTCTTAAATTATGATGATGAACTTAAGTATGTCTAACTAGCTGACCCCGCGAACTTCGTATCGCCATACAATACAACATGCATGAAAAAAAAAACATTAAATTTTCCACGACCTATTAGATAAGCTGCTATTCGAAGTGAAGACAAATCCAACAAATCGAACATAATAAAAATCGGTTTAGCCTAACACGACTTTGTCATACATATATATAGATAAGGGATCATCGGGCCAAGTCAGTAGCAAAAAAAAATTTTTAAACGTCGAGTCAAGAATAGTCGATAGGCAATGTGACCGGGGCTCCAATAGACTCATGAATAAAGTATCAGCCACATACTAATCTCTAAAAGTTGTATGTAGGTCATACAGAAATAATAAAACAAAGGTCGTTTTTCCTGTGGTCGACAGTTAGGAACTTAATTTTATCGCATGAAATTATAAAAAATAAGACGCCGTTTATGCGGATTAAGAGTCCAGCCAATGGCTTTGTAGCCCTTATTTTTGACAATGTCCACAGGAAAGACTTAATCTCTGTAAGACCCATATGCACGATAATATTAGTTTGCGCGTTTGATTGCATACTTTACCCTCGACCGCTGACGGTCGGTTGTGCGTAGGGCCCTTAAACCCGCCACAGACGAGCGGATTTATGTTTCCGCCACCAGACAAGCAGACAGACGTATATCTATATGCGTGGTCAGGATAGGCCTGATTTAACTATCCGGCTTACGTCCGGCGCGGTCTATGCTAATGGTTAGTTAACAGTGAATATTATCGGGCTAATAAAGCTAGTTAGTTAATGGAGATTTAACCGCTTCATTGTACTGATAAGTATCAAAACTGGAGGTTCAAATTGTTCGGTTGCAACCAGCTAGGTATATAGTCGCGCTCGTTCTTATGGGGCTACAAATTAGTAACTAGTGCCTCTGTGAGCAGAGCCGTAGCATGGTTAGTTATCACGCGACAAGTGACAAGATAAGAGCATCGTCTTGTTATGCTTATAAATATATCTGAGATGCTTACAACAACCCCTTTCATTTGATATGTCACACAATACAGTTTGCGAAGCTTTTTTTTTAATTTTCCAGTTTACCTTCCAAAAGAGGCCCCCTGTTCAGAATTCATTGATATACTTTACGCGTCCATCTTTGAGTCAGCAATTTACATATGTTTACTAAATTTCAACTCAATCGGTCCAGTACTTTCGGAGCAAATCGGCTGTGATAGACGGACAGACAGACGCACGAGAGATCCTAAGGGTTCCGTTTTTTTCCTTTTGAGGTACGGAACCCTAAAAAAAAAACTCAGGCCAGATTAAAATTCTACTAATAACATATATACCTACCTGTTTGTATTTTCCATCTTTTGTTTCAAATTGTACCTACCCATTTTTTGCTCTTGAGCATATAATAGAGCTAACCTATGCTGTTAGTGTTAACTCTACTATATGCTGAGCTATGTATGTTGTTAACCGCTACTTTTAAGATCTTGTGTCCTGCACTTGATTGATGTTTTGAGGTAATAAAGAGTATTTGTATTGTATTGTAGAGCTCCAGGTAGTGAAGGCCATTCAATCATTTCTTTAATCATCCAACGCTCGATCTTAAGCTTTATATACTTACATTATATACAGCGTGGCATAGGGACGAAACCTCGAGAGGCCCTTGCTACAGGCACCTCGGTCGATCAAACGGTGCCCAAAGTGCCCAAGGAGGACACAAGTGCGTAAAGAAAGACGTTTGAGTGGTTCGAGTGGGACAGGTATTCGGATTGGGATACCGTTACATTTCAGAGACAATTCTCTAACATATACGGGGTGGGCCCTGTAACGGGAGCAAATATTTAGAAGGAAGCCTCCTTAGAGCATCTGTAGTAACAGCTTTTGGCCATTTCTTTAAAAAAAAACTAACTCGGAGAAAAATTGATCTAAAGTTATGACCTCCGAGTAATGTATCTTGGCATTGGCACCACGAGATCATAAGCACAGTAGTCAATGCAGATTTTGAGGTAACATGTAGACATGTAGTGTGTCATAATAGTTTTTGCATTTTTGTTTTCAAAAGATATTTTTGTGATTTTTTAAAAAAAAATTAATTTTTTTTAGTGTAGTTACAATAAAAAGTTACTCATATTACACCAGAAGAGTAAAAAAGTACACGTAAACTTAAGTTGAAGATAAAAAAACAAATAATACCACTTAGAAACTATTGCTCACAAGCTCAATAATCTACCGTTTAATTTTTAGCTCCTGTTACAGGGCCCACCCCCGGTTAGCCTGGTGGGTCACTGACGCTGCCTACGAAGCTGAAGGTCCTGGGTTCGAATCCCGGCAAGGATGAATATTTGTGTGATGAGCATGAATATTTGTTTCCGAGTCCTGGATGTTTTCTATGTATAATAAGTATTTATATATCGTCTATATTAAATATATCGTCGTCTAGTACCCATAACACAAGCCTTATTGAGCTTACTATGGGGCTAGCTCGATTTGTTTAAGATTGTCCCCTAATATTTATTTATTTAAATATATAGTTATATTAATAAATAGATAATTATTCGGGGACGATCTTACACAAATCGATCTAGTCCCAAACTAAGCAAAGTCAGAATCATAAACATGTATACATTCTACATTTTATGATCCTAAGAGGCGAGTTCTATGTGGTTCAAGGACCTTATTGCTTAAAGACAAAATCGAAAAGTGTATGCATGTTTATGACGCTGACTGTATATACATACTATGGGTACACGCATCATAGGCTTATGCTTCTATTTCAGACGATTTAAACATTGCTAAGGAGACATCGTTTTTGGTGACTGTAGAGACCAGCATGATCTTCCACATTTCTTGCAGACGAAATTCATGCCACACGAAACACATACTTAAATATACAGAAAACTTCCTCGACTCACGAACAAAATATTATTGCTCATGGCCCAAATAAATGTTTATCTCCATTGACGTTTGATATATCACACAAATGCTTCTATGCATATTGGATCACAATAATCCAAAAATCGAGGCACAGAACTGCCACTTCAGTTTCTATCAGGGATCGGAACCGGTTTTTTCAAAACTCCCCGAAGTAGTCTAATATTTTTAATTTTTTAGGCTCTTAATGTAGGACTCTATCGTGTATTTAGGTAACATATAATTGTATTATTAGATTGCACGATCAAAAATGATATCATAACCAAAGAACGAAATAATACCGGTTTAATTTGTATAGAGAAAATACCGGTATCCGATTCCTGGTTTCCATCACTTAGCTACTCCAATTTAACCTCACAACTCAAACCTCAAAAACTTATTAGAAATAATATCGCCGCAATCTCAACAGTAATTCTTCATTTAGAATTCCTTTTAAGTTCCTAGTAACGGTAAAGCCCCCCACTACTTACCTCCCCTGCAAAAAACGCCCCCACTTCCGTGCATTAAAACTCTTACAATGGCATCATTTTCATGCAAATGACCAAAAGTTGCTTTTAAAATTCTTAGCTCGAATCGTTCTTGCGTTTTAATAACTTGATTATACAGGATGGGATGCGAAGTGTTTTCATATAGTAAGTACACATACTGTGAGATACTATATTGGCTGTCGGCTGTGTCAAAGTGTTGTTGTGTTATAATCACATCAAAAATATGTGAACACTTTACTGTGCAGGACCTGAGATAACGTACCTATATTTATGAACTCAACTATACAGAAGGTCCATTGTTTAAGAATTGCACTGCGAATTGCATCAACAATATTTTAACGGACCATTGACAATGACAACGAGGTTACAGAAAGACGTTAAAAATAATCCTCAGAGCGTTTCAATTTTCCCCTCAATGTGAGGTCAGGGACCACTTTCGAATAATCAGAAACGCAACGAAAATCTACAGGGACTTCGTCAAAAATTTAGACATAGAGGTGAGGGCAGTTGAAAGTTGAAATGCTCTTAGAATTTTACAATATAACACAAACAATAACGCTGTCCGAAATATAAGATCGCAGTCACATTTTTATAAAGAATTTCCACTGCAAAAAGACTTCAGATCTTATACCACTGAAATAGAGTTTACATTCGTAGAGCAAGCTGTATGCAATTCAGATGATAGTAAACAATAGCAGTTCGTTTTTCATCAACGCATTCGCACTCTTTTGTACGGTTTAGTTTCTTTTCAATTTTGCTGAAATGTATTTTTTGAAACAATTCATTGTTGCACATATTGCGGGATCACTCTCAACTGTCCATCAACTTTAAAGCTATTCATATTTTCTATTCGCATAGTTATCTTTCATAAGAGCACACACAAATGTAAACAACATTACACTTGACGTATAATAGTAGTTTATGCAACAGTTCTATAATAAGGGTTCTTAAAATTCAAATACATTACTTTTTCTATGACAGCCTTTTCTCGTCACTCCCAGTTTCACTCATTTTAACTGTTTAAAGTATATTTCTTGGTATATTCACAAAAGCCTATTAACATTTGAGTGTTGCAATTTTTAGGCAAGAAACAATAAGACAGTTCTGTTACGAAAAATGTGGTTGTGTTCAAGTAAATCTAAATGTCAAAAATAAAATTAAGATGATAGAATATTGGTGTTTATTTTTATTTTGTAAACAAACGTGTCTTAATTAGATTTAATGGTCAATCTAGATTCAAAATATGTACCTAAGTAAAGAATTGTTTTAATTTTAAAAGATTGTTATTATTATTGTAAACGAAAACAAACCTTTTTCAAACATGCTGCACGAATTTTGAATCTTAAAAAAAAAGCAGTTGTACTATATTAATAAGATGACTGCTAGCAGTCATCTTATGAGCCCATAGACAAATAGACTTCATTGCCATTACTCAAATGAAGCTGATTTAGATATCGCTGTCAGTCATTTAATTGACAGATAGAAGTGCTGGAGTAGAAAAAGAAATATTTTTAATCTCGTGTAAAAAAGTGCGATTCGATAAATTTCTTATAATATCCGATTTGAACTAGTAGAAGTAAACACATTTACTCAAAGTAAGGAAGTAATGAAATTGACTAAAGTATGTTTTTTCACTACATTCGCGTTGGAGTAACCAATTTATATCTTGGATATCACTTTTTTTTTGTTAAAACAATTCGTACGAAATATCGTCATTCCGTGTGCTTAAAATAATGTTTAACCCCCGAAGCAAACAAGCGAAGGTTTACACAACAACAAGTTTAACATGTGTATCAGTGTATCTGTGAGTCTGTCTGTGGCATCGAATTCGTAGCCTACACCACATCCCGTCTATTCTGACTGTAACTAGCATACTTATGGCGATTCGAGCTTGCGAGTACTTAAGCAAGTCAATACCTACACCGCTAAAACAGGACTTGTGAAGAATATGAAATAAAAAAATAATCACACGTGACAGTTAAAATTTATTATACAACAACGTCTCAATGTTATACGAAATTCTATTATGTCTTTATCGAAGCTTAGTTGTTATGTCAACAGTCAGTATAAAGTTAAAAAGAACTGATTTTTAGATGATACCCGGTAACCAAGTGTCATTGAAAATATAGTGTTGAACATTCTCTGACTATTTATATCACCTAAAAGCCAAAACAGCGACGTCATTACGTTTAAAGATAACAAATGATATCTGGACTAAGATTGCTAATAAACGGGGGCGTTTGAACTTTATCACAAGGCCATAAGATCTCCGTTTGTTAGCGTGTCGAGTGATATATTTTATACACTGCGATATTTAGCCGTTTTCGATAATTTCGCTAGCACACTCCATCAAAACTATACAAATCTTCCGAAAATCTTAAAAGAAATCATCAAGCAATAATGGTTTTTGGAATTAACGGAAACACACATCTTTAACAAAAATCTCACAGCCGAACGTACGCTTAGAAAAGTTAGAAAAGCAAACACACAACATATCTAATTAAGCACATCAAGGTATTTAAAATAGTGTCTTATAAGATATATCACATAATCTCATGTATCACGCAACACCGACGCCACCGTCTATCACTAGGATGGCTGCGTTAAGGTTCGGAAACATGCCGCTGGCAGCAAGCAACACCATCCTAGCCACCTCGTCGGGCTCTATAATCTGCCTCGTAGGCACACACTGAGCTAAATACTCGTACGTTTCATCGGCTTCGTCATCATCAACGTTGATATTCTTCAAAATGTTAGTTCTAACAAAGCCTGGCCGCACCGCATTCATTTTCACTCCTTCGGGCGCTAATTCTGTCGCAGCACACTTCGTAAATTTCTCTAAAGCGTCTGCGATCATTGATACGGTGGCGAACCCTGGTCTTGCTCGGCTGGGCCCAGCAAACACGTTAACTATATGCCCTTTCGTTTTCACTAGATAGGGTAAGCATTTTTGGGTCATCTCGTAAGGTGCTCGTAAATTGATCGCGATCAGTTCGTCGAAGCTGGCCATGTTCGAGTCGAAAAGCGAGGTCAATCCTATTTTCCCAGCACAGTTGATTAGTACATCTATTCTGCCGAAGACTTCGATGGTTTTCCGTGCAACTATCTCGGAGCTGAGGGCGACGGTTAGATCTAGGAGTAGCCATAGCGGTTTGATTCCTTTGGCTTGTTCGCATTCTGTGGCCACTGCGTGCAGTCTCGTTTCGTCTCTAGCGACTAGTGTGAGAGTGGCGCCGTGAGCAGCGAACAGCTTGGCAGTGACAGCACCAATGCCGGAGCTGGCGCCAGTCACCACAACGACCCTTCCAGTGAAATCCATTGACATATAAACACTATCACACACACGTCTGTCGCCAATAGTGCGGCAGAGGACACTGAGACTGCGATGTGTTTACTGTTATCGCATACTAGCCATTGAATCGTTGTACTGACACACCTAACGTGTGTTGTAGATAAAACAGAACGTGATAAGACCGAGAATGATATAACTTGCTAGATAATATTATTAAATATTGTAGAGTTTATCATTCAAAGCCGTGAACTACATCAGCTATAGGTACCTATACGAGTACGCCCCACTGCTGGGCTCATAGATGAGATGGAAGTTGCCTAGTTGGGTATTGTATTTTTTATGTATTATTATCAATCTATGTACCTAAATACTGACGTTTCAAAAAAAATACCTATGAATTTATGAATGGCAGCCCAACAGCTCAAAACGGAGACGCGGCAGACCTCGCCCCCTAAAAAACTGGAATTGTAATTTTCACCTCACTAGCTCGGAAAGACCTTTTTTATTCTTTAAAAACAGATAGCAAAACTGCATTTTATCCACATGTGTGCAAAGAATATTTGAAATCCGAACGTGTTATTAGTTACTTTTGTTGTCCGTCTTTCACGGCAAAACGGGGCGACGAATTGACGTGATTTTTTAAGTGGAGATAGTTGAAGGGATGAAGAGTGACATAGGCTACTTTTTATCTCTTTCTAATGCCCCCCACTTCCCTAAAATGGCGGGTGGAAGTTTGTATGGAGCATTCCGCAATTTTCAAGGTAGAAAGCTAAAAATTGGTATGTGGACTATTTATGACTAACAAAAAAAATCGTGCATCATTTTTTTTTGGAAGACTGCACCTAACCCCTTAAAAGAGGGGGTGAAGTTTTATATGGGGGTCCAGATAGGTAGAGTCAATATGTAGAGTCGATATGTAGAGTCTATGTAGAGTAGATATGTAGAGTCTATGTAGAGTCGATATGTAGAGTCCATTTGTAGAGTCAATATGTAGAGTCGATATGTAGAGTCCATTTGTAGAGTCAATATGTAGAGTCGATATGTAGTCAATATGTAGAGTCGATATGTAGAGTCGATATGTAGAGTCAATATGTAGAGTCTATGTAGAGTCAATATGTAGAGTCTATGTAGAGTCGATATGTAGAGTCGATATGTAGAGTCGATGTGTAGAGTCGATATGTAGAGTCCATTTGTAGAGTCAATATGTAGAGTCAATATGTAGAGTCGATATGTATAGTCGATATGTAGAGTCGATATGTAGAGTTGATATGTAGAGTCTATGTAATATTTACTGATTATACATATTTCAGTTGTTTTTCTTATGTAGTACTTTCCTCAGTTTAGTGAGGTGAAAAGATTTGTGTTACACACGGGTGCAATTTATTTTGACGTCTCGTGTGTTGCAACACTCGCTTTGCTCAGGATTCTATTCGCGATCCCATGGCGCTCCCATTAACGGCAGAGACGGAAACGCCGGAGTGGTTTTAGTGGGTAGACGCCCTCCCCCATCTCTTTCAATAGAGTTGGCCGGAGGGTGAGAGTCCCACATACCCCCCCTATATAGCTACCCCAGGCTGAGGGGGGATGCATAAGTGCATTTCCACTCCGTCAAAAAAAAAAAAAAAAAAAAGGATTCTATTTTCGAACCACTCGCTTCGCTCGTGGTTCAACCATAGAATCCATTCGCTAGCTCGTGGTTCAACCCTAGAATCCATTCGCTGGCTCGTGTTTCAATTCCACACTCGCGGTTAAAATATAACTTTGCACCCTTGTATAACAAATAACTATTGTTCCAGACTGTTTTTAATAGGTACAGTTAAAATATAATTTACACGCCTACCTGAAAGCGTAATTGTAGAAAAATATAATTCATATTTTATCGAAAATAAGACTGACGTCTGAAGAGGTCAGTCCTATTTTAACTGTGAAAAGTTATATAAATCATCAAAGATATAGAATTATCTAACTATTGATTAAATTACAAATCATTACGTACATAACCTACCAAAACAATTAGAATTATAATGTGGAATTTTATAGTAACCCAATGCATACTTAACGTCTGCTTTCATAATTTAGTTAAACCTACATTGTTGAAACGAGTTTTCCTTTAAAAAACGTCAAGTTAATAATAGCAATGCTCCGATAATTACGCAATCATTAAGATTAACAGTCTGTATGCCCAAACCGGTGGTTACACATCGCAGACAATAATATCATAATATAACAATTGCACGCTCACTCGTATTTGTTCGTTTTAATGGTTTTTGGCTTGGCATCTTCGTTGTTGTAGAAAATACTAACTTCAAAGATACTGTCAGATGTAACCGACAAATATAAAAAAAAAAACTGACACTACCATTCAAATCACTCGCCATAACAATACAATTATCATAATCTCAAACAGCTGCGTCTACTAGTTAGACATCAACGCACATTAAGTTATGTGTATATGATAACTACATTGTTTTCCGGGGATATCTGATCACAACGCACTGTATGTAAACACTGCAATCTAGGCTTCACCGGAATTCAATACTGAGATGCAGAACCATCCACTACTATTTGAGCAGAGTTCATGCTAGGCATCGTGTCACTGGCGGTGAAAACGATAATTCTAGCGATTTCTTCAGGCTCTAAAATCTTTCTAAGCGGCAGGCCCGACGCTATGCGCTCATAAACATCGTCTAAACTCTCGTCTAAATTTAAATTCCTAAGGTAATTCGTTCTCGTATATCCTGGTCTTACTGCATTCATTCTCACTCCGACGCCCGCAAGCTCCAGGGCACTTGATTTCGTGAACCTTTCCATGGCATCCCTAAGCATGCTACTGGGAATGAATCCAGGTCTTACCCGCATCGGCGCACTGAACACATTCACTATATTCCCTTTAGTCTTTACGAGATGCGACAAACAATGCTGTGTCAAATTGTACGGCACTCGAAGATTCAATGCTATGAGCTCGTCGAAAATCTCCATTGAGTTGTCGAATAACGAGGAACAGCAGAATTTTCCAGCACAGTTGATTAAAACGTTGATTTTCCCGAACGTTTCTACAGTCTTCCTCGCTACTTCGGCACAGCTATCCGGAGCGGTGAGATCCAGGAGTAGGCATAGCGGTTTGTTGCCTTTCGCTTCTTCGCAGAATTTTGCAGTCTCTAGGAGCCTAATTTCATTTCTTCCTACGATGGTTAGCAAGGCGTTGTGTGCGGCGAAAAGTTTGGCAGAAGCGGCCCCAATCCCGGAACTGGCGCCAGTTACAATAACTACTTTGCCTGTGAAATCCATCGAGCGTGCATCACAGATCACACGTCGCGACTCACTGTCGATTGGTGGCCGGCCAAGGTTATTGAGTTGATTTTTCCTCGTGCGGCGTCAACAACCGGTTTGTAAAGTATGGTTTATTTAGTAAACGCACTGTATTGTGTGATTCGTCAACGATTATAAATGTATGACAGTACATTGAGTTTACATTGATGTTATTTTATTACAAACTTTTTCTAACAACCTAACGAGTTCTACACCATGACTTACTACTACTACTACCACATGATACTGAGAATGTATCAAAAGCTATACTTCATATTGTTTGAGTTTCAAATTAAACATCATATTTAAAACAATCATTCCCATTACGCCCACCACGAAACCACGCTATGAAAGTCGGATCTGGAAGTTTATATTATGTCCGTCACTGTCACTCAAATAATAAGTACGACAAAGACGGTACAGTCGAGTTCTCCAATATCTATAGAGCCGACCTTTCAAATATATCTACACATGAACCTTATGTCGGTACCAATAAAGACTGTGTATAGATATTTTTGAAAGGTTGTCTGTATAGATATTGGAGAACTCGACTGTAATAGTTTGACACTTTATATACAGGTAATGAATAAAACCGGTTCTAGAGACCCAGCTTCAAATAGGCACCAGCACCACAAATAAATCCGTCTCCGGGGACTCACAATAATATTTTGATCCGCAACAAAATCATGACGTTTAATTTTCCTTCCTCAAATCATCCGGCGGGGCATAATTTGATAAAACATAATAGCGAGCAAAGCGGAGCAAATCTGTCAATAAATTGTGGGCGAGCTGTCAGCTGAGCTGCTCAGGACCGATCCTGATTTATTACGGCCTCCAATACTGGGAATACGAGATATGACGATTGGGGGCCCATTTGAGGCGTGCGTTTTGCATTGCAATTTAATAGACCCGTAGACTACTCTCGGCAAACGTGTGCCCAGCACGGCTATCACAAGACGGCGCGCGAGCTCTCTCGATTTTTCTCGCGCCTCTCTTCCTAAGTTTTCTAATAAAAGAGAGACGGACAGTGCGAGAAAAATCGAGAGAGCTCGCGCGCCGTCTTGTGATAGCCATGCAGGTAATTGTCTATTGTTCGGGCCTATTTGAGACGTATGTTTTGCAGTCAGATTTAATGGACCCGGAGACATTATAATCTGGGCAAATGTGTGATCTGATCAGGTATTTGTATATTGTTTCATTGTTGCTGTATTCATGTCATTTCTTGTAATTGTATTTTAAGTTCAGATATGCAAAAGCAACCTTGATGCCTACTTGCAGACTAAATATTTACATTTTGAGGTATTTCGCCTGGCACGTTACATAGCTGATGATGATGATGATGAAGCTACCGTGTGTTCAACACACATTGAAACCTAATTGGAATGAAAAAAAAAACATCTCATTGGGCTCAATTTCCGAACGCGCTACTAACTAACAATATCTATTTTTGCATATTGATCCAAAAAGGGTCTTGGCCTCTGAAATGATAGTATGCCATTAATCCCGATCCAGCACAATTTCCTGCCAGGTGGATGTGCGTCAGCTTTTAGTCGAAACTAGCCCTATAGTACAAACAATGTATTTTACGTCACCCTAGGCCGTAAGTGGGATTTTCTGCCCGCTACGCGAGGAGTAAATCTCACTTCCTGGCCAAGGCAAGACGTAACTTTAGACAAACCACGGGCGGTAATTCGTAAAGCCCCAGATCGCATATTTATGGTCCTCACCTTCGGTTCGGGACCTGCGATCTGGGACATTCACGAATTCTCCGCCCTAGGTATGTAATGTACTATTGCCTCGCTTGCATTCACGTCCCAATGTGTCGAGTGAAGGTATGTATGTGCACTACGAGTATTAAGTAAGGTCTGACCAAGACCTGAACGAAACTTTTCTCTAATTTCACAACAATTCCCTTACTCAATGGACTAGTTCAAAGTAACAAAAACCGAAATTTGAGTCCAAGCCAATTCCCCGAGTGGGACGTTAGGTTAGATTGTGCCCGCCGGTAAATCTGGGGAAACCGATGTCCGCAATGAAAAGAAGAATTATTCGTACACATTCGGGATTAGGGCATTTTAAGTTTTAAACCCTGATGCAGAATGTTTTAAAGTTTGCGGCTAAAGCTAGGGGCGTTTGTGAGTGACTGTGGTGTTTTCCATAAAATATGTCATTTATTCGATATTTATAATTGTGTAATATATTTGGGTAATCATTCTGGACATTGACGGCATTGACAGGGAAACCTGGCGGTCTTTAGTGTCAGAGCCCAGATCCACTTTGGATTGTAGCGCCACAGCCACAGCAGTAAGTTATTTTTTAATATGGTTACTCCATCGAAAGACTTTATCAAACGAAAGAGTTTTTCCGTCCCTGATAACTAATCATATGATAATTGATAACTATTTATGGAATTGTTGTTTGTTGGATGTAATGAGAAAATATGAACATATCATCACGAACAAACAATTTTAACGAAAGCAATGACTCATTTTAAATGATGCAACAATGAACGGAATTTCATACTACCGTATAAACTGCACAAAATAGCGGTAATTGCGAGTAAAGTCTAGATAAATTATTTTAATCTGAGTCCAATTAAAAAAGAATAACAAATATATCATAATTTATTCTGGAAAACCAATAAGTTTACAGATAACTTATACTTATTTAATTTTAACTTGAAATTATAGGCGACTGCTTATCATCATGAGGCAGATCGTATGCTGTGTTGCCATCGTCGCGTACAAAAAAAAACCGGCCAAAATTAGAGGCGGGGCACAATACAATGTTTGTGACTTTCGGGGCGATTATCTCTGACTCTATTCACTTAATCAAAAAAAAATGCTGAGAAACCTTTTTAGTTTGAAAGGCCTGTCGATTGATGTGCCCGCACGTGGCTATCGATTGATGTGGACACATGTGGATTTACAATGATATTTTTTTACTTGCTTGTATAGTAGGTATCAGTGGTTTAGCAGCTTTATAGTATATTAATAATAATAATAAAGAGTCATCCCCAAAAATATTTTTTTTTGGCATTTATTACATAACTATGTAGCGACTAACAAAATACAGCTATCCTTCAAATTGTATTCAAATACACCTTATAGTTTTCGAGTAAATTGTCTGTGACATACGGACAGACGGACATGACGAAACTATAAGGGTTCCGTTTTTGCCATTTTGGCTACGGAACCCTAAAAAGAGGGAATGGGTGGTCGTCACCTCGCTGGACTAGTTCAGGGGGACTTTAAGCGGGGTCTCGTACAGATATTGTAACGCAGTTGAGCACCTAATTGCATAAAGTTTTGAATTTCAAACACAAGGAATATGAATAGAGTAGAGACGTTGTTTGTGGCGCCGGAGGAAGCAATAATTCTGCGACGCCGCTCCGCCGTTCTGATTTACGGTCACGTTTTGTCGCTTCGGCCGTGTGTTACCTTTGCTTTCATTAAGGCAATTTATATGTAGATTCATTCGTGTTCGATATAAAGGTTATTTTTGGACGATAGAATAGAATAGAAAAATGATTATTCAAATAAAGCACACATTACAAGACAAAAAAAGTTAAGCCATAAATATAAACATGAAAAAGAA
The DNA here is from genome assembly GCA_932294315.1 of Epinotia nisella. Lineage (NCBI taxonomy): Eukaryota > Metazoa > Arthropoda > Insecta > Lepidoptera > Tortricidae > Epinotia > Epinotia nisella. Next base: position 8,086,917 of record OW028696.1, on the reverse strand, counting down.
ACAATGATAATGTCTTATGAGTTCAGCAATGTGTGCTTTATAGAATAGGCTAAAGACTCAGCGTTAATGTAGCAATTGCGAATTGTACAACTGCAATGCTGTTATTCTGTCAAGTTATTTTACTCGAAAGGGTCACAGTGTCAGTTGGTGTAACGTTTCATTTGTTCCACATGACTGTTAAATCTTTCGGAAGAATAATTTCGTTAGATGACGCATCTATTTAGTAAAGATTACAGTTATCATTCAGAAGCTTCAACATCGCGATGTTTAGTTGATGGTGATTGTGTGAGTAGCTTGTGGGTAAGAATCTCAGTAAAGGCATATAATTGATTTCTGAGTCTTGTTCTATATATTAAGTCACGTGACAAAAAGTTATGAATGTGGAGGGTTGTAAGAGAAGAGGTATGCCAAGAAAAAGGGAGATTGTCTGCTGCTATTGCCCGTCATATCATATCACATCCTTCCTGCTGTATGAGCAGGAAGGATGTGATATGATATGACGGGCAATAGAGAAGCATGGAATAAAAACAGATGCTGCGTCGATAAAGTCGATTATATGATGATGATAATGATGATATAGGTACATTTTATCGTTGACAAGCATTTATAGATCAAAGCTAAACTTACCATGTAAATAAGTTAATTAAAAAAAACTGGCGGGTACGTCATGCGATGGAGGTACGACTTACCTGTAACAAGTAATAAACATTTCGTCAGAAAATATTCGAAAATTTTCAAAAATTATTTTATGTGCATATAATGGACCTTCTGGATGGTCATCGGCTATATTTAATTCGGCAATTTCGCTTTAGTTCTGTGTAATAGCGGGCGGGGCAGCTAGTTGTGTATATAGACACAAAATAACAATCAAACGAACTCAATGCTTACGGATACAGTAACAACACAATATTTGTAAACATCCCCGTTTTGAATCAAAGACGTTCGGATAATACCCTAATTAGATATGTAATTAGCCGTCAGCATGGCAACCGATCCGATTTTCCCCGCTATAGTGTTACACGTAGGTGATCTGTGAAAGTGTTACCCCCTTTCACCCCCGGAGTAGGTATACGGAAACGCGTTTATTAAACGCGCCGTCAACGCGCGTTTGTATCGAATCACGAGTAAAACTTTAAATCAAAACAAAAGCGACGCGAGTCGACGGCGCGATTAAAATGAATACCTACTGAATGCTTAATTTATATGTTAATATTACTACTATTTTTTTTTAATTTAGTATCCGAGAGGTATTACAGGTATGTCAACATAGCATATGAACTAAAAAAACTGAAATAGTTTACGACGTTAGAAGCCATATCCATGACATGTCTGTCCCTAATTCCGGCAGTTCACGACGACATTAGCGTGGAACGATGATCACAAATCATCCGCGCATGACGCCCGGGGCGATTAAGATGTTTAATGCTGGCTGTCATTAGTGGTGGATTCGGATTAGATGATTCATTCCGGGGTCGATCAGACACTTGGGTTTCGCATTCCCATTTAATATTAGGTATGCTTCCGGCGTCCGCTTCCACACGCGCGGAGGGAGCGCATGACAACGAGAGGGCGAAACATTAATATCAAATTGGGATGCTAAATGTAAGTGTCAGATTGACCCCCAGGTGTGTGACGGCAGCAAGTGATACAAATGCGCATTCAGTGTAGTCAACTTCTGCAAAATTTAGCACCATGCAACTCTAAATTAATGAGAACGTTATAAAGTATGTGTTTGTGACTGTAACTTTGGGTACTGTTATAGTAATAAGTATATTTTAGTCTGCTGACTGGACATCATAAAATATCAGGAGCCGTAGCATGGTTGGGCTTGTCACGCGATAGGTGATAGGATAGACCGTGCGTCACTGGCTGACACCGTTCGATAGAACGAGACGACGCTCTTATCTTATCACTTGTCGCGTGATAAGGCCAACCATGCTACGGCTCCAGATATTAATACAATAATCATAATAAATATCTGGAAAATTGCAAACCCATTTTAATGCCCTAATAGACTAACATTATCTATGACTAAAACCACTAGAAATCTAAGTAACGAACGTAAAAAAAACCGGACAAGTGCGAGTCGGATTCGCCCATCGAGAGTTCCGTACAAAATGACAAATGTTTTCAGATTTTTCCCTGTCTTTGTATTATAAGACGATATTACTTGCCAAATTTCATAGTTCTAGGTCAACGGAAAGTACCCCATAAATTCTGATTCACTTGAGTGTCGAAATATACGTTTTTTGCGGCCTAAACGGCCGCGTATCATTTTTACGTTAACTTAGAAGTTTTGTTTTTTTTACAGCCTCACGAGACTGTAGACTTGAACATATGGTTTTAATTTCAACTCGATATCTCCACGCGTTCCTGAGATAAAGGGTCTTGATAGACAGACAGACAGACGGACAACAAAGTGATCCTTTGACACTGTATGGCTTTTCTAAACATAGATTCACAAATTCTTTGAGATTCGAATGCATTTGCAGTTACGTGGTAAACACATTTGATGATTTGACTAGACAAGTCACGAGATATTTTCTTTAGTTGGGTACGATTGCGCTCACAGCTTAATCGCTCGGACAGATTTTCAGCACTTCAGTGCTCAATTAGGCTTATTACGATACTGACATTTACAACACTGTAACAACAATCAATTAACAGTATTATTCTTGGCAAATTTACGATCCCGCACATTACATAACGACGTCAGAGCCACTCTAGTTACCAGCACATCATACTGACACAACAGATTGATTGTGCTGCCGCGCTTATAAACCCAAATGTCATCCGTGAGTTCTCGTAGCGTGTTCTACGCGGTGTGTTATTGTTAATTTGGTCAGTCAACCGGCGATGATATGTGGAGACTATTATGCTAAGTTTAGGATGGACAATGTGGTTTTAAATTTAATGTTGCCGTGGTCGCACAGGTTTCATTGTTCATATTTGAAATAACGTAATAAACACCACCTCCATCAACTAATTTGTTTTGGGCTTAGGGTGGAGATGGTTAAAATACACTATTTAAATTTCTGGATCGATTCAAAAATCTATACGGTATAAATTTAGCCACGGTAGGTGAGTTTGGTCTATAAAAATTGTAAATCAATAGTCACACAAATAGTGTAAGTTACATGTTAGTTTACGGAGATGAAAGTTTAGATATCCTTATATTTTATTATCTCAAATTGGGTCCCTGATACTAATACAAATGAGTCAGGTGTCAATGAAATCATCATATCTTTGAATTTATACAGGGGTTTACCTACCAATTCTATTATAATATTATAAATTTGAACGTTTGTTACTTAATCACACAAAAAAAGGCTGACAGGATTTGGATGAAATTAGACATAAAGAACATATAATAAGTTTTATCCCGAAAATCATTCCACAGAGGGATAAAATTGAGGATGAAAAGAGTTTCTTTTAGACTAAGTTAGATATTTAGTTAGTTAGTTGCAAAGCCCGCACAATTTGTCTGCCTTGGCCTAACGTTGACTAGTAGAGAATGCCTACGGCATTAAATCCACATTTTGTACGATTCTTCGACTACATTTGTGCAATATATATATAAACTGTAGATGTGGGCTATGAGTAGAACGTGAACTTTCAAGACAGATGAACTACATGACAGCCAAATGACGCCATGTGTTCGTGTCATGTCGACACGTCAGCGGCGAGAAATGTCACGACGACCGGCGAACAGCGTGAATATCACTAAGTATTTGTTATCAAGATTTTTTTTAACGAAGCGTGTAATTCTTATCACACGATAAGAATATCGATCAAGTATGTTGTCACAAATTACATAATATAGAATAGATTTCTATCTAGTACAGAAACGGAAATTACCGCTATTTTGGTATCGCTCGATCGCTTTGATATATGTAATCTACCAGTTTATCGTTTAAACTAAATCTGAACGTCAATAACACATTGAAACGTGCAAAAATAATGATCACTAGAATTAGCCATGAAAATCGAATTACGAAATTCGTATAGCTCAGTCTCAATCACACTTATGAATCTTATGATACTCAAGCATCAGAGATGGAGATAGAGATATACACAACCACTACATTTAAGAGGTAAGCCACCCTTAAAATTAGGGAATGGAAGTTTGTATGGATTTTCCCATTTAGTGGTACGCGAAAAAAATTAAAACCCTTAAAACAGGCTAGAAATTACCTTACAAAAAGCAGAACCTTCGCTCATTAATATCATCATAAATTCATACCGTATGAAGCGCGAGTCTATGCGGCGACCGAGATGTGCCCAAAAAAACTATACTTTTTAGCCCAGATGTAGAATTTGTAGAGCGTGGCTGGTAGAGTTAAGCCGTGTGGAGTGGGAAGCTTGGCGCTACTTGCGATCTGTTATCTTTTTAACGCTGGAAGCTATATGAACTAGGGAGTCTTGGCAATTAGTTTACATTTAGGTATACAGAGTGTTTTTTTTTAAATGGGACAGTATGGGGAAATCCGAATCTAAAGGAGATAGAGGAAAAGTGTCCAAGGAGACATTAGGTGTTTTATTATGTAAACAAATTTGGCTCATTAAAATTTTTGGTCAAGCGTGAGTTGTTCTTAAAAAATGATAAAGTTGGTCAATTTTTTTTTGACGCGGGTTGACTCTGTTTCATGTAAGGATTATTTCATTGTATGGAAAGTAAAAAATCTGAACAGCAGAAGTTGGTCAAATTTAATGAAAACTAATCTTCATACAGTTGGTTTATTACTTGAGTAAATGCACGCTTCAAGACACTTCTAGTTGCATTTAACAGAGACTTATGGTGAATTGTGTTTAAAGTGTTGTAAACAGCATCTTTTAATTCTTGTACGGAGTTGTATCGGGATTCATAAATTCGACCCTTAAGGTAACCCCATAAGAAAAAATCTAATGGCGTTAAGTCGGGCGATCGTGGGGGCCACTCGTTCCAAATTTGAATTCTTTTTTTTTATAATTTCAAGACTATCGCGTGCCATGATGTTTACGAAGATTAAAAAAAATGTTCTTCTCTTGAATCATCTGGAGCTCTTATGGATTATCGAAATTTAAAAATGGAATAATTTTAAATATTTTTTTACACGCCTAGGCACTTGTAGCAATATTAAAAGGCGAATACTGCAATTGTATGAAGATTAGTTTTCATTAAATTTGACCAACTTCTGCTGTTCAGATTTTTTTCTTTCCATACAATGAAATAATCCTTACATGAAACAGAGTCAGTCGACCCGCGTCAAAAAAAAATTGACCAACTTTATCATTTTTTAAGAACAACTCACGCTTGACCAAAAATTTTAATGAGCCAAATTTGTTTACATAAAAAAACACCTAATGTCTCCTTGGACACTTTTCCTCTATCTCCTTTAGATTCGGATTTCCCCATACTGTCCCATTTAAAAAAAACACTCTGTATAATGTTTTAGAGGGATACATTATATGTATTTGTAAGTTCATCCACTTTTTGCCAACCCCTTACGCCTTGGCCACGACTTTGGTCTTAAGCGACCTGCGGCAGCGTTTTAACTGTTCATTGCGCGGTCGAGTCGTGCAACGCACTGTTGGTTAGTTGGGATCACGCGCAATGAATTAGAAAAACCGCTGCCGCAGGTCGCTTAAGACCAAAGTCGTGGCCAAGGCGTAAGGATAAATATGAAGCCACCACGGTCTAATCAGAACACTCAGAAAGAGACGGACAGTCTATCTCGCCGCGACACAGCTCGCGCGCCGCCGCCGTCTTGTGATAACCGTGCACATGTGTCACGGTATGCAAATATAGCATAGAATTAAAATGTCTTAAACAAACATTCGCAGCGGCTTGCCTATTTATAATAACGCTAACTGTCCGCCTCTTGGCACGGCCCTAATCTTAAAATACAATGCAACAGGAGACAATAGACTATGTACAGTCAGCGACAAAATGAAGTAGCATATGTTCAATTTATTGCACTGTCTAGCCCCGCCGGCTCACAAACAACGCAGGCGGAGTCGCAGGGTAAAACATAGCCTCCTAGCATTTGCCTGCAACTTCGTCCGCTTGAATTTTCGTATCTTTCATCAATAATAAATAATATTAGTCTAATATAGTATTATACTAATGTACTTGATTGATTTTTAGGATAAAAAGTGTATTATATTAATATTGGTATCTGAACCAGGGATCGGATACGGGTATTTTCACCATACAAAATAACCGGTATTATTTCGATCTTTGGTTAAGGTATAATATCATTTTTATCGGGCAGTCTTTAATACGAAAATGTTACCTAAATACATGATAGAGTCCTACATTAAAAGCCTAAAATAATTCAAAATATTAGACTACTTCGGGGATTTCTGAAAAAACCGGTTCCGATCCCTGATCTGAACGTCACATTGCAATGTTATGGACGTTTCCGAACGCTACCTGTGCGACTTAGGTATATAAGAAAAGGCAATTTTTCCGATCTTGAAGACAACAAGAGCTGACAAGCCGAATTGTAAAGATAACCTAAAAATAAAGTAACAAATAAATGCGTGTATCCAAAAAGTATCCTATGTATTAATCCAGGTTGTAAACTATCTCTATGCCAAGTTGTATCTAAATCGTTCCGCCGTTTTGGCGTGATTTAATAACAAATAGGTATCCCAACATCCAAAATTCCAAAATTACGTGTATAAAAATAATATATAAGGATAGTTATCCATTGCGAAAGTTATCGCAGAGAAGAGGTACCCCACGCCAAGGAAAAGAAGAGACGATTAGGTATAGAAAGGATATCAATGACTAGGTGACCGCCGATAAATAGACATGGAGGAAACCCCCATGTAGCGGCAACCCAAGTGAATAGGATAAGGGCCAACGAATGCACATGAAAATACATCGTTATCGCGGGAGCAAAAACAAATCGGCTAAACAACAAATGAAACAGAATGTCTGTTTAAATACTGAATATTCTGCCTACACAAAGCCTTCAAGAAGTTTATCATATCTAGCATGAAGTTTTTGCTGGAAAAAGTCAATCAATATTGTCTTACACTGTAAACGATTACCTAGTTATAAGTCAAATTGGTCAACTTGAATAATAAGCCATAAATAAATCACACATTATTTCGTCGGGTGACAAGCAAAAGTCACTAATTACACGTAAGAGATAAAGGAAAACTCAACCTTATTACTACTTCAACATAGTTGCTATTTCTTAAATTATTTTTCTGCATTTACTGAGTTTTGCTTGTCACCTGACGATTTTCCTTCGAGGCATTTTTAAAAGCACTAGATCTTACAAAATACAATACTAGTTAATTATGTAGCTGCAAATCAAATAAGTAAGCAAGCTGAAGTGACAGGAAAAGCGACTGAAGAGGTTGCCGTGCGTGGTAATTTTTAAGCATGTACTACTAATCAAGTCAAGCACGGAGGTAAGATATTAGATTTTTTTTTTTTTTTATATTGTGCTCCTAGGTATAAACGTTTCTCGTTATGAGTGTCACTTCTGTTATTGACTATTTGTCATAATCTTTCAGAACTGTCAAATCGTTTTTGCTCCCACGATAACGATGTTTGTACATGAAAGTTGAAAATTATAAAGATACGGGTATATCCTAGGCTGGACTAACGCACAATATATTTCGTTCGATTGCATTTTTTTAGCAACTATGCAAATATTTCCGAACAAAAATAAAATGCATAAAATAAACCACAACAGCTCAAGCATTGCTTTTTTACATTCCAAAACATTTTATGGCTAGAGCAATGAAATGAAAACCAGGATTGTTTGCAAATTGGCCCCGTAAAGGACAGTTACGAATGAAAACAAAGGCATTATGCAACCCTCGATGGAAATGATTGGTATTCTATCGAGAGACCGGATTGATGGGCAATATTGCAATTAATCTGCACAGACAGGTATTATTTTATTTTATATCGCCTGTGTTCCTGATTGGCATGCATATCCATCCATGCTAATATTATGATGGGTTATGCCTCCAAGCAGAGGGGAAAACGCGTAAACACAAATTATTGAGGAAGAATTACAAGCATTTAAGTACACGCGTGTTTTGATATTCGCTTCACACGTAGGTCCAGCCAGTATCAAGCATCAAGCAAATTAACACAGTCTATTAGTCTAGCATTTTGTGTTTGTCTGCCTGTGTCAGTGTCCTTTTCACTGTTAAAGTGATAATCCGATTTTGATTATATCATGAAAAGTCCCAAATAATGACGTAAGACAGAGATATTTTATTATTGAAATCAAGTTTTTAAAGAAGTGCGACTTCTAGGCGGGCGGAATCGCAAACATTAATAATTTTTAGTAAAAAAAATAGTTTATTTTGTTGTGGACTGTAGTAGAAATTGTTGCCTTCGAGTACTCGTGTATAGAACGTGCGCCAATTTAAAGCCGTACCAGAAACAGAGCCGATTTGTCAATTTTGTCGTGCGTTAATCCTGCCTTGCGTTTCATATAGCACCTCGCGTCTTTGATGTCATAGTGAGATGTATATGCAAACAGTTGAAACATTTACCTGATTTGAAAATAAATTAGAATGTGGAACGTGGATTACTTCTATGTCCCGATTTTCATACCTAGTCTAAGCTTACTAGCTTATGTGGAAACAAAATAAATAACATCTGTTCTACCTGCCCAAAGCTGTAACTAGATCTAGACTAATTGATGATGGTCCGATGGCCCTAACATAGCTTAACAATTACTGTTATAGACAACAGACATCAACATCAGTCAAACACAACAGACACAAGCACGAACCCTGCAATAAGTAAACGTTTATGCCCTTATTTATAAGTTTGTCAAACTTTAACTAAAATCTGTCAGTTTTCACAGGGGTCTGTAAAGTAAAATTTTATGAATAGGAGGGTTTAACACCGACCGTTAAGGTATGGATAATAATATCTACGGGGCTATTAGTCTAAATACTTATTCAATCTCCACAAAGTACTTATAATGAGAAGACGAAGAACTTAACCCTTAGGCTTAGATTCATATACAGTATCAAAAATTATACAACTGAAGGGACACAAGTTGTTCGGGCATTGTAATATTTTTAATATAGGGTAGACTGCTTAGCGGCGAAACGGAGGGTAGAAGGGTCGTTCTTCTTTTTTACCGACAATGAACCGAGGTTTTTCTGTTTTTTTGGTTTTTGAACTATCGAAAATTGTGGTTTTGAAGTGCGATTTAAAAAAAATGCATAGGTTTCTTCATTAGAACTAATTAAAGTTTCCTTTCTGGCCAATATAAATATTGATTTACGGTTGGTTTCTAAAAAAAAACATGTGACAAAGTGGACTCTTTCAGTGGGGACAACATTTTGGTTTACCACTCTGTCACGGCATTCTACGAAAAAAAAAACATTTAAAAAAATGCTAGTTAGAGAAAGTGAATTATTAGATATCACTAATTAATAAAATAATATGGACGTTCATTCGAACATTATAAAACCGTAAACATCATTACTCAAAAGGGTTGCCGTAATAAGACGAAGGACAGGCTATTGTCGGTCGAAAAGAAGAACGACCCAGAACCACATTACCTCGGTGACAGAGAGAGATGCCCCGCTCGCTCGGCTTGATCGCACGCGCGTCTTGCGATATAATTTCGGAAAATCATTCGGTGCTATTTATCGGACATTATTATTGGGTTTTGGTGTTTGTAAGACTCTCCAAGGTGTGGTGTTGCTGGCCAGCAGAAGATTCCACAGGACGACGTACTATACCAGAGTCGGAGCCTGCCAGTACCTACAAGGTCAGTGGTTTGCCATATATTTGGAGATTGCAATGCCCGTTCAGTTTAACGCTAGAAAACCTAGGGCCAGTGCATGAGCTTATCGAAGGGTTCTACGCGAACACAAGTAATAGTCAAATTAATGTCAATTATACTTTGTCAAACTTGACACGGAGTCTCAAACGTGACGTGAGTTTTATTGTTCTGATTGTACATAAGCCATTCCAGAAGGAAAGTGATTGATACCATATGCATCTAAGGGTTAAATCTCTAGGGTATTTCCTATGAAAGAGCGCCGCTACGAAGGGTTCTATAGTGTGGATTTAATATCAGCTAGAAAAATCCGTAACCTACAAAAGCCCAATCGATACACCGTATTAATGTAGCGATTTAATATAAAACTGATTTAATTTCCTTCGCGTCCGCTATCGGCGCCCGAGTGGGCGCACCGGAAATTTAAACTTTTCACAACTACGCTCCGCAAAGTCTATATTAGTTTCTTATGAGATTCGCGATCGATGATCTTATCTTGTTTTTAAGTATCATAAGTACAATACGAAATAGTAGGTAAGCATCGTAAGGAAGATTGTTAGAGAATTCAGTTTCATAATTCCGAATGCTATTTTCCACTGAACGAAAATGTGGACGCTGAGGATTTAATAGAATATAGATAGGTTAGGTTAGTAGTTAGGTATATCCATTTAGCTGAACATGGTTTTAGGGTTAGTGAAACCAGGAAAAAATATGCTTAAAATTCAAACAACTACTCTTGCGGTACTCTTCGGAGTTATGTAGTGTAGTGTGAACCCAAATTGCCTGCCTTCATATTTAGGTATCTATGTTTAACCTACATATTCACCGTTTATTTTCAGCCTGAAGTAATAACCCACGACATACGGTGACAACATAGTGACACGCGCATTCCCCTGTCTCTTAAACAAGGATTATAGAACCGGTTAACTCTAATATAGGGCACTATTGTCGCCTATTAAAGTAATATTTTATAAATAAGTGTACATTTTAATTATTAAATAAGATTTCTCCACGACTATGGTAAAGGCAAAAGTAAGAGTAATGCTCTTAGAAGTAGTATACCCATTTTAAAATCTAAACGCACCTCAAAATAGGAACATGGGGCTGAAAACGCGAAAATCTTTTGAATGTCGCTATCTCTATAGCACTTAGCTTAATCGAGTGACAGAGATGAAAATTCGTTCGCGGCAGCTCTACCAACGTCTCCCTCTATTCGCGACCAACGATGTCACAATTATTTCGCGGTAGCAGCCCTACCTACGACTGCCTCTATTCGCGACCAACGATGTCACAATTCGTTCGCGGTAGCAGCTCTGCCTACGTCGCCCTCTATTCGCGACCAACGATGTCACAATTTGTTCGCGGTAGCAGCTCTACCTACGTCTCCTTCTATTCGCGACCAACGATGTCACAATTTGTTCGCGGTAGCAGCTCTACTACATCTCCCTTTACATATTTGCGACCAACGATGTCACAATTCGTTCGCGTTAGCAGCTTTACCGACGTCTCTCTCTATTCGCGACTAACGATGCCCAATTCGTTCGCGGTAGCAGCTCTACCTAAGTATCCCTCTATTCGCGACCTACGCAAACGAAATGTTGGGGTGAATAAGCGATTAAGGCCTGTTTAGTAAAATATTAAAATCCATAACTCTGAAGAAAATAATGGAAAGTAGGTAAACATTTTATATAGCTCCCTGCCAAATTATCTATAAAACTTAGTTTATGAAGTCACAGCAGACACGCATCACTGTCACGCAATTCAAATCGCTCAATTTCGGTTTATAAAATGCCGTAATCAATATGTAATTCATGAAAAACAGCCCATGAAATGTCTTCTTTTCTTTTCTTTTTTCTTTTTCTTTTTAATTATAAAACTCACTCTTACATGATTACTGTATAATAAATGAAACCTTGAACTCATCCAAATAACCCCATAAAACTTTCCATCAATATATTCTTTAGTGAAAATGAATTTCCTTGTAAACCAAACAACACTTTCACAACTCATCCCATAAACAATAATCAAAGTTACTAGCCTAAATCGTTTGCAAAACATCGAAACATTGCGAAGACAAGACACAAATCAGGCATAAGTTGACATTAAATTTGAATAATATTAGAAAATCAAGCACTAAATTCAATCGATGAAAAGACCAGTATCGCGAGACCCCTCTCAATCTTCCACGCAAAACATCAATTGTTAAATATCAGGGATCGCTTTAGATTGGAAGCCTCCGCCTGGCTGTAGTCCAACTGTGACGGGTACGTCGGTTGTTCGGCATGTCATTGAATACAGGGACGTAGTGCGTTGGTAATAAAGTCGTAAATCAATCATCGCGCGTCATCCGGAAGAGTTATTGGGTTTTGATAGCTCCGTGCGGCGTATTCAAACGGGCGAGAATAGGAATGCCGATGTGTGGAGCACAGAATACAAAGAGCATATAGACGGTTAAAGGAGAGTACATATACGCCCTAGTTGTTTGAACGGCGGCAAGAAGAGTTGGTTTACTTTCTAGTAGTTTAGGTGGTTTGGTAGGGCTAAGATACATTTCAGCGCTACCAAACCATCTAACCCCGCCATAGCCTACAGGCTACCAGGGTCCGCAGGCGACGCGGCGGATAGCGGAATGGCCATCAGATATTATGGTAAGCTGCGAGTATATTGAATATAGACCGGGCTCTCAGTGAAGTTTCGTTTGCAAAAATTGCGCACTGATATATGTATTGTACTAGCTTCCGCCCGCGACTCCGTCTGCGTAGACCCGGGATAAAAACTATCCTGGCGAGTAATTGCCGCCATTAAATAAGCAAACCTCTAGTGTCAGTAGATTATGCTAAAATTAATGATTATGATATTTATAAAAGTGCTCCTCATCTCAGTGTTATCCCGGTAGCATCCACCCTTGATGAGCCCTGTGTCCTTCCGACAACTAATCCCTAGTATTGGCACTAGTTGTTGCGGAAGCTACAACAGTCGGACCTTCAAAGCCATGGGGGAAACTAGACCTTATTGATATATATTAGCCCTTGCACAACGACCGGGATCAACGGCTTTTGCCTTCCAAAGTACGGAAGCGCTCAGTTATTAACCATTCAAAGCTGTCATCTATACCGACCGCTGTGCTGTTTTGAAAGATTATAAATGGATGGACGCACTTAGGTAAGTGCTAAAATTAGCACCTAAAGTAATCTTGTCTACTTTGTCACTTTTCCAAAACTATGCTTCTATATACAAGATGAAATATTCAGATAACTTGAGAAAAATCACTTTTATCTCGTTACTCGACACATCTCCATAAATATGTTAATGCTTTCTTCGAGTGAAAGATAAACTGGATCCGATCCTTTGAATGGCAATGGCCGATATTATTTACTGGGTTCTGGGACGCAACAGCTGAGTTAAATTTGGGGTCGTTTCACACTTTTTAGGTAAAAATATTGAATGTGTGAAGCAACTTCTTTGACGATTGGTGGAATGGTTACGTTTTCTGGGTCACTTTCGAAAACTGAGCTTCACGGGTTTAATTCTACCAAATTTTTTGATTGGTGAAGGTTTAATCCTTTTTATGTGGACAATCTTGTAAGCATGTTAGAATTCCAAGTTGTAACCATTTTGCTAAGAAACTCTGTCATGTTGTCTCCTGGCTATCGGGACAGATAAATTACAAGAAATAATTGATTGATCCAAATATGAACATCTGATAATACTGAAAAAGGGCCAGATCAGAAATACCCGCCACCAATGAACTTTAATGAGGAGATGTAAGACCGTGATCGAAGCGAAGTATCGAAACATCTTTCGGAGCCGGAATGACAGAGGCAAAAAATGGAAATACGTCCCTGTTTGTCAAATATCGCACATGGAATGCCCTGATTTTGAAACACAGACACACGTAAGTGAAGATTTGTGTGCTTCTGTCAAAAATCGCTAATGGAATATAAGGCCTTGTTCTCCCCTTGTCAGGTCTATATTCAAAGAGGGTAGGTACACCATAATTTTACAAATATACACAATCTTAAAGCCTCTGTAAATACGCATTCCAAACATTTCCCCTCTTACATCATAACCCACGAGTGAGCTGCATCAAATAGCGATATCGATTCGATTCTATTTCTGTATCCAGTTTAGAACGCTGGCGGCTCCTTGCTATGAAAATGTTGTATAAAATAAACTAGTTTTATGACTACAATGTCAAGTTTGTAACGAAAACTCTTGTCATTCACATTTGTAGTAACAATAGGTTAGTTTAAAACAGGAGAGGGCCAATCCAGTCCATATTGAGAGTGCCAAAAATCTTCAAGCGGCTCTCAACCATTTGTCGAGAAAGGACTTTTAAATTCTTTGGGCACATTATGCGTTCTAACCAAAACCATTTCGAAAGAAGAATCATACTGAGCCAAATCAAGGGGAAGTGCACCAAAGACCGGATTCCAACAAGGTGGTCTGTCGTCAAGATAGCTTGCGGTTCCTTTCATAAAACAGCTCAGATGGCCATTGACCGTATCGTTTAAGGTCATGGCAATTGGTGACGATTAGGGAATGCAATCTAGCGAGATTTCAGACCAAGCCAAGATCTCGCGAGACGGAATTTGTGGTCTTGATGAGATTTCGAGATTTACGAGAAAACGTATGCAAATGCTATGAATTTTGATGTAATGATTATCAACTAGTGAAATTAAAATAAAATTGTATGAAGTGGTTTGTAATACCCATTTTATTACTAAATACAACACAACACATTAAAAGTAATATCATTTCAATCAAATAATAGTAGTTTTTAATCTGTCAGTTAGATGAAATCTGTTGTCATGCTGCGTTATATGGAAAGTTCAATCTCGTGGTAAAATTGTAAGAGAATCAGTCTCGTAGACTATGGCCGAGAGATCTCGCGAGATCGAGATTGCATTTCCTAGTAATGGGCGTATGACGAAAATGAAGAAAATTTTGAAATGTTTCAGAGCATGCCCATCACAACCCAGCCTTTATTTTTGGCTCGAATCTATCGTATCGGTCCGTCTGTCCATCTGTCTGTCGAAATGTGGAGTGCAATTCACTAATTGCACTCGATATATGGACGGACACGGCACCGCATTACGTGAGTGGATTGATCGTTCAAATTAATGTCTGAACTATGAACCGGACCGCGGGAGATTACACTCGGTTGCACAAGAGCAGGGACCGCATACCGATATTATTTTCATACAATAATATCGATATCCTCACTGCATGGACCCAACGGAAGGCTGCATCATGCTGATTTTGGGCCATTTCGTGGGACACCACAGATTGACTTTTTACTTTTGTCTGTTTTGTCTTGCTAGTGTGAGACGAATAAATGTTTAATTCCGGAGCCGTAGCATGGTTGGCCTTGTCACGCGATAGGTGATAGGATAGAGCGTGCGTCACTGGCTGACACCGTTCGATAGAACGAGACGACGACGCTCTTATCTTGTCACTTGTCGCGTGATAAGGCCAACCATGCTACGGCTCCAGGTGAAGAGATCTTAGCTATCTTGCTTATTATTGAATTTTTTGCATTCTAATTGACTCATCTATTAGTATATCGGCATTTTACTGAATACCGATACCGATAAAAGTACCTGGTATTCTCAAAAAGGGTAGGCAGCGCATACTCTTTTTTATTACATTCCGCAAACCCAGAAGCAGATAATTTGCTAGGCGCAGTGAGACAACTAGATAGAAGATGGGAATGGTTTTATTAGTTGCATAATGCCCTGTTAGCATCCGTTTTTTAAAACAAAACACTACCGAAATAAACAAAAACGAAATCCTTTTACACTGTCTAAACTTAAGTTCCTAAAAGCAAAGAAGCAAAGCGCATACAAAGTACATTCGCGAGACAAAGTGCAAATCGTGCAAATAAATAATGAACAGGCAACAGGAGCTCTCAGGCGGAACGGCATCAGCGTGTGCTTCAAAATGATGATACTGTGACGCGTACACTGGCGGACATGGAAAATGTACAATCACCAACGAATACAGCAGGGTACGTAATTATTGTAAAACGAGCGACAATGGCGATAGATAAAAACCGTACGCGGTTTTCGCTCGCTGTTCGAATCCTGTAAATAGTCTTTAAGTATATTGGATAAATAAAAAAAGTGTCCTATCGAACGTGCTTTGGGATTTTCTTTTATTTTTTATTGTTTTGGACTTGCTTGCAAACTAAAACTGATGAGTCACCGTCAGATGAGGCATCAAGATTATTCGTTAAGTAATTTTTCTTTAAATGTTTTCTTCGGAAACAACTAAATTGATAGTAGAAGCCAATTTGGCTGGTAACCCTTTCAATATGTATTTTTTAATATAACGTCGTTGGCAAACAAACCCGGCTGGTGGTAAGCAGTTCCCGTAGCCAATGGACGCCTGCAACTCCAGTGGACTAGTATGCGCGTTGCCGACCCTATAAAACCCTTACACTCCTTTCTGTTTGTCAAAAATAACACAAATCCAATCATTGAATTGAAAGTATTTATGAAGGCTGACATTAATCTCTTTGCTAGACTTTAGACTTCTCAACAAATCATAATTACAGAAATTTCTACAAAAGGAACATACTGAAAGTGAAAGTGAAAGTGAAAGTGATTTATTCTTCAGTTTAGGCATATTACATGCACCTATGAATGTCGATAAACTACCACCGGTTCGGAAAGTAAACCTCTGCCTCGAGAAGAACCGGCGTAATACGAGGGTGGGATGATAAGTAACTAGCCTTATAAAGAAATACTTAGGTTATCGTGATAAAATTGGTTTTATTTTTCGACATAGACTCCATGTAGCTCTAAGCACTTGTTCCATCTTCTTTCTAATGATGTAATGCCCTCCATAAAATGACTTCTTTCAAGGCCTGCAAAATACGCTTCTACGGCGGCAATGACTTCATCATTTGTGGCAAATTTCTGTCCACCCAAGAAAGTTTTTAGCTTGGGAAAAAGGAGGAAGTCTGATGGTGCTAAATCAGGCGAATAAGGTGGATGGGGCAGCAAATCATAGTTCAATTCGTTGATTTTTGCCATAGCTTTAACACACGTGTGAACCCTTGCGTTGTCTTGATGGAAGATGATTTTTTTTTTCGCTAAACCGGGTCGTTTTTCCTGAATACATTGATGAAGCTTATCTAAAAGATTAGCGTAGTATTCTCCATTAATAGTTTGACCTTTGGGAAGGTAATCTACAAACAAATTTCCACTTGCATCCCAGAAGACAGAAGCCATCACTTTTCCAGCCGACTTTACAGCCATAGCTTTTTTAGGAGCCGAACACCAGATTCAGTCCACTGTTTTGATTGAATTTTTGTTTCTGGAGTGTAGTGGTGAACCCATGTTTCATCTGTTGTTATAAATCGACGTATAAAGTCTGCTTTATTTTTCTGAAAACGGCCCAAGCATTCTTTAGAGTTTAGCATCCGAATTCTTTTTTGATCGTCCGTAAGCAAACGCGGCACCCAACGGGCAGATAACTTTTTCATATTTAATTCGTCACTTAAGATATGATGTACTCGTTTTTTGGAAATCTCTATAGTGTCAGCTATTTCAGAGAGCTTCCATCTTCGGTCTGCTAAAACCATATCGTGTACTTTAGACACCATTTCCGGAGTCGTGACGATTTTTGGGCGTCCGGGGCGGGCTTCATCTTGGACGCTTGTACGGCCGCGTTTAAACTCAGCCACCCAGTTTTTACTGCGGCGTAAGAAAAAGCACATTCACCCAAAACATACTTTAACTCTTCATAAATATCAAGCCCCTTCATACCCTTCATATAAAGAAACTTAATCACCGCTCTTTGTTAAATTTTATCCATTTTGAAAAACAACCGGCACAATGTATTTTCTAATGTCGAAAAATCAATAAAATATTAAAGCCACCAAATTCAAATTTAGAACAGAGATAGCCAGAGACATATTTTTTAAAATAAGGTAGTATTTTTTTTCATTCTAACTTTTTAAATACCTAAGGCTAGTTACTTATCATCCCACCCTCGTAAACTCGGCGAGGTGTCATTTTTTCAAAACAGTATACAATATATCATATCAGTATCAGAGTATTATAAAATTTTAAAATTACATTGCTACAGTAGAAAGCCTATTTATTTTACGACAGGTTTTTAGTGCAGGATTTTATCGCTGCCAAATATCCCTATCCATGATGTAGTCGTTTATCTTATAATATGCTTTTGCAATGAGTGTCCGTTTTACGACAGATTTGAATTTAGAGTCAGTAAGTTCGGTAATGTGTTTTGGAATTTTATTGTAGAATTTTATACAATTTCCCAAGAACGACTTTTTTGCTTTTACTAGCCTGTAAAAAGTTGTTTTGAGCTTCCCTGCGCTTCTGGTAACCTTGGGCCTATCAGTGTTTGTTGGGTAGTTGTATAAATTCTTCCTAACATACATTATTATTTCAAATACGTATAGCGACGGCAGTGTTAGAATATCTGTTTCCTTGAAAAATTCTCTTAATGACTCACGCGACCCGAGTACTAAAAACATTTACAACTGTATCACGACTACAAACATATCACGATGTGGGCCTTAACTGTCGACAGTTAAAGTCTATATAGAAGAAGTTTTTCTCTCGTTTCAAGTGCCAGTATGACCTTTCATAATTCATAATTTTATTGCGTTAATAATCATGAGGTCTTACAAAGAACATTTTACAGCTAGTGTTCACATGAACCCTGTTAGGGTATATAGCAATGTACTTAACTAAAACTAAATAAAGCAATTACCAATACTATTTCAACACTTAATCTTTGATGTTGACTGTAGCGGTGGGCGCCGAAGATATGTTTACACATTCGCACTTTACTCCGTTGCAATAAGGCGAAATATCTTTCACGGCGAATGTACCTACATACACACCGCTGAAGGAGAGCTTTGTCTTTATTTAGAGAAACACAAATCAAGGCAAGATTGAATTTATGCGGATTACGTGTGATGTTCGCGCAGGAGCGTAAATAACCATTACGCGGGACAAATGGGTGGTATATCATGATTTTAGTCGTGTAACACGTTTGTGGTATACCCTTAAAGGAATATTTCAAAAATTATTGCGCCTGGTAGATGAACGAGCATGGAATATGGACAAGTACTATAATGAAATGAATGATGTCTTTGTTGTGTCGTTATGACTAACTACCTATTATAACTGCATTGCTTAGTTTACTTTGGACAATCATCCAGCTTGGTTTTATGGAGCCCAAGAAACGAAAAAAAAGAAAGGGAAGAAGTGCAGACAAAAGAGAGGAATATTTAACACAAAATTACGAAATAAAAGATAAAAAAATTCAAGACAACGAAGCCAAAATGAATCACTTTGAATGTCTAATACCACAATTAAAACTTAATGTTCAGTGTTACCTTCACATCGGCCAACACTGCACAACAGAACTAAGCTATAATGCCGTACACTGGCGAGCTTATCTGCTCCCCTCCATTAGGTCGATTGGTACACTTTTGTTAGCAACGCAGTGTACCGCTTGAATTGTAGTCGTGCATTGTTTTCTATGGCAGATGTAAGAAACAGCAACGGAAAATGTGGTCTTAAGAGCACACGTAACTTTCAATTTAGAACTTAAGCTTTAACACGGTAAGGTCTAAATTAGGTTGTGGTGTTAATGAAATTATATGTAGTGGTAGCACATAAAGTCGGAATTGTGTGTTAGATTGGCCGAAGCCAAAAGGTTCTGTAAAAGCGGTTTATCAAGGATAAGAAGCCAAACAAAAATAAGCAAAAAGATGTTTGTTTCAAATTAATATGTCTTTATGATCTAACGGTAATTACAATTTTACAGTGCCCAGGGAGGATTCCAAATAATTTTAAACGCCTGTTACTGATGCCCTAAGAAATAAAAAAAAATGTCATACAGTGTGTCCCAAAGGTCAACGTCCAACCGCAAACGGGCGATAGCCCAATTCATAACAGTTATAAAAAAGTACAAGCCTAATGAACAAAAGCTTTTTTTTAATTTCCTATGGACACTCTTTTAATTTAACACAAGTTTTTCTTCAATAATCTAGCAAGTGTTACATATAAGTCATCTTTTGTTACCTGTTAATATTACATGGAATCCTTCCGGGGCACGGGGTATACAAAGAAATCAATCATGTGACGTGTCTGTTTTGTTAGTGACACGAATAAATGCCTATTCTATTCAGGTCTGTTATTCGCTACGCGCTCATGCGCCTCACCCCATGCGTCACCTAACGAAACTAGACCTCTACCTACACTTAGCTACTACGCACCGCAGTGTCAAGATATATTTGTGGGTGAGCGTTGAGGTGAGCTTAAAACAGCGTCACCTAACGAAACTAGACCTCTACCTATTCTTAGCTACTACGCACCGCGGTGTCAAGATATATTTGTGCGTGAGCGTTGAGGTGAGCTTCAAACAGCGTCACCTAACGAAACTAGACCTCTACCTACGCTTAGCTACTACGCACCGCAGTGTCAAGATATATTTGTGGGTGAGCGTTGAGGTGAGCTTAAAACAGCGTCACCTAACGAAACTAGACCTCTACCTATTCTTAGCTACTACGCACCGCGGTGTCAAGATATATTTGTGCGTGAGCGTTGAGGTGAGCTTCAAACAGCGTCACCTAACGAAACTAGACCTCTACCTACGCTTAGCTACTACGCACCGCAGTGTCAAGATATATTTGTGGGTGAGCGTTGAGGTGAGATTAAAACAGCGTCACCTAACGAAACTAGACCACTACCTACGCTTAGCTACTACGCACCGCAGTGTCAAGATATATTTGTGGGTGAGCGTTGAGGTGAGCTTAAAACAGCGTCACCTAACGAAACTAGACCACTACCTACGCTTAGCTACTACGCACCGCAGTGTCAAGATATATTTGTGGGTGAGCGTTGAGGTGAGCTTAAAACAGCGTCACCTAATGAAACTAGACCTCTACCTACGCTTAGCTACTACGCACCACAGTGTCAAGATATATTCGTGGGTGAGCGTTGAGGTGAGATTAAAACAAGCTGCGGTTCCGACAATGACACGCCTACCTCTCTTTCAAGACTCCATTACGAATTCGTTCACAGCGAAGTATTCTTTTAAGTAAACCCCTTTTAAAATTTCAAATGGTTCTTAAAGATTTTTTTACCAGATTTCTAAAGAGAGGGTTATAAACAAAAGACGGTTGGACAATGGAGTGGAGAAATTCAGTAATTGGAGTTAAGCGAGCGAAAAACATGAAATAAAATTGATTTATAAGAGTTTAAACAACTGTGAGACTTCATTAAGCGTTATACTCAATCAATATTAACAAAAACTTGCTTAAATTATGATGGGTTGAACAATAAATGCATCAATTGAGTTAAGTCTTAGTTACTCTTTAAAAGAATTAGTCTAAGCATTTTACGGTCCGCTAGTATGGCGAAATGGAAATAATTTGTAATAGCTGTCTTTTTCTGCGTAACAGATAAATCATAATTATAGTAATAACGTCGAGACTAAATCCAACAAAATATTAATGATTTAGATATTTTAATAAATAATTGAAAATTATTATATTCCTGAAAAAACGGTAAAAAATGTTAATAATCTTTTTTCTCTTTATTTTGATAAATTAATATTTGCTTCGTAACTTTGATGATAAATCAAGCAAAAAATGTTACCGCATATTTACCATTTACTTAGTTAGACTCAACATTTTTTTCATTTTCCATATTTTCGTGTCTAAAAATAATTATTGACTGTAGGTTCCGTTATTGCTTCTTGAATGTAGTGGACACAAACATTACAAACGAATCAAGCACTAAACAACAACGGAAGGTGGATTTTAGGGGGTAAATACAAATAAAAAAATAAAAAAATGCAAATAGATCAGTAAGGTTTGGGATTTTCATTATCGGCACTATTTAATTGAATAATGTACAAATCGACTCATAAAATACTTTGCAACTAATGTTTTTACAAACACCTCTTAAAGTAGGTTTAAAAGTGCCGCACGCGAGCCGCAGAGCAAACGTGATTGGCCGGTTGCATGCAGCGGGGCACCGCGCCGTACGCCCGCTCGCCGCGTAGGTATATATATGTCTAAGTAGGCACTGCACGAACCGCAGCGATTTGAGTTTTGTTTCGGTTTAAAGAAATTTATTTTAATTACAGAATTCACTTACATGAGAAAGTTTACAAATTAAAACTAAATCTAAGCATACAGTGTAGAAAACTAAGATAAGTACATATTAAAAACCGGCCAAGTGCGTGTCGGACCACGCAAAACGAAGGGTTCCGTGCCTATTAAAAAGGTCGTATCGTCACAGAAATTTTACGGCACTTACGTCCTTTTCTTTGAGGAAGGCAGTTTTTCAGCAATATCTCGAAAACCTCTGAACCGATCTTGTTCAAAACAATTTTCGGTGAATGAAATTAATAAGCCCTATGTCCATAAATTTTTCCATATTTTTAAAATACACCGTTCAAAAATTAGAGGGGGGGGACAGAATTTTAGTGACTTTCGGGGCGATTATCTCCGACCCTATTCACTTAATCAAAAAAAATGCTAAGAAACCTTATATTTATTTTGAAAGGCCTATCGATTCATGTGCCACACGTGGGCTCACGATGAAAAATTTTTGTTTGACTTTTAGTTTTATGTATGGAGTGCACCCCTAAAAAATTTTTTTTTGTCATTTTAATTGCAAAACTATGTAGCGGCTAACAAAATACACCTATCCTCAAAATTTTATTCAAATACACCTTATAGTTTTCGAGTAAAATGCCTGTGACATACGGACAGACGGACAGACGGACAGACGGACAGACGGATAGACGGACATGACGAAACTATAAGGGTTCCGTTTTTGCCATTTTGGCTACGGAACCCTAAAAAGTAAACAAAAGAACCGAGACGTCAATGTCAAGTCAACGTCAAATCTTTAGGACAATTGGTTATTTGAAAAATATTATGTTTTTAGGGTTCCGTAGCCAAAATGGCAAAAACGGAACCCTTATAGTTTCGTCATGTCCGTTTTTTTTCATCGCGAGCCCACGTGTGGCACATGAATCGATAGGCCTTTCAAAATAAATATAAGGTATCTCAGGATTTTTTTTGATTAAGTGAATATAGTCAGAGATAATCGCCCCTTAAGTCACTAAAATTCTGTCCCCCCCCCCCCTCTAATTTTTGAACGGTGTATTATAAAAATATGAAAAAATTCATGAACACAGCGATTATTAAGTTCATTCACCGAAAATTGTTTTGAACAAGATCGGATGAAAGGTTTCCGAGATATTGCTGAAAAACTGCCTTCCTCAAAGAAAAGGACGTAAGTGCCGTAAGATTTCTATGACGATACGACCTTTTTAATAGGCACGGAACCCTTCGTTTTGCGTGGTCCGACACGCACTTGGCCGGTTTTATAACTGTATATTTGTGTCGGAAGTGTAAGATATAATTTATATGTAGTGGCAAGGTCTTGTGCAGTCCCGTACTGTCGGAGTTACTCTAGATTAACGACGAAGACCGGAGAAAATACCGGTTTCCATCGGTAAGAACCTTTTGCTTCTTTTTCAAATATTGCATGTACATTAAATGGTATGGGATTACTGCAAATGCTGGATGCTATCAAATAAGTACTTTTTACATGGTTCCAAGTTGATCTTATTGTGATTTTTGGTAAAAATACTATTGTCGTAAACACGGGTAGTGTTGTAACTTAATTAAAATGTATATATCGATATTTTGTCGACCTGAATTATTTATGTAGGCGTTAAGACAAAATATTTTGATGTTACATGTAGTTAACTGTTAACTTTAGAATTCCGGAAAATAACAAAAATCTTCTAGAAAAATAGACTGACGCAGTTTAATTAAAAAGACACCTTACCAAATTTACCTTAAGTGATTAATATCGAGCTTAGACTTTTCCCATTGTTTCCATTAATTAGTGACACTCGATGACTTTTTAATCGTTGCCATTATAACTTACTTTAGAAAGAAAGTTTTAACCGATTTCAATTCAATACTTCGCCAGAGCCACGTGAATATTTCCACATTTTATTTCCACATTACCACATGAACTGCTTTCCGAAAGCAATGCTTAAGTCACTACGAAAAATACCCAAATCGTTAGTGTGCCTATAAAATTTGAAGATGTCCCTCGTTTTCTCCAGGATCCCATCATAAGATCCTGACTTGATGACCATGGGACCAGCAGGTAAGGATACCCTTCCAAACAAAAAAAAAACTAATCGGTCAGGCGTCTTCGAGTAATCGGGGAATATACTACATGAAAAATAAAAGATTCCGACGAATTGCCAAACTCCTCCTTTATTGAAGTCGGTTCAAAATAAATTAATTCCACGTAAAATCCACAAAATGGCGATGGTTAAACTAACTTGTCTGACTACCTATGTATTTGCATAACTGAATTCTTAGCGAATATCTGAGTTCCATGTGACGTTTGGTATAGTATGGATGGAGATACAATTTACTTACGAGTATCGCATATTACAAATTTATTAACAGTAAATATCGATATCGATAACTTGTAAGAAAATATCTTTCGCTGCACCAAATAATGAGCGAGCAAGACAGCGAATTATGTCGTGCGAGCGAGAAAGCAGAGACAATGACGTATGAAGACCTGTCAGATAACATGGTTCTATCCCTTTCTTACTCGTTGTTCAGTACGAAAGTGCGAAGAGATCGGATGTATAGAAAACGTTCAATTTATTAGGGCCTATCTGTATATTTCTGTAATCTGTGTGAGAAGGTTAAGAATGTTGTATCATGAAGCCCTGTGGACGTCAGCTGCTGGTGGGCTGGCCAGCACCCTCCTCCCAAAGATGTAAAAAAAAAATTGCCTATTCCTCCCGATTCATTTTATCATCAAATGATAGTTAATCCAATATTATGACGAAAAACAATCGTCAGCTGACTGAACAGTGGTCGAAAGTCCGTCAGCTGGTCATAAAAACATGTAAAAAAAATTTTTTTTTCATCCATTTCCTCCCAACTGAAATTTTGTCAGATGACAGTTTATATGTTTATATAAATATATCAACGCGTCAGCTGGTTCTATCGCGGTGGAAAACTCGTCAGCTGATGCCCTGAAGTTTGTAACGCAGTAGCCCGCGTACTTGGCACAATTTTTTGTCAGTTACTTTCCCCTGTGCACAAACTTGTGAGAAGGTTAAGAATGTTCTATCATGAAGCCCCGTGAGCGTCAGCTGCGGCTCTGTTGGTGGGTTGACCAGCAGAAACCTACCAAACATGTAAAACATTTTTTTTTTCAGTCATTTCCTCCCAACTGAAATTTTGTCAGATGACAGTTTATATGCTATTATAAATATATCAACGCATCAGCTGGTTCTATCGCGGTGGAAAACTCGTCAGCTGATGCCCTGAAGTTCGTAATGCAGTAGCCCTCGTACTAGGCACAATTTTTTGTCAGTTACTTTCTCCCGTGCACAAACTTGTGAGAAGGTTAAGAATGTTCTATCATGAAGCCCCGTGGGCGTCAGCTGCGGCTCCGTTGGTGGGTTGACCAGCTGCAGCCTCCCAAACATGTAATATTTTTTTTTCAGTAATTTCCACCCAACTGAAATTTTGTCAGATAACAGTTTATATGCTATTATAAATATATCAACGCGTCAGCTGGTTCTATCGCGGTGGAAAACTCGTCAGGTACTGCCCTGAAGTTTGTCCCTTACACCATGTAACGGAATTAAATCCATGTTCGAACACCTGGATTAAATTTAGATATGTCGTAAGTAGATAGTTGTTATGATTCTGTAAGGAATTAAATAAATCAGCCGACAAAATGCCGAGGGAAAACAGATCAGATGGATTTAAATACGCGATCCACTCCATTCTGGCTCCTGCGTTATAAACTTTAGGGCATCAGCTGACGAGTTTTCCACCGCGATAGAACCAGCTGACGCGTTGATATATTTATAGTAGCATATGAACTGTTATCTGACCAAATTTCAGTTGGGAGGAAATTACCGAAAAAATTTTTTTTACGTGACAACGTCTTATAATATAATTCGATGGAGCCGGCTGCAAGCACGAAAATACATGACTCATGCGGCGTTACCTCGCTCTGAGTGAGCGATGCGTCCGTGTGGACAGCTGCTATATATATTCCATCAGTATTTTCTTATGACATTGTCACGTTCAACTATCGTCAGTAAACCGACTTTAGAGACAAACGGTTTTTTGTTTACATGTTCGTATGACCAGCTGACGGACTTTCCACCAATGTACAGCCAGCTGACGATTTTATTTCGTCATAATATTGGATTAACTATCATTTGATGTTAAAATGAATCGGGAGGAATCACAATCTTTTTTTTTACATCTTCGGGCTTCACGATACAACATTCTGAACCTTCTCACAAGTTATGGCACGGGAGAAAGTAGGTAACTGACAAAAAAATGTGCCTAGTACGCGGGCTACTGCGTTACAAACTTCAGGGCATCAGCTGAAGAGTTTTCCACCGCGATATAACCAGCTGACGCGTTGATATATTTATAATAGCATATAAACTGTCATCTGACAAAATTTCAGTTGGGAGGAAATGACTGTTTTTTTTTACATGTTTGGGAGGTTGCTGCTGGTCAACCCACCAACGGAGCCGCAGCTGACACCCACGGGGCTTCATGATACAACATTCTTAACCTTCTCACAATTTTGTGCACGGGAGAAAGTAACTGACAAAAAGTTGTGCCTAGTATGCGGGCTACTGCGTTACAAACTTCAGGGCATCAGCTGACGAGTTTTCCACCGCGATAGAACCAGCTGACGCGTTGATATATTTATATAAACATATAAACTGTCATCTGACAAAATTTCAGTCGAGGGTAAATTACTGTTTTTTATATTTTCGTGTGACCTGCTGACGGGTGGTGGAAACCACTGTACAGTAAGGTTTTTTTCGTCATAATATTATATTAACTATCATTTGATGATAAAATGAATCGGGGGGAAATGGCAATATTTTTTTACGTGTTTGGGAGGCTGCTGCTGGTCAACCCACCAACCGAGCCACAGCTGACGTCGACGGGGCTTCATGACACAGCATTCTGAACCTTCTCACAAGTTATTGCACGGGGGTAGATTGGTCACGAAAATCTGTTGCTAGCTCGCGGGCTATAAAGGATATTTAGTTAAGCTCGCGATTGCCATGAAAAATGCTTTCGTATATCTGGCTGTCAAGCTGTTCCCTCTAAAGGTCGCAATCTCTCAGCCGATTCTCGTGAAATTTTGTGAACGAGTTCGATATGTGGTTTTCTCGGTTTCAGCTTGGCAAAAATGCTTTCGTATGTCCGGCTGTCCAGCTATTCCCTCAATAGGTCACATCTCTAAACCGATGCTCGTACAATTTTGTGAGCGAGTTCGATATTTATAGGGCAAAAATGCTTTTGTATGTCCGGGGCTTTGATATCTGTCAAAAAGCCGACAACGCTGCGTGCGGCCGAACAAAACAACCGTCCACATAGGCCGCGGCAAGCAGGCTGCGGCCCCTTCGATCTCGACCAGATAGAAGAGCTCAAAAATGGGCTATAATTGAGACCTTTTTAATTTACCGTAAAACATTCGATAATGCTCATATTTTTTTATGGTCGTAATAATACGCTAACAGTTAACTAATTTTAGTGGTATAGTTCTATTATAATACATTAGAACTCTACACTCGTTTTCTTTAATTTAATGCCTATAGTGAATTACCTACCAACTTCAGTTACTACTGCAGTGCAAGAATTTGCAAATGGATCTCGTACTACGAACTACTCTGGTAAGCTAACATTAAACTACCTATCTAGTAGAAAATAGTTGTTAGTGTTGGCAATGACATATAGGTATCATACCATCATCATCATTATATCAGCCGAAAGACGTCCACTGCTGGTCATATGTCTCCCCTTAAGAGTAGGTATGATAGGATACTCTTTAGGGGATATTTAATAGTAAATATTTTTCATGCATTGTGTCATTACATTATGTCAAGAAACATGAAATAATATTCTTATTATTTTTTGACTAAATTATGATTATTTTTATAAATTGTTCGTGCTTTTACCGTTTACGTCATTATTACAACGTGAATCGTCGCATGAATGCTAGCTACTAGCGCATCGTAGAAAACGATACAAATTATCTGCGTGCGTAGGTAGGTTTTGTGTCTTGAGGCCCGGGAAGCGCAACCTTGAATGCTAACGTGTGCTAACATGTCTAGGTCAAGGCACTCGTAGCGCGCCGACGCTGCGAGCGAATGTGATCCTTAACACAAGCGGCAAAAGTCAAGTTCAGTTGTAGAATTAAACAGGACTATTCAAATGTGTATTATGCTTGACTAAAACCTTTTTTTTGATCGATTTATGTTCTAGTTTACTAATCTATATAATTGCGTTACATTTAGACACAAATTGTTTCTATACATATATTTTCCGGTAGTTTATTGGAGTAAATGTATTTATATGCCTTACTAAAGAAAAATCAATTCGCGTTTTAGGAAAATAGGTTCATCAATTATTTTTATGAGCATCAATTCAAAGTACTACTTATTACTAATTATTTCTACCAACTTATGGCACCTATGACCTGAGCCATGCAATTTGTTAATATATTGGTTTTACGTGTAAAGAAATGGTTGGATTTCACTTTTTAGAGGTTAAAGACAATAATATTGTTGTGTTGACGATTAAAAACAGCTATTACTATTTTTAGTTTAAAAAATCGGCGTTTTTTTTGCCACTATTTTTTTATACCTACTTCCGGGTCGAAAGTTTGTTGGATTCGTAAATATAGTATCTTAAAATATGTATTTATGACGGAGAAAAAAAAAAACGGGCTATTATAAATTAATGTTTTGCGAAACCGTAAAATGCTTAGACTAAATATACTTAGATTAGTTTTAGTATAACAACAAATTCATTATTACTATTGTTTTTACCACTAAGACATTTGATAAAATGTAATGTTGTTTATTCTACTGCTACTTTTCTGTGTACATTGACAAGTGCCTTTTTATGCAATTATGTAATATAAACAAAAGACGTGTTTAAAAATGGCCACCAAATCTGACAGCTAACGTTTCCATTGACGACTCGAAACTGAAGCAAGTTAATTGACTCAATTTTAGTGTGCCATTTGTGGAGCGCTTATAACCTATCTACCTCTTTTTGATTACATCATTGTTTTTATGCATTAAATAATTTGACTTGACTTGACTTAAATTTATCCCGTTTACGGTTCCAACTGCTTCTTTTATAACTAGTGGCCCTGCGACCTGTAGAACAAGCGAGTCCTCATTGGTTGAGAAATGCGACCAGTGGAGACAGAGAAAGTATTTAGGCCCACACTGAAATGGAGAACTTCGTTCCCTTCGCTCGCTTGCTAAAAATTTCATTTTACATGTCAAAGTAATAATAATATGAATGATAATAATAAAGTAATATTTGTAATATAATAGTAATTAAGTAATAATCAGTGGGTAACTAACTGATGCCATTTTCTAAGCTCCTGTGCCATCGACATCTTAGACATGAAAAGCATCCTTCAATTACTTCCACAAAAGAGCTGTTCTTTTGTGTTCTTTGTAAACTTATTAACAGCTCTTCAGTTCGATAAATTCTTCTTTGTAAGCAAAACAACAATTTAATTAAAGATATCGAAAATACTACGTCATTTATTTAATTCTGTTTGTTATTTGTAAATCGAAAATACCATTTGTTGGAATGTTTACTAAATCGAGTTTTTAGCTACTGAGGCGTTAATTCTTTTAAATAAGCATACCACACTAGTTATTAATATGGACTGGTCGCGAACTTTTATCTGATACAGATATAAAACATCATTAACCTGGTTTCCATTTACATTTAATATATGAATAAAATCGATTTTGATGAAATTTTGCACGAAGATAATTTACAGCCCGGATTAAAATACAGGATAGTTTTTATCTAATGTCCACGCAGACGAAGTCGCGGGCGGAAGCTAGTAGCTAAATACATAGAAAGCATCCAAGACTCAGAAACGAATATTCATGCTTATCACACAAATATTTGCCCTTACCGGGATTCGAATCTAGGACCTCCAGCTTCATAGGCAGCGTCACTACCCACTAGGCTAACGGGTTGTCTGAATAATGAAACGGGTCCCTCACATATTCGAGGTCGAATATCGCTTGACGTGTTTCAAACCAACACGGGGTCCTTAATTCAATTCAATCAATAGTAAGCATCATTCATTATATTTGTCGGACAATCACAGCCGGTTCTAGACAGGCCACCATCACGCCACTGAACGCGAGCATGACGTCATCAGTAGTCAAGCTTAGATGCGGCCGTCGTCAGAGCGTACGGGCATTCTCCTGCCAGAGCTCGTGACGAGCGGACGTGTCTGTTCAGTCATACCTTCTCGAATTAATTGTGCCTGCCTTTAATATTGTTGCGATCAATATAGTGACATTCATTCAAATCAATCTGGCTATTTTACTGCTGCTTGAGGTTACCCACGATGTCTGAACCTGACGAAAGGGCCCACCCACTCAACCCTATTCTCCGTCCTACGCCGTCATATTTAAGTATGTCTGACACTCACGGGAGTTTTCGATAAAAAATTAACTATATCACGCCTTCGCTTGAGTTCTTTGCAATACGCAAGAGGATACGCGCTGGTAGCCAGTCTATACTAATATAATAAAGAGGAAGAGTCTTTGAATGTTTAGGGTAATCTCTGGCACCGCTTATCCGATTTCAAAAATTCTTTCACCTGCGTGCAGAATGGACTTTCTGGATGGTAATAGGATATATTTATCCTGCGGGTTTGCCTGCGTTCTTTGCATTACGCGAGCAGTATCAAATAAAACGAAGAGTTCCAAGATATATAGGCTCAGCCTAGTCTGGAACTTACCAGATATCGCTTTTCTAATTTTATAAAATTCTACAATAAAATTCCAAAACACATTACCGAACTTACTGACTCTAAATTCAAATATGTCGTAAAACAGACACTTATTTCAAAAGCATATTATAAGATAAACGATTACGTCATGGATAGGGATATTTGGCAGCAATAAAATCCTGCACTAGAAATCTATCGCAAAATAAATAGGCTTACTACCTACTGTAGCAATGTAACTTTAAAATTGTATAATACTCTGATACTGAAATTATATATTGTATACTGTTTTGAAAAAATGACACCTCGCCGAGTTTTTTACGCCGGTTCTTCTCGAGGCAGAGGTTTTCTTTCCGAACCGGTGCCGGTGGTAGTTTATCGACATTCATAGGTGCATGTAATATGCCTAAATTGAAGAATAAATCACTTTGACTTTGACTTTGTAACAGTGTAGTTTGTATAATAAAGTTATTCTTATTCTAATTAATCATCATTCGCCTGTCCTTATCCCTTTTACTTGGGGTCGGCGCAGCATGTTTTTCTTCTTCTATACCTCTCTATCGCCCGTCAACTCATCACACACTTCCTTCCTATTCATGTCTCTCACGCAGAACTGAATAAATCCTCTCGAATGCTCAATAAACTGCGATATGAAATCTAAACATCCGATACAATGCTCGAGATGTAAGGAGGATGTTTATTGATGCACACCATAATAATGAGGGGCAAACGAGATCAAAGTTTATTGAAATGAGAACTAGATTTATGCAATTCACAGATTTTCCCATTTCATTGCGTTCTACTTTGCTTACATTGCCATTACATCAACATACAAATAGTACATTACTATAAAGGCCGGGTAGGAAGAGATTGCCTGCCGAGTGTGAGTATACTACGAGGACGGATAATAATACGAGGTAGACAATCCCTGGTTCCAGCCGAAGTAAGTATAGTGCTTTTCTCAAAAAAAATATCGAAATTTGCAAATTATAAGAAAAAAATGGGCGGCGAACGCGCCGGTAATTTCCAAACACGCCGGCGATTTCCTATACAAATCCCATGACACAGCTTATAAATCATGCGTCTATTTTAAATTACAGTCTTGTTTCCCAGGAAACAGGTTCCTCTGCCTAAACCATAATACTCGTAAGTATTTTCATGAAAAAAAATCGCTCGCGCGATGCCGCCCGAATACTACAAACAATGCAATCAAAGCCGCGGGATTGAATATAGTTTATGTATGTCCATTCTGCAAGTCCATTCTATATGCTGATAAAAGAGTTTTTGATTCTGATGAGTATATAGTCCTGGAGATTGCACCCTACACACATAGGTTTTTACAAATTCAACCTCTTGATGATATATTATTAGTATAAATAATCTGTATTAAGTAAAATACGATAAACAAACATGGGAAATTAGAAGAAGTCTCTCGATTGATCGTTTGATGCGGAGTTCACAAGGCTTTATCTAAAAGAAAACGTTTATTTTACTACTTTACTTTACAAACCCTTCGGCACAATACTTAATCATTGACTTGAAACATCTAACTTTGATCAGCTGTATCTTCCAAACGATCTGGTTTCCTAATACCAAATTGGTCTCATTTTGTTCTTAATTTATTTGTTCTAAAATATTACTTTAGTGACTTGCCGAAACACAACGCCTTGATAGAGAAAACTTAAAACATCTGAAAAAAGACCGAAAATTTTTAAAGGGCTTTTAAAATAAATATAAAGTTACTCAGCAATTTTTTTGATTAAGTTAATAGAGTCGGAGATAATCGCCCCGAAAGTCACGAAAATTCTGCCCCCCCCCCCCCCCCTAATTTTTGAACGATGTATTTTAAAAATATGCAAAAAATCATGGACATTGGGCTTATTAAATTCTTTCACCGAAAATTATTTTGAACAAGATCGGATGAAAGGTTTTCGAGATATTACTGAAAAACCGCCTTTCTTAAAGAAAAGGACTTAAGTGCCGTAAGATTTCTGTGACGATACGAACTTTTTAATAGGCACGGAACACTAAGTTGTGCGTGGTCCGACACGCAATTGGCCAGTTTTTCTAGTATATATTGAATAATGATCCGGAGGGATTTCGAGGTCGCAAACTTGGGGTTGGCATTACAACTTAATCACTATTAACATATAAAAAAAACTGGAACTAATTCATTAGATGCGAGGTAAAAATTCTTATTTACATGTACTAGTGCTCCATAGTTAACAGCTTATGTGCATTTATGTATATTATGATTTTTTGCGCACATATTTATAAGGGGAGCGGACATTTACGTTACGTTTATTATGAGCTCAACAAAAATATAGATGCGCTATAAACTTAACAACTTTAGCTATCTCTACACGAAAGAAGCGAATGAATCTACCAGAATAGTTTTTTGTTTGGATAATCAACATCATCATCATCATATCAGCCGAAAGACGTCCACTGCTGGATCCCCCAAGGTGTGCCACAATGACCGGTCCTGCGCGACCCGCACGCTCAAGCGGATTTAATAATAGTCTGATTGACTTGAAACATATCGAGTAATATTTAGTAACTTCTGACTTTTTACGAGTAAAATAAATTTTCAATCACAAAGCAATGAAGATCGTTTGTATTGTTACATTTCTTACGATAATGAACAAAAGCCAGCATCCAAACAGACTTAACATAATAAAGCCTGATTTACTGCAAGGAAGCGAGTACGTGCCGGGAATTAATTATTGTCTGTTTGTCTGTTTGTTCGGCGTTAATAATAAACTCCCTTATCGCGCGCGCCGGGTGAAAAATGATGGAGATCATTAATTTAAGTGTTAGTTTCAGTTTCCAGGCGAATTTAAGGTTGAAATATAACAAGGAAACTCCTGGCTAGAACGTCACGGCAACTGGCAGGTCTCTACCTCGTCTCGACAGAATATTCAATTTAGTAGTAAAGTCAACAAGCAAAACAAAAAAAAATCATTAATAAATACGTTCTACAGAATTTCTCTACTTTTTGGACTATCTTAAACTCTAAAGTCGAACCGTTCATTCAAAGTTGATTGCTATGTGCTGTCGAGAAAATTGAAAGTTTAGCATTTTTGGACCTTAACGTCATTCAAATGGGGTCTAAAAGTGCTAAGCATTCAATTTTCTCACCCGTACAAGCGTACATAGCCATCAACTTTGTTTTTTTTGTGTATATGTTTTGTTCTGCTACATTGTTGTTAAGCTACGGTGGCCTAGTGGTTCAGGCATGCGGCTGTCAAACGGCGGTAGTGGCTTCGAATCCAATAAGTTTTTCGGAACTTTACCTACGGAATATTATTTGATATTTACCGTTAGCTTTTCGGTGAAGGAAATCATCGTGAGGAAACCTGCATAGATCTGAGAAGAAATTCAAAGAGGTATTTGAAGTCCCCAATCCGCACTTGACCAGCGTGGAGACTACTGTCCGATCCCTTTCATTCATGAGAGGAGGCCTGTGCCCGAAAGTAGGACGTATATAGGCTTGATGATGATTTTGTTCAGAGTTGTAGAATGATGTTAATATAATAAATGTGAAAGTATGGGTGTTTGGATGAACGGATTTAGGTGAAATTTATTAGGGTATTTTGTATCCCGAAAATTATCCCCGGGGGGCTGAACTTGGAGATGAAATTTGACTCGGAAGGTAGAGATAAAAATATGGCTGCATACATCTTACTAATAAATATGTCCTATCGTGCTTTTGTCAGCGGATTCAGGTTTCGGTACATATTTATTTTAGGATTAAATCGATACATATTTGTGTGTGAATATTGTGACATAATCATCTTGCGTTATGTTCAAAACTACTTTGACATTATTTGGCTTTATCAAGCTACAGCGAGTCAAAGAGCTGTCGACTTATACTTTCTTTCGACCGCTATTTTTTGAGAGAGATTCGGTCTCAAACCCAACATCATACAAAGTGGAACAAAATCATTCCTCAATTCCCGTAACGGATGGGATTTCCATACAAATCTTTGCCAAACACGTACTTGACGCAATACAGTAGAATACGCATGAGCCTTTCTCGTGACCAAAACCCATCAACGGTAGCAAACAAGCAAGCCCCGGATAAACATGGCGTCCTATTTCGGTTGGAAATAGGATACGGGTAGTGTTTTGTTACTAAGTATAAATGTAGTGGGCTGTACAGCCATTTCGGCCGCGAGTGGACGTTTGTAGGGGCGTAGTAATTGACATTGGGGAAATTCGGACACGGCTATTTCAGTGAAGCACGATACGTTTTCATTTCACTTTCACTGCAGGTAACTTTAACAACGTTATATGAACATAAATTTTCATATAACGTTGTTAAAGTTAAAACTTAATTTTTTCGTAATATTTAAAAAAAATGTCACAATAAATTATACATTTTACTGAAATCAAAACTGTCACTTAGGACCAAAGTTACTTTCGTCATGGGCGTTAACGCTTGAATCCTTCGTTACGGTCAGGGTTCTAACTTAGAATCCTTCGCTTCACTCTGGATTCAATGTACCGCCCTCGCCGTAAATACATAATTTTGCTCCTTTGATACACCAATAACTAATATTTAGAAAGAGAAAGAAAGAGAAAGAATTCATTTATTCAAGTAGGATTCATTGAACCACTTTTGCATCGTCATCAGCTACATATAGACATATTCAGGTTCTATAAAATATACTTAAAATTGTATGGATTTTACAATACATTTGTTTTAAAATAAGAGCCTATCTAGTACATGGAGAATTAATTCAGCATTCAACGTGTATATGCATCGTCAATGGTTACACAAAAAATTAATACATTAAGTTTTAGTTTCCTTTACCGTATATTATTTTCCTAAAAAACCCCACACTCTATCGAGCAAACGTGCCTATGGCAGTTCATTACACAATGAGATAAGATTTGTGTCAAATGGAAAATGAATTTCTAGATGCAAGTGGGCGATGATTTATTTACCGGCACTAAGTACGACGCTTTATCTATAGATATGTTCCCAGCAACGAATTGAATTGGAACAATCGCACCAATTGTGGTCAAGATCCTTAGCTCACCACAATGCACTCCCACCCGATTAATCACACATACAAGCCCGTTAAAGGGAGCGATCCACTGGCGAGCAAACCGCCGGTACAAGGACGACTCCGCCTTCTAATGAACTACACCGACAAAGGAGTATCAATCTTAAAAGAGAGACCACAGCGGAATGTCATCGCTTATCGTCGAAGGAGTCCAACTGTAAACCCAACCATAATAACACGTCTACTCGCCGTAGGTATGTGGTGTTGTGTGTCCGGTGGTGAGTAAGGTCGGCAGAGGGATGCGCTGTGTTGGGACCGAAATTGCGCTGTGTTCGGACCGAGGTTGCGCTGTGTTGGGACCGAGGTTGCGCTGTGTTGGGAACGAGGTTGCACTGTGTTGAGACCGAGGTTGAGCTGTGTTGAGACCGATGTTGCGCTGTGTTGGGACTGAGGTTGCGCTGTGTTGTGATGTATTGCAACCGAGGTTGCACTGTGTTGAGACCGAGATTGCGCTGTGTTGGGACCGATGTTGCGCTGTGTTGGGACTGAGGGACATTTAACTGTCGACACCTCTAATCCTCAAATAGCGAAGCCCGCGAGTGCATCACCAATGGGCGAACCAATGGACCGACAAAGCATTTGGTTCGCTGCGAGAGAAGTCCGCGAGTGGATCACCGATTGGCGGGCCAATGGACCAACGGTCGGCGCGTGAGTGGATCACCTGCTTTAAACACATGGCCGCATCGGGCTCGGTCGTAGTGCTCCGTGCACCACAGATTAGTTACAGTACAGTGCGGCTGTATTTACAGGACACTGGTGGTTAATATCGTAGTGCTCCGTGCACCACAGATTAGTTACAGTACAGTGCGGCTATATTTACAGGACCCTGGTGGTTCTATTTTTCAATTTCAGGACTCGTTTTATAAAATGTTTCAATTCAGCATCTGTTACTGTAGTG
This sequence comes from Epinotia nisella, assembly GCA_932294315.1. Lineage (NCBI taxonomy): Eukaryota > Metazoa > Arthropoda > Insecta > Lepidoptera > Tortricidae > Epinotia > Epinotia nisella. The sequence goes on along the minus strand of OW028696.1, from coordinate 8,050,292 downwards.
AGTAGACTATAAACTCTACTTTAGAATAATCCAAGATTAGCAGACACAATCGAAACGCTCAGATTTAACCTCTATTCATTTTCGTTGAATCGGGCCTAGGTCAACCATTAGTGGTTGATTATCAGTAGGTAATCAAATACATATGTATACCAATTCTTCTGTGAAGGAATTATAGTTAACTAAGTGATAGCTATAGCAATATCCAGCATTGTTAGTCTGACAAGCGAGTCAAGTCACAAGAAAAAGGCGGCAAAGAAAAAACGCGTGCTGGTAACACGAAGTGTATAATAGCTACTTCTAACTGACAGCTTATTTCATTAAAAAATAGTTACCATATAAAGAATTTTTCTCTATTCTACAAAGATTTCAATCCAAAATACTACGTATAATAACCGACGCACCATGGTACATAACAAATGATAGGCTGCATCACGACCTCAACATTAAAACTGTGAAGCAAGAAATCGAAGACAGTGCAGAAACATACAAAACAAGAATATTGCAACACCCCAACACACTAGTGAAGCACTTGAATGAGCGAACTAACTCTACCCCGGAGATTGAAAAGAAGAATACCACAGGATCTACTCATTGGATAAATTATTACTATGAAAAGCAGACCTGTCAATGGACGCGATCTGCACAAGCCTCAAAAGAAAAGAAATTCTTAACCAATTGCTGAATGTCTGAGAGACAGATTGCAGGAAAAAATTATCAAAAAAAAAAAAAAAAATATAAAGAATTTGAGCAAGATTCTTTTGTCACGACTCACTGGCACTAGTAAGTAAAATATTGCAGTTGGTAATTTCTGCCTTGCGACAAACTCCTCCGAACTTCCTCTAAGTCACAAATACATACAAGAGTACTCTGTAAAAGGCCACATAACAAAGAGCACGAATGTTCCGACCGGACAGTCTGCGGTCGGTCGCAATCGAACGGCTTAATTCCCGGCCCGGGCCGTGATTAACTGGTCCCATTTACGATACAAGTTACATTTACACTGCAACAGCGTCTATTCCTATCATTACGTGCAAAAAGTACCTTTGTTTGGAGTAAATAGTGTCTATTTCTTATTGCGCTTTTGTGCCAGTAGCGTCTAATTAACAATCAAGAACCTGGTGGTCACCTTTAGCATGAAAAGGAATACATGCATTCATATTTTTATTATGCATAGAGAATAAACTGTAGCGCCAAGACTTGGGATGAAAAGTATCATATATGTATTATCTCAGGACTCGTACAATATCCTTACCAAATTTTATCACAAAAGTTAAGCAGTTTACCCTTTTTAGGCCGGCAGTTGAAAAATTACTATCGAATGTCCAAGATACGAGTTTGACACGCAGTTTGTAGTCAATTTGTCTGTTACTCTGTCACGCCCTAAGACGGTAACATTAGTTAAAGTAGTAAGCAATTCCGACTAAAGCAGGAAAAACCAAATACATTAACCAATAATAATAAGTAAAGAGTAAAATTTTGGGACCACGTGCAAATGGGGGTAGAAAAAAGATATTTCTAGTATTTATGTACACTTATAAAATGCACTATTCGTAATCAATAATTATAATTTTTCTAATCATCTTCAAAGTTCATTACAACATAACTATTATCTTAGGTAACGACGATCACGAAGCTAGAAAATCCTTCCGCATTCGCTTTCCACAAACCACCAGACAAAACTTTACCATAATATCATACGATTAAGATTCAGATTTAATTGACCGCACCCTCATATCAATTGTGTGATGAGACCGATATGATAGAACCTTATTATAATGACGTTAGAGTTGAATTTAGCTTGATCTCTCCGCCGCTTCAAACGCAAGTTACGAGATAATGGAATAAATTTTATGGGTGTAATACTAAGGTTGATTTTTGCTTGAGCGCTGTAATAAATATTGGCAAATGGATTTATAATGAAAGAGTACGAGCGACACGTGGGAAGGCGCGAGTGAAAGTTGGCGGAAAAACCGCATAGTTCTCGTAAGTCACAAGCGGAAGCGGGAATAGAAATAATTTAGTAATAAATGGAGGAACTAAGTATATGAAATGAAATGAAAAATATTTATTCCGGAAACATAGTAGTCCATATACAGTATTATATCATTATTGTTATATAAAACATCTGATGAAGGGTGATCTCCCACTACACACTCAAGGAGACTCATCGACATGTGCTATATCTGCATACTACCGATCCTAACTTACAGCCCGTTCACACAGAGTCTCCGTATTTACGGTACCCGTTTTAACGGATACAACAACAACAATTCACTGTATACTGAATACTGTGTCCTATGTGAAGTCGCTCATACAACTCCATACGCCATCAATGAAAAAAAACGTATACGATAAAACGGAACAGTAAAACGGAGATCCTGTGCTAACGGGCTCTTACGGTGCACAGCAGACTTGGTCTTTGACTGCAGTATCTCAGAAGTCCAAACTCGGGGTTTGCCAGCGAGCCATGAGCCAGCGATGACGCGGTAGACCTTGTCGGCGATGGCGGGACGAGCTAGACTCCTTTTTAACAAGTTCAGTGCTGGGAACCCGAGTAGCGGGCGCCTACAACGTAGTTGATTTCCACTACTTAGTAGCAATTGTCGGTAGTGAAATGTGTTAAAGGATTGGCTAGAGACTACTCAGGACCGCGAAGTCTGTAAACGGAGGGGGGAGGCCTTAGCCCAGCAGTGAGACACAACGGTTCTTAATAATAATATTCTTGCCAATAGGCCGCAGTCGCCCTCAACCAACTGAGCTATCGAAATCGTTGCACGGTTCAATTAATATTTCAACCAGTTCCCTTTTATTAAGCCATAGGAAGGCTTGTAGGGACATCTGCCTCGAAGAAGTGTACAAAGAACGTTAGTTGGGAACCTGGGGTAAACCCCCGCTGGAATATATATAAAACTGCTATTTTTTTAAAGTAACAGAGTTGCCATTTAAAATCGATGAATATGGTGAGGTAGTGAAATCAGTTTTCCTAATAGGTCACGGGGGTAACGATATTAACTCATTCACCACTACGCTACGCTCGTAGAGCTACGCCGTAATCCATAGCATCTTAACACATTAACTGCCAAAAATCGGTAGCGGATCTCGTTACACTACACTAGTAGTCAGTGCCGTGGTTTTCCCGCTAAGAAGCGAAAAGTCTAGGCTAGGCGGGTTCATGGCGGCGAATGTGTTAGTGTCCACATGTAGCGAAAATCGCACGTAGCGCTCTGACGCACGTGTTATAATTATCGCTGAAGGGTTTAAAAATGTTAACCACTCTAAACTTGCACCACACTTCGTATGCTTCGGTGTGAATATTTTTTACAGCGCCTATTACGAAGCGAACGTAACTATGGAAATCAGACGCTTTGATCGTTTCTACACGTGCCAACTCACATAACCGTGAACTGGAGAAGATAGAAATCTTATATAATAACTATATATTCTCCGTCCTCGCCCTCGGGAAACCCGTTTATATCGTAGCTCCATAAAAACTTTCATCCCCCATTTCACCCCCTCAGGGGATGATTTCCGGGATAAATACTATCCTATGTTCTTCCCCGGCTTTCAAACTATGTCCATACCAAATTTCATCTCAATCGGTTCAGCGGTTTAAAAGCGTGAAGAGGTAACAGACAGACAGGCACTTTTTCGCATTTACCTATAATATTAGTATGGGTGTAATGTGTTAGTAATAAGCACTCATAAAGTTAAATGATGTCTCAGAGTATGAACTTGTTATACCAAACTAATTTCTACATGAAAAGGTTTTCAGTAATGCAGTGTCGAACGATTCTAATAGTGCTTTTCCATATAGACAAATGCAGGTTCCTCAGGGAGGGGTCATCATTCATCAATCAAGGGTTGGCGACGTACTATCGCCCAACGATATGGGTTCACACTGTATTAACGAAATCGTCTGCAGGTTTGCCGTTTCTATTGGTGGATGATGTAAACAGCAAATGCTTTGAAGCGCATTTGATAATAACCCTAGAGGTGTGACTAGCGTTGGGCGATGTATGTGTAACTGGTCAACTTATTTAACTGGAAACCTAACACGGGTCACGGTTTCAAATTGCCATCAGGCCTTTTAAGCCTTATTTCCGCCGTGAAAAAATTGGAACACAAATTAGCATCCAACCAAAACAAAGCATAAAATTACATTCTGTATCTAAATGAAAATCTCATACTAAAAAAATACGTAGTCTTTTTTATAAAAACAAGCGCTTTGTGTAAATATGAGGGGAAGCAGTTATGTTGTACTAAACAAACACAGAACATTATTCCGGGATTCAAAAAATATATTATCCTTAAAGGTATTGCGGAAAAATGCGCTGAAATGCGTAGCAATGACAAATTTCACTATTCGGAGGGTATGCACAATCATAGAAAGTAACTAGTTAATCATCTTTAGAAAGTAACTTACCAATACTAATTTACTTTCTAATTCAAATCATTTATTTCGTGAAACAAATAAGTGACATAATAGTAAAACTAATTCATCAAAAACTTTAAAATGAATCACGCTCTTGGATTAAAATTTTTTAATACGCTATTCCATAAACAGTGTAAGGGCACGACCAATTATGTAACCACTGTTACAAAATTGTGTACTTTATAAAGAAGACGATACTTCAAAAATACTTTCCTGAACTAAAGCGATTGTAATTTATAATCGCTTAATAATTATTATCAACCCACACTCTATAATGCCCTCATCTCCTATCTTATCACCTGTTAGAAAGAAACCTCCAACTCCTAATCAGTAGAGTATTAATATCATCGCAGTTAACAAGAAAAAAAATCCATTTTCCCCCATCAAAGGGAACTTCCCCCAATTATTATCTCCCCGACCACTCCGGGCGAAACGGGTGTAAACCGGATATTTTCGGTTTCGACTTTCGAAAGGATAGGGGCGGGAGGGCCAAGTTTGCTCTTTGAAACAAGCTACACAAGGTAATTCGCATAATCTAGTTAATATTTTTTGTGTATGATTTGGCATATTTTTTTGTGAAGAAACATGTCTTAAATAATTTATTGAATCTGGCGTTACTTTGCGGAAATTCATGATGTATTACGAGAACAATATTCCTTTGCTATTCCGCTTAAAAACGTGCAGGTCGATCAGCGGAGATCAAATGCAACTATTTGCGTATAAACATGCAAATAATTACAGCAAACCACCACCAATAATGAAAAAACCTCGACACGTGTTTCGCCTCTCTACGAGGCATCATCAGGAGATGCTGGCAGGAGATGTTGCTTGCGCCACGTCCACTGAGCTGATTTGCTCAGTGGACGCCTCGTAGAGAGGCGAAACACGTGTCGAGGTTTTATCATTATTGGTGGTGGTTTGCTGTAATTATTTGCATGTTTATACGCAAATAGTTGCATTTGATCTCCGCTGATCGACCTGCACGTTTTTTAGCGGAGCAAAGGAATATTGTTCTCGTAATAAACATGTCTTACTTAATTTAATATTATCTTCTCGCAATTTTGCCCTGTTTCTTGCGAAAAAAAATCACGTGATATTTGCCGAACCCCCCCCCCCCCCCTCCCCTCTTCCTAAAGTAAGATTAGATGAGATTCGACTCAAACCCGCCGTTTCGCCTGCATTACCTATACTAATATTATAAAGAAGAAAGGTCTGGGAGATTGTAGATTTGTAAGATTGTATGTAATGGGTAAACTCCGGAACCAATTATCCGATTTCAAAAAATCTTTCACTTGCGTGTATAATGAACTTTCTGGATGATGATACTTTTACCCGCCGGTTTGCCTGCATTCTTTGCAATACGCGGGCGAAGCCGCGCGGGCAGCTAGTTTGTAATAAGGGCGGAGCCGAACGGCCGGCTAGTAGGTATTAAATATAAATATTGAAACTCAGTTTTGTTAAATTGTATACTTACGTCCATTACCCCCAAACTTCCCAACGCCCGCGGCATTGAATCGCTGGGCACAGATAGCGGCAAAAGACGCCCAATATTGATTTATAGACCACTAGCCTGAGACCCCTGTTTAAAACTTATCTTATGATACAGCGTTGGCCAAAAGTATTGAGAACCCCACGTTTTCCTTTGTAACTTATGGATAAAGTATTATTTTTCAATTTCATAAATACACGAAGACACAAAATATAATAAGTGTTTGAACATGTGCAAATCATTAATATATATCATTTAGAAATTGCTATTTGCTCGTGAAAACTGAAGCTAGAAATAGTCGGGTTTTACAATAAAGGTTTAATTGTATATATTTTTCACGGATTTTCCCTTAACGTCAATAAATATGACGAATTTTTCCGATAGATACACAACTTTCTATGAAAAAATTATATAAATGCACCTTTTAAAGTTTGACTTTTGTATGACAAACGCATGGGTGCTTAACACTTTTGATCAAGGCTGTATATGTATGGTAGGAGGCGAATATGAATACCAATAGGTATTTTCAGACATCCAGATGTCATCATCATCATATCAGTTCCCCAAAGAGTGCCACAATTTATTTATTTTTATTTATTTATATACTTAAACATTACACAGCATCACCGATTTACTTAAGTCTAATACACTGTGAAACGAAACATCAATTTACAGGAATAGAATAATCGTCTCCATGAGCAGTTGATGACGGTATAAACAAAAGTACAGTCAGCAATAAAAGCTTGTACCAAAAATGAAATTTTTGACAGAAACTTAAACGTGCTCTAATTGTAGCTAGTCCCACACAAACATTTGATCCACTCAGAAACTGGAAAGGCACCGTGTTTTTTTTTGTTGTCAAGTAGCAGATTCCCTGTAGTACAGTCGACGTCAAAGATATGTATAAATTTATCGCCGTATTACAATGTTCTACAATGGAAAATACGATACAAACGTGTACATGTCTTTGACGCCGACCGTACCTGCCTCGTCGTATATTGGTGTCCACTATTGAATATGTACCTATAGCATTGCCCGCATTGGATTTTGTTATCACACCTTCGGATATGTTTGGAATGGTAACCTGATTCGTGTGTATGTTTACATTTGGCTAACCTGTGTCTTGTGTACAAAAAATTATTTACATACATACAGTGTCAAGTTACCAACTTCCCGATCTGTCGCTTTGCACGGCATACATACCTGTAAAAATGAAAAAGATGAATTAGAAATATACTGAACACGAAGAGACTTCAATTGACAACCAATCTACATAGACATACTACATTTTATAGGAATTATAATAAATTGAAAGGAAAAGAATGTGAAAATACTTGACACATTCCAAGGAAGGAAGGACTTGACACATTCCAAGTGCAGTTCCAATCTACATTTATAATGTTGCAAACCTAGCATAGCCAGCTAAGACCCATTTTATATGTACGTGAAAGGCCGACAACTCAAGTTTATGTGAACATTTACTTACAGCATTCAATTCTAGTATCTAAGCTTATAACAATTAGCGGCATAATCGTCTGCACAACGGAATAGATTTCAGTCACTTAGCTCTCAGATACTAGAATAATAAATGCCGTCAGTACGGCTAACTCTAAAGATATCTGTAGAATTTTGAACTCTATTCCCAGCATATATAGTCCAAAATCCATATAGACTGAAGCATCCGTGCATCCTCACTACTCTGATAATTGCGCACTAAAAGAAAACAAAGGCTGGATATGTGGAGGCATTTTTTTATGCGAACGAGGGACACAGTAACGTCAAATCCAGATGATGATGTCATACAAAGCGCGTGTGGAAAGAGAAAATAACACACGCAGATAGTAAATACTAGCATTAGTGAAATATTAGCATTGGGGTGATAAAACCTATATCATCATCATCATCATATCAGCCGAAAGACGTCCACTGCTGGACATAGGCCTGCCCCAAAGAGTGGCACAATGACCGGTCCTGCCCCACCCGCATCCAGCGGACTCCAGCGACCTTTACCAGGTCATCAGGCCTACCCACGCTGCGCCTTCCGGTACGTGGTCGCCACTCGAGAACCTTTCCGCCCCAATGGCCATCGGTTCTACGTGCAATGTGCCCCGCCCACTGCCACTTAAGTTTAGCGATTCGGAGGGCTATATCGGTTACCTTGGTTCTGCTGCGGATAGCCTCATTTCTGATGCGCCTTTGGGTTGTTGTCTGTGGGCCATTGCCCTTTGGGTGACTTTGAGCCTTCTTATGAGGCCCATAGTAAGCGACCACGTTTCCGTGCCATACGTAAAACCTATATAAGGCAATACAAACTTCCGGACCCAAATCACTCCTTTGGGAAATGACTTGATAAATAGGGACCATTTTCCCTTGTCCGTGTATCAGCCGCTGTGAAGTTGTTAATGAGTCAGAGAAGTTTTAATCAAAAAATACACATTAAGAAGAGAAGAAATAAATTTTATTGCCAACTGTAATTTTTGCTCACTTGTGAACTACTCCCCCGGACGGTTCTAATGAGCACAACACGAAAGTTTTTTCATGTTCACTTATAGTACATTGTTGAAGAGGCTAGAAAGTAAGCAATAGATGGACGAGTTAGTTAAAGAGACGGTAAAGTACGAGTCCAGCTATTGCCCTTTCGGCCGAGGCTTAACATAGTGCTTTTCACGCCTACTGCGAGGAAATTGCAAATAATTATAATTTAAAATCAAAATTAAGTATCTAATTGAAGATCATAATACTAAACATTGCCTCGCGCCCGGCGCGGAGGAGGAGGAACGGGCGCACGCACGCCGGCCGACCGCGCGCGGTGCCCTGTGATTGGTCGATTGCTGTTCAAACTGTCCAACAATAACATTGTTGGACAGTTTGAAGTCATAGATGGCCTGTTCGTGCGACGTCCAACTAACCCCAGCTTTGAAGCCTGAATTCTGACCATCTTTTGCCACATTTCCGAGCAGTGGCGTGAAAAAGATATTATATGGTCACCTTACTAATTCCATTAGACCAAACCAGCTCAATGGTATCATAATATTAAATCGGATTTCAATATTTGTTAGAATATTTCAACTCAGTTGGAATCCGGGAAGTTTTTCAAATTTGATTTGAATCTGTGACTACAAATAATACTGCTAATTTACTACTATTACGACTACTACCGTGCAAATACCGTGCACCTGTCAGGTGTAACTAATTAAAAGCTAATTAAATCCACATGCACTAACTCAGGTCACGTAGTCTTCCTCCCGGAATAAGGTAGGTCTAAATTCATACATGGGAGATGAATAGGTATACAACTAGATTTTAATGAAATTAATTATTCGCAGTCCGCATCAAAATACGAATAAGTGTGGCTGCATAGCCCGTGTCTAATTAAATTTATTAATTCCCCATCTAAAGCCGAGAACTGAAAAGTTAGTAAATCCAACGAATGCACACAGCGGACGTAATTGCTTAAACGTCGGTGTCATGGTTGTTTTGGTGCATCGTTTAATTTGGTTTGTAGTTTTACGCACACAATGTTTTTAGGTGGTAAAATAATAACATATGTGTGTGTGACTTTTGTTGTGGTTTACCTTGCATAGTAACAAGTTACAAAATACAAAAGGTCTACCAGTGAACGTTTAGGCCAAACAGAAAATAATCATATCTGGTTACGAGATATGAGAACAATCCAGAAATAAAGAAAACGGACAAATGTGGTGTGTTATATAAATGTATTAGTTACATATTAAAGTTTTATGATTTACTATGATATATATATGTAGGGGTGCATGTGTAAAGGTTTTATGAACGAGGAAGGGCGAATGATGAACGGGTAATGAGGCAGAATGAATGGGATTGATGCACGTATATGTTATGTCGCTCAACATTGCTAGCAAAAGACGCCCGTGACGCGATAAAATGTCACACGTACTATGTTGCTACTTTGTCGCGCCTTTTCTCGCGTCCGCGCATCTTGTGCTAATAGCAGAAAATCAGCGGTATGAGGAATGGAGACATCAAGTTGACAAGTACATGAATGATATACAGTTTTTACTAGTATCGTAAATCGTTTTGCAAACTGTAAACCCTTAAAAAACGATGCCTGTAAAGTTGATATAGCAATAAAGGTTAGTATGGCACGGCCGTAAACAGCGAGCACCGAGTGGCACGAACAGTGCGTGCGGCGAGCGGTGGCGCAAGCGATAAGCTACGAGCGGCAGCGGGTGCAGTCGCTTGTTGGTATTGGTCACTCTGGGCAAGTGCGCAGGGAGCAATAAAGGTTAGTACGGCACGGCTGTAAACAGCGAGCACCGAGTGGCAAGAACAGTGCGTGCGGCGAGCGGTGGCGCAAGCGATAAGCTACGAGCGGCAGCGGGTGCAGTCGCTTGTTGGTATTGGTCACTCTGGGCAAGTGCGCAGGGAGCAATAAAGGTTAGTACGGCACGGCTGTAAACAGCGAGCACCGAGTGGCAAGAACAGTGCGTGCGGCGAGCGGTAGCGCAAGCGATAAGCTACGAGCGGTAAGCAGTCCGTCGTTCGTATTGGTCACTCTGGGCAAGTACCTAGCGAGCAATAAAGGGTAATATTCTTCGGCTGTAAACAGCGAGCACCTAATGAACGTGTGCGGTAGTGCAAGCGACAAGCAAAGAGCGGTAGCGGGAGCGTAGCTAAGACAGTGCCTATTGATTGTCTATGTAAGATTTGAAAACCGCAAAAATACTTTAAAAAATGGACCAAAATCGTCAAGTTTTAATTTGTTTATGCTATCAAAAAGTTACCAACTTGGCTATCAATCAAAAACCGTCTAGGTACTAGGTTGCCTTATTATTTAAATAGCACGACAGCCGTACCTAGTGCGTAGCTTGAACCAAAGCGTGGCTTTATCCATCAGGAGCGTGTTTCAGAGAATCAATATTTTTTGTTTCTTACAAACAGACAGATTTATGTCTGGCTTATTAACAGTAATTGGAAACTAATAACAAGGCTGTCAATTAATATTACAATGTATCGTTTGTACAGAAAATTGGGGTTTTAATTCCATGCGTGACTGCTAATGTAAGAAATGTCATAAGTGGCATTCTTAGTCCGCAAGATAAAAGTAATTCGAATTTGCACTGTTGACTTTAGCAAATGTGAAGAGGCCTAACTTGTACAGTCGCCATCAGATATATCGGAGCGGCGAAAGCGCTCACAAATATCTGAACACGTCGCTATTGTCGAGGCATTAGAGACGTGTTCAGATATTTGTGAGCGCTTTCGCCGCTCTGATGTATCTGATGGCGACTGTATTATTCATGGGATGGACGATGTAGATGTTTCTGACGGGGACAGAAATTAAATTAAAATAAACTAAGCCAGCAGACACCATATCCATAAAAATAAGGCAAAAAATGTTGTGCCGCTATGGACTAACAGCCATAAGTGAAGCCGTAACAGCCGTTACAATCCAACAAGATCACAAAAGTTTCAACACCAGCATCGTCCAATAGAGATGCAGTGGACAGTGGGCATTTCTGATGATGAGAAGAGGCTTGCATGCTTTAGTATCTATTTGTTGAACTAATAAGAAGCTATTGGCAACCAAACTACACCACAAACAAGTGAAAACTAACTCAATTGAAACTAATAAACAAAGTAAGCAACATAAAATAACTTTCACAAAACCAACGTTTCACACATTGAATACAAAATCATCCTGCCCCAGAGGAGCAACTTTGATTCCCTTAAACTTATTTACAACATTCTAAGATGAAAAAGCAATCCGATTACTAACTTGTTCGTTTGCGCAGGGTTGTCAACTAAGTAGCGGTAAAAATATCTTTCTGGTTTTTCTCAAATAAATATAAAATACTTATTTAAAAAAGTTCTTAAATAACATTTTATAAATCTTTCATTTTTAGTACAAAACTTACCATCTTCATTTCTGTCATCATCAGATTAACTTGAGGTTAACAAGTTATTGTATTGACGTCTAAATTACACATACTTGCAACGTTTCAAATCAATAGGACTTATGGAAGCGGATGAAAATCAAATTCCTAGATTTGATTGTAACACACAACACATATTGTTATACAATGTCTTTATTTAATTAAGGGTGGGTTGCACCATACCGTCTGTTATAGTAAGTGGTGTCCGTTAAAATCAAGTTATTATGAATTGCCAACTGTCAGCGCCAAATCTAACGTTGGCCTGTAGGTATCGTAAGTTGGTACAACCCGCTCTAAGTCTCTTTAAGGATAAAGTAAAAAAAAAACCCTTACACCAATAAATTGCATACGCGGCATAACTAATTAACATCTCGTTAGCAAATTAGCTATTAATTCAACATTGCTAAAGTTGACAACCCTAAGTAAAAACACGGGCGTTGAGGGAAATATGTTTACTTTGATGGGAGGAAAGTAATCAAACGATGAACACCTCTTAGTATTAATTCCGAAGTTTATCAGGAATTTTGCGAAAATAAACAGAAATCATTGAAATGTGGTGCACGATATATTTACATTTCACTGGGATATTTTCGATATCTCAATGCCAATATAGACTTTAAGGTACCACCTTATTTTTACTAAACGGGACTTAACTCATTCAAGGCCAATGACTCACATATGAGCCAAGCCTCTACGTGCGATTTCCACTACAGAGCGAAAAAACGCTGCTACGGCGTAGCACACGTAGCGTTGCCTCGAATGGGTTAATGACGTATAAATAACTTATTTATTTACCTCTCTGAGGTTTCCTGACGCGGGACGACTGGCTAAAGGTGTAATACGATTATCGTATTATTATAATAAATAATATACTATGTATCGCGTGCGACTAACGCGCGCGGCATGCGACACTACTCAGTGTATGAAAATGCCGCACGCGTCTCGCGATGCACGGAATTACACCTTAAAGCAATACGGTAGCCTAGTGGTTCAGGCATGCGGCTGTCAAGCGGTGGTCGTGGGTTCGAATCCCGGCTCGTACCAATGAGCTTTTCGGTGAAGGAAAACATCGTGAGGAAACCGGTCTAATCCTTTCACGCAAAATAGGCACGTTGGATGTCGATTTGCGGAAAATGCCCAGTAAAACTAACTAAAGCGGGTATCAACATCTTCATGCTGCGCGGGATCTTCGAACTACCCTCACTTGGTCTTATTTAACCACTTGTATGCTACTGTCACCCGGCCGATGTAATGAACCATAGATGAAGAATAGAATAGAGGGACTCACACACACATACACACATGAGTGATCTGTAAGCATAGACAATACCACAAGAGGGAACGAGATACAATGTCTCCTGTCCCTCTGCCTCACGCCAGCTTGTTTGTCACCTCTTATCAAAATATAGTACTGAAACTGACGCACAACTGAAATCACCGGTTTAACATGACTAATTATAAACGACATTAAAACAAGATGTCTTCTGATACTTCTCAATTTAAGATTAACTTACCATCGTCCATCCTCTATCTACGAGTACGTAATGGACGATGTTTTGTTTGAAAATAATGTGTGAGAATAGTGAAAGTTGCAATCAATATATTGAAGGGTGGTTCGTTCATACATTTAAATTAAAAATTAAATTAAAAATCATTTATTTCGGACTACGGATCCACAAATAGAGCGACTAGAATTGCTGCACTAATCAGTGTTCTCCACAACACCCGCGACCACTACACATTATTCATAAATTAAAATCCACGAGCTCCATTATTTTAAATTTAAATTCTTATCTCAAGCGGACATTGTTCAAAGTTAATTTCAGTATAATTTAGCCTTTAAAGATTTAATGCGATGTTAATCCCGGGGTATGCCCGCGGGAAATCCCGTAAAAACACGTCATGCTGGATCATGTCCAGTTTCCGTAATGTACAGTCGGCTACGAATTAACTATTCAGCCTTTCATAAAAATGCATTCAAGTTTTTATTTCAAAGTAGCTTGTTACACGCTGGACTTTGTTGTTGTTTTCGTACAGAAAGCATTTCGATCCATTTTCAGTATATATTGTCCATTTTTTTTTATTTGGACGTCAAAATTACGGACGGATAGCATTTTATATAGTCCTATGGCAAAACTAAAGATAGAATATAGGAAATAACTGTTACTCGAATAGACCCCTCTTAGTTACACACATCTACTTCGTAAATATTCAAACTAATTAAGACGCATGGTATGCTGTAGCACGTAGCAGCATATTTCCGCTTGAAGCTTTGTAGCGGAAATCGCTCGTAGAGGCATGACTTATATGTGAGTCATTGGCCAGGAATTAAGCTGCGTAGCGTTACGAGCGTAGCGCTACGAGCGTAGCGCATTGAAAGGGTTACCATTTTCACAGCCAGGAACCCGCCTAGCAGGCACCTACGCCGTAGTCACTTTCTGCTACATACGAGGAAGGAAAACCACTATTATATAGAACTGAAACTGTATACCGAACTCGACACAAAGTGGACTGTACAAGAATGAATTAATGAACCTCGTGTTTCATTCAGCCGGCAAGCTTGCACTGTAATATATTCACGGCTAGAATAACAAGCGGGGTGGGCAGGGCTCGGGCCTCGCGGGAAATCCGGAACAGAAACCGCTTCCTGTCACTTCGGATTATGTACGTACTTAGGGAATGAGTAACAAATGTTTTCTTTGCGACTAGCTGTTTTTCGTTTGTAGCTGCATTCCATGTTAAATGCAAGGATAAAACGAGGTAAAAGTTTTGAAGCTGGGTGTCTCGATTCATTATAATATAGTATAGGTCTAGGTCTCATGTATAATATTGCATGGTTTAGAATTGAAAGCAATTTAATCGCACAAAGCCTCTGTCCATATTTAGAACCCTCCCGATATCAATACTAATATTATAAAAAAGAAAAGTGTCTAAGATAGTAGCTTTAGTAGTAGTTATCTCTAGAAACACTTATCTTATATAGAATGCACTTTCCGTATAGACATATGCTGTATTTTATCCCGCGGATTTGCCTGGGTTCTTTACAACACGCGGGCGAATCCGCGCGGGCAGCTAGTTAGATATAATAAAACCGCCATCAAATCGTTTAATCCGTTTGCCAGACTGACACACATGTTAAACTTATAACACCCATTTTTGGTTGGCGGCACATTGGGGGTGAAAAATGAGGCCCTCTATAGGTATTACTTTAGCTACGCCGTCTCTTATAAAACATTTGTTTCAAATATTTTTGTGCCAAAACTAAAGTCTATGCCACTTTAGTTCCTATCTAAATTATAGCAAAACTATCTGAATTCAACCTTATCGCTGTCAAAATTGGGTTCTAAACCGTTTATCTACCACGAGAATAACATACAGGCACGAAGTTATGATTAAATTATCATCTCCCTCGAGAACATAGGTTTTAATTCGGAACTTGAATGGAATGGATACGAGTAGGGTCGGCTAACTTTTTATAACAAGTATTCACGCTAACCGACAACTCGCATGAAACGAAACCAATATAATTCGGACCTTCGATTATAAGTGGTTGCTGCGAGTCGTAGGGTCAAGATAATCTAGGTACGTCGAGAGTCGAAATTGGTAATGGATCGTATAGCGGAATCGTTCGTTAGGTTCGGGTATAATTAAATTTAAACTTTTCGGAATTCGGTTAAACATTTTTATTTGCTATTATTATTTTCACCTGTGCTGGTTTGATTAAATCTGGCTTATAAATGACTATACTAGCTTCCGCCCGCGACTTAGTCTGCGTAGACCTGGGATAAAAACTATCTTCGTGCAAAATTTCACCAAAATCGGTCCAACCGTTTAAGCTTGATTACATTAGTAGGATAAATATGATCATGTATTTTCAGAGTTCTAAATGATATACGCCAAGCATGTCTTCGATTATTTGGATGACTAGAGTACGCTCTCCGGACAGCAGGATCATCGCCCATACCTAAGGTCTACGTGCCCCAGCCATCGGAGATTAGAAGAAGATTTCAGGCCCCGTAGCATGGTTGGCCTTGTCACGCGATAGGTGATAGGATAGAGCGTGCGTCACTGGCTGACACCGTTCGATAGAACGAGACGACGCCCCTATCTTGTCACTTGTCGCGTGATAAGGCCAACCATGCTACGGCTCCAGGCTTCCAGTTGAAAATTACAAGTGAACATCAGTCTTACCTTACATTTGTAAGATACTTACATGTTTGATAGGGGTAATGGGTCGATACAACGCCTCTGCCTGAGAAAGGGTTAAACGAAATTCGGACCGAAATAAGTCTCCTAGGACATTGGGAGACAGGAGATTATTATGTCATCCATAAAGGTACCTAAGGTGAAATACTGAAATTGTATTGTTTACTCATTGATGACTGACCAAAGAAAAATAAAGTTAGGTCAACATTTTGACCTAACTTTATTGTATTTATTTATTATTATGAAACTAACAATTAAACGTTACTTTAGCTTAGCATCTAACTACGTAAAAAAAAGCCACGAGGCACATGCGACTGTGCGTGTATGAAGACGTCAGATGCAATTTCCGCTGCTAACTAGCATGCGGTGCATTATATTATGAATAACATCCCGGGGTGACGGGGAATCTCGGCTTTCGTCCTTTACATTTAAACCTGAACGGTTGAACAAAATACTGCGGTTAAGTTATAGTTGTGCAGGTACAGTCAGGGACATTCCCGGTCGACCTTTTAACAAAATTTTACCTTGGCCGACGCAACTAGCTAATAACCGCCGCTTCGGGTCGTTACGCGTCGATCGGACAAACGAATATCGCCCTAAAGGATGTCGACAGGATGTCCCTGACTGTACATTTAAGGCGGGTTCCATCAAATACACTTTACCAGACCGGTAAACGTTAAATATGGCGCCGGCGCCTGTCATCTCATAGAGAAACAAATCTCATAGGTAGTCAAACTTTCTGTACAACTTGTAATGTAATTTTTTATCATGAAATAAATAATCTAATCTAATCAAGCAGATTTCGGAAGTTACTTATGACTACCGACGGTTTGAAACAATCTACCCTTAGAAGCTAGCGCCGTTTGCGCCCAAGTTGTTTCAAAATACACTCAAAAGCAAAAGTTCCGGGTACAGTTTGTACTGAAATTGTATACAAAGCGTACCCGGAACTTTTGCTCTTGAGTGTAATAAAAATATCACACTCAACGCTTCACTAGGATCGCGCATCGCTTCGTGCTCGTAGAGCTCAGGCCTTATTTTTGTAAACCAGCGCAAGTAACGAGCTTTTCAAAATATCCCATTCAACACTTTAGTGAAGTTATTTCACGGCACGACATCAACGACTTTTCAGATCAGTTAAAGAAAGGAAAAAGAAAAGAAGACATTTATTCACTACACACAGGACGACAGTTGGGACGACGTTTCAGATGTGTTGGTCAGAACTACCTGTGCAGGTTAAAATGAGAGTTCGTGTGTTTGAAACTATGACGCGCGATTAAAACGTAAGCTGCACTTTCCACAGCCACCTATCGCTACACGTTTTGCATAAACGTTATGAACAACACCCCTGGGTCCGGCGAGGATGCATCTCAATTATCGTCCCCGTCGGCCCACTAATAACGATAATGACGTTAGATTAACTAACCTGTGCCGCGGGGGACTAGTTATTGTACTGGAGTTGTTATACTTGTGTGCTTATGTATAGCTTTAGAATAGAGAGAGTTCTAAGCATGTCAAATGCATCTCACGCGCACCGTCTTTTCTAATTAATGTAATACAGCGTGATTCAGGATTTTCAGGAATCATAATCAGGAATGACCAGACGTAATGTAGGATTGGAAGATTCACCTAATACAATCAAGATTTAAGCACGAAAAAAGTTAAACATTTTACGTTAACAATAATACTGACACTAAACAATGTGCTCTAACCCTTTTGGGGATACAGGCGTGAAAGTACCTATGCAATATAAGTCAAAGTCAAAGTCAAAGTGATTTATTCTTCAATTTAGGCACATTACATGCACCTATGAATGTCGATAAACTACCACCGGTTCGTAAAGAAAACCTCTGCCTCGAGAAGAACCGGCGTAAAAAACTCGGCGAGGTGTAATTTTTTAAAAACAGTATACAATATATCATTTCAGTATCAGAGTATTATAACATTTTAAAATTACATTGCTACAGTAGAAAGCCTATTTTTTAAGCATGGACGCACGTTATACTAAACTATGTATGTAGCGAATATCGGTTTCACTACTCATATCCTTATTCTTAAAAATAAATATGCCAGTGTAAAACCTCACTCTGCATACACTCGCTAAACTTTAATTCAGTATTTTAAACAATTGTTTAACACACCAGGCTGTTTCCTCTTTGTAGGATATTTTAAAGCACATTTAACTTGCCATTTAGTTTGGCAACTTAACCATCGCTAACCGCCGTTAGGAGCCCGCAACACTACTATCCGTAACAAAGATTCTAAGGCCGCGCTTCGAAACTAGCAGTTGGGCATTCCTCTGTTTTTGTCCGTCGTTTCTGATCCCAATCAAATGTCAAGGCTTGGCCACAGAGTGTGCGACGAGATTTACGGGCAATGAACTGACAACTTGTATGGAAAAAATGTCAGATTTGGAAATAATTTATAATAGCAATTTTTTTTAATGTAACGGATGTATTATCAATTAAATCAAACCTGGAGGCAAAATCCAACAAAAAATCAGACATCAAAAAAAAAATTAGCTCCTAAAAAGTCCAGATAAATATATATATATATATATATATATTTATCCTTATTTAGGTTCATTTATATTTGCTTTAAAATATTCAATATAAATAAAATAAAACCTTTGCGCCCGGAGCAACTCGCGGGGGCCTTTTTGACTAAGCTTAGGTTGTATAAGTATTTAATTGTTGGTTTTTTTTAATTTTTATAAGTTTTAATTGTATTTAATTAAGAATGAAGACATGTAATATTTATAATATTATTAATAAATGCAGTTTGACCGTATATACAATTTTTTTTTTGACATAATAAACATATTCAAATAAAATAAAAAAGACAATGAATGTTTAATTTAAATCTATATAATTACTTCCGGGTGGAAAGTTTGTTGGATTCTTGAATAAAGTATCTTAGAATAACGTTTTAGAATGAAATAACCAAAAAAAAACGCTATTATAAATTAATGTTTTTCGAAACCGTATTTTGCCTGGAGTAGACAGGTTAGCGACACAGACTGCGCGAAGCGCGCGTATCTGTTCTGTGTGACCGCACGCCTCGCACGCGCATGACGCACTCAACGCGTCCAACCCTCTTGCGTGTGTGTGTGACCAAGTCTTTAATGTGTTATGACCTCCGGGAACTGGACAACCTAGAGAAGTCAATAGTGGATGGGAATGTGGTGACTAACTATGTTCAGGATAGCGCGAAATGAAAGCCAAAGAGTCTGAAAGAATGATGACTTGAGCAAAGTTGTCAGCGACCCTTAGAGATTTAGATTTATCGACATGTTTTTTCCTACAGCTAAAAAAAATCCTCTTATTCCCGGTTTAAATAACGCCATAGAAACAAAAAATGCTAGGTTAATGGTAAACTGTCATAAAAACCAGCTAAAAGGAAAACCTGAAGCGTGTGCTAACTGCTAAGTATTTAGTTCAGCACGCTAGCCGTGCTTAACAGACGTAAACAATCCACAACTTACCTAACACTAGCGTCCGAAACAGACGGCTAAGGTCACGTCCAGAAACCAGCGTAGCATTGTTGACCAGAAGCGTGTAAGTTAGAATTTAGTTTAGCAAGCTAACCATGCTAAACCGGCGCGGCGTCAAGTTTCGGAACACTCGTGTCAGAAACACAAAAGGATAAGGCCACGTCTTGGTTTAGCATTGTTTGAAAATCTTAAGTAAGTAAGTAAGTTAGTAAATATTTATTTGTGATACACAGGTTACATAATAGATGACAATATAATAGAAAATACAGTACGCTGTGACCTACCAAAAAGGTGTACAAATGTTCAGCCTTACAAGAACTAAAGAAACAACTACTTAATTCTAAATCAAATTTTTATGAGCATTCAATTGACTTAATCATTCCTAAAATGCATATCTGTAAAAAAACATTCTGTAATTATATTTATATTTTTATAACATATTTACGAAACTTCTATCTAAAAAAAACTCATCAATGGTGTAATATGCTCTCTCTATAAGTTTTAATTTTAATTTGTTTTTAAACATTGACATATTTAATTTCTTTAGGCTTTCTGGTAAGAAATTATATATTTTGGAAGCCATGCCTAGTATACTCTTTCTTAACAAAGCTGTCTTGCCACTCACGGTTGGTATTGCATGTTTGTAACGAACGCTTCTCGAATTCATGTTCAGCCTTAAGTAAACAGTGAGGAGTTTGATTTAACAAATACTGCGATCTCGTAAATATACAGGCAGGTTAGTGTGAGGACCTTTAATTCTTTAAAATGAGGTCTGCAACTTTCTGTTCGTTTGAGGCCACATACGGCTCGAATGCATTTTTTCTGTGACCTAAATACCTGCAATTTATTGGTCGAATTACCCCAAAATATTATTCCGTATCTTAGAATTTAGTTTGGCAACTTAATTTCATGTATATAATAAATATGAGCAATCCTCAGATATATTGAACGACCACCAGGTTATCAGTGGTGCGGCGCCCTTAGAATTTACAATAACGAACACTCTAGATTGCATAGCACTTAAAATAGGCAAATTACATTTATTTATCACACTTCATACAATAGTCATGTCCAGGCTATTGTATAAAGGATAGTTTGGGTGGGGTTGGTTCTAGTCTAAGGAATAATTTTTCAAACGTTAAATCGTACCTAGCTGTTAGTTAAATATTTTCTTTCATGGAAGGAAATGCATGGGTTTATATAGACATACTTTAACTATTAAGTTTTACTGCAATTGGATTTGGAAACGTTAGACATAGTATCAGGTTTTAGATGCTATAAAATAGGATCGTTAGGTTATACATTAGATAAAGCTTGTGCACTCGTGCGTGAAACATCTGGTCATGTTTCTCCCTTACTGCACCACACCTCAACGTAAAATAAAAAAAAAAATCCAGGAGAATTTGACTTCGCGTGCAAAATGACGAACCAAAATTGGTCTCTATAACTATATTACTCCAGAAACTTAGATTTAACAAGTCACAAGAAAATATCGCACATACTTTCCGCTGTCAGCGTATACACGACTCAATCTCATGCCCAAACACGGTTCAGCGGACGACCGCAGACTGGCAGAGCCCAACTGGAATTTGTAGCTTCCTTATTCTACCGAGCATCTAAACAGACTTCACATAGATATTATAAAAGGCTAGTTTCCTCATGTTAAAATTGGCAACATAGTGTTGCCAACCATCAAATAATTGTAATAAAGTATAAATTACGAAATATAATTAAAATCATAAAAAGATATGGACCTTGAAAATTAAGAATTTATTATTGTCCAACAGTAAATTTAAAGCTGCCAATAAAATCCTTACGCTTTTATAGAAACAAAATTTTTAGACATCAACTATGGACCTAAACGCAGTATTTCACGACCGAAACAGCAATTTACTTGATTTTCCATACGATTAGTACAAATATCAAACTCAAATGTCAATTAGTACTTTTCGGCTGCCGCCAGCGAGGTCCGTCTTTAACTCAATTTTTCGGGTATTTATGATCTTTAATTGTAGTTGCTCCCATACAAACATTTGTTCCACTCCAAAACTGAATAATTCTTCTGTATAATATTAGTACGCAAGTAGATATAGATTAAATATATACTCTACCGAACAACATAGTAAAATATCTGTCCGATATCCCACCTCATTTCGGCCTCTAACGACATCCGAGGGAATAAGGGAGCTAATTGATAATCGCCCAGTCTAAAGATAATTCATTGTAAAATTATACCCAAACTTCATTAAAATTCTCGACCAGGAACGATTATAGATAAGCCTGTATTTATAGGGCTGATTCATTAAAGCAGTTGAGTAAATGCTTTAGTACAGTTTCTAGTATCTAAAGTATTGCGTTACAATAGGTGCCTACAAGTGGTAAAAGGTAGATTATTTTATGATAATTAAAATAAAAGTTTGGTAAATTTAAAATAACTTAACCCATTCACGTACTCCGTCGCAGCTGTTTAGGGTGCTTTGTCACCAGAATTAAGCTAATTTGCGATTTGCGTTGCTAAAGATATATATGATGTCAATCACAAAAATAATCAGGGTGTAGCGCTACGGAGAATTACATATCATCATGTCATTTATTTGCTGCTTCAGTTTGGTCATAACGGTCACATTGTTTTAGCTTGTATTTATTTATATTTGTTTTATGAATAGTTATTATATTATTTATAGCTGCCCATGGACACTAGCGGAATAGGGCTCGATTGTTTCAGAACACAGTAATCGTAAGTTGCGTCTGTTAAAATCTGTGTGTACGGGAATTTTGACAGTTCTCTATGAGATGACAGCTGCCTATTGCCAGCCAGTAAAGTGTATCCGATGCAACCCACCATTAGCTTTCTTCAATTCTCCACAACATAATTACGCACGGCGTACTCACTTCATTCGTTAGATAAGGGATCACATCAGAAAGTCGATCCACGATTCCGACTCCGATATCGGATCGGGAGCCGAAGGGATTTGCGTTCAGATTACCTATTCACAATCCAATCTTAACCATGAGCTCGTGACTATCATATCTGACCTAAAGATTCGTAACAACTAGAAGTAGCGGAGGTTAGGCTTAAAACTGTTTCTAGTGAGGCGAGTTGGTGAATCGTGAATACTGACCTAGATTATCATCGGCCCTTCGCACCGGCCCTATCTGTGCCGTAATTGTTTGTAATCCTCCAGGACTTTTTTTTTCCGATGGACTAAGAATTCTTTATGAATCTTGTGGAGGTCGATAACGAATTGAGAGATACGAGCGATCGGCTATTCTTGAACATAAGTTAGAATTTTCTTTGGTTAAGAAATGTTGAATGCTATACGAGCCGCATGCCAAAAATCCGCGCTATCATGCAAACTAAAATTTGCTGGCTTTGCGTGTCTTTAATTCAGTTAGATTCGAATCTCGAGGTCATGAGGAGCGGTATGTCGCGAAAAAGAGTAAATCGAATAGCAAGAGCTTTAAGTGAAGTAATGGTGGCAAAAAACATTTTTTTATGCGGGTGCCGCAGGACTAGTCACTGGCACTCTCTGGGGACTGGTCCAGGGATGGACGTCTTTCGCCTGATATAGAATAGAAACATGTTAATTCAAACAAAGCACACTTTTCACAACAAACAGTTAAGACTTAAATATAAACATGAAAACAAACAAAGATATTTTATGAGTTCAGCAATGTGTGCTGTGAAGAATAGGCTAAGACTCAAGAATCTAAAACAATATATAAACTGTAAAAAATAAATAAATAAGTGAGAGTAAACGATATCACAAAGACGTCAGCAAGACTTCAGATTTCTGAATAACTAACAATTGCTCGCGTGATTGATGCTCGAGGCTATGCTTGGAACCACAATTCCTCATCGGGGGAGGCAGATCATTCCAGCATTTTGTAGCTTGAAACCGAAAACTGCCACGCAATGCTGATGCGCATTTGTATTTTGGGAACATAAGTGGTTTGGTACTTTGCCGCAGCACGTTCCGCTCGCCGTTGAAGTCGCCAAGTTATTTTAGCTAGAAGATACGATGCTTTGCCTAACGTAACTACATAAAAAAGCAAGGTGGAGATGTTGCTTTTGCTTCATTTTGAGCAGATTTGCACCCCAGAGATAAAAAGAGACTAAGGTCCGCGGCGGGATTAAAAACAAAAACGTGCACAAGCATTCTGTACCGGTTGTATTAACTTTCTTTGTGTTATTAAATAGACAAGGACCGAAGATAGTATCAAAATAGTTAAATTTAGACAGCACAACAGACAGACTCACGGAGTTTAATTCTAAGATCTACAGAAATAAAATGGCAGATATTATAGAGCACTTTGAGCCTGCAGAAACAGTTACGGACTATATGTTTAGGATATGTTCTTCGAAACGCAAGTGTCATTCCATCAATACAACAAGATTACGCGCAGTGCTTACCCGCTCAATAGAAACACCAGCAATCTCCACCTTATCGTGACGTTGTGAAAATACAGTTGTTTTTGACTTCCTAGAATGAGGTATTTAGATTTAGAGGGGTTTAGGACTAGCGAATAATACGTTGACCACGCATCTACACTCGAAAGATCCTCATTTAAAGACTGAACCGCTTGATTTATATAATCTCTATTGAATATGATATGCTGATGATCAGGATTGCTTAATACCATAAGAGTAGCAACCTAGTATACGGCATGCCTGCCACCATATGGACAATAGGCATGATATCTAAGATTTTTTCACGATGCCATTCGAATCAGTTTTTGGAGAGGAACAAAATGTTTACATGGGAGACACTACAATTAAAGAACATAAATACCCAAAAAAATGTGACAAAGATTGACCTCGCTGGCGGCATCCCAACGTTTCATACTAATTGATTCAAAAATATGACGTCACGCATGTCACAATGCTATGGGTAGGTAGGTACTAACCGTTGTACGGAAAATCAAGTAAATTGCTGTTTCGGTCGCGGAATTCTGCGTTTAGGTTCATAGTTGTTTTACAATTTTGTTTCTATAGAAGCATAAGGATTCTATTGGTAGCTTTAAATGTAGGTACACTTGGACAATATATTTTTTTTCTAAACTTTTATGGTATGAAATTTATTTATGATATTAAGTATATTTTTTAATTTATACTTTATTACAATAATTTTATGGTTTACTATCCATTTAGCAACACTATGTTATTAATTTTAACATGAGTCATAGTCATTATGCCTATTGTGTCTCCATAGGAGTCACAAGCGCGTTGTCGGCCCTTTATTGATTTGAGGATTTTTGTGTCGGCAGCTTAGAGACAAATGCTAGGTCCCTCACTCCAGGTACAGCGAATCCTCAGTACCTCTGGCGACCATGCTTGCCTACCGTCAGGAAAACAACACCACATACCTACAGAGCAAGTATGTATTGATATTACTAATTGCGGTCTTCTGTAAGGTGGTAGGTATCGTAAACCTAAATAATGAATATACTACAAAGAAGAATGCCAAATCGTGCGATTGTAACACCAATTAATCGTCTTTCATAAACACAGCTATCTCATTACCGTAATCTGTTAGAAAGTTGAACTCCAACCTCAATTACCGTAACCGCTTCCAAACAAGGAAATACGTGCACGAGCGGCGAGAGAATCGTTAGAGTTGACTTCAAAATCGAGTGGAAGTCTCGTAGGGTTGTCGAAAATATAAATCTATATGAATATTGAAGTGGGGTAAGCTATTTTGGGTAAGGGATTTTCAATTAAAAGCCCAGCAGTGGGACGTTATACCTAGGCTGATGATGATAAATATGAGGAAACATCATCAACTTCACCATCTTTGGGATGTACACCAATGAAACGTCAAGCAGCGTCCATGATATGTAAAGCCGATATGGCATCGACAGCTAAGACCGCATATTAGACAAGAAGGCAAATTTTCATTTATTGGCTTATCCGAAACTAATCAAAGCTTGTACTAGACAACGATATACCTACGCATAATAAATAAATACAATACGTAGATGATTACTAAAAATAACAACGGCAAACGTCCACAGATATATTTTCGTCTTCGTGAATTTAATCAACTTATCAAAAAAATATATAATCAGCGGTTTTCTCTAGTCACAAGTTGTTTGGCATACCGTAGTTTTAACACCTAAACGTCCAAGACAGACAGTATTCCATGGTTATCCCATTTTACAATTTACATGTGGTGTAATTCACACCCCAAACATTTTACAGACGTCATATTAAACAAATCTAAACTAAAAGCTATTTCACCATTTCCCTACGCCACGCTTCTAACTCTAAAGCATCTGTAGTCAGGGCAGTGCATTAAACTTAGCATAATAAACTTAATTTAAGTACAAGTGACAACCCTGAGGCAAGCGCTCCTAATAGTTCCCTAGAACATTAAACGAGTCAACTTGAAAACTATTCACGCGGTCTATAGAACTTGCTTTGGATAATGGTTGCCATTTTTAACCGACTTCAAAAAAGAAGGAGGTTCTATGTTCCACTGTATGTTTTTAGGGTTCCGTAGCCAAAATGGCAAAAACGGAACCCTTATAGTTTCGTCATGTCCGTCTGTCCGTCTGGCCGTCTGTCCGTCTGTCCGTCTGTCCGTATGTCACAGGCATTTTACTCGAAAACTATAAGGTGTAATTACATAAAATTTTGAGGATAGGTGTATTTTGTTAGCCGCTACATAGTTTTGTAATTAAATGTCTAAAAAAAATTTTTTTAGGGGTGCACTCCATACATAAAACTAAAAGTCAAAAATTTTTTTTCATTGTAAGCCCACGTGTGGCACATTAATCGATAGCTCTTTTAAAATAAATATAGGGTTTCTCAGCTACTTTTTTGATTAAGTGAATAGAGTTGGAGATAATCGCCCCGAAAGTCACTAAAATTGTGTCCCCCCCCCTCTAATTTTTGAACGGTGTATTTTAAAAATATGAAAAAAATCATGGACATAGGGCTTGTTAAATTATTTCACCGAAAATTGTTTTCAACAAGATCGGTTCAAAGGTTTTCGAGATATTGCTGAAAAACTGCCTTCCTTATAGAAAAGGACGTAAGTCCCGTACGATTTCTGTCACGATACCACCTTTTTAATAGGCACGGAACCCTTCGTTTTGCGTGGTCCGACACGCACTTGGCCGGTTTTTTTAAAATGTATGTTCACCGATCTCTCTGTCAGTTGTGGAGGATTTTCAAAATTATTTTGTTATTGAAAGAGGTGGTCACTATTGTCACCAAGTCAGGATATGATGATGAGACCAGGGAAATTGAGAGCATCCTTCAAACTTTATAGGCACACGTGTAGTGATTTCGGTATATTCTATTATAACTCGTGTATGGTAAATAGGACATGCCATATGGTTTGGAAACTTTAAAAAGTTACAAACAGTTGGCAATTAAAGAGAAGAAAATGTTTGACGTAAATACCATAGTAATAATACGTACCCATATTGTAAGTATTTTTTCTTCTTTAAATACTCGTAAATTACACATTCTGTTCAGCATACGTACCTGAAACAATAAAATAATGATCATATTTACTACAGTTTGTAAGTGTCAGTATTTATTATGTAGGTAGATTAAGATGTAGGGTAGGTTGGAAAAGGCATGCAACACAAATAATAAATCAGTCTATGCTTAGCTGGCGGTTTCATTGGATACTTCCCAATACCTACATAACAGTAAGACGATAAAAACGGATAAAGACGTATAATTCATGTAAAATATAAATAAATAAAATATTTTATGATGATCGCGTGTTTTGCTGTCTTCATTCCACGTGTATATAGAGCGCTACATACATGGTAGCGACACATTCCTTCACAACTGTATTACATACCTTATACTAACGTACGTATAAAACAGCGAACTATCTCGACCTTTCACGCACGCGACAGGATAAATATATTGCTTATGTGTATGTGTAGATAGCGAGAATACCGTAAAATGTCAGGGGCACTTGTTGCTAAAGTACCTACCTACGTCCTTTTGCCTATATGCCTACCTTGCCTATATGTGTACGAAACATCACTGTATGTCAAATATAACATAGCCCAATATACTAGATTTGATAGCTTGCGGCATCAGGAAAATAGTTATTTGTGTCACAAGGGAGCAAAATAGTATATTTACGGCGAGGGCGGTGTATTGAATCCTGAGCGTAGTGAGGGATTCAAGTGTTAACGCCCAAGACGAAAATAATTTTGCTCCTGAGTGACACATGTAACTTTTCACACCGATTATGAGGAAAATTGAAATAAAATGCTCTAAAAATAATTAAATAACTTTTATTTAAGTTTTATTGAAGAATGACGTTTATTGTGACAATTTTTTCAAATATTACGAAAACTTCTCAAGTTTTAATATGTAACGTTATAACGTTGCTAAAGTTAAAACTTGAAATATGTTCGTTTTTAATCGATTACGATGAAATTACAATCGATTATTTTCTTAAGATCTGTGTTCAATTGGCACATTGCGTAAATGCTACATGCCAATGAATAAATTAAAAAAGTAGCTTGAACAGAAAAGTGGCATTTTGCTCCCTCTCGTCGGGGACCAAAACTTACTTTTCTGAATGAGAGGTGTGAAAAAATAATTATAACACCGCAAAAACTGCTTTTCTATCAATAAGCAGAACTATAAAGAAAACGGCATCTGTGGTGACGCAGATGAGGGCGAGCTCAAATAGCATTCTCAGAATGATAGCAGAGAGGTGGGACTCGGATATTCTCCGCCGATACCGACCTTCATGTCTTACGTCCTAAAAATAAGTAGTTTATGTTGCCTTTTAATATTACTTTACTAACGTAGTTTTATAAGTGTTTTGTAACTAACAATTTATGGATCTGAGGTGTCTGAAAATAAATAATTTTTATTTATTTATAAAGGGCAAACAAAACTCGAAACATCCATAACTTACCCTACTTGCGCCAATCTCCTTTGTCACAACTTGGGTTTACTTAACGCTCATAAGCTGTCTAGTGTCTATACGAGCCAACCCTGACCGCCAAAGCCTCATTAGGCAGTCGCAAACGAAAGTTTTGCGGAAAAATATCACGTACGGATAAACAGTTGCGGGACAAACACGAGCCGCATCAAAGACGAAAAGCGATCAAGAGCGGAGCTGTAAGTCTTGCGAACTAGAGCGCGAACGACTGCTAGCGGAGCGGTGCTTGACATGTTATTCTAGTAATACACTCAAGAACCAGCGCTGCAGGTGTCTGTCTGACACCTCGGCACAATGCTGAGACAGCGACCGTTTCACTGCCGCGAAGACACACAATATGTGTCAATTGTCATGTATGTCTACTCCTTTGTCTCTGTGTGTCTTTTGTGTAGTGAATAAATGTCTTCTTTTCTTTTCTTTTCTTTTCTAAGAGCAAAAGTTTCGGGTGCACTTTGTATAGAATTTCAGTACAAACTGTACCCGAAACTTTGGTCTTGACTATACTTTATTATTAGTCATATTGGCATGACTTTTGCTTGGCTATTGCGGGCCGCGGGCAGAATTACGTGACCCACGATCGAAATTGCAACTAATGTTTATAATTAGAAGGTTAACTGGAAGAGATCCCCTGCAGGAATAAGTTTGCCTTTGTACATTTATATTTAATATCGCGGGTGATTATAATTCTTATGACGATTTATTCCGGCGCAAGTGGCAAGCGCGAGAAACGCATCAAAATAAAATTGTAGATACCTAATTAAATTACTGTCTCCTCAATACTTTTTTTTTTAATAGGATGAGAAACTAGTGCACTTATTATCAAAACCTATCCCATTTTAGCTAACCTCTCTAGTAAGCTATTCTTATACTGATCAAGTAAGGTCCCGCTAGAACTGACACCCCACACGTTCCATTTAGTAGGAAAGCAGGCCACAGCCTAAGATTGAGCAGGCAAAGCGCGCCCCGAGGCTCATGCAAATGAGACGTTGGCGCAACACACGACAAACGTTTGACCAAACCTCGCATCAACAAAACTGTGCTTAGTTTCAGTAGGCTTTTGTTTTTATACCACGGCAAACTGGATCTAGATAAATAAATGACGACCGCTTTAGCCTAGTTAGTAGTGACGCTGCCTATACGAAGCTAGAGGTCCTGGGTTCGAATCCCGGTAAGGGCATTTATTTGTGTTATATTTCGTCGGGTGACAAGCAAAAGTCACTAATTACACGTAAGAGGTAAAAGAGAACTCAACCTTATTACTGCGTTAACACAGTTGCTATTTCTTAAATTATTTTTCTGTATTTAGTGACTTTTGCTTGTCACCCGACGATTTGTTCGTGGGTCATGGATGTTTTTAGCGTCCACAAAAGTGCGGCACTTGCGTACACACGTATCAATATAATCAAATTAATAGCGAATGGCTGTCCCTTCAAAGATACATAATATTTTTACAATATACAAAGCGTGTGACCTCAGATTTTTTTTACGATGCAATTCGAGCTAGTTTTTGGAGAGGAGCAAATGTTTGTACAGTCGCCATCAGATATATCGGAGCGGCGAAAGCGCTCACAAATATCTGAACACGTCGCTATTGTCGAGGAATTAGAGACGTGTTCAGATATTTGTGAGCGCTTTCGCCGCTCTGATATATCTGATGGCGACTGTACAGGAACAACTACAATTAAAGAACTTAAATACCCAACAATTAGTCAAAGATGGACCTCACTGGCGGCAGCCGTAACGTTTCATACTAATTGACATAAAAGCATGACGTCACAGTTTGCTATTTGTACTAATCGTTAAACGGAAAATCAAGTAAATTGCTGTTTCAGTCGCGAAATACTGCGGTCAGATCCATAGTTGTCATCCAATTTTGTTTCTATAAAAGCGTAAGGATTCTATTGGTAGCTTTTAATTATCTTGGTCAATTCTCTTGAAACTTTCAAGGTCCATATATATTTTTATGATTTTAATTATACTTTATTACAATAATAATCTGATGGTTTACTACCCATTTACCAACGCTACATTATCAATTTTAACATGAGGTCACTAACCTATTCTTCTCAAATATTCACAAGGAATTGACCTAGTCCATCTGTAATCATGATGGGTCCGCAATCAGGCCACGATCACGACCAGCACGTTAATCATCAATCAGACTACTCGTGATTGCTCGAATAACCTTCATCGCGATATGTCCGTGATGAGTTCGACGCGAGATGAATTAATGCCCTCATTCCACTTCAGATAGGGTCGATAAGGATACCTTCATTATAAGAAAAGGCAAGGACTCCGAGATAATTGGTATTATCATATTTAATATTGTCTGACGCTTAGCATGTCTTTAAGTGCTTCGGGACGCCCGCGTCTATGCACATAAAGAGGTGCTGGTTTCCAAAAAAATGTGGGAAACGGAAAAAAAACATCATAATCTTCCTAGCTATTTCCCGGTTGTGCCCTGGGTCCACTTTGGCACCAAAAACCATTCATAAAAAATACTCAGTTCGATCAATCATTTCCATTGATTACTTGTTTTTTTTTTAAATAGGGTAAAACAAAAAGACAAAAGTTAGAATAAAAATATTCATTCGGCGCCAATTACGATACACATGCGTTAAAGAGCGCTACGGGCGCTTTTCTCTACATTATGGAGTTTACGCTGCTATGGACTACGGCGTAGCGTTGCGAGCGTAGCATGGCGGTGAATGAGTTATTGAAGTAGGTTTTTAGGGTTCCGTAGCCAAAATGGCAAAAACGGAACCCTTATAGTTTCGTCATGTCCGTCTGTCCGTCTGTCCGTCTGTCCGTCTGTCCGTATGTCACAGGCATTTTACTCGAAAACTATAAGGTGTATTTGAATAAAATTTTGAGGATAGGTGTATTTTGTTAGCCGCTACATAGTTTTGTAATTAAAATGACAAATAAAATTTTTTTTAAGGGTGCACTCCATACATAAAACTAAAAGTCAAATCTTTTTTTTTCATTGTGACCCCCCGTGTGGCACATCAATCGATAGGCGGGTCGTTCTTCTTTTTTACCGACAATGATCCGAGGTTTTTCTGTTTTTTTGGTTTTTGAACTATCGAAAATTGTGGTTTTGAAGTGCGATTTAAAAAAAAATGCATAGGTTTCTTCATTAGAACTAATTAAAGTTTCCTTTCTGGCCAATATAAATATTTATTTACGGTTGGTTTCTAAAAAAAACATGTGACAAAGTGGACTCTTTCAGTGGGGACAACCTTTTGGTTTACCACTCTGTCACGGCATTCTACGAAAAAAAAAACATTTAAAAAAATGCTAGTTAGAGAAAGTGAAATATTAAACATCACTAATTAATAAAATAATATGGACGTTCATTCGAACATTATAAAACCGTAAACATCATTACTCAAATGAGATGCCGTAATAAGACGAGGGACAGGCTATTGTCGGTCGAAAAGAAGAACGACCCAGGCCTTTCAAAATAAATATAAGGTTTCTTAGCATTTTTTTTGATTAAGTGAATAGGGTCGGAGATAATCGCCCCGAAAGTCACTAAAATTCTGTCCCCCCCCCTCTAATTTTTGAACGGTGTATTTTAAAAATATGGAAAAATTCATGGACATAGGGCTTATTAATTTCATTCACCGAAAATTGTTTTGAACAAGATCGGTTCAGAGGTTTTCGAGATATTGCTGAAAAACTGCCTTCCTCAAACAAAAGGACGTAAGTGCCGTAAAATTTCTGTGACGATACGACCTTTTTAATAGGCACGGAACCCTTCGTTTTGCGTGGTCCGACACGCACTTGGCCGGTTTTTTTAATTTGAACTGTTTATTTAATAGAAAATACAATAATCAATACAATCTTAACTACTAATCTTAAATGTAAAAGATTAATCTAATACATATATCTAAGAAATGCAAAAATTTAATCTAATATCTACATAATTTTTCACTGAAACTTATTAAACACTAGCTTCCGCCCGAAACTTCGTCTGCGTGGACAAGGGATTAAAACTATCCTATATTTTAATTCAGGCTGTAAACTATCTTCGTGCAAAATGTTATCCAAATCGGTTGAGCCGTTTAAGCGTGATTGAGTAACAAACATTCAAACATCCAAACTTTTATTTTAAGGGCTGAAAGTATAAGCCCTAATGAACGTAAATTGGTATCTCTAGTTTAAAAAAACGGTTATTTTTTTTTTCATACAAATTAATTCGGCCCGCTATGTATTGGTAACAAAGCTAACAACTGGCAGTAACTAGCTCTGCCTCTCTGAAACGTCAAGTGAATGTTAGCAGTACATTGCTGCTCGAGAAAATTTTAAAAATTAATAACTCTCCATTAGAAAAAGGTAATTGTTATAATTTTTCGATAAAACGGTTCACAGCACTGAAAGCTATCGTTCCTTAAAATAAATGTTCTTATGAAAGTCACACGCTGTATAATATTAGTAGGATAGGTAACCTTTTCCATAATTATTAAAGCGACTTAACAGGGGAGGTTGATCAAAGACAGCCATGTTCTGCCATTATCAACGAATCTCTTAATTGGAGGGACGAGCTCAACTTGTTTGTTCCTCCCTGTTCAAAACAACCCGTCTCGACTCATCTCGTCCCTAATACAATCTGAGCTCGACACTTGTACGAAATACGTAAATTCACTATTACCTAAGGTCCTACAAACTATTGATTTAAAAGGTAAAAAAAGATTATTAGTATTAAAACTAAACGTCCTACTTACGGATCTCACATGAAAAGGTTTTACATTCCTGAAAAAATGTAGGAATGCCGCTGAAAAACCTTAACACAACCACGGCTTCTTAGTGCGTTACTTATTAATTATCATCCTACTAATATTATATATGCGAAAGTTTGGATGTTTAGATGTTTCATCATCATCATCATCATATCAGCCGAAAGACGTCCACTGCTGGACATAGGTCTCCCCTAGAGACTGCCAAATTGACCGGTCCTGCGCCGCCCGCATCCAGCGGACTCCCGCGACCTTTACCAGGTCATTAGTCCACCTTGTGGGGGGCCTACCCACGCCGCGCTTTCCGCTACGTGGTCGCCACTCGAGAACCTTTCCGCCCCAACGGCCATCGGTTCTACGTGCAATGTGTTTAGATGTTTGGATGTTTGTTACTCAATCACGCTTAAACGGCTGAACCGTTTTGGATGAAATTTAGCATGAAGATAGTTTATAGCCTGGATTAAAACATAAGATAGTTTCTATCCCGGGTCCAAGCAGACGAAGTCACATGTGGAAGCTGGTATTAAATAATGTAACAATTATATTTTTGTCCCGTTTGTGGGGGCCAAATTGCTACCGATACTAGCAATTATACTATTATAAACTCTCAAGCAGAGGTCTTGGACTCTTACAATATAGTTTTCTTATATAAATAATATATGTATCTGATCTAATAATTACCTAGCTGGTGGCTCAATGGTTAATGAAACGCAGTTTTTATAAAATTGTACATTTTATGAGACGTCGGAAAACATAATTCACACAAAGCGACTATTGGTTCAACTTGCAGTGGCTTCTTAAGGAAAAGGAACCGGCTGTCGGTTACCTTGTGAATACTAACCCTGTTTATGTTTAACAACAAGGCGGGTCTTGGTATGAACTTGTCTGTTACGGCTTTGTATTAGACTAGTGGACGTTGTTTGACTTTGATATCCAACGCTGGAGATTGATTGATCGAGTCTTTTAGTCGTCTTTTATGCGGCATTGACTAGTTGTTTATGAAATGAATTAGTATAGTCTTAAGGCTGTTGACTTGAGTTAACTTTAAATTAATAATTCTAGTGCAAAAATTCTTTCACCAGATGAAGGCCATACAAAATTACAGCGATAAAATACAGCTAAATACAACACAGCGTATAGTTTTTTTTTTGAAGTGGCTGTATGTTTTAACATCTTGTGTTAGTAATTTAGAAAATTAAGTTTTTCAAAACAACATTCAATTACTTATGAACATATGATAAATATGAAAACTCACCGTTGGTAAAATGTAACATTCAATATCATATCATATGGAACGATTTGTAGGTTAAAAAAATATGTCATTTTCCGGGACTGTTTCATCTAAATCAGCCACTAAGCGTGAAAATGTAACAAACACACTGAAAAGCACTGATTATCGAATTGTTTAAGATTGTCCCCTAATATTAATTTCTATTTATAATTAGAATCGATAGTACGGATGGATACTCCCTCTATTGCTACGAGTATAAACGGTATAATGTTGGAAATATTTTCCTCCCACATTCGCGTCCCTAAATTGAAATTGAATGGCTCATATTCATCAATTAGCAATTAAATTTGCGGAGCTTTAGCGATCAATGTAGTTTCAATTATTACTGCTAGTCTAATTGACGAAGACGTTAACCTACGTAGTATTAACGACGGTGAAATAGTGTAGACACTGTCAAATAAGTGAGATAAGGATTAATCCATACCAGGAGGTCGATGACGTAAGGCACAGGTAGTCCACGGGTCAGGTAGATCTAAACGTCTCTTTTTGTATGGAAAAATAACAGTTGAGCTCCTAACGTGCGTTCGAAAAGTTACGACGTGATGACCCCTCAGGTCTGCCCTTCTTGCCACTTCAGCTCTCACACCTCACACACATCTAAGGTGAAAATTCACCCAAACGCGGCTGACACCACCAGGAGCCGTAGCATGGTTGGCCTTATCACGCGACAAATGACAAGATAAGAGCGTCGTCTCGTTGTATCGAACGGTGTCAGCCAGTGACGCACGCTCTATCCTATCACCTATCGCGTGACAAGGCCAACCATGCTACGGGGCCTGAGATGGTGACACTATCTTTTGCACATACTCGTAGTCACGCCGCGCGGCCGGCGTTGTCACTTTCAGTGTCACACAAAACAAAAGCAACCTTTTCTAGACGAAAGAACACGAGTTATGCAGTAGAGCAGGATTATGGTTGATGATTAGCAAAAAGGTAATCAATGCCAAATTGCGTACGCGTATACATGATGAACTGGTGTATAAATAGAATATGGATTGTATAGTTGTTTTAATTTAATAAGAGACTCATTGATTGGCGTATATCAATGAAACGTTTTGAATTGCACGCGGATTGAATTTTGTAAACGCGTCAAAATACATTACATTGTAGCGGTTAGTTAGGTGGGAAATAAATGGTTGGCAATTTTGTGCCTAATGAACTTCGAAAATGACATTATAGTGTTTTCAAGATTTACAAATCCCAGGATGCGGACGTTTCGTAACATTTTAAAAAACAAAATTGCTCTAAAGTACTACAAATATACGAGAGCAATAAAAACAGGTACACTTCGAATCAAATTTCCGTATGAATGGAGTTGCTTTTTTTCAGGAGTCAGAACACTTAGCACTGAACCGTTCATATTATTTTTCACGCAAGCAAGGGCCAACTAAAAAAATCTCAGCGTGAGTAGACCCAGATAAGGTGGACTGATGACCTGATAAAGGTCGCAAGTGTCCGCTGGGTACGGGTGGCGCAGGACAAATCACTTTGGCACTCTCTGGGGGCGGCCTATGTCCAGCAGTTACTAAAAATGTATTAACATAATACAGAGACACTCAGCTATGGTCACAAACTAGGCTAAGCCTGTCCCGTAAACAAAGACAAATACAGATTAACAATCCATGCGGCTTAAAATGTCAAGTCAAGTTAAATCATTTATTGCGATTAAAATGGCACAAGTCAACCAAGATCAAAAAATAAGAACAAAAGCACTACTCAAAATTAAACTGATTACTATATAAAAAAAAATATAGTTAAAATGTCCCTATACTAATTTTCTAAAATTAATGAAAACAAGACAAAGCAAAGAGAAGAAAAAGAGAATTAAAAACTAACAATTAATTAGTAAATTACTTGACCGTCACTGGAAGCTTTATAATTGACAATGATGAACTAAAAAATA
This sequence comes from Epinotia nisella, assembly GCA_932294315.1. Lineage (NCBI taxonomy): Eukaryota > Metazoa > Arthropoda > Insecta > Lepidoptera > Tortricidae > Epinotia > Epinotia nisella. The sequence goes on along the minus strand of OW028696.1, from coordinate 8,013,888 downwards.
CTACGAGGGGTATTATCATATCGAGTCCGTGTTGTCCCACTCCGGGGCAAAGAAAAGTGAATGAAATATTCAAAACATGAATAGATTAGATGCACGCGTAGATAACAAATTGGTCACAGTATGGTGCCTTGCGTTACACTTAAACTTTTGACTAAAACTGCTAAAACAGCAGGGTGACCGCATAACTTTAGGATGAACGTTCGTGACTCCGTGTGCCGCCCCAACTATCATTATGAAACTGAAACTTAAATGCAACTATATTTTGCCCGCCACTTTGTATAAAATCCGTATAAAAACTTTCACCTCTAATTACATCCATTGAAATCTCTGTTATTTGTGGTGCAATATAGAATATTATTATTATTATTGAAAGGATGATTTCCAGAATAAAAGTACATCATGCTTTAGCCCTGGTTATAAATAAACCTAACCTATGTTGGACAAATAAATGATTTTATCTTTATCTTTATCTTTTAAACTGTCTGTTTGTAAACAAATCCGCTAAGTTATGATTGGGTGACATTCAAGCAACTAAAATTACAAACTTTCTCATTTCCTTTAATTATGTACTAGCTTCTGTCCGCGACTTCGTCCGCGTGGAACTCGTTTATATCGTAGATCCATACAAATTTTCGCCCCCCATTTCGCCCCCTTAGGGGATGATTCTACATGTTAATCCAGGCTATACACTATATGTATACTAAAATTCATCTTAATCCGGTAAGCCGTTTTTGCGTGATTGACAAACATCCAAACATCTAAACATCCACATTAGGATTAGGCGTTCCTATTAAACCTTACACAATAACATTGAAACGTAACAATTACCGTGTAGGTAACAGGGATCGGATACCGGTATTTTCTCCATACAAATTAAACCGTTCGATCGTTCTTTGGTTATAATATCATTTTTGATCGGGCAATCAAATAATACGAATATGTTACCTAAATACACGATAGAGTCCTACATTAAGAGCCTAAAATAATTCAAAATATTAGACTACATACTTCGGGGATTTTTGAAAAAACCGGTTCCGATCCCTGGTAGGTAAAGCACTTATGGCAACTAACAAATACAAACACACGAGAAAGACGCAGAAATATATTAGAGTTATATGCCTAACTCCATTCCCCATTAGGAAACCAAGCTAAAATCAAGAAGATGTAATAAACCAGTGCGACTATAATTAATTACATATAATATACCTTATTCCATATTAGATTATAAAATGGTACGTTAATCGTTAATATGATTTCAAGGAAAAAAATTAGAAACGTAAGTGTTATTGTAGGAAACGTGATTAATGATCCAACTTATAAAGGTGGAAAACCCCCGATTTTTTCATTTCAAAGTTTAATATCCCAAAAACGGCTGAACCGATTGTGTAGAAACGTAGCTAAGAACCATCTCATCACGTCAGCTTTCGGACAAAAAAACTGCATCAAAATCGGTCCATTCGTTTAGGAGCTACGATGCCACAGACACACAGACACGTCAAACTTATATCACCCGACGCAAACGGGAGTTAAAAACTAGTATATATGATAGAAGAAATATAGTTTACCGTTATATAGCTGTCAAACGGCGGTCACGGGTTCGAATCCTGTCTCGTAGCAATGAGTTTTTCGGAACTTATGTACGGAATATCATTTGATATTTACCGTTAGCTTTTTGGTGAAGGCAAAACATCGTGAGGAAAACTGTATACATCTGTGAATAAATTCTAAGGTCAAGGGGGGGGGGGGGGTAAGGGTGGGGTGAAGTCCCCAACACGCACTGGGCCAGCGTGGGGACTACTGCCTGTTCCCTCACATAGAGGCCTGTGCCCAGCCGTGGGACGTATAAAGGCCGATTTATTATTATTATTATCATAGAAGAAACGCATAGACCAATTTTTCCGTTACAATCCAAATGTTATATTGAACGAGCTATAGTAGTGTCAGTTCAAAGCCAAAACCAATTTACCAACAGCACTTCAATCGACACAAAGGCGTTAAACAGGGCAACCCGCCCCGCGGCACAAGTCCCCCTCGACGCTATCGTCCGTCCTCGGGCTGTTAGGTGGCGCTGAATGGCGCTGCGAACGCTGTTTCCTGCTGTCAACAGGTCACTTCATTTGCATTCGTGCTAGGACTAATTCGATGTTTACAAGCATCAGTTACACGCGACGAGGGGACGATTTTTAGGGACGATTGTTACAAAACATCGGTAATCGTAACGTCCGTTAAAATCTGACAAGTTTTACAGTTTTCTATGGGAGCCGGCGCCATATTTAATGATTGTGGTACGCCGTACGTTATACATGTACAGGGTACATTATTTAATGTTCCTAAAATAAGTATCACACTATTATATGTTTATCGTTGTAACTTAAAGTTCTTTTAAGTCCCACTGTGTAGAAAACTAGAAGATTTTCTATGTAACAAATCACCGAGGCGACTGCTTATATGCGATATAACAGTGAACATTGTAGGTACATAGAACCGATGGCCCTTGGGGTGGTAAGGTTCTCGAGTGGCGACCACGTAACGGAAGGCGCGGCATGGGTAGACCCCCAAAAGGTGGACTGATGACCTGGTAAAGGTTGTACTACATTATAACATTAGCACATAAGCACATTGTGCTTAAAACCATATTTAGAGTCATTATATCTCAATCACAACTTGGATATTTGTATTATTACGCCCATCCTTACAAGGTCGCGGGAGTCCGCTGGATGAGGGTGGCGCATGACCGGTCATTGTGGTACTCTTGGGGAGGTCTATGTCCAGCTGTAGACGTCTTTCGGCTGATATGATGATTATATCAGCGAATCTGTTAAATCTTTCTACTCGAAATGAAAAACCTATTCAGAAAGATGAAAAGGACAAAATGGTAAACGTCACATCGTCGAGTTCGTGACCGGCAATCTCACGACCTGAATTGATCCCTCGAGAAAACAGCAAAGTTTCAAATGAGCTGTGAAATTCTCCTCATCTACCTATAAGTGTTTAAATAAAAAAATGCGAAAATACCTACTTAATTCTGCATGTCTGTCTTCTTAGACGAAGACGAGATTTAGACGAAAATTGGTATCGAGGTAGTTTAAGTCCCTGCGAATGATAAATTAATAGATAATAGATTTTTATGCAGAACGAAGTCGATGGCAAAAGCTTGTTTGTTTATAGATCTAAATATGAGTTAGAAAACAAGAGATACGGAGAGACCTAAAAAAAATGTCTCGAACTCACTAATAAATATTTCATCTTAGTAAATTTCGCATTGGGAACATTCCAGCCATTTCTATACAGCAACTTGTTGAACATTTGAATTATTCATTCCCGTGACACCAGGGTGAGTTATGCCGTGTTGCGTGGGTTCAGTTAAGGCTGGTATTTACAAGTGACTCGAATCCAACCAACGCAAGTATACCTCCGTTTACATATAGTTGTTATGACTGTCCAGCTCAAGTAAAGTAAAGTAGACTGGTTAGGAGCAGTTGTGAATAGTATAGCAGTAGGCAGTTTTAATACTAAACAGTGACGGATGGGTTACGGGTACGTCGTTCTTGAATGATGTAAAGTGTCCGTGTTCAATTAACAGTATAAACGTCAAGTCGCGTTGAGGCAGTAGTTTTAACATTTAATAACATTTAATAGTGAATCTATGGTCACAATTAGGGAATATATATACAAAACAACATAGAAATAAGTGCCTACATTTTATTAAACAGGAACGTCTGCTAACGATATTAGAATTTCCTAAGATCGCGGCTTCAAATATCTCTCGTGGCGAAACATTTTTAAATTTTTCACTTTCATTGGAAATAAAAAACATATAAACTGAAAATCGAATGCTGATGAGTTAAATACAGGATAGATACGATGATTGATTGTTGGCTTTGTCAATAAGGTTGTATTTAGTGGTAAAGTTATGAACGAAAAATTAATTATGAAAACCCGAAACTACTAAGAACTCATTACGTCAACACGTTACGACATAAGAAACCCCCTTTTTAACCCTTTAACGCAATATTTAAGAGATACTGTTTTATTTTTTCGCAACTGTAGCTACAATTAAGTACGCAAAAATTGCAAGAAGTTTATTTTTCTGTGTATTCCGTTTTATATTCCGTACATCGAGAACTATAACTCACGGGTCAAGGCCGTGTAAATTATTCATCCGACAACCCTGCTATCAACAAGTTGACACGAATTTAAAAAAGAATTCCCTAGATAACTCCCGGCGATAGCTGTCAGGGTCGGCACTCGCTTGAAATTCAAGAGCCACTGAATCGTGAAATGTACGAGTAAGTCGGAAATTATTTATTTTATTCATAGTTTGTTTTGATTTTCGCTTTTTACCCAACTCCAGTCGGAAAATGACAAGGAAGATTATGAATTTTGCGAGCACTTTCGCCAAGTTAAAGTGGATAATATTGCAGATACACTTCATAGGAGTGACATGGGTCGTACTCGTAAGTGATGGGGATGTAGACTGATAGTCAAATTAGCTACTTTCAAAGAAACGTCCAAAACGCTATGTTAAATTAATTCTTATGGGTAATAGAAACAAGTGACACACGATCTTTTATGGAAGACTACCATCCATTTTTTGAACCTCATGTATAAAATAAATAAATATTTTTGGGGATTATCTTGATTATCGATGGTATATACATACTTATATTGATAAATAAATACATAGAAAACATCCATGACTCAGGAACAAATATTCGTGCAGGTCATCACACAAAGAAATGCCCTTTCCGAGATTCGAACCCGGGACCTCCGGCTTCGTAGGCAGGATCACTACTAACTATTAGATATGCACGATGGGTGGACGGACGATATTAGGAAGATCGCTGGTCACTTCTGGATAAGATTAGCTCATGTTAGGGGAGGGAGGCGTACTCGAAGATAGGCCTATGCTCAACAGTGGGCGTTTAGGTTATCATTAGCAAAGTAGCAAAAATAAGTAGAAGCATGATTTTTTTTAAAGAATCTCCTGCCTAAATCTTAAAATATTTAAATTGTTCAGACGGCATCCTAGGTGTAGCCATCACCTCACTACCGACTTGACTGACAGATGACACTGACAGCCAACGGTGCTCCTACACTGGCTGTTATAAATGTTATATAACATAGTGTAACAAGGAAAAGGCTATGTAACACTACGATGTTGAAGAAAGATAGTTGCTGTTTTATAACATTTATAACAGCCATGGGAGCACCATTACTTTTACTAGTTTTACTGCACCGCGGCCGCACCGACAAATGCGGTAGTTGGCCTAATTTCCATCAGACCATACCATTACACTCCAACCCAAACTTAGTGCGTCACGTGACACGCCACGCGTCACCACCGTGAAATTATTCAGCCTGATTGCCCGCTAATGGCCTACCGGACAAATTGGGTCACTTTTTGTAAGACCGGCTCAAATGCCACCGTGGTATTTGGGGGTGTTAACAAAATCATCGTATTCTGTTGCGCTACTTGATCCTAATTTAAACTTTAATATCGTGGAATATGGCTGAAATTAGTATGGGATAGATAATCAGATGTGAGCGTGCGATAGTTAAGTTAACCTATTGGGGTGGTGTTGTTGACATTCGTATTGTGAAGATTCGTATCTTGGATAGGGGAGTTAGATGGAAAGATAAATTTAAAGTTTCATCGCTTTAATGGGTGTAACTAGATTAAACTGTCGTTAAGTAGGTACCTAAATACCTATTTAATTAGCTATGGCCCAGTCAGGATTTGTTTTTTGAGGCCCACACTACATCAGGTACCCGGATCATGTTCCTGACGCAGTTATGGGCGCAGGGCGCGCCTTTTTTTTCGGTGACCAGATACCATGCAGTCTTCGGGGGATGACTAGGTTGTCTGGTATTTCTATCCCCTAACCAAAAACTATCGGCGCTCTCATGCGGAGGACTCCAGGATCTCATGGATCCCTCTCGCACCTCGCTCAATCTGGCTCGTCCAAATCTTCGTCGCCTTCCTTCGGAATTTTAGGAAGGCACGCTCTCCTAAAAACCCGAAGCAAGCCTACCACTTTTGTAGTCATATTCCAGTGTTGTCAGCGGCTTTTACAATAAGGGCTCGCATATGAGAAAGCGCTATGCGCACCTTGACTCCCGGACAATGTCAGTGAACCTGATCCGGTATGCATGTATTTTTTCACGACAGCTGAATGACCTTTACCTTCGTGTTTATATGTAGCACGAACGCGACCACGAAATGAGGGTTTAAGTGAACGGCATTATGTCATACGAGTACACAGTTTCTTTTGATATACTACCTACTACACGTGTTCTATCAAGGTGACAATATCCACGTGTAAGCATTAACGCTAAAAAAAGAGGGTGAGAACTTTTGGAACGAGCCTTAGGACAACTCAACAAACTTACAAAAAATGGCATTTAGATCTACCCAACGTACGTACGAAACGTAAGCGATCAGCTGAATTAAGTAAGGGTTATAAACATTGTTATGGGAAGCTAAGGTAAGGGTCGATCATATTGCGGAATTTCTTGGAAACTACTAAATTGTACCGACAATAGATACTGACAGTTGCCATATAAACCACAAACAGCGCGCTAAACTACACAAGATATACCCGTCGTGTTTGAGTCTATTAGGATTAGGACTCTCTCAACGAGCAACAAAAGTTTGTATATATTTTACTTAAAATGACCAACAGTACTTAAAACCAACCATTACCGACATATTTTGTTTGCTTGTTATCTTCAAGTAGGGTTTTAAAACAATTACGTATAAACAATATGACAAACAGTAGCTACTCCAGTAGATACACGTGGTACACTTCGGTCAGTTTTATGACGTCTCTTTGTTATATTTTCCATTCATATTTAGCAACAATAGAAGTTGTAAAATCGCATTAGTAAGTGCATTTTCGTCATTTTAAGTACAATAAACTAAACCAAATAATTCATTTTAGACAGAAACTTATTGAAGATTGGATTCACTTTTGTTTTTACTGCTGTAGTTACCTTAGAATTCCCCATAAAATTCAAATTTAGTCCGTACTAAAATACAAATGAATATCCCACAAATAGATATAATTAGTTAACAGCCTCGTTAGCAATAATTTAGTGCGGTCAACAAATAACCAGAGAAATCGTTGATCGAATAAACCGCAATCACACCGCAATATTAACACCGATGGTTGATAAATGAGGCTTGTGGTTACATTCAACAATATATTTAAGTTCGTGACCGAATTAACGGGTTATTAAATTTAATCGTCATATGATGCTTAATTTATTTTATATCAACAATCCTGCGCTAAGGCACGCTGTGCACTAAATTCACCGATGGTTAATAATTATGAGGGCTGTGGAAATATCGGACATTATAATAACTTCTTTACTGAATTAACGGGTTATAAAGCAGTCGCATCATGCTGTTTTTTTCAGCAGCCAACACTAAATACAAGCAGCAATAGAAGAAACCCAAAAGCGTATCTATTTTTATGATGTCAATTAGTTTGCTTTTAACTTGATGGAAACTTCAGACAAGGTATACTGGGATGGTGCCAACTTACCCAGAAACATAATTATTCCCTTTTGCCTTATTCAAACCTACACTCGAATTTCGATTAGCATGGAACCCATCGCAAATCACCGAGGCGACTGTTTATATGCGATATAACAGTGAACATTGCACGTAGAACCGATGGCCGTTGGGGCGGAAAGGTTCTCGAGTGGCGACCACGTACCGGAAGGCGCAGCGTGGGTTGGCCCCCCACAAGGTGGACTGATGACCTGGTAAAGGTCGCTGCAGTCCGCTGGATGGGGGTGGCGCAGGACCGGTCATTGTGGCACTCTTTGGGGGAGGCCTATGTCCAGCAGTGGACGTCTTTCGGCTGATATGATGATGATGATGATATAAATTTTAGGCAAGCAGGTGGGAATGGGCTTGTACGAGCGCTCCGCCACTGCAGCCGATTCTAGTGAAATTTTGTGAGCATATTCAATAGTTATATATAGATTTTTCCTGACGATTCAGTTTTTACAAATATAGAAAAAAAAAGTTTGAATAAAAGACAGGCTCGCGAGTTCCGCAGCACACAGAGCCACAGTTATAACACGGAGAGCTACCATATATTTGTGGCGTGCGTGACGACGTTAAATGTCAATTTTATAAATACCCCATTGTCCATACTAGACTTTCACGGCGTGTTTCTTGCGAAGGCAGGAAGGGAGGAAATGAGTAATTTCCTGGCCGCGTGGCGAACGATTATGTTACATGGAAAGCGACTATTACTATTTTAGTACATATTGTGTCTACTATCATTATTGCAACATGGGTGCGTGAGTTTTCTTTTTACAAGCTTTTATTTAGATTCACCTGTCCCGATGTTTGTCATCAAATCTTGCAAATTAAATTTGACCCTCTTCCCGGTAACCGAATGAGCTGAAAATTTGCATACATATGTAAAACGCGTGGCAATGCAATATTATGATGACATGGTGCTGATCTGATGATGGAGCTGGAACGACACAACCTCATCGAGTTTGGGCTCATTAGATCGTCTCAATGAGTAGTTGAAGACGGTATACAGAAAAGTACAGTCGGCAATAAAAGTTTGAACCAAAATACATTTTTGACAGAAATTTATTATATTATTATTTTTTAACCCCCCGACCAAAACGAGGGATGTAATATGTTGTGAGTATCTTTATGTTTGTGGCATTGCAACGGATGAACCAATTTAAGATGTTTTTTTATTCAAAAGTCTTATTGTGGTGTTAATGTATTGGCTTCTTTAAAATTTACTACCACTTTTTTTGAGTTTATTGAGTATGAAATGTAGCAAAATATTGTACAACATATTAATATTATTTCGACAGCAAAGGGATTTTACACTCGTATTCATATAATGCTAAATACATATTAGAATATTTTAAACAAAAAGAGCCATGAACATAAATTAGCTCATGAATACAGAAGCGTCATAAAATAAGGTACAAATGAATTTTACCCAACACACTGCTCCTTCAAAATAAAGAGAAAATACTTACAAATTCAAATTTAGATTTTATTGCGTTCGAGCGAAGACTCAAATTACGATGAAAGTGATTTCATTGTGTGCTCTTGTAAGTAGAAGTTTTAAACGAACGAAACTAAGCGGGGACGGAAACTACTTCTACTTTAAATTTTATTATGATGGTATGAAGATTGAAATTGGAACACAAATCAACTGTAAGTGCCCCTCTGTTTTAAGTGTTCGAAATAAAGGAAGATCAAATATAATCAACGGACAATAAAATACGTATTAAAATCACAAAACAAAAGACGACGCTAACAAAACTACATTAACGTGTTTTGAATTGAAACGCAATTGGTATGGTAACAAGGTTCACTTTTCTTTTTCACGAGCAGTTTACGCAATTCACACCTGGCTGGAGTTCATAATCGATAAATTTCCGTGATGATGTGATACAGTCTATGTTCGTCTAAATACGTTAAATGCGATCGTAAACGATATGATCGCTTTCGCGTGTTTGCGAGTATTTGAAACTGCTATATCTGAGTATTTTATGTTGAGAAGCATATCCATATCTAACCAGATTGAAGATAGTCATGTTGCTAAAACGAAATAACTGAAAGTGTTTAACATTTCCCCGACTTACCTATATTGATAAAATTGTGTACCTTATCCTATCAGGATTATTGAGCCAGTACTTAAGTACTTATGCCCCAATTAACTCCGGTTTAGGTGCGAAGTGGTTGTCTTTGACTAGTTATCTTCGCAGACTCGCATTTTGAGTTGATGTAATTAGACCGATCAACTTTTATTCTTGCTAGTTATAGTTTCGTCTCCTCAAAGATTCTATAAAATATTAATTTCACTAAACGTAAAGTTTTGTCACAACCGTAAATCCATTTTACGACGGGGCATCTCCTAAGCAAGCTATGCTATGAGTCTTTATCAAAATCATTTTTCCAAGAAACTCTGTCACTATTGTCCCTTTGCTACCCGTGACAAAATAACAAGGAAAACTTTATCGACTCCATTCGTAATCATCATCATTATATCAGCCAAAAGACGTTCACTGCTGGACATAGGCCTCCCTCAAAGAGCGCCGTAATGACCGGTACTGCGCCACCCGCATCCAGCGGGACTCCCACGACCTTTACCGCGACCCCATTATATTTTTCAAATTTTCGATTCTGATGCTCTTAAACCGAACTAAGTAAATCCAGTTGATGGTTATTGTGGCTCCTATATATTTTCCACGTAGTTAATGTCCTCTCACAGCATTCACTTTAAACCAGGGATCGGATACCGGTATTTTCACCATACAAAAATACCGGTTATATTTCGTTCAATTTCGTTCTTTGGTTTATAATATCATTTTTGATCAGACTGTCTAATAATACGAAAATGTTACCTTAATACATGATAGAGTCCTACATTAAGAGCCTAAAATAATTCAAAATATTACTACTTCGAGGACTTTTGAAAAAAACCGGTTCCGATCCCTGCGTTTAAACGCAAAAAGCAGACGCTATAGGCATACTTTCTTTCTAAAGTGCAAGTTTTGGGTGAATATTTCTTTGGACACGTTTTTTTTGTATTTCATGTATAAGTTTCATAGTATTTCTGGTAAGATGATAGTTAGAAGTCAGGGTCCTTCGCCAAACAACCGGAAATGTCGTCAAAATGTAGAGACACTTCGACAAATACGTGTCCAAAGAAATTAAGCGGTTAAAACGCTCCGATATTCACTCTTTTATACCTTGATCACTAAGTGTCAATTCAGCGTAAAAGTGCATCCAACTAGCAACGCTTCTATCCGGCTGCGGCGCTCAAACTTGTCCAAGTCGTGAGATTTAGAAGCGGTACGTTGGATATTCTTGCTTGTGTGCGGGAATTGTGAGGGATCGTATGTCGATACCCATATGCAACGTGCATTGGGCTGAATAAAACGGAACGTTCTGTGTACTCTATTCAAACTGTGTTCGAGATAGTGCTGATAGTGTACAATTTTATTGCCATATTTTCTATTTTTGTGTGAGTTTATTTTAATGTTCTTTAAGGCCAACTCAGAATCGAATATCTAGGGGTCGGTTGTTTTAATCCGTCGGTAATTACAAGTTGCGTCCGTAAAATCTGATTGTACAGGAAGGTAGCCAGTTTTTTTTATGGGATAATAGCTGCAGCTATAATTATATTTTACTTAATGTATTCATTTTTTGTGTAGGCTTTATACTGTAGCAATGTAATTTTAAAATTGTATAATACTCTGATACTGATATGATATTGTATACTGTTTTGAAAAAATGACACCTCGCCGAGTTTTTTACGCCGGTTCTTCTCGAGGCAGAGGTTTACTTTCCGAACCGGTGGTGGTTTATCGACATTCATAGGTGCATGTAATATGCCTAAATTGAAGAATAAATCACTTTGACTTTTGAGTTTGACTTTGAGGCAGCATTTTAACTTTTGATGCTTGTAAAGTGTGATTGATACAACCCTAAACGGACGTTACTTACAATTACTGACGGTTTGAAACAACCGAGCTTTAGTGTTCTAGAAACATCAGATGATCACCTAAAAGAGTCAAAAAAAAAGTATCATCTCAAAGCAAACGGTATTACTTAGGGTGATTTTATTTATAATAGTTATAACAAAAGTGCCTTATTCAGAGATAAAACGGAACCTTTTGCCTGGGAACGACACAATTATAAATAAATAAATAATAATAAATAATAAATAAATATCGTGGGACAATTCACACCAATTGATCTAGTCCCAAACTAGGCAAAGCCTGTACTATGGGTACTAGACAACGGATAAACATACTTATATAGATAAGTACATACTTAAATAGATATTAAACATCCAAGATTATGTATCGTCTATAACAAACATGCGCTAATGTAGCTAAGCATAATAAACGTTTGTCACTGTAACATCAACGACCATTAAATTTTGTTCGGTAATGCGTCCCAAATAAACAGTTCTAATTAGAGTGTCAAACTTATGGGGTAATTTAATAACTGCTCACTAGTATAACCATGTGTTAGTTTAGTAATTAGTTAAATGGGTCAGTGGGGCGAACGCGGAACGGCCTGTTTCCATGCACGAGACTTAAATGGTGAAAAGGGGCAATTTTGCCTGTTTTGGGACCTACCTGTATTTATTGAGCTTGGCCAACTTTTAACAGTTCTACGAGCAACTTTTTAATCATTTCTACGTCTGCCAGGATGTTGAAAACAGGCTCATTTTAAATATGACGCCAGCCGCTTTCATTCCTTAGAAACTTGTCAGAAAAGATTTTAACGAACACTGCTTACGATTACAGACGGTTTGGTACAGTCAGCATCATAAACATGTATACACTTTTCGACCTTATGTCTAAGTAATAAGTGTAACGTTACACGTACATATTTACATAAATAAACCTTAATCCTAACTACTTACGTAATTAAAAATAATATATACAACTTATTACTACACTACACACTAAATCACATAATTAAACTATCCTTTATACAAATAATTTAAATGTATAAAATCATCAACACGCTAACTGTTTGAATATGTCGCGGCACCGATTCACTGTCAATCGTTCCTAGTTTCACTCGCATATGAACGAATGCATGAGTGACGTATGAGATCTGCGCGGGCACTCGACATCGCGCGCGGCCGCTCATTCATTAGCGAAAAGACATTAAGAAGAACGCACGTCGCTTGAAGTCGATCTCTGCTACGGTCCACTGCATGGATCCGTAATCGATCTTCCTGTGTTCGTCCCTACGTGTTCCTCAACAAATATAGAAATCACCGTAGTGTTTTATAAGTGTTTTAGTGTACCCCAAATTGGGTAAGTGGTTATATTTTACTTGCAAGTCGCTTAGAACCTTTAGTGCTGATTAATTGTTTAATTATTTTAACCTGCTAATCGATTTCAATACTAGTTCACAATTATTTTAACTAAAGAACGTAAATATTGCATCTACATAATAGCTTTGCTCATAACTAGTACTTATTAAGAGTTGCTATTCACCGTTGTCACTTTTAATCCACCCTCAAATTAGAATTAAAAATATGGAATCATTTAATTTCATTATTTATTCAAATCAACTTGATTTTAATGTAATCTCCGTATCTGAATTGTGAACATCCACGGCATCACAACTACCTAAGTGCTTTCCTACATGCCGTTGGCGTTCACAGGAATGGATGGACCGTTTCTAACGCCTTTGTTCGATGGCACGTTCCAGGGTCCAAAGTCCAGAGTGACATTTTGTTGGCTGAATGCTTGCTGCCTGCTTGCGCTTACCTTCTGGCCATTTATACAAGACCGCGGAGCAGTTTTCCGGATGGCGCTGAACTCAGCGCCGCTGAGAAATTCCGTCGCCAACCTACACGGCGCACTCAGGGGAGTACTTTGGCTGCAGGAAAATTAACGGAATCCGATTTTAAGTGTATTCGCCCGAACCCACGTACTTTTACATTTACATGTTTCGAACTAGTCGGCAACTTTTTAATATACATTTTTAACTGACCGTTTTCTGACTCCTCATTTATAACCTCGATTAAGAGACCTTATAGGAGCAGACCCTTTTCTCAGGCGGGACACTGGCGCCCTTACACGTGGTTGTAATACACATCGGATTCTGGTTTTTTTTCTTTGTAGTAGTAGTTAGTGTTTGTTTGTGGCATTTTTGTGAAACGTTTTATTTCTTTTCTTTTGCTTTTTTATTTTTTGGTTTTTTTCCTGCTGCTAACGTGTACTGAGTAAAATTTTGTTAAACTATATTTATATATATACGAACACTTGTAATTTTTGTATAAACTATTATTGTAAAATACATTGGAAGTTCGATTGTAAACTGTTATTGCTACACTTACGTTACATTAAAAAAGGTTTATTGGTAATATTACTGTAAAGGAACGAAGTACACATTAGTAGCCATTTTTTTTGTTGCTGCTAACAACTGTATTTTTTATTTTTACTAATTTCAATTAAAAAAAAACCAAACGTTCATCATTATCAATCTGAATTGTAACAGATCGGAGAACGGAAGTTGATTATAGTTTTAAGTAGTTGCTTTTGCTTTCCACCACTTACTCAAAACATATATTTGGTTCACCATGCTGTCCGTGAAGTACTTGTCACTTCAAAAGTCAGAGTTGGAGTATGAGGTTCGGATTAGAGGTGCTACGCCTGCGTCATCCGTTGAGGAGTTACGAAAGCAAATTGTTAAGTTAGCTAAAGACTATCCCTCAGAGCACATATTGGAGTCTCCACTTGAAGCTAGACAGGATCTTCAGGGCTGTTGTGAGGTACTCACTAAAATTCAGTCTAACCTGGACGTTGCTGACCCTTCTGCCCCAGTAATCCTCAGAATTCAAAACATGCTGAACCATTTATATAATCGTATTGCGAGGATAACACGTAGCGACGACACGAAGAGAGAATATGATGAGATTTTGAAGGAATTTAGCAATGTATCAAAGAAATTCAAGGCCCTTCAGGCAGCTAAACCTATTGCGAGCACTTCAGGTTTAGTTTCTGGTAATGAATCTGGATCTTCAATGCCTGAGCTCCAGAACGTGATTTCGGTGTCGTGCGATCGTGGCTCAGCTGATTTAGGAAAATTGAAGTTTAACGGCAAGACTTGCGTGCGCTCCTTTATACAGCGTGTTGATGAGTTTATAGAAGCTCGTAATATACCGTCGAGTAAAGTATTAAGCTTTTCGACAGAAATATTTCAAGAAGATGCCTTACATTGGTATCGGTCTGTGAAAGACAAGGTTGGTTCTTGGTCTGAATTAGCAGCCCTACTGAAGAAGGACTTTGACCAGTCGGATTATGACTACCGGCTCATCTCGGAGATTCGCTCTCGTACTCAGGGTGAACGCGAAAACATCACTATTTATCTCTCTATCATGGATGGGATGTTCTCGCGTTTGTCCAAGTCCCTTTCAGAGGCGGATCAACTGGAGATCCTTCTTCACAATATTAGGCCCTGCTATGCAAGCACCCTGGCTTCAGCAGCTTCCATATCTGATATAGATGCTTTGCGTACATTGTGTCGTAACTATGAGATCATTCAGGCTCGCCTTTCTCAATTCCAAGAACCACCTAAGGTAACTTCAGATACCATTGCTCCTGAATTTGCCTATACTAAGGATTCAAATAAAAGTAATAACAAATATAACAACAATTTTAATAAACACAATTTTCCAAACACAAGTAACTACAACAAAAATTACAACTACAAACACCCAAATTATAATCAACACACACAAGGTAAAAATCAGCAACAAACCTATATACACTCAGTACAAGCAGCTAAAAATGAACCATACTGCCCAAGGTGTCGTAACAATACACATCACATCCGTCAGTGTCAAGCTAAACGTGATATTTTTTGCTTTAAGTGCGGAATGAAAGATGTGAAAACACCAGACTGTCCTGTTTGCTCTAAAGGTAACAGTAACTCAAAAAACTAGTGAAGCAGAATTGTGGTAATTTTAACAAAGAAGATTGGGAATCTTGGTTGAATTATATTAAAACATTTACCTCTTCTTACAAGGTTTCTACAATTCTGCAAGCTAAACCAGATCATGATGCTAGGCCTTATATTAACATAAAGATTAATGATATTGACGCGTGTGCTTTATTGGATTCTGGAGCTGCAGTGACAATTCTAGGAAATAATTGCCATAAGCATTTAATTGACTGCACTTTGCACCAGGATCACAACATTAACATGGTAGCAGCCGGCGGTCAATATTTAAAAAGTATTGGATACATTTACTTACCCATTACATTTGAAGGCCAATATCATTTAATTAAAGCACATGTTGTTCCTGAAGTAGATACTTCTATTATTCTTGGCGTGGATTTTTGGCGAGCGTTCCAAATTTGTCCCAAATTTATAGGTAGCGTCCAATTATCGGAAAGCTCTTTATCAGAGATTAAAGTAAACTCTAGTGACACTTTTATTCACTCGTACGATAATTTGACGGCACCACAAAAATTAATAGGGGACACCATAATTTCCCAATTTAAGTCAATATCAACTGAGGAAAAAGGCTTGGGCCGTACAGATTTAATATCACATCGTATAGATACCGGTGACTCCCAACCGATTAGGCAGCGATATTATCGCATGTCCCCTGAAAAGCAGCGAATCTTAATCGAGCAAGTCGACGAAATGCTGGCTCTGGATGTGGTCGAGTATTGTGAGAGTGCTTGGTCTTCTCCGGTACTCATCGTCAATAAGAAGAATGGACAGCCTCGGTTTTGCCTCGATAGCCGAAAGCTGAATGCTATCACTAAACGCGATGCATATAATTTGCCTTATGTGTCTGAAATCTTAGATAGTCTCCGTGATGCTAAGTATCTTTCGAGCATAGACTTATCTAAGGCTTTCTGGCAAATCCCTATAGTGCCTGAGGATCGCGATAAAACAGCTTTTTACGTGCCTAATAGAGGTACCCTACGTTTTAAAACTACTGCTTTTGGTTTAACCAATGCGCCTGCCACACAGCAACGCCTGGTAGACCAGTTAGTTGGGGATATGGAGTTTAAAACGTTCGCATATCTTGACGACATTATAATCATCAGCTCAACGTTTGAAGATCATGTTTCACGTCTGTTGCGCGTTTTGGACAAATTAAAACATGCTAACCTCACTGTCAACTTCGAAAAGTGCAAGTTCTTTAGGAGTGAGCTTAGATATTTAGGATACGTGGTTGATGCTCGTGGCTTACGCACAGACCCCGAAAAAGTCGAGGCCATTATTAACTTTCCCACGCCTACCAACAGAAAGGAACTTAAGCGTTTCCTTGGTACTGCCACTTGGTACCGACGTTTCGTACCAAATTTCAGTACTGTAGCTGGTCCCTTGAACAAGCTCACTTCAAATGGCAAGAAGTCACCACCTTTTGCATGGTCACAGGAAGCTGACGCGGCTTTTAATGCTTTAAAGGAGTCTTTGGTTTCCGCGCCAGTCCTTTCTTGTCCGGATTACTCGTTGCCATTTGAAGTGCATACTGATGCAAGCAATTATGGAGTTGGCGCCATGTTGACGCAGACTCTGAATGGTAAAGAACACCCCATCGCCTACATGAGTAGATCTCTTACCGGTGCCGAGAGAAACTACAGCATCACAGAACGGGAAACCCTTGCTGTATTGACTGCTGTCGAGCACTGGCGCTGTTATCTAGAGAATGGGCAAACCTTTACAGTGTACACTGACCATTCTGCGTTAAAATGGTTCCTATCATTGGACAATCCATCTGGACGATTAGCACGATGGGGAGTTCGTCTGTCATCGTTTAATTTTGAAATGAAGCATCGCCGTGGAGTCGATAATGTTATACCAGACGCACTCTCTCGTGCTGTTCCTGTAAATGCCATCTCTCTTTCTAATGCAGTGGTAAATACGAACGATGCTTGGTATAAGAAAATGTATAATGGTTGTCTTAATGCACCAAATAATTTCCCTAACTTCATTATCAAAAATAACTCTCTGTTTCGGCTAACAAAATCAAAACACTCACAACTTACTTCCGAATTTGAATGGAAAGAAGTAGTTCCTTCTGACATTCGTGATCAAATAATTGCACAAAATCATTCCGAACCAACAGCCGGACATCTTGGTATTTTTAAAACCTATAGGCGCTTAGCTTTAAACTATTATTGGCCTGGTATGCACCAAGATGTTGTGAAGTTCGTGGGCTCTTGTTCTGTCTGTTTGTCATATAAAGCGCAAAATCACACAACGTTAGGAGAAATGGGGCGTCCTAAACAGTGTTCACGCCCATTTCAGATGATCTCCATCGACTTTATCGGCCCTTTACCTATTACTCGCAAACAGAATGCCTATATCCTGGTCATATCGTGTTGTTTCTCTAAGTATTGCGACTTCTTTCCTTTACGTCGCGCGACTTCAGACGCAGTTGTCAAGATTTTAGAGGACAATATATTTTTAGTACACGGCATTCCTCAAACCATATTCCTTGACAATGGAAGCCAGTTCATTAGTTCGACAACGGAGGCACTTTTCAAGAAGTATAAGATCCCGAACGTGTTCTTCACGCCAAGATATACTCCACAGATTAATAGCGTGGAACGCTTCAACAAGACTCTTGTCTCTTGTCTGTCAACATTTGTCCAAAACGACCACCGGACTTGGGACACTTTTATCCCCAAAATTAAGTTTGCCATGAACAGCTCCATTAACGAAGCCACAGGTTACTCACCGTCTTTTCTTGTGTTTGGCCGTGAGCTTGTTTTGTGTGGATCGCATTATACGGATTCTGATCTAGGTGACGAGGTGTTATTCCTACCGCGCGATGTTTACGCTGAAAACCGAGGGTGTCTGTCTTCTGTGTTTGATGATGTGCAAGCTTCATTGTGGCAAGCACATGTAAAAAACACTGCTCAGTATAACCTACGACGCAAACACGCAGAATTTAATGTTGGCGATTTAGTCTTTAAACGCACTTACATACAAAGCGATAAAGACAAATATTTTAGTAAAAAGTTAGCGCCCAAATTTATGAAGTGCCGTATAACTGAAAAACGATCTCCTCTAGTGTACGTTTTGGAAGATATGACTGGTAAAGATTTGGGAGTCTGGCATATTAAAGACCTGAAACTCGTCAATAGTCTTAAGTAAAGTGTATGCTGTAAAATCTCATTAATATCTTGTTGTCAGTATTTAGTCAAATGTGCAATTGATCACAGATGCCTTTTGTATGTAAGGATGCGTCGTCCACTTATCGAAGTGACGTTTGCTTTTATGTTTTCTAGGTGATGTATGTATGAAGTGTTAGATGATTGAATGAAAGAGTAATACTAATGACAGTCCAAACGGGTTTTCTTTAAGAACAAAACCCTTTCACTGGAGCGGGGGGTAATGTAACGTTACACGTACATATTTACATAAATAAACCTTAATCCTAACTACTTACGTAATTAAAAATAATATATACAACTTATTACTACACTACACACTAAATCACATAATTAAACTATCCTTTATACAAATAATTTAAATGTATAAAATCATCAACACGCTAACTGTTTGAATATGTCGCGGCACCGATTCACTGTCAATCGTTCCTAGTTTCACTCGCATATGAACGAATGCATGAGTGACGTATGAGATCTGCGCGGGCACTCGACATCGCGCGCGGCCGCTCATTCATTAGCGAAAAGACATTAAGAAGAACGCACGTCGCTTGAAGTCGATCTCTGCTACGGTCCACTGCATGGATCCGTAATCGATCTTCCTGTGTTCGTCCCTACGTGTTCCTCAACAAATATAGAAATCACCGTAGTGTTTTATAAGTGTTTTAGTGTACCCCAAATTGGGTAAGTGGTTATATTTTACTTGCAAGTCGCTTAGAACCTTTAGTGCTGATTAATTGTTTAATTATTTTAACCTGCTAATCGATTTCAATACTAGTTCACAATTATTTTAACTAAAGAACGTAAATATTGCATCTACATAATAGCTTTGCTCATAACTAGTACTTATTAAGAGTTGCTATTCACCGTTGTCACTTTTAATCCACCCTCAAATTAGAATTAAAAATATGGAATCATTTAATTTCATTATTTATTCAAATCAACTTGATTTTAATGTAATCTCCGTATCTGAATTGTGAACATCCACGGCATCACAACTACCTAAGTGCTTTCCTACATGCCGTTGGCGTTCACAGGAATGGATGGACCGTTTCTAACGCCTTTGTTCGATGGCACGTTCCAGGGTCCAAAGTCCAGAGTGACATTTTGTTGGCTGAATGCTTGCTGCCTGCTTGCGCTTACCTTCTGGCCATTTATACAAGACCGCGGAGCAGTTTTCCGGATGGCGCTGAACTCAGCGCCGCTGAGAAATTCCGTCGCCAACCTACACGGCGCACTCAGGGGAGTACTTTGGCTGCAGGAAAATTAACGGAATCCGATTTTAAGTGTATTCGCCCGAACCCACGTACTTTTACATTTACATGTTTCGAACTAGTCGGCAACTTTTTAATATACATTTTTAACTGACCGTTTTCTGACTCCTCATTTATAACCTCGATTAAGAGACCTTATAGGAGCAGACCCTTTTCTCAGGCGGGACATAAGGTCATAGAATGTATACATGTTTATGATGCTGACTGTACAACCCACCCTTAATTTTCTACAAGAAAAGCAAACGTTCTGATCATTAATGAAATATCGAAGGATAACATATTTATTTCAAATTACTCACTGGCTCATTTAAGAGTCCTAGCGTTTCAAAGAGTACCATATTGCATAACTACTCCCCATAATATTATATTCAATTGATATAGTACATTGTTTAATGAGGGACCGCCGCACCAATCAAAAAATTACAACTTCACTTCCAGATCAGTGCTAGTGGAGCGCGTAGCTTCAATATTTCAACCAATCACAGAGCAGTATTCTTGCGGGGCGGCGGCTTGGCCAACTAGATTTTTTTTTCAACCAATCGCAGAGCAACCAGATTTGCTTAAACCAATCAGAGGGTTCTATATTTTAAAACTAAACTTAACAGCCCGAGGATGGTAAAAAGGCTGCTCTGTACGGTCGCAAGTAATAACGCCATTGACGAGCAAGTGTGATGAAAAATAATAAACAAATGAAATTGAATTGCATACAGGCTGTTGTAGTTCGAAACAACCCACCTAAACTCTTCACTACTCGACATCACGGAAATCAATCAGTATTTCAGAATACACAATATCAAAGCAGTAATCCTTTCAAAGACTAACATACCATGCCATTATCGCCGCTCTGGCGCCGCGGGATTAGCTCCGAACGGCACAAACAGGGCTTTTGCTTTAAGGTTCAATATGGCTTGGCGGTTGCAGATATGCAGATGCAAATGAGTTAGTAGATCAATGTTGATGACGGGCGATTAGACCGACACAATGTTTACAAAAGAGGTGATTTAGGCACATTTGAATAATTAATGAAAATTATATCTACACGAGTCATAAGAAAAATAATAAAAATGGAAATTTTGTCAGAAGCGAAACTGACGAATTTCTAATACCACATCATTTCTGAATGCTTTATCAGAATAGACAAAATTTGTTGGCTGGACATAAATTGTATACAAGGTTTCTAACATTGTCCGATAAAATAAGATTCCCCAGTTTTCAAAGACTCTACTTTCCGTGCCGATGACGTCAAACCACACATAGGATGATTTCAAAGTCTTTTCGTAAACAGTTACGACTTACCAATCTCTTTAGTTAAACGATACAATCGGCAGTATCGGCACGGAAAGGTCGAGCCTTGTTCATAACAAATTTAAAAACCTGTGACTTATCAAACGTAATAGCTAAGAACGTAAGAACCATGGTAACATTCAAGTCTCTGAGAATTCAATCGTAACAAGATTTTTTTTCTGTCGATTCGAGAAAGAACCGCATTAACATCGGTCCATCAGTTTGAGAGCTACGATGCTACATACACAGATACAGGCATGTTAATCTTCTAACATCCGTCATTAGCGGCGGGGGTTAAATATTGTATAGGTTTGTCAGAAGCAAAATGTCAAACTCTAAAGCTGCTTTTACATGGTGCAATAACTCGTATGCGATTTTCATTACATTGCGGGGCTATCGATATACGAGGAATTCAATCAAACCCTGCACTGTAATGAAACTCACATGCGAGTTGTTGCACCATGTGAATGGCCCTTAACGCGTCCAGATACATTTTGAAATGTCATTTCTAAGTGCGTCAGATGAATCGACAAAATCTGTTTGTTGGCTGAAGATAAAGGCTTTCGAATTTGTCCGATAAAAAAAGATTCTTTAGCTTTCAAGCATGGAGGGTTTTTTCTACAACAGAGAAAAATAGCGGTCCTGAGCCGCGGATAGTAATAGCTAGTAATTCGAGAAAGAAATCAAAGGTAGAGACTAAAGGTTAGAATATCAAAACTGTCGTAATCTCGGGCAGCTTAATACCTAACATACATTCACGCCGTGTGCCCGGAAAGGATAGGCAGAGCACATTCAATGCCCAGTGCCTCTTCTAGCTGTCGGTTTAAAGACGGATAAAATGGAATATTATTCTTAATTTAGCAATAACAGTTATTAAGTTACGTAATAAACATGTCCTAGTGGAATGAGAAACGACGCTAAACTCGGCTACTGACAAAACTAATTTAACTTGGGCTACAATCGTTATCTAAAGTCAACCCGTTCACTACTGACGCAGGCTGTGTTTTATTGTGTATTAAATTTGTATTAATAGTCCCATCCCAACTCACAAGTATGCTTAACGTCTTTTACTAATTTTATAAGTTTAAGATATAGTGGAACTAGATTTAACTTTGTTCATTTTGTAAAACAGGTTGTAATCTATTTACTTAGCTACCATAAATCTGGTAAAAACTGATTGTCTTAAACCGCCTCAAAAAAAGGAGGTTTGTTCATTTGGCACGTACATATAATATTTGTCAATTTTAGTAAACATAAATCCACAACAATATCGCAAAAAAATATCCAGAATGCATGCAAAGTGCTTCATCACTGCTCTATATTCTACGGATTATATTGTCAACCCTTAAACCTGTCAAGTGCTGTGTTAACTATCGAAAATATATTAATTTCGCTATATGTCAATCTGGTATCAATAGTGACAAGGGTCAGCCAGTTAGGCGGGTAAGTATTAAATATTTTTGACAACCCTGACTCGATATTGCACGTTCAATAAGTGACGTCTGAGTTGGGAACACCTTTGGCCTTGGAATTCTAGGAAATATATTAAAAACTAGCTTTTGTCCACCGCCCGTACTGACTTACCCTGCAGAGACGACTTTCAGGATAGAACATATGCTATACCTGCTCTTCTCTGGTTCTCAATTTATCCACATAACGACTTTCTTTTCTCAATCTGTTAAGCTTCGAACATGCTTTTTATTGATGTACGATTTTAAGAATATAATTAGCATTATACGGTTATTTTTTGCGCAATATATTAGATACACTTTTGACAACCCTATTGATGAGACAGTCGGTTGGGTAGTTTTTGAAGCAAATAAACTCTTAGGTAAGAGTGAAATGCGGTAAAAACAAATGAAACTCCACCAGATTCAAAGAACGGGATAGGAAGCGACACTAATACAAATACTCTTTATGGCACACCTCATACAAACAAAGCAGTTACCTACAGAGAGAAACAATACAATAACACGACACACATATACGAGTAAATAAGTAGTTAAACGAATTATTGTTAGAGAAAGGTAAACTGCTTAAAACAATAAAAGGCAGCTTCATAAAGCGCAGTTTAATCGCGCGACTCCAAATAAAGGTAAGTGCACGTGACTGAAATAAAGCTGGAGAAACACCTGGGGCTGAGTAGACTGTGGTCACACTAACGGCGAAGCAGCGTTTTTTTATGTTTGCTTTTCATTTTTACCCGACTGCGCGACGCAAAGGAGGGTAATGTGTTTATCAGCCTATATATGTATGTATGTATGTATGTATGTATGTATGTATGTATGTATGTTTGTTCCTATGTGGCACTCCAGAGACCAAACGCGTGAACCGATTTTGATAATTCTTACGTCAATCGAACCGTCTTACTCTTGCGAGTGTCACTAAAGACATGACGGTAATCAAAATTCAATATGGCGACAACCAGACGCCAAAATTGAAAAAAAAAAAAAAAGTTAACGAAATATGTCGAGTGGGGTATCACTGAATAGGTATTTAAAAATCAGTTATAGGTTTCTCTTACAGTTTTTCATTTAGAGTGACCATTTAAAATCTATAACGTTATAAAGTTATAGTAATTCTGTTCAGTATTAATACTGCACTGCGCGACGCAAAGGAGTTGCCGTTGATATTGTGCTGGGATGTTACTGCATAAGCTACAAGGAACGACTTTAGACCGAGCTGTGGTTGATTTAAGTTCACGCATTTTTGCAAAAGGTCAAGCATATATAGTTTTGAGCCGCGTTAGGTCTCTAAATGGATTAATTATCAGTAGTTTAGACCACCGCAAGCTACTCCTCCTCGATATCCTCACGATATTAACTCCCTCAATGAAATGACAAGATTGCGAAATTTGCCGTCTTTTAATACTAACTAAAAAGTGTTAAATAAAAAAAAGATAATTTAGAAAATAAAAAAACCCGACTGCAAAAAAGCTATCTTTAGAAAAAAAAACTGAAAAGAAAAAAAAACAAGTTCAGTAGTCGAGAACATTGAATCAGTTTCATGATTAACATTTCGTATGTCAATTTGGACCTTGGAGACAGCAACTTCAACAGTCGGGACCCATTAAAAGTCTAGGCTGCGGCACTAATGTTGACGACAATAACGGGTCCCGACTGTTGAAGTTGCTGTCTCCAAGGTCCAAATTGACATACGAAATGTTAATCATGAAACTGATTCAATGTTCTCGACTACTGAACTTGTTTTTTTTCTTTTCAGTTTTTTTTTCTAAAGATAGCTTTTTTGCAGTCGGGTTTTTTTATTTTCTAAATTATCTTTTTTTTTTTAATGGATTGTAAAGGACGAACTTTAACATAAGGTCTTAAAATAAGCCTAAAAAAACAAGATTCACTTTTTGATTTTACTTTCTTGCTATGTTCCTTTGCATCATCTAGAAAATCTACATC
This sequence comes from Epinotia nisella, assembly GCA_932294315.1. Lineage (NCBI taxonomy): Eukaryota > Metazoa > Arthropoda > Insecta > Lepidoptera > Tortricidae > Epinotia > Epinotia nisella. The sequence goes on along the minus strand of OW028696.1, from coordinate 7,989,245 downwards.
ACTCATGAATAAATTAATAGTCCATTGTGATACAAGAGAGCTATGTTGATCATTACATCCAAGGCGGAATTGTTCACGAGAGCCTCAGGTGAGCGTGGTAAGAAAGCCGAGGATGTAATTATCAAAGCTCACGCGTTTCATACGACGTTTTTCAACACTTTTGCGAGGAAAAAATCATTTTCATAAAATGTAAATTGTATAGGCTCCTAAGTTATATGTTCAATAGTTATTGATGGCAAAAGGTTTTTTACTCACATAGTACATCGCCAAGAATTTCCAGTGGCGTCAATTATATTTATCACTTTTCTTTTCACCCCGAGTCAACATTTTTGGTCATAATCAAACACGCATCAACAACGTTTACAAATAATAGCGCGCGAGTGTTAAATCGAGACTCAGATGAAATCTCTAAACAGCCAACACAAAATAAAATAAATATAGAGGCCTCGGAAGAGAGTACGACTTTGTACCCTTTGGCGTCGAGATCCTCGATCCGTGGGGTCCCAGTGCGCATAAGTTATTTGCAAAAATCGCGAAACGTCTGGTCGATGTAACTGGTGACCGAAGAGCTGGCGGCTTTCTCGCGCAACGCATCAGCATTGCAATTCAGCGAGGAAATGCCGCCAGCATCCTCGGTACAATGCCTCGAGGGCCTTTTTTAGATTTAACCTAGTTTTAATTTATCTTAGTTAATGTTAATTATAATCTTGTATTCACTTTTAATAAATATTTTTCTAAATATTTTCGTATGTAATAGAAATTCATTCAAAATGTTATCAAAAAAAGTAATTTTGCCAGATTTTTAAGGTGTCAACCTATTAACATAGGTAGATCGGGATATACCGATAAAACACAAGTGCCGTAATGTTATAAAACACACGGATTTAATACCCAGGATTATGAGTCTAAAATCAACGTAATAAGAAGCACGTCACGAGCAAATGTGTTGAAAATTGTATTTACAGTAATACCGTCTAGACATAATTGTCAAACCACTTCCACACAAGTAGGCACTTAATTGAAACGAGAATTACAATAGAATTGTAAGTGAACCCGCTGTCTCCCGTCACCATAACCGCAGCCGTCTGCCAAAATCGTCTCCGTCTGTTTAAGCCAACTCAAAATGTTGAAACGTTCAAGTAATTAATAAAAGGCACATGTGGTCCTAACAGAATTCATTAAAGCTAAGAAACAATTGAATAAGGCATTAAACTAATAAACGTAGATTCAGATGAATGATATATAAAATGTGGTAAGATTTTGACATTGGAAATGTCTTTTCGTTCGCTCCAGTAGGTATAGGCTCCGATTTCACGAAAAAGTGCGATCCCCTTATATATCTAGGAGAGTTATGAACATACCTCGAACAAATCATGCGGATGACGTAAAAATAACGTACCTAATTTTGCACACAGGATGATGTCTGTATTGCAACATACGTATGACATATTGCACAAAGTGATGATGATGATCTGTCCGACCGTTTTCGGCCATGGCGACCACTCCGACTCCTATCTAGCGTTTTGGCGCTCGTGCGCTCGAAGATGGCTTATGTAGCCAGCCTATCTTTGCGGCAAAATTCCGTGCACATTGCGGGCACGTAAATACGCCGTTCTGGTAATTGTATGTTTTGCACAAAGTAACAGATTAACCGCGTATAATTTCAAGAAATCTATACAGAATTATCTGAATGATAGGATGATGTACTTAGTGAATAAAATAAATGTTGCGAGATTTGTTTACGTAAGTACGATAATTATACACGTTTTTATCACGTATTTCCAAAAACGGAAAATTACAACAATATTCTTGTAAACGCGACATTCTTTTGCGTCTTTTGAAAAAATTGTAAAGAAAAATCTAAATAATTACGAAGTCACTTTATTGTTCAACTGAATGACAATGTCAGTCAAAGATGTTATGTACCTACTCTGCTCATGTCAAGTGGCGATATCGTTTTATTAAACAGGTTGATAATTGATAAGTAGTAATTGTTTATGAAAATACTTTTTGAAATCATCCTATAAGTGGTTTGACGTTATCCGCATGATTATCCGCATGATTGTTCGAGGTATGGTTATGAATATATGATATTAAAAAAGGCTCAAAAGACATAAGGTCGCGGGAGTCCGCTGGATGCGGGTGGCGCAGGACCGGTCACTTTGGAGGAAGCCTATGTCCAGCAGTGGACGTCTTTCGGCTGATATGATGAGGATCCCGATGAAAATGCACTTGCTTGCGTACCATCGGGATTACATAAAAAGTAGATAATTAGTAAACTTCTCAACGAGCTCGTTTACTCGCGTAACGGGTTCTCATTTCTTATACTTCCAACGCTCCAACCAATTAATTATTTTTTCCAACGTCTTCGGCACACAGTGAATATTAAATTTCCATAGAGCAAAGTTGAAGTGGTTTATAAAACGAAATGAGGGGAATTAATATGTGAGCGTCTCGAGTCGTCACGTACCGCCAGAATAAACAGGGGAACGTAATGTTTGCGGTAAACAGATAGGCGGAGACAGTATGGTAAGTTGAGGAACAAAAATCACAACTAGAAAGCCATTTTTTAAAACAGAAATATCCTACCACGATGCCAAATAACCGGCCTGACTGATGGTACGCAGACAGTCAGACACCGTTGCCTATAGACGCTGGACACTACAGAAGAATAACAAGCGCGTTGCCGACCCTTTATTGATTTGAGGATCGTTGTGTTAGCAGCTATAGACGTGCAGGTCCCACGCTCTCGACACATGCAGCGCACCCTCCCCTCCTCCTTAATAAATAAAGCCTGCTACTGGTTAAATGACTAGATGTAAGTAATAGTAAAAAAAAAAACAACGAAATAATAATCTGGATCTCTTCTCCAATATTGATTTTGCTTGTATCATATTGTAATCCTTTTCTGTAATAGGTTAAGAAACAAAGTGACATGCAATAAACATATACGAATATGAATGATACAACGACACCTTCATGACAATTACCAACTATAGGGTCATCACAGACGAATACGGAAAGCGTACTTTGAACTACGTTACACTGGAATCGATTTTCGTGAACGCTCCGAAACGCACTGGTCCGTAAAAGGGCTCAGTTCCGAGGTTAAATATACGTTTTGTGGTTGTTTTATGTGAAGCAAAGGGGTTGTTGACGGCTTTCATGGATGCATTTAAATTACGTACGCAAATATGAAATTATTTGAAGCAGAATGTTTTCCTAAACTACAAATAATTCGGAGGATATTTCGCCTACCTCGGGTTTTAGCGATGATAGCGAGTTCGCTTCTGGGGGAACCACAGTGTGTTGTATTTCTCATAAGTACTTGCAAAAAAATGAAAGAGCGAAATACTAAATTTAATGTATAAAACAGGACATATAGCTACTGCGCATACGTTGCTGCGGCCGATCGGCACTTAGCAGACATTATTAAAGGAGAGATTTCAATCATAAAAGCCCGCAAACACAGGCGCGTGACCCGAACGGGGAGCTAGGGCTGCCTCGACGAATACGTGGTAAATATGACACAAAAGGAAAAAGGGTACACTTGAATTATTTCTTTTTTTTAAATTTATTTTTAGGGTTCCGTACCTAAAAAGGAAAAAATTGAACCCTTATAGGATCATTTTGTTGTCCGTCTGTCTGTCTGTCTGTCACGACCCTTTATCTCGGGAACGCGTGAAGGTATGGAGTTGAAATTAAAAACATACTCAGGTCCCTTGAAGCTGTGAAAAAAATCAAACTTCAAGTTAACGTAAAAAAAGATATGGCCGTTTATGCCGCAAAAAAACGTATAAAGGGAATCCAAATTTATAGGGTACCCGTTGACCTAGAACTATGAAATTTGGCAAGTAATATCGTCTTATACTACAAGTTACAGGGAAAAATCTAAAAACTATACATTGTTGTTGTATTGTTTCTCTCTGTAACTGTTTTGTTTGTGTGAGGTGTGCAATAAAGAGTATTTGTATTGTTAGCAAACGCCAACACAGTTAACTGACCATCCTGTATTTATATTGAAATTATTACAATGCACATAGAGTGCACAGATGGTAGTAGAGCTGTGTTGGCGATAGTACTTGCCAGGATCCCGCTTGGTGGGCGATCTGCTCATAGGCGATATCCTCTACATACGGAATTCCGCATGTCATGAACTATGAGCGTAGCTTCGAAACTTTGTTACAAGCCTGCCAAGGTCAGCTACAAAGCTATTTAGCTTAGCTCTCCAAAAAAAAGAACAAAGACTCAGTTGGCCGAAAATAAATAAAAAATTTAACCCTGACTGTTGTTTTAATAGGACGAACCCAATATAGCGGTCGAATTGCGTGGTAGCCTGGAAAAAATCCAGGGGAAAACTCCGGCACGACCACGCTTGACGGTACGTACGAGAAATAGTACATTACTATAGAAGCCGGGAAAAGAAGGGTTGCAGGCCAAGTAGGATAAGGATACGCGGTCGGCAACCCCGTTTCTCGCCGAGATTTGTATAGTGCTTTTCTCAAACTTCCAAAGAAGTAAAAATAAAAAGTTACACGTTTTTGATGGTTGAATACCAAGACGTCACAATTTGACGAAAGAAGGTTGCTTTACAGGGCTATAGGTGTGTTAGGCTGTATGAAATTCCTTTACATAAATAAATAGGTATGACCTACCTACCTGTCAACATTTCATTGCAAGTTTAAACAAATTAAGTTTAATAGACTTTCTAATACTAACTCCAACTTCACTTCAATGGCACTTGCAAAACTTCAAGGCAACATAAATATGAGATTAGGTACATGAATTGTTTAGTATTCCAAATTTTCTATTCTTACGCTAGTAAAATAACTAGTTTAAAGCTCACTCCATAGCATTGAACCTGACGTTTTATGGAAGCCATGTTTGGAAAGCTGCCAACCCTAGGCGCGAGGTCCTAACCACGAACGTTTTTTTCGATATTGGATCTTTTACGAGAGCGTTAAGACAATATACTTCAAAATCACCTTTCTTTTTAGTACCTACGTGATATTGCATGCTAAGAACGCTTTAATTCTTTGAAGTATTGCTAACGGAGAGAAAAGCCGCTAAGAAAAGTTTAATAAGGTACGTGAGAGCGGTGAACATTGTGGGTATCAATATAATACAATTTAATGCAAGGTCCTGGCAGAATACCAGCGACGTGGCTTGCCACATCATAATGCTGAGCCAGCGCCATTTCTCTGCCACGACACGTGGCTTCTTAATATTGTACTTTTTGCATGCTTTCTTTAGATATGTAATTTTTATTTTACCGTTACTGTTTAAATTTTGTATTGTATTTATGCCATGTATGTTGTTGGAATGAATACAGTTTTAATCAATCAGTTAATCAATCAATATATGAACACAGCTGAATAAGTACCTAAAGTAGTGGCTCTGTGAGCTGTGGATATTTTAATAAATTCGGAAAACTGGATCGATAAAAAAATCTTTATAATAGGCTTGTGTCCTAATTTTTTTTTACGATGGCATTCGAACCAGTTTTTGGTGTGGAACAAATGTTTGTATGGGAGTAAGTACAATTAAAGAACATAAATACCCAAAAAATTTAGTTAAAGACGGACGTCGCTGGCGGTAGCCGAAAACGTTCCATACTGATTAACATTGAATCATGACGTCACAGGGTAATATTTGTACTAGTCGTTATATGGAAAATCAAGTAAATTGCTGTTTCGGTTGCGAAATACTGCGTTTAGGACCATAGTTGTCGTACAATATTGTTTCTATAAAAGCGTATTTACTTTTGGACAATAAAAAAAATGCATATTTTTTGTAAACTTTCAAGGGCCATATCTTTTTATGATTTTAATTATATTTCGTAATTTATACTTAATTGCATTTATTTGAAGGTTTACTATCAATTTAGCAACACTGCGCTATCAATTTTAACATGAGGACACAACCCAATTATTGAACCAGCTTTCAAAATTTGACGAGAATCGGTTGAGAAATACGACCTGTAGAGGAGAACCGCCGGATATCTGGACATCCAGACATTCGAAAGAATTTTGGCCCAAGCTGAAACGGAGAACTTTGTTCGCTTCGCTCGCTCTAACTTCATAATAAGATCTAACTTCATCTTGGGTTTGACTCAGCCAGCGCACTCCTAATTTCTGCGTGTTTTTGACAATCTCCTTAATCCTACTTTACACTCGTAATAGTTATTATATACAAGGCTTTTTCACGAAATAGAGTAGCCATCGAAAACTAACTCTCCACTGTCACCCAGCAGGTCTACGTAGTTCAAAGCATAATTAGATAGCCAACTGAGTATTCTTTTTTATGTGTAAGAATCTAAAATCCATCTATTTTTCCTTCAAAGTTGTGAAATCCTACATAAGCCGCCAATTAAAATGATTGCATAGAAATGTGAAATTAAGAGTCTGGAAAGATTATCGCGGAACAGTATAGCAACGATAATCTATTTGAGTAAAGGAAAAAAGAACCTCTATCACCCAAACGTGAAAAATTACAAAATCTAAGACTCCAGGGATTTCGAAAGTTAGCCAAAAAATGGATAACAGCTGATATAAATATCCAAAACGCCATTCAAAACGATAGGTGAAGAGACCTTCTATATATAATTAAATTCTTCAAAAAAATGTCATTTCATATTGAAAACCTGAATTATACAACGGTGGCTACTTTTTTTCGTGAACAATGTGGAAAGTATGTTTTAATGTTCGGATATTTGTTATTAAATCTTTATGGCATAATGATAGTTTATAACTTGGATTAAAATAAAACAAAGGATACTTTGTACCCGAAAATTAGCCCGAAAAGATGAAACTGGGGATGACAGTGATATGGGATTTCACCCGGAGGATAGTCACGGCCAAAAGGTAGTAATATAAATGTATATTAATCTCTGTTTACTTCTGTATTTACAGAGACAGACATGAATGTACATCAGGATAATATAAACCAGACTTTGCGTATTATAATTGAATGGCTCAACAAGAATAACTTACATGTAAATCTCGAAAAGACAAACATTATGAACTTTAAATTACGAATTAAAAATACACCTAATTTAATTATTACTTACCAAGACCAAAGAATTAATGAAACTGACATGACTAAATTTCTAGGATTAAGTTTAGATAGTAGCCTGACATGGAAAAATGAAATTGACAATATATGTACGAAACTTAATCAATTTAGTTACGCATTGTATAATTTAAGGAAAATTGTAAACCAATCAGCCGTGTTGACTGTATATCATGCACATGTAACAGCTACTTTAAGATACGGTGTAATGTTTTGGGGTAATGCTTCAGATCGTGCAATGGTGTTCAAGAGTCAGAAAAAATGTTTAAGATCAGTATGCGGTATTAAACCGATCGATTCATGCAAACCCCATTTCATACAACTTAAAATATTGACGCTACCTTGCCTATATGTGTACGAAATATCACTGTATGTCAAATATAACATAGCCCAATTTACTAAATTTAAGAGCTTGCGGCATCAGGAGAAAATTAATTATAACACCTCAAAAACTGCTTTTCTATCAAAAAGCATATTAGGTATGTCACCCCGAATATATAATAAACTACCAACGAATATTTTAAAATTAGAAAGAATTTAAGACTGCGTTATATAACTTTTTAGCATCCAAAGCGTATTACTCAGTACAAGAATATCTTAATGACATAAATTCTTAGTATTAGTATTAGCAACTTATGCATGCGATACACATGACATCTTTATACATTTGCATGTCCTTGTGACCAAACATGTAGTTCTATTGTATTTCTTTTATACCACCTATTTGTACCATGTTTAAGCGAATAAATGACTGATTACTGATTACTGTTCATAGTGAACAAAGCTGCCACTGGGGTAATGCTTTCTCGGTAGTTCAATACTTCAAAATCATATTTCCAGTAGTACTTTATTCATGCATGTGAAAGACATATTAGTTTCTTGAAGTATTACAAACGACCGGATCGCATGACTGAGTCATTCCTCAGACTGATTTAGAGTGACGTCACAGATATAAATTATATGCGAAATGAAGTTTAGCGCTGGGTTCTAATGGATTCTAGCGAATAAAGATTTTCTAGAGTTGATAGGCAATGTTAAGCAAATATACACGAAGCTAAGTATTGGTCATTTTAAATAAATAAATTAACTTAGTTCCAAACTAAGCAAAGCTTGTCTACCAGTGGGTGTAAAGTTTACACTGTAAACGATGATATACATACATATTTGTATAGGTTTTCCCATAAGTCAACGACATCAAGCCAGAAACGGGTGATAGGATAGAAAAAATAATGTTATGCCAACTACTTTTACTAACTGTATAGAAAAAAATTACCACGCTTTTTGTTGAATACATGTAATTTTTAAAATTATAGGACTCTTTTTTTCTATCACCATTTTCGAAATGACGTTCACTTTTGGGACATTGTATAGATAAATAAATACTAAAATATATAGAAATCATCCATGACTCAAGCCCGATTATTCGTGCACATAGACGATACATCGTGACAGGCTACACTGATAAAAAAAATGTCATCCCAAACAAAAAAAAACTACTACCTTCCATTTTCACATCCTATGCCATCGAATGATGACAGCAATAGAACACGACGCGTCAAATTGAACATCAAAAACCCGAGCACAGATTCAGATAAGCCCAGAGCCTAAGCATCAAGTTTTCATCCCTATCGCCCGTCGGCCCTCGTAATCTCTACAATCAGCTGGTGCTTCTGGCGTCAAAATGTATTTTTATCGGTGTCAGATCAACCCTCGTAGTTTTGACAGTGTGACGTCTGGTTCTCTCCTTAACTCAGCGGAGCGTTCACTTTATAATCTACTAGCATCCGCCCGCGACTTCGTCTGCGTGGACCCGGGATAAAAACTATCCTGTATTCTAATATAGGATATAAACTATCTTCATGCAATTTCATCCAAATCGATTGAGCCGTTTAGGCGTGATTGAGTAACAAGCATCCAAACTTTCGTATTTATATTTGACAGCGATAAAATCCTGCACTAGAAATCTGTCGTAAAATAAATAGGCTTTCTACTGTAGCAATGTTATTTTAAAATTTTATAATACTCTGATACTCAAATGATATATTGTATACTGTTTTGAAAAAATGACACCTCGCCGAGTTTTTTACGCCGGTTCTTCTCGAGGCAGAGGTTTACTTTCCGAACCGGTGGTAGTTTATCGACATTCATAGGTGCATGTAATATGCCTAAATTGAAGAATAAATCACTTTGACTTTGACTTTTGACTTTTATAATATTAGTAGGATATAGAATATTCTATACGAATATTATAAAGGGGAGTCAGTTAGACTGTAGCTTTGTAAGTTTGTGGTAATTTCCGGATCCGCTTATCCGATTTCAAAAATTATTTCACCTGCGTTTAGAATAGACTTCCTGGGTGGTTATAGGCTATATTCTCGTCCTCGTTCTTTGCAATATGCAGTTTGTGATAAAAATAAAGGTTTAAAACGCCTTAGTAAGTTTGTACGTACGTAGCTCGTAGAGGGTATGCTCCGAAACACCGATAAACGGAACCGGTTTATTTGCCCCGTCCCTGTCGGTTTTCGGTTCGGTTTTTACAGTCGCACGTTTTTATACTCCGTGCGATAGTTTAGTCGTTTTATACTGCGCGTCGAGTTTAAAAACGGAGTTTAAAAGGAGGGAGTAATGTAATGAAACTTGTCTCTTTTCCTTAAACCCGGCTTCGAAACAATCGCTGATAAAGCAAGGGAAGAATTTTAAGAAAATAACTTGAATTGAGCCAGCATGGAAAACTGTCAGAGTAACTACATCAGCCCAAGTGGCACGATAGGTTTTATGCTCAAGTTTAACGGCCCAAAATGTAGGTACCACATGACCATAAAACATATCATGCTAGCTGCCCAGATCACGTGACATAATATTTTACCGCAAGCTCTATAGTTTTAGAAAATCTAATCACAGTTCATGATAACATACAATCGTATAAATTATGGACGCTATTTTGAACAATCTATTTAAAAGTTAATTGTATCCAATACGGTGAAGCGCCATGATTTTCTCATGTTTCTTGACAAATTAAAATAATAACTAAATTATGGAAAACAAGTCTTAATTGTGTTTGAAACTTTCATACCGAAACACAATTTTGAACGTATTAACTTAATCTCATTAACACTTTATAACAGGCAGAATAGATATACGAGTATTATACAGTTACACACAATCACGTAGCTTTACATTAATTGTACACCTTATGTAATTACTCTTAAAGTGTATTGTCGCTTGGCTCGTCTTATTATTATCGTGGTCATTCATACGTGTCGTTTAAAAGTTTTAAGCCAACTTGATTATTACAAAAAAGGTTACAACTGTGATGGGAGTTTCAAGTAAATATCAATTTAATAACTCAGTAAGACTAAAATTACAATAATACGATCGTTTTACTTTTATCCTTTTAGCTCTAAATGCATTACTTGTAAAAATCGGTCATATAGATAGATATGGATTCAACGGACGCAGAAAATATTGTTTCGTAGAACCGTGGAATAACTGCGGATCTGTGATAAGTCTTTACGATAATAACCATTTGGTTCTTTAGCTTAACAGTGGAGTGGTAAAATATATTTCCAAACTAAAGCTTGAAAAATACTAATCTAAGCTAAGCGATGAAGCTTTATAGCGCATCGGACGGAGAATAGTTGCTTTGGAGGCCATCTTTTCCGATGCGTGCCGAGGACGTCATACGGATTGCCGATCAGTCGACGCACTAAGGCCTAAGATGGTTGCCATTTGTAACCGACTTCAAAAAAGGAGGAGAAGAGGTAGAGGAGAGGAGAAAGAAAGAAGGAGGATCCGTCACGTTCTGACGAGTAGGTAATCGAGTGCGAGAGTGACAGAAATGATATCTTACCCACAACGATAAGAGATATAACCTCCTCCTTTTTTTAAGTCGGTTAAAAATGGCAACCATCTTACGCCCGCAGGTTTTATGTTGTATTAATAAATGTTGTTTCATGATATTAAGCAGTCGTCAATTTAGCATGAGACTAAGGTACCAAAATACTGGAAGAACGCCGTCCGTCCTTTAGATAATCAGGAAATCTAATAACACATTCAGTGCCGGGAACCCGATATCGGGTGCCCACCCCGTAGGTACTTTCCGCTACATACGAGGAAATCCACGGAATCGGCTACGAGCGTAGCGCGTAGCGATTCTCGGCAGCGAATGTGTTAAATATGTGCAGTGACGAAAGCTTTGAAAAAATAAGGATTATATAAAAAAGATACAGTAGTAAATATATTGTAGAAAAGCAGGAGCTCTTGTCAGCGACCTCAGTTCTTCAAACGAACTCTCATAAATCGGCGCAAAGCTCTCGAAGAAATCGGAGGTCCTCTGTCAACACCGCAGATTGAACCCTCGATGCAACTTATTGGATAAATCCCCACAGAATAACAGATTCACAAAGCCACGTTACAGATACCAGTGTAAGTCTGTACCTTACGCACAGTTTATTAAAAATCTAAGGGTCAAATTATGTTAGGTAGTGTATAGTCGAGTACAACATGTTTGTTGAATTTGAGCTAAGGTCTTGTGTCAAGGGATAAGAACGATTGAAGCGTTTGCGACTTAAATAAATTTACCTACGTTAATTCATTCCGTGGTGAACTAAATTACTTTAGAGTCCGATTCGTAGATAGCCAGCACTTGACATTATACATACCTGTAACAAAAATAAAAATAGAAGTTATTTTTGGTTCATGCAGTCACCCTTAATAACACAAAGTAGCATACGATCTTTTTGGATCAAAAGTCGATATGGAATCTTTAATTATAATGCATACCCCAAGACATGAGGATCATCTGCAATCGACGTCAAAGATATATGTTTACACTTTTGCACCTAATTCGTATCTATCATAGGTGCTGATCTGCTGATAGACTTGACCATACGTTGTATTTAACAGAGCATCGAGCATATGACGTCTTTTTTGTCGAACTGAACAACGAACACAGCCAAGCATAGAGATAAACATCGCTACGAACCTTTTACATTCATTCTAGCAAACACTGTGCGGAGGTGTGCGCGGAGAGGGTCGGCGGCGGAACAATAACAAAATTGCTCGGCTCGGCAAAAGGTTCTAAGCAAAATTGCTCGCTAAAACGCTCCTGTTTATTTTGTGAGCTATAGCAGCACCTTAAGGCGAAAAATGTATGTCTTAAGGTGTCTTTGACACCGACTGTACTACTGCAATATTTAGGGTTGCAGTCAAAAGCTGAACGGTGCGAGTTAACAATACCTATAAACCATAAAGATGTAATTTAGTAAGTCTCATAATCTGACAAACATGAAACGCTTAATCCTCTTTTCCTCAACTTTATTTTCCTCCAGCATAACCCATGTTCTGCCTTAAAAGGCGGACCCCATGACCCGTAAGTCGAGCGTCCTCTGTCAACAGTGATATCCCTTTGATAACGGTGGCGTCCCCCTCGCACTACGTGAATAATGCTGTTTGCAGTGAGACAATTGTATCTGTGTAAAGATCGTGTTATATTAATTTCTCAGTAGATTAAATATGTGAAGTGCATGTAAGCATGTAATTTAGTTAGAGTGCAGATCAACTTGTTAATCTACAAATTATTTATATCTAGTGGAGTTCGTGTAGGTAGTTATTTATGTTCTTACGTAAACTAGATAGATAATCTGCGCACCTCCTTGGTTATCTAAATACGGCCAAGCATACGGTTAAATTAAAAAAGTATTTCACTTGTTTTCCAATCATCATCATCATCATCATTGGCCTTATACATCAATGAAAAGATGATTGTAAGGCCGATAAGACTTACGTACGTGGCTTGTAAGGCCGATACGGGAGCGACAGCCACGACTGCATAATTACGAATGGATGAAAATTTTAGAAGTGCCTGATTATTTTTTTGGCGATGGAATAACCTTCCTTAGCACTAGAAAAAACTTTCAATTTTTTCAGCTGCGTCCATTATTTTTGAAAAATATAAACAGTTTCCTCACTTACGTTTTGATCTATGCCCATCCAGAAAGATTATCCTTTACACATGTGAAATAATGGTATAAACCGGATAAACGGTTCCGAAGATTACTCCCCTGTACAAACTTAACAAAGTTACTTACATTTCATAGACATAACCTCTTAATTATTAGTGTTTATTAGGATTAAAACTTGTCTAAACAGTAGGTAAACGACAATTCCACACCTCTCACGCAAGTTAGTTCAGCTCTGTAATCACACGTCCGCAAGTTACTCGAGTGGATTAAACGCAAGTTCTTAACGCTCCAAACTTTAACGGAACTATTCACAATGCTTACAGGCAAATTGCCTGAAGCCAGTGTGTCTCACATTAATGGTACAGTTTCGGAGGAATTTCCTCCCGCGAAAGGCTACCGGCCGAGATTTTCCCGACGGACACAGACCGCCTGTTGTCTACCTCTACCTACATGTTATTGTATTGTTTCTCTCTGTAACTGCTTTGTTTGTGTGAGGTGTGCAATAAAGAGTATTTGTATTGTATTGTATTGTATGGGCTACTTAAAAAAAGGGGTCCGTACATTTTTAAAGTCGGCCCTGTCAGACGTCCAAGGTACCGCTGGAGCGACATGTTCCAGGCGAATCTGCAATTGGCAAGAGTTAGCTCAGAACCGACAAAAATGGCGCACTCTAGTGTCAGAGACCAAGAGTCAATATGGGTCGCTGAGTAAGTAAGTATGTAAGTACATTGTTAAGGTATCTTCTTCTTAGCAGCCATGTAAGTCGAATTCTCTCAGGCGACAATTGTCGCTTTGGTGAAATAGGGGCCTGCACGAATACAACACCACGTACTACAGAGCAAGTAGTGGTGTTATTATGGCTTCGGTCTTCTTTAAGGTGTACTTCCCTTGCTCCAAATATGAACGTGATGGCATTGCACTGTGCCATGCCTCGCTAAAAACGACCTCCGGATACGCGCGGTTGCTACGAATGGGATGAAGTTAAACTAGGCAGTAGTGAGACGAGTCCGACTAGTTGTGAATAGTGTGCGGTGGATATCATCTGGTTTAATGTGTTGAAGCACTTGGGACAGTTGGAATCGAACGGGTTAAAGGGGTTCCTTTAAGTCCTTCCCCCGTTTATAAAAGCAGACATACACGATGCTTCGCTCGCACAAGCAGCTTGAGGGATAACAAAAATCAAGTGTTGTTGAAATTGCATTTCAGTGACATAATTATAATATAAAGATTTTTGTTTTTGTTACCTTGTCAATTATTAATACAAACATAGACTAACATACACAGATACTCTTTCATGTTGTGTTTTAAAATACAGGGTGGACCATAACTCTTTTTACATTTCAAACTAAAATAAAATGAAAACTAATTATATCAGATGAAAACCGTTTATTAATTATGAAAACACATGAATAGAGATTTTATTTTTTAAAAATTACGTAATCCATATGTGATCCTTCATTACTTTGGCATTGCCGTAACCTGGAGCGAAAATTTTCAGTGACGGCCTGACAAGTGTTCCGAGAAATGTGGACCAAAAGTCCGTTAACTTTTGAATCGGTAGCTGCGTCGGGGAGCGGTGGCGGGGTAAGGCGGCGGGGTTACGAAATGCAAGAGCGGCCAATGGGAATTTAGTGCCATGGCGTCCTTCACCTTCCCGCCACCGCTCCCCGACGCAGATTCAAAAGTTAACGGACTTTTGGTCCACATTTCTCGGAACACTTGTCAGGCCGTCACTGAAAATTTTCGCTCCAGGTTACGGCAATGCCAAAATAATGAAGGATCACATATGGATGACGTAATTTTTAAAAAATAAAATCCCTATTAATGTGTTTTCATAATTAATAAACGGTTTTCATCTGATATAATTAGTTTTCATTTTATTTTAGTTTTAAATGTAAAAAGAGTTATGGTCCACCCTGTACTTCCTAAAGAATTGTCATTGTTCATCTACTCCTTATAAGACCGACCTGTATTAAGTTATTTTCCTAAATAACATAAAATTGTTATTTAGGTTAATTTGCATGATTTTTCAGATATAAAGGCTGGTACAGTAAGTACGCTTTTGTACGGTCGACATCTAGGACATTTTTACACCTATTCACCTTTCTGCATTGTAATATGGTAAAAAATTTACTTACTTACAAATGTAGATTTATTGTATAATTCTATCAAATACCTGTTAAAACCATAAATTAACTACTCCTAAATTTACATAAACACACTCACTATCAATACAGAATGGTATCAGTTACCGCAGCTATACCAGGAAACGTCGCACGCGCCGCTGCCCGCGACAGCGTAACTGAAAGCGCATGCGACGCTCCGACGGGGCCGTTTGATGATGATGAGAAGCGATGTTTGAAATATGTTACCAAAATATACCATTTAGCAGAAATGACTACAAATTATAAACTGTATATTTATCTATTCAGCCCGCATCCATTCACTGCTGGGTATATTAGCTATATTATATTATACCTATATCCTACTAATAATATTATAAATGCGAAAGTTTGGATGTTTAGATGTTTGGATGTTTGTTACTAAATCACGCTCAAACGGCGCAACCGATTTGAATGAAATTTTGAATGAAGTTTATAGCCTGCATTAAAATATGGGATAGTTTTTATCCCAGGTTCGCGCAGACGAAGTCGCGGGCGGAAGCTAGTATATTATAATATAGCCTTATTTACTCAAATAACATTAATTCAATTTGCAACCATTTAGCTCTTTGGGTTAATTTTTTTATGTATGTTGCGTAGCGCAAAAAAAATCCTCGAATTGGAAGTAAAACTGAGAGATGCTTTTCGCATTTCATGTGAAATTGGCTGAAAGATACAAGTTCTTTATAAGGTTTATAACGATTTTTACAAAATTGCATCTCTCGGGGGATTATAACTTTTTTATAACAACTCAGAACAAACGAAGACTAACTCTAAACAACACTCTGTAAACACTTAATAGTTTGTCTTTTGAAATATCAAGGCTATGACATTTCAAAAAGTAATATAAGCGAACGAGTAAACAAGTGGGCGATTTAGTCCCAAAACTTGTGTAAACCCTACTAACTGTCAGATTTAACTAATATAGAAATTCTAACCAGACATCAAAAACAGGATTTAACTAAAATGTTCGTTTCATCTCAATTTAAGTCTTATTCTGTTTTAGCAGAGTTGGCATTGAATATAAGCTTTAAAGGAAACCTATTTCATTCTCCAGTCCCGTAAACGTTCACAAAAACACTCGTCCCGTAAACGTTCACAAAAACCATCACAATAGCAACCACTTAACCAAATTAAATTATTATATAAACATTAAGCTTGTTAAAAGCAACAAAAACTGTTTTACATAAATTCTCGCTTCCCATCAGGGAAGGATAGTTTCAACCTAAGCATGCCAAATTCAACTCTAGAACTTATAAGTTAAAGTTCTGATTCCACTAAAAACAAATCACAGCTGTTCAAACTTGCAGCCAAGCCAAAATCAACGTTAATTGTTGAATAATAGAGCTGAATATTGAGCGATTCTACATTTTGATACACGTCAAGCAATCAGCGCTGTACCGAGTTTATTTAATTAGCGAATGGATTGAACGAATGATAAAGTGAATGACTGAGCGAATGATTGAATGAACACGCGTTAGCGGATGCATCAGTTTGTTACGAATGATTGACTGGCTTTGTGGGTGTTTTTGATGTGCCGAAGATTGAAAATTTAGGGCCATCGACGCGCGTTTCTGACGATTTGATTCGATACAAACGCGCGTCGACGGCGGCGCGCTTAAAAAACGCGGTGTGCATAGGCCCTCACCGTTACAAAAACGTTTGAAATAGATTATTTATTTAGTTACACTGCTATGCGATTCACAAGTGATTCTAGAACTCATCTCAACACTCGCTTCTAGCATTTTTTCAATACCACAATTTACTCGTTATTTATTTGAGGATTCGCTCAGTTGAGAGCAAGAGACGAAAGTAGGTACAGTCCAAGTCTAGTGTAAACATATACACTTTTCTACCTTATAATATTGTAAAACAATGAAAATCAATACATGTTACTTTGATCTTGTGTGACATGGACCCTTAAAGCTGCTTAAACCACTACTTACATACATACATCTTATAACATCATCATTATCATCATATCAGCCGAAATACGTCCACTGCTGGACATATTCCTCCCCCAAAGAGTGCCAACATGACCGGCCCTGCGCCACCCGCATCCAGTGGACTCCCGCGACCTTTACCAGGTCATCAGTCCACCTTGTAGGGGGTCTACCCACGCCGCGCCTTCCGGTACGTGGTGGCCACTCGAGAACCTTTCCGCCCCAACGGCCATCGGTTCTACGTGCAATGTGCCCTACTGACACTTAAGTTTAGCAATTCGGGAGGGCAATCGGTAACCTTGGTTCTGCATCTTATATATCATCATATAATCCTTGATTTCCATTGACTGTACAGAGTCAACACAGCGCGTTCTCGCGAGGTCTGAGTACTTCACTCATCCATCACCATTAATTCAATACCATATTTCTCGCGAGGTCTAAGTACTTTACTCATGACCAAGAATTCGTTACCATATATCTACAGGGCATGTAGTAGTAACATTTATGACTGGAGTTGCCTGTAAGGAGGTAGGTACTTCCCCAGTTGAGCTGCTCCAAATATTAGTAACATGAGATTCTGCTGTCCTACCTCTTCAAGTTTAGCTGATACTTCACATTATCAGAGTTCATACTGCAACTGGCATAAGGAACCGATATGTAATGATAAAAACAATATAAATCAGTTGATTGCTTGGAAAGTATGCGAAAACAAACAATTAATGGATCGGAACGAAAGAGGATTACTTTCAGTATGATAAATTGGTTAAGACCTGGTAAAAGACAATAGGTGTGACGAAACATGGATGCTTATTGTTTTTGTTCACTTTCGACTAAAGAAGAACGTCGTTTAAAAGTTGTACGATACTAAGAACAACACAATAGTATGTTGAGATTATATATAATTTGGTCGACTTTTTACAAAACAGCCATTGGAATTGGGACCTTGGACGATAGAGTTGCTTTTTGAATAGACTATTTTAATGCAACTCGGCCAACTCAAATAATCTCAAGTACTCATCTAGGACGGTGAAACTAAGAATGTCTCAGATAGCAGGTATTGAACGCCCGAAGCATGCGATCTGATTCTATATTACCGTCCGTGGTGATAAAAAAAACATATGTACAGTCAGGGACATTCCCGGTCGACCTCCTTTAGGGCGATACTCGTTTGTCTGATCGACGCGTAACGACACGAAGCGGCGGGGATTAGCTAGTTGCGCCGGCCAAGGTAAAATTTTGTTAAAAGGTCGACCGGGAATGTCTCTGACTGTACGAAATAATATTTTATTTCGTCATCATCATCATCATCATATCAGTCGAAAGACGTCCACTGCTGGACATAGGCCTCCCCCAAAGAGTACCAAAGTGACCGGTCCTGCGCCACCCGCATCCAGCGGACTCTCGCAAATATTTTATTTAACAATGGCTTTTCGGTGAAGGAAAACATCATAAGGAATCCGGTTTAATCCCTTATAGGTCCCCTAGGTTATATATACAGGTTTTCCCTCTGGGTCGGAAGGTCAGATGACAGTCGCGTTCGTAAAACTAGCGCCTACACCAAATCTTAGGGTTAGGTGCCAAACCTGACCTCAGGCTCGTTTAGTGCACTACCGGAAAAAACGCAAGGAGGATGACGGTGATTAAATAAAACGTCTGCCCAGGCCAGGAAGTGGGATTTATGACCCGCTGTGACGTAAATTGTGTTTCGTCACATCTTACAATAAAGTGACAATTACCGCATATTTACCACCCTTGCATCAAATACTTGCGATCTAACAAATATTTCACAGTACATTACATGGGCGGCAAAACAGAATTCTTAGTTGTGTCGTGCAAGCAATATAGGTACTACGGCTGTATTAAAGGCTGCTGAAAATATAACCCTCCCCGCCACGGTACAGATCAATTGATTGATACGTTCACTAAATCCCCAATTTTCAGCTAAACACTATAAACCCATAAAGGGGCTGAAGTAAATTCGTTTTATAACTTAAAGTTGAGTTACTATAGTCAGGTTCGTTGATTTTTATAGTAGTATTATAGCAGCTATGCTTACGCCAGCAATTTCAGTCTGAAATATACGAGAAATTTTAAAAAATTCGCTGCCGAGAATCGCTACGCGCTACGCTTGTAGCCGATTCCGTGGTTTTCCTCGTACGTAGCGGAAAGCGACTACGGCTTAGGCGCCCGCTAGTCGGCTTCCCGGCACTGAATGTGTTACACTTACATATTCGCTGCCGAGAATCGCTACGCGCTACGCTTGTAGCCGATTCCGTGGTTTTCCTCGTACGTAGCGGAAAGCGACTACGGCTTAGGCTCCCGCTAGTCGGCTTCCCGGCACTGAATGTGTTACACTTACACATTCGCTGCCGAGAATCGCAACGCGCTACGCTCGTAGCCGATTCCGTGGTTTTCCTCGTACGTAGCGGAAAGCCACTACGGCTTAGGCTCCCGGTAGTCGGCTTCCCGGCACTGAATGTGTTACACTTACACATTCGCTGCCGAGAATCGCTACGCGCTACGCTCGTAGCCGATTCCGTGGTTTTCCTCGTATGTAGCGGAAAGCGCATACGGCGTAGGCACCCGATATCGGGTTCTTGGCACTGAATGTGTTAATCCATGCTAGGCCAAGCAACGCTACGTACGCAACACGTAGCAGCATTTTATATTGTGTAGCGGAAATCACTCATAGAGGCATGACTGACATGTGAGTCATCGGCCTCGAACGGGTTATCTTTCTCTTCTTAGCTATGAATCCCACAAGCTGTTCTGTGTTAATCTTCTCCACTTCGCTGTGTCCTCGACATCGTTTTCGGATGCACGACCCTTTTATCACGTATTTTGAACGGGATAAAATAAATATACTTTAGTTCCTCACAATAGGATCGAGCACGGGTAGGGATTTGCCAAGACCTCAGATCCCGCTCAACGGAAAAATACTCAATACTCATTTATTTGTAAAACCAAATTATATGTCGAGAGAAATTATACACTACATTAATGAATTATTGAATTTACATTGTTAACAATACATCACTAAAATATTACAATAAATTAAAAACCACAGCCTACATCAAATAACTTTCTTATATCAAAAAAAAACTATCCCTATCAAATCCCCAATTTGCAACACCTCCACCCAAGAAATAACACCACAAGCTAAGTAACTTATATTATCATACTCAGCTTCATTTACTTTAAGTGTAAAAAAATCACTTAGGCGGGGGTCCATTATGCAAACGAGGGACAAAGCGCTTGCGATATTTTACGTGCGATATTTACGCGCACGCACGGGACGGAGTTGGGTGATAAAACGGTGACATTATATTAAATATGGCGGCGAAAACATTGAGAGAAAAGGGAGATTCATTTTTGTAAATAGCCATGGGTGTATCAAATAGGGCTGTCTGTTTTCGTATATATGATGCATGCGGATCGGCTAATGGGGAGAGCTAGAGTGTTTTATTGTTTCGTATTTATAATACCGCGTTGCATTTGTTTTGGCACGTCATTTGTAAACGTGTGTGTTGTATGGTAGAATATTATTAGTTGGTTTACATCATTGTTCTGTATAAGATAACATGTTTTTGAGGTGTATTCCCTAATTCATTTTGATGTTGTTAATCTTAAAGTGTGAATAATTTACTTTTTTTTTCAACGATTAAAACTCCAGTTGCTCGTCCGTTTTTATATGGTCAAGATCTTAAATAACATTATACATAATATTATCACATTAAGGTAAGTATGTGTTACTTTACACAGCACGTTTTACACTAAGATTTAGTTATTATTAGTACATTCATCTCTCGCAATCGATTGATACCTCATTCATCAAAACGGTTCAGTATATTAAACGCAAGGGTGGAACACACGTCAATACAAATATTAGACTGCTTAAATCATATCCCGACAAATAATTGGAAAAGCTATCAATCCATGTGAATTTAAATACAGACAAGTTATATTTACGTTCATTTCAAGCTATTGTCATTCCGACGAGGAAAATCGAGAAAATATCGAGATAAAGAAACAGAGCGAACCGTGAACCTTCGCAAGCTCTTATTACAATTTTCCGTTCACATGAAAAATGCACTTTAACGGCACTAAGTAAAGTTTACTTTGCGACAACAACAAAAATCAAACGCGATGGCTCGAGTCACAATAAAATGTGAAATAAGTTCGCAGTGAACGACGGTCGACGAGTGAACGAAACGAATGAACGAAAGAATGAATGGTAACTTGATTAGGCGTAATTTGATGAAATATTGTGCCGGGGCGCCTATGAATTATTTATGTAACGGGACGTTTTGCGACTGACGGATACTTTACAATTTCTTTTAATTAAGAAATGTCACGCTGTACAGAATACTGAGGATTGAACGGCGCCGTGTCCATACCTGGTCTATACATTTCAAAAAAAATACAAATGAAGGACGTAGAATTAAGGTTACCTATGTATAGCAGAACCTTAAGTATCAAAAATACAAATAAATTCATATAAATTTGCTAACAAGCAAACATGGCCCCCTTGTTCAGAACTCATTAATTTACTTTACGCGTCCATCTTTGGGTCACTTACTTTACCAAATTTCAACTCAATCGGTCCAGGAGTTTCGGAGCAAATCGCCTGTGACAGACGGACAGACAGACGCACGAGTGATCCTATAAGGGTTCAGTTTTTTTCTTTTGAAGTACGGAATCCTAAAAAAGGATTTATTAGCCACTTTGACCAATCCAAACTCATACACAAAAGTTATTTCGCCCTTTTGCACGGTCGGTGGTCGGTATTATGCACATGTTAAAATTGATAACGCAGTGTTGCTAGTAAATGTAATTAAGTATAAATTACGAAATATAATTAAAATCACAAATAGATATAGACATTGAAAGTTTAGAAAAAAAATGCATTTTTTTTACTTGATTTTCCATACAACGATTAGTACAAATATCACACTGTGAAGTCATGATTCAATGTTAATCAGTATGAAACGTTTTCGGCTGCCGCGAGCGAGGATTTTTTGGGTATTTATGTTCTTTAATTGTAGTTGCTCCCGTACAAACATTGGTTCCTCTCCGAAAACTGGTTCGAATGGCATCGAAAAAAAATTAGGACACAAGCCTATTGTCACAACAGGTGACATGTTTGACTTGAAGAGTTGTGAAGCGAAGTCACGAAATAAGTTCTAAAGATGATAAACATGTTGCAACATTACACAACTCCTTAACTAAAACAAACAAAGCATCCAACTAATACAAAAACCATGTGAAAACGACTCGCATCTCACATGCCTACTGTTTCGCGCAGACAATTCATCGAGCGTTGAATGGAGGGCCCCAAGTGTTTTGCCGGCGTAGGAAGCGTGCAATTGATGCATCTCGGGTACACAGTAGATACAGTTTATAGCAGTAACATAAATCCGTATTCCGCATTTCCCCGTAGTCCCCGCAGTCTCCATACAAATACGTAGTTTGGTTCTCATTTTAAAACGGCATACTGGAATAACATGAAGATTTTTATACAAAATGGGATCCGCCATATCTAGGTCGAAAACTAGTTTCTGTTGCTAAAAACATATAATACAAAAAAAATGGCGATTAGAGACTTCCCTCTGTTTTTTTTTCCTATGTTAATTTCTAGCAACAGAAATTAGTTTTCGATCTAGCACATCCCATTATTTATAGCAAGTATTTTATCATGTCGTTTTAAAATGAGAAATAAACTACGTTTGTATGGGGAGTCGAGCGTCCTGGCGACCGATATACTCGTACGTCGGTCGATATACAGTATGGTTTTCTCCCACCGGATAACGACTAATGAAAGTCATCAGTCGTTTTACCGAATGCGGATATTCCTTGCATGCAGTATAACGACTAGTGAAATGTATCGGTCAATGAAAAACGTGCAAGCGGGTAGTTTGGCAGAGAGAGGATGTACTTGAATATACATCCAAGAGAAACCGCCGCTGTCGACCAGTGAAAGCGGCTCCTATACGTATAAATATAACGGCGCTATAGCATGCGTTTTGGAAATCTTTCAAACCCCACATGCGGCATCGACCCATGAAAATGCGTCTGTACAAACGTCCGATTTGACGCACTCATACATACAGACAGACTCCGCTACAATAAACTTAAGCGGAGATGGCGGTGCATCAGCAACGTGGGTGTGACACGTAGAATTGGTTATCACTAAAAATGTCTTAAGATATACATTGACATACTGCTGTAGCTAATATATTTACTGTGTCGAGTAGAACGTGAATGCGCTATCGAGAGTCTACTTCCTCACATTGATACTCGTATATTTGATACGCTTAATGCAGTGTTCTGTGTAGAGAAAGTCCAAGTCAAAAAAGTCAAAGTGATTGATTTTTCAATTTAGGCATATTACATGGCTATGAATGTCGATAAACTACCACCGGTTAGGAAAGAAAACCTCTGCCTCGAGAAGAACCGGCGAAAAAAAGTGTATACAATACAATACAAATACTCTTTATTGCACACCTCACACAAACCAGGGATCGGATACCGGTATTTTCACCATACAAAAATACCGGTATTATTTCCTTCTATTTCGTTCTTTAGATAATAATAACATTTTTTATCAGGCAGTCTAATAATACGGAAATGTTACAAATAACACAAATACAAATATATGATACATAAACAGTCAGCCAAAAAATACAATCAGACATATAATGTTCTTTAAGAAGGGATTGTTGGGTGTATGTTGGTGGTCTTGGTGGATATAGTATACATGTCTATTTTGTGACTACTGACAATTTGATTGCAATCTCATTTATCAGGCCCCCTTATCGGGAATTGACAATTGTCATCTATCAATGACAATTCGCCGCTGGGTCTATTAGTTGAGACCCAGATTTTGATTACAATTGAAATATAACTTCAATACAAAGGCCTTTACACATGTAGTACGAGTAATATTGCGTTGAGCGCTGTTATAAAATTGAATCTTCTTCGACCACTTTTGTAAGCCTTTATGAAACCCATATCTGAACCGGGTTTTTGTATCAAAATCCCTTTGACACTGGCTACCGAAATATAACATTTTTCAACACAAAACTAATTAAAAAAACGAACGAACAGATCAAAGGCGTCCATTTCACAGTCATTACATATGCTTCACACTCCTGTGACTGCTATAATGTTACCGAGATCAAAATGCGACACTCTTGTATCGTATTACAAGGGAAATATGGGTCGTTATCCATTGGCGCGGCGTCCGAGCGGAAACGAAAAAAAAATAAAAATAAAGAGCGAGCGCTTATTTAATGGAAGATTTCTGGGTTTTTTTCAAAAGACACGTTCTTTATTATAATAGCTAAAGGCAAATCATTTTCCTGCGATGTATAAATAAAATTGTGCAATATTTTAAAGATTCAAATCACAATAAATGTAGGTATTTTCAAAAATTATTCACGATTAAAAGAACTTTTAAACTTGGAGGTCAATTCATGCGACGCGTTTAGGTGCATTACATATCTCATATATCCTTATATCTCGTTTTTGATTTATAAAATAAGGTTTTCGAGCAAGACGCATTGATACGCATTGATAAATATGATAAATAATTGGGAGTGAATGTTTAGTTGGATCTTTCATACATAGTCACCATCAAACTATGTTATTCAAAGTCGCATATAGATTTACCAGAGATCGGGATTTTCGTGGAATTTTTGAGTTGTCATAGTGACATCTCATTTATTTATTATAAACCAAAAAAAAGTGGTTAAAATATTTAAGAAATTCGAAAATAAAAAAACCAATTCGCAGAACTGACTATTTTCCTATGAAATGCTAAAAAGATTTTTCCGATCACCTTTTCAAATTATTTTCAGTTCAGAACAGTGAGCTGAGTCCTGGGTTAGCACTTCCACGTCGTATTATTAATCAGTGTAAGTTTAATTTGCCTCATTTTCCTTATTACGCGTATGTCTACAATCTTAATCTACATATTCTATTCACAAAGGAACAATAAACCCACCATTTATACAAACCGCTACCAAAAATACCTTGACATATTTGACATAAAAACGTCAAGCGTCATATTTGACAGGTTAGATTGACAGTATCCCGAGCTGACGTCCTGGCGGTATTTATACAACAACT
The DNA here is from genome assembly GCA_932294315.1 of Epinotia nisella. Lineage (NCBI taxonomy): Eukaryota > Metazoa > Arthropoda > Insecta > Lepidoptera > Tortricidae > Epinotia > Epinotia nisella. Next base: position 7,963,976 of record OW028696.1, on the reverse strand, counting down.
GGCATAGTGCGCCATTGTCTCTAATAATTGGCCGTGTTTTAGTGATTTTGAGTTCAGCTAAAATGAAGAAACATGACTCTGTCTTGAAAATTTAAAACTAAAAAGACTTTACGAAGTTATAAAAATAACTCCGTCCCCGGTAATCTGTAATAACAATGCGATTTGCAATTACATGAGAGAGAGAGATCGGAGTACGGCCTCTCGCTCCCAAAACTTCAAAAAAAGGAGGAGTATTTCAATTCAGTTGTATATTTTCTAGCACAATTTGGATCTCGACTAATTATAATTTTGTCTAACAAATTCAACTGCTTTTTAGTTCGCTTATAAGAAAACATCATACGTTTCTTTTTTCAAAAACTTCGACAGTAGCTTATCGTTCACTCTTTGCAAATCTAGACGGTTTGAACTAGATATAATTCAACTTCCGCGACCTTACTCAATGGATCTCGTGTGTAAATATACGAAGCGATAACAAACATTTCAAGCCAAATCGAACCTTATCTCGAAGCAGCTAAGTTGGAAATAAAACCGACGTGTATCTTTTGTGTGTCATTTGTCATTTAAGAATGGTGTTGAGTAAATGTCTTTCATCAAAGCTGTCACTTTAGAGTTAATTTCGGTTCGTGAAAGAAACGTAGGAATTTTTCTTTTACGTGGGCAGCGTTTAAATTGGTATCCTTTTATCTACCTATTCATTATCTTGAAATATATGTTACGTATATTAGTCACGCAACTAATATTCCGCATTTCTTCCTTCAAGTTATTATTGCGTGATATCACAAATAGTCACTGTCTCTAGCGCGTTATCAAAATAAGAAGTTTTTATTCAACTTACCTATTGATATTAAGGCTCTGTCAGCGCAAGCGGGACGGAGCAGCCCCCCTATTCTGTAACTTGTTTTAAGCTCACCTAAACGCTCACCCACAAATATATATTGACGCCGCGATGCGTAGTGATTAAGCGTAGGTAGAGGTCTAGTTTCTATAGGTGTGACACAAGGGGTGAGGCGCATGAGCGCGTAATACACGGGACATTATAAGTCGTGTTAGATCGAGTCGCGCCTAGTGTGGCATAACTCATAACTTTCTGTGCATGCTAACTCGTTTGTGTTCGCGCGCGATATGCTTCGTCCCATTGGCGTGGCTTCCGACAGGGCCTTAATATCAATGAGTACATTGAATCGAATATACTTCCTACATTGATAACGCGGTAAAAAAAGTGATTGCATACACACGCAATACCTTAAAGAAATAATAATATATCCTATTTTGATTCCGCTGTAAAGAGTGGCGATTTGGTATCACGTTTGTAGCACGCACCCGCGTACAGTACGCGCCACTTAAGTTTGCGTCTGATGTTAGCTACTCAGTGCAAGACCTTAGCTCCTAGGTGATGCGCAGTATAACTAAGTTATGTTTGAGTTCATTGGAACCCTCGAAACGAGTGGTTAGTCAGCCTGTGTAAAAAAAGTATAGACGGAAATAATAGTTTGTACCGAAATAGTTATTTATATATGAATCATATAATATGATACAAGTGCAGAAAATAGGAAATTCGCAACGAGTGGTGATAAATTAAAACACGACTGAAGGGAGTGTTTTAAATCGACACGAGTTGCGAATTACCTATTCGCACGTGTATCGTACAACGTTTTACAGTACACATGGCTCTTTAAAGTTTCAACATATGCACGGAAAGTGCTCATTTCCGCACTCGTGCGGGTAAGTAACACCATGTGTACTGTAAAATACTTTATTGACAGAAACTTATTTTTAAATTAAGCTTTCGTATGATTGATGATTCGTATTTATTATATTGTTTCTATCAAACGCTTGTAATCATTATAAGAAACTTGTGCAGTCAGTCAGTCTTAACATTATCTCATTTAAAAATATGCCACACCCACGCATCCCTAGCTCATTAACTGAACGCCAAACAGAATGGCAAATAAAGAGATTGCAGCCCTTGTGCAATAAGTGAAGAGTTTGTGCTCGTTTGTGGATTACTACAGCTCAAAGTTTTAATACTAATTGGGTTGTATGTGGGACAGGGACAGACTTGTTTTTGGTGAAGTTTTGATCAATGTCATGTATAGCTACATTTTTAAAACAATTTTGTTTACTCTGTCGCATTACCATAGGATTTATTTATTTAATCTTTATTGCACAAAAGAAGAACTTATGGTACAGAAGGTGGACTTAATGCCATAAAGCATTCTCTACTAGTCTAAGCATGTAGGTATTTCCCAATGAGTTTTCACTAAGATGTATATGAATGGTGAATTATATTTTTCTATGTAGTATGCAGCTTTAACTGCAACGAAGCAGTCATAATAACTACAACTTAGAAAAGTTGAAAAATCCCCACGTTTTTAACTTCAAAGTTGAATATATCAAAAACGGCAGAACCGATTTCGATGAAACATGGCTAAGAACACTTGGGTTAAAATTATCTATGACACAAAAAAACCGCATTCAAATCGGTCCATCCGTTTGGGAGCTACGATACCACAGACACTTTAAACTTATAACACCCCTCTCTTTGCGTCGGGGGGTAAAAAAGAAGACGGCATCTGTGGTGATGCAGACGAGGGGGCGTTCAAATAGCATCCTGAGAATGGATAGCAGAGAGGTGGGACTCGGATATTCTCCGCCGATACACCGACTTCATGTCTTACGACCTAAAAAATAAGTACCTACTTTAAGTTGCCTTTTAATCATCATCATCATATTAGCCGAAAGACGTCCACTGCTGGACATAGGCCTCGCCCAAAGAGTGCCAAAGTGAGCCAAAGTGACCGGTCCTTCGCCACCCGCATCCAGCGGACTCCCGCGACCTTTACCAGATCATCAGTCTACCATGTGGGGGGCCTACCCACGCCGCGCCTTCCGGTACGTGCCATTTAATATTAGTTTACTAATGTAGTTTTATAAGAGTTTTGTAACTAACAATCTATGGATCTGAGCAATGTAAAAATAGATAATTTTTATTTTTATAAAGTGATCACTTTATTTTTAAGTATTCTATAACCCGAATTTATTTCATAAAATCTAAACAAATTATTTTAGACCAAAATGTCACAATACGAGTAGATCACTTGCTGGTCGAAGCGGCACATTAAGGCCCATAAAAACCAAAATGCTATATTCAGAAGAATACCAAACGAAAACGGTACTTAAGCGTTGTATTGTATAAAACAGCTAATTTTGCCTGTTAATAAACAAACCTTAAGCCTGTGAGAAAATATAGCGTCGGTCGGTATTTATTCTAGCAGCTAGGGGTGAGTGAAAGCATCTTCCATAAATAAAATGAGCTGTATAATAAAGGTGCTTGAACTGAGGGAGACAAGGTAACATTTTTATATTGAAGACTGCAAAGTTGAACAACACAGAAAAGTAGTATTTCCTGGCAAATATGATCTATTATATACTATATGAGATTAGACAAATCCTGCGTTAATGTCATGCGATTTCAAGGAAAACCAAATTGAAACGCTAAAAAATTGTATTGCAAAGGACAAATGATCGAAATATGAAAAACTAGTACAATATTTCCCTTTGATATCCTAGATAAACGGAGAATCGTTGACGAATCTGTCCGTTACATTCTAATGTTAACTATCTGGAATGACGTGTTGCCTTCAAAGCAGGAGTGAATAAGCTATTACAGAACCAGTGAGCTTCATCTTTGGCCCTGTTTTCAATTGCCATCAGGTGACACTACTGTCAATCACTGGTCACTTGGTCAGTCAGTCTTTCATAAATAAGTTTCTGTCAAAAATTTAATTTTTGGTAACAAGCTTTTATTGTACCGACTGTACTTTTCTGTATCCCGTCATCAACTACTCATTGAGACGATTCTAACGAGCCCAAACTCAACGGGGTTACGTCGGTCGAGCATTGAATTCCCATGGCCACCTTTTATCTCCATCATCAGATCAGCTCGATGGTACCGTAATATTGAATTGTCATCCAAACTATACTTAAACCCAAAATTTCAGCTCAATCGGCAAGTGACTGAAAAATGGATTGCAAATTTTGACGGACAACATATAAGTACATACTTACACACGAACAGGTCAAGTTTATATAAAGCTTGTAAAAAGCTTTGCATTTATAAGCCGCTTTAGCCAATTAGACAACTCGCGTGAGAAAAAATCCACCGCCAACACAGTGAACTGACGATTTGTTAGATCGCTTTCCCAAACGCAAATTTTCTTTTCGCATTTTGCCCGAACGCGATTATTCTGATCGCTTTTTTCCACTGCACCTTACTTTCATAGTCGTGTTGCTCCCGGATCGTATTTTGTTACGTCTCAATTGTTCTTCCCTGAAGGAAACCCGTTGCAATCGCGAAACACTAGGTATTAGGTAAGGTTCGTTAGGTAGTTTCAGATGCCCGAAGGACAAATTGCCGCCCACTACTGCGCCCGCAGCAGCTGGCATTACTCACTTAAATTAAAAGTAAAACAATAAAAAAGTGCCACATTATTCCCCTAACTAATCCCTCAAAGTACTAACTTCGTCAAATTGCATCCGAACAGAGGCGCACACCTAAGTCTTCCTTAGGTGGAACTAGGTCGGCAACTTATCTAGACCGAGGCGAAGGCACGTGCAAGAAAAACTGAAAAAACAAAGTGCACTTCAGCATGCAATTGCAGACGTTATGTCTCTGGAGTTAGGGGTTAGTCTAGAACTTGGAGATGGAGGATCGAGAATGGAAGTGATTTCAGCCATTAAAGGTTTTATGTGGATAACGCTGGGTTATTTTAAGTATCAGAAATTTATAGCTAAAAAACTTAAGTAGGTAAGGCTTGCATGTAGTGGTGGTCTGTTCAAGGAGCCATTTGAGTTTTTTTTATGTTACAGGTTTTAAAATACGTAATTAATGTCTATTCGAACAAGCACTGCTATTTACGTACAATAGGCGCCTTTCTTAAGTGTTTACATACCTATAACAGCATGTATTTTCTTATTAAACTAACTGTTGAGATTTGTAGAAGCTAGAAAAACCTAGTAGATAGCGTTCCTAGCAGCAAAGATACTTAATTAGCACATACGCCACAAGTCGCCGACGGAATATTAAGGAAACTATGTACATATCAAAATTAGTTCATGAATTTGCCGCTAGATGCCGATATCCTTAGTACAAACTCGCTAACGAGATTTTTCCTGAAATCATGGGGTCAAGTAGCCTTCACGCTCTAATTATAATCCAAAAAGAAGTAATATAACCGGGTATAATAAAAGTAAAGTACAGTGAAGTGTAGTTGTCCACAAATATTATATTATTATTATATGTACTCATAAAAAATTGTCCACAAATATTATATTATTATTATATGTACTCATAAAAAACATCAGTGTTTGGGAAGATATATTTCCGATTGTAAAGAAGTTAGTGTTCACACCTGACTGTACTTAGGGTTACCACGACAACATTTCACTAATAGGTTACTCACTGAATCTTACACAAATCGACCTAGTCCTAAACTAAGCAAAGCTTGTACTATGAGTACTAGACGACGATAAACATACTTATATAGATAAATAAATACTTAAATACATAGAAAATATACATGACTTGGGAACAAAATATATTCGTGCTCATCACACAAATCTGGTATAGTGATATTTCACTATATACTGATATAGTGAAATAATTTCAACTAATTTTGGTTTTCTATGAAGTGTCCAGTATAATGTGAGCTCTAAATGGCTCAACAGTAAAAGTCCGTGACTGTGCCTATGTAATTTGTTTACTATTGACGTCATAAAGAGATTGTAAAATCCAATTATGAAAATAAACGATATGAATTTACAAACTTGTAGCTTGGGAAAAAATACCTAACCATATTCACATACTGAACTCACACAATACCGATTACAAGTTGTGTACTTATACGGATCTAATAAACCTTCGCTGATCAAGTTCTAGTGCAAAGAGATATGCGATCAAATGGAGGTATCGTCTTATCCTACATAGTAAGTGGAGACAAAGGATCCTATCTGCATCTCTCGTCTCGCAACTCTATCCGTCTGGCAACCCTATAGAGCTATCCACAGACGTATACTTGAATAAACGTCGCATGCACATTCGAGTTCTCCAATATCTATACAGACAACCTTTCAAAAATATCTATATACAGTCTTTATTGTTACTGACATAAGACGCATGTGTAGATATTTTTGAAAGGATGTCTAAATAGATATTGGAGAACTCGACTGTACCACGATTGGTAAACACGCTCGTGCCTAATTCACAGAGAAAAATGTAATTTCACTTGGGGTTTTCAGTAATGGACGAACAACCACGGATTGTCAACGATTCATTTTTATTCAATGCTGATATCTTAAAGGGATGGCGCGCGCCGCATACAAAAACATACAATTACAAATTAGGACCTATCTAAATAAATTTTCCAACATAGAGTAACAAATAGAAATGCTATGTCTCTATGTTCCGTTTTTAAAAAAAATTGTGCACTTCTATAGGCAAGTTAGTGTGCTCGTATTTTTAGCAGTTTACAAGCGGCTCTAGTTCATTATCGAATAAATCACAACATAACGTAATATATTGGATATTAGAAATGTTACAAAAATAATTAGCATAGATTTTGATTAGGCGGAGGAAATAGAGGTGTATGACGGCTTTAAATTCACATTTTTGTATGGGCCGCGCGTTAGCCTGCATATGCTCTTAAAGACGAATTTAGCCAGACGAATCAGAAAATACATATAAAAGGATTAATTTTGATTGCATTCTGAAACAAATATTCATTCCAAATTGGGAAAGATTTCATCTGGACTCGTGTACAGTCAGCTACACACAGTCAACTACGAGTTTCTATGGAGTGTAAATGATCTCTATTACATTGTGTAGGTAAATGATCGTTGTCGCGTAAAGGTATGTTTGCATGATCCACTTAAGATATGTCTGTGCTACCCCACAACCGACTTCTTGATAGTCAGATGTACATGATCGTAGGCTAACGAAGTAAGTGGTCTATCTCAATTTATGTATGTGCCCGACAACACTACCCGACGTGAAAATGAGCCGCGAAGATAGCGCGCTAACTTCAGTTCTTATAAATCTTATTATAAGTCGCCGGTTTTGTGGGGCTCGCTTTTATTGCGGCGCTTGAAACTAGAACGGAGTATTGAAGGAACATGGTATATCACGAAGTATGTGCGTTTGTGTGGTCTATCTCAGTTTATGTCTGTGCCCGACAACACTACCCGACGCGAAAGTGAGCCGCGAAGATAGCGCGCTAACTTCAGTTCTTATGAATCTTATGAAAGTGGCCGGCTTTGTGGGGCTCGCTTTTATTGCGGCGCTTGAAACTAGAACGGAGTCTTTAAGGTAACATATCTAGAACTGAGGTGCAATTCGACCTAGTTTTTATAGCTCATTGGTCACTTGACTATAATATCACGAAATTCGCGGTCGCTATATTAAAAACTTCTTTGAACATTGTGCACTTCTAATTCTTTGTTCGCTTCGGTTGTGGAATGAGCTCCTTGTCGAGGTTTTTCCGAGAGACTACAGTGTGGGGTTCTTCAAGAAAGGAGTGTATAAATTCTTCAATAGTCGGTAACGCACATGTGACTACCCCTGGATTTACAAGCGTCCATAGGCCATAGGTCCATACGGTAACCGTTTGCCATCAGGGGGACCGTAAACTTGTATGCCAACGACGTGGTAAAAAAAATAGCAAGCAATTTGAGTTTGCTAGTGACTTTCATAGGCATTTCCACAGGAGGGAGCCATCTAATTTGCAAAAGAGCAAGCTTCAAAAATACGCCCTTTATTTCACAGAAAAATTGGTGATTGAACTAGATTAAAACTTAATTATTTCTAGCTTTATCATCTTTTATGCGCCCTATCAACACGATTAGCCTTTTATTGTCAAAAATAAACTTTGGTATCTCTTAACACTTTCACTGCCAAGAACCCGCCTAGCGGGCGCCTACGCAGTAGTCGCTTTCCGTTACATACGAGGAAAACCACATAAGAATGTGTTGAGGGTACCGTAGCCAAACTTATAAACCGTTATATTTACGCCGTGTCCATGTCACATTCATCACGCTACGCTCGTAGGACACCCGCATCCAGCGGACTCCCACCACCTTTACCAGGTCATCAGTCCGCCCACGCCGCACGCCGCGGGGGTCTACCCACGCTGCCTCTTCCGGTACCTGGACCCGTGTTGGTACCGCAAAACCTACTTCTTTACAGGCCTAAAAATAAACTCCAGTGTGTGGTTTGTGTTTTCACACCCACATGTAATTAGGAAATTCTTAGCTCACACATCCCGATATTCACTCCACACGAACTTACCTGCAACAAAAACAAAACAACGATAAATCAACATGCGAAAATTAAGTTTATCTTTAGCGAAAAATTCCATAAATTCAAGCGAAGTTCATTAAAAGGGGAGGTGGCGTTAACTCGAGAACCGGTAGATATTATGTGTATAAAACAGCTATGAGGGTATAAATAAAACACCCTTGCAAAGCGCCTTACACACTAGGTCAGAGGGTAAGTGGCAAAAACCCTGACAGAGTAACATTTCTCGTTCTATGTGATTGGCTCATTTGATCTAGTTTTTAGCCTAGTGAGTGACCCTGTCTACGGAGCTGACGGCCATTTTGAATCCCGGTAAGGGCAAATATGTTGATTACTGTGGTCATACAGGGTGAGGCGTGAATGTTGCACCAAAAACAAACTTATTCTACTTTCTTACTTTTCAATATACGAAGTTAATGTTTATTGCAGGTTATAGTTTCATTGTATGAAATTTTAGTCGTGTGTTTGTTTGTAGAAGAAACGGGATTGAAGTCTGCGATTTTAGTATAAAATGGTTATTCAAGACACCGACATGGAGACCCGCAAGTCATTTGTTAGTTATAAAGCTGATTACTCTCGTCAAATAAGATACTGCTGACTCGACACAATCACGAACACAGCAAACACCATAGCTAACCCAACGTCTGCCACTGAAATAAATGCCAGAATTTGATCAATATAGTTAGTGTTATAAATGAAATATAGTAGTCAAAAAATTGTATCGTGAATTTTTCTTCGTTTCAACCACATTCTAAGGCGACGAACATTGGTCTAAAAACATACTAAATCGGACATTATTGTATAAGACTGTTGTCCCCCTAGATAGCTAAACTTCGCTGTTACAGATTTATTTTTCTGTGTGATGACACGGCGGAATTGAAAACTATTGCGTTACATGAACCAAGGAAGCTCGGAATCATTAAAGCTCTCAACAAATGCGCGGACAATAAGAAAAACGGAATGAGAGCAATGGGGAGGATTCCGAAGAAGAACTACTAGTCTCGCGACTTGTGCGCGGATGACCATAAACCATCAGTAGGCAGGTAAACACTACAAAATTTTGAAGGAAACTGAATATTTTGATTTATTTTTGGTGCAACATTCACGTCTCACCCTGTATTATAGTAGTATATTCATATAAAAATTAAGGCTTTTATGTTACACCACAATCATTTTACAAACTTGGCAATAGTTCAACAAAAGAGGAAAAACTACAACTAAAAATAAAGAAAAAATTCAGTTAGGTAACGCCATAGACCGCTGAAACTAACTCAGCAAACTTCTTAACTTCGTTTTAATAAGTTAAACTTACTTATTAACAGAAAATGGGTTTACGAGGAAATTGTTTCAAGTTTTAACTTTTTTATTCCCGCGGGTAAGTTTTGGTCGCAAGTTTTGTATCAAATGAAACAATATATTGTCTGAAACTTGTATTGTATTACCAGGTGGCCTTAAATCTGTTCTATATGTATTTGTCACGCGCGTTCTGATTGATGGCAATAGCAATTTATTAACTTTTAATTAACATACAGTCACGGACTTTAATTGTTTAGCCATTTAGAGCCCACTTTATACTGGACACTTCATAGCTTCATAGATAACCAACGTTAATTGACACCTAAATGGCTCAACAATTAAAGTCCGTGACTGTACTACGAAATCGACGTTAGTCCATCTGACTTGACTTTATTAGAAGACCAATGGCGGCCGATATATTTTTATAATTAGGCAGCACACATGCGTAAGAAAACTGGATGTAAACGTCAGAATCGTCTCTAAATTATGTAAACCCTTTAAAGAAACCTTTAACAATGCAAACAAATCATAACTTCCAAACCTATTTGCTATTCATTAACAACATCCAATTTAACAACATCAATCAGAAATTGGCAAATTTCCCCTCACGTAAACGTAATGTTCAAATAAACAGCGTTCCCGAAAAGGGAACAATTACCTTTACAGCACAAGGGTAAAATAAAATGTTCAATCGGAGAAACGAACTGCCCCAATTAACGATGGTATTGCTGTCTTGAACGGGAGCCTGAAGTCGAATTTGTTAATAATTTAATTTATAAACAAATTTTCAACCGACTTCAAATCAGTACCCATATCTTCAAGGGAGCCTTTAAAATTTGCAAGAATTCCCTCGATTTCTCCAGGATTCCATCATCAGATCCTTTAATTTATTAAGATTTTCAAACAAAAAAAGATTTTTCCAAATCGGTCCAGGCGTCAGTTGGGGAACAGACATAAAAATTAAAGACTCCTTTTTTAAGTCGGTTAAAATGAGGGTAGGCAGAGTACACGCAATTAAATTTGCATGGCTCTTTTACCCATTCAAGGTTTAAAGATGAAGAAAATATGATTCCAGTGATAGGTTGCTAGCCCATCGCCACACACTTCGCCCCTGCTCCCATAGTCAACACCCCAGACGTAGTAGTATCCACCAGCGTTGTGCGCGAACTCAGGCGGGTCCGCTACTGAACAGGTGGAGATCGAGGAAATGTTTGTGTGATGAGCATGAATATTTGTTTCCGAGTCTTGGATGTTTTCTATGTATTTAAGTATTTATTTTTAATATATATATCGTCCCTAGTACCTATTACACAAGCCTTATTGAGCTTACTATACGCCTAGTTTGATTTGTGTAAAAATGCCCCTTAATATTTATTTATTATTATAAAGTTCTATGCACCCAAATTTTTACACTTAACTGTACCACGCACAGCTCTGGTAGATTCTCACCCTTATTCTAATCCGACACCATACGGGGGATGACACATACACATAATTACGTTTGACCCTCGTTTGATTATTAAAGTGTCATTCCACCAACGCGAAATAGTTGAAATACTTGAGATACCTTTATTCCTGCAATCTCAAAACTATTTTAACTTAATAAGAACAATCCTGCAGGAATGCAAAGCCGGGGTAGAGAAATATGCCTGATAATTATTCAAATCTAAACTTAAGCAATTAATGTTCTTATTTAAAGCGATTTAAACTTTGAATGTGCAAATTTTAGATTTAATGCATAAATTATTTACTCAGATATTATAACGATACTTTAAGTTTTGCAATATACTTATTTCTTTACTGTCCTTGAGTTAAAAGAAGCCTACATTTAGATACAAACTTGGCGGAGAAAAGTTTAAAAGGTACTCGCAATATCCAGATTCAATAAGAAAGAGGAGTCGATTCAGTCTAGGCTATTCGTATTAAAACGAGAGTAAATATCATGTAAAAATGAACTTTCAACTAGACTTATGTTTCCATTATTTGACAGTCGTGGTCTAGTCTAAAGAAGTTTGGTCTTAGAATCTAGGTACAACTTGCTGACAAGGACTTAAAAAAAGATAAGATCTACATTAGACAGCCGGCTCCGCAGCTAGGATTGTCACCTGGGTTTTGCGTGCCACCGACGGCAGGTTATTTGTAGCTACGCCCCTAACTAATTGCTTTCTTCCAATTTTAGTCCGATAATGGTTTGTGAGCAGTCTAAGTTAGAGAAGATCGGTGGTTCTGATTTTTATTTAAAATACTACTCGTTATATTGGATTTGTTAAAACACAGTGCTATAGGGATTTTTTATCAATCACATGTTTAAAAACAGTCTGATCTATAGATGTTTAAATATGTTTTGGTTCTAAAAGCAGTCGGGTTATTTTTTTTAATATTTGCGGGGTATATTGACTTATAATCAGACATCGTTTGTAGCATTTTCGGTGCAGCGTAGTGTTATTAACGGAATTGGCATATAAAATTTCAATTGTAATGTTTAATTAGCGTTAATAATTTCAATATTCCTTAATTAACAATTTTGATTGATATTGTCTGTACCAATATCGTTAACACAACCATGCTGCACCAAAAATGCTACAAAATTTACGATGTCTGCTTATAATTATATTATTATGACTTAAAATTTTCACATGCCTGTTTTGGCTAAACATATTAAGGACGCTAATTGATTAAAACATCTGTATGTAATGTACCAACATATGTTTCTGGTGAATAAAAGACACTCATTCGTTCATTCATTCATATATCAACCCGAGACTCCACGATGTCACTGCCAGACATCGGATTCGTCAGCTAGTGGACCTTTTGTATGTTATTTGTTACTTTGTTAACTATTTGAATCAATAAACAATAAACAATGTGTATGGAATGCACTTTGTGGACGGCCATGGACCATATTTTATTCCGCTAGTTTGCCTGCACTCTTTGCAACACGCGAGCGAAGTCGCTCGGGCAGCGATAACTATTTTAACAGACGTGCTATTGTGAGTCCACTTCCGCTTATAACTTGATCCGTTTCAAGCTCGCGCTCCACAGACGGCGTGGTTTCCCCGTCGCCTGCGCATTTAATTAAACCCGTTATTCTTTCGTGGAATTTGATAAAATTAAACACAACGGATCGCATTAAAAATACAATACTGCGTTCCAAAACTCACGATAGCTGACGTAGCTCACACAGCCGCCAAACTCACGTAGCCCGGGTCCGTCTGTCGCATGCTAGAAGCTTTATGGGCTATAATTAGCACCAAGTGGGTCCCACATAACCGAATACGGCGTCGCGGTAGACCACGTAGGAGATGGCAAGACGAGCTTGACGTCTTCGATCAAGACTGGTGGGAGGCTCCCCAGAACAGGGATATGCGGAAGAAAAAGAGGGAGGCCTTTGCCCAGCAGTGGGACGACACTTAAGGCTCTTAATAAATACAACACCTGTACTCGACACGTGTTTTCCTCGTTTAACTTGTTTTCCGGACCGTCACTGTTAACGAATTGAAACCTTTGAAAAGTTCTCGGCTTTGTAATTGCACTTTGATTAAATTCCAAAAATGAATTAGTTTTTCTTCAAATTCACATCAGGCAAATTTATTTATTTATTGATAAACAATATATTTACACGGCATTACAGACAAGCCAATACACCGAGAAATTAAACACAAAATAATAGATACAAAACATATTCAACATGGACAATAATATAGGTGACATCAAACAAAAGTACTGGACAGCCTATCATCCATCGACTCACAAAACCTTAGACATTCACACAAATGAATGGCATATTTGTGTCGTCCCCGGCAAAAGGATATATTTTTGTCCTTGCGCTAATATCGCCTTCATGGTCACCAAAAAAAATACCAAACAAAACATACCAAACATAACTCTAGTTTGAGAACGACACATTTGAAGTTGCCAACGATAAAGACTGCGACAACGAAAATTTATGCATACAAAACACCTTAAGTCTTGGCAATATTTATTATAGGTATTATATTACATGTCCCTATGGTACGCTACTGTAGCCTAGTGGTTCAGGCATGCGGCTGTCAAGCGGCGGTCGTAGGTTCGAATCCCGTCTCGTACAGTTGCGTTTTTCTAAACTTATGTACGGAATGTATTGGCATGCTCTGTTTACATGTAAGTAAAAAGAAAAGAAAAGAAAAGAAAATAAGACATTTATTCACTACACAAAAGACACACAGAGACAAAGGAGTAGACATACAATACAATTGACACATATTGTGTGTCTTCGCGGCAGTGAAACGGTCGCTGTCTCAGCATTGTGCCGAGGTGTCAGACAGACACCTGCAGCGCTGGTTTTCAGACAGCACCGCAAGTGGCCCACGGAACGCAACGCAACACAGCATTCGATAAAAAGTAAGTAGACACATAATAAATAAATAATTAATGCAAAATGTTGAAAAAAAATATATATATATATATAGAACAGTAGCACGACGGGATGAAAAACACAAAGCATAAAACGCGACACGGTTGGGATGTTAAAAGTGCTGGATGGGTTAGGGTTGGGATTTTTTTTTTTGTAGTTATACATTAAGCATAAGATTAAGCTGTTGGTGAACCTTTAATTAAATAAATATTTACCGTTAGATTTTTGATGAAGGAAAATATCGTGAGGAACCCGGTTTAATTCCAATAAGCTCTATAGTGTTCCCTCTGGGTTGGAAGGTCAGATGGCAGTCACTTTCGTAAAACTAGCGCCTGTAGTAAATCTTAGGATTAGGTGTCAAAGCGGAATCCAGGCTCGTTTAGGTAACAACCAAAAATAACGCTAGGAGGATGATGATTATACATGTCCTTGTCCCTATAGCTAACTTACCGAGACTTGTAAACAGGGCCGATACTCAATGCGATATTTTGATGTCATTCTGGTCTTAAAAAGACAGAGATGAAAACGGGGATATATAGTTGTGGAACTTATGGAATACCGTCCCAAGCCAATCTAAATTGGAAAAACATCTGATCTAACTTTAACGATCTCATAATTTATAGTCATGAGTCGATTGCAAGCTTTTCCCTCTAATACATTTTTAATGTATTAATCCCGTTATTACACCACTGGGCTTTGTCGACCTAGGTTTTGCTACCTGTTTGATTTCAACAAATGCGTTTTTGATTACCGGCGTAATAAATCAAGGTTTTCTGATCGTTTCGAGTGAAAATAATTGTTTCATTGGGTTTCCATGTATATAATATAATAATGGAACTAGACAAAGGGTAATGTTATGAGTTAATGTTATCCACGATTATAATTTCTTAATTAACCATCTTGTCACAATACATTTATCGATACGGTGTTCCATTGCTTGACATTAACTGCAAATTATCAAAACAAATGTAAACCTTTTTCCAAAATTTTCACAAAAATATACTTGTAACAATTAATCTGTTTTAGGTAGCGATAGGAGTAAGAACAATGACGGGTCAATTTAATTGCTTTCAAACGACTCCTTCCGACTCCTTGTCCTTTTCTGACCCCTTTATAAAGGGTGGATTTTTTATCAATATCGAAATTTAAGTATGTTAATCCTTATGCAAAATTATACTTTACGTGTTTTTCCTTTTAGTATCCCTCGGTACTAAAATATTGAGTTAGGGCACCTCAAAGTTGTCTCAAGTTTGTTGTCAATGTTAGCTGCGCACCGGCATCCCCGCGCAGCCCCACTAGTCATTCATAACAACTGTGGGTCACGCACGGGTGCCCTCCCCGCCCCGGTACCCCGCCGCCGCGTCAAATTGATACGAGTAACACAAGTTGCAAATTATTCCTTCACCCTTCTGTCTAGCTAATTTGTTTACATTCGACTCGGTGACCACACTACACCCATTATTATTTTTGAAAAAAATTACTCGGTTGATTGTTTTCATAAATGAAATCTATAAAAGACGCCTAATGCCGGGAAAAAATTTAGATACCTACTCATAAAAAACAGCCTGCATACTAAATTAAATATTCTCCTCTGTTATTATTTTCAACGCAACATAGATTATTCCATTATCCGGGTCTTAAAACCGTGTTGTATTCATACCAGCACGCGCTATGCTGGTTAAATGGAAACCGTCAATAAATATTCCATCGCCATATGTTAATACGTCCTTCTGACATTAAAAGGCGGTATTAAATGAACGGGTAATCTCCGCATCTGAACAATACCTAGCGGCTATTATTACCGAATCGTTATACGTGCAGTACACTCGGTTCCGTAAAATAGTCCTGATTAATGATATAAAAGGAAGTTATATCCTGTAGTTAAAAAAACCTTAAATCGCCCTAGTCTCCTCATCATACAAGTACCGTAGAACCTCCCAACTATAGTCCAAATCACCTAACTATGGTCCAAATGAACTCAAAGTTCCACGATTGCGTATTTTTGTAGATGAACTCTATGAGAGAAAATTTAACTGAAAATAAAAAGTAAGAAAATAACTAAAAAAGTCTTATGTTGTCAGAAATCAGTTAGTCTGCTTATTCTTTTGGACTATACTTCGGAGGGTTTACGGTAAATACAATTGTATTAATTTGATACTTGCCCGATATGATCAAAAAGTATTCTTCAAATTTCTTGTCAAAGTTTTTCGTTTAAACTCTTGTCAAAATATGCATCGATCATAGGTTGCAATCTGTTGCTGGCACTATGAGAGGTCTATTACACTTAAATTCGACTGTATCGTTCGACTGTACACCATTGTTACCTTAATTATCAAATTCCCAAAGTCCACAGAACAAAGCAATTGCGATTGTAATGTAATCGAGATGGTCTTAATTATAATTAGCAGATAATGCCAATTACGGAGGTAGCTAATAATTAATACAAGGTAATTCGTGTAATAATGATGACTTAGGATTTATTTTAGAAACGAACAACAAGATAACAACATAATAAATAAAATAAAAAGTTTATTCTTCTTTAATCATTGTATTGTTCACATTTATAATATTAGAAAATTAACTACAAAAAAATTATATTATTGTTTATAAAAGAGAAAATAAAAAGAACAATCAAATAATTATAAATTAACCTAACTACAACTTAACCCAGTCATAGAAAGAAGACCCCGTCCAGCAGTTGGAGCCCATAACGCTGGCGGCATTACCTCTCTGTATTGCTAATGAAATACGTTGCGAGAGGTAAGCGCTGGCCCTGTGATCCCCTGAAGCGTCGACGAGTAGTTTACTCATTGCCCTCATAAATGATTTCATGTCATCTGACTAGGGACCCAATGTTTCTACCACAAGCGCCGCAAACTCGTAGTCTTTAATTAAAGACGAGTGTTTGCGGCGCTTCAACACCTGGGCCTGGTCAGCTGCAGGGCCGGCTTGAGAGCGAGTCCCTTGGATGTGGGACTGAGCAAACGTATCCACACAGGTTGCGTCCCACACCAATACTCTACCCAACCTCCACGGCACTAATGTGGCACCATCAGCTCGCTTGCCATCGTCTCTTGCCAAACCTGTGGGTTCGAGTATAGCAGGCACAGACACGGTGGCAAGCGAACGACGGGCCAAATCGTTTATAGTGCCGTGACGGTATAAGTGGCCGAGGCTTTTTGTACATGAGATGTGAAACACATATTCTGGCCTCAAGCCTCAAGGAACAAGCAATTCATAATTTGCTTGGGTCCAGAACGGTGCCTATCTGTCGCGAAGGAAACGCGTGGAGCCAGTGCCCCGAATCGGGGGCCAAAAATTATTTTGCGTTAACTTATTTTTTACAAGACAAAGTAATAACCACACGATAAATGTTTAACCAACAATAAACACGTCGAGGCAAGGCGCGGAAATACTCAAAAATATAATTTAAGTGGTCATCAAAGTTTTTGTTTTAATGACTGAGACTGATTCTATTAAAAAAACAACTGATGTTCCGCAAACATTGACAACCCACACACCACCTAGTGCGTCGGTTTCCGTAAAAGGCAAATGTATTAAGCTAATTTCACGTAACATATATCTTTTAAACCCGTAATCAGTGAATTAATCTCCTTTATTTAGGAGACGTAAAGCACGCGAGATAAGCGCTAACCGGAACAAATGTTCAGCTTAAAACCAATTAAGTGGAAAGACAAGAGACGACTGGAGGCGAAAATAAATTCTGGGGAGTAAAATAGAAATCTTTAAACTTTAGTTACCTCTAGGGAATTAAACATGACGGACAAGTTCTAAAGCTTTTTGTCAGCGAACGTGTTTTGCCATAAATACTTACTTTTCAAAAACGTTTCAGTAACATTTATAAAAAAAAATTGATTGCTGGTCTGCGATACTGCGTTCCGGCAGACAATAGATTAAACTGTTTATCTACACATACACTATAAAACAGCTAAAATGCGTTAAGAAACTGGCAGTAATGACCGACATTATACCAATAAGATTTATAAAAATAATTAACTTGTCTCTGGCCAGGCCGTATTACGTATTTTCATTAAAATATCGATATTGATAAAGTCAATGATGTAATATAAAAAAGAGGTAGATAGGTTATACGCGCTCGAAAAATGGCACACTAAAATTGAGTCAATTGGCACAGTTTGCCTCAGTTTCGAGACGTCAATGGAAATGTTAGTTGTCAGATTTGGTGGCCATTTTTAAATACGGAATGTCGTATAGACACCATATCTACCTCTTTTTTATATTACATCATTGGATAAAGTAATGACTTTCAAATTTCGAATCGTGGCCCAGAGGTCAGAGCCTTCGATACTGTTCGATGGAAATTTAGTTGGTCATTATTTAAAATCTAGTCGGACATGGCGGTGCAATGGCGGTTATAAAATTCTAATGGTTCCAACACATCATTGAGGATTATGATATGTGTGTTGATAAAATAGTGTATGCATACTGTACATAATTAGGCCTTAAAACACTCGTGTGATCTCGTGTGACCACACTCTTGATTTAAGGCCTCTCATTATGTACAGTCACATAAACTACTGTACAAGCTTTCGTGTACTTTTTTGTAATAACATTTTAATTTACTGAATACAGACATCATACAGAGATTTAGGTTCGCGTCCTGTCTGTAGACATTACCAAATTTAAGGGCTGTAAAGCCTAATTTTTGTCTCACTGTTAATCCGTATAAACGGCGTCCCCTCGTATATGATTTTATACAATCATAACATCATTTATATGCCTTTAACAATTTACCACAGGCAAGACAATTTTTGTTTTACTTATCTGTATGACCCAGGCTCCGGTGCCGAGGTTCTTAAAACCAATAACTTGGATATTAATGCTTATGTGGACGCTGTTATACCGAGGAAATGCATCCAATCAAATAGGATTCAATGCTTAATCTTATCACTTAGTCTAAGATCAAAGTAATTATGCCTTGACATGACAGTGATGTCTCCTGAGATTATGTGTGACGTCAGTCGTAATTAATAATTAATTCTAATATGATATAGGATTAACTATATTCCATTAGAATAGGAACAGGAAATAGGGCACACTAACTACTACTTAACTCCAATCTATTCGTACTAATATTATTTATGTACATTAAATGCGATCGTTCGAAAAGGCTAAGCGAATTAATTTTTCACAGGTAATACTGTTAAAATTTAATTCGCTTAGCCTTTTTTGATTTTAATTTGGTTCTGGATTTTGTTTCATATCGGTTTCAGATAACAATATAGACACCTACTCTTTATGTAAGGATGTGATATTGGTAAATTTTAAATTAAAGGAAAAATTTAATCTAATTGAAAATTTCGTTAGCAGCGTTACTGCTTCATACAAAATTAATGTATGTGATATGAGAATGGAAGTTTATATGGGTGGACGATGTTTCACGCAAAAGCTAAATTATCAGGTGGCAGTGGTCGTCAGCTTGTCGCAGTTCTTCAGCCCAAACTCGACTATTATAACACTTTCCGTCATAGAGGTCCAGTGGCCATTTACATTACAGCATACATGTCAAAAAAATAAGATTTTTTATTACGATCGTCAAAAAAAAATAACAAAGCTAACCACTTCACCCGTGATCTCATCCATCGGGAATGGACAGAAGCTGTCAAAATGGCGTCAGTCACGGCCGTGTAACACTGTGTAGCTGTTTCGGAGTTCGGAGCGCCCGCGGTTGCCTAATTGACAGCCGAAACGGGTTGGAAATGTAAAAATACGAGTTCTAGAAAAATTCACTGGCTGATTTCAGGTTGGCAAGGTAGGAAAATATGACAAGGATGTCGTGTTCTGGAGATTTTTTAGTATTTGCATGATATCTATAAATGGGTCTATGTTACGTTAGAAATAAAGTATTAGTAGGGCAAAAATAATTTCGGAGCATTTCTAAAAAAATTTTTAGCATTTAAGTAAGGGCTATTTAGTATTAGTTTTTATCTTATAGTAATTCATAATATTACCGCTGTGTTAAGTGTTATAAAATTATTTTTTTAGTTTTAAGTCATTGCTGTGCCCTACCAGGGTCATGTTTAGTGCATAATTGTAATATAAGACCTATTGTAAAACTACATGGAAAAGCAATAAATGAATTATGAATTATTATGAATTATGAATTATGAATTATTAAGCAGACTTTTAAAGTTCCTATTTTGTTACAAAGCTTTTTTTATAATTTCCTATACAATAATAAAGAAATAAATATTAGGATATGTTTTTCAATACAATCAGGAATCTATTCTAGTTCTTATAAAACGACAATAAAATTATGGTAACAAAATAGGAAAATAAAAATTAAGCCTTCGTACTTAATTAGTAGATTTGCTAAATACTATTTTAGAAATGCTCATGAATTTTATCGATAAACAAATGAGTCGTAAACCAAACGGCATTGAATGCAAGACACATTGAGTAGGTACTGGTTATTGCCTCGATATCTAATGGAGAATGGGCAATCGGGAGTCGAACGTTTGTCATTAACCGGTATTAGTGGTATCTGGCCCTAGCAGGCTTCATAGAGCGAATTTAACAGTAGGGTCATCTAATACATATATGTATAGATGACAACCATCTGGCCGCGAATTTGTATTATAAATTATAACCGTCATGTCTTGACTAACACTTTTCGGTACTTTTTGAGTTAAAGAGTAACAAAATCATTAACAATAGTTTGCGTTTGTAATTTTTCTAGGATGATAACGGAGGAGGAGGATTATAAAAAAAAATAAGTGGACAACTTACAGAAAGCCCCATAGTAAGCTAAATAAGAGTTCTAGGCGACGATATATTTAATAGATATATATATATATCAATGGCAGCGCTTAAATTTTTCGATGGGCAACCCGGAACAAAAAAAGTTATGAAAGAGTTGTATAAGGATGTTCTTGCCTAAAAATACATTTTAAGTAAGCCGGTGGGGATCGGCTACATATAATTATTCAGAAACAAATATTCCTGCTCATCAAACAAATATTGCCCTTCAGCTTCGCAGGAATCGTCACTATCCACTTGGCTAAACCGGACATATACAAGTTAAAAAACTAAACAAAATAACACTAGTATCAATAAAATCTTCACCAACATCTTCCAAAACCAGGTTAATCCACACAGGTGTCCCTATCGCCGGATAATCCGGTCCCGATACGCTAAAGGGTTAACGATGAGCGATGGCAGCGAGTCGCGCGTTACCGGTTACACCGAGCCGATAACCGGTCGCGACCGGTTATCTTTATGTCGGCGGGCGTGGGGATAAGGGCTCTTATGAGATCGTTGAGGAGTCACGAACTCCTTGATGCTTCGGATATTATGCAGATACATTAAATGGTAACCGTCAATATTCATTCACGGCTGGTTAATCGCAACTTAATGGCCTGAATATACTATACCATATACTATACACTTTGATTAGTGTTTAGTGCGAGCTGATAGAATAGGAGTGTGTTCTAATTTTAGCGAGTTAGCTTTTGTATGAACGCGCACTAATCAATGTGTAAAAACCGGCCAAGTGCGTGTCGGACCACGCAAAACGAAGGGTTCCGTGCCTATTAAAAAGGTCGTATCGTCATAGAAATTTTACGGCACTTACGTCCTTTTCTTTGAGGAAGGCAGTTTTTCAGCAATATCTCGAAAACCTCTGAACCGATCTTGTTCAAAACAATTTTCAGTGAATGAAATTAATAAGTTCTATGTCCATGAATTTTTCCATATTTTTAAAATACACCGTTCAAAAATTAGAGGGGAGAGAATTTTAGTGACTTTCGGGGCGATTATCTCCGACCCTATTCACTTAATCAAAAAAAATGCAAAGAAACCTTATATTTATTTTGAAAGGCCTATCGATTGATGTGCCACACGGGGAATCACAATGAAAAAAATTTTTTTGACTTTTAGTTTTATGTATATGTGCACCCCTAAAAAATTTTTTTTTTGTCATTTTAATTACAAAACTATGTAGCGGCTAACAAAATACACCTATCCTCAAAATTTTATTCAAATACACCTTATAGTTTTCGAGTAAAATGCCTGTGACATACGGACAGACGGACAGACGGACAGACGGACAGACGGACATGACGAAACTATAAGGGTTCCGTTTTTGCCATTTTGGCTACGGAACCCTAAAAAAGGTCCTTAGTCTATGGGAAATGATTTCCTGCATATAAAGTATCCTATGTCTTTCTCCGACATTCAAGCTATTTAGCGTAATGTATGAAAAATTAGCTTCGCACTATTCACTCTTATAGCTTCAAAATGTCCTTCAGAAGGGCAATGTCCTAAACGTTACCCACGCGTATCGCCCAATGATACGGGTTCACACTTTCTTAACAAAATCGTCTGCACACTGGCCGTTTCTATTGGTGGATGATGTAAATGGCAAACGCTTTGAAGTGCATTCGAAAATAACCCTATAGAGTTGTGAACCCGTAGCGTTGGGCGATAGTACTTGTTGAATGAGCGGGCGATGAACTTTTTTTTTATTTAGACTTCAATTAAAGTCGATACCTACCGTCGTTCCGGCCGACGTATGAAGAAAAGTAAAAAGCACCAGTGCAGTGCGGAAAAATTACTTTTCGCACGTTACACAGCCACGAAACGTGCCATTGTTTTGAGCAAATGTATTCAAGACACATTTTTAACAACAAAGCAACAACAACAAAGCAACTTTAATACACAGAAGAAAAAATAGCCTAAAAACTACAGGGTGATTCTGGAAACGCAATCAGGTATCACACTTCCGAGTCAATAATTGATCGACATTTTAATGCAATAGTATTTGTGTAATATTTCAGAAAAGAATTACCTACTTAAAATTCAAGTCATGGTCACCTTATTGGTTTTGACACACGCTAAGTATATGAGTGAATGACATTGTAGTATGTTTAATATAGTTACTATGTAGGTAGTTCTTTGTACGATTAGGATATGAGGGTGGCTTGGAAATAAATCAGTGTTGAACCTAGCAGCTTGCGTTTCACTTCATGGTGACAGCGGTAAAAATATTAATAAATAAATTACATTAAATGCATAAAAGTTCGCGATTAGTGTTTGTAACATACTTTCTTAATCAGTGTTTGCTAGTGTGTTACGTGTAATATGGAGCACGCTCGTCCTCCGCCGGAATTAAATGTCGAGGGCAGCGCGGCGGCGCGCGCCGAAGCATGGAAGAAATGGTGGAAACAATTCTCGGTGTTTTTAAAAGCATCGGGTGTGAACAAAGAGGCGAAGGACGTACAAGCGAGCCTGCTGGTCAACCTCATTGGCGCCGAAGGATATGAGATCTTTTCTACGTTCACGTATGCCAAGGATGAAAGTGCCGACGATATTGTTTGTGTTAAGCGGAAGTTCGATGATCACTTCGGTACGAAAGTGAACGTAACAATGTCCCGGTTTAAGTTTTTTACACGCACCCAGAGCCCAGGTGAAACTATTAATCAATATGTGACAGCATTAAAACTGCTAAGTCAGGGCTGCGAGTTTGAAACTTTAGAGTACGGACTCATTCGCGATCGAGTGGTCTGTGGTATTTCGAGCAACGTAGTGAGGGATCGTCTGCTCAGGGCGGACGGTCTGACGCTCGCGAAGGCGGTGCAAATATGCGAAGCGCACGAGATGTCCACAGAGGAAGGTCGACAAATCGAGCAAGCTCAGGCTTCGACATCGTCAGGTTTCCAGGTGGACGCGGTCTGGCGCGCTCGCGGGGCGCGCGGGCGCCGGGGCCGCGGCCGGCGCGGCTCGCGCGGCGGCCGGCCGGGTGCGCGCGCGCAGCGGTGTTCGCGCTGCGGGAGCGGCTACTGCGACCCCGCCTACTGTCCGGCGGCCAGCGCGGTGTGCTATGTGTGTGACATGCGCGGGCACTATGCTAAAGTATGCACCAAGCGAGCTAAGGGGGATCGTGTGGACTATGTGGCGATTGCTGAGGATGACTCCGCCGAGATCTCGGATGATGATGAACTGTACATTAATGTATTAAATGTAAGCTCTGTAGGAGATCGGTTGAAACCTATCGAAAAAAATGTCACAAAGGAATGGAATGAGTGCCTATATTATAAAGGTAAGCCGCTTAATTTTAAATTGGATTCCGGTTCAATGTTGAATGTTTTATCGAAATCTGAATATATGTCTATGGGTTTAAATATAAATGATTTAGTTCCGTTCCGTAAACGAGTCTTTTCATACACGGGTAATTCGGTGCCTATAATCGGGGAGTGTGAGTTGGGTATTGACTATCAAGATACTAAATACAGGATAAAATTTGTGATAGCGAACATGAAATGTCAAAATATTTTAGGTTTAGACAGTTGTGTAAAATTAGGCGTGATTCAACGTTTAGATGTCTTGAATGTAGATGATTATAAGGGATTATTTAAAGGTTTGGGCGAGTTACCAGGAACGCATGAAATAATAGTAGACCCAAATGTACCACCAGTAATTTGTCCAGTACGTAGAATACCGTTAGGTATGAAAGATAAATTGCGTGATGAAATAACTAGAATGGAAAAGTTAGGTGTTGTGCGAAAAGTAAGCCATCCCACTCCATGGGTCAATGCTATAGTCGTAGCTGCCAAGAAAAACGGGGATATCCGAGTATGCTTGGACCCGTTACACTTGAACCGAGCCGTGCGGCGCGCGCACTTCGCGCTGCCGACGGTGAGCGAGCTGGCGGCGCGCCTACGCGGTGCGCGCTACTTCAGCGTGTTGGACGCGCGTTGCGGGTTTTGGATGCTTAAACTCAGCGATGCCAGTGCAGACCTCTGCACTTTTAACACGCCATATGGTAGGTACCAGTTCTTAAGGCTCCCGTATGGAATCAGCTGTGCACCAGAGATGTTCCACGCGAAGGTAAGGCAATATTTGGAAGACTTGGAGGGGACCGACTCCTTTATCGATGACATAATTGTCTGGGGGTCTACTAAAGAAGAGCACGATATGAGGCTTCAAAAGTTATTACAGAGAGCAAAAGATATAGGTATTAGATTTAATCGAGATAAATGCAAGTTCGCAGTCACTGAGATCAAATATTTAGGTCACGTGTTTGACCAACGAGGCATGAGGCCAGATGACGAAAAAATTAAGGCTATAATTGAGATGCCTGATCCGCAGGACAGAAAGGCGCTGGAGCGATTTTTAGGTATGGTCAATTATCTCTCCAAGTTCATACCTAACTACTCGGAATGCGTAAAAATATTGAGGGATCTGATGAAAAAAGACGTAAACTGGACATGGGACAAACAACACTCGGAAGCGGTAAAAGTGTTAAAACAAAAGATCTCGGCGGCACCAGTTCTAGCGCTGTACAGTGAGCATCAGCCAATGGTGTTGTCCGTGGACTCGAGTGCCGTGGCGCTGGGCGCCGTGCTGCTGCAGGGCGGCCGCCCTGTCGAGTTTGCATCACGCACGCTCACCGACACGCAAACACGATACGCACAAATTGAGAAAGAGATGTTGGCAATCGTGTTTGCGTGTGAACGGTTCCATCAATATATATTCGGGAGACGGGACGTGACCATCCAAACAGATCACAAACCGCTGGAGGCCATTTTCAAGAAACCATTGTCTGCTGTACCCGCACGCCTTCAACGAATGAGGTTGCGGTTGCAAAGCTACAGTTTCCAAGTAATATATACACCAGGCAAGTATATGTATATAGCTGATACGCTGTCGCGGGCAGCATTAACGGAACTGATGCATGAGCGGATGGCCGATGAGATGGATGCGCAGGCGTGCTTTGTGTTAAGCCATGTACAATTCAGTGATAAAAAAATAGACATGGTAAGGGAACATGTGGCTAGAGACAAACTGACTCAGAAGCTAGTACAGTACATTATGTACGGATGGCCTAAAAACAAATACGAGGTTGATAATGATCTGAGAATCTTTTGGCCATATCGAGAGTGCATACACTACGAGGAAGGTATAGTGTTAAAAAGTGATAAGGTTTATATTCCATACTCTTTACGTGCGGAAATGTTAAATCGCATTCACGAGGGACATTTGGGTATCGACCGGTGCAAACGACGCGCGCGTGACGTCATGTTCTGGCCGGGCATGTCGCGCGACGTGGAGGACGCGGTGCGCGCGTGCGCGGCGTGCGCGCTGCTGGCCCCGCGACCGCCGCCGGAGCCGCTAGTGCCGCATGACGTGCCGGACGAGCCTTGGTATAAGTTAGGCTCAGACATTTTTGAGCTCAACAAAAAGTATTATTTAATACTAGTGGACTATTTCTCCAATTATGTGGAGGTAACCCAATTAAAAGCAATTAATAGTAACTGCGTAATCGCAGCTATGACCGAGCAATTTGCGAGACACGGAAGTCCGATAGAGTTGATAACAGACAATGCGCCGGCGTACGCTTCGAGAGAATTTAAAAAGTTTGTGCACATGTGGGATATAACTCACATCACGTCTTCTCCAATGTACCCGCAGTCAAATGGAAAAAGTGAACGGGCAGTGCG
Source organism: Epinotia nisella (assembly GCA_932294315.1). Classification (NCBI taxonomy): domain Eukaryota; kingdom Metazoa; phylum Arthropoda; class Insecta; order Lepidoptera; family Tortricidae; genus Epinotia; species Epinotia nisella. Next base: position 7,937,455 of record OW028696.1, on the reverse strand, counting down.
TACAGTCAAAAAAACCGGCCAAGTGCGTGTCGGACCACGCAAAACGAAGGGTTCCGTGCCTATTAAAAAGGTCGTATCGTCATAGAAATCTTACGGCACTTACGTCCTTTTCTTTGAGGAAGGCAGTTTTTCAGCAATATCTGGAAACCTTTCATCCGATCTTGTTCAAAACAATTTTCGGTGAATGAACTTAATAAGCGCTGTGTCCATGAATTTTTTCATATTTTTAAAATACACCGTTCAAAAATTAGAGGGGGGGGACAGAATTTTAGTGACTTTCGGGGCGATTATCTCCGACCCTATTCACTTAATCAAAAAAAATGTTAAGAAACCTTATATTTATTTTGAAAGGCCTATCGATTGATGTGCCACACGGGGGGTCACAATGAAAAAAAATTTTTTGACTTTTAGTTTTATGTATGGAGTGCACCCCTAAAAAATTTTTTTTTAGTAATTTTAATTACAAAACTTTGTAGCGGCTAACAAAATACACCTACCCTCAAAATTTTATTCAAATACACCTTATAGTTTTCGAGTAAAATGCCTGTGACATACGGACAGACGGACAGACGGACAGACGGACAGACGGACAGACGGACAGACGGACAGACGGACATGACGAAACTATAAGGGTTCCGTTTTTGCCATTTTGGCTACGGAACCCTAAAAATGATTCAGAAATGTATCCTATCGGGCCAAGATTACCATTTAGGATTACTAAATTTTAGAAGTACGCCTAGGGATGGAATAGATTCTCCAGCTAAAATATTAATGGGAAGAAAGATTCGCACACGTTTACCAATGTATCAAGAAAGGGAAGCGAAAACTGATTATTTTAAAAATCACCAGTCCATTTTAACTAAACAGTTGCGACAAAAAAATAACTACGACCGAGTAACTCGAGATCTCCCACCACTACAAAATGAAGATGTTGTAGTTGTAGCCGACGGTCTAAAGCGTGAATTTATGAAGGTGGTAAGTAAGGCTTCCGAGCCCAGGTCTTATATTTTACGAGACAATGTCGGGCGAGAATTTCGTCGTAACCGTCGTCACATTATTCGACGGCAAAGACCGCGCACTCCCACCGGTAACGCGCAAGGCGTTGCTGGCGGCGACGTGCCACCCAGCACGAGCACGAGCGCTAGCGCGGGCACGAGCACGCGTGACCCAGTAGCTGACATGGTACCCGCTCCGCCGCCGCCCCCCGCGGAAGGTCCATCCGCGGTCCTCGTGGCCCCGCCGGTACCAACCCCTACGGTAAGTGTCCCGACAGATCTGCCTAGTTCCAAGCATACTGGGATACCCACTGGCCCTACAACTAGAAGCATGGCTCGGAATATACAGGCTAAAATGCCTGAAATTGATTAAATAAAACTAGGGTTTAGGTACTTTAGAAGACATTTTAACTATTTGAACCAAAATCAATAGACAGCTCAGAAAGATCAGAGATTATTTTTATATACTATATAAATAATGAGATTGCTCGTTTCGTGCATTAAGCTGTACATATTAATTAGAATTCATGTAAAACGTAATGCACATCATTGTATTAGTCATTACATTACTTGGACATCAACTAAAAAAAAAGTGTCAACATATGAACAGCTGTTAAAACTTAATGTACACTGAAGTGTACATTAAGTTTATTAATAATTGAAATTATGAACCGTACGTACAACACGTAGAATGCAATTATGTAAGTCAGTGCAGCAGCACATCATATACGTCCTTATGATCTTAAAACGGGCACCTTACTTTAGCTGATAAGAATATGCAATACTCAATAAGGTCACGGCACTGCAATAAGGATCATAATTGTTCACACACGTTGCCTCTGTTATATTTCACCAAATATAAAATGATGTTTAGAATTAGAATAATTAGATGTAAGTAGGTACCTCCAGGTAACCTTAGTTTTTAATGATACTCGAACTTATGCTGTTTGTTTGGCAACAAACAAACAGTTACATCCTTGCTTTCTGCAATATACTTTATCTTGTTGTTAAAAAAAAAAAAAAAAAAAAAAAAAAAAAAAAGTATCCATTAGGTGTAAGTCAATAATGTAAGGTAATGTTTGGTATCAATACCATTAATATGAGGAGGAAGATGTAGTATGTTTAATATAGTTACTATGTAGGTAGTTCTTTGTACGATTAGGATATGAGGGTGGCTTGGAAATAAATCAGTGTTGAACCTAGCAGCTTGCGTTTCACTTCAGACATAACGTGGTGTAGGGTGACCAAATTGTGTGAAATAATATTTTTTATCATCTTGTTTACTGCAATAAAAAAAAATATCGAAACTAGATTAAGTCTATCTTCCGATCCTTCATCAAGTCTGATCACGTTTCCTGAATCACCTAGTATAACATCGCTTATCATACGGGGCAGCTCTAAATTCTGTTTTACTTATAGTCCAATAATCGGGCAAGTCGTGGGTTCATATCCGGGCCCACTCGGAAACTTTGCTCATATTTACCGATCCCCGCGAAGTTTAGTTCGGGCAAGTCGTAACATGTTGATATTTGCCGATAAAGGTGTGCTCTGGTGGAAATTATTAACGTACTTGGGAGTTTGGGTAACGTTACAGTAATACTGGTATGGTATCATAAATACATGTGAATGTTTAGTTGATTAATAATATTAATATTGAACATGCTTCGGTGGATGTGTGGGGAGGCGAAAGACCAGCATTAGTAACTCGGGCATCCGCGACACCCTCGATGTGACCGTGACATTACAAATAGGTAAAGTATTGTATGTATGTAATCTTGTACCGTACACACGAAAAACCTGAAATAAATACTTACAAAACAGGTTATACAGATATAAAGGCGAAGTTATTCCTGTAAGGGATCTCTTCCAGTTAACCTTTAAGCAATTGAGAACAGGAACGAACGGTAGTCAAACAAACAATAAACAAGGACATATTGTCTCGTACAATGAGATATGTAAAAGTCATAATTATGCGATATTCTTGCAATTGAGCATTTCTAGAAAAAAACAGGTAAATTAAGGGATGAACATACTTTTAATTTTTTCTTTTGTTACCCATTTTGTTAGAAATTCAATATGAACTTTACAACTAGGTACTTAAAATAAATGCAGTTTATGTTATACTTCAACTTTCTTAATTCGAAGGAATCTCAAAGCATTTTATTAGAATATTACTAAAAAAACAAGGCAAAACAAAAGCCTTAATTGACATAAACTTTTCTAGAAATGCTCAATAATATAAAACATAACATAACATACGTTATCATCATATCAGCCCGACATAGGACTCCCTCAAAGAACCGAATGACCGGTCCTGCGCCACCCGCATCCAGCGAACTTCCGCGACCTTTACCAGGTCATCAGTCCACCTTGTCTTTCCACGCTGCGCCAACATTCGTTATAATACAGGCTATTTGGCAATATCATAAGATCATAATACGTTTATGTATACACAACACCTTTAATGAAGCCCTATAGTTTACCATCCGCCATAATACAACACACAACTAAAATTATAAAATACAATTTGAACCCTAATCCAATGAGCGATAGCTCAAAATCGGTCCATAGTCGTTCCAGATACGGTACAGTTACAGTCATTAACGCAACGTGTACGGAATGAGGGCGACTGTACTTTGTTAGTTTAGCCGTGTTGAGCCGGCTTCCTTTTCTATCGGTTTACGTATGCGGTGACGTTAGGGTTGGCTCACATTGTATAAACAATAGACTACCCATTTTATGTAGAAAACTCCCGTGAGAATCAGACACATTAAAATAATAGGATAATAATTATATAGATATTCGACATTAAATACGTGAGTGATCCGTTTTCATTATATTTTACCCATCTTATTTATAAAATTAACAGACTTCTGTTAACTATTTTTTTCTCTTTCACACATATCTTAATGCCAAAATGACAAAGACAAAAAAAAACGTTCATAGGTGAAGGGTGGAAAAGCAAAAAAATGTTTCATAGTTAAGAGCGTTTTAATTTAATCTACGATTTAACTTTTTTCAGTTTCGTAACGACAATTAACCATACATTTTATACGGGTAATTGCCGTTACGAAACTGAAAAAAGTTCAATCACGATATTGATGGACGTTTACGATAAGGGCATTATATTATTATTTATCAGTTGCCCCCTGCGGCTCCTTATTACAAAAAGCCTGAGACAAAATGCTGCTGATCTGTTGCTCCTCAATTACTTCTATGCAGGTACGGGTGTTCGTTTTTAATCCAAAAATATAAACTGGGGGGCCCGTTTGCTCCGTTTGTTTCTATTACCGGGTTTGGTATTCGAGTCAACTTTGCACTTATGGTGCAATTTAAGCATTCTAATGGCATCTATACATATGAACAGTGTAATGACTCGGCGATATCTTTCATAAACCATCTATTACATCAAATGGACATATAAAAATATGTAATGCATTATTTTGGATTCACGCTCTGGTCAAGCGGCCACATAAGCGATGGCGGAACTGTAATCTACACAGATCAGCACTATTTACTGATAGTCAACCAATGCTATTAGCGAAGGGACAAATAGTACAGAGGGACTCGTTTGTTCCCGCTACCGGATCCGATTATTGGACATTCTTGATACGGTCCCCGACTACTGTTAACTAGATTGTAAATGTAAACCTATTCTAATGCGATTCGATGTATCTACGTAATAAACGATTGTAGTACTTTTTGCCCGACTACGGCAGAGACAATATGATTTTAGCAGTGTGTTTGTATTTACATGTGTTCCACCATAGCTTTGAAGATACTTAACCGATTGTGATAAATGAGGTGTCAGTCGATTCGTAATTACGCTCTGGATATAGGCTACCTTTTGCAAAACTGTCATATGGTCTACTGGCTTCATAGACGAGATTACAACCAAAAATAAGTCTATCCACCCATTTGCTATTCATTCAGTCATCATTGGATCATCACCAAGGACGATTGACGAAATTGGTTTAACGCACCGTATCGACAAACCCGGACTTTGTTGTATGAAACGACAAATCTACGAGTAATACAACCCTAAAATTCGTACCATCTCATCGATCCAAAAGAGAAGCCTAATCCAGTGATCGGATTTTACGGTGCAACACGGCGGGATATCGAGTAGAAAAATTAATATGGACATGACTAAAATCCCGACGTCTAGTTTAAAAAATGGTTATTTCAACTAAAAACTGATTAAAGAAATCTAAGAATAATTTGGAAATACCTATTCAACGATACCCCACATGACATAGTTCGTAGACTTATTTTTTTATCTTTTACAGTATGGCGTCTGGTGGCCGTCATTTTGAATTTTGAATTATATTTCTAATTAGGCCGCTTAGGCTATTTGGCAGATCAGTTTTAAACAGATTTATTTCGCAAACTTTTATGTATAGTGAAATTAATTTATATCAATTGTTAAAATGTTATTGAATTTTATTTCATGTAATATAATCGAAATCATTGTCCTCCAAAAACAAATGTAAGTAACTAGTAAGTCCCGGAAACCCGGAGCATATCCATATAAACATAATATTTCGGGTCATTCACTCCGTGTTGCACCGGGAAATCCGATCATTGCTAATGACATTTCAAATATACTGTTGAAAATAAATTTGACCGACTTTGTCTTCATTGCTAACTTCAACAACGGAACAAAAGAATTATACGATCACAAATACGTGTTTTAAAAGTAAACAGCTAAATAAAACAGTACATGAAATGCGTTAGTAATAGCCCTTGCCGCTTTGGCTTAAGGTCGCTTATCGTACAATCTTAAGTAAACACCCACAAAAGTAAAACAATGTACATAATGCGGCTATCTTAGCTCTTACATCATTGCCGTAAGGTCGATAATCGTATAACCACGTATTATTTACGTGAATACGCGTAGCACGCAACAGTTGTTTGACTGTAGTTAATGCTACGAGCTACGCCGTAGCGACGCGTAGCAGGTGCGTAGCAACGGTTTCTACATAGCTACAAGGGGACCTCGAGTCTACGGGCCCGTGTGGAATATATCGTTCTAGCTCGTTTTAACGGGTATGTGTAGTGAGACGCAAGTTACATAACATATGAAAAGAGTATACTTAACACATTCAGTGCTAGGAACCCGATATCGGGTGCCTACGCCGTAGGCGCTTTCCGCTACATACGAGCGTAGCGCGTAGCGAATGTGGTAAGGACAAGTGACGGAACTTTGTTCAACACGCAATACATATAACATAATGCACACACAATAAATAAATATTAGGGGAAAATCTTACACAAATCTAACTAGGGGCTAGTATAGTAAGCTCAATAAGGCTTGCGTAATGGGTACTAGATATATTTAATAGATATAAATACTTAAATACATCGAAAACATCCAAGACTCAGAAACAAATATTCATGCTTATCACACAAATATTTGCCCTTACCGGGATTGGAACCCAGGACCTTCAGCTTCGTAGGCAGCGTCACTACTCGCTATGCTAACCGATCGTCAAAAAAAGAACGTCATTTTGATAAATATCGTGATATCGATATATCACCTACGGGTGGGTATTGATCAATATTTATAACATTAATATGGAAAAAATCTTTAATAAAATTTATACACGCCCGAACGAATGAAGGCCCAATATTATTACAACTGTACAACAAATCACGAATCTTTTTACTCACAGATCACAGTGTATACCATGGTAACCATTGCAACGGTGCACGGTGGGGTGACGCAGATAATCAATAGGCACGTGTGTATGACGTCATCCATCATAACACCCATCCATCTTTGCTTTCGATCACTGCTAGTGTCATATTGTATCGGTGTCGAGTGCATTAACAATACATAAACATCGATATTTCATACACGGAAGGGTAGCGAGGGGCTTTTCCAATTCAAAATACATTGTACGTCGGTACGCGTGCTGTAAATCCCACTTGCTGGTAAGAATAGAGGTAAATTTTTGTACTCATCACGGACGGTATTAAATAATGTCTTGATTTAACGCCCTTGCTTTCGGCGCGGTCGACTAAGTATGAAACCGGCTTAAAAAGCATTTGAATATTGTTAATGATTCATATCTGTCCGGCTGATACTTATTTTGTTTGTAGTTATACCAAAAGAGAGCGAAGATTGAACTACCCCCCTATTCTGTAACTTGTTTTGAGCTCACCTCAACGCTACCCACAAATATATCTTGACACTGCGGTGCGTAGTAACTAAGCGTAGGTAGAGGTCTAGTTTCGTTAAGCGTGACGCGCGGGATGAGGCGCATGAGCGCGAAGCGAATAAGGGCGACCATCCACAGCGGCGCACGGTGGGCCTCGCTACGCACGACTACGTTTGTGGCAATCACGGTCGAGAATTGGCGTAGTTTCGCCCGTTTCGTGGGTCCGTGGGCCTGCGTGTGCCGAATAAGGGCGACCATCCACAGCGGCGGACGGTGGGCCTCGCTACGCACGACTACGTTTGCGCACCAATCACGGTCGAGAATTGGCGTAGTTTCGCCCGTTTCGTGGGTCCGTGGGCCTGCGTGTGCCGCTGTGGATGGTCGCCCTAACAGCCCTGAGTGACACTAACATGTCGATTGGGCTCATAACTACTTAAATATAAATAAATATAGTGGGACAATTCACACCAATTGATCTAGTCCCAAACTAGGCAAAGCCTAGGTACTAGACAACGGATAAACATACTTATATAGATAAATACATACTTAAATAGATATTAAACATTCAAGACTCGAGAACAAACATTCGTATTCATCATACAAATATCTGCCCCGACCGGGGATCAAACCCGGGACCTCAAGCTTAGCTCAGGTTATCTAACCACTAAGCTATTCGGTCGTCAAAGCCTCAAAAACTTGTGAAATAAATGAATAAATTAACCAGTCCAAGTGGCAGTCACGTTGTGCCAAAGTTATTTCATTTGAGAATCTCCCACTGTTCCAAACTATAAAACCATAAATATAATATAATATTAGTAGCCGTGTCCTCACTGGATGGACCAACCACAAAGACCAGCGTTGGCCGCCAGCAAAGCCAGCATCATGCTGAGTTGGACCCATTTCGTGACACGGCACAGATTGTCTGTGTCTTGTAGTGTGTCAGGAATAAATGTTTGATTCTGATTCTAAATCTAATAACCCTCTTTGTCCTACAATCAAGAGAAATCTAACAGCATGGCGTACTTTCACAGCTGTGTAGTGCAAATCGTTTCAAACAAACAACATTAAACAAACTTATATTTTTTTCTCATCTCCCGCGCGGTACGTATAAAAAGTCTTGTATAGAAACATCACTTTCAAGCCCTACAAACGTTTTAATAAAATGTCTACCGATATTTTTCCACAGTTATTCAGGCGAGCGAGATCGCATCTATAGGAAAAAAACGGTTTTCCTTCCATTAAAAGCGCTCTTTGCATAAATTACTTGAAAGGCTTCTGTTTATGAATAAACACTAGTTTACGGGAAATTTCTTGTGAACGTTTTTTTTATGTTTCAGGGAAGAAATAAAAGGGAATGGAAATTGCGTAAAATGTTATTTGGGGAATGAAGACATATTAGGTAATTAAATTAACTACCTATAAAGGAAAAACTAAATAAACACATTGAAACAATTGCTCTTAGTTATTAATCTAGAAATTACCAAAATACCAATCGATCTAGACCACAATAAGATCAATAAGTTTTGTGTTACGATATGCATACTTATATTGATAAATACATAGAAAGCTTCAGACCCCATTCCATATAACATTAGATTTTTAACGGACAAAAGTAAAAATAGTACAATATTTCCCTTTGATATCCTAGAAACGGTTTCTTTGTTTATCCACGAGAAGCCTGTCAAAGGGAAATATTGTTTGCTTATTTAGATAATGAAGTGCTTTCCATAGATTTCTTTGCGTTTTAAAATGGTTTTCCTTGAAATCGCATGACGATTAACGCACAATGTTTCGAACCTTATATGGAAATTATGGAATAGGGTATATTTATGAATAATATGGGTATAAGACTCCATCCATGAGAGGGGGTCTGTGCCCAGCCATGGGGCGTATAGGTATAGGCTGATGATGTGATGTATAGATATCCCTATACCTACTTAATTCGATCCGGTCGAAGCACCAATCAAATCTTTAACATTTATTACCATTTACACCAACCGACAGGCATTTCACATTTACAATATCTTCGAAATATTATTTCAAGCCGCGGTTGCTGGCCGGCGCTCGGCTGTTTTCTATCAATTTCGCTGCGTTTCCACGTTGCCATCTTTTATTCATGGCTCGTTTATTTGTTTACGTTAACACTAATAGAGTGCATTTTTATCTGAACTGTATTATAGAGTTGCTTTACTATTCAGTTTGAGCGGTTATGGGTACGTTTACTTTCTAACGGTGGGTAAATATGGCACGAATACCGTGCCAATTTTGCAGTTGAGTTTCACTTACATCCGTCCGATTCCCGATAGCGTTTGAAAGTTAGAAAACTTATCTGCAATTTTAATTATATCATCTCGCCTTCAGCAGGGCATTCATCATCAGACCCTAGAACCTGCGCAAGTACGTTACGGTTTTAGAGGAATTTACGGTAGAGCTCACTGTCGAGGTTTTCCCGAGAGAGTACAGTAGGTATGGGGTTCTTCAAGAATAGGGTGTTTACAGATTTAAAGGGTCGGCGACGCGCATGTGTCTCCCCTGCGGTTGCAAACGACCATATGCTACGGTCACCGCTAGCTAGCTGTACCTACGCTTATTGTGAACGTGTTAAGAAAAAATATACATACTTAAAAAGTTGCAGATAACGTCAGTGATTAAACAGCCGTTAAATTATAAAGGAAAATTACGTACCATGTGAATCAACCTAAAGAATCGTCACCCAAATCATGATCACACAACACCGTTTCAAACTATCATCGAGGTTCACACATCCATCCGAGTTTCACAAATATCCGTCCGAGTTTCGATCGAGCACCGAGCAGAAGCATCGCAATTATTATAAATGCGAAAGTTTGGATGTTTGTTACTCAATCACGCTTAAATGGTTGAACTGATTTGCATGAAATTTTGCACGGAGATAGTTTATAGCCTGGTTTAAAATATAGGATAGTTTTTATCCCGGGTCTACGCAGACGAAGTAGCGGGCGGAAGCTAGAGCTCTATAAGCCATAAACTATGCGATTTTACTATAGACTTTGAGCAAGTTATCAAAATCATTACACTTTCCTTCCAAACCAAACCCAAACCACCATTTCAGACAACAGCGCACACAAATACGGTAAGCGTGAATACCAATCGCATGCTCGACAGCTGATCATCATCATCAATGGCCTTTAAGTCCATTAAAGACTATACAAGCAGTGTCAAGGAGGGAGACAACGTCTTCCATGGCTGTGTAATCCTTTTTTTTTCCTGGCAGGTGTAATTTACCCGCGACGAACAGGTGCCACGTTGATGCTTGACAGCTAGGCGTTAAATATATGAAGACACAGCTTCACATTCACATTCCCCCATATCCTTGAACCTACGCCGCATAATAGATAAACACGACAAGTCGTTAGCCTGTTATCATGCAGCGGCGTAAACCGCACGATCATCACTCATAAACCTCCCGGACTTCCCTCGGATAAGCTAACAGCTTCACGTCGCCTTATCTGAACTAGTTCCTAACTTCAAGATAAACTAGTGTGTTGTCGAGATAATAATGGTCCTAAACTGTGGTCTTGAACTCTAACCCTTCTTATTTATAAAACTTAAGAAGCCTTTGTTAAATGTGTTGGTCCCTTTCTCACAAACGCAATATCTAAGTGACAGATAAAGTCAAAGGAATTTTAACGGTTCTCTTCTTGGGCGGTTAACATGCGTCAGGGGTCAGAGATTAACACATTCACTCCCAGAAACCCGCCTAAGCGGGCGCCTACGCCGTAGGAGGTTTCCGCTACTTAGCAAGAAAACCACGGGATCGGCTACGAGCGTAGCGCGCAGCGATTCTTGGCAGAGAATCTGTGCTACTACAGACAACGCCGTAGTTCTACGAGCGTAGCTCAGCAGCGAATGAGTTATCTCTCCTTTCCAATCCTGCGAAATTCTGAAACGAGATTAACGCCCACTTTCATTCTATAAATACATTTCTAAGAACACAACCCCGGCTATTAACAATAATTATGTGGAGCATGAAGACCTTTGTTTCGCACTAGGTGCCCGCGCAGCTCCGCCCACGTATTACTTAATGGCAACCCATGCGGATCCACAGGGTAGAATATAGCACACGTCCATCCTGAAAAATACACATCACCCCATTTATGACGAAAAAAACCTTCAAAATGTTGTCTCGCTCTCTCACTCATGTTAGCTTGCGCACGGAAACATAACTTTTGTGAAAACGAATCATTATTTCGAATTTCGAAATAGTGAATGTTTTAGATTAATGTACAGGGTGTGGCCCGTAATAGGAGCAATAAATTAAAAGGAGGCTTCCTTAGAGCATCTGTAGTAACCCCTTTTGTGCATTTCTTTTCAATTTTTTTTAATTCGGAGAAAAATTGATCTAAAGTGATGACCTCCGAGTAATGTATCTTGGCACCACGAGATCATAGCACAGTAGTCAATGCAGATTTTGAGGTAACATCATGTAGTGAGTCATAATCGTTTTTGCATTTTTGTTTTCAAAAAATATTTTTGTGCTATTTTCAATTTTTGTCATTCTTTTTTTGTTTTTAAAATAAAAAGGTACTTTTGTATCACTCCAGAAGAGTAAAAAAGTACACTAAAACGTAAGTTGAAGAAAAAAAAAACATTTTTTTTTTCAATTAAAACATCTTAGAAATAATTAAAAAAAAAAAAAAATTTAAATTTTAAATTTTGAACTGTTTATTTCATAAAAAAAATACACAATAATTACAGTCTTAACTTCTAATCTTAAATGTAAATGTCTGTTTGTATGTTAATGTCTTAATTGCTCACAAGCTTAATAATCTACCGTTTAATTTATTGCTCCTATTACGGGCCACACCCTGTATATTATTATTTACCTTTCAGCAATCTGCAGACTGAATAAATGTTGATAAATCATCTCTTCGACGAAACTTGGGAAAATATATTTCAAACCAAAAAATCAATTCATAATAAATCATTTCGATACACGTAATAGTGAGACGGCAAATAAATCTAGCCACATTTGGCAAAGGCAGTCTGGCGGTTTTTTAACTGCGATAAATGCGTGCTATTATTTGATATTTTCGCTACGATGAACATGAAAGAGAGCATATTTCAAGAGTCTGGGTTTCTTAATAACCGTCATTTTCAGAATTTTCTCTTAGAAAGTAAGCTTATGGCTGCATGTGTCCCTAGCGATATACAGGCACACATTGCTTTAAAATCTTTATCGTGTGTTGGAGAATTTAAACACCTCTATTTTACTGTAAAATTGTGGTAACTTTTCTTAATAAAATTACCGGTTAATTTCGATACGACATGACATATAGTATGACATACATAGATGATGAAAGAACAAGAAAGGTAGGAAAATGTGGGGAGTTATAAGCAAAGAGGTAGGCCAAGAAAAATGTGGGTGGATAGACTTTATGAGAGACAATATGAACTGGAAAAATGCGAATGATGAGATTAAGATGATAGAGAGGTGTGGAAGAAAAAACTACGACGACGACCCCAAGTAAATAGGATTTGCTTGCCCTTAGGCAAGCGAATTGAAGTCTATCATATAAACCGAACTGTGCTTAGTATAACGATTTCACAAACAACTTTCATACTCTATCATCGTCATCATCATCATATCAGCCGAAAGACGTCCACTGCTGGAAATAGGCCTCCCACAAAGAGTGACACTCGCGACCTTTACCAGGTCACCTTCACCTTGTGGAGGGGTCTACCCACGCTGCGGCTTCCGGTACCGTTGTTCATGAACTAAACAAATATATTTCTCCTTCCACTGTTTAGGGTCCATATTAGGACCCACTAAACAAAGGCCTTCCCTCTTTTCCGCCACTCGCCACTCCATCTACTTTAATCACAGTGTATTTTAAAGAAGGAATAATCGTCACCATATTTCAGTCGATAAAACTAGGTATATCAATATAACTCACGACGTCGCACATTCGCGCGAACATCGAAGTATGATCGATTGGCGGTACAGCGAAAGTTCCGAGACTGTGGCAAACTTGCCAACTTGTGTGACAAATTACCCTACCGCAACATCGCAGTCTGGAGCTAGACTTACTTAATGTGGACGTATCGATGTTGAGAATCATGGCGAATGAGGTCTATGTGACTCGACGTGTGGGTTTAGTAGCGAAATTATATTCATTAAATTACCATACCGCAACAGTCTGGTTCCTAGACTTACTTAATGAGGGCGTACCGATGTTGTGAATTATGGCGAATATGATGTATGTGATTCGACGAAATGATTTAAACATATAGCTTTGATAGTGTAATTACATTCTAGCGCGCTTAATCTAGGGTTATAGGCAGTGTTGGAGGTATGAGGCGACAGCGTGCGGTGAATGTGATTTTGATATCAAGCCAATAGACCGCGTCAATTTGAACTTATGGGTAAATAATCTAGATTGGACTAATTCACAACCTTTACCAATGGTGAATGGATCTGCATGGTTTGCTGCTATGTTTGTGTAAGTATGTGTGTAAGTGCTAGCAAACATATCATTACAATAATTATGACTCTTCCTAAATAAGTAGGTAGTTACTTAGCCTGTCTACTTTTTCTTGAAAATTTACCAACTTATCTATCTTCTGTATCTATTTAAGTATGTATTTATCTGTATAAGCATGTTTACCCGTTGTCTAGTACCCATAGTACAGGCTTTGCCTAGTTTGGGGCTTGAACAAATTGGTGTAAATTGTCCCACTATATATACATATTTCTCGTAACTTGTCATAGTTTTGGCTCTTAGGTCCAGTCCATACATACATATAAGGTTTATGACAATATTATACTCGTATACGAAACTTTATTGTCAGAAGACAACAAGAAAAACTTTATTGACCCCTAATACTGCCGTTATGAACGAGTTGATTCATCGGATATCGAAGAAATACTAATAAACCCGTCGCTACTTTACTTATAGGTAGGAACAACAAATCGTGTTGAAAACTCCATCAAAATGTTATTGGAATTTTCAAGTGGAAGTGCCGAGGCCCGTCTACGTAAAGGGAAAACGTGTAAAAAAACTGCATATCACGGATCAAACTCCCGGCAAGTCTATTATAAAGCATTCAACAATCTTCGAAACAAAGAAGGCGAATAAAACGGTTTTTAATCCGAATGAAAGAAGCTGCGCTATGAAAACCGATATAAAACTTGGGTAGGGATCGCAATGGAATTAGTGAACAGTACATTGACTCTAACCACGCAGTTTCCATGGTAACAAGATGGCTTCGAATGCATAATGTATAGAAGCGGCGAGAAGTCAATTGAGTCAGAAGTCAATGCAAGCCAATGCGACTATATTTGAATTGCTTTCAATGTGAGCGGACTGGGGTAATGTGGTGTGGCTGTAGAGTGGAATATTTTGCATGTGCCGTAATGCAACATCTTTGTGGTAAGATATTGCATACCTTCATCACGGGGATACATTCATTGCATACGATTTGGCTACGCATACTACTAAATACATACCCCACAGTGCGACCGTTGGTTCATAAATTTAGCATAAGTGCATTTTCAAAAATTCGTATACCCAATTAAAGTGAGTTGTTAAACAAAAATTAACTCGGTGTCAGTTTTGAGATGACAATTAAGTTTTTAAACTAAGCTTATAAGGTATTTAAAATAAGCTTGTCTTAAAGTTAATATTTTCTTTTCAATTCATAAATGATATACGTAAATACGTTATTTCAATGTGAAGCAGGCTTATTTTCACCTAATTTGTATGCTTACTTTTCGTCATAGAACTAACACGAAGTAAATTTTTGTTTAACAACTCAAATAAAAGTTGTAATAGGATAGCATTTAGACTCTATTCGGTCAAACTGAAACAATTAAGCAGACAGAAAATTACAAAAATGAACTCTTTCGGCTACTCTTGCACTACTGTCCCGCGGGCCATTCGTCTCTAATTACAACACTTGGAAAGAGACGAATTAGAAAGAGGCTTGTGCTAGCCGTATTCAAACTGTTAATGTCTGATCTAATTGTTTAAAATACTCAAGCAACGCACATTGTTGACATTGTGTTAATATTATTATTATAATATGATTTTTTTTTAGATCTTGATATAAATAGAGTTTTGTTTGACATGTTCATGCGAATTTATACTGTATTTTTTTATCATGAAAAAATTATCTTACCTTATCTAAAAACAAATGTAGTTTAAAGTGGGATCCATCGGTGGCAGTCGCCAAATACACATATGCACGTAAAATATTCAATAACTTGTGAGTGAAGTAGGAACTGCAGAATATATTTATTTCGTGTTCCTGCTATGAAACCGGCATAACTTGCTGCTGGTGGTACGTTGATGGCCTCTAACATGTCTGTTGATGAGACTTTGAATGGCTAGATTTATGTTGATCGGCAGATGGTTCTTAGTTTTTAAGTAGAAGGAAAACGCGTTAAGTTAAAAAGTTTTCATGAATGAACTAGCATAATATTTATGAGGTTTAGAGTAAGGAAACAAAAGATATTTTAATTTTTCTATGGTATATTTATTAACACGAACACGCTACACCCGAGATAAGTCATTTTACATGAAAATACATTAAAATGTGTTCACATTTCACGTAGGTACTCGCATAAAAAAATACAATGGCCAGGGTCTTTATACCGCAAATAAATAGGTACGAGGCGAGTTCATACACTCTTTCCCTGTGCGCTAACGCAAGTGGGAGCGCATGCACCTAGCTAGACTGAATGATGAAATGTCATCCGGGGTCATTTGGGGTTCTGCCAACCCGTAGGTATACTCGGTACAGTCGAGTTCATAAATATATGTTCAAAAATATCTAATATAAATAATTGCCTCCAACAAATGCAACCTCATGTCTTTAACATTTAAGTGGTGTTGACTCGTTTTTTTTTTCCATTGTCCGTGCACATATTTTCGAACTCAAGCGTACTATCAACAAAATTGTCCACACCATAACGCAATACCCGCAACCAACTCCCTGCACCCTAAACTATTCCAAAACGCCATCTCACAAAATCGAACTGCAGATAACGCCACACAAAGCTGTTTGTACGAAACTCCACTCACTGAACACAATCCAAGTTTACATTGGGAAAGTTGGTGTATATTTCACATTTCACGCCCTATGAGGTTCTGGACAGACGATAAAAGTTGCTGGCGTGCCTTTGTGACCGCAACTTTGGATTGGGAATGTCTGAGTTCACGGATATTATTACTGTTGGAGTAGTCAGTAGAAGTTCTGTTTGATTGGGCCAAAATCTAACACGAGTATAGATTGTAAGCTAGGTATATCGTTGTCAGGTGTATTGCACATTTTGAAAATAGAGCATAATAGGCAGTATTTTTGTAGTATCTACAAAGCCCCAGCTCCCCAGCCCAGATACGGGGTGTTAGACTCAATGGTCACAGGCGGTAATCTACGCTTGTGTAGACACAGCAGATTACTGCGCACTGTTCCAACAGATTGTGTATGGTATCGTGTCTCGAGGCATGATGCGGGAAATCATGTCGATCTAGAAACTAGACAGGATCAGACAGAATTGATGTGATTGATTCGATTTGAAATTATGTTTAATCAGTCTTCAATCTCTTCAGTTAAATCCTTATCTCAAAAATTCTGTTTGGTGAGGATAATCATCAAGGACATCGCCTCAAACGCCCGAATATTAACGCAGCAATATCGAACAAATAACGCTATGAGACATGCTAATATGTTGCTTAATCGTGCCTATTTTCGCGCAGCTAGCACAAGACGCGACTTGTTCTAGCGGCGTCGATATTCAGAATAACTAACTACATAATCATGTATTGTATTACAATGCATAAGCAGCAACAAATCCGTCACTTAGTTAGCGATCATTCAGCGTTTACGCTACGAGCCCACAAAGGTGGCACGCCAGCCCAGATACGGGGTATTAGACGGGCAGTCAATAGTCAAAGGCGGCAATCTACGCCGGTGTAGACACAGCAGATTACCGCTTATTGTTCCGACAGATTGTGCGGTGGTGTTCCGAAGCGTGCGGGCAATTGTGGCGATCTAGACAACGTCAAACTGGACAGCCTTTATGTGAAGGATGATTCGATTTCAAATTCAGTTTATCGAGCGAAGGGGAACGTGCTGTACAAGATATCTATCGGCAACCTCAAATCCCTTCTTAAAGAACATTATTTGTCTCTTATACAAAATCTCTTACATACTCGTATACACGGTGATTTTTAATCCGTGATCAGGAGCTGATTTCAATGGATGACGTCTCATGCAATTACATCACTGTTTAGTTAATTAAATTTAATGTGTTTGTCAATGTTTGGTCACCCTACATTTCTTGAAGTTAAATAGGTACGTCAAATTTTCGCTTTGGCGGGAAATTTTGATAGGTCTTACGTCAATAAACTCTAACATATACTTGTCATGCATGTGACAATTGACAGTTTACTACTCTTAATTAAAAAAATTAAGAAGATTTCAATTTAATAGATTTAAACTACCGTTAGGGTGACAATGATTTTTAGTTATATTCCGTTTTGTTCAGAAAAAAAGGACGTTTGTTTTAGTTAACACGAGTTAATCGTGTTTGGCGTCAAATCCTGAATTAGGAAAATTGATTCCTGATCACGATTTAAAAATCACCTTGTTAGTAGATTCACACTCATGTGATGCACTCTGACGTGACGGCTCCTTGTGAGATCATCACGTCAGATAAGTATGCATCCTTAAGACTAGACTAGATATATGACTTACCACAGTGATTGGATAGGCGGGGTTGATGATGGTGTACAGGAGTATGTGATTGGGCCGCGCCGGCGGCTCCCGTTTGCGGCGGGGCTCGCCCGCCATGTAATTGTTGCCATTACTCTGTGGACAAATCAAAATCGTTGTTTAATTTTGAGTAAAACATCCATTGATTGACATTTAATTGTTACAGAATTGTTTTTTTTTAACGGCGCTCTTTTATAAACCGCGCTCCGTATGTCAGTATGCGGTTGTGCGACAGCCGACCTTAAGCTGTGTAAGAAGCGGAAAGATGCCTTCGTTGTCTAGCGCGCTTCGTATGTTGGCCCACCATAAGGATATGAAGAAGCGCAGGAATGCGCATTTAGGGGTCGTTCCCATCTTCCAACCTATCCAACTCAGGTTGCATGAACGACCCGCATTTCGTTTTTTGTTTATAATGTCAATACCAATGCACAAACACATATTACATTGCATAATCTCGGTACTACGGCACTAGCATGTAACTCCTCTGGAGTCGCAGGCACCGTAGACTAAGGGTACAATGAGGCAGGACGTAGGATTATTTGCCCCCATCGCGGTAAAACTAGTATGCACTTGCCACCATCACAACATTAGTGAAACGATGTTGTATGTTTCGTCACTTTCGTCATACATAGGTACATTAATTATCCCCTACTTATGTTTCTTAGGTCAATGACCCTTTGAAGGTCATAGTTGTCACTAGGAAATGTTGCGCCATAATAGGCGAAATAGTAACCCGATACAAATTCAGGCCAGTTTATATAAAAATTCTCTTAATTCTGTAAATGTTTATTATACAGATTGTTATACAAGCAGTCAGGTCACACTTTTACATAGTGACATCGTTTTTAGAAAAACGCTCTTTTGCATGAAATACTTCGTTTACGTGGAAATAAAGCCACGCGTACCAGAAAATTGCCAGAAAATAAATACATCACGAAAGTATGCGTTCCGTTATACAAAATACCGTCACATTAAACATGCCATGTTACATTTAATTGCTATGGGCGTGAGGCACTCGTGATTTACGACGTTCCATAAGTAAACTTCTATTAATAACCACCATTACGATGAAAACCGATTGAAATCAGGAAAAGTCGTAACACACTTGTTGCATCACAGGAATTTTAACTTTGTTCCGAACTACGAGAGTCTGAATTTCTGGGAGGGGTTACAACCTGACGCGACAGCTGACATTTAGTCACCAAAAGCTTTTACACATTTTCTTATTTACAAGAAATTGCGACTTTATATGCGATATTAAAGTCGAATTTGTAAAACAAGACCAGTGACATACGACGTTTTAAATTGAGCTCATTCTTTGCATGTCGGATGCAGTTTTAATGTTCCGATTTCAATTTTCTGCTCCTAATTTTCTCAGTGTCGTATTTCAAATGTTTTATTGCAATTTCGACTTTGCTTTATTCAAAATACAGTTCAGAATAAAGACAAAAGGAATGTGACATTTATTAGTTGATTTTCTGCAATCGTTCACTGATGCGTATCTTTTTACGACGAAAATGGTCAGGGTAAACCGTTTCTAAGAACAGAAAATGATTGAAATACGAGCGACGTCAAGGGGATTGCCAACTGAGACAAACTTATACGATGTTCTTATTTATAACAAATCTAAACCGTTTTTGTTCCTTTAAAGGTTATTTTTAGAACAGGTGCTAGATTGTTTTCATTTTAATAATGCATCAGCTTCCACTTACGTCAGAACATTTTTTTTTTATCTAGACATTTTATTCCATTTATTTCGCCATCCGGCAGTATCAACGGAGCTCCGCTGCGCGGGGGTCCTGTTTCTGGGCAGTTTGCTCTTCAGGAAACTGAAGCAACCAACTAACCTAACCTACCGAGTCTTTGTGTATGCCTTTCGTAGCAAGCCTATTTGATCTCAGTTCACAATTTTACGATTTGACATTGATAGTTTATAAACTAACGAAAAATAATGCGATAAATTGCGAACGGTTTTGACAATTCACAATTTTTCGACAGTTTATGATATCGCGAGCAAGATTATAAACTGACGGTGTTCACAATCTAACGGTGACATATGTAATATATATGTAATACAAATTAACCTACACTGCCTCTCTCTTAACGGTCCTATTGAAAAACATTTTTAACAACACTATTAAATTTAAACTGGTATACTCAATGAATTCAGTTTATATTTAAAGTTTCACATTTGATTTGACTTTGACATATTTAATTGGAAACAACCGATTAATCTCACAAATATACTTCGCTTCACAATGACTCAAATTTTAATTGAAAATCATCCGACCAACCACATACAAACACAGCACAGGTGTAGACACAACACCAGTCACACATGCCAAGCGAAATTCAATCTAAAATCAACGTCATAAAGACTGATAGTTACATAAAAGCTTTCCTCACTTAATATGTTCTTTCTTCTACCCTATCAATTATTATTTTCCCGCTTTCGATATGGGAACACGCGGCCGAAATTCGCGATATCAGGTTGCCAACTGAAACTGTTAAGGCACTGGTCCCACCGCCGGCGACAAGCGATGAGCTATCGGCGATTTTCTCGCCGAAGAAACGAACAAAAGATAATCGCTCCCGTGTAAATAAAAGAGCGAGATATAGTTCATATAGTTGATCGCGGTGTGAACAGCGAGCGATGAACTATAAATATATATCTCTCTCTTTTATTTACACGGAAGCGATTATCTTTTGTTCGTTTCTTGGGCTAGAAAAAAGTCGATAGTTCATATCTCACTAGCCGGCGGTGGGACCAGTGCCTAACGGTGCGATTTTTTTCTATATGAACTAGCCATTGACCGAAAGTTAAACAGATATGCGTGGATTGCAAAAAAATTGTACATAGTTAAGAACCTTAACACATTCACTGCCAATAATCGCTACGCGCTACGCTTGTAGCCGATCCCGTGGTTTTCCTCGTGTATGTAGCGGAAAGCGACCACGGCGTAGGCGCCCGCTAGCGGGTTCCTATAGCAATGAAAGTGTTAATCTAATCTACGCTTTAACTTTTTCCCCTTGTATAACGACAATTACCCATACGTTTTATATGGGTAACTTTCGTTACACAATAGAAAAAAGTTAAAGCATATATTACATTAACACATTCAGTGCCCAGTGGTAATAGGGGTATAGACTAAATTTTTTTAAGATGCCATTCGAACCAGTTGTTGGAGAGGAACAAATGGGAGCAACTACAATGAAAGAAAATAAATACCCAAAAAATTAAGACAAAGATTGGCCTCGCTGGCGGCAGAGCAAAACGCTTCATACTAATTGACATAAAAGTATGACATCAGAATCAATCAATCTTCAATATGTACTAATCGTTGTATGGAAATAGCTAGTAAATTGCTATTTCGGTCGCGAAATTCTGCGTTTAGGTCCATAGTCGCCTTACAATTTTGTTTCTGTAAAAGCGTAAGGATTCTATAGGTAGCTTTAAATTGACTCTAGGACAATAAAAAATGCACAATTTTTCTAAATTTTCGAGGTCCTTTAATTTATACCCTTTTGCAATCATTTGATGGTTTAGCAAAACTACGTTATCAATTTTAACATGACTCTACAACCCCATTATTTTGGCGCATGTGCCACCGAGACGAAAGGTCGCCATTTATCCCGATCGTGCGCCACTGCCCACACTGGTTAAAGCGAATACATTTCACAGAAAATCGTGAACTTCGGTTCAGCTCCATATTTTAATTTATATGGTACAGTAAACATGCTCTGAACTATTCGACAGTAAACTCTAGTACACATATATTCCGAAATTCCTTTGTTCTGTCGTAACCTTTGCCAAGTGGAACCTAAATTACAGCCAGTGTTTCGGGAAGTACAAAAAGGGTACTAAAAATCTATCCAGTTTTATTTCGTTTTTCTACGCACGAGTTTATATGACTTAACCCCTCGTGCCAAAGATTTCAACCAATTTTTTTTTTACAACTCAAAGTCTTCATTTGATTCGACAATTTTGACATTCGCATACTCATGCACATTTATTGAATATATTTTAAAATATTACATGTCAAGATATTACAATTATTAAACGATTTAACACACATACTAGGAGTAAACATCTTCTAGGTATTTTATATGTTTATTGACCGTAAACTCAATGGATAGATCCAACGAAAGACAGCTGTAAAGCCAGCATCATGCTGAGTTGGGTCCATTTCGTGACTCAACATAGTTTCACTATTTTCTTTGTAATCTATTTTTGTGTTTCACGAATATATGTGTGATTCTGATTCTAATAATGTCAAGTCATGAAATCTTTAAAAAAAATATACCTACCAAGGAGCAGCTCTTTTAGTGCACATGACTAATGAACTACTAGTAATAATACTTTTGAGTACAGTCAAGGTCTTTAATTATTGAGCCATTTAGGTGTCAACTAATTTTGATTTTTTAGTAGTTAAGCTATGAAGTGGCCAGTATGAAGTGAGCTCTAAATGGCTCAATAATTAAAAGTCTGTGACTGTACCGTCATTTCTTCTGGATACCATAATCAGTACTCCAATTTCCAAAATCAGTAATAACAAAATTTTGAGGTTCGATATAAGAAATACCAGCGGGCCTAAGATGGTTGCCATTTTATCACTTATCGTTGTGGAGAAGACACTCGTCACTCTCGCACTCGCATACTTGTCAGGCCCCGTAGCATGGTTGGCCTTGTCACGCGATAGGTGATAGGAAAGAGCGTGCGTCACTGGCTGACACCGTTTGATAGAACGAGACGACGCTCTTATCTTGTCACTTGTCGCGTGATAAGGCCAACCATGATACGGCTCCAGGAATAAAATGTCAACCATAATGCTACGCCCTCTGCTTTTAATAATCTAAATCATCTAAATTAAATAATTTACACTTTGAGAACAGAACGAGCGAGTGTAGTCAATCATCGTCATCATCAAAATTAAATTGGTATGTCTCAGGTAGACCCCTGGAGCCGTAGCATGGTTGGCCTTATCACGCGACAAGTGACAAGATAAGAGCGTCGTCTCGTTCTATCGAACGGTGTCAGCCAGTGACGCACGCTCTATCCTATCAGCTATCGCGTGACAAGGCCAACCATGCTACGGGGCCTGAACAGTTTGTTAAAGATGAATACATCTCATGCTCATTAATTCCTAGTAACACAGCCATTAGTAAATCCAGAGCTCTAATTATAGGTACAACACGCAAATAAGCCGTCACGACTAATATACACTAGTTAGCAATTAGAGAAAATAATTATGACATTAATGTTATTGGGTACATGCACAGCATTACTTTATGAGGTATTTAAATTATCCATAAATATACTTTGGTGGCTAGTAATGTTTTAAATTGCATTGGAATCAGTGTGTTATTTGTAGCCAATCAGTTTATTCGTTAATTATAAATTTTCAACAACTGAGTTACATTTTATAGTGTGCTTTTAAACCATTTTCATGGCACGACCTTTAGTTAGTATGGATACATATTTCGCGCCCCCACCCGCCGTTGTAAGAACAACGTTGGAAGAAAATAGAACGTAAGAAAGTTTTATTTTTTGTTTTACAAATATCCAACCCTCAAGTGCTTGCGACACGGATTGAAAAACACGGTAAGTATACATATCTGGTATGTAACGGTCAAGCATAATTTACAATGAATGCAAATAAAAAAAAGTGAGCTGAACTCAGCTTTCTTCATACTACATTTTGTACTCCTTAGGGCCTCAGAAACACGTGTTTAAGATTATTTGGAATCCTCCCGAGGCACATGAAGCCCAACTGCACTTAGGTCCCTTTTCCTGGAGAGCAACACATATATTCAGAGCAACGTCGCGTAGTTGCAGTATCCAAGAGGCGACCGGATGGCTCGCCGTGTTTGAGTTCCCGAAGTGTTGTGGAACCGCCCCGTGCAACCCGAACTGAGCCAACTTGGCCTCGGGCGGAAATAGGGAAAATGGGTCGTTCTTCTTTTCGACCGACAATAGCCTGTCCTTCGTCTTATTACGGCATCTCATTTGAGTAATGATGTTTACGGTTTTATAATGTTCGAATGAACGTCCATATTATTATATTAATTAGTGATATTTAATATTTCACTGTCTCTAACTAGCATTTTTTTTAATGTTTTTTTTTCGTAGAATGCCGTGACAGAGTGGTAAACCAAAATGTGGTCCCCACTGAAAGAGTCCACTTTGTCACATGTTTTTTTTTTTAGAAACCAACCGTAAATAAATATTTATATTGGCCAGAAAGGAAACTTTAATTAGTTCTAATGAAGAAACCTATGCATTTTTTTTAAATCGCACTTCAAAACCACAATTTTCGATAGTTCAAAAACCAAAAAAAACAGAAAAATTTTGGTTCATTGTCGGTAAAAAAGAAGAATGACCCAAATATATTCTCGCGAGGCAGCCGATTGAAACAGCAGTTGCCCGAAATCGTGTACGCTGTTTATATAATTTTTATGCTATCCCTCCTGCTGCGACAATTTGTTTTTTGCCATCAGACCTTCTAACCCAGAGGGAAATAAGACCTTCTAGGGATTGATAAAGTTACAGTACAGAACTGAAGCGAGCGCGTTCGAGAATTACAAAACTGATTTAAATTCAACAACGTTAAACCGAATTGGTCCTGAGAACTTGGAATAAACGAGAAACTGTAATTGCCAAGGAACCGTTAATAACTACAGTCATATTAAATCAACTGTGGCTTTATGTTGGAATATGCCTGAAGCGGTATTCCAAATTGCTTTTTGACATATCCTGACATCACTTGTGAGATACAGTCCGAGGGTTAATAGATCATCGGCGACGTCACCGCTTTTCTCAAAACTGGCTTTATGATTGTCATTTCCTCAGAGTTTCATAATAACATTACGTTTGAATTGAGTACCAAAACATGAACTATTATTGGGGCCATTTTACGGAAAGTACATAGTACATTCGTTTTTTTTTTTTAATTTTGATAAAATCGGGTTTTTTCTACTTAGAATCGTAAGCACTTTCGAATGTTATAGGAGAAGAAATCTGTCTTAAGATTTTTTATGACAGTCCTAAGCTTGTGTATGGTGGTAACGGAACGGAAAACCGAAAATTGTATGTAACATTTTGGACACTTTTTTCTCTTATTAGTTTCGACAGTGCTTTCGATTCCGAGTAAAAAAAAAAACCATTTTATCAAAATTATAAACAAAAAGGCGAGGGTATATTAGTTCAATAATAGTTCATGTTTTGGTACTCAATTCAAACGTAACGTTATTATGAAATTCTGAGGAAATGAAGGCCCTATTTTTCTACTTGCCTCATATCACTATATGTAACATTGCCATATGTCTACTTCATACTACCATCACAACTTACTCACATTCGCTGTCAAGAATCGCTACGCGCTACGCTCGTAGCTGATCCCGTGGTTTTCCTCGTACGTAGCGGAAAGCGCCTATGGCGTAGGCACCCGACAGTCGGGTGAGGCAATGATTGTGTTAACCCATTCGAGGCCACGCATCGTTACGTGTGCTACGCAGTAGTGCGTAGCTGCTTTTTTCCGCTCTGTAGCGGAAATCGCACGTAGAGGCATGACTCATATGTTGGGTCACTGGCCTTGAATGTGTTAACTGACACTCAAGATCCAGCACATAACCCAAAACGAATAATTTATTACATCAATAATGCATTCCAAAATATAATTCAAAATGACCGCCACAAAACAAAATTGGTCGACGGAGGAGTTGGTTCCTATCGAAAACTTAAAGCTATGGACCTAACAAGTACCTGAAAAAAAAATTGTGCTTTTGTCCCTCGTACTCTGCCCTACTAGGAGTCTACTCCACCGACAAGCCTTTAAAATTATATAGATGTTATAGCCACAAGTAAACCCATTACCAGTACAAAGACTACAGTGTAAGCACATTGTTAACGTGCAGTATTGCGAGTTACGACGCCAATAATTCGCCATTCGACTCGTATATGATCACCGAGATGGTGAGATCCTTTATTGGCTAATAAATACTTGAACTACACTGGTATTGTAAAACTTGGGACGTTCGAACTGCCGTTACAGTAAGTATTGTGGAAGAATGGATGGATTCCAATTGTATAATAGTATTATGTCAACGAATTTAAAATTTCATGTTTTTTAAGGATGTCGAGAGATGAGTTTAATAAGTGAGTTTATTTAACAGTATTATTATCAGTAGTAGTATATGTCAATTCAAGAATGCTAGGATGAATAGAAATTAATTTGCTTAATCACACAATACAAAATTGATTAGAGAGTATGACGTAATAGTAAAACGAAGATTAGTAATGTACGGCGAAATGTTGCACCTCAGCATAGTGGGGGGGGGGGGGGGGGGGGGGGGTGGCGGGGGGGTTAAGAACGACGGGAAATATCTATGTATTCTTGCAAAATCAGAAGAAAAAAAAACTTTATTGAAGTAAATATTCTTGAACCAAGAAATTAATTAGGAAGACTGTTCGTTTATCTCCATTGGAGCGAAATTATCTTGAGCCAACATTATGTCTCTGGGTTTGAGTGAATCATCTTAATTCAAGATGATATCCGCTTCATTCAAGATAGTGGCGGTGTTTTTAATTTATTTCTTTTTATCTGTGTGGTTATACAAGCTGATACGACAGAATGTCACACTTTAATAGATTACGTTTGATTCAGATTTCACATCAACTTTTGTGGCCTATTAACACATTCGCTATCGTTACGCGCTACGCTCGTAAATAGCCGATTCCGTGGAAAACCACGTCTACGGCGCCTACGGCGTAGGCACTCCATATCGGATTCCCGGTACTGAATACGTAAATTGTAATTGTAAATAAACCTGGGATTAAGCCTCGGTATTCATTTAGCCTAAAAATGGCATTCAGCAATTAAGTGTCGTCAAATAAAAAATACAGTTCCAACAAAAAATTTAAGTATAAACTTTAAAAAACGCGACTGTTACGAAACAGCTACGTGCTACGATGTTGTCGTAGACATGCCAGCGTTGCTACGAACCGAAACCGTAGTTAGCTACACTATTATTGAAGTGTATCAATCGATATCATCGTTCGGTGTACAGTCGACGTCAACGATATGTACATTATTCGCTTTAATTATAAGACGTAAAAGTGTAAACATGTCGTTGCAGTCGACTATACTACACATTCCTGACTTATGATAAATTGCATACAGAAGAAAATACGTATTTATGCATTCAACGTCTACAAATATTTCTATAATACAATTAAAATGTCATAAGTACGCTTTAAACACCTTACTATTACGCTCAATTCAATCATTTATTTACTAATTTAGTAGTAAACGGTTTTTTTTTTAATTTTGGCATTCAAATCTGAGTTGTCGTGGCCTAAAATGAATTATCATATCATTAATACAAACCGTTTGATAACAATCACGCTAATATTAAAATGGTATCAACATTAATGCACAACCTTATTTTCTTCTAAATTAAGCAAGAAGCTAACTCCACACTTTACGTAATAAAGACCTCGCAACTCTTCAAATCGGATTCAATCTTGTTGGTATAAGAATAGAGTTGAATTTATATTGGCTAGTAATATAGGAGATTGCCATAAGGCGCCAGTCAGGCGCGAAATTCAAATAAGGAACGATTTAAAGATGAGCTCTTAAGGCGAAGTTTGTTGAAACGTATGGATTAAACTTAGGCGGGATGGGACGATAGTAAGTGTTATGATTGCCTTAAGAAATTTAGTGAGGGTTTCAAGTTAGTTCAACAACGCTGGATGTAATTTGAAGTAACATTTTGGAGCATTTCGTTTTATTATAGCACACTTCATTGAACGTGGGAGCGAAGTGAACGAAGATCTCTGTCTGCTTCAGCTGGGGCCAAAATTCTTTCGTATATCTGTTTGTCCAGCTGGTCTCCTTTAATAATTATATAGTTTTTTTTTGTAAATTCAGATTTTGACTTTTTTTTTAATACACGATCGCGATTTCTACAGCTCACAGAGCCACTAGTAATTAAATTAAGCTAGACGCATATGGATAGCGTATTAAAGATAGATTTTTTCAAACATTTCTTGAGCCGACTAGTTAAAAAAGAAAATACAACAAAAAAACTGTCAAAAACTGTATCTTTATCTCGTCGCAATATTATTCGCAATACTATAATGATACTTAACAAACACGAGGAGCTGACAATCCTTAATGACATACCCGAAACTTAATCACTCATAAAGTTATCCGAATCGCACAAGCTTTCTCTGATGAATGAAGGAATGGGCTGTAATAGTACATTGTTTAACGAGGGCCGTAAGTGGAATATTGCTAACGAGAGTGTATCAGAAGCCCGACGCCGAAGGCGGAGGGCTTTTGATGACTCGAGTTTGCAATATTCTTACGCCCGTGTTATACACAATGTTTTTCATCACATTTGCGAGGAAATAAATAACAACAAAAGACAGAAAAATGTATGTTTCATACAGCAGCACCAATCAAAAATTGACAACTTCACTTCCAGATCAGTGCTAGTAGAGCGCGCAGTTCAATATTTCAACCAATCACAGAGCAGTATTCTTGCGGGGCGGGGCGTCGTGACCAACTAGATTTTTTTATTCAACCAATCACACAGCAACCAGATTTGCTTAAGCCAATCAGAGGGTTCTATTATTTAAAAAAAAAACCATAACGCCCATGGGCGTAATATAGCCCATTACAGCTCAGTACGCTTGCGTATAATAACACCATTTTCGAGCAAGTGTGATGAAAAAAATATAACCGCATTAAGAACCTCCTTTTTTGAATTCGATTAAAACTATTGTGTTTTATTTGTAGAATGCAATATTTTCTGTCCAATAGAATCACCTTGGGACATCAGAAACATCTTTAATTCATAAATTCACACATAAAGCCCGTTTATATTCAATGTGTGCTTGGATTTTATGACGGCGAGGGTTTTTACTGTACTGGTAATATTTTGTGTGTACGCAAATGAGACGGTATGTCAGGATTTTAAGTTGCAATCACCGTGTTAACAGTTACATAATATGTTATTATTTGTTTTCATTAAAGTAGTGCAAAAGTTAACAAAATCGCTGGTTTTTTTTAAATCAAAATGATCTTTCATTTTGATCGACTGTCTTCGCGAAATATTTAACTGCAAATACTATTATAACGTTCCTAATACAGAACATCAGTTTATTAAAACAAGATTAATTACTTTAGAAACAATAACTTGAAGTACAACTGTAAAAATAAAGAGGTCAGATTTTTCAACAAAACTGGCTTCCCCTTAACTGGAAAAAATATTCGGTCGCAAAGTAATCTATGCATTATCCAGTGTCTGCAAAAATTTCGATAGATTACTTTAACTCAGAGAAATCCAATTTATTATACTGGGTGATTTTGGGGTCATGGTCCGGAATGGCCAAAAGCGGATAAGATGGTCATACTGAACAACTTTTCTAATTTTTGGCCATTCCGGATCATGATCCCAAAATCACCCAGTATATATTTATTATAAAGAGGAATAGGATTGGTCGCTTACTATGGGCCTCATAAGAAGGCTCAAAGTCACCCAAAGGGCAATGGAGAGGGCTATGTTAGGAGTTTCTCTGCGTGATCGCATCAGAAATGAGGCTATCCGCAGCAGAACCAAGGTAACCGATATAGCCCTCCGAATTGCTAAACTTAAGTGGCAGTGGGCGGGGCACATTGCACGTAGAACCGATGGCCGTTGGGGCGGAAAGGTTCTCGAGTGGCGACCACGTACCGGAAGGCGCGGCGTGGGTAGGCCCCCCCACAAGGTGGACTGATGACCTGGTAAAGGTCGCGGGAGTCCGCTGGATGCGGGTGGCGCAGGACCGGTCAATTTGGAACTCTCTGGGGGAGGCCTATGTCCAGCAGTGGACGTCTTTCGGCTGATATGATGATGATGATAAAGAGGAAAACTGTGTGAGATTGTAGCTTAGTAAGTTTGTATACAAAACCTGCGTGTAGAATGGACTTTCTGGACGGTTTAGGCTACATTTCATCCCGCGGGTATGCCTGCGTTCTTTGCAAATTTTGCAATACGAAAATACTTACAGTAAATACGTATTTCCGTGACTCCTCTGAGAATAGAAGTCAGTGGACGGCTCGACTTGAAATTATTATGTAGATTGATTGAAAGAAATCATATTAGAGAGGTCATCTCAGTGAAAGAGCTTTTGCTTTTCCCAATTTGAATTGGAGCGAGAACCAACAAGACGAATAAATTTCTTATTTCTATTTGTTTAGTGTAACGAAACTGGAAGCAATTCTAAGCGTATGAAATATTTTTTGTCTGTCAATGCAAACAATTTAGCAGTTTCAAAGATTCGACGACCGGTTAGCCTAGTGGGTAGTGACGCTGCCTACGAAGCTGAAGGTCCTGGGTTCGAATCCCGGTAAGGGCAAATATTTGTGTGATGAGCATGAATATTTGTTTCTGAGTCTTGGATGTTTCCTATGTATTTAAGTACATATATTTAGATATATATTTTTTTAATACTTAAATATGTTTATTACACAAAACAAGTACAAAAAACCAATTTACAATAATTAATACTAATTAAACTAAACTTGAAACTAAGTATCAAACAACCCACCCCGCGTCCCTCCTGGTGCAAAGGTGCCCATCACGCTAGCCGCCTTGCCGCGCTGAACAGCTATGGCTAACCTTTGCACCAGAAAGGACCCAGAGCGGGGATCCAGCCCTCATTTATATCTATTATATATATCGTCGTCTAGTACCTATAACACAAGCCTTATTGTGCTTACTATAGGCCTAGTTCGATTTGTGTAAGAATGTCCCCTAATATAAGAAAAAAAAAAAGAAACTACGAACCGCCACATAATACAGAAGCAACTTTTCGAACGAGCTTAAGGGCATAATCAACTGTTATTTTCACCCTCAAAATTTACGATTGATATATCCTAACGCGCTTTAGAAAATTACGCAACCAGCCCGCTGGTCAAGCTGTATAACTTATAACCATAAGTGAATGTCCACGATCGATTTTGATAATAATAATATTTGTGGACAATCTTACACAAATCGACCTAGTCCCAAACTAAGCAAATCTTGTACTATGGGTACTAGACGACGATAAAAATACTTACATAGCTCTTCAGCGATAAGACCGCCTGTTGTCTACCTCTACCTACATGTTATTGTATTGTTTCTCTCTGTAACTGCTTTGTTTGTGTGAGGTGTGCAATAAAGAGTATTTGTATTGTATTGTACATAGATAAATAAATACTTTTAAATACATAGAAAACACACACGATCGATACGTGATCTGCCTAGTTAATGTCGGACATGAAGGATTCGTCCTTCTCGCACTAACATACTTGCTAGTAAGGGATAAGGGTGGATTGCAAAAAAATTGTACATAGTTAAGAACCTTAATCTAATCTACGCTTTAACTTTTTTCCATTGTGTAACGGCAATTACACATACGTTTTATATGGGTAACTTTCGACATAAAACCGATCATGCTAGCTAGACTAATGTCTGTACTCTGCATACTTCTTTCCGACATTTGTCGCCATTCATAGGTGCATGTCTTATGCCTAAAGTGAAGAATAAAATGCTTTGACTTACAAAGTCAAAGCTTTTTACCTTACAAAGGTCAATTTTTCCGTGACTAATTTGTACAACAATATCAAGTTAAATAATAAGGTTTATCCCACTTAGCGGATATTTAGATTCCGGCCCAGTTCAGAACTGAATTAGGAGTAACTAAATTAGATCGCGGGCTGAATAACATTCCCCATTTACCTACCGATGGTATCGCTCTGTGTACAAGTGACAGGAGGTAGTGGAAGGGTTGAGGTATAGGTATAAGGTATAATAACACATTCACTGCCAGGAACCCGACTAACGGGCGCCTACGTCGTAGTCGCTTTTCGCTACATACGAGGAAAACCACGGGATTGGCTACGAGCGTAGCGATTCTCGGCAGTGAATGTGTTAAGAAGCGCTGTAGGAATAAACTGGTTAATAAAGATTAATGGCCTTACTCAAAAACGTTCTTCAATTCTTCAAACCTATTTTAGCTAAAATGTCGTTCAACTAACGTGTCTTTATATATCACTTTGACGTTTGTGTTCGTAAGAAAGGACAAAATATTTTTTTTATCAGAGGCATTTTAAGTTTTATGAATAAGCGGGTTACGCTTTTACAAATAACCATAATTGTGCTAGAATCCTGTACGTTCTGCGCCAAAAACACGAGATCCGTAAACGGCCATTCTCAAATTTTGTGTCTGCGGTTTGTCTAATTACCACGACCATTTACGAACATTTTATATGGAGTCGTGGCAATTAGACGCAGACACAAATCTGGAGAATGGCCGTAAATCAGACTCCTAACAGTAAGGTAGGCCTAACACACGCAATTTTTTTTTCCAAAGCCAAATGCATCATACAACGACAATGGTGTACATGTATAAAAAATAAATTAAACCTACAAACTATTTGTCATTGGCATTTCATACTGTTGTGTATATACTAAAACTCAATGCCCTTTGTTTTTAAGTCGATATCTCCTGCCATACGTTTCAATAAGAAACAATTAGAAATAATACAGACTAAAAGTAAATCAAATGATGAAAGATTCACATCGAACTCAATCATTCGCGTTCTTAAACTTATAAAAGGAAAATAATTACATTCCCGCTCCCTCTACCGCTTATCCCTTGCCCCACACGCTCAGCGTCTAGTCGCGGAGTCACAATGATGAATATTCATACACTCGCGTCTTATTGCGTTTGTTGAGCATCATAGTTAGTTGTTTGTTACAATTAATTTTGCTGTAATAGTTGTGTCGCACGCTCTTGTGTTGCTAATTTGAGATTTGTTTGTTCTTTGATTTTAGTGGGTGTAATTGGCTGTATTCAATAGTTTTCTTTTGTTATACAGAAAAATCCACCTTGACTCTTAATTTTATTACAAGACAAGAGTAGCTGCCCGCGCGGCCTCGTATTAAAACATTAAAAGAACACAGAGCTACGGTTTATATGCTGTATGGCTAGCAAAAGACCGCGCGCGAAATAGACTACCGATCGCTTTCTAGTTAGAACAATTTTATTAGTACCTAGTCCCGGAGATTACCCCATACATACAAACTTACGAAGTCACAATGTCGCACCGCTTTAAACTATTAGCAAAGATTTAACACTTTCACTGGCAGGAACCCGTCTAGCGGACGCCTACGCCGTAGCCGCTTCCCGCTACATACGCGGAGAAATGAAATGAAATATATATTTATTCCGGAAACATAGTTGTCCATATACAGCATTACATCATTACCACGAACCACGGGATAGGCTACGAGCGTAGCGCGTAGCGATTCTTGACAGTAAATGGGTGCTCTTGTTCTTGGTGGGTCGAAGCCACGCTACGCTCGTAGCGCTACGCCGCAGTACGTAGCAACTTAATATCCACATGTAACGAAAAGCGCCCGTCGTCGTGATTGACGCTGAATATTTATATTATAAAAACACGTTGACGCGCGAATATTGGACTAAACTTTTATAGTATGCAAAAAACACAATTCCTGCCGTTTTGTTCTGAAATGTAAAGCAAAAAAAGAGCAAGGGCGAAAAACGCATTCCGACCGACAATTTCCCGTCTTTTGACGGCGCATTAAGTGATAATGAGTCCCATTCACGTGCTAACTACTCCATCATTGGGGCCGTACACGTACACGTGATGTGGTTATTAACTCGCCAATTGGACAGTGGGCTTTATTGGTCCGTGCGATCGCTGTTTCGGTAGTTACTTGTGAAAACTTTTTATTACAGGTACAGGTCACGGACTTTAATTGTTGAGCCACTTGGAGCTCACTTTATACTGGACGCTTCATAGCTTAACTACTAAAAAACAAAATTAGTTGACACCTAAATGACTCAACAACTTGTCCTTGAACACCAGTCACAATCACAAGCAAATCTGCCATAACAAAGAAATATAGTTGTGTTAGATATTTATGTGCGCTTTATTGGCACAAATGAATGTCGGTGGCTGTAGTTTTAGTTAAAATATAAAATAAAATAAAAAACATTGCCATCCATATCTGAATAATCGCCAAAATATCCTAGATCTTATACAATTACACAAGCATCTGCTGTATATGTTGTTTTATTTGTAAATGAATTCTCGCAATCCATTCCAACGATTTCGATGAAAAAAAGAAACACAAAAGACACCTAGGTACTAACATTTTATAGATCGCCCCGTCCGCAAAAAAAGTACCTGACTCATACCTACAAACAAAACACAAGTAAGTACAAATGTCAAATATTTTACGGGCCTCTCTTTTAGAACTATCGGTCCGTTTATTCACTTTCGCCTCGCTCGAATCAGCCCACAAGCTAAAACAATAAATAACAGAGAAGCTGTAATTATTCGAGCAGGGTATTATTGTCAGAAAGAATACAGAATATCAAAAAGGTATTATATGTACAGGCAAAGCACTGCAGTTACTTCATTTCAATATTAAAATATAAAATGTTGTTTAGCTTAGTAAAAAGCTCGTAGGTAAATGCAAGTGACAGCTCGGTAACGGTAATGCCTTCATTTTCAGCTCCACCGCTCGGTTTAGTCGGTTAGTGGGTTAATGTATTATAAACCTTATTACCCGACTGCCAAAGGAGGACGGTAATGTTTTTACCCGACTGCCAAAGGAGGAGGGTAATGTTTTTCGAGTGTACGTAAGTATGTATGTATGTATGTCTGTTTCTTTGTGGCCTCCTGTAGCCCAAACGGCTTGATGGATTTTGATGTATGAGGTGTCGTTGGATTCCTCTTAATCGTGGGAGTGACATAGGATATTTGTGAAAAAGCAGTCGGGTTTTTCGAAAATTCTTTTGATTTACTTGTTTCAGCAAGCAATTGAGGCGACTTAAGTATGTATTTATTGGAAGCTAGTCTAAGCTCTTAACACGTCTTATAAACGTAATCAAGACGAAGCAATTATGTCCTCAACATAGCCGGTTAATGTCTGCAGTGAAAAACTATACAGGCATTTTAAAATAGTAGGAAGAATTATCACTACCACACAAATTACATAGTGTATGTTCGACTCTCAGGGTGCACGGAAACATACGTGCTAGCATACACGAAGGCACAAAACATATACAACAGAGAAAAGGCATGATTTGGATGATCTCCTGCCGAACATCTAATTTGCTAGACAGTGAGTCTTCTATACATAAATGTAAGTACAGCGGCAGTATCAGCTAAGTTAACTGTACCTACAACATTACTTGAACAAGCTTTTGAAGTTGTAATTCGCAAACTCATTTCAAGGACTTGCGTCGACACAACAGTATATAAAGTTAAAAAGGGTCGATGTCCACTGGGCTTAGGGCGAACAACAAAACACCACATTAAATATATCCCAAGACCGTTCGATAGGGTTGCAGACGTCTTATAAAGTTTGGTGACGGTTAAATTCTACCTATTTACGTTCCTCTCAATTGCTCAAAGGTTAGCTGGAAGAGATCCCTTATAGGAATAAGTTCACCATTAAACTTTAAGATCAAATGAATGATGAATGATAATTTATTCGCTGAATAGGGTCACATTAGCTGGTATATAAACAATGCTTAGTAGGTATCTAACATATTCTACCGGAAACCGGTGTACGAATTTTATACAATAATAATTAATTAAATTAAAGTCAATTAAATTTGGAATACTTAATATCTATTAAATCTACATGTACTTTTTGTTAGGAACTCCTTGGTAGTGTAGATACATTGTTCAGTTAGCCACACTTTGAACGTTTTACAGAACTGTCTAACTGGTAAACTGCTTATTTGTAGTGGTATAGAGTTATAAATCAATGCGGCCATATAATAACAGTT
This sequence comes from Epinotia nisella, assembly GCA_932294315.1. Classification (NCBI taxonomy): domain Eukaryota; kingdom Metazoa; phylum Arthropoda; class Insecta; order Lepidoptera; family Tortricidae; genus Epinotia; species Epinotia nisella. Next base: position 7,901,675 of record OW028696.1, on the reverse strand, counting down.
GTCTCTATATAATTCTAGTTTTGGACCAGGCATTTTAAGAGGAAGATGGGTTTCAGCTCTTTTGTTTCTGTTGTCTCTCAGTTCGAAAAGTGACATGTATTCGCTTAAACCTGTTATAGTGTACAAAACATACATAAAGTGCTTACATTTATACAGAAATTCTGTAGGTGAATTATTAATTTTATTTGGTTCGGAATCGAAGCATTGGGCTGGTTCGTACATATTAAAGTAGGTTTTAAGTTTACTAGCTACGTAGAGCTCAGTTTTGTCTCTTGCTTGCTAGCCCACATGTCAAAGTGACAGATAAATACAATCAAATTGGTTTTTCTCCGAAATCATTGTTTTTACTTGTGGGTGAACTGTGGCAGTCAATATATTACTATTCTATCTTGCTGTATACTCGATTAAATCTTCTTAATTTCAAATAATTCTGCTTTTATACTATATTCTAAATGATCAAAGTAGCCCCATTTTTTTCTAAAGTAACCCCATTCCACGGAACGACATTATAGCTAAAATGGGTTTGGTGAACGTTTATCCTTGTGCCGCCCTATATTTATTTATTTATTTATTTGAAGATATGTATACATGCCCTTACAGAACTATTCCAATTCGACATAACACTTAATATTAATATATACAACAAAGTTATTACAAATAACAATCAGGTACAATTATTGTTACCAATTACAGTTTCACGGTTGTAGGCCTCGCATCCATCATCTCATATATATTATATATATATATATATATATATATATATATATATATATATATATATATATATATATATATATATATATATATGCAACAAAATGTACTTTTATAGCATAACTTAAAGTCGTAAGTGTTGGGTTTCATTTAATCTTCGTACAAAATAGAACCTCTATTTTTTAAGTAAGTTGATTCAAGCACTGCCCCAATTGTTGTATGATGGGCGACACAAAGTTAAGAATAAGGGCAAGCATCCCGTGACAACCCTGCACCTTAGGGCCGGAGTCCAGTAATCCGTCTTCAGCGGCATTCTGATGGGATTAGAGACTCTCCCCTATCGGATCCCGCGTCCCGCATATTGGGAAACTAAGTTTTTGCCGTCGTCTTGTCGAATCTAATAAACGTTTGTTAAATAACCTCATTTTGTAACAACAGGCGGAAGGATGTGAGTAAGTTACATTACGGGGAGGTCCTTAACTCGACTGTATTTTTAAATTTCTTGGAACCCCATTAATTATGAACAGATTGAATAGGGAAGTGGACTCTTTTTATTTTATTATTAAATACTCCAAAAGAAAGAAGGCAAAAAAAATGGGTATTGTCGAAAATCTTATTCAAGTCTCAAAAAATTACGAGGATACATATCGTTTTAATATTGCTTGATAGAGAGAAAGCGCTTGAGATGCCGACTGCACTTTTTTTCTACACAGTCATCCTAAGCTCGTTGAGAGTTTCAATAAATAAGTAAATAAATATTAGAGGACAATCTTACAGAAATCGACCCAGTCCCATAGTAAGCTCAATAAGGCTTGTGTTATGGGTACTAGACGACGATATATTTAATAGATACAAATACTTAAATACATAGAAAACATCCAAGACTCAGAGGCAAATGGTCATGCTCATCACACAAATATTTGCTCTTACCGGGATTCGAACCCAGGACCTTCAGCTTCGTAGGCAGCGTCACTACCCACTAGGCTAACCGGTCGGTTCAATGCAACCAAACACGACGGGGGAATTGATATGGCTCCATCATTAGATTTTTGGTAATGCCATAATGTTGCGTCATAACCGAAATAACCTACTTGAGTATACTAAATTTCAGCTCAATCGGTTGACGATAACTTCTTTAAAACTTGACCCGAACATACTAACGAACGAACTAACAAGGCAAGTTAAATAAAAGGTTGTAAAAAACATAAAGGTGCATGTATATGACGCTTACTGCAGCGAGTCCTGGTCATCAATTTGATCTGCCGACCATTCTAACAAGATTCCAAGCTTCCCTTCCTTGACTTTATCTCTTTTCCATGATTATCCGCACAATAGTGCCCTTACTGTACGGTGATCTATTAAGGACTTTTGTTGCGCGATAATGTGGCTTAATGTGTTCGTGTTGTTAATGGTAAGTACTAAAGCCAGTTTGGTAATAGAAAATGGATAGCTAGTTAGGCTAAAAATGAAGTAAACTTTGTAGTGTTTTGGACCAATCACTACAGACACTATTAGATATTAAAGTCAAAGTGATTTATTCTTCAATTTAGGCATATTACATGCACCTATGAATGTCGATAAACTACCACCGGTTCGGAAAGGAAACCTCTGCCTCGAGAAGAACCGGCGTAAAAAACTCGGCGAGGTGTCATTTTTTCAAAACAGTAAACAATATATCATTTCAGTATCAGAGTATTATAAAATTTTAAAATTACATGGCCACAGTAGAAAGCCTATTTATTTTGTGATAGATTTCTAGTGCAGGATATTATCGCTGCCAAATATTTAACTGTTTTGTATGTTAACCCATTCGAGGCCAACCAACGCTACGCGTGTTACGCCGTAACGTATAGCAGCATTTTTCCGCTTTTTAGCGAAATACGCTCGTAGAAGCATGATATGACTTATTAGGTATGTGGGTCATGACTTGAATAGGTTACTTAACGATCTTATTATACACTAAAATAGGTTTTTAAGAAGTTCTATTCGTTAAGGGCAGTTGACTATAAATGGGATCAAACATGAATTTGGTGGTATAAAATTTAAGACAAAAATGGGCACATGGATTTTACAATCTGGGATGAATTCATCATAATCATAAATTTATACATATATGACGCGCGATAAATGACAGGAAATGGATATTGTACCCACCTGGTTCCTTTTTAATAGAAATTATTGAAATCATGGTCCATAATTAGCAAAAAAATTACTTATAAAGAGTGTTTAATGCGCTTACTTCACATAATATTTTAATCTGTAAATTTGGAACGGGGTCGTACGCAAATAAACAACCCGCCGCTTTATTACACACCTTTACAATGGCGCCCGGACAAATGGAATTAAAGCTCGAATTTGCGACACAATTTCATATTCCCGACCCTCGTTAATGACAGTATAAAAAATATGAAAATATATCAACGCGGCCGTCGCCCGTGGGGCGATAAATTCGCGCGACAATCATAGAAATGTCATCTCGCTGTGGCACATTCTAACCCCTAATTAGTAATGTGATGAAAATAAAATCAAAATTATGTGAATGAAACAGTATTTAAAAATATGACATTAATATGTCTTACATAAATATTCGTCATCATCATCATCATATCAGCCGAAAGACGTCCACTGCTGGACATAGGCCTCCCCCAAAGAGTGCCACAATGACCGGTCCTGCGTCACCCGCATCCAGCAACTTAAAACATAAACTTTATTGTATCTACAACATTTAAAACAGTCCCCTGGCAAAATCAATGTTTATCTTATAACTTTATTGAAAATTTTCTTGATTGTGTGAATATTTTAAGACAACTGTAGTTCTTACTGACAGTTTCAAAGGATTTATTTTTATTTTTATTTGTAATTGTCTGGCACTTTTTGGCACAGTCCTCGGGCATATTTAAAAGTATCCCTTTAAACACTAATATTACCCTATAAAACAATTAGCCGGAGGACTGTTTGTCCGGACATAAATAGGCCCAGAGTTAACGAGTGTACAGATAGCCGCCCATAGAACACAAGTTTTAATTTCAACTCTACAGAGTTACTACTAACTAATGTTATTTTGGGTTACAACCCAAAATAACATTAGTTCAAAATGTACAATATTACCTATAGATGAACTAAAATCTAAAAGCCCAGTTTATTATATTGTCCCTAAAACCATATAAAACAAATGAGTCACAATACACAAGTGACTATAACACGACGACACGATTACGACCGCTCGTAAGTCGACTCGCGCCTTCGACGGCGATTACAGCCGTGATTATTGCCGATTAATGAGACTGGCATGAATACGTCAACACGATTTAAATGCTGGTTGTAAAAACGAGTTAAGGAGTTTAAATTCATACTAAATAAGGACTAGGACTGTCTTTCAATTGACACTTCTGAGTGAACTTACTCTCTTTTACGCGAATCAATTACTTACCATATATTTTATTCGTTATTATTAAAATGATGTTATTGTGTTACAATCAGTATGAATGTTGTCCCCTGAATACACCTGAAGCATTATAATTGTATATAAACGAAAAGTGTACCAGTGTACAGTCGAACGATCTGATTCATGACCCACTTGGCCCAGAAATAGAAAAAATTAGGGGGTTTTCATGTCTCGCACTATGTAGCACTTAGGTCGTTTTAAATATTATTGTTAGTTAAAAAAATTACGTAGTTGACCCGAGTCGTCAATTACTGTGAAGAACAGAGATAGAAATAGCATTTTTCTTTTGTAATGAACGAATATAGCCGAGGCCTAGACTCAGTCGCATTCATCCAAACTGTTTAAGACAGTAGTTAGTAAATGTCAGTGTCTAATAAAATGATAACAAGTTCGTTACCAATTACCATATATTCGTTACCAATAACATAAAAATATACATTATTGTTAACGAACTTGTTCAGGCGAATTTCGACCTTAGTGGATCATGATTCAATTTTGTCGACTGTACGTGCCAATGTAACAAGACGACACTATTACGAGGGCTTGTAAGTCCATTCGCACTTTCAACGGTAATTACACCCGTGATTATTACCGATTAATGAGAGTAGAATGAATACGTCAACACAGCTCGATTTAACGTTTAATTGGTACGAATAATTTGTAACTGTTGACGTTTTTTGAAAGCTTAAATACGTTTACTAACAAGGTGTGTAATCATCATTACTTTACTCGTTTCGAGGCGTACAAATACGACTGAACGTGAGTTATATGACATACTTTTTTGTAATGAATAAATTTATAAAATTGGGTAGTTTCCACATGTTAAAATTGATAACGCAGTTTTGCTAAATGGATAGTAAATCATCAAATAAATGTAATTAAGTATAAATTACGAAATATAATTAAAATCTTAAAAATATATGGAGCTTGAAAGTTTATAAAAAAATCCTTTTTTTTACTTTAAATTAAAAGCTATCAATAGAATCCTTACGCTTTTAAAGAAACAAAATTGTACAACAACTGTGGTCCTAAACGCAGTATTTCGCGACCGAAACAGCAAACTTGATTTTTCATACAAGGATCAGTACAAATATCACACTGTGACGTCATGATTCAATGTTAATCAGTATGAAATGTTTTCGGCTGCCGGTCCGTCTTTAACTCAATGTTTCGGATATTTATGTTCTTTAATTGTGGTTGCTCTCATAAAAACATTTGTTCCTCTCCAAAAACTGGTTCGAATGGCATCGTAAAAAAATTAGGACACTACCCAATCGCCCCGTACGTCGTATGCGTAAACTGTGATATTTGCAAGCAAAATAATTTAGCTTAAGTGACCTTTTTGCTGTTCACTTTTTCATGCCGACGCAATTTTTTATATACGATTTTATTTGCAAACACCATCACATACCTTAGGTTTCGCCGGAAGGCCAGCGCTGGCTCTTGAGTCAGCATTATGCCAGCATTATTTTTAAGTTTTATTTAATCTCTGTTTTTGTATGTTCTGTCAAGATCGAAATGGATACGGCACGCGACACTAATAAATGTAGTTATGAAACGCAAAACAATAAAAAAATATCATGTCAAACTCAACCCTTCGCGACAAAAACAAATAACCAACTTTACATGATGACAAATGACCTCGAAGTCGTTAACCGAAACAAAAAAAAAACACCGGTGCTCCTAATTTTTACATTTCATTAAAACCCCTTGTAATTTAGATTTATTAGAGTGACAGAGCCAGAGGGAACCGGAAGGGACACACTGATTTGTAGGTATGGTTGGATGTAATCAAATTCACGTTGGGTTAAGAGTATACTGTGTGCCAGAAACTCATATGTGTCGTTTAGGCTGTAGACAGGCTAGCAAAAACAAACACATACCAAAAATAAATACATGTATAAGCCTGCGCCTCGCTTACTCATTCACTGCTAAGCTACGATCGTAGAGATACGCTGTAGCAGCTGCCAAGAATCGCTACCCGCTCCCGTGGTTTTCTCCATACTTCACATTTCACTACTGCGTAGGCACCCGCTAGACGGGTCGCGGATAGTGAAAGGTTAAAGTCCATATGTAGCGAAAGTATCGCTTTGACGCATGTATACCAGGTGAGCAATCCAAATGGGTCAGTATGGCGGTTTTGGAAACCATAACAGATAGCGAAATCTTGGCTTAGGAACCATGACGTTGATTTTAGTAAAAAGAAAAACTGCATTCATATACTTACAAAAATACGTGTACTCGGCCCAGGAATCGAACCTGGACTTTTTGAAAAATTAAATTTCGTTGTTTAAAAACAATGCATTTTATTAGTTTTAGATATCATGTTTCTTAGTAACATTTACTATTTAAGAGCTACATAACCGATATTCAAAGGAAAATAACGAAATTTTATTTTTCAAAAAGTCCAGCTTCGATTCCTGGGCCGAGTAGGTACACGTATTTTTGTAAGTATATGAATGCAGTTTTTCTTTTTACTAAAATCAACGTCATGGTTCCTAAGCCAAGATTTCGCTATCTGTTATGGTTTCCAAAACCGCCATACTGACCCATTTGGATTGCTCACCCTGTATAGTGATTAGCATCGAATGGGTTAATGTAAGCTAGTCGCAATATTACAGTACAACACAGTACCGTCAGGCTTCCAAATACCAGAAGTATATCCCATTCCGTTGAGGCTTTTCTGTTAACACATTCACTGCCAAGAATCGCTACACGCTACGCTCATAGCCGATCCCATGGTTCTTCTGCTAAGTAACAAAAAGCGGCACCCGTTATGTGGTTTCATGGCAGTAAAAGTGTTAATCTTTGTTCGAAAATGTATCAGGCCAATACAAAATTCATTCATATAATGAGAGAATGAGAATTCATATGATGAAGTCACTTACTGTTAAATACCATTCTAAAGTAATAGAAGATCGTGATATAAATTAATCGTAGAAGAAAATTATTAAAATTAAAATCAGTTTTGGCAGTCACTAGAGATATGTAATATTTACGGAGGGCGCACATTTAACGCCTGGCTAAACACATTAAAAACAAAAACAGGCAAATGCATTTGTCACTAAATATAGAGAAGGAAAAGTCCGCTCTTTTTATTTATTGCAGGGGCTTCAATATTAATCCTAGTTTTCCTATTTTATAAGCGTTGGAAGGGTTCTAAATGGAGCACCTATTTCTAAATACAGCATTTTTCTTTGTGAATTATATTCATGGCATGGCATGGGGCATTCAAAGGGACATATTCAAAAGAGCAAAGAAATAAGAGAAAAACACATTGTACGTTGCGACTCAAAACCCCTATCGTTAAATATTGAATACATATTAGTCCCACAGTAAGCTCAATAAGGCTTGTGTAGGTACTAGACGACGATATACATACTGATATTGATAAATATATACTAAAATACATAGAAAACAACCAAGACTCTGGAACAAATGCTCGTGCTCTTTACACAAATATATGCCCTTTCCGGGATTCGAAGACATGACCGCTTCGCAGGCAGAACACTACCAACAAGGCTAAAGTGGACATTAAAACTAAAATAAATAGCACATTGACAAAAAGTGTATTATTATATCAACGTTTGATTATTCCCATCTTTATTTTGTTTATTAAAAGTAATTCAACGGACGAATAACCCAAATTAAATGACAAAAAATTGCCTCAAATCATAATCCCTAACAAGTAACAATCTGTTGATAATGCAGACAGATTGCCTTGGCGATTCTCTCGAAGAGGAGATTAAGTCGAGAGAAAAATGCGGCCATTAGTTGGGCTCAATTTTCTTTATTTACCAATTTAGTCGTAAAAGTGAAGGCGCCCTTAGGTGTCGAAGGGATAGGCAACAGAGCGAAGATGAGGAAGAGGAATGTTATATTGATGAACGTAAAGGAATACAAGCGGAATAAAACGATACTTAATTGTAATTAGACTTAGAATTTTAACGAGGGGCGTAAGTGGAATATTGCTAACGAGAGTCTATCAGAAGCCCGACGCCGGAGGCGGAGGGTTTTAGATGACTCGAGTTTGCAATATTCTTACGCCTGTGTTATACACAATGTTTTTCATCACAATTGCGAGGAAATAGATAACTACAAAACCAATCAAAACTTGACAACTTCACTTCCAGATCAGTGCTAGTGCCGCGCAGCTTCAATATTTCAACCAATCACAGAGCAGTATTCTTGCAGGCCCGGGCGGCTTGGCCAACTAGATTTTTTTTTCCACCAATCACAGAGCAACCACATTTGCTTAAGCCAATCAGAGGGTTCTATATTTTAAAACTAAACTTAACAGCCCGTGGGAGGTAAAACGGCTATAACTGCTCTGTACGCTCGCAAGTAATAACGCCATTGACGACCAAGTGTGATGAAATTTATTTATAAATTTAGAAGTATACGAAAAAAGCGGGTCTCCTATAATATCTGTAATATGTCGGTTATGTGGTGCGGCGTGGAATTGCTTATGCAAATAATATGATATGTAGATTTTAAATAAATCATACATTCAGTCAATGTTGGATTAGATAGCGATTGTATTTTTTTATTATCCTTCGAGCCAATAGCGGTAATTCATCAATAAACAAATAAGATTTAAAAACATAAAGTCATAATCTTTGCAAATGTCTGCTAAGCAACATCTTTTTGTTCCTATCATGTATGTTTCAAACCCTAATTATTATGGTTCCGTACCCAAAGGGTAAAACGGGACCTTATTTCTAAGACTCCGCTGTCCGTCCGTCTGTCCGTCCGTCTGTCACCAGGCCGTATCTCATGAACCGTGATAGTTAGACAGTTGAAATTTTCACAGTTGATGTATATCTGTTGCCGCTATAACAACAAATACTAAAAAACAGAATAAAACAAATATTTAAGGGGGCTCCCATACAACTTTTTTTTTGCCGTTTTTATAGATAATAGTACGGAACCCTTCGTGCGCGAGTCCGACTCGCGCTTGGCTGTTTTTTTTAGAACAAGCTGCCCGTTTCGCTTACTATCTAAATTAAAAAATAGAATTTGTTTTGTTTTAAAATCGAACGAAAGAAAACAAATGCAACTCTGTTCCAAACTAGCATTATACAAAATGGAACCTAAAAATTGTATTCATTAATTGCATTATATAAATTCCATAGAATAGGAGAATACCTCGTAAAAGGCAGATGACAGAATGAATATAGCGTACTTAATGTAGTGAACTATAAGTTATTTAAAAGTTCTTAAAGAGCATCTCCCCTCCACCCTGCCAGAGGGCCCGCTATGAGGAAAGTGAGGAATGCCAGATATCCGCGACGCAACGCGCCAAGGCAATAAATCTGCGAATCATCGGCATTTGTGCCTCCTATTTGCCTTCTGTTATATTAAAATTGTTCCCTCCATCAATCGAAATATGTTTGAGAAACCGGATTTCTTAGAAGCTTGCTTAAAAGGCGTATTGTTGGCCACATACAAATTGTGTCAAACATATTCCTATACAGGAAAGCTTTCTTTATTCGTCATTCTTTAAGAGAAGTAGGGCAAGGTGCTCAGTAATTATTGTCTTTTATTTTCTGTGTTGTCACGAATAAATGTTTTTTATTTAAGAAAAAAGAAATTACATTTTATAGTTTTTATATAAACTCGCTAAACTGTGACGTTTGATGGCGAGACACGCTCATGTTCTATGCTAGAATAACCTATTTAATTATATCTAACATTTTCTATTTATACTTAACATTCTTATATGATATCTATATGGTTTGAATTTGAATTTTAATTATAAAGTAGAAAAACTGGTAGGTATCGGGTTCTATGGACGCCGTGACAAATGGCAAGTTGGGTAGGCTGCAATACTCGTAACACACCGCCCCAGACAAACATAGGTAGGTGCAGATATCTATGGATAATTAGATCAGAGTAGTAGTTATATATAGATTTAAAATTCCAATCTCATATTCTAAAAGCCTATATAAACGACGTTAAGTTATGTTGGCGAGTCACCGTCTGCCAGAGATAAAAAGTGAAACAGTTTTCCCAGCCACTAGTCCATCATTTTCACCCAATAACCCGTTTTATTTAGATTTCATCAACCAGTAATAGTCCCTATACACCCCAGCGGGTGCTATCTCTGTGTGCGTCGCATTAAATTGTCAAAAGGACCACTACGTGTTGTCTCAGTTGGTACTTTGTAGGTACCTAGCCCCACGCACGCCTCCCAAAGGTCCGGGTCATCATATCCCGTGAGCGGGAAAGACATAAATAATAAAAAAATGGTTGTCTGTAAAGTCGGTTTACGAAACATTGATGAAAAATTGCATAACACTCATTTATCGTTAGGAATACTCCTTTGAATTCTCGAATAAAATAGATCTAATCTTCCCCATACAAACTTCGGACCCCCATTTCACCCCCTTAGAGGGTGAATTTTGAAAAATCGTTTCTTAGTGCACCTCTACACCTTATAAAGTACGTAGGTTACGTGCCAAATTAGGATTCTCTAGAACCAGCGGTTTGGGCTGTGCGTTGATATGTCAGTCAACGGAACGGGACAATGAGTCACACTTTTTCGTGCGTTTCGATTTATAAGACGTTATCACGTCAATAACGTTATTCTGCGAACGGTCTAATACGGTCGGCCTCACAAGGGCCTGAACACCTTTCATCCACCATCATGTTTAACTGCCATATGAAGTTGTCAAACGAGTGAAAACGACAAGGTACGTAATGACGACGATATATTTAATATATATAGATATACTTAAATACATCGAAAACATTCAAGACTCGGAAACAAATATTCATCACACAAAACCTCCCTTACCGGGATTGGAACTCACCACAGACCTTCGTAGGCAGCGTCACTACCCACTAGGATAACCGGTCGTCGAAATAATGACTTTAGAGCCTACTTTTAAGTGAATTTTAACAGTCCGTCCCCTTTTTCTCAAACAAATATAAACGAACCACTGACACCCAAACCCATCAACGAGACAATAGGTATAACTGAAAAACATTCAAAACAAAAGCCAAAACAAAACAAACCGTCCAAATCTAATGAGCCTCATAACGAGCAACGACGTGATTCGCTCTTGACCCCGTGGGGTCAGCGGGGTCGTTAAGGAAGCAGGGGTCGGAGCGGGGTATATCTTAGCGTTTCTTTCCGCACTTATGATCACGAATTTGGGAAGTGGAAACGCGAGCTGCGATTCACGGTGTTTCATCTTACCCCACATGCGTAGTATAACATGATCTTCAAATTCGTAACAATTTTGCGTCAACGCAGGTCATACTTATATGGGCATATCTGAGGCTACTGGGTTTGCATTGCGAATATCGGCCCTGGTTTCATCCGGCATTTTAAATAGATTTGTTTCGCTTTTGTTTTCGAGAAATGGTCCGTTAAAATTTATCTGGCACTCTGGAAAGGAAACATTTCGTAAATACCGACCAAATACAAGAATTTAAATGTAAATATATATTTTAAAGGTGGTTGTTTAATAAAGTAAAACCGTAGTAAATCTTGAAAGAAAAAATGGCATTGAATGAGAATGGCTAAATGGAATGAAAAAGATATAACATATTAAAGGTGTCAGATTTTTCACACACACACACTTATTTAATCGATGACTAAACCCCATTGTAGTAATAATCTCATTTGTCAATTAACACCACATATTTGACTGTTTTGCAGTATAAATATAATTTAATTTGACTTCTATTATCAATTTAAAAAAACGAGTTGAATGAGCACCCGATCATTGACTGATATACCTACTGCCTTGTAGTTGATATATAAATACACCCATAAATTTAAATCTGAACTAAATAAATCCCGTCCTCTTATAATAATCTACTAACCAAAACGCTAATACAATCAAGCTAGCTCATCACACATTAACCACTCAAGGATCTCTCAGACAAACAAGTCAAACTCGTATGGCACATTTGAACCGACGAAAAATGAACTCAAACCCTTTTAACATACAGTCGTTTTTACTAAACTAAACATACGAGCTATCGTAAGCTATGCGTAGAATGCCTGCTGTAAAACTTCACTTGGGCGAAATACCAAATTAATAATTCAGTCGAGAGTGACATAAATGTCACAACAACATAGGCGTTGATGAGTTTATGGACCGCGCGCGTCAATTGGTCAGATTATATTTTTAATGTGATTGTCGCGTCCGGATGAATTTGGACGGTTAGTGGCCAGTTACTTTGATTGCTGTAGTTTGGACCGCGTAAATAGCCGAATTTCGTAGTTTAGCGTAAATCACGGCTTGTATCGAGGTAATTTACTCGTTGAATGAATTGTTAATTTACTATTCATCGCAGAGCAGCCAAAATCATAACAATCGTAGTTAAATATGTTAAATGTTGGCAGCGCGCCAAATCTTTCAGATTCCGGTTTTGCAATATAATTAACTATTAAAAGAAACTTACCTAAGGGAAGTTCAATAGTAATTATACGAGCTTGTTCTTCCGAGAGATTATTTTAACTTGTAGTAGTGTTCTCGTACGGCCGTTGTCACAATATTTTAGAGAGTCTGTAAAGATAAACTAGCAGGCACCTTCGTAAAACGAAACGTAATAAAAAAGTTACTCCCCACTCCTAGCAATGATTGTCACCCGCTAAATCGATACGCCATCTTGTCATTAAGTTTGAAGAAATAACTTTACCGGATGCCATATTTATTTTATTTGACTATGGGCAAACTTTAGCGGGTTGGGAGGGACTATTTTGGTCTAATCTCTCGGAAGAACAAGCTCGTATAATTACTATTGAACTTCCCTTAGGTAAGTTTCTTTTAATAGTTAATTATACTTCACTTGTTCTTCCGAGAGATTATTTTAACTTGTAGATGTTCAGAGCGTAAAATAAAATAAATATTACAAATGATCAAATTTTGATTTATTTGTAACGGTCATTATAATAATCAAGGCTCTATTCTAGTTTTTATAGAAATCTGAATACAAATTATGTATTTAATTATTCATAATACATCATATCACTCAGCCTGAGAGAGAATTGATCGAGCAAAATTTTCCTCAACAAGAGTATCGTCAATGACAGGTCTATTATAAAAAGTTCCAAAAACTTTAGATGTTCCTGTCCATCCAGCTGTTTTTCGTATTAACTGGAGATTTACTCCTGTTCTTCGTGCAGCTGATGTCGAAGCATGTCTGGTACTATAAGCGTTAAAAATTGTTGTGTTTATTCCACTCTCTTCAAGCACTAGCTTTACCTATCTACTAAGTGTCTGTGACGATACTCGTGAGTGAGGTTTTTTGAAACTTATAAACAAATCATTAACATTGTTGTTATTTCTCAACCCTTTTGTTCGATCTATATAAGTTATTAATGATTTGGCTGGACATATTTCTGGGCGTTCCAAAAAGAAGGGTAAAACCAAAATAGGTTGAACTCTATTTAAGCCAGAAGTTTTAATAAAATCTGGGATTTTTATACAAATTTTGGTATCCGTTTTTTCAATATTGCAAATCTTTATAATCGATAGTGTTTGCAACCGATGTGCAGTGACTAATGCAAGTAACGCTATTAGTTTTTTGGATAACATTTCTAGTGATATTGACTCATTACCTAACGTACTTAAATAATTTAGTACAATCGAAGTGTCCCATGTTAAATTATATCTTGGTACCGTAGGGACTCGCCTATAAACTCCTTTTAAAAATCTTGATATTAAATCATCATTCACTTGATCGCCCAACAACATCACTAAAGCTGATTTATGAGAATTCATTGTGCCATACTTGCCACCGCGATTATAAATTGATGACAGATATTTCAAAATAATTGGCATTGATGCAGTATAACAATCATAATTGTGCTGCTTACAAAACTTAAACCATTCTTTCAAACAAGACTGATACTGCTTAAAAGTGTTAGAAGATATAGAATCTAATAATAAATCTAATGCTTCAATAGGAGCCCCTCTTCTTATGAACGCTTCTCGCATAAAATGCCTGCCATCAAAGACAGGGTCTTGTGAAGCGGATGTATGATTCTGGAAGGAGATGATAACAATTTTGGATTAGCATCCAGGATTACAAGTTCTGAGTCAAGTAACTGATGGTACAAAGGAAACCACGGTTGATTGGGCATGTTTGGCACCACAACAATTCCTTTAGCTTTATCTGAAACGATTTTTGATAAAACTTTTAGAATCAAACAAAAGAGGGGAAATGCGTAAAAGAAATAGTCTTTCCAATTTAATGTGAACGCATCAACGGCAACCGAATTGGGATCTCCATGCCATGACACGTATTTTTCACATTTGCGATTCAAACGACTTGCAAATAAATCAATTTTAGGAATAGCGAGTTTACTTAAGATGGTTTCATAAGCCAAAACATTCAGCTGCCATTCACTATCATCATTTAATCGTCTAGATTCAAAATCAGCAATAGAATTATCAGCAGATTTTATGTACGAAGCGAACACAAAGTTGTTCTTTGCTTCACACCAATCCCATATATCTCTAGCGACTTTATTTAAATGGGGATACTGAATGCCGCCCGTTCGATTTATGTGAGAAATAGCCGTTTTATTATCAATTCGCATGAGTATTTGAGAATTATAGCAATGCTTGCCAAAAATCTTCAAAGCGAAGTGCTGAAGGGCTATAAGTTCCAATTCATTAATATGCTTTCTAGCTTCATCAACAGACCAATAAACCATTTGCTCTTGTATTATTACAAGCGGCTCCCCAACCGCTCATAGAAGAATCAGATTATGATTTCTTATAAAACTGACTGATTTGTCGATATGATTTATCCACCACTGAAATTCCATTTTTAAATGTTTGGGAATAAGAAATGTTTTATCATAATTTTCATTTTCTTTTAATTGTAAGTATTTGACTCGTTGAAATAATTGTGTATGAGCCCAGCCGTAAGTTACTGCGGGGCAGGCTGAACATAGTAGCCCAATTACACGAGCAAAAGTTCTCACTGTACATACATTGTTTTATATCTTTTAACTTTACAAGTTCGGATTTTATCAATGAGCGCTTATTATCTGGCAGCGCAATAGCAAGATCGTTGGAATTTAGTATAAAACCCAGAAATTTGCTTGTGGTTTTTGGTACAAGTTGACTTTTTTCATAGTTAATGATAAATACTAATGATTCAAACCGAGCTATTGTGTCTAACAAATTTTCTTCACATTTTTTATACGTCTTGGCCAGCAACAAAGTATCATCTAGATACCTAAATGACAGACAAATGGCCTTGGCGTCTTAAATATTGCATAACTGGCTTCATTAATTTTGTAAAAACATACGTTTAATCCAAACGGGAGTACCGAGTACTCATATAATTTAGATTTGTATTGAAATCTAAGAAATTTTCTGTGATTTTGATCAACACTAATTGCATAATAAGCGTCTTTTAAATCAATACAGCACATAAAACAATTTTGAGATAATAATTTTATTGCCGTTCTAAGATCTTCTAATTTAAAATGAGCTGTGTCAATAAATTTATTCAATCCTTTTAAATTTAGAATCATACGCTTGTCCCCATTTGGTTTGTCTATCAAAAAGATCTTAGATACGAATTGATTCTTACAAGGTAAGCATTCATTTACTACCCCTTTAAAAATCAGTTCATTGATTTCTTTTAAAAAACATTTATCCTCTTGAATATTATGGGGTCGGGTGATGAGTGGTTCATTTTGATGAACTTTGCGAGAAAAAGGTATCTTAAAACCTTTCACCCACGACAAAATAACTGCATCGCTAGTTATTTGCTGCCATTGTGCGTAAAAATGTTGTAATCTGCCAGCACATTGCGTTACTTGAGAATGGTTTAATATCTCTTGGTTGATGACGACGCCTGGTGTCTGAAGTTCCGGTTGTACTGTCTCCGGGCTGGTGCAGCCGCTGGCTGGCGACGGTCGCGATATCCACCCGTCGTCATCGCTGGATACGCTGGAAACGCTGAACGACGCGACGGGCCCCTCCAGTTTAAAGAAGAGTTTGTTGCAGTCCTGAGTGTGCTAGGTCCCGCGATGCTTTCATTAACACGGTGTGCCGGCTTGACTGGCTTAGTTTTTATGTCAGTTGCAGATCTGGAGCATGCTTTTATTGCTTTTAATGTTTCTGTAAGGCCTTCGCCAAATAAAAGCTTGTCCCGTGTGAGATCTTTTACTGCATCTTTTGTATTTTTATTAAGACCTTGTAATAACAGGGATCTCCGTGGTATTGTGTCCAAATAATGCAAATCACATAATATTTGCCCAGCTTCGCCTAAGTGTTTTACAATCAGGTCACGCGATTGTTTATCTGGTATTTTAAAAGCGATGTCAAGGCCCTACCTAGGCAGGTTATACCGGATCCAAGCTGCGATTGTTTAATTACTAATTTTTCATCCCGCTTTACTGAGGAATCCGGAACAGCCTTTATTTCCTCGTTCAGCTTTGGAGTCTCCAGTAAAGTACAGTTTGCTGGAGGTGAATACTTGCTTAGTAATTCTGAACGATGATCCTTTTTCAAGCCCTTCGATAGTACGTGAGTCCACCTAACAGCGAGATGTGCGTGAATATCATCACCGTAATCTTTATTTTGTGTTGGATCATCGCCCAAAAGTGTCAATAAGTCGTCTGTAATTACATCATTCGTTTGACCTTGCTTGGCAACTGAAATGTAGAAAAAATACTCATTCAGTATTATCATAAACTGCAGCAAATAAAAAGAAAATATTTTAAGGGTAGGCGCAGTTTTTATCGTTGCGTGAGACATGCAGTCGTCACTTGCAACGTAATTAGGTCACAACATGAAGTAATAAAGATACACGTATCTTGTACTATGATATTGTAGGGTTTTTGTTAACAAATTAATGTTTTATGTACTTATAGTTGCGTATTCCATCCAGGTTATACTTGCAACTAAGGGATAATTTGTTGCGTATGCCATCCAGACAATACTTGCAACAAAATGATTATACTTGCAACTAATGGGTAATTTGTTGCGTATGCCATCCAGACAATACTTGCAACAAAAGTATGCTCATTAGGTAATAAATTAAACTTACCGTTGGTATTTTCGTCGTCAAGCTCCGGTTCAGATGAATCGGAAGATATAAATCGTAGACGGCAACGCCTTTTTGGGGAAGGAGATCGTCCTGGTGAAGAATCTGATGGAGATGGCGATCTCCTTCGCTTGAGCTGTTTTTTAAGATCTTCGATCTTCCGTCGAATTGATGCCCTATCCATGGTGTGTGTGAACAACGGCGCACAAAAACAAAGAATGACAAGATGGCGTATCGATTTAGCGGGTGACAATCATTGCTAGGAGTGGGGAGTAACTTTTTTATTACGTTTCGTTTTACGAAGGTGCCTGCTAGTTTATCTTTACAGACTCTCTAAAATATTGTGACAACGGCCGTACGAGAACACTACTACAAGTTAAAATAATCTCTCGGAAGAACAAGTGAAGTATAATAAATGATATTAAGAAACACATTCGTAAAGCTCAGGTCAGAAAAAACGGAATTCCTGCAATGACATCCAAATAAACTTTCTTCATAAGCGTATGCTTTTTTTTTGTTCGATAAGCAATAATCTTTTAATTATCACATGCATATATAAACTCACGCCTGTATTCCTTAAAGTAGTAGACAGAGCATAATATTGTATGTCATACTCGCACAAAAAAAAACATAAAAACGTATCTCATAATCCCGAAAGCTAAGAAAACTAATAGGATAGAGCGGGATTTCGAAATTCCATGTTTTGTTCTATAAGTAGTCTATTTTTAAAAAGTAATTATTTGAAAAAAAGGTGAACTTAAGAAACAATGGTGACTGGCTGAGTCACATGGTTTTATTTATCTTTTTTTAATACCTATACATTAGACTAGGTCATGCCGAGTAAAAAAAAGCCGTCTTTCCTGTGGTCAATATTTAACGGTTTATACCTATGCATCTAATTTATGTTTTTATTACATAAGAGGGGTGGCTGAAAAGTTGCCTGGGAAAGCAAAGACGTAGCTGGCTAGTTTATTTTTATTATTCTATGTAATCCTCTCCTACCGACACATGTGTTACATTTGTCAAATTATGACATTGAACCTTTAAAAAAAAGTCTTTCGGTTTCTCGACAAAATAATCGTTCACCGCATGTCGTTTCATACAAAAGGAAACGTCACTTCAGTGGATTATGAAACCAACCAGTAATTAGGCTTTTAGCTATTAGCTATGGACACAGGAAATACGCGATCTTGAATCACTGTATACTGCACTATTACTATTATTAAATATTCTTTCCCCAGAAACCGTGCAAAACAAATGTTGTAATCAGCCACAGAGCGAGCATGATTCGTCAACCGCAAAACTAGTCATTAGTGTAAAATTACACTACGGATTTGAACCCGCAACGCCAGTCGACCTAGAAGTAGATTTAACTAAACTTAAAGGATTTAAATCAAATTAAATTTGCTTTACGTTATCGTATTGGATTCTTTACGTGAATACCTACATTCATTGCGTGAATGTATTTAGACCAAACTAACGGTCATTCTGGATCAGACAGTTCAGAATGCATTGAATCATGATGGGTACTGGGACTTGGAAAAATTGAACTATGATATTACTTTGTCATGAGAAGCCAGTCTCGTGTTAAGGTTGTATTACTGTGATGTGATCGATCACCACTTTGGTGTGGTTAACCACTGCTACTAAGCCGGCGGTCCCGGGTTCGTATCCCGGTAAGGGCATTTATTTGTGTGATGAGCACGAATATTTGCTCCTGAGTCTATGATGTTTTCTATCAATTTAATATAAGTATTTATTTATCTATCAATATCAAGTATGTATGTCGCCGTCCAGTACCCGTTGTACAAGGTTTACTTAGTGTGGGACTAGCTCGATTCGTGCAAGATCGCCAACTTTTATTTATTATTTATTCACAATTGACACTCTTGAACTATTCCAAGTCCGGGGAACACATCGTTAAGTAATACCCAAAGTTAACTGTGGCGCTTGATAATCGATTTTTAATTGAAAGGCATTGTGCATCGAAACCGCGGGACCGACCTAAACTAAATTTCAGTCCAATACGTTCAGTCAGATATACCCCTAATGCATGTTACGACT
Organism: Epinotia nisella; assembly: GCA_932294315.1. Classification (NCBI taxonomy): domain Eukaryota; kingdom Metazoa; phylum Arthropoda; class Insecta; order Lepidoptera; family Tortricidae; genus Epinotia; species Epinotia nisella. The sequence continues at coordinate 7,882,423 of OW028696.1, read as the reverse complement.
GGGTTATGTTTTCGTTCGTCCCGTAACTGCGGTTTAAGCTAATTTCACAAAATGTCGAATATTACTGCCAGTTAGTTCAACGTATTTGCACGCCCGTGTTGGCGCCATTTCGCCCAAATTGGAATGCGACGAATTACATTTTAGTTGGGCTTTGGGACCGTGGTGACGGGTAAATGCTTCTGGTTAGACTTTGTTACCGTTTAATTATTGTAAAGACATGAACGAAATTCTTTATTCTCTACAATTGTATTGTTTTTTTATTTCTTTCGATGAACAATAAATATTTCAGGTTTATTTATTATTTACTAAAATTACAAATCACTTAGGCGATGGTCACCTTTGCACCTGGAGGGACGCGGGGCGGGTTGTTTGACACTTGTCTTTAAGTTTAGTTTCGTAAGTATTCAATTTTGAGTTTTAATTTTATTATATGTTGTAAATGGAATTGTTGTAGTTGCTTTGTGTTTTGTGTCTTAGGCGAGAAACAAACAACAGTTGAGTATACACAAACAACATTTGAGTAGACATTATAAAAAGTCTTTTCGTTCATTAGTATGTATTAAAAAGAAAATGACGGTATTTTTCTTCAACAACTAAATGTTTCGAGCCATCAACTCATTAGCCGAGCGGAGCTGATAACAAGCGGCATAGGTGGGGTATTGTACCTTTTATATACCAGATTGATTATCTTCCCAATATAAAACTGAATCTGTATGATAGATTATGAGGTTAGACAGTGACTAAGAGCATTTAAAAAAAGACCAGTCAGTCCTATTAAAAACTAACTGCCTGCCCCCGCGTGTTACAGAGATCCAGACAGAGTCACGAGATAAAATATGTCCATTCTATATACTGATGAAATAATTTTAATCAGCTGATAAGACCCCTACAAATTTACAACCTCGTCGACTTTTCTCTTTATCATATTAATATAGATAGAGTATACTCAGATTATAGTATTGCCGACACTTTATTGATGCGCAATACCTACATCAAAAGCGGGGTAGGCATCGAGTCTTCGACGTACTTTCCAAAACAAAAGCTAAATAAATATAGAAAAGTGAAAACGAGAAGATATTCTCAACATTGATACAAAGCAGATAGTAAAAACTCAACCCCATAAAGTGCAGCAGGTAGCGGGTGTTCAGTATACAGCCGAACCGATGAACCTCAATGCTTACGAGAGTAGGTATTGACCGGCAACAACCTTAGACACAATCCGTCAAGTGTCAGTGTCAGAAAAAATCTCGAATAGAAATATTAATAACGCGAACAGCTGCTTACAAAATTAAATATAAATAAGCCAACAAACCAACCATCTACAAGTGCACTGGGAGTACAAGCGGGGCGCCCCTTCCACGTTGTGGTGACGACACTAACGGGTAAGTCGGTCTCTCCTTTCTTTGCGGGTATTGGGGTGCATCGGAACAGTTTTAGAATAACGCAGTATACAGTCCACTACTTTTCTCGTGGCTTTATGCCACATTTTCTGGCCCTTCTCACCACATTCAGAATTAACCTTCTGGATTTGAGCCTAATCCTAAATTGTCAAAATTTCTAAATTGTTCCCCATATCGCGAATCGCATTCGCTATTCCCCGTACGCACATTGCAAATCGTATTAGCTATTTTCGGTAGTATTTATTTTTATCCATCCTATTCCATCTGACAAAACTGTCCGTGACAGAACAATGGAAGGCGAGGCACAACTATCATTGCAAATAAATGCATTGACACTGAAAAAAGAATATTTGTTTAGGAAGCTGCAAAAGGCTTACGATTTATCCAAAACAGTTAAGTTGGATAGTTTAGACTCGGTACAAAACTTCATGGTGCAGTTTTCAGAACTCGATGACGCTCGTAGCGACTTTGAGCATATTGTAATGGAAATTGCCATGCTTGAGATGCAAACAGACCCTAAGTTCAAACCTTCGTCAGGTCCATTAGATAGTTTCGATGATCTGTATTACGCTTGCAAGAAGGTAGCTTTGAACTGCAATCGTTTAGGCCAGGAGCCTACCGAAAAAATGTTTGTTCAAAAAAGTGATGATTGTCTAGCTAGGCCGGTCTTACCAAAGCTAACTTTATTCGAATTTGACGGTCAAATGGAGAATTGGACCACATTTCATGATACATTTGTGTCATTGGTTCATAGTCGTAATTTCGAAAACATAGATAAATTCCATTATCTGCTGTCCTGTGTCAAGGGTCCAGCACTGAATATGGTCAGGAGTCTGCCGATCACTGCCTACAATTACCCTGTAGTATGGCAAAGTTTGCTTGATAAGTACCAAGACGTCAGGGCGTTGACCGGCAGGTATCTGGACAAAATGCTGAATTTCTCACCTTTGACAAAGGACAACGTAGCAAATCTAACGTCTTTTGTGGAGACATTTGACCATTCGTTGAAAGCGATTCAGGCCTTAGAAATTAATAATTTAGATGACTATCTGATTTGTCATTTAGCATTCCGTGGGTTAGACTGTCACACTCGAAAATTGTTTGAAGAAAGTCGCGATCAAAACAAATTGCCGACCTTTAAAGAATTAATTAATTTCGTGAACAAACAAATCAAAGTTTTGGAACATACATTTCCGACTACCGGCTCCCGGACTAATTTCAATGGTCAACAAATCAAAGTGAAGTCACCTGTCAACTTCACAAATATGCAACCGAGTCATAAACCGGCCAGTTTCAAATATTCGAACGCGACCTCGCCCTCGCAAAAGGTTGGATTAGCTGTTTCGCGTGATAATAATTCGAACCAAAACAAACTAACTTGCGTGCATTGCAACTCAAATCATCTGATTTATCGTTGCGAACAGTTTCGTAAACTGTTAGTTCAAGACCGGATTGACCGTGTCAATGTCTTGAAATTATGCACCAATTGTTTGAAAAGTGGTCATGACGTGTCAAATTGCAAGAGCATCATGACGTGTGGAGTTTGCGCTCGTAATCACCACTACTTGCTACATCGGGATGCGAGTGTGGTGCAGGCGCCGGCCGTGCCGGCCCCGCAGCCGCCCCGCGCCGCCCTGCACGCAGCTGGGCCGTCACCGTCGCACTCCGTGAGTGTGACGCCCGCATCTGCCGTAACCGAGAATCTTCATTCCGTGAATGAAAACGCGAATTCTTATGGTGTAGTGTTGGGGACTACGAGGACTCTAGTTGTTGACGTCACTGGTCAACATCAGAATTGCCGTGCAGTTCTTGATTCTGGAGCTCAAAGCTCGTTTATGACTTTGAACTGTGCTCAACGTTTGGGCCTACGCCGCAACAAATGTCCATTTACAGTGTCTGGACTGGGCGGTGACATTGTCAAAAACTTTGGTATGGTGACCTGCGACATGAATCCGTGTAGATCGGACGTTCCGAGTTTCCAGGTAGATATGGTTGTCGTTGAAAAGGTTTCATCCGAGATGCCAAATGTTTCATTTCCACAGGAAGTTGTGGATGAATATAAGAACTTCGAATTGGCTGACCCGTTGTTCTTTGAAAAGTCGTCGATTGACATTTTGTTGGGCAATGATATCGTGTCAGAGCTTATTAAGGCTCAGCCGATGAATGTCAAATCAAATATTCCGAAAGTGATTCTAACAGTTTTTGGTTACGTCGTGAGTGGAAGATTATACAATGACGGAAAACAACAGTCACAAAACTTTCACCTGTCAGTTTCTCAAGAGAAGACTTTGGACAGAACGCTGCGTGACTTCTGGGAAGTAGAGGAATTGCCGTGCAAACCTGTGCTTAGTCCACCAGATCAACTGGCTGAAGATATATACGCACTTCATCACTCTCGTGATGAGGGGGGGAGATATATAGTTCCGTTACCTTTCGCACCTGATGCGCCACTACTTGGAGATTCCCGTGCTGCAGCTGAACGACGATTGCTAGCAACAGAGCGGAAACTCGCACGCTCTCCAGTGCTGCAACAAGCCTACAACGATCTAGATTATTCTTTCCCAACCCTTCGCCTGCGGACATGTGGGTGCCCGTCCCTCCGATAAGCGCGTGAGGGTTGACGTACGGCGGGGCTGAGAACGATTTACATGCTACGTTTATCCTAAATACACAAACAACAATGGAATTTAAAACCAAGCGGTTCGGATAATAGTTTTTTGAAAGTTCACTTGTTCTAAAATCGAACAATTAATACAAGTTAAACTCTATACCTTTAAATGTTGACTTACATTCCATCGAATTATTTATGTATTTTCTATAGGAACCTGGGACTCGATATGTTTCTACGGGTTGTTTCTTAGAATAGAATAGAAGATAATTTATTTCAGTATAAGTATACAGGAACACAGTAAGTAATACAATTACAAAAAAAAATGAAACAAAGGAAGAACTTATCAGCTATATACTAATTGCTAACTTATACTGAAAAAAAAAAGGTGAACACTCAGCATAATGCCAGGTGCCACTAGAGTACCCGACGCTGGTCTTCCTTGATCACCAGTAGGGAGCTGCTAATTGAATCCCACAAATACTGGTGCTAAAATTTACGACAGTAGGTACGAAGCGGAAATGAAGCAAGTGAGATTTAATAAGAGAATAAATAGAATAGTATGGGAAATCTAATAATATGTACATAATATATATATATATATATATATATATACCTATATAATGGGATAATTGGCAAGTATGATGAAGTGATGTAAAAAGAAGGAGTGAAGGTTCCATTACTGAGATGTTCGTTTTTGCTCAGTGAGATTATAACTTTTTAAATTGGCTTTAAATGATTGCAGAGAAGTAGCTTTCTTATAAGGTGGCGGTATGTTGTTCCAGCATTTTGTGGCGGTGTACTTAAAACTGCCTCGATTTGCTGCAGTTTTGTGTTTGGGGCACATGAGAAGACACTCTTTGGCGTTGCAGAAACCTGAGCTTGTCATGCAGGTAACGAGGTCCTTGAGTCTTCACAATCCCAAACAGTAAGCAAGCAAAGTGCAGGGAGCGCCGAGACTCCATGTTCATTAAATCGCTTCTGTTAAGATATGGAGTCATTTGAGTTCTTGGGGGGATAATAAAACAAAAACGAGCACACGCATTTTGCACACGCTGGATTATTTTCTTAGTTTGAGATAAGAGGCAAGGGCCTATAACTGTGTCAGCATAATTAAGTTTTGGAAGTATAAGAGATCGTATAGAGTTATTCTGAGGTCGATGGATAAGTAGTTGCGAACTTGGTATAAAACCTTAAGCCTATAGAAACAGTTCTTAGCTATATCAAAAACATGATAATGGAATCTCAAGTTTTCGTCCATGACAACCCCTAGGTTTTTCGCTGCTGTAACTTGTTCAATGATATCATTACTTATTTTCAGCCGTGGATTATACTCCTGGATTTTTTGTCGTGGTTTTTTTAAGCCTAAAACCATAAACTTGGTTTTTTTGGGATTTAAAACTAGGTTATTACGTAAACACCAATCGGCTATACGATCCAGGTCCTGATTAATGGCGTCCACTGCAAATGATCTTTCACTGGGCTTACATGGCAAATTGTAACAGAACCGACATCCGAAGCAAGCGACCCCTTCGCAGCATTCTTCGCTTCGCTGAGTAACTTCGCATCACCAGCCAGTACGCTGTTGCTAGGGGACGCACCGTCGCCCAACCTCAGTGTCGACTGTGAAGTGGGGTACAGCGGACAGCCGGATTGGTGCATCCAGGAAACGGCTGTCAAAGCGGAAGCGGAGACAGTGTCCGGTATAGTCAATTTGAAGAACAGCGAAATTACCTCTACGGCTGGTGTTGTTGAGGGTCATGAGGAGACGAGAAGAAAAGCCGCCAAACCCAGTCTCAAAGAAACCAAGACGAAGCCAAAGCGAGGCGCCAAGACTGCTGCTGTGCCAAGGCTGTTGAGAAACTCAAGAGAACCATCAGCACAACATTCCTGAAAACATCAGAAGCCACTTCATTGCAAATTGATGGTTACAAATTAGCTGCAAGTTTCTGTCGTAGCCGCAAACAAAGAGGTGGGGTTTGCATTTATATAAAAAACGAAATAAATTATACTCACATAGACTGGATTGCGAAAATGAGTATTGAATCACACTTTGAAACTTGCGGAATCTGTATCCCCGAATTGAAATATGTAATTGTTTGTACTTGCAGAACACCTGACAGTGATTTGACTGTTTTTCTTAAAATCCTCGACATTCTATTAACAAAGATAACATTGCGCAGTCGCCTTCATAAGCGTAAGATTATAATCGCAGGTGACTTTAATATTAATCTCCTGAGTAATGATGTCGTCAAACAAAGTTTCATACAGACATTAAAACAATTTAATGTCCATCCTACAATCTCTGAGCCAACTAGAATTACGTGTCTCTCACAAACTTGCATCGATAATATTTTAACCAATCATCGTATATTTTGCTCAGAGGTCTTAAATCTAGGTATATCAGACCATACGGCCCAAATGATAAAAATACCTACTAGCCTGAGCTTCAAAGAGAAATTCTGGTACATCAAGAAGAGAAAAGTTGATTCAAATTTGGACATATTCACTAATAAACTTTGGTGACGTGTACCTACAAACAAATTCTAATACTGCATATGCTTGCTTTATATCTATATTTTTACTTATCTTTAATTTATGTATACCAATTGAAAACGTAAGAGTGACATATAGGAAGAAGCCTAACTGGAGAACAAAGGGCATCGTAAGAGCGAGTAAAGCAAAACGTAAAATGTATATTTCTTTGCAAAAAAATATAACCATTTCGACTCAAGATAAATATAAAAAATATTGTAAGGCACTAAAAAACACCATCCGCAAGTCTAAAGTAATCTCAAATGATAAATATATACGAAATAGCACCAATAAAAGCAAAGCTACTTGGGGATTGATTAAACAGCATACCACCTCAACAAATTCTATTAAAACAACTATAGAAGAAATACGTCAGAACGATATGAGCATCACTCATCCCATACATATATCTGAGAGTTTTAACAAGTATTTTATTACCCATGCCAACTTGCCTTGCACTACTGACTACAAGCCTGTCACGGCGAATATCCGAGATAGTATTTTCTTATATCCCGTTGATACTTACGAGGTAACAAAAGTAGTCAGTTTGCTCAAAAATAAAAAAGCGCAGGACATGATGATATTCCAATTCAAGTTATCAAAGCATGTATTAACGATATCGCACAGCCTCTTGTTTACATTATAAATCTTATACTGGAGACTGGTATATTTCCAGATGAATTAAAAAAAGCCCTAATAAAGCCCTTGCACAAAAACGGCTCCAAAACAGACATGAATAACTACAGACCAATCGCCTTGCTACCAAGTTTCTCAAAAATAATCGAGAAAGTCTTGCATAACAGGATAACTCATTTCCTACAATCCAATTCAGTTATTCATTCCAACCAATTTGGCTTTCAAAAGGGGAAATCAACATCACTAGCAATATTTAAAATCTTTAAGCGAATTTGGGATGAAGTTAATAAAAAAACACATTGCGTTGCTCTATTTTTAGATATGTCGAAAGCATTCGACTGTGTGGTGCACAAAATAGTACTGCGTCAACTTGAGAACTATGGCATAAGAGGTCTAGCACTTGCACTATTTAAAAGTTACTTGAGCAATCGGAAACAAGCCACAGTAATCAAACCTTATAACAGATATACCAAAACAGTAGAACATGTTCAATCTAGGTTCGAGACTGTAAAGTTAGGTGTGCCTTAGGGTAGTGTTATAGGACCGCTTCTTTTTCTGATCTACATAAACGAACTCCCGGAAATTGTTGATGAACTATGTGTCTTGTTTGCTGATGATGCAACTCTATTGTTTTCAGGAAATTTTTCCCCTGCTGATTTACAGCTGAATATAAATTCTACTCTAGTCTCAGTTGTTCAGTGGCTTCACTCACTTAACTTAAAAATCAATTTAAAAAAAACGAAACTAGTGCAATTTCGAAATCAAAGGACTGCTTGCAAACCTTTAACTCTTCAAATTAGCTCCGAAATTCAAGAAGTTAATAGTATAAACTTCCTAGGAGTAACGATCGATCCCTTCTTAAACTGGAAATCTCATATTGAGAAAGTCAATAATAAAATATCAAGCTGCTGTTACGCCCTATCAATACTGGCGGGAACGTGTTCGGAAACCATTGTTAGAAATGCTTATTATGGGAGCGTATATCCGTTGCTGACATATGGTATCATATACTGGGGAAACTCAGTCAGAGTGCAATCGACTTTTGTTCTCCAGAAAAGATGCTTGCGCACAATATATCGTATGCATAATCGTCAGACTCTTCGCAATACTTTTAAAGAGAAGCGCTTTCTTACTTTGACTGGCATTTACATATTGGAGTTATGTTTTTTTGTTAAAAACCACACGGAATGCTTCATAAATAAATGTTCCTTGCGTAACAATCTGAGAATGCAATACAAACATAACATTTCTCTTCCTAGAGTAAATAACTCAATGTACAATAAAAGCGCATACATCACTGCCATAAAAGTATTTAACTTCCTTCCAACTTCTAATACATATTAAAATGCTTGAAGGAAAAGAATTTTAAACTAAGCTTAAAAGTTGGTGAATAGATAGAGAGTTCTACAATGTAAATGAATATTTTTTAAATGCTCATAGTTAAGTAGCAATGATTAAGTTTTATTAAAGAATGTAATAAGTAATTATTTTAACCACTTTAGGCTATCCTATAAACATTGTACGCCCGTAGCGGGTAGCTGTGGATACTTTGTACTACCATGCCAACTTTGTACACTCTTACAGTTATACAATAAAGATTTCTATTTCTATTTCAGCAGCAGCATGACGTTTACGAATTCGACGCGGAGTTGGAGGCCTCGCGACCCCTCGCGAGCCTCCGCAGGCGAGGGCAGGTGACCCCCGACATCCCGCCGGCCTCGTCGACCCCCAGATCTCCCAGCTCCGAGAGCGTCGAATACGTGGACATACCCACTAGTAGCTCGCACTGCATTAAGATTACACCAACGGAACAACAAGAAAGCGGTGCGGAGTGCCTCAGCGTAAGCCTTGTTCCCAAAGAGGAAATAAGCATCAACAAGAAGAAAAACTTGATAGAGAACCTGTCCAACAGCCCCGCGCTCCTCAATAAGTTCTTCAACTGTTTGACGCCTGAACTGCAGAACGAGTTGGACAAACTCATTACAGCTGAAAGGCTTGAACGGCCAGGCGTCTACTTCTGCGCTTAAAGAGGAGAGCTCGACGTATTTGGACCATAAAGAAAGATCTGTGTTCGAGGCGCTCACGTTTCACCCTACCGCTGAGGAGTTTGAGGATCCTATAAAATACTTTGACAAAATTGCCCCTCAAGCCTCAAAATACGGACTGTGCAAAATAGTCCCCCCAGAGGGCTTCAAGCCTCCCTGTAATTTGAGTGACACAACTCGCTTCGCTGTGATCTATCAGTACATATCGAAGATGTACAGTCGGTGGGGACCCGTCTCGAGGGAACTAGCGGCTATAAAGGCGCACCTAAGAACGCAGAGCGTCATGTTCACGCGGTCTCCTCTCTTGGACGGCAGTGAAATCAATTTGCCGAAACTTTACCATGCGGTCGAGCGCAACGGGGGCCTGAGCAACTTTATACTCCGCAAGCGCTGGGCCCAGGTCGCTGAAGAGTTAAAGTTGGCCAAGCTGCAGCGCCCAGAGAGAAAATTAGATCCCATATACATGCGGTACTTCTATATTCTATAGGTCTATTATCCACCTAGGCTTGGGTTTTCTGATACATGAGCTACAAGAGATAAATGCATGACTGCTAAGGTCAGCAACGTGATCGATGTTTACGTTGGATACGCTGCAATTACTACATACGAGATCTAAAAGTGTCGCAGAGTGCTCTGTAAAGTGAGTTGGGTGGGTAACATACTGATTTAGGCTCATATTGTGCAAAAACGTTACCATTTTCTTCGTGTTCACTTCATCAGGGGAACTCATATCGATATTAAAATCGCCCATGAGAACAACATGGTCAGATGCAGAAAAAGCACAAATAGACTCGGTCAATGCGTCAATGAAGGTTTCGACATTTAGCCACGGGGGGCAGTAAGCGGTACCAATTGCAACTTTCAGACCATTAAGTTTAATATTGATCCACATTTGTTCCACTAGCGGTGATTCAGGTGGATGTAGTTGGCGCGCGTAGATGCCAGAACGGTGGTAGAACCCGACACCGCCGCCTCGTGTTCTGACGCTTAAAGTCAAAATGCATAAGTCAAATTTTAAATTTAATTTAATTTTAATACATACATACATACATACCGAAATCAATTCGGCGATTAGTGAACTAAAGATGGATTTTACGGAAAGCAATAAACAAATAATCTCAGCCCAGGAAGATATAAATAAACAAATTTTAAATAAACAAACTCAAATACAACATCTAGAAAGGGAAAATCAGCAAATAAAAACAGAATTAAGCGCGCTGAAAATTCAATTTGAAAATATGAGTTCTTCGGACAAAATAGATACCTCAAAAAAAATTGTTATTTATGGGTTGGACGAGTACTACCACGAAACGGACCAGGAGCTATGCTACCGTATCACAAACATGTTTAGCGAAATTTTGAATATAAATATTGACAATTCTATAGAATCAGTCAAGCGGATAGGGAGAAGAGGAAATCGCCGGCCCCTCGTTGTTAAATACTACCTTAGGAACTCTGGCTATGCCGTTACTGATGTATATGACAGCGAAACACTACAGAAGAGGAAACACCTACGTGATTGTCTCCTAAATGCCCGACGGAATGGGAAACATGCTGTGTTTCGAAATGACCGGTTATTTATAAATGGAGAAGAATACGTTCCCGAGCAGCAGCCCCAAGAAGATTTCCCGAAGCATATAAACTGCAATACCTCCTCAGCAAGCGTAAACACGCCAGATCGCACCAGGGATAAAAATGTAGAAAATAAGAATTTAGATAATAGTAGCTATAATCACAATGATAATACGTGTAACAAAAATAATCTTTTTCGTCTATAAAGATATATTTATTATGCATCAAAATATGAATGGTCTAATAAACAAAGCGGATGTATTAACTGTTCATTTAGAGGAATTATCCAGTTCCAAAAAGCCAATAGATGTATTATGTATAACTGAGCACAACATGAAAGAAGGTGACTAAGCCCAACTAGCCTTAAGTAACTACTCACTTGCAGCTTGCTTCTCGCGCAGCAACAGGAATGCTGGTTCTTGCATATTGATCAGAGATCTACATAAATACAAAATTCTGCAAGATATATCGAATACATCTATATCAAATATCTTTGAATGTTCGGCTGTTGAGCTGACAGACCATAATATTGTAATTATCTGTATATATCGTGTACCCAAATACAACAATTCTGCCATTGCTACTTTTCTACGCAAATTAAGTGAAATACTCAGAAAAATATGTGACACTCGGAAAAGAATTATACTCTGCGGAGATTTTAACATAGACAAATTGAAAAGAACGAAGCATTCCTTAGAATTTAAAAACTTAATATCAAGTTTTAATCTTAAGCTTGGAATATTAATACCAACACGTCTGCAAAGTAACACGTGTATTGACAACATTATACACAATGTGCGAGGTGCGAAAACTGAGGTAGTAGATTTGGCAATCTCCGATCACACTGCCCAAATTCTGAAATGTCCAGTAAAACCTACATGTTCACTTTCTCATTGGTTCATTTCTAAAAGAGACCTAAGCAATGAGAATATTGTTAAATTTACAGAATGTATCAAACAACTTAACTTAAATGATGTATATATGACAAACGATCCGAATGTAGCCTATAATTGCTTCTGTGACCATATCAAACTGTTCTATAGTCTTTGTTTTCCTTTCATTAGAGTTAAAATATCAGCTTATAATAGGCCAAAATGGGTCACCAAAGGAATAAGAAAATGTTGCAAACGGAAAAGGAATATGTTATGGAAATGTCGTTTAAGGCCGAACGAAAGTAACAAAATTCTTTTAAAGCAGTACTCCACAAGATTTAGGAAAGTTATACTTCTAACACAAAAAGCTCAAAATAATTATTACATTAAGAATGCATAAAACAAATCAAAGGCTACTTGGAATATCATTAACAACTCCAAAAACAAACAATTTAGAGAAAATATTTCGGAAATAAATATTGACAATACGGTTATTAGTAATCCAACACAGATAGCACAACAATTTAATGACTATTTCACTGACATATACGACTCAGACAAAACTGACAATATAACTTTAAATAGCCCTTCTACTAATAATGATAATAATTCGAATGATAATGTATTACAAACCAATATAACAATGACATTTAATTCCTCTAAATCTATGTTTATGAGACCAACAACACCCGACGACCATGTTATAATCAACTCACTGAAAAATTCAAAAAGCACCGGTTATGACGGCATTAGCACGAAGGTTATAAAAAGAGTGGTAAACATAATCTCACCACCAATTAGCTACATTGTAAATTTATGCATCGAACATGGCACTTTTCCAGAAAAACTAAAGGTAGCTATCCTGCGCCCAATGCATAAAAAGGGTGAAAAAACGTCTATTAATAACTATAGACCAATAGCCCTGATACCTGTCTTCTCGAAAATTATTGAAAGAGTAATATACAATGCTTTAAACAATTACTTTGAAATGAACAACCTTGTTCCAACATAGTGATACGATCCAGAAACTTAAACACCGATGTAGGTACACACCTCTGTTTAACAAATAAAATATTTTGTATTTGTATTTAATGTAATCTGTTTAATTACTATTTCCTTTATTCGCTTAAAACCTTAGATTACTATTATTATTAGTACTACGCGCTCACACTCAATAGGCTATGCCATAAAGTAAAGAAGAGCACATGAACTAAGATTATTTAAAATGTATATTGTTGTACACCTCAACTCGTCGATATTTGTTTGATAAGTGGCTCCAGAAAGATAAAGACGCTATCATTCCAACAAAAAAATGTTTACCGTCTATTTAGTAATTAAAGAAATTAATATCAAGGGACAATCTCACATTATTCGCACTTGCCCCTTAATCTTACCTCATCCAAAACAATGTATTTTCAAAATCGTATCGAACTCGTACCGTCCTTTGAAAACACGCTCACTTATCCGACTGTCTTATTGACTTCATGGTTGATATTCAGAATGTTTACCGACAACTACTGAAAACCAGTATAATCCTGACCTATGATCACACGCAGTTGCTGCTAATCCCGGTGCCAGATTATACTAGTAAGGGTTAGGTGAATGGAGACATTGTAAATCGCACAGCTAGATGAACATCGCGTGGACTGCTATAAAATATATCCACATGATAAGCATTTCTCCGGGTTCTGTAATTTGGTAAGACAGGGTCCCATCGATCTGTGAGCGCCATATTCAGATAAGCTTTTATCGTCGCGGTTAGCGAATTTCAGTTGCGATCGTTTGTTAAATTGAGCCACTATTTTTTTGACGGTTTGTGTCGTTCTGGTGCAGATTGTTCTGATACGGGTTTTATCAAAACTAAGCGAGGGGACTAGCGCATATTGTTAACCGATTTGTATGAAATTTGTTACTACACTTAGCCCGAGAATCGTAGAGAGCTAGAGTCATAAAAAAATCGACATTCCTGTGGTCAATACTTAACAGCGCATGTTTATATTTTTCAAAAATAATTGACGCAGCTGAGAAATCTGAAACTTTTTTCTGGTGCTAAGGAAGGTTATTCCTATCACCAAAAAAAAACAAGCACTTTTAAAATTTTCATCCATTTCCCACTATGCGGCTAAAGAGTCCAATCAAAAACTAGGCTTCAACTTACGCTATGTCCAACAGAAAGACGCGACCCTAAACCGTATGGTATGACCACAGATATGACCCATATTCCAATCCCCGCGAACGGAGTCTCCGGCAAAACTTATAAACAATCCCAACCTTGATTTGCACCAAAATTCCTACGCAAGTGGCCACTTCTTTTATATATCTTGTCTTTTGGCACTTCGGCTCATTATTCCAAAGGACACGGAAAAGGAGTGTCCAAGCCCCCTTTGAACAGAAAAGGGCCCGCCAGGTGGCAATTGATGACACAGCCGTTTTTTTACAAGGCCCGCGGATAAATGGATGGCTTTAAGAGAAAGTTGTACATTGTGACTCGATTATTTTGCTGGTGATTTTTCACTAAGTACTAGCTTTTCTGCCTTGAGATGAGTATTCTGTTAAATCTTAGCATTTTAAATATATCATCAGTGGGCCAGTGTGGGAATTATATACCTAACTAACCTGTTCTGTCTAACTAATCTGTTGTATCAATTGTATTGTATGTATCTTAATTAATTTCAGTTACACCTGTCTTTTAAGTTGCGATTCGTCAGCGCACCGCGGCCATGCCTCCTGTCTAGTTGACATTTGTCACATTGCGTGCGGCAATGGAATGGGTGCGTTCACGGATCGCGAAAATAAATAAATAAATAAATTCTTCCACTATAGCATTTGTAGATAGTAATTATTGTTATTTTATTTTTGATTGATTTCGTTGTTTGCTTGTTTTTAGTTTTAATCATTACTTTTTGATTTAGGTACCTACGTAAATTGACATTTCGGTTTTTATATAATTTAATTTCTTTTTATGTCTTATTTCTGTCTTTTGTTTGTTACTGTAATGTATTAAATGTGTTACGTACCGTGTCCTCACTGGATGGACCCAACGGAAGATCAGCGCTGGCTGCAAAGCCAGCATCATGCTAAGCCCATTTCGTGACATGGCACAGATTCTTTTTTTCTTGTGTTTTTGTCTTGTAATATTGTACCTATGTTGTGTTGTGTTACGAATAAATGTTGATTTGATTTGATTTCATAACCGTCAAAGGAGGCTTCTCAAAAAAATAATTTTACTGGTTTAAATCCGCTAAATAAAGAGTTTTTTTTGACATTTGATCCCCATTTTTATGGGCTATCGGTTGGGGTATAGCAAAGGGGGGCGCGGGACAAATTTTGATGGGGGTGGTGTCATTATAACACCTATTTTTTATGATGCTATCGTATAGAGGACGCTTGTTTTTGATAATAAAAACCTAAGCATGCCCACAGACGCATACGTGGAATACAAATTCACTAAACTGTATACAGTGGAAATACCTCCGAGAGACAAATGGATAATCGACCAAATGGACTTCAAGGAGGGAAGCCACATTTGGTATACAGATGGCTCAAAAAAAGGTGATGTTGTAGGGTGCGGTATTTATGGTGAGAGGCCAAAGCTCAAAGCTAGCGTCAGCATGGGGAAAGAGGCCTCAATCTTTCAGGCTGAAGTCTTCGCAATAAATAAATGCGTGGAAATCAACCTTGAAGGAAACCAACAGAACCAACACATCTACATCAACTCAGACAGTCAAGCTGCTCTGCTGGCACTAGAATCCTTAGAGTCCTACTCTAAACTAGTCCAGAATTGTAAAAACAATTTAAACACCCTGGCTAACTCCAACAAAGTCATACATAGATGGGTACCAGGGCATTCCGATATTGTAGGGAATGAAAAAGCAGATGAACTTGCAAGCAAGGGCGCAGAAACAACCCTGGTCGGCCCAGAACCGTCCTGTGGTATCACAAAACGGAAAGCATATTCTCTGCCAAGTAACACAGAAAAATCAGAGGCAATCAAGCTGTGGATGTCCGCCAAAAGACAAAAACAGGCTAAAGCCTTAATTAAAGGGTTCAATAGTAAACTGTCTAAAGAGCTATTACAAGTCAAAAAGCACAAAACCTGCGCAGTGACGAGAATCCTGACAGGACATTGCAAATTGAACAAACACTTGTTTCAAATGGGTATGAAACAAGACGCAACTTGCAGGTTCTGCCAGGAGACAGAGGAGACAGCAATGCACATTATCTGCTCCTGCGGACCACTCATGCAAAAAAGAAGTACCTACCTAGGGCGGCACATCATGCACCCAGAAGAGGTACAACATATCACCGCCCAAAGAATCTGGAATTTCCTGGATGCAACGGGCCTAACGGTGAACTATAAACAAAAAAAAGGGCTGCCACAATAGATCACTCACTGGTCGAAGCGGCACATTAAAGGCCCACAAACCAACAATAATAAAAATAAATAGAGGACGCTAAAATAAGCATGTTTTGAATGGGCAACTTTTCTCTAACCTGGATAATAACAGATGTGAGTTCGATGATTTGTTGGTCCAAAATCCGAATCGGTGCACCCCACTATCCACGTGGCCTTGGCTGTAGGACACCCCTAGAGTGTATATAAAAAGCCGGAGGCGCGGAGGGGGAGCAGCCCTCGCCCGCTGTGACAAAGCGCGGGAGCCGTGCAGAGCGGAGCGGCTGAGGCTGGTCGCCGAAGGCGACCAGCAAGCCGAAGCTGCGGAGCGGAGGCGAAACGAGGCGAGGCGAGGGCGAAAGGGCTGCTCTGCCCACAGCGCCGGAGCTAAGGCAGAGTCCTGTCACTGTTCAGTCGGGTTCACTAATGTTTCGGCGAAAATTATTTAGCAAATTTTTAACTCCCAAACTTTTTATCCCATATTTTTATTTGGGCGAAGTTTTATTTTCCAACTCAACGTTTGGCACTGATATCACTTCCCAACTAATGATTTGATAAATTATTGTTAGGCAAATTATTACCTGGGATTTTTTTAAGATGTCATTTATGTATTCGTCAAATGTATTGATTGGCATACCATACTTTGAGCAACACATACTTTTAGCACTGATATCATTTCCCAACTCATGATCTGATAAGTTATTGTTAGGCAAATTATTACCTGGGATTTTTTAAGATGTCAAATGTATTGATTGGCATACCATACTTTTAGCAAAATATTGAATGATTGATATGGCATTATAAAATCTCGTATACTTCGTTAGAATGGAAGGTTCAAATTGCAGTATGATTGTATTTTATTATGAGGGTAGGCTGATGCACCGTATAGCTAAATTATAAGGGTATTACTTTTATTTACATACTTCGTTGCTCAATATAGCATTTCATTCTCGTGTAATCATTGATAGTTAAAGTAGAATAGGTATTAGGTAATCCGATGTCCAAAGGTATTTTTGATTCTAGAGAAAAGTGTTTCGTATAAAACACGCTTATTTTATTGTCATTGTAACTCGCCCGCCCTCCGCCCGGACTTCCGCCAGAAACTCGCTTCGTCAGCCCTTCGTCTCACAGGCACACTCGACCTACGCTCCGCTCGGGAGGTCGCCGGCTCGCTTCGCTCGCCGCCTCCCCCACTCGCTTTGCTTCGGCCTCGTGCGCCCGCTCGACTCAGGACCTCCTTCGCGAGCTCCTGGCTCCGCAGGCTCTTATATACACTCTAGGGGTAGGACAGACAAGACCACGTGGAAGTGGAATGCTCTGATTCGGTTTTGTCACTTATTGACTTACTAGCACAGTTATTTGACCATCTATCAGGGGATTCTCCCTTGTTAGATCTAACTACTTTAGCCCTAAATGCTTGTTTTGACCTCATGTTTAATTAGACCATATATTTTTTTTCTTAAACAGTAAAGTTTTTAGGATTATTGCAAAACGAACCTATTTTTGCATTATAAAAATGTTGCCAAATAAGAAAAGTGCAAAGTAAAGTTATGCCAACGATTGATTTGCCAAATGGAACTTCTGGATAAAAAATTGGTTGCGAAGTGAAATTTGGCGACACATATTTCGCCGAAACGGCAGTATACCAAGCAAATCATTTGCTACATAATTATTTGCCACATAAAAGTTTGTTGAAGTGAAATTTGGCACTATAAAAATGTTGCCAAATAAGAAAAGTGCGAAGCAAAGTTATGCCAACGGTTGGTTTGCCAAATGAAACTTCTGCGAAGAGTTGGTTGCGAAGTGAAATTTGGCGAAACATATTTCGCCGAAAAGGCAGTATACCGTTCAGTCGACCCTGTCACGGAAGTTACCATTTTTTTAAATGGTGGGTAAGTAGTAATCCTATGGCCGCACTTGCAACTTTGGACCGCTCTAGTTCTTAAAGGGGCAAATTAATCAAAAAAAAAGTATTCAAGATGCTTATTTTAATGTATTCTTTAAAGTTCTAATCAAAAAAGTTGCAAAAATGCGGAAAAAAAAACCTAAAATCGTGCTATCTTCTAAGCATGCTAGAAGTGCATGTTGTAACATATAAATAACCTCTAATTGTCTCTGAATTATTAACGGTACACAATAACAACAAAAACTCAAACTCAAAAATGTATTCGTGACAAACAATTACACATAGATGATAAAAGAAATAAATAAAAATAACACACCAGGCTTTGTTACGAAATGGACCCAGCTCAGCATGATACTAGCTTCACAGCCAGCGCTGGTCTTCCGCAGGATCCATTCAGTCGGGTTCAACAAGAAATAGTTGATTCACCCATATTTGCAGCTATGATATTGATGATAAATAAACAAGATTGAAAACGAAAATACAATAAAAAATTGCTTTTTCAAAATGGGAGTTCGTTAATATAACAATCAAATCTAATAAAGCAAAAAACATTTACAAATTCGGCAAGCTGCTAAGATTGTCAACATATAAAGTACTGATAATGTTCATAATAGCACCTCTGTCGAGAAAAACTGCCTTCGGATTATCACGAGATCTCATTTCTGTTTATTACACTCAAACCAGCTCAGTATCTCTTTCAAAAATCATGCAATTATAGACCTTTTTGTTTAGGCGTTAAGAGCCAACTTATCGGTGGTATGAATTAACCGATTATAGACTCTGTATACATGGGTTAAGGAGTTTCACATGACGAAGAATTCACGGGTTTCGGTCAGTCGTGCATTTAAACGGCTGCAGATTAAGATAATTTAAATAGAATTTTTTTGCAGGCGTCTTGAAAAGTCGATGTGTTTTCTTGTTAAAGTAGAACAGTTCTGGTGCAAAGACCATGGCATGGCTATCTCTAGGGCTAGATAAATAAATACATATTAGGAGACGGTCTTACAAAGATCGAACAAGCCCTATAGGGCTACTATAGTAAGCTAAAACAGCTGCCCTATAGGGCTACTATAGTAAGCTAAAACAGCTTGTGGTATGGGTACTAGACGACGATATTTAATAGATATAAAAACTTAACATTGAAAACATCCAAGACTCGGGACCAAATAAATATTCATGCTCATCGCACAAATATTTTCCCTTACCGAGGTTGGAACCCAGGACCGTCAGCTTCGTAGGCATGGTCAACAACTTAACTAAACTAATCGGTCTTCAAAGTTCGTTTATTTATTTATTTAAACATTGCACAAATAAAAAAAAATACAATTGGCGGACTTAATGCCTTCATGCAAGTTACCTTCACCTAGGTCCAATATCACTCTAAGGGCACCTATCAAGGACTGTACTAGGTACTCTCTTGCGAGGTTCTTAAGCAGCATACGATATGTGTCTTACCCCAAAAGACGTTTTCCCAAGCTTAACCCTTCACTGTCCACCCTCATTAACGCACCTTTATGGGTTTAAAGTAATTTCCACGTATTGTCTTAAGCACGGGTATCGCGGTTAACACTTTATGAGCCTACGGGAGGGTTAATTAGTTTTTGGGTGGGGGCTTAAGTTTATGTAAGTGTTATAAAGTTTTTAATGAATGCTTTGTTTCATTAAAGGTATCTAAGGGTTAAGAGTTTTGGGGTACCAAAGGTTTTGTTAAAAACTAATCTCCTCTTTTTGAGTTTTATTTTATTTCACTATATATCTCAATAACAAATCTATTGCGATCTATTCAACAATCACTAGTTAATTGGTATGTTTCACATTATTAAAAGGCAAGAAAGATGAACTAAATTTGGATGTCAAGCAAGATCAATATTAAAGTAGCCAATTTAATGAGTGTTTTAACCTCCAAGCACAACTCTAATTTCCAGTACCAATATCTCTCGTGATGTTCATATATAAGTGCTGCAGATGTTGTATACTAAAAACCTCAACAAGGCTAGCTCATTAGACGGTATGGAAGGTAATTCTAAGAAGAAAATCAGCACTCCCGGTCTATTACTTTTTTAAATCTTTTTCTATATTTTAAAGATAGGTAATATGTGACTGTTTGTTACCTAAAATCTGAAGACGTCAAGCAATCGCCCTTGAGGCTTCGGCATCAGGGTCGAGCAACACAAGCAGTGATGCATTAAATAAATCAGTATAAATTACAATATCTCGGTTATTCATCACCTATCCGCGCTAGACACTATACACAGTAGGTACATAGCTTGTAAGGTGACTGATGAGTAGTGATGTGACCGGCAGTAATGCGCTTTATCATCATATCAGCCGAAAGACGTCCACTGCTGGACATAGGCCTGCCCTAAAAAGTGCCAAATTGACCGGTCCTGCGCCACCCGCATCCAGCGGAGTTCCGCGACCTTTACCAGGTCATCAGTCCACCTTGTGGGGGGGCCTACCCACGCCGCGCCTTCCGGTACGTGGTCGCCACTCAAGAACCTTTCCGTCCCACCGGCCATCGGTTCTACGTGTAATACGCTTACCTGAAACAAAATATTCATTGTTAGAAACAACACATATCAATAGTCTACGAGTATACTTATAACAAAGAGGTTACATCCGTGAAATGTAAGCTTGTAGCTTTTTAAGTTTATATTATGTTGGGCGTAATCTCCGGTCCTACTACTCGTCCGATTTTCTAAAATCTCATCTCAAGTGTAAAGAATGGACCGTTGAGATGGACATATATGCTATATTTTATCCCGGGGCGTTGCTTGCGTTCTACGTAATACGCAGGCGGTACGCGAGGGCAGAAATCTCACATTAAAATCCTTAAACAAACAAAATAAATGAACATTACACTCATTGCGTACGTAACGTCATTTCAAAAACTTACGATTTGCAATAACATGTGTTACTTCACCCTAAATTTTTATCAAAGGAAAACTAGGACAAATTTCACCAACACACGGTTTTCCCTCATACTGTCAGCGGAATGGAAATTGTTGGATTCCTCCCGAGGGTCACCCGCCCCTCAGAGATAAGTGTTCAGCGTTTGAGAGCTGAGTTTCATTTGGGAAAAATATGATTACGACTCTAACATGAGCGGATGGCGGTAGTTCGGAGAGATATACTCGTAGATCACCCAAATGCATTCGCTTACCTAAGCGTATTATGCTCTAAATAACGTAGGTTTGTGATTGAGTTAAATCCTTGTCTTTCCAGATATTGTATGAATTTTCTGATTTGACAATCGAATAGGTATAATAGGTACACGGTGCCCCGGCAGGATTCCAAATAATTTTAACAGTAATGTAATGTAAACTGAGTTCGGCTCATTTTTTTGAAATGTATACTGACTGTATACTGGTCTATGTATAAAAAATAAACTAAATGTCACAATACTGAAGGATGGACAAAAACGAAAAAAACACATTAAATTTAATTAGTTTAGAGAGACAAATGTTTACATCATTGTTTTGGTACGGAAATGAAGATCTAGAAACATGTTAGCTTTCTGAACATAACACCCGATCTACCATTCAATTCAGATTGCTTTACTATACATATACTCGAATGCTTGAATGCTTTAGGCTATTTGAGACCCACCTAAGCTGGGAACCTAGACATCCTATCCGGCGTCATACATTTCGATCAATTTCATCTCAAATCCGTTGTGGTAATTTACTACATTTATTTTCTAAAGTTATGATGATTAGCATTAACTAAATTAATTAAAACTAAGTTAAATCTAAAAATGGGTTTTAAAACGACAAGAATGAACTTATTTTCTTTCTTATTTCTTACTAGCTTCCTCCCGCGACTTCGTCTGCGTGGACCCGGGATAAAAACTTTCCTATATTTTAATCCATGTAAACTATCTTCGTGCAAAATTTCATCCAAATCGGTTAAGCCGTTTAAGCGTGATTGAGTAACAAACGTCCAAACATCTAAACCTTCGAATTTATAATATTAACTAGTAGTATGTTAATCTACTTACGAGTTGACTGTACCTACTAGAGAAGCGACAGGATCACTTTGTATACTGTATTTTAAAAATCGTAATCCTTTAAGAAATTTCAATTCTGTTTTTTAACAGGTCACAAAAGGACAGACTATAGATTATTTTCTACACGTTACGTTTTCTACTCGTAGAAACTCAATTACTTTTTCAATGGCTGTAGCAAGACTATGGCGTCCAAGTTGATTATAATTAAGATGTTCAGAAGTGCTTACGTCGCGTCGATATGTTACGCATGTGTCATGCACTAATTAAAAGACCGTGGGAGTAAAGTACTGGATGTGACTAGTGAATTATTTTCTTCTTTAACCCTATCCATGGCGGAAAGAAATCCGTGCGTTCTAAACTCTGTAGCGCTGAACAGAGCTAACAAAATCGTTCTTGAAAAATGTGCAATAAGGTGACTTAAAAATGTGTGCAATTACAGACGAACTGCCAAGTAGGTATAGTTACGACACTGACAGTGCTAAAGGACTTTTAATGTTAACTAATATATAAGTGCTACGTATGAATCATAGATTTCGAATTGCACGTTTCATGTGGAAAAGCTAAAGTAAAACGAAACAAAGTCAACTAACTTTTTGGTTGAACCCATAATGCGCTTAATCGGCGTATCATCTTATCTAAATTGCAAAACCCGCAAGGGCGTTAGGGTGACTATCCACTAGAGTTATGCGAGGTAGCGGAGCTGTGTGCGAGAAAAAAAACTCCAAATCGGTGGGTTCTTTTGTCGCACACCTCTCCGCTGACGTGACGTCATAACGTTGCTGCGTTCGGTGTGAAAAGCACATAATAGCGAGCGCAAGGAGGTAAAAGGGGGAGCGATAATATCAGTCAGATTTACATTACATGCAGCAGCATTCGTCCCTCTCGCACTTCATCATCATCGTCATCATATCAGTCGAAAGACGACCACTGCTGGACATAGGTCTCCCCCAAAGAGTGCCACAGTGACCTGTCCTGCGCCACCCGCATCCAGCGGACTTCTCTCGCACTTGCATCTTGCTAAAGGAGATTTTTTTTATGTTCGACGTAAACGCGATACTGAGGCTTGTACGTGACTCCGATGTTCCTTCCAGTTATCTACATCCACACAAAATTCGGCAAGGGTTGCAACCCCGACTCGGGGGTTATTAATCCCCGGGCTGAATCTACTCAATTTGATTTGGAATTTCTACAGGGATTACACAGGATGTAAGGGGACGATTGAGTCCGCTCTTCAGATGTTTCATAATTCATAATTGAGCCTTTGAAAGTGTTAAGCGGGTATGAATAATATATGCAATTAGTAAGAGTAGTTATATATTTAAAACTTGAATTGGTATTCATTGAAAATGAGCTCTCAGCGTATAAACCAAGGCTGGAGAATGTTTGAACTGTTCTCATTAAAGATTAAACTGAAATGTTAAATCTCTCTCTTTTGAAAAGGTATAGTCAAGAGCAAAAGTAAGTTATCACTTTTGTACCTTATTCCATTGCGATAAGGTGAAAAAATGATAACCTACTTTTGCTGTTGACTATACCAGGCCAGCGTGAAAACTATTTCCCTTTTATATATCCGTGTAATGATTGACCGAGTAAATGCCGCACAAAGCGGAAGGCCAGTTTAGAATTTTTACATAAAAATATGGTACACAACAAACGCGGCTAAGAACCAAACCGGCAGACAAGACTTTCTTGCATTTAATTTTTATTTCATTTCATGTTAAACTAAAGGCGCTGATACACTTGAGCATTCACTTGTAATGCGCATCCTTCATCGTCCAATCAATAGTTAATAGGCAAACAAAGCTAACCGCCCAAACTTACAAGACACTGCGTCATCCCAATCAGCCATGCATACTAGCTTTCTAATTAGACACTATTCAGCCGTGAAATACTAATTGAACTCTATAGCTCACATATACGAGTCAATATCGATTGGCGACAATACATGCTAGGCGTAGGGGTGATCTTCAACTGGTGACAGTTGCGAAGTTCGAACCTTGTTTCAAAAGCTATGAGATCGCATATTGATTGGCGAAGACGCTATCGAGAGTAGGATCGTATGTGAAGGGAATAAGGGTGGTATTAGCTCGGCAGGTTAAGTGTTAATTCAGCTGATGCTACGTTTCGTAATTAATTTCGTTAGCGAGCCGTGTCAAGAAAGGTGTCACGTGTAATTAAGGGAATGAAAAGAAAAAGTTATCTCTGGTTCTTTTATTTTGCGGGAAAATAATGAATGTGATTAAGGGAATTTATAACAAGGTTTTAATAAAGACACTCAACAGTCTCACCAGACTTGTACTTGGGCCGTGAAAGTCGCACAAATGACCTAATACAGGAATATGCCTTCAAAGCCTTCAATTAGTAACAAAGCTCTGCTGTAGTCGGGCTTAAGTAACAATTTAGGTTTAAAGAACTTTCCCACAAGAAATACAGAATCCACTTACATGAGAAAGTTTACTTTACAGTTTTTAAAAATAAGGTAAGTAAGTAGGTACGGTGCTCACGGTGTCCCTTTACCATATTTAAAAACCGGCCAAGTGCGTGTCGGACCACGCAAAACGAAGGGTTCCGTGCCTATTAAAAAGGTCGTATCGTCACAGAAATTTTACGGCACTTACGTCCTTTTCTTTGAGGAAGGCAGTTTTTCAGCAATATCTCAAAAACCTCTGAACCGATCTTGTTCAAAACAATTTTCGGTGAATGAAATTAATAAGCCCTATGTCCATGAATTTTTTCATATTTTTAAAATACACCGTTCAAAAATTAGAGGGGGGGGGACAGAATTTTAGTGACTTTCGGGGCGATTATCTCCGACCCTATTCACTTAATCAAAAAAATTGCTAAGAAACCTTATATTTATTTTGAAAGGCCTATCGATTGATGTGCCACACGGGGGGTCACAATGAAAAAAAAAATTTTGACTTTTAGTTTTATGTATGGAGTGCACCCCTAAAAAATATTTTTTTTGTCATTTTAATTACAAAACTATGTAGCGGCTAACAAAATACACCTATCCTCAAAATTTTATTCAAATACACTTAATAGTTTTCGAGTAAAATGCCTGTGACATACGGACAGACGGACAGACGGACAGACGGACAGACGGACATGACGAAACTATAAGGGTTCCGTTTTTGCCATTTTGGCTACGGAACCCTAAAAATGGTTGTCTGTAAAGTCGGTTTACGGACGATTATTTTACGTGAAAAAAAAAAACATTGATGAAAAATTGCATAACACGTATTTACTCATTTATCGTTGAAAATACTCCTGTAAAGTTTTGAATAAAATCGTCGATCTAATCTTATTTCCCCATACAAACTTTGGACCCCCATTTCACCCCATTAGAGGGTCAATTTTGAAAAATCCTTTCTTAATGCACCCCTTAGGCTTAACCAACGTGCCAAAATTGGAATCCTTTCTTAGTGCCAAATTAGGATTCTCTAGAACCAGCGGTTTGGGCTGTGCGTTGATATGTCAGTCAACGGAACGGGACAATGAGTCACACTTTTTCGTGCGTGCAGTCGGCATTCATCGATTTATAAGACGTTATCACGTCAAAATCAATGTGGGTAGAAAACCGTTACTATAATTATTGCGCTAAGGGCTCGGACCATATCTCCGCGTTGCCAACTGCACTACAAGGTCTACAAGTACTACAGCACGACGATGTACGAACTGAAATACGATTATGCGCTTGGTTGGATGGATGGGTATATACTAGGTAAGTCATAGTAAGATGCCATTAATATGGCTACCTATTCTTGTAATACGAATTGCTAGAAAGACACTCTCGTTGGGGACTAAATAAATATGAGAGATGTAAGAACATGCAAAACAATTAAGACTCGGCAACACGTTTGTGACCACCCTGGAAAGCGTACATGCTCACGTTGTCCCTTTACCAGCAGGCAGGCTTGATGCTTATTTGCCACCTTCGTAGTATTAAAATATTGAGTTAAAACATTCGCTGTCAACATTTTTGTAACGCTATGCGCTTAGCCAATACGTCAGCCGAATTGTAGCAAAAACTCGCTACTACAGAGAACTCGCTGAGCAGGTTCGGTACTGGCAGTAAAAGTGATAATATAGGTATGCTTATCTTATATTTTCTTGTCTTATCTTATCTAGATGAGGGCTCTTTCGGATACACTTCGACCTCCCAAGCTTTGCTAAGCAACTCTTAGCTTAAAGCTATATAGATATGCTTGAAAAGAGTTTTCCATACGGCGCAAAAAAATAAAGAGGTGAGAGAAAGTTATACTAATTAACAATTAGGTACTTACTGAATTTATCAGATACGGCCGCGGATAACATTACGAAATGAATCAAACCAATTAAACACAAATGACTCATTCACCCCGACTTCCTCCCATTCAAAACCGAATAAAAGCCGCTGCAAACATGATCCCTACCATAACTTGACCTCTTCATACGTATCAACTATTTACAATTACAGATCAGTGATAGTGGCTGGCGTGGTTTTGTGAATTCCCGACGGGAAAACTTTGTAATAAGATCACGTCGAGGAAAAAAGCGGGGATGCTCTTAATGGCCTTGATATAATTATTAGTCCTTTTTCTTTCAAACGCCATCTAGGCGAGTTAGGAAAATTTTATGTTGTTCTACCTTCATAAATAAATGTCTGAATAATGAGATTCTATTAGTATACTCGTAGTAGTATAAGTAGTAGTAGAATTGAATTAAGAATCATATTTTAATAAATAACTAACATTGAACATTTATTTGATAATAATATTTTAGCACGAAAACTACTGCATGTTATGTTAGTGTGTAGTGGTAAAAACAATAAAATAATTGAATAATATAAATTTAATTTAACTTAACTACATATTTTTATGTAAGATCTTAAACACCATGGTTGCAAAAAAATGGCCTCAAAATGATCCAGCCTTATTGCCATATTATAAAGACGATTTCAGATCGTGTTGACCTCTTGGAACGAGTAGCTACAGCTGCTGCTATTCATCATCATCATCATCATATCAGCCGAAAGACGTCCACTGCTGGACATACGCCTCCCCTAAAGAGTGCCAAATTGACCGGTCCTGCGCCACCCGCATCCAGCGGACTCCCGCGACCTTTACCAGGTCATCAGTCCAACTTGTGGGGGGCCTACCCACGCCACGCCTTCCGGTACCTGGTGCTGCTATTGTCTGAACATTATAGTATAAGTAATATCGTAATAAAGATAAGTAATATTATAACAAACTTCATACTATACATACGGCCTCCGTAGCCCAGTTGGTAGTGACTCTGCCTACGAAGCTGGAGGTCCCGGGTTCGAATCCCGGTCAGGGCATTTATTTGTGTGTTATCACGAATATTTGTTCCTGAGTTATGGATGTTATATATATGTATATAAGTATCTATATGTATTTATCTATTATATACACGGTGATTTTTAATCCGTGATCAGGGGTCGAAAAATATTAATAACCAACCAAAACAGATTCCAATGGTTGAGGTCTGACGCAATTACATCGCTGTTTAGTTGATTACATTTAATGATAATGTTAACACTAATATCCACTGAATGTATGGTCACCCTAATTTCAGCGCTTTGGCGGGAAATTTGATAGATCTTACGTCAATAAACTCTAACATCTACTTGTCATGCATGTGACAATTGACAGTTTATTACTCTTAATTTAATAATTGGACACAATTGGTACTAGGTTGGTTTATGAAAAAAAAATCAAGGAGGTTTTAGATTCTTAGATTTAAACTACCATTAGGGTGACAATGATTTTTCATTTAAAAGTATTTCCTAATTAAATTTTATTCAGGAAATAAAGAACGTTTGTTTTAGGTAAATACGAGTTAATCGTGTTCGGAATCAATTACTGAATTAGAAAAATTGGTTCCTGGTCACGAATAAAAAATCATCGTGTATATCGTCACCTAGAACCACAATACAAGCCTTACTGAGCTTACCGTGGGCCTAGGTTGATTTGTGTAAGATTGTCTCGTAATATTTATTTATACTAACCGAGTAGTTCATTAAAAATGCTGATTTAACTATCAGTCAACATCACTATTGATATACCACCTCATTACATACATTACTATCTAGATGTAAATAACACGTAACTGGATACATCAACTCCCTGAAACTTAGTCCACGAACTTAGCACAGACGACATGATAACTAAGTTAGACTCGTCTGGCGCAAATTGGACAGGTAGCTAGGACGTCGCTGTGACGTCACGGACTCACGGGAGATCCAGAATGGGCTGGCAACGCAACGCGTCGTGTGTGACATAACCGTAGTCATGTGACATGTCGTAACGTTGAGGTGTATGAGATGTTAAAATGTCATTTGCGCTTTTGGAAATATTTATTGGATACATTGTTTGTTTATCGTACGGCAATTATAATTTAATATTAACGGTTAGCTTCGAAGTGAAACACATTGTGAAGAAACCTGCATACCTTACTTGTTCTTGTTACGTGGCTCATTAATCTGTTGCTCGTGATAAAACCTCAATTAACTAAATTTACGAGCAGCCTACATAGTCTAATCTAAAGCTTAATCGATAACTCCTAACTAACTCGGAATGCATTCGCTAACGAAGTGTCAGCGCCAAATTTGGCTTATTTGTGTGAGTGTTGTCGCACTTAGAGTTCTGCATTTTGCGAGGCGAATGGAATGAACGTTTGTATGCTGATTAATATGTGTTGGTACAGTCAAGTGAGAAGCGCATAAAATATTCTCAAAAATAGGAAAAACCTTATAACTTGATCGATTCCCACAGGGAAAATGAAAATGAGTACAGAAAACAAGCATAAAAACTGTCACCCACAGCTACGGAATACTAACTGAAAAAAAAAGATTTTTTTTTCATACAAAAGGTAGCTTATGTCACCCGGAGCATTGTCGAATCGTTTGACTTTTCATGTATCAAAATCGATTCAGTATCTTAAACGCTACGGTACACACGTAAATACTTCTAAAATCATATCCCTTCCTTTCGGCTGTCGTCGTAGTCGGGCATAAAATTAATGTAAAAAACCATTTTGTTACTATGTAGTAAATAGATCATTAATACATAGTAGCCGTGATAAAATCTGTTTCAATCGTTTTATTTACTGCAAATTACTCAAACCAGTTGCGCTGCAGAAACATGATTCATAAACATCGAATCAAAACGATTTAAACGGATTTTATCGCATTTGATCGCTTACAATGTGTGTCCCATAATCACGCAACGTTTGACGAACGTCCTTGAATTGGATGGACCATTGTAACAAATAAAATCTTCTTGTCAGTTTCATAACTACCCTGCAGTATGTATGGCAGGTACTGTGGGTAGGTCGTCGTTAAGGTCGAAAGGTATAGCAGTCAACAGACTAAAGCATCTGCTAGACGGTGACCAACACGCCTCCGACGGCGCGACCTTCGTCGATAGATTGTGAGTTTTCTGGCTAGACGGTCAGCCGACCACGCTACACTCCTCGTGGTCGCTAGCGCGCTTTACGACCAATGGCGTCCGAAGGTCCGAAATTTTGCTGTAAACAACTGTCTACACGGTCCGTCTCTGTCGGAGAGGCTTACTGGCGACCGTCTAGCTGGCGCTTAACGGGTCAAACCAAGGTCTTTGAAGCGCGTAAGCGAGTTGATTCACAAGTAGGTATATAAACATGTGCAATTTATGAATGGCCACATTCCGCGGGCGAGGCAATGTTGACAAACAAACCTACACGTGGACGTAAAATCTGGCTAAACACGTAATTTGGCACGTTACTCGAAACATACGGAATTAACTGTTTTAGCGAATATTTGGAATTATTGTGCTTCCATTCACAAACATGACCGAAGCGTTGTAGTCATTTATAACTGCTAAGGTCCTCGCTCATGCATTTCTTCCTACTGGTGTTATGTTCCGCGGACACCGCTGCGCTACCTCGCACACTCATCCTTAAACCTTGCTCTCCGGTTGACGCCGCGTACAGCGCATGGCATCAAACGCAGGTTCTATGTTAGCTACATTTCGATAGAGCGAGTCGCTGTACGTGCAGCAACTGGTAACCAGGGCCTTAAAGAACCCACTACGAAGCTTTAAATTCACTGACACCGCGTTTACGCAATGAGTTTTACGTGCCGCGGTTTTAACACATTCACCGCCTTGCTATAAGCCGTAGTACGTAACAACTTAATATCCATATTCGTAGTGAAAAGGGCCAGTAGTGTGTGCGTCATCTACGCATACGATGTAGCAGCGACCATTGAGGTGCATCAAAATTACATAAAATACTGATATGCCATGTAGCGTGTAATAGCTGATATCCATGTTGAAATCAAAACACGCAAGAAGCGTCACTTAAATTTATTCCACTCGGTTTTTTATGTTTATTAAAAAGAACTCGCAAAAACGAAGACATAAGTAACAACTTCTTACTAGCAAGTGCGTTAGTGCGAGAGGGACGATTGCATCATAAAAAAAAACTTTATTTCAGACCACTATTGGATGTTAGTAACAAATGACTAAAGATTACATTAGGTTAGTAACAATAATTTTAGTTTTTGATTTATTTATACGTATAGATTTGTTTTCATTATTTTCTTTTGATCTACATTTATCAAAGTATCATAAAAACTCGTCACCTACTTCAGTCACTGACTCGTCATATTTTAACGACGTCCTACTAAACACGAAGGCCGCAATGCAAGCAATATTATATTTTATTGAACTCAATTTAAATAAACCTGCTTGATCTAGTCTAACGCAATAGCAGATGCTGACGTTGTAGTTATGTTCTTACCTAAATAAGTTATAAAATGCCACTTCTTAATTTGAAATATGTATAGACACTTTTAAGTATGTAATTTCTAAGTGTTCGATATTCTAAAATAACTTTCATGTGCACAAATTGTACCAATTAGTTTAAAATTAATTATATTTGTCTGCGACACAGGATCATCCTAATTCAGACGCATGAAATAAAGTACTTTAGCACAACACTAGCAATGAGATTTTCAAAAAAAAAAAAGTTACATGGAGGAGGCATGTGCCCAACAGTGGGACGTATATAGGCTGATGATGATGAAGAAGTTAATGGTTGACAGGCTGGTAGGGTGTGTGGTCGATATAAAGCCTTTGCCTGGAAAAGGGTTAAGCTATTTTTTTCGCATATTCTTTGTGTTATTGATAGGCATTCAAGTTCTTATAGAATATTAAAAAAGAGTATCATAATTATTTTTTGTGTAACAAATCTAAAAAGAATGAGCCACCCATGTTGTACCACCGCCATTTACATTAGATTTCATGAATGTATGCTAAAACAAACTACTAGATGCGTAATAAACTAACACATTGAATTTCAAACTATGATCACCTCAGCAGAAAAAGGCATTTACTCTCTTTGAAACGCCAAAAGCTTACCCTCTCTTGGACTGGACCCTCTAAACTATGTTCGTGGGTAAATTTGGCAAGCTACTATGTTTTATGTTGGCAATGTGCATTAGAGCACAGAAAATTTGCGTTACAGATATTTAAATTATGCATCTAATCTTCGTGGATTTGGATGTCACTTTTCAAAGTAATGATTTTGAGTCATGATGCATTATGTAAATTGTCGGGTGACTCAAAGCTGACTCATTTTAAAAAAACCTTTTTTTTAATTGGATTGGATGTGGAGACTCCATCTCTCGGCAAATATGTGCCCAAATAATTGTCTCATTATTGTTGTGTATGAAACCATTGTATTTGTAAGCACTGACATGTAAAAGAGCCCCAGATACCTCATCATATCAGCCGAAAGACGTCCACTGCTGGACATAGGCCACTCCCAAAGAGTGCCAAACTGACCGGTCCTGCGCCACCCGCATCTAGCGGACTCCCGCGACCTTTAACAGGTCATCAGTCCACCTTGTGGGGGGCCTACCCACGCCGCGCCTTCCGGTACGTGGTCGCAACTCGGGAACCTTTCCGCCCCAACGACCATCGGTTCTACGTGTAATGTGCCCCGCCCGCTGCCACTTAAGTGCCAGAGACCTAGTTGGAGAATAAATATTGGAATTTTGGACGGAACAAAGTCTTACTAGTGGAACAAATCCCTTAAGGGATAAGTTCACCTTTGTACTTTTTTTGTTATTGGCTACATCACGTATTATTTACAGCTACTTAAAAACCAATGAAAAAGCCGCGTTTTTGAGAATTTCATACCTATTCCCAAGTAATAAGTTAAACAAATTTAAACAAAACGAGTAAAAACAAAAGGTAACTAATCTAATAGGTATAATGAAAATACTCAAGATAAATACACAATAGGCGCACCTCAATAAAATCTTGACTAGATTTATTGTGTCTTGCCAGACAACGATCCATAACCAAAACAATCGGCAAACAATGTCGGCGTTAATTTCATTCAACCAATCCTGTTTGATAGCAATATTGTAAACAATATAATATTAAGGGTTCTCCTCCGTTAGCCCTAAGTATTTTAAACCTAATTTCACTAGCCCTAATGTTGTAAACCCTAAAATCACAAACCCGAATTTTCATTTTTCCTAATTATTCATTAGCCCTAAATTCAGTATTCCGAATTTTCATAATGTCTAATTTCTCATGACCGAATTTTCACTAAAACTAATTGTATTTAACCGAATATTTCCTAGGCCTAATATTCCTTTGCCTAATAATGACTACACCTTATTATCAATATCTCTAAAATCAAAAACCCGAATCTTCATTTTACCTAACTATTTCTGCACTAATGTCAGTATCCCGAATTATCATAATGTCTAAGGTCTCATGACGACAAACAATTCAATTGTAAAAACTGTTTAATAATTATAAAAACTAAGTCTATTAAACAATAGTATTTTATTTATTAACTCCTTAGAATTCCTCTGCCTGCCATCCTTCCATCCTTTGAACAGGGACTTAGTGGCAAAATAGACTCGGATCGCGGATACAACAACATATGGAAACACCTAAAATTATGCACTACGATATTAATAGTTTTTCCGCTCTTTTATAAAAAAAATTACCTCGAAGACGAAAGCGGGAGCAAAGCTCCCGCTTCCGTCTTCTAACCTATCCGCGATCCGAGTCGGTTTTGCCACTAAACCCCTGTTCCCTACTGCCTACGATACACCACTATCTTGGCATTGGTTTATCTCAGAGAAAAGTTTATTTGATGTCCATCCTTTGAACAGGGATTTAGTGGCAAAACCGACTCGGATCGCGGATAGGTTCGAGGATATTTTTATTTTATTTTAGACACTGCAATTTGTACCCACTATATTACATATGAATATTATAGATGTTGAGATGGATGGCAAATGACATTATGGCAAGTGATAGTTATGGATTACAATGATTATGGTAACCGAGATTATTGTTATTGATATTATGGAAAACAAAGATTCTGGCATATAATTAATATGGTAAACAATGAGTATGGCATACGAAACTATAGAAAACAACATTATGGCAGGTGAATATTGTGGCAGATAAAAGTCGGGCAAATGAAATTCTGGCAAGCAAGAGTATACCCCGCTCGGGAGGTTGCCAGCTCGCTTCGCTCGCCACCTCCCCCCACTCACGTCGCTTCGGCCTCGTGCGCCCGCTCAACTCAGGACCTCCTTCGCGAGCTCCTGGCTTCGCAATTTTCATATACACTCTAGGGGTAAGGCAGACAAGACCACGTGGATAGTGGGGTGCTCCGATTCGGTTTTGTTATCTCTATGCATGCATATATAATACAATATCTCGACCATTTTTGATTTTTAAGTCCTAGGTCATTTTGACTTTCTGGATTCAATATCTCGGCCATTTTTGATTTTAGAGAAAAAAAAACTACCAAACATGCTTATTTTAACGGATTCTGTACCAAACAATCATAAAAAATGCATTAGGTTTAGTGAAACATTAGAGAAAAAGTTAATAGGTCAAGTGACAGGATAGGTGTGATGAAATTAGGTGTAGTATTCATTATACATAGTAATCATTAGGCACGTTAATCATTAGGCTTAGTAATCATTAGGAAAAATCATTATTAGTTTCCAATATATTAGCACACTTGATGTTTAGTATTAGTAAAGATTAGGAGGTATGAAATTAGGCACAGCAAATAATTATGCCATACAATATTAGTTATCTGAATATTAGGGCTAATAAAAATTATATCGAACGTTGGTAGGTGTAATGAAATTAGCACTAACGGTATTAGGTTAAGTGGGGGTGAACCAATATTAAGAAGACAATGAACAATCTAGGTGATGAATCAAATTGGAAATTACAACTATATTGGCGACGAGTGGAGGGATTTCTTGATTAAACCCTTTAACCACCATCGTCTGATATATCAGCCAAAGTAACACTGTAGATTACACCTTCTTGATTTATAATGACAGAGTTGAAAATGACGAGTAACTTATTTGACATTCGGCGGTTAATGACTGTATAATACTATAGAAACGATAATAGGCGGGGTTCGCGTATAGCCGAGTTTATGATTGGACATGCATGAAAGTGTCAAACGTTGTCAAAATGTAGCCCAGTTGTCATTTGAATGCGGGTGACGATTTATGCCCTATTAAAAATATAAACAAGTGTTGTGCAATTTTGTCGTGCCGACAAACAAGCAATAACCCAAAGGATCCTCCGAGCGTGATTTCTTTTCACCATTAAGTACTAAATTAACTGTTTTTTAAAAATCTGCAATTGATTGTCATTCACGATTACACCGTTAAATAAAACCGACATGCAAGCTTTACATTGCTTGCTAGCGAATACAACAGATTGAGGAACTACCCTAATGTCACGGCAATGTATCGCACTATTCAAATTTCAGTTTTCTAGGACTTTAAGAAGTACTCTATAATTTTTGATGCTCATCAGTGCGTGTGACGAAATCGGGGTTTTTTAGATATCAATAAAACCTAAAGTAAACGCAATTGAAACTTTATATGTTTAATAAGTCCACTATTGACCTCATATCATATCCCGAGAATTTTGTATATCTGGCATAATCCAAGCGCTTCGAGAAAAGGTAGGTAGTGCCCTTACGCTTCGCTTGGCTCGTCTTGTGCCCCCAGAATCATTCACTCATTTCTAGCCCATACTGTCTCACTGCTCTCTGTCTCCCTATATTTCTTCCCCGCATCTTATTTGCTGCTAAACTAGACCAGTCCTCCCGAAAAGCGTCGAGGTCATCCCGCCGCCATCTTCGTCTCAGTGAGATATGTTATGTTGAGAGTTGAAATTAAATGTTCCTTATTTAATTTCAACTCAAATATGCCTAGGAACGCAAAGGAAATTTAATATTTCATACTCCTCAATATGAGAAAAACTTTAATATCACTGTTATTCTTCACTTCTATCACGTTATCCCAAACTTGACGAATCTATCGAGACTACGGCTTTGTCAAATCATGCACTTATTAAAATGTGTTTAATACAAGATTCAAATTCGCAATTTCCTTCTACTCGTTTGCTTTTGCATTTTCAACTATATTTCTCCGAGCAGAAGGTTGGAATTTAATACAAAGCTAAGATGAATATGACTTTTGTGAAGACATTATACAATATTATTAAGCCTTTTGACTTTTAAGAGCCTCAGGTCGAACGCTTTGAATAATTTATAGCAAATTAATTCAGGCTCATACCTCTTACCTAATGTTCTGAATAAATGTTCATCATTCCGATATAAGAATGGAATAGATGCTATTTTTATTGATCTTCTTGAATATGATTGATTATAACGTCTTCTGGAAAATAAATTAGATGTGTTTGGCGTTCCAGTGTCGCAAATGTTAAGTGTCTTTGAAAGATGGAGCATATTATTTAACAAGACAGTTCATCAATCTTGCATGGCAACAGCAAAAAAAACATATGCAATGCATGCCCTATTAACTATAAATATAGTTATATTTATAGTTAAGTATTCTCTTGACAATAGTCATGTGTAGCTGGATACTTCTGCTTACATTAGTATAAAGATAACATTAGGAAACGACAGACTGACTTACTTCAACGTCTATGAATTTGAAGAAACTGTACTATCGGGTTTGAACTGGCGAGTCACGGGGGTATGGATATTGAATAGGTTAGAAGATAAAGATAAAGATAAAATAATGTATTTGTCCAATATAGGTTACAGGATGTTACAGAATTATGGTCAGTTTCACTATGTGGCGCCTCACAGCTTACAAATTGAATAGCCCTGAAGTGAATTAATGCTCTGGAGATTAATTTATAATTTTGTATCTGACTTTTGAGTTTTGCCGTACGAATAAATAAACCACTGTAATATGCTGTAATAATAAATATAGACATTTGTGTCGACTAAAAGATACAATGCCGTCTACTTTACTTATTTTATTCGATTGAGGAAATATGACCTGTTACTGAGTTTTCGTTAGTACTTCATCATCATAGGTCAGATGATTTAAATAGCGTATGTACAAGAGGCACAATACAATACAAATACTCTTTATTGCACACCTCACACAAACAAAGCAATTACAGAGAGAAACAATACAATAACATGTAGGCAACAACACACACACAACATTATATGTGGCACGCGAATTGAGGGATCGTATCATCGGCAACCTCTTGACGAATAGTTCACAGTTACAGCGTGCATGTGATATCGTGGAGCAAATACCATGTTACACAAACATGATCGTAATTCCAAACTTAAATAATCATGTCAAAAACCACACAGATTCTCATTACCACATACGTCGACTTCTCAGAAAATGTACAATAATAAAGTTCCCAACGGCAACCAAAACAATATGCGAAGCATCCTTAGAATTTATGCACTCCTAATCAAAAACGATACAACGCCCTCTTATTTTTTAGGCACTTACGTCGTTCCAACACGAAAGCCCAGTTATATGGTACGTCTAAGTTACAAGTGTGTTCGTAACTCGTGCATCTAATATCGTCGGATGAGACCGACAAAGGAATTTAATATCACGTACTAAGAGCTTTTATGGTTGTTTAGCGGCGTCTTGGACAGACGAGTATTGCCACGTTAGATGCGCGGTTGTGTCGTAAGTGTAGTGATTAATATGAAAATTTGGCACGGGAACTACGCAATAATCACCGTGGGGCAAGTTTTAACACATTCATTGCCAGGAATCGCTACGCGCTACGCTCGTAGCCGATCCTGTAGTATTGCCCGTTTGTAGCGAAAATGGTCTACGACGTAGGCGGCCGCTAGCTGGGTTCCTGGTAGTGAAAATGTTAAGAGTTAAAAAAACGCCTAGTAACTCCGTTATTTTTAGGGTTCCGTAGCCAAAATGGCAAAAACGGAACCCTTATAGTTTCGTCATGTCCGTCTGTCCGTCTGTCCGTCTGTCCGTCTGTCCGTATGTCACAGGCATTTTACTCGAAAACTATAAGGTGTATTTGAATAAAATTTTGAGGATAGGTGTATTTTGTTAGCCGCTACATAGTTTTGTAATTAAAATGACAAAAATAAATTTTTTTAGGGGTGCACTCCATACATAAAACTAAAAGTCAAATTTTTTTTTTCATTGTGACCCCCCGTGTGGCACATCAATCGATAGGCCTTTCAAAATAAATTTTAATAATATAAATTTTAACAAAATAAGGTTTATTAGCATTTTTTTTGATTAAGTGAATAGGGTCGGAGATAATCGCCGCGAAAGTCACTAAAATTCTGCCCCCCCCCCCCCCCCCCTCTAATTTTTGAACGGTGTATTTTAAAAATATGGGAAAATTCATAGCCCATAATTCTCAGCCCTATGGCTTAGTAATTTAATTAACCGAAAATTGTTTTGAACAAGATCGGTTCAGAGGTTTTCGAGATATTGCTGAAAAACTGCCTTCCTCCTTTCTGTGACGAGACGACCTTTTTAATAGGCACGGAACCCTTCGTTTTGCGTGGTCCGACACGCACTTGGCCGGTTTTTTTTAATCAAGGAATAAATGATTCTAGTTGAGGAGCTGGTTTAAAATAGAAATAACTAATGCTATCAGTTCAATAATTAAATTTATGGTGTATTATAAACCTATAAATCCACAACGACACGAAGTGACACGACTAGAGAGAGGTGGAGAAATCTCACAAAAGTCGCAACCGAAATGGAAGAAGGCAGCTGTCAAGATTTCCTGACTGAGAAGCAGAGATGAAGCTAATGAGAAACGATTGCCATGTGATTATATTTCATTAGTTAATTTTTATTATTGTTTTAGAGCCTTAAGTATCCCACTGCTGGGCAAAGGCCTCCCTCTTTCTTCCACATATCCCTGTCCTGGGCAGCCTCCCACCAGTCTTGCTCAAAGTCGTGGGAACTTGGTGGCAATTGTAGCCCATATCGCTCCTGGCATGCGGCAGACGTGCCCGGCCCAGTCCCATTTAAGTTTAGTAAAAAAATTCTAATTAAATTGCGTGATATCATTTTACTTTTTAAACGTCAAAAAATCTTGTGATATATAAATTCCGAAACACTTGCGTTTGCCAAACTCTCTTAAAAAAAGCATTGGCAAACATCACATGGCACCCTAATTATAAAAAGTAATTATTAAGGAATGACATATAAGGTGTAAAGTAGAGCCGCCATAATTTACGTCACCATATAACTTTTATTAACATAATAATCGGCCTCCATTATATGATTGCACCGTGTTACGTACAGGGACACACATAAAGCGATCGTAAAAAAGTTTAATTAAGATTCGGACATCGTTATGTTGGCACTCGCGAGGGTTATGTATTTATAAAATAAGTTTCCGTCTAAAATTTAATTAATGAAACAAGCTTTTGTTTGTGTCCATTCAATTATGACGCTAGGATGTTGGGGCGGGTCAAAAATCGACAAAAAACGATGACGATAATATACCTATGGGAACCCTAATCATCATCATCATCATATCACCCGAAAGACGTCCACTGCTGGACATGGGCCTCCCCCAAAGAGCCCTAACGAACGAACTAACAAGGCAAGGCAAGTAGAGCTTGTAAAAGAGCGGTTGGGTCGTTCTTCTTTTCGACCGACAATAGCCTGTCCTTCGTCTTATTACGGCATCTCATTTGAGTAATGATGTTTACGGTTTTATAATGTTCGAATGAACGTCCATATTATTTTATTAATTAGTGATATTTAATATTTCACTTTCTCTAACTAGCATTATTTTTAATGTTTTTTTTTTCCCGTAGAATGCTGTGACAGAGTGGTAAACCAAAATGTTGTCCCCACTGAAAGAGTCCACTTTGTCACAGGTTTTTTTTTAGAAACCAACCGTAAATAAATATTTATATTGGCCAGAAAGGAAACTTTAATTAGTTCTAATGAAGAAACCAATGCATTTTTTTTTAAATCGCACTTCAAAACCACAATTTTCGATAGTTCAAGAACCAAAAAAAAAGAAAAACCTCGGTTCATTGTCGGTAAAAAAGAAGAACGACCCGGTTACACGACTGTCGCGCGACTGTCACTAGCAATAGATCACCTGTCAAAATCGAGTTTCACGTTTGTAGCGCTGCAAAATGTCGCCACGTCGTGTGTTAGCGGTCAAAAATGTCGCCGTGTCGTGTGTTAGCGGTCAAAAGTGCCGCCGTGTCGTGTGTTAGCGGTCAAAAATGTGGCCATGTCGTGTGTTAGCGGTCAAAAATGCCGCCGAGTCGTGTTTTAGCGGTCAAAAATGTCACCGCGTCGTATGTTAGCGGCCAAAAATGTCGCCGTTTCGTGTGTTAGCGGTCAAAAATGTCACCGTGTCGTGTGTTAGCGGTCAACAATGCCGCCGTGTCGTGTGTTAGCGGTCAAAAATGCCCTTTTGGAATTATACCAGCGGGTGCAGCATGGTTGACATTTTATCACTTGTCGCTGACGATAAGATATCCGTCATGTTCCGACAAGTTTAGTATGCGAGTGCGAGAGTGACAGGTGTCTTATCCACAACGATAAGTGATATATTGGCAACCCTAAGATGGCCCGCATAGTATAGAATTATAAATAAATAAATATTAGGGGACATTTTTACACAAATCGAACTAGGCCTATAGTAAGCTCAATAAGGCTTGATATTAAAGGATATTATAATATCAAGTCAAAATAATACTCGAATGCACCGAAGGCATTATTCTCTCTCTTTTCTTGTTCTCTAAAAAAATCACCTTTCATGCTTTTTCCAAGACCGTCAACACAAAAGTTAGTGAACGTAACGAACAGTATACGATAATAAATATGTATGGACCCCTGGTATTCAGTTCGCAAGTCATTCAATAATCTTGCAGTAAATAACCAACGGTCCGTGACTCGGTTGCGAATGGTCGTTACTCCATTAGGTGGTCCGTTCCGTCTTATGACGAAAACGCCTTCGGAATCTATACTAATAACTAATATTAAGGGCTTGTCCATACATTACGTCATCGTTTTTGTCGATTTTTACAGCCCATTTTTATTATTATTATTATTAAATTCACCTCTCATCAAAGGAATTTTTTTTTTCGCTACAATATCCTTATAAATTTGCATCAAAGCACACAAATTATAAATTATCTCCATACTAACGCTTAATCATAACTAATTTAACGGCCGGCGTCAAAAAACCCACAACTCACGCTTTTATGAAATGCACTTTTAGATTTTTCGTACGTAAAGTCCGCAGAGTTCAAAGCGCTGGAAACGACCATAATAATTACATTTTCAACCTCCAGCGTTCTAAATTAATCACGGACGCCTCTTGATATTTTTGCCGTGGACGATAAACAAATTTTCAAGAACATGGAAAGGTGCTCACTTTGTTTTACTTGCTGCGACTCATGATTAGGGAATGCAAAACC
This sequence comes from Epinotia nisella, assembly GCA_932294315.1. NCBI lineage: Eukaryota > Metazoa > Arthropoda > Insecta > Lepidoptera > Tortricidae > Epinotia > Epinotia nisella. The sequence continues at coordinate 7,841,652 of OW028696.1, read as the reverse complement.
GGTAAATTTTCAAAACCGGTTATTAACTCAAAACCGGTTTTAACTGGTTTTTACGAGAACCTGTAAGTATTGGGGGATAATTTTACTCCAGGATATTATTCCTGGTATGTATAAATTAGTTTTACATTGTACATTTTTCATTCATAATACCGACAAGTGTAGTCGGTATTATTTTACTTACTATTCGGTATGCCGCCTATTCAGCTTCTTTTTTTACTATTCGGCTGAATATTGCGAACCATTTATTAACCGAGCTCTAAAAGTTCCGGTTAACCGGTTTGCATTCCCTACTCATTATCACCACACTGATTTAAAAGTGGACAGAGTATATTTTAGAGTTAAGGGGTTTAATCTGTCGCATACTTATTTGATTTTAATGTTTCTTTCTCGTTCTGACACCTTAGCTTGGCGTGCGTGAAAAAGAGCACGCGAAACATAGTGAAATTTAATTAGCTGTCATTATTAATATTTTAAAACTTTTTCACTGCTGTGTGCCCACAAAGGCTTTGTTTTTGTACAGGCGACGCATGCAGCGGCGCGTGACACAGGTTTTCTGGCAAGTTTAGAAACACTCAAGCCTGAGTATAAACACTCCTATGCAACGTCATGTATATATTTGGACGACTTCAGGCGCGGGCGGCACCACCAAACGACTTCCTTGTCCAGCCACTTTTTCCCAAATCAGGGACAATAATTTCAAAATTTGATCGAAATAACTTGTTTCTTAAACTTATATGTATCTATGGCGGTTAATATGATGCCACAAAATGTGTGAACGTGAACTACAAGTTAACCATTAATTCATTTAAATAATAATCTCTGCGCTCGCGCATTAAGGGCCATACACTATTATATAAAGATGCATTGGTAATGTTATTGTTTATTTTTACGCCTGAACGAATGAAATATTGGTTAAATATTGTTAATATGTAACCATTACGTTACAAGTTGTGTTTATATAACACTGGGCATATCTAGTTAAATTAAGCGCACAGTCCAGCGAGAATCCAATTTGTTTTAGCTGCCACCATATTCCATAGAGAGTAAAAATGACGGAGGTTAGAATGCACATTCGAATTAATGAATACTTTTTAAATATCCGTGGTGCACAATTTGGCCACAATCCAATGAATCCAATTTGTTTCGACGCCGTCTCATAAAGTAGCGATGAAGGTGAAATGTTAACCATTTAACAAAAGAGGGTATATAAAATAAGCTATGTTTATTAAAGAGAGTTTAATGGCTCCAGGAGTGTGTTTTGTGTGTTTGCTTTGAACATAGATCGACAGCCACATCCAGTATTTTTTTTTCAAGAATCATTCTAAGCCGCTGGTAGAATCAAGTGCAATGCTATGATGAAAGTCAATTTAATGCTAAACATTGTCGGCGTTATTCATCAAACTTAGAATTATTCATGAAACTTATTCATGTCTAGAATGTGTTTTGTCTCTTTCTCACAAACACAAATGACAAAGTGACGGATAAAAACTAACGGCACTTCAACTACAATAAGTTTATGCAAGTTTATGAATAAAGGCATACAAATAAAAATAAATCACCAATATAGCTGTGTTAGCCTCGCTCACGCATCTCTCACTATTGGTATATTTTTTCGTCGCACACCTCTGATTAACAAAAAATAAATTAAGCCGCTATCTATAATTAGGTAGTTTCAACCACGCTTCAGGCCACATCCAGTAACAAGTATGCACATTTGGCCAGAATCCAATTTGTTTTCTTCGCCGGGGTGACTCATAAAGAGAAGTCCGCGGAGCGCTCCTCTCTGCTCCCGTGTTTGCACCAAATTTATATATGATATTAGTGCAGTTTCATCTATGATTCAATTATGACGCTGCTCTCTAATTCTGACTGAAACCTTATACATCTTTTAAGATCTCTTTTTTGTATAAAATTTTTTTTTTTGTTTTTTTTGTCATTTAATTTTGTTTATGCGCATTTCGAATTTAATATTATTGTATGTTAATATTTAATAGCTTAATTGGAATTCGTAGTTTGATACGTAAAAGTGCAATCGTGGCCTATCTGCAGAATCAATGCTATAGTTGATATGGATGGATAGGATACTGTCCCACACGGGTGTAAATCACGCGAGTCTTTTATTATTATTTTGTCATTACGTCACTGATAATAAAGTTGTGTTTGAAATATTTTGGCCCCTCTATAGGTTTATTTTTGTATTTGTCACGTATGATATGAAGTTTAGTTAGTACTCTTGCGACCATCGAGATAAATTTGCGTCTTCTTGCGATAATAGCCAATTCATCGCAACGTTGTATAACACTAAATACTTTCAACAAATTTAGTTATTTTGATTATTATATCGTCTTACTAAAATTATTAGATATATCTCTGATAACGCTAATCATTTTGGGATCGCTAACTACAATAATAGTTTCAATTTTTTTTTTATTGGAGAAAGATCATCTCTGAATTTAAAAAAAAACTGCGAAATGAACATTTTCATGTATTATCTACGAGATGGAAGGAAACTAAATGGAAGGATGCAAAGGGTTAAATACATTATCTACACTAAATCAACTATAAGAACCTATGTTTTACGAATAAACGATTTGATTGATTGATTGATAAACTGTCTCACCTCCAAATTATATACTCTTGGCTCAAAACGGCATTCCCTCCCTACTCCCTCTCTGCTACTAAGCACACAAATTATGATGTAAATAAATTTAAAGTCCATTCCGCAAACGAAATCCAATTACCGTTATTAACTTGTTTACGGGAACTAATCTGTTGGCGCCAAGTGGAACAAGCCTCCAGGGAGGCTCTAGTGTTACGTGTTTTGGAGAATAGCCTAATCAATATGGCAGAGATAAGACGGTGTGTGATAAATGTTTGGGTTAAATCATCATCATCATCATTATTATTGTCAGGTCGCGTATCACAAAGAACGCAGACAGAGTTGCGAAATAAAATGTCGCCTATATGTCCATCCTGAGGATCTATTCCATTTACTGGTGAAATGAATTGTAAAATCAGGTGAGTAGTTCTGGAGATTACCCCCAACATACTTATATACATTTTACAGACATTACCTCTATATTATTAGTGTAGAGTAAAGATATAGATTAAGTTACCTGGCACATTTCTGGCGCAAAAAACAATAATCTAATATTTATCTGCTATCAAGACGGGCTAAGGATTCTTTTAAAAGAGTTAAAAAAGACATTAAATGGCATCATTAAGAAAACTAGCCTTAAGTATGGTCAAATGTTTATTTAAATAGAAGAGATATCAGCATATGCCTACGCGACTAAAAAATATCACACATCTCTTTCGTTCAATTAGGAGTGTTTATTAACAAACAATGAATAAATTCCGTTTTCGGCCCAGCGTATAAAAATAAAATTTTCACCCGACGCTCTTATAAAATGTAACAAGCACGTAATAACAAAGTTACGAGCCGGGTCCCAAGTGTATGATCGAGCGGCTAACACAATTTACCACAGCTGTAAACGGGAAATTTAATACTATTAATTAATGAATACTTTCTCCCTCGAGATGCAATATCGAGCTGCAATAATTCGAGGACTCTGGCTCAGGGATAAAATTTGTTAATTGTATACTTACGCGGTTTTGCTCGTGGGAGATTATTATCATATTTGAGGATGTATAATGATAGATTAATCATTAATAGTATATAAGTGTTGTGCAACAACCACCACGAAACAAACATACGGCCTGTAGCCTTCTTAGTAAAGGCCTAGGCGTTGTAATCATGGAGTTCAGAATCAGTACCTAAATCACCTCTTTAAACACGGCTGCAACTCCCATAGCTCCTATAGTCATCTCTCTTCTTAGCCGTGCACTCTTGACAGAGTAGTCATGGTCTCCGTCAAGTCTTGCGCCATCGCTACTCTAACGCCTTGGCCACGACTTTAGTCTTAAGCGACCTGCGGCAGCGTTTTATCTGTTCATTGCGCGGTCGAGACGCGCAACGCACTGTGGTTAGTTTTGATCACGCGCAATGAATTAGAAAAACCGCTGCCGCAGGTCGCTTAAGACCAAAGTCGTGGCCAAGGTGTAAGACGCCTTGTACCTCTGTTTGGCGGAGTGAGACTTGTCATGTCTTTCAAATATTTTTATTACAGTTATACAGGCTGGAATTTCATAAACTGTACATAATAAAAGGAGAAAAATTTCAGCCAATTTCATCGGTGAAACGGTGTTTTTTTTTTTTTTAGTCATTAGTTTTTTTTTTACAGAATTTTGAAATTTTTTGTAAAAACTCGGGTAATACACCTAATTCAGACGGTATAACTTTTGATCCAATGGTCCTAAAATGAAAATAAAAAATGCAGAGTATTACCAAGGGACAGGTTAATAATTCTTAATAACAATAGAAAACCAACTAGAAGAGAAAATCCGCAAAAAAAAATATTGTTTTTGAAAAATGGCTACAAAAATTACGAATTTTAAAAGAAAAACACAATTTTTTGAAAAAAACGCACATTTAGTTACCATTTTTTTTGCTTAGTATTAAACCTCACTTAATGCCGATTCTAAAACCGTTTTTAAACTGTCTCAGACTTTGAAAAATACCACGCAAATGGGTACGTAAATCAAACCATAATTTTATTAATTTTAATCCTCTTCAAATCCTTAATGACCGTTTGTTCACAGGTAGTTGAAGGGTGTTATTGGGTTTTAGGTGGAAATAACAAATTACGTACTTAGTATTAATCCTCACTTAATGCCGATTCTAAAACCGTTTTTAAACTGTCTCAGACTTTGAAAAATACCACGCTAATGGGTACGTAAATCAAACCATAATTTTATTAATTTTAATCCTCTTAAAATCCTTAATGACCGCTTGTTCCCTTTGTTTAAAAACGGTTTTAGAATCGGCATTAAGTGAGGATTAATACTAAGCAAAAAAAATGGTAACTAAATGTGCGTTTTTTTTAGAAAATTGTGTTTTTCTTTTAAAATTCGTAATTTTTGTTGCCATTTTTCAAAGACAATAATTTTTTTTGCGGATTTTCTCTTCTAGTTGGTTTTTTATTGTTATTAAGAATTATTAACCTGTCCCTTGGTAATACTCTGCATTTTTTATTTTCATTTTAGGACCATTGGATCAAAAGTTATACCGTCTGAATTAGGTGTATTACCCGAGTTTTTACAAGAATTTTCAAAATTCTGTAAAAAAAAAACTAATGACTAGAAAAAAAAAAAAAACACCGTTTCACCGATGAAATTGGCTGAAATTTTTCTCCTTTTATTATGTACAGTTTATGAAATTCCACCCTGTATGTTACCTAATGTTACCTAAATCGCCATTTTAAACACGGCCGCAACACCATAGTTCCTTCAACAATTTCCTGCATGTTTTTCCAGTGCAGCGGGTGCAATTTCAAAATGTCTACACCACCGATATTTCACGAAGGAATTTAATATCGGCCGCCTTGTTTACGACCGGAACGGATACTGTTTATCTTGCGCTGTAGCCTTTGGGGTTTCATTTAAAATATAACAATTTTTACAGCCTAAGTGGGCTAATAACGGTGTTTTTTTTAAATTAAATTAATGACCAACGCTCTCTAAGAATTAAAGCGCGAAAAGCAGTTATCGCGTTGTTTTTTCAATGGATGAATAACACCCTCCCTGCGCGTGCAGCGACAGCGAATTTTCGCTACATATCGGATTTAGCACGCTACGGACTACGACGTAAGTCGCTACGAATGTACAGTGAAAGAGTTCAATCACTCGAGACCAAAAATACGCACCGTGTGTCTACAGCGTAACGCGTAGCAGCATTACTGCAAAAATGCTCCATCATCTGTGATGCTAATGTGTCGTCATGACTCTCTAAAAATGAGCCGGTGAAATTACTATATATTTAGTTTTTGTCAGTTAGTCCCACCTGTTGACACCCGATCTCTAACTTTTTGTTCAGCTGAACGTGTAATGCTTTGGGGGTGATTATCTTTAACATATCACGTTTCAAGGCAATATACAGCATTTGTGTGTGGATTGACTCGAGACATAGGTATAAAACACAGGCATAGGGTAATTTTACAGAGTAGGTAGTAAAACTAGTGCCTATGCCAAATCTTGAGATTAGATGTCAAAGCAGACCCCGGGCTCCTTTAGGTCCTCGCTCGTCTCCCTAAAGGGCACAACCGGGAATAACGCTACGAGAATGTCTCATAATCATAACCATATAGAAGGTTGGACTGAGCTGTATATTTCTGCAAATAGTCCCCACATATATGAAATAGCACTAGTACTAGAGATTATGCAGCTGAACATTGAAAATAAGCTGAACGCAAAAGCAACCGAGTACCATGTTCCCACTTAAACGTTTATAAGCACTCGAGAGTTAACGCCCTGGTTAAAATTTCACTTCGCGGCGAACGGAGTTTTAGTACCGGTTCCGATGTTTATTATAGCTGCTGCCCGTAAAGCTTGCAAGGGTTATTGTAACGCATATTAAGTCCAATCCTATGAGATGTTACATGGGCGCATACGACAATATGAACACAGTAAAAGTTAATTATTAAGATAAAACAATACAAAAGAACAGACAGCAGATGGACTGTGGTAATAACGGAAGGATGGACGATACTGGTAATAAAGTTGCGATGATGACTGGCGATTAAATTATTTATACATTATAAATAAACAAAGGTGCGAAAATACACAGAAAACACCATGCCTTCTGCACATTTCATAAAAAGTTGCTAATTTGAAATGATATGAAATATTTACTGACAAAAACATGTAACATAATAGATGCAAGTCGTTGGGTCCTGAGTTAGGATTGCCTGTGTTACAGAACCCAGAAAAAAAATTGGAAATCAAAACATGCATTCGTACAGAGTAAAAAAAGTCTAAATTGAGATAAGAATATAAATAATGAATCCTCAACTAATTTGAATACCTTATTTAATTCTTCTCCTCCAAACTATTTCATCGCACCCGCCTGTGATAAAGAACGCAAGCGGACCCGATAAATTGTAGCCGATGTGAAAAATGTTTCGAAATAGGATGAATCTCTCATCCTATCCGAGATCACCCATGATACATTTTCATTCTGCGGCGGACCAAAGTAGTAGACATCGGACAACGTGTCGCAACTTTGAAATGGGCTTGGGCAAACACGTTCTGGAATGAAGGCCTCACTCGAAGAGTCGGTCGGTCGGTGGACCCCCGGCAAGGAGGTCGGACGACATAAAAACAATCGCAGGGCCAGTCTGGGGGCGAGCTGCGGCCGATCGGGCTGAATGGAAGAAAAATGGAGAGTCGTGTGCCCAACGGTGAAGAAAGAAGTAAGAAAGAAGGTGCAGAAGATATTAGCATAGATTTTAAATAGGCCAGCTAGTCGTTTCCCTTGCCACTTCGTATAAATTACCTAGCACCGATCAATGCTATCGAAAGACTCCGTGACAGAAATGTACATATTCCTTCAGGACTGTCAGTGAGAAAGCGTCCGAAAGGTAAAACAGAAAATAATGCAACAAAGCAACAGGCGACGTAGTAAATAATGAACCGGTATAACACAAAGGAAGCGCAGTCCAAATTAAACGGACTCTGTAACTTAATGCGTCGTAAACATCTAGGGACATAAACCTGCAAGTCAGCAATTTGTATAGTGATGGGGATATACCGATTTCACCTAGCACGTTTCTTCTGTTCTTCTCTATACAATTTATCTGATACTGATACGCCTTCAGAACCTAAAATATATCCTATGCCCATGGTGTTTTTTTTATTGTATGAGTAGTTTCGGAGATAACCCGATACTGCTACTATAATATCATCTTATGACCTTATTCAAAATCGTTCATTAAACCTATTTTGGCTAAAATGCCGTTAAAAATTATTTGTCTTCATCTGTAAGATTGGCATTTGAGTTTGTGAGAAAGTTATTTGAAGAAGGGGGTTAGATAAGAAATTAATTTGTCAAACACTAGGCTTCATGTGTTGGAATGTCTGTCGGATTCGGGTGAACGTGGTTGACGTCTCCCCTCAACGTGAAGCCGTCGATAGTCGGAGCATTTCTAAAATGACATTTCAACAGGTCACGGATCTTAAGCATTCCATGTTGAAAGCAGCCCTTACTCAACTTCTCCCAAAAGCGCTGCAACTAGCCACTCTAAGCGTAAATAAAATAGGGTGCATAATCTGTACTAATATTATAAAGAGGGATGTCTGTCAAATTGTAGCTTTTATAAGTTCGTATGTATTGGGCAATCTCCGGAACCGTTCATCCGATTTCAAAAATTCTTCACCTGCGTGTAGAATGGTCTTTCTGGATGGTTATAAGCTATATTTTATTCCGCAGGTTTGCGTGCGTTCATTGCAATACGCGGGCGAAGCCGCGCGGGCAGCTAGTTTATAATAAAAGCGAAAGTTTATTTGCAATAAAAGGAGTTGACAAGAGGTTTCCGTCTGTAGATTATTTACGCCATGCTACACGTTCGACTGGGTAATAGGCGTAAATCACCACTTTTTATAACACGGTGGTGGCAGACTAGCATACGGCCTGCCTGTTGCTCAGCCGACACCATAGCCTATGGACGCCTGCGACTCTAAAAAATCGGAAGACTGAAGAGTCACAAATGCGTTGCCGACTCATTATCGGTTTGCGGAAGTTAACTTTGAATTGTTTTGTGTCTATATTAAAAACAATAATCCCTAATTAATAAGTGATTTAGACTTGTAATCAACTGACGCGACTTACTGCTGTAGGTACCTATGGGACTTACAACGTACAGTACATACGAATACAAAAAGATGTATCCACTTTCTCATCTTATTCCATTTTACTCTAATAAGGTCAAGGGTCGCGGGAGTCCGCTGGATGCGGGTGGCGCAGGACCGGTCAATTTGGAACTCTCTGGGGGAGGCCTATGTCCAGCAGTGGACGTCTTTCGGCTGATATGATGATGATGATGATGAAGGTCAAAAAATGAATACATCTATTTGCAATGTCTGTACAATCAATTCATATTGGCTTTATAAATCAAATCTCTTACAAAAACTGTAATGTCAATAAATATTGTTGCATATTTTTTTATTATAATAAATTATTTATTACTTCATGAGTTTTACGAGGCCCAGTAAGTAATTTATTTGCCCGCCCATTTCCCGACCATAGCAGCGTAAAAGTAAAACTGTTTACGCTATAATAGTAATAATGTTTTATTGGATCGTAGAAAGCCTTATCTGGCCTATAAAAAGGGTCATTTTAGTGAAGTTTTACATCGAACAAATATTATTTTGGCGATAGGCCTTATGGAGCCGATTGCTGATAAGACATGGCGACAGCTTTGTCGTGGCGTAGTTTGGGAAAATGTTTGCAAATCGCATGATACGAAATCATATGGATATAGACGTAAGCGGGATCTAGAAGGGGTTGTATAGAACTATTTTAGTCGGGCAAGTAGGCGGCGGCAAACCCGCAGTGTATTTTACGATAAATAAATAACCCGCAGTGATACTAAATACTTTGGCTAAAAGATTTAGTTTTTTTTTTATGAAGACCAGACAGCCCTGTCTCGGTATACATAGTACGGTTGGCCTCACAAGGGGCTTAACACTTTTGTACTGTGGCGCATTAAACGTCATGTTAAACTGCCATACAAAGCTGTCAAACGAGCGAAAACGACAAGGTACTTAGATGTTTAGCTACTTATGAGGCTGACTGTACATGTAACATCCTCAACTTCAACATGACATGATCAAAGGAGTCACATGCCTATTTTTAGGGTTCCGTACCTTGAAAGGAAAAAACGGAACCCTGTTGTCCGTCCGTCCGTCTGTCAAGACCTTTTTTCTCAGGAACGCGTGGAGGTATCAAGCTAAAATTTATATCAAATACTCAGATCTACTGTCCCTTGGAGCTGTGAAAACATCAAACTTCTAAGCCAACGCAATCAAAAGATACAGCCGTTTATGCCGCAAATTTTCGAAACTCGCAAGGGAATCAAAAACTATAGGGTACTTCCCGTGAACTCAGAATCTTGAAATTTGGTACGAAGCAACATCTCATAGCACAGATAAAGGAAAAATTGCGAAAACCGTAAATTTTTAGTAACATCATATAATAAAAATATTTTTAATAATTGACTTACATACCTAAAGGTTTGTACGGAACTCTCGGTGCGCGAGTCCGACTCGCACTTGGCCTTTTTTTATTATTATTATAGGTTTTATTTATGTAGTCTGTCGATCTTAATTTTGATATTAATCGGTGCCTTGTTCACTTGTTTTGCTTAAGAAAGCAGCGGTGAAATATAATCATAGAAAAAACTTATTATCCAAACTAAGTTCATGTAATGAACAAAGTATTTACTTAATAAAAAGCATAAAAACCGCAGGCCACAACAATGGTAATAATTATTATAAATATCTTTCTTTTTTAAGGAGTTGATGCCATTGGAAGAAGTTAATTATAATTAACTTTCAACATCGCGGCAGCAAAAAATTATTAATTACACTTTTGACAACAGGGCAAAAGTTAACTACACTAATTACAGTATTTTTTACTTGTCCACTCTAATCTTTTATACCCCGACAGTTTTCCTATAGAAACCTCGACTTTCTTCCCTCGGCCGAGAAACCCATTTCGATAAAACTTTACTATCACCATATAATAAAATCACCAATCCGGGATAGTTGGTAAGAGGCTGTAAATAGAAAAATAATATCGCCCGTGAGGAGGTATCGCACACTGAGGAATACTTGCCAATCTGCTAATGTATCCGGTACAGTTCGGCTCGAAAGTCAAACATATATAATTTCTGCCAACCTGCATGCATGAGGTTTCCAGCCCAGAGACTGCGAGAGCGAGAGATCCGTGCACCTGCAACCTGGCACTCATAAATAACTATCGATGATGCTGCTTAATGTAAGAGCGACGTAGACCCACCGAAGCTGATGGCCGACGCCCGTATTTTTCCCTAGACGTATTAGTTAGTCGTATTTTTTGTCATGTACGATTCCCAAAGAACGGACCGGGCAGGGTCGCGTGGCGCCACATAGCAACGGATGCGCGAGCACCCGACCGTAGCCGACCGCGTTTTATAATAGATTGCAGTAGGCAAAAGCCGGACGGAACAGGTCAGATGCGACGACAGCCGAGCGCAACCGTCCACGGCCGTGAGGAGCCGACCGGCCGCAAATCCATTGAAATATGAAATTTATCGACTGTAAGCTTCAAATTCCTTTGGCAACCTGTAAAATGCGCTCAGACGCGTGAAAGAAGCGTAAGATCCTACAATAGAATCCTGTGCGTAGCGAAGTTTAGTGTTTATTGAGTGTTTACGCCCAAGATGGAAATAATTTTGCTACCGAATAGCACATACCTACTGCTTTTCACACCTTGTATGAGGAAAATTGAAATCTCTCATCTGACGGCAACAATGGCTTTTATCTGAATAGCAAAATCGGGGAAGAAAAGTACAACTTTGATCCTTTATTTGAGGGCAACAATGACTCTTTTCTGAATAGCAGGTGTGAAAACGAATTTTAACGGAATTTTAGTTGATATATGTTTACGAATAAGGGTATATACATTTATTCAATAAATAAAACTAATGGCTCTGCGAGCTGTAGAACTCGCAAGCCTGTCTTTCTATCAAGACATTTTTATTTATTTAATTTCGAAAAACTTAATCGCCAAAAAATCTATGTAAATAAAGAACCTGCTCACAAAATTTCACGAGAGTCAGTTGAGAAATGCGACCTGTAGATGAGAACAGACGAGAGGGTTTTTGCCCAAGCTGAAACATAGAACTTCGTTCGCTCCGCTCGCTCGTTCAATTAGCCTGTACTCAATCAAACATACATGACATACTATGTACCGCTTTAACCAATAACAGAATTCAGTAAACGGACAAATTCACGAATCATATAGAAATTGTTTACAAGCAACAAATTGGCTGTTAGCAAACCGTGGGTAATTGGGAGAACGCTAACATATGATACTTGATTTAGCAAACGTCTGCAAATAGTGGAAATGCTCTTTGCAGACAGCCGAAAACAGGAAATGATTTCGGCTGTCTGCAAAGAGCATTTCCACTATTTGCAGACGATTTGATTCCGTGAAATAGAATTCCGCCGGGCCGTTTAATAACGAAAATTCATGAATTTAATAAGCATTTATTAATTTTTAGTTCTTTTAGGATGCACGTGGTGTAATCTCGTTATTAACTTATTCATTTTTTTTATTTCTTTATTTTTTATTTTCTGTATTGTCATTGTCAGGAATAAATGTTTCAATAATAGACACTTTTACGAATGCATTTTATAAAATCGTCTTTTTGCTTCAGCAAGTTTTCTAACAATTTTCGGTTTGCTAAATCAAATAGTTTTTGTTCAAAAAACTGTTTAATACAAGAAATTATGGATTATATAGTATATACGGCCGGGCCGTATATACAAAAAATCATGAATTTAATAATAATTTCAGTTTTTTGTATGAACGTGTTACAATGGCGTTATTAACTTATTAATTATAGACACTTTTACGAATGGATTTTATAAAATCCTGTTTTTGCTTCGACAAGTTTTCTAACAATGTAATGAAGTATGTTAATACTTATATATTTTCGGTTTGCTAAATCAAATAGTTTTTGTTAAAAAAAAAAACTATTTAAGAGTTTGCACCAACTGACGATTACAGAATTAACACACACAATTAAATATGGCGCCGGCAACTGTCAGTCCATAGAAACTTGTCAAACTTTCCTTACATTCACATTTTAACGAACAGTTTACGATTACAGACGGTTTGGTGCAAACCATCCTAAGTAAAGCCAATTTAGGTCATGTCAGCTTCTTAAGTTTTTTTTACAAAGCAGCATTGCTCATTAAAAATAGAATAATGTCTCCATGTAACAAAATAGCTAAGGGGGCGTCCATTAATTACATGAGGCGTGTTATGAAAATTTTTGACCCCCCCTTGCTCCCTGGGAAGATGTCGTGAGATTTGGCTCACCCCCCTCCCCATCCCCCAATCTCAAGTGAGATTTTTCAAAATGTGTGTTTCTAATGTAAATGTGTTGGATTTATACAAAAAAGAAAAAAATATACTTGCTTAATATATGAACGCAAATCTCAAATAAAAAAAATTGAGATCCGCTTTGCAAAATCTCGTTAATAATTTTTGTATACTATTGGTCACATTTTTCTTTGTGAAGAAACAAGTCTTACTTAATTTAATATTTTTTTCTCACAATTATACTCCGTTTCTTGCGAAAAAAAAATACGTGATATTTGCCGAAACCCGCGTCTCCCAAAAGTAAGATTAGATGAGATTCGGCTCGGCCCCATCATCCCTTTAAACTTCTCACATAATTAATGAACGCCCCTAATCTTCAATATTACAGGTTCCTTTTCACATAGTCTTGGGACAAGCTGGATATATTTTTTTCTACAATAACAATGATATTTAGTTTCTTTGAGATTACAAATATGAGCAAATCATTTATTACCAGCGTTTGAACGAGATCTTGTCGAGGCACATACCTGTAACAAAAACAGAATGACATATAATAACTGCTTCCCAACATATTTATCTTACGTAACATGATGCCGCCTTTAGCAAATCATAAAATACAGTATTAAAATATATTATGTCAAGTACCAGGGGACCATAAAACGCGGCAGATTTTGAGAGAGCTGTAAATACTGAGACTATTACAATTTATTGCGTTGTCAAGCGAAGGCATTAGAGGTTTTAGTGGAAGGTTCTGTTTTCGTACGCCGAGTAGGCTATTTGGTCAAAAAAAATGCGAAACATAAACTTATTTAGTTCACATGTTCTTTCCATGTACATTAACATCTTTGAAGAAAAGTGACAAATTAACTATTATTACTCGAAAATAAAATGTAATTTTCTAAAATGTGACTTGTCGTGGTCTTTCCACGAACCTTTTATCTTCAAAGCAAGCAATCCAATAACTGAGTGAGATTAAATATTTTTGAAAAATGCAGTAGAAATGAGAGCGTTGAGAAGTATGTGTGGAGTGAAATTGAGTGATAGAGTCAGAAACAGTGTGATAAGAGATAAGTGTGGAATGGATGGAGATATAGTCACGAAAATTGAGAAGGGTATGTTAAGGTGGTTTGGGCATGTAGAGAGGATGAATGAGAGAAGATTAACGAAGAGAGTGTATATAAAAGGAGTGGAAGGGCAAGTTGGAAGGGGAAGACCTAGGCGAACTTTCTCTGATCAAATTGGAGAAATGTTACAAAAAGGCCAGGTCAAAAGTACCCTAAACCGACGAGCATGTATGAGAAATGTTATGAAGGTGAGTGAAGCGAAAGTGGTTTGTCAGGATCGTAGCAAATGGAGATCCGTGATCTCTGCCTACCCCTCTGGGAAAGAGGCGTGATTATATGTATGTATGTATGTATGTAAACACTGCCAAAATTCATGAAGTCACTGTTAAATTTGATCGAAAATAAGAACACATATCGGCAATGGCTGTGGAAGCTAATATCTATACATTACGATGAAGGTTAATTGCATGAACAATAGAGATTGATATATTATAGATACTATAGTATACATCAACATTAACAAATTACCACTTATCGTGAACGATTAGAGTTAAAAATAACAGTCTTTAGCTAATAACGAACGCCACTTACAACACAAACAAGACAGTACTTAACTACGTAACGGGCTTTGACTATATCCCCCACACCTACATTACTGTACCACCCAGCATTTCATATGAGCGTTCTGGTATGCGATTCACAACGACTTCCCTTGTACAACTTGAACACCAAGATTCCTAGCCACTATATGTATCCGGAGGTCAAGCTTATATCGGTCCTCTTGAAGGTAACCGTTGTGAATACCACATTATCAACCCAGAGCTGCTCAGATGTCGCTAGTAAACAAGACTTAGAATACCTGGCAAATTTAAAAATGACCTACGTTCAAGGAACTAGTCATGCAGTTACACCATTTCAATTCACCACGTGAACCGTGATGGCGTTTAATATGACGCGCTTTAACAGAATATATTATAGCATCAGGTCTCAGTCATTACTTTAAGGACTAGCGTCCGAGGTTTAAGATTAAATTATGGTGGCTTGAATTTTGCTAGCGTTAGGATTCCACTTTACTAGTCTTAACGGAGGTATTGAAATTAAATACCTATTTATATCACCCTCCCAGCTTCATTCTGTTTTTAACCCCCGACGCAAAGAGAGGAGTGTCATCTCTGTATCTGTCTGTGGTATCGTAGCTCCCAAACGGATGGAATGATTTGAACGCGGTTTTTTTTTGTCATAGATAATTTGAACTTGAGTGTTCTTAGCCATGTTTCATCAAAATCGGTTCAGCCGTTTTTGAGATGTCATTTCATTTCATTTCATTTCATTTATTCATTGCTTTGTGTGTTTACAAATAAAGGTCTTAAAAATAGTAACATGTATCAACACAGCCCTGTGAGAGCATTGCAATATTCGTGATAATAATAATTCATTACATTAATAGCAACTAAACATTAGACATTGTAAAAAGATTTTAAAAAAATATCTTGATAATAATTAGTAAATAATAACAGTAATTCATTCATAAAATAATAATTAATTAATAAAATAACAGTTCAGTCATAATAAATACGAGTACCTATTGCTAATGAGGATAATAATAATTTATTTCAATTGTGATTTCTTAATTAATATTTAGTCATTATTATTGCGATTTAAATATTCATTTACTGTGTAATAAGCGTTTGCCACTAGAAATTGTTTTAGGGTATTAATATATTTATTGTTATTTGGCTCATTCTTTATATGATCAGGTAGCTTATTATAGATCCTTATTGACATGGAATAAGGTCCATTTTTGTGTAACGCTAGATTTGATGTTGCATGTAATAAATTATTTTTTGAACGGGATTCATAACGGCGGGGTATGTCACCAATTTTAGAATAGAAGTCTGGGTTATGTTGAACTTTGAAATGAAAAAATCGGGGGTTTTTCAACTTTTCTAAGTTGTAGGTAGTTATATTCAGTTCATCGGGTGCTGCTTCCCAAGTTACAGCGTGAGCTGCTTCACAATATTATTGGAGAGCGGATTTTATCTGACCTCCTAACCTAACCCTTAGGGTGACATTAGATTCCATTTAGATTGACAGCTACAAGTTCATTATCCCAGGCGATGGTCTCCTAATTGGCTTAGTAATCATAATTTCTGCTGGAACCGGTGAAGGCTATCTAGATATACATCACATCAATAGAATCATGTATCTACATCTTGGTTCTGAACCATGTGCAAAATGAACCTCTACCTAACCTTTTATTAATATCTCGAGTTCTGAATCACTTAGAATCACAAACTTGGTGTCTAAGTATACATTTTTGGGGTCAGGGAATTCAACTAGATATTTTTTAGGGTCGAGTTCCCAAAGGATACCAAACGGAACCCCGTTACTAAGCCTCCGCTGTGGGTCTGTCTGTCTGCGTACTGACGTAATAGCTAGACTGTTAACTTTATAATACTTTTATTATTTGTTATTTTAACAGCTATATTAATACATAATCTGCGGAAATTTCGGGTGTCTTCTTATTACGGTTCTAGAGATAGACCGATTGTAATGGGCGGGCAAAAAAACGCCATAACATTACTTACCACGTATGAGATTGGGAGCATATTAGTTTTGTCTATTATTATTAGGTTTAGCAACAGGGTTCCGTTTGGTATCCTTTGGGAAGTCGACCCAAAAAATATCACATTGAATTCTCTGACCCCAAATAAGTATATTTAGGCGGAAAGTTTGTGAACTCAAGATATTAATCATTGAAAATTGCCGCCATAAAATTAAAGATGGCTGACCGAGGAGTTGGTTCCTATTTAAAACTTAAAGCTATGTAATGTACCTAACTACACAATAACTGGACAAAAGTCCAGCGTGTCCACATTTTCACGTGAAACTACCCCACTATTTTAAATATCTTTTGATCATGATTTTAATGCTATTTTATAGCTTGCGACGTACGCTATACTTTGGGGAGCTGTAAAATGAAAGGGGTAATGGTAGTATATTTGTGGGCTATGTTTTGTCTTTATGACCACAGGCGGTATGGGTAAATGACCTATAAAGTTTGAGTTTAAGATTTACTGGGTAATACGATTTTTAAGATATAAAACTATTCCTTGGAGATTTAAAAATCTCTGGAACAAGCAATAGCTTTAAAATATAATGCTATCATAAATGTAAGATATAAGACTATGGCTGAGCATTTCATTTCAAATAATATTTGCGTTCGTAAATAAGTAGATAACAAAAGTGTACGTTAAAGCTAATTGAAAAATTATGATAGAAGTTATCATCAATCCAATCCGTCGATGACGCTTTCGAGTTAAAAATGCGCGAGTCGCTTTAGAAAAAAAAAACAACACGTGTGCTTATATTTGAGATTTTTTTAATACCTCCTGCCTGGTATCCCCATTATCAAATCAGTATTGACAGCTTTCAAATACGAAAAGGAAATTTGTTATAATATTCAATAACAGTCAAATTCAAAACCTCCTCATTTTTAAGAATTCGAAAATGAATCTTAAATTCAGGGTAATAAATCTCCTTGAATACAAATGACTCCTGTGCAACATTTACAAAGCAATAAATGTCAAATTCGACTGTCGCAAACGATTCCGTCTATATTGATTCAGCTGCCAATAGGCAATTGCTGCATAACATATCGCAATAAAGATGATACCAGTAGAGTAACCGCATATCGTGTTTTTTTTGTTGTTGTAAGGAGTGCTATATACATTATATAAAATCACGCCTATATTCCTAAAAGGGGTAGACAGACCACATTTTTTTTTTGTAGGTTTATAAAGGTGGAGTAAATATGACATAGCAGTGATAGGTTGCTAGCCCATCACAAACACACTTCAACCCCATTCCCGTAGCCGACCTCTTACGAAAGCGACACCCACGAGTAGACAGAGGGCGGTTATTCTAACTCGAACATGTAAAACGAATAATGTAATCAATTGATTTTCATTTGAATATTGTATAAGTATGTAATAGATAAAGCTTTTGTTGCCTCTGTGAAAAATAAATGCTTCGATTTTTGTAGGAGTGATGCTCACTACGTATGGTTTAAGTTAAGAGCCAATAATCATCGACCACCAAGAAGAGCCCGATGGAATGGAAAATAAAAACTATTTCATACTAGCTTCCGCCCGCGACTTCGTCTGCGTGGACCCGGGATAAAAACTATCCTATATTTTAATCCAGGCTATAAACTATCTTCGTGCAAAAGAGAGAAAAGCGTGATTGAGTAACAAACATCTAAACATCCAAGTAAAGTAGTGATAGTCTAACGGTAAAAGGGATAAATTAAGAAGAAAGCAACTAAATTAGCGCTACGAGGCAGACAAGCATGTTGTAATAAAAAGTATTATTCACGTTACGAAATAAATATTTTTGGCATCTAGTATACGTAACACAAGCCGTATAGATTTTACTATGAGGCTAGTTCGATTTATTTATGACTAGCTTCCGCCCGCGACTTCGTCTGCGTGGACCCGGGATAAAAACTATCCTATGTTTTAATCTAGGCTATAAACTATCTTCGTGGAAAATTTCATCCAAATCGGTTGAACCGTTTACGCGTGATTGAGTAACAAACATCTAAACATCCAAACATCTAAACTTTCGCATTTATAATATTATTAGGAAGTAGGATTATCTCCTAATAGCTTACTCATTTTTAAATTATGCACAAGAGGACAATTTATTGTAACCTCCCTATTATATGTATATAAGGACGATGTAGTCACTTTACTTATTATATATTTTTCTACTGCATAATAGTATAAAAGACAACACTGTTTGCTCAAAAGTCACATGTTGCCTACCTCTCCTGACTAGCTATTATGTCTTGTATTTTTTTTCAATTCAATTCTTTATTCATGAACAATATACATTGTGTTTGAAATATTTATAAATAATAATGAGGCAGATTATTTTCCATATAACGATTGTCGTTTACCTGCCGTGCAATAACTCTTTATTTTCCATTGTGAACCACTGTCTCTCTGAATCGTATAGTGTGGCAAAAGCAAATAATTGCTTTAACACAATAATTGTTTAATTGCCAATGACTGTTAAACAATAAAAGCAGTATTGTACAAATATGTATTGTGGGTTGCGTCATTGCGAGTAAGTAATAAATTTTCACGATAACATGTAAAACTATACAATACACAGTTGTGTTATGCACAATATGCATTGGGACCTGGTATTGTTTCATACTTTTAACTTTATGATAAGACGACTAATCTAGTGTAGGTAAGTGGAACGTGCGCTTGTAATGTGATTGCACGAGGGAGCGAAACGAACGAAATTGCTTCAGCATGGGTCAAAATTATTTCGTATGTCCGTTTGTCCAGCTGTTCTCCTTTACAGGTCGCATTTTGGTGAAATTTTGTGAGCAAGTTCAACAATAATATGGTTTTTTTTATCGCCTCAGATTATTGTCAATTCGTCCGCATTGGAGACTGATGGGGGGTTTATTAGCCATCGCAGCCACTTGACCCAAAACGTAAGTGAGGAAACTGTTTATATTTTTCAAAAATAATTGACGCAGCTGAAAAATCTGTAACTTTTTTCTAGTGCTAAGGAAAATTATTCCTATCACCAAAAAAATAATCAGGTATTTCTAAAATTTTCATCCATTCCCCATTGTATCTATTTAAGTATGTTTATACATACTTAAATACATACAATGGGGAATGGTAAGTTTATATTGTATGCATTATATGAGTATTCATGTAATTAATTGATTTGTGTTTCCATTCGAGTCTCAGTATTTAGGATAGAGGCTATACAGAAACTTTAGTGGATCACCACTAAAGTTTCTGTATAGCCCAATGGTTGACTGGTAGAGAAAGCCTGAAGGCATTAAGTCCGCCAATTGTACTTTTATTTTTATATTTGAGCAATAAAGTTTAACACATTCAATGCCCAGAATCGCTACGCGCTACTCTCGTAGCCGATCCCGTGGTTTTCCTCGTATGTAGCGGAAAGCGACTACGGACACATACGTGTCGTCACGGGCCGGGAATGGGAATAAAAACATGCCACTGAAAGTGGGATCGATTTGCGAGATTTGAGTACATTGCTTCATACATATTTATATTATACATGTTAACTTCAAATGTAACTGCAAGAATTGTTAAAACAATGTTAGCACGTTATTGCCAACAATTGAGTGACCTTAGGCAAGCCATCAGATTATCAGTGCGGCGCGCTCACGCACACTTGGCTTTGCGTTTACGCAAGTACCAATATGATCCAGAATCGACTGCTGTCTCACTAGCACAGTAAATAATATAGATTTTTCTCGTCCCAAGACGCGCTTCGCGGCGTCAGTTATGCTAGACGCAATATGATGTCAATACTGTACTGACAAAACATAATTATTGTGTATAGTCCAGTTCATAAGCTCCCAAAGGTTCAAAAATATTTGAGCAACCTTGTGCCCCTAACAATACAGTCAGTCGTGTACACATAGGTATTCTTGATCACTTTGCCCGTGCACATATTTTCTAATGCGAGTGTACAAGCGATCTGAATTGAGCATCTGGGTCGTTCTTCTTTTCGACCGACAATAGCCTGTCCTTCGTCTTATTACGGCATCTCATTTGAGTAATGATGTTTACGGTTTTATAATGTTCGAATGAACGTCCATATTATTTTATTAATTAGTGATATTTAATATTTCACTTTCTCTAACTAGCATTTTTTTAAATGTTTTTTTTTTCGTAGAATGCCGTGACAGAGTGGTAAACCAAAATGTTGTCCCCACTGAAAGAGTCCACTTTGTCACATGTTTTTTTTTAGAAACCAACCGTAAATAAATATTTATATTGGCCAGAAAGGAAACTTTAATTAGTTCTAATGAAGAAACCTATGCATTTTTTTTAAATCGCACTTCAAAACCATAATTTTCGATAGTTCAAAAACCAAAAAAAACAGAAAAACCTCGGTTCATTGTCGGTAAAAAAGAAGAACGACCCAATCTGTGTAGTTTTGTTACTTCAAGAATACGAGTACTAGCCTCGTGCCGCCCAACGTACACAATTTCTGTTAGTGAGACTTGAATTAAGCTATTTACTTATATGTTGTATTTCCATTGTACTGGAATGCACATGCTTTGGCACATTGCAAGTCACAAAACAAAACTGCAAAGAAAATGTCTGAAGCACGTTCTGAATATGAATATACCCCGAAATATGATAAATACGGTATCGGTAGCCATTCACGGGCAAGCATCGCGTAAGCACGATTTACCGAGCAGTTATTGATATTTATGACGTCATGCATGTATTTATGCCGTTTTATGTTTAGAATAAAAATATTTTAAGTAGGTACTATATACTCGTATATAGTTGTATGCATTAAAATTGTAATTTTATAAGTACAATTTTAATGTGATCATTTAATTTCTGCTCGACAATAGACTTGTCTTTGGAAGCACAGGTTGACTTTGACTTTTAAAAGTGCAATTTTTTTAACATTATTTAATATACTAGCTTTTGCCCGCGGCTTCGCCCGCGTACTAAGACTAATGTTAACCGTCTACAAAAAAGGTGCATCTCAGTTTCAGTCTTTTATATATTTAGATCGACTCTACATAGACTCTGCATATCGAACATAGACTCTACATATCGAATCTACATATCGACTCTACATATCGACTCTACATATCGACTACATATCGACTCTACATATCGACTCTACATATCGACTCTACATATCGACTCTACATATCGACTCTACATATCGACTCTACATATCGACTCTACATATCGGCTCTACATATCGACTCTACATATCTGGACCCCCATATAAAATTTCACCCTCTCTTTTAAGGGGTTGGGTGCAGATTTCCAAAAAAAAATATGCACGATGTTTTTGTTAGTCACAAATAGTCCGCATACCAATTTTTAGCTTTCTACCTTGAAAATTGCGGAATGCTCCATACAAACTTCCACCCCCCATTTTGGGGAAGTGGGGGGTTAGAAAGAGACAAAAAGTAGCCTATGTCACTCTCCATCCCTTCAACTATCTCCACTTAAAAAATCACGTCAATTCGACGCCCCGTTTTGCCGTGAAAGACGGACAAACAAACAAACAAACAAACAAACAAACAAACAAACAAACAAACAAACAAACAAACACATACACTTTCCCATTTATAATATTAGTATGGATATGGATTTACTTATTCAAACCCGAGTATGTAAGTAAGTGCGAGTGTGTTTTGTCTTTTACGTCCGTTTTGTAATGTCGCGGAAAGCGAGTGTCTGTCTGTAGAAATAGAGTAGAAAAGTGGCCACACTTTTCTCTGTTATAACAAGAATAGATCAAATAGATGTTATCATCACCAGCAAAAGTGAGAAGTGGCATCAATAACCTAGATATTTTCAACAGAACATCGTTAAGCCCGGGTTCAACTAAACACCTCATAGGAGTGAGAACTTAATCTCAAGTTATATGTCGAAAATCTCGGAACATACTTCACTCTTATTGGTCGCGATATTTACCCTAAGTAAAATCCCTCCATTCACATGTATCGAGTTTATTAAATACATTATCGGCATTCACGTACGCGCGATCTACCGAGCCGTTATTAATATTTATGACGTCACGCATCTATTCGGCTCTGTTTTATGTATTCTCAATGGTAATTGTTTTGAGAGAATATAGGAATATAGTTTGGGAAGCAAGTTTGTAGAAAAAAAGGACAGTAATATTGTTTAAAACATTCACTGCCAAGAATCGATCCCGCAGCTTTCCCGCTAAGTAGCGGAAAACGCCCGCGGCGTAAGCGCCCGCTAGGCGGCTTCCTGGCAGTGAATGTATTAACAATAAATATAGGGTCAGAAGCCCGCATTTCTATAGATATATGTTTTTCAAAGCGGTTTGTCACATAAAATTATTATTTTGAAGAAGTCGCATTATTTTTTAGACATACATATAATGGTGATTTTATTAGCCGGTACTGTACGCTGAAGTCAACAATAATTTGTACTTAGTCGTTAAATGTGAAAAGAAAATTACGGTCGGTAAAAAAGATCTTTTTTGTAACAAAATGTTTGACATGCAATTATTACTAGCATGAATTCAGGCGTGAAAAATATTTTGTAATATTTAATGAACCTATACCGTTGTGCATACCCGACCTAACCCAGTAGAATTCCCAGTCCTCGTCCTCGATAACGGCTGTAATAATTTGGATGAAATTTGCAATAACTGGGTTAACGGAGGCGAAAAACCTATCCAGAAAAAATTGTATATATTGTCACACGTGCAGAGCTCGCCAAGGTATCTTAATGATGAGATGATTTGATGAGATGGTATAAAAGGCGGTGAGGTTATACATACGAGTATCACATTATTCATATAGCGTAATGCATAAATACATGACTTCAGGGTCATTTTTCTAAGCATGGCGGGACGATATTTGCGTCCCAATTTTCAAAAGGCAAAAAATAATTCCTCTGCCCTATCTTTATATCAGAGAAATATGTATGTTTGTAAGAGCTCACCAACCATATTTCAAAACACGAGGTGAGGTAAAAATAGATAGACCAGAGAAAATATCATGAAGCTTTTGTACCATCCTCGATATCGGAAAATGATATATAGGAAGAACGTTTTATAATATGTGCGTTGTGGTTTACAACAAACTCCCTGTACACTTGGGCTCGAGGGGGAACGTTTTTAAACGTAGCCTGACAAACTGGCTCTTAGACCGTTGTTTTTAAAGTTTCAAAGCTTCCCTCGAGCATGATTAAATAAATCTTTGTTAACTGTATGAGCCTCTTAATTAAATTAATTATTGTTATACATATATTTAAATTATTCGATTATTTTAATTCCAAATTATTCATAACATTTGACATTGGATTTTTGTGACATTAAATATTTTTTTAATGATTTGCATAGCTCGCAGGCTAGATACAGTGCGTACCATTTTTGTAAGAACCCTCTGACTGTATCTGAAGCAAATAAATTTCTAATTTCATACATACAACTGTACTAATTTCGATTATATTTGCTATATAAGGGTTTAAGCGGGCGAAAAATCGATCTAGCTAGGTCTTATATTTGTAAAAAAATGTTTTATCGGTTTTCACCCGAGCGGTCGGCCAGGTACTTTAATATAATATATATGGAGTAATAATAAACACCACACATAGTACAGTCGAGTTCTCTAATATCTATACGGACAACCTTTCAGAAATATCTGTACACAGATTTTATTACTACTGACATAAGACACATGTGTAGATATTTATTGGAGAACTCGACTGTACATATTACGTACTATGTACTATAATGTAGGTATTACTTCGCAGCGAGCCTATTTGCAGCGCCCGTATATCCAGCTCAGCCTATTGGTCGTAATATGTACACTAATGGCGAGCAACCTGTAACCATCATGGGGCACCGACGTTAACAACGGACAATGGTTCACGGGTTTATGCTAAATACTTAGGATTCATGTTTAGGTCGGGGTTGCACGACGATTCTGTTAACTTATTAAAGGTATTAGGTTCATTATTGCAAAACATGTAACTTAATCACTGAATTCATATAAATATACAAATTTTGCCTGTTTAATAGTATAGGATATGCTGTCCTTTTATTTTGTACTGTCACATCTATGGATTATTAAAAAAGTTGGTAGGAAAATATACTAGAACAGGTGTGCCCGGATTTTATCGTCGTACAGCCTTTATTTGAGTTTAGATTCTAGACGAGGTTTATTTCCGCTACCAATATACACTGGTTGATATGCCACGGTTTACATCTTAATAACAAGTTAGATCATCATCATCATCATCAATATTACTTCTTGCTCTTAGTTGTTACATGTGAAATACCTGTATTTTCGAGATCAGCATACACGTTTTGTTCTCACAAACTCATTTTTAAGATTTAACATAAATTAAATGTGTTAGGAGCTAAGTTGAATAGCCGTAAGCCAGGCGTAGAGCCCGACAATAAGATTCGAAAAGTTTGTTGTTGAGGCGTGGCGCAAGTTGTGAAATTATAGCAATTTTTACGCTGTTTTGCCGGTATTTAAAACCTTAGATCCACAGTGGCATAAGCTTACCTTTTGTAGGTACTCATTCCTAAAAATAGATATTGTAGGCATGCAGGGGCAGCCTAAGCCATTGCGAGGCACACTTGTACCAAGTTTATACCAGGATTTTTTTCCGCGAGGCCCCTATCTAATAGACGCAAAATGGTCGGCGCCCACTGGTGCATCAGGAACGCCGACCTGCATGGGAACCTGTGCCTCAAATTCGTGGACAGCCACTTGAAGGAGTTCTCGAGGTGCTTCTTCGATAATGCACCCAACAACCCCAACCCGCTCATCAGCGTTGCTGCTGAATACCCCCCGATCCCAGACATAAGATATATCTGTAGGAGGCCAATGCATATCCTATTAGATCCCCCCAACCTACTAACGTTACAAATAGATAAGATTTGCTCTAAATCCCCCCCAAACCACATGCCCTCTGGCCCCTTCAATAGATGTGTCCCAGATAGATGACCCCTTAATTTTGACAAACATAACAGGCCGATTACGCGGTAATACGTGTGCTTCCCGTCCTGCCCTTCCATACAGGCATAGAAGAATACACCACAGGGCGGGGCGGACCTCCGCCCCCCTCTTGCACACAACGAGGAAACCGTCGCTCCGCAAACCGCAGCAGGATGCGGCGGCAATGTGAAGACTGCCTATCCGCTTTCCGCTCTCGCTTATGACTCGCGCCGTAAGTATGAAGAAAACGACAAATGGGCAAGTTCCCCGAAACAAAACGCCCCAGTTTACTGGGCTAGTTTTAATTAATTCCGATATCGGGAACCCATTGGGACTGCTAAAATAGTTCTCAACGAGAAATATCGGGTAAGTTGGGTGCCAAGTCTTTTGTGATATCACTATATTGAAAGGAAGTTGGGGCATTAATGATGTGCTTATAATGTTAAATGCTGCTTAAATAATATTTAAACACATTTCTTTGCATTTCATGGGAAATGTGCCGTCAAATGGATGAGCATTCGAACGACTTCTATAGCCTAGCTAGTTGGTACGTTGTTAGTGACCCTGCCTACGGAGCAAGAGGTCCTGGGTTCGAATCCCGGTAAGGGCATTTATGTGTGTGACGAGCTCGAATATTTTTTCCTGAGTCATGGATGTTTCATATGTCTGTAATGGGCGGCCGATGGATGCAATATGGTAACGAAGGCATAACATGGACAAGACTTTTATTAACTCTCGAGTAATGATTATGATTTTATAAGAAATTTAGTTAAGTATAAGTAGACAGTGAACTATAAGTCATATCCATATTACGTATATCGTTCGACATTATTTTGACATAAGTAATTTGCATCCGTTGCCGCCCATTATTTATATGTATAAGTGTTTATTTATCTATATTAGTATGTTTATCGTCATCTAGTACCCATAGTACGAGTACAAGGTTTGCTTAGTTTGGGACTAGGTGGTAAGATTTGTTTAAGATTGTCCCGCAAATATTTATATATTTATTTATTTATTTATTGGTCAGTGAAGACCATTATTAAACTTTTTTGGAGGCAGAGGCATTGTATCGACCACATACTGCTTGTCAAACATGTATCTTAATTTGAATGAGTAAGACTGATATTCGATTGTCACATTTCAACTGCCGGCCTGGAAAAACGGAGGCGTTACAATTTACCGATCCTGCTCACATTCGCACTTAAAAGTATTACCTCAACCTCAACTATGCTCCTACCGAATTTAATTATGATCGTATTAAAAATACTCAAGTTATCGTCATACACACATTCATACATTTAAGCATAAGAACCAACCGCCTACCTCGATTTCCAACCTAAAACACCAGGAGGATTAGAATATAACACATGATATATTCTTTCTGCCCTTCATCAAAACTTCATAACTAATTTTAGACATTAAAATTAATCTGTTTTGGGTCATATTTATTTGACAGTAATTGACAAGTGCCAAGCTGTAACAGCGCTATTCACACTTTGATTTCATTCCTTTCTAAGATCTCACTTGGTGAACTTTTTTGAAGAATCGATCTTCCGCCGCACTAAACACGGTTATTTTTCAAATAACACCGACACTAACATTTATAAGGAACTTGACAGTATGATAAAGCAAATCCACATTCATTATTTACCTGAACATTAAAAGATTTCAACCGTTCTGTAAATGTAGATCGACTATCAACTGAAAAACAAGAGTAATAAAAGTCAAATTAGCACGACACAAATAGGTACCTACATATGTTAATTATACCATGTTTACACTCAGAATACGGTAATAGTCATTACAAATGATACAGATGACATAAACAAAGGCTTGCCTCATCCAAATCGACACACATTTGGTCCAAATTGAAGGAGTTCAAAGGTTTGCTATTGAATTATTTTCGTTTTTGCATTTGATATGCTCGCTCCAAACAAACCTCCGGGATTATGAAAGTAGGTGGATTTTGAATGAACTTTGAGTGCCATCCGATCCGTGTCATGCACAATTAATTAATTACTAGTAGAAATCCGCACACTCTGAAACACTTCCATATAGAACCGTATCCGTATCCTATTTTATGCGTAGCAATAATTCACTTAATAAACTAGGAAAATTGATTTGGTCCGCGAGCAGATGGATGATTCCAGCATTCAACATATTTCAACGTGGTCCCATTGAAATATGTTGAATGCTGAAATGATCTGCTCTTAACACATTCACTGCCAAGAAACGCTACGCGCTACGGTCATAGCCGATCGCGTGGGTTTCCCCGTATGTAGCGCAAAGCGCCTACCGCGTAGGCACCCGCCAGGTGGGTTTTTGGCAGTGAAAGTGTTTAAGTTTATCTACCAGTAGCAATCGTCTTCAACTTACGCCATACGCCACCTACCCACTCGAAACCGCGACAATCATTTAAAACACTCCAATCAATCGATTCTCAACTTTATCACCCTCGAAACAGAGATTTTACAGACTCTCGCATTCTAAAAGCATCCTCATCAAATGATTTTGAACTTTATCACAATGTCACAAAGTACACATGATTAGGCAGGCATTCTATTCCTGATGCGAAACCAATAAAGTCGGAGCTTAAACAGTTTTAGTATTAATCACGGTGTTTATGGCACTTCTTTGTGACACTAAAATAAACCGCCTACATCTGGGTCTATACGGAAAAAAAAGAAGTGACACATTTGCTGCGTATTCTCGTGTTGCATTAGTCCAGAGGTACCAGCACAACGTGTTGCTAATGAGCGCGCGACTCAGCGAACTCCTTACTCGAAAGAGGATAGATTTTCTCGTCTTCTGTGGCGTTGTGGCGTCAGCTCAGCACGGTTATTTATTTATTTATTTATTGACAAATACGTTTACATGACATTACAGTTTATTACTGTGCACCAATGCGTCACGAAACTAAAACAACAAATAATACTATTTAGGCGACGAAACGGCGTGGCCCCGTTGCATCGTCATCTCAGGTGTAGGATTCGGCAGATTGCCCCGGAACTGTCGAAACACGACAACCTTCGGCCAGAAGTCAGCACATGCGATGGTCTCATGCAGAGCAACCACAAACGAGCTGAAGTGCACATAGTGGCGCGAACGCAGCTGGAACACCCTCAGCGAGAACACAAGACAGCGCGCGAGCTGCGTCACGGCGAGGTAGACTATACATCTCTTTCTAATTAGAACACTTAGAAAGAGACGAATAGTCTATCTTGTCGCGACACAGCTCGCGCGCTGTCTTGTGATAACCGTGCAGTTGTTCTAACTCCGCTGTTGAATGCCAAGCCAAGTTAGACCCGCCATAGATGGACTGCTTAGAGCAGTCGAGACCAATGGCACGAGAGCAGTCGTCATAGTGCATGAGGCCTCGACTGCTCTAAGCAGTCCTTCTATGGCTGATCTCGACTGCTTTAAGCAGTCCGTCTATCGCCTTACAATGACAGAAGAGGACGTCGCTGCGCTGGGATGACGCTTTTATTTCATATCTCTGTAATTCTGTTTTGAAAGTGGAGATATTCGTAGAAGTAGGTGGTGACGTCACATTTTTTCATTTCGAATTAGTCCCTTGATTTACGTTGGAAACAAAAGGGATACATAGATTCACTTGGAGGACAAGAGAGAGATGACGATACCGGAAAATGCAGGTTATGCCAGGAGACAGACAATACAGATCACTTGCTGGTCGAAGCGGCATACTAAGGCCCATAAAACAACAATAATAAATAAATAGATGAGAATCTGTCAGTCTTACTGTCGTGTAGGTAAGGAAACCATCATACAAACAGACGGATGGATCTTAGTAACCATTGTAGTATAAGTCATATTGTTATACTAACCAAATATGGGTTATTTAATTTGTTACCAGTGGTAACAGCTGGGTTTTTTTTTCATCTTTTACCAGTGGTAACTAATGGGAATAGTAATTGAAGGTAACTAGGTACTGGGTTGGTTTTTTTTTCCAGTAGTTACCACCTACTTTAGTGGTAAAAGATGAAAAAAAAACCCAGCTGTTACCACTGGTAACAAATTGTTGGTAACAGGTGGGAATAACCCCCAAATATGGACTATGGTCTAAAATATAGGATTTCAATTCAATTCCATTATGCTGACTGATAAAAGAGACAGTGTTCTGATCTTTGTTATCATCTCAATTATGGTAGCATAGAACATTAAATTAACTTTTAAATATTTTCGGTGTTGTATCTGACGTCAACTGTAATATATTTTAGTCACGAAGAAGTTATAGTGTATCATAACATAAGTCATAGCATTTGTGTGGTCTTGAATTGATTTATATATAAACGATTCGCTATCGCTTTTACTAGCAGTGTAAAATCGTAAACACTTCATTGCATACGTATAAATCGAAAAGTAACGAGGTGATTCACATTTTTACTCTGTTAATGACTTTTTGGTTCAGTAGCATTTGATCTTGGATTTATGTGTCGTAAATATCTTATTTGCAAATTGAACACATCCACTACTTACCATTAAATTGATATAATGCAATTGCAGTTAAAATAAACTTTGATTCCATCGGATTACAGAAAAAACTGTTGAAGGAAATTGTACTCTGTACGTTAAGTAATAAGCTTGAAAACTATCGTTTGAGTTCTACCATTGCCAATATTCAGATAGCCAGTAATGACCGTATATACATACTAACTGTATGGAAAAAGTTTTCTTTGATTTCTGGGCGTTCTAGTAGTCAAACCTTAGTCGGTCCCAAAGAGTATTTTGATCCTTAATAGGAATGGGATCGAATAGCATTAAAAAAATCGTCAAAATTAATGATTTTCTCGCTGACTGTACTTTTTTCAAAAATCTGTGAATGAAGATTGTCATCACTTAAAAAGCTAGGAATGAAATCCTAATGCCATTTTTGCGTGGCGGCAAGGGATATATGTAGTAGCTGCCCTTACTGCCCCGTTTTAACTTTCCACCCTGTATTATATTTGTTCATAAACTAAAAAAATAAAAAATCTTTCAACGTTTCATGAATATATTTGTTCATAAACTAAAAAAATAAAAAATCTTGCAACGTTTCATGAATATTAAACCTAACACATAACAGCAAGGTTGCCTTTATATTAACTCTAGATTGAGATACGAGCATTCTTGTTATTGCACATTATCGTCAGCTTGCTTCCTAAACATCATATATCTCTATTTGAGTTTGCTAAGGAATTTAGAACGTTAACTGAAAGATAGCAAAGTTGCTTTTTATCTGAGAAGAATATGCGAGCTGCTTACGTAGGCGTACACAATTCTTGTAATGCAACATTATATGTCTTACATGTGACTTTTAGTGGGATTTGAACGCGTCTGATTCGGAACTCATATGAATCACACTGTCTCTTCGTGTCACCTCCACCATTTATGTCTAGTACCTATAAGTTGAACCCGATAATTAATTGACTAAACGTAATCAGGGGTCAGAGATACACTGGTTCCCCCAAGATAAAATGACAGATGTGTTGTTAATACTAAAGCTAGATGTTGTGATATATCAATGTTACCCACGCCTTTCTATTTTTACTTGCTTGTTTTCACTATAGTAAATTGGAAGGATGACTAATTTAGTTGTAGATGTACAATATGATCTCGATGTGTAAATAAGCGTGCGTGAGTATTTTACATGTCTCATTCAAAAGTCATAACACATTACCAAAGTACGAAATGCTTTTTCACTTTATTTCATAGTACTAGAGCATTCAGAGCAAACATATATCTAATGCATTTCTTTGAAGTGGCTTTTCTTTGCTGACCGAACCCACAAACCTGATATATACATAATTTTTGACAAAAAGTGTACGAACGCATAATTGTTGACGTAATTTTATCATTTGACATTCGTACATTTGTCCTAAAAACCGAACTCATCGGGACCCTAGAATCTCTCCGTCCCTGAGAGTGAAGCATTTAAGAAACAATAGGTCATAGACTGGAATAGTAACCAAAACTCTGACACATACCAGTCGAAATTAAACCTTATGTTAATGTTACTAAGTTTCTAAACGCCATGGCGGTTCCCGTTCCCGCTTCTAAACATACTAAAGTAACGTGCTTTCGTGTTAAAGTGACCGCGAAAATCGTCAACGCAGAGCGGCTACCGCGAAACGCGAGCTTCGTTCGTTCGCATATCCCTCTCTGTCGCTCGGATATGCAAATGCGACAGCGATAGAGATATTAGATTTTCGCGGTTATAGCCCAGAGGGCCTACCGCGAAAGGCATTCGAAGTTTTCCCTCTCTGTCAGACTTGCGAGTTCGCACGTAAGTGCAACAGAGAGGGAAAACTTCGAATGCCGTTGGCGGTAGGCCCCCAGGTCATACGTTCGCATAGTTTATACACTATGTCACTAGGAACGCGTCAACGATCTTAGCGATACAGCGGCACAGTCGCGGTTGGGAGTTGGCTCTAAACACCTCGTAAAAGCGACATAAAACACAGTTGCCTGGAATTGCTCTCTGTTGAATTCTTGGAAGACTGTGGAAGTACCTACTGAGTATTCGCGCGGCATCCATTTTTGGAGCCCATGGGTATCTTTGACCAAGGCTTTTACTCTGTAGATATACCGATACCGAGTAGGCTTAAACATGTTCCAGACATTAACTTAGATCGCTTGCAGTGAGGTGTACTCCACAAAGCATATACAGCAATACTAATGCTTTAAGGAAACTGTGCCCGAGCTCCAACAGAGGCGACTGAATTATTCTACTTAGCAACATTATTAGGGTGTTATAGTTTATGGTTGGACTTAAATTTAGAATTGATTGGGACTGAGGAGTTCTGACCAAGAAATGACAAATTTAAGGAGCAGTATGCGGCACATATTGCTCCTATACAATGGATGGCCAGTGGCAAAAAGGTTCGAATAGCGTCCACGTATCAACGCGCCCCAAGGTGGAATGAACTTGTGGAAGTTCTAGACTAGACGACTACGAGAAGGCATATCGTAGCCGTGTTTTGACACATTATAAAGACAAACACTGTTTCTATTTAGCTCTCAGATTGTGCCCTTCATCTACCACAAGCGATAAACACATACGGCCATCGCAAACCTGCAGTTCGTTTGAGACGATACTTACTTACTCTGGCGCAACAAAAAGTGGATCTTGGCCCGCGACACTAAAGACAGCCAGGCCCCCCTGTACAATGCCATTTATGTCCAGTGGACTGCCCGGAGTTCTTTCAGATCTTTTCTGTTTCAAAGTCAACGTGATTTATTCTTCAATTTAGGCATATTACATGCACCTATGAATGTCGATAAACTACCACCGGTTCGGAAAGTAAACCTCTGTTTGAGATGATGATAAGGAGAATTTAGACGATGATTAGTTGTCGATGCAGACTAAATGCGGTCAGGAACACAACCACTAAACAAGATTAGTCCAGAACTCTACACTCGCGCTCGTATTTTACAATCGGCTCGTAAAATTAACGTCCTCAGTACACGAGGACGATAAAATATTTATAGACACTCAATACGAATTAAGTGCTGATGTTTAGGTATTTCTGGTGCTAAATGACAACGGGGAAACTGTGCAGAATCGCTAGGAAAGAGAGTAGTATGAATATTAAGCTCTTTTGGCGTTATTCGTTTGGATTGTAAAACAGACTTCGGTCATAAAATGATGAGACATGATGCCTGCTAAGCCGAGTCATTAAAAGTCCTTAGTCCTTACGTAGATGTATGGAGATATAAATTTGAACTACTTCGTAATAAATGATGGATGATTTACCTCATTAAGGCGGTTTGGCACTGAGGGACAGCACTTATCGTCTGCATGAGAATAAGCTCGGAACGCACAATTACACGGATCAGCAGTCGAAATACTTATAAACGAAATATCATTTGATAGTTAACAGTAGCTTTACAGAGAAAGAAAAAAAACATGAGGAAACCGGTCTAATCCCAATAAGGTCTAGTTATGCCTCTGGGTTGTAAAGTCGGATGGCAGTCGCTTTCGTAAAACTAGTGCCTACTCCAAATCTTGGGAGTAGGTGGTAGCGGACCCCGAGCTACTTTTGGGCACAAAAGCTAGGATGATGATGATGGTAAATATATTATATATCTAGACAAAAACTGTTTCTCCGGCCTACGTAAAACCGCGCGCATTCGGACTCACGCACGAGACAAACTACCCGTCTCTTTGTGTGCCGTACTAAGTGCTTCCAATTAGAAGAAGACGGACAGTCTAGTATGAAAACAAACGCCTCAAAACTAACATCACATGGTAACGCGGCAAGTGTGATGGGCACCTTTGCAACGGGTACAACTCGCGGGGGTTTGTTTGACTAGTTACGTTATACGTGTATGGTTTTGTTTGTTTGTGTGTGTTTTTTTTAAATGTTGTTTGTGTTTTCATATGTTCTATTTGTGATTTTTGTTATTTTTAGATAAAAATAAATGTCCTTACACAAGAACCGTCTCTTGAAGATTACCGCCAACCACACTATTGTGGGCAAAGCTGTGAATCACACAGTGATTTATAGAAACACATGTTGGAGCGCGTGTCAAGTCAAGTGTCACGGAAGACACCTGGGCTGGTATTTACAAGTATTACCGACTGCAACTCAAGCTAACCAGCATAAGTCGGTATAAAGGGGGTGACTTGGGTCAAAACAGTGTTTTACTAAAACATTGTTTTTTTATTTTATTTCCGCGTACTACATTGCTCTTTAATTGACTAATTAATTTCCAATGGTAGTGTAGGGGTTAATTTATGAAAAACCTGATTACTTTAATATTTTAGAAACAGAGTTGTACTTTCTTAATTATTAAAGTAACCATATTTTTTTCATACATTTACCACGGTTTAATATACTCATAGCCAATTCATTGGATGAGTCTGCAATGAAAATTACAAAACATAAGAAAAAGCAGAAACAGGGACACTTACAAATTACTGCGATCATAAATACCATAAAACCTGGCCAATAAATCTTTCCGGCACGCTCGCCCACCAATTCCACCATTAAAATGAGTGGGACAAAAAATCGCACTACTTTTACGGGCCTAACGCACAAAAACGCACCTGGCGCCCGGCCAATACTCGGGATATTATGCACGACGAGCCTAAAGTCACAGTAAATTGAAGAGCAGTAGAATTCGTGTGCATTAAAAAAAAAGAACGGCTAGAACAAGACCCGTGCTCCCTAAAGCCACCGAAGGGACCCCTGGCATCCATTAAGAGCGCTCCAGAGTTATTAAAAACAAAAAAAAAGAACTGTCCATGCGCGAACAGTACAAGTTAGTACTTAAGCGCACGAGATAGACTATCTATCCCTATCTTGTATTTCGCGCGCGGCTGAAACCACGCAGCTAGAATGGGGTCATAAAGACATACAGTGTTGAAAACAAAGTGTGTCTTTCCTGTGGTAAATAGTTAAGAGCTTACGTGTATGTAGATAATGTTTTTATCGCATAATAATGTATAAGATGAGACGCTGTTTATGCGTTAAGAGTCCCACCAAAAATTTGGCTTTGACAATGTCCACAGGAAAAACGCGAACCTAAATCTGTGTAAGACCCAATGTAGAAGACGCGCTCGACAAAAAAATCAAGTAAACATTTCTCGCACTACTTGTGCTGATCCTTTGCTAATAAGGGAAATGCTTTTGTCGAATTCAAATGTAATAAGACTTACAGTTATGTTTCAAAACGAAGGGTGTTATAATGAACTTTCCTACTTCCTCTATCTTTATTTATTTATTTATTTTATTATCTAAAACGATTATTTATTATTTACGATTAAATACAATCAAAGGGCCAGCTTACAGATCATGTGCAACTAATGCACAAGTGCACACGTAGCGGCAGATCTAATCAATTATTCATAGTCGAGAAACCAAGTGCAATGTGACAGTTTAACTATTAATAGGGATAAGGATTAAGTAGGTACTTACGAGTATGATATGAGAATCATCATCGAAAGGCATCTAAGGCTACTATTTAACCCATTCAAGGCCTGTGACGACCGTATGCGTCCCTATGCTGTAGTCGCTTTCCGCTACATACGAGGAAAACCACGGGATCGGCTACGAGCGTATAGCGCGTAGCGATTCTGGGCACTGACTGTGCTAAATGTCATGCTTGTTGCTGGGAAGTCTCCCTCTACCTACTCTGTAACGAAAGGGATGCACTGAGCTACAAGCGGGGAAATAAAACTCGTGCCGAATAAATTACTTAAGTACACTGATACGGTTACAACATTTACTGTGACATCCCGTGTTGATTCATACTGGCTTTATTCCGTGTTTTAAAACGCGCTCCAGCTTTTGTCACATTCTAGACTGTCACCAATTTAATGTAGACTTTATTGAGTCCTCGTAAACACGAGAATAGAGTAGACCAGATAATACGGTGCCAAAATGACAATAACGTAAGCTCTATTCACATGGATTAAGGTCGAAAATAGATTGAAGCACTTAAGTAGTCGATCATTAGGTGGTATAAGAAGACTTTAGCGAGCAGAGTAGACAATAGGATTTTTGTAGCACACTAAAGCTATATTATTCATAAACGTTTGTTAAACACCTTTCTATTTCACTGCTACTGCAGCATTTGTACTTTAAACTTGTGTTACATGTAAGTTGTTTTAACCTGCTATTGAATAGGTACAATAAAATGCTTACATACATAATACATATGTAGGTACATGCCAAGTTGAATAGGTACAATAAAATGCTTACATACATAATACATATGTAGGTACACTTCCCTGAAGAGACTTAGCTATCAGAATCCATCTAGTGTGTTGTGTTGAGTTTCACGTACCTGAAACCAAACAGTCAATGATTAGTATTAAATTGGTAGGTACCTAAATGTTTACTGATTCGCTCAAATATTAATCTTATAGACATTTTATAAAGTTAAGTCGTCTTCAATATTTTATAAAGCTTTTTTCGGCCTTCGTCTTCAATAGTTAAGGGCATACATAAAATGTTCGAGCGCAAAAAAAAAAATGAAACGAAACGAAAAATTGGCTTTATACTCGGTTGAACCAAGTAACTTTAGCAACGTCCACAGTAGTAAAAAAAAATTGAAATGTTTATTTCTTTTAAAAAACTAATTTACATTTTCAGCGATAAATAATAATCTTATTATTTTAAAATTAGATTTCCTAATCGAATTTATAATTAGACTTTTTATATTATTACACAATGAGGATTAACTTAAGAGTGTAAGTTATCTATTTATTAACATTTTCTTATATATTTTTACTATATGTTTATCAGACTTTGTGGATATCAAGTCATATGGATGTCTATTTAAAGCGCGTGGCAATGCATTTGTTCAAACCTTTTTGACATACTCATTATTAGTAGATGGAATTACGAATGGTGAGGAGTGTCTACCTACTCGTAACTGCATAAACCGACATGTCGTTCCTAAGTATGTCCCCTCTCTCTCTCTGTCTCTCTCTCTTGTAGAGTTCTGCAAGAGAACTCTTGTATAGTTCCTAATATCCTCATTGAGCCATTTGGATCAGAACAAACGCCCCTATTTGTTACATATTCATTTGTAACTGATCACTTCACAACGGGTTTATTTTCGCGGCGAACCTACGTAAGCGCTGGATCTAACTCAATCGGTATCGATCATCGTTTGTTTATTTTCTGCGAGTGGGCAATGCTATTTCAATGATCGCCGTTAGTGTTTTGTTTGGCTTATTGAAGTTAAAAGAGCAATGACTTTGTTAGTCATCATGGAAGGAAAGATGGAAGGAAGGAGAGGCATGGGTTATGTGAACCAAATAAAGGAAAAAGCTGGTGGCGTGTCATATCAGGAAGTCAAAAAGCTGGCGTACGACCGAGAAAAATCGAAAATACTCCACCGACAAGAGGATAACTTAAATTTGTGATTGGACTTTGTCAGGAAGTGTAAGGCAATCTTTCGGGATTTAAGATTTGTTATTATAGTATAGCCCGGAAATAGTCGAAGAATTCATTTATTTTCAAAGCGGCCGCCTAAGGGTCA
The DNA here is from genome assembly GCA_932294315.1 of Epinotia nisella. NCBI lineage: Eukaryota > Metazoa > Arthropoda > Insecta > Lepidoptera > Tortricidae > Epinotia > Epinotia nisella. The sequence continues at coordinate 7,804,067 of OW028696.1, read as the reverse complement.
GTATCCATCAGGCCTGTGCGAGGCAGCAAAACGGTTTGCGAGATAAAACTGCGAGGACAAAAGTTGATTCGTGATTTTATACGAGTTTTTTTTTACTATGTCAACTACCATAGCATCAACTGCGACGTTGAAGCTTATCTATATATCTAACTCTGCGCGGCGCAAACTCGTGTAATAGTAAGCATCAATGTTTAAGTAGCTATCTACATTGAAAGCATAAGCTCTTGCAGTATTTGCTCCTTTCACTATTTTGCATAAGCCTGAGATCTTCCTGGAATCGTGATTCTAAATCAGCATACAGCATAATCCTTCCTATCGGTACTGGAATCGATGCACGGCTTTAGAGAAGTTATGTTTAGTTTAACAACTATTGAGGATCGTTAGGAACAATATGGAGCTAGAGAGTTAGGAGCAAGCGCTAGGTATGGTATTTTGTAATCCCAACTGTCGAGGCGTTTAACCTCCGCACAGACAGACAGATATGACTGGCCGACTACTTCAGCGATAATTTTGGAATGACAGACTTATAAAATTTGACAAAGGAACTGAAAAACAGCCGACGGACGGGACAGTACTCAACCGGCAGCGAGATGAGACAGAGCTGAACCCGAAGAGTGTACAGACCGTACGTCGTACACCAACTTTACTTAACTGGCATCGTAGTTTCTACTACTGAATAAAAAAAAAGTATATAATAAAAATAGTATAAATTCGAATTTCAGGAGAAGAGATCTTAGCTGTATTTCGTATAGCTAGTGATATTTGTAGTAGGCTCCCCCCAGTCTAGAATAATTAATTGTGATTCCGCTATCGCAAAATAACCATATACACTTCCAATTCCAAGGCAAATAAGCATGCAAATCCAGTGGACTCACCTGCGCGTTGCCGATACTTTAAAAACTTGTACACTCCTTTCTTTGTCCCATGCTGTAGTCCCTCGGGAAAATCACGGCAGGGAATTCATTCCACAGCCGACTACACTTCTCTTATACACGATACTAAACAGTGAGGTTACTACCCTCTTACTTCTAATACAATTGCGAGAGAAAGTTGATAGTCGCACGTATATCGCACGACGCGGTTTTCGCGTGTCCAGTCAAGAGCGGCTTTTGTCTCTATGCCTTGAATACTTTTTTGTCGCGTCATAAAGACTAAAATAATGACAACGTTGTTATAAATATGAATTACATTATGAGACTAAGAGTAATTATCTTCCGCACAATATCATGATAAATACCTCAGGGAAACTGCTTGTATCATTAGTATGCGCTAATGAAAGCAAATGTGGTCCGCAATGACAGAAAAGCCATAAATTTACCGCAACAGTGAGCCCTGTCGTTAAGCTTACGAATTTATATTCACTCAAGACATGACATGACATTGACATGAAAATACGAGTAATGAAGATGATACATTTAAGTAATCAGGAATTTAAAGATCGTGCCCATTCTTACAGATAAAGTGAGGAACAGTTTTGTTTTTCCCTGTCAAAGTTTTTGTGACATTGACATCAACTTCTACACTTCTAGTCGTACCAGACAAAATGGCGTATCGTGTATTGAACGAATCCTCAGTTTTTTGTTCATTTTGTTATTTTAATGTATTATTGTTTTGATTGATGCTGCATGTAGGTAGTGCCGTACATTACATCTCACTTCGTATTTATGTTTATTTCTCTCTCGCCTGTAGTTTATATATTAAAATTGTATGACGTTTCCGTGAGTCACCAACGGTGCTAGCTGCGCTGTAGGTGTCTAACACCTCAGCATAATGCTGAGCCAGTGTCCGGTTCACTGCCGCAGAGACACTCTTGTTTCATTGTTTTATATATTTTTTCTTGTTTATTTTATTGTTTAATATGTGTGTCCTGCGTGTTTGTGAATAAATGTATCTTTTTTTCTTTCTTTACAACCGAGAAATCGCGATTTGCCTAGTCAAAAATGAACTTTACTGGCAATTGACAAAAAATTGGCAATTCGATGTAAAAACTTGCACGATCGTATCGAGTCAGTTGAAAATGGTTAATACAATACAATACAAATACTCTTTATTGCACATCTCACACAAACAAAGCAGTTACAGAGAGAAACAATACAATAACATGTAGGTAGAGGTAGACAACAGGCGGTCTTATCGCTGAAGAGCGATCTCTTCCAGACAAGGTAGAGGTAGACAACAGGCGGTCTTATCGCTGAAGAGCGATCTCTTCCAGACAACCTTTGGGTATCGGAGAAAGAGATAAAACTAGATTATGCAGTAGGTGGTGGTGGTGGTTAATGTGTAGTATTGATAGTTAATTATGCAGTGAATTAACGAATAAGTGAGCAGCTAATGAAGATTTCGTCTGGGAACGCCTATAACCTTTGTTTAGAAAACACCCAGCGGACAACGAGCGGATCCCTTATTTATAGGGATAAGTTCGCCTTTGTACCTACTTTAATCTTATATATCATGTTTATGTTATAACGTTTTGGTCCCCGATACATGTTTGAAATTAAATGAAGTAGGTATCTAAATAAATAGTATCAAATTGGAACGATAAAATACAAAAATACTCGCATAGTTATCTTCGGGGAGTATTTTCTTTTTGCATATTTGTTTAGTAGCTTTCATCAGTATATATATGTAATGTAATGTTCCTATATGTTTAACTTGGAAGACTCAGCTATATTTTATTTGCATTATTTGAGGTATAATGATTGGACATTATCATCATCATCATCATCATATAAGCCGAAAGACGTCCACTACTGGACATAGGCCTCCCCCAAAGAGTGCCACAATGACCGATCCTGCGCCACCCGCATATTGGACAATATGTTTAAAGGTAAATATTATTTATTGAATCATGATAAAATAAAAGCAATCTTGAAACCTTGTCGAACTTCTGAAATCCTCTCAACGACCAAACCCGATAACCTCTGAAACTACTAGACGTTTCTCAACGTAACTGACCAACATTACGACAATATATCAACAACACCCACTTATCTCCAGCATATGATATATGGCCGGGATCTAGTCGCGATATGATAGATGAGTTTTTCAAAAAAAAGTGTACATGAACTTTTTTTTAAGAATTCGTTTTATTTTGGGTTTTTCTTACTCAGAATCGTTGATACTATCGATCTTTATACAGGAAAAAGTTTGTCCCAGATTTTACTATGCAAGTTTTTTCTTCCAGTGCGTCACGAACTCACGACCATAATAAATAAAAAAAGACTGCATACAAAAATGTGACGATCTGGAATGGAATATTTGGGACACTTTTTTCTTGCATGTGGGTCGATAGCATCACCGATTCTGAGTAAGAACACCCAAAAAATCGAATAATGAAAAAAAAGTTCATTTTCACTTATTTTTTAAAACGCTCAGATGTAACGAAAAGTTGAAAAAGCCCCAATTCTTTCATTTCAAAGTTCAATATCTCAAAACGGCTGAACCGATTTTGATGAAACATAATAATATATGTGTGTATAGGCTAAGAACACTCGGGTTAAAATGATCTATGACACAAAAAAAACCGCATTCAAATCGGTCCATCCGGAGCTACGATACCACAGACAGATACACAAATGCACAGACACGTTAAACTTATAACACCCCTCTCTTTGAGTCGGGGGTTAAAATTTTAAAATGTGGTCGTGTGAAAGGTAGGTAGGACATGTTAGGCACATTCGGTACAAATTGTCCGTGACATACTTCATTGGAATGATAAATAATAGCCATGCTGTCCTGTTTTGCTGAAATCCCACGAATATATTGTAGTTTACATAGATACAAAATACAATATATACATAGCGTTATTTCTCCTAACTTAACATAATCATACATTGAATTTGACGTAGTATATTCAGAATTTACACAAATCTGGTTCATTCATAAATATGTCAAGTGTCAATTTCACCAGCAATTTTCCAGACAGTTGCTAAAATGTACGGCTATAAATAAACGCCGTAATATATTTTACTTTACTACGCTAGACATCGGCAACATATACAAAATCTTATAAAACACTTATAAGACAACAAAGTCGGCGTTGTTCATAATTATATTATAATAGATACAACTAGGTAACATGATTGTACAAATAGTTACAATATTGTCTTAGGCTTAGTATATTGTGTATAAATTGCCGATTTAGGCTGGGCTAACAGTCGGAATTCATGCACTAAATTCGGTATCTGGAAAACTCAAGAGCAAAACAAAAATTGAGTAGAAATTCTGCACAAAGTCTAGCGCTTTATTTTCTCTTGAGTGATTCAGATTATGATTCAGTGACTGAATCCCATTCTGTGCGAGGCCGGCCTTACGCCCTAGTGCAATAAAGTAAAAAAACTGCGCGATATCTATGGAAGTGGTTTGACTTATGTTTTTGAGTGTTTGATCCTAAATCCGCATCCGCGGATGTGGGCCTCGAAATATTCGCAAACGCTTCCTCATCCGCAATATCTAAAAAATCGCATCTTTAAAATCCCTGATTAAAACACAGAAGAGACCTTAGTATATGAATAGCCAACTACTTTTTTTACACGATTTTTACACTACTCCATAACGCTTGCTACACGCACATACAATACCAGCGAAAACATAATTAAGAAACCATTCCTTGGTGATTATTAAATGTTTTGCTTGTCATTTGACAAAGGACGCAAACGACACAAATTTTATTTGAAAATCGTTCTTTTCTATAACGACAGTGTTAGCCAGCCGATAAAACAATACCTACGCAAGTGTAAATCACTTCTAATCAGCTTCTAGAAGTATTTTAAAGTAAGGATGTAATTAAAAATAGACGGACCTTATCCATTATGCAAATAATGCGCGTGAAGCGTGGAGTGTAATTTCATCTATGCAGGTCACGCATCAAGCGTCAATATTAATTATAAATCTATGTAAAAAACATATTCTCAAGAGGTTTGGCCACACTTACTCCATAGGTATGTATTCACGTACCACCGTAGAACCCTATAGCAATAAGGTGACATATCACTCGAGTTTGAGTAACGGCGGCTTGTCAATTGGGACAAGGTTCTACGGTGGTACGTGAATACATTTCCCGTACTGTACGTATCCTAGATATTCATGTTACAACGAACACACGGTATTCATGAATTCACCGCTGAATAACCACGCTAGTCTAGATCATTTAAAATACCTTTAAGTATACACAGCACATATAGTCAACATTACTTAACGTTAAGGACACTTAATTCCCAGTACATTCGCTTGTTGCTCACAGAACACGGATTAGAAACGGTAAACAAAAGCGCCAAGAATAAACATCGTAAGAGGATTGCATTTAGACAGGCTCTATTCGCAAGTTGGATACACTTGTAACTATTAAGAACAAATATTGAGGCAAGTTTAGGTAAATCCGAAACATGAATAGGTAATTAGTACTAAATGTGGAGAAGGATTACTTGAGGACATAAAACCCGATTTAGACACGAAACTATATCGCATTATCTTTCAGGCTAAATACGGAGCGAGCTCAATTTGCTCGCAATTGTATTATTTATTAATTTGACAAACTCCGGCTGAATAAACTCCTTGGCCTCTTTTTAACCGACTCAAAACAGGAGGAGATTCTCAATTTATCGGAATCTTATTTTGTATGTAGGTATTACTCGAAAAAGCCCGGGATTTGGATTTTTTTGTTTGTTTGAAAGGGCATCCTTCCCAGTCGGTCCCATGGTCATCAGGTCAGGATCTGATGATGGGATCATGGAGAAAATGAGGGAACTCCAAACTTTATAGGCACACTTGAAGCGGAGTACAGCGTCAGCCGAAACGTTTCATACTAATTAACACTGAAGTATGACGTCACACACAGTTTGATATTTGTACTAATCGTTGTATGGAAAATCAAGTAAATTGCTGTTTCGGTCGTCAAATATTGCGTTCAGGTCCATGGTTGACATACAATTTTGTTTCTATAAAAGCTTAAGCATTCTATTGGTATACCTAGCTTCAAATTTACTTTTGGACAATAAAAAATGCATATTTTTTCTAAACTTTTAAGATTTTTTTTATGAATTTAATTATATTTCGTAACTTATACTTTATTACAATTATTTGATGGTTTACTATCCATTTAGCAACACTACGTTATCCATTTAAACATGAGGAAACTACCCTTTTGTACAGTCAGTATCGTATGGTTAGTGGGTCGTTCTTCTTTTTTACCGACAATGAATCGAGGTTTTTCTGTTTTTTTGGTTTTTGAACTATCGAAAATTGTGGTTTTGAAGTGCGATTTAAAAAAAAATGCATAGTTTTCTTCATTAGAACTAATTAAAGTTTACTTTCTGGCCAATATAAATATTTATTTACGGTTGGTTTCTAAAAAAAACATGTGACAAAGTGGACTATTTCAGTGGGGACAACATTTTGGTTTACCACTCTGTCACGGCATTCTACGAAAAAAACAAACATTTAAAAAAATGCTAGTTAGAGAAAGTGAAATATTATATATCACTAATTAATAAAATAATATGGACGTTCATTCGAACATTATAAAACCATAAACATCATTACTCAAATGAGATGCCGTAATAAGACGAAGGACAGGCTATTGTCGGTCGAAAAGAAGAACGACCCTAGTAACAGCCAGGTAGCCAAATATATCGTAAATAACCCTTATTCTTACAGTAATAAAGACGTGTACCGAAATATTTGACTACTTTGGTTTCTACTAACTATATGATGCTGACTGATGCCGCAGGCACCCTTTAGCTAGCAATGAAAATTAAACAAACTCTAGTACCTTGTAACAAGTGGATAAAGCTCTTAGTACCTGCCCTGGCTGCTTGTAGATTAATTTTAATTATTGCACTCTTTTCGGCAGTCAGTTAAGACTTCTTCCACAAAAGAACAGGAGGTCAACTCGAGACATACGCAACGCATTCAGATTTTGATTGGTTGGCGCGCTCTTCCACGCGCGCCGAGCTAACTTGGCGGAAAGAGCACAACACTTAGACATCAAATTGGAATGATTGTGTGCATTGTTGAATCGACCTCCGTAGTCCATTATCCACAATTCCCTTTCGGCGTTCAGTTATGACCCAAGTTAATGAGATTAAATCGTTAATGGTGGTTTACCCAGGGGCCCCATGTCAGGCCGCTCGAAAGTGCTTTAGGGCTGACATAATAAACCAATAAAACGGGGCTATTTTCAGTTATTGCATATTGAGTCATCTCTTCCGGATATGCCGAGTTTGTCTACTTAATAAAATATTTTTTTATTCATACTTACGAATCGCAGCCACAGTAGCCGAGCGGGAAAAACCCGCGACTTTCGTGAGGAAACCGGTCTAATCCCAATAAGCTCTAGTTTTCCCTCTGGGTCAGATGGCAGTCAGTTTCGTAAAACTAGTCTAACGCTAGGAGGATGATTATTTCATACTTATCTGACGAGATGCTCCCGATGCTCTGATGCCTGACACAAGAGGAGTCGTCACGTCGGAGAGTCCGCATCCGCATCCACATAAATCGATTGGGGAGTTTTTGCGGATGCAGATGTAGTACAAGTCGCGAGAAGAAAAGGGCCAACGCGGCGCGTGTTCGGTATTTTCACCATTAGTCAAAAATTATCTTCATTTCGTTTCTGTAATCTGAAAATTCGCCGCATTCGCTCAGGTGACAAGAACTGACGCATTTGGTTTGCAACGATTGTTAATCAGTCGCAATGTGTTTGAGTACTGCGTGACCATGGACGTTGTTTATTAATGTTTTTGAGTGTTGGACCCCAAAATCCGCATCCACATTAAAAACCGCAACATCCCTGCCGTAAATGTATGAAGCCGATATAGTTCTATCGAGTCACGAAACAACACGTCGTATATAAGTGTGAATCCATACCGAAACACAACAGGCTACATTCTTCGACCAACATTCCATTCACATTGTTCGTTCCACTAACAGTTACACGTAATCTAAGCACGAGGTGAGGTACGAGGTGAGAGTGTAAATGTAGTATAATGTAGTATAAGGAGCCCGGAGTTAGCTTTGGCACCACAATCATACATACATATGAAGTGTAAAATAAAGGCAATAATATCACACAATATATGTGCCGTTTTCCAACTGGGAATGTTGCACCAAGAACGCAAAGTTACCAGTTGACGTTTCCATTAAACGATCCTCCCGACATAACAAGACGCCCAGTTCCGTGAAAATGGAATCGCTTTCTCACCCTCAAAAATATAGGTCAGCACATACGTTCAAAAATAGACCAGACGGTCTGACTTATTCAGGAATAGCTTCCAATCCATTTGCCTAGACCACTTTGGTAGATGTAGGCTTGTTTTCTTAGAAGACTCACAGAGTTTGTGATGTCTGAATGCAATTGTCTTGGGAGCGGCGGAAATAGAATTTGGCTTTGGGAGTATGAATGTGGGGGATTTTCAGGTGTTTCAGAACAGATTGAGTCGTGTTCTCAGTATAGGTCATGTCAACAAGATTCAGTAGGTCATGTAAAGAAAGCCGATTAACTAAACTTATAAAGCCATTCCATAATAATGGAAAAATGTCTGAAAACGGTCAAGAGTGTAGCATGATTAATTCAAATAAATGGAGTTTGCACACTGAAGTGAATAATAACCAAAAATTACAACGTCCTACAGATCCCGTAATTCTGAATGTATATTTCGAAAAACTTTATTTCTGCAAAAACTCTGCTTTGGAACTCAATTTTATCGAAATGACAAATATGTCTGTGTTTTTATATTTTTACATATTGTCTGTACTAAGTACAAAGCAGTAGTATGTGAGCAAAACCCAAATTATGCAAACAATTCCCAACGGCCAACGCAATTCTCATAAATTCAGACATCTCAATCTCGACGACTCGAGAGCTGTAAATACAAGCAACAGCAGTCAAACTGTTCGAGTATTTATATTTATAACTCACTCCGCATCGCATAAACGTCAAACATGCTCATAATAAACACGGATAGGGCACGGGCGGTTACGGTCAGTTAGTTAGAACGCCGAATAAATCTATCTAGATTATGGGTTTCGGTATGTAGACTATTAGTGAAGCATTTAGTCATTTTAGTAGCTGTCTTACCCTATCTCTTGTACTATTAATGGCCTTTAAGTCTATTACAGCCTATACAAGCATTGTCAAGAAGGGAGACAACGTCTTCCATGCCTGTGTAAGCTAAGCCGGGAGCGGAATACACGACCACAAAGCCTGTATTGTGCTATATCAGATTTCCAAATCAAAGTACTATATCTCTTGTATTATGTATCAGAACAATATTGACGTATAATGTTAATTTTCTACTACAGACGCGAGGCGAGAAATTTATAACTATGTTAGTCGATTGTATGCACTTTCGATTCGGTCGCCTCGCATCGGTGGAAAAGCATCTTAATCAGGTCTCATAACTTAACTAGTTGACAAGCTGTGTAAGAAAAGTCGAATACTTTGTCCTGCAATTTTCGCATGATAAACTCGTCGACCATACTGAACAGAGTAATGTAGGTGGACAGCCTATGTATCATATTGGTTCCCAAACGAGGGGGATAACTGCCGTTTTTTTTGGGGGTATCAGTTAGTATGTAGAATGAATGAATAGATGAGATATAAAGTCATTTTCCCTTATTTGTCACGGGGGTAAACACAGAGAACGAATACAATAGAGGGAGTCACTCACAAATACACACATGTGTGACAACGATGTATGCATAGACAATACGTAATGTCAAATCTCCTGTCCCTCAGGGTGTACAGGCTTTTACTGTTTGTCATTAGCTTGTTTGTCACCACCGGTCAAAATATTGTACTGAAACTGAAATCACGGATATAATACGACTAAAGTATATAGACATGAGATGACGAGGATGTATATAAGTTTCTGATCCTTTTCAATTTAGTTAGGTTAATTTACCTCTATCCCTTTTGGACATTCGTTAGGACCTCATCTATTACATCTATCTAGGATATCTTTTATAAATCTATTAGGAACCACTGATCAAAACCGATCAAACGTGACATTAACCGCCGAATTCGACTCGTGCGCTACCGAGCAATCACTCGAGCGCTATTAATATTCGTCAGTTCGAATACCTGAGAGGTCGGCACTATTTTCGTCACCAACATTGCGTGGTGACGTCGCGAGCGTTAGTTAGTAGTGTGAGTATTATCAGTAGGTACAAATACGTGGGTACTTTAATGTTAAAATACCACGTATTTGGATTGAAAGGTGGCAACCGACGCCCGATAGGTCATGGCAAAGTCCAAGACTCTAAAAACCTTAACATAAAACATAAAACACCCATTCTTAATTTTATATACCAATTGCCCCGTCCCTTGTGCATACGAAGACGCACACCCTAAAAAACCTACTTAATATTTATCCAACAGAAGAGTAGAGAAAACAGCCATCAAGATTGTGCAAACCGGAACCAATCCGACGGACCAAAACAAATACCCGAATGTATTGACGTATACCAAACACATTAACTATTTATTTGCACGGAAGAAACCAGTGAATCGTATGCTGGATCTGTGGGTGTTGCCTGACTATGTTTTATTGTAAGGTAAACGTATGGCTTTTGTTTATCGTATGATTTATGCCCACTTTTCTGTAAGTACATGCTTTTTACAGTAGAAAAAAGACAGCCAATGTCTATACGAGTACATTGTTGCGTTTCTTTAAAATAATGAGCCCGCTGTACCTAATTTCACTATAGGGATACCTCCCTCTGTACCATTCATTTCGTATAGCACATAGACCTCTGCTTAACACATTGGCGTCATCTATCAGAAGCTCTTGCATTGGGTTAACAGATAAATATAGATATAGAGTAAACTTCTCAATACATGAAATAAAATAATAGTAATTTAGTTTAATTATTATTCTAACAGTGTTTAGTCTTAGTTTATAATTTTTATTTAATATGTGCGCTGGATGCGGGTGGCGCAGGACCGGTCAATTTGGAACTCTCTGGGGGAGGCCTATGTCCAGCAGTGGACGTCTTTCGGCTGATATGATGATGATGATGATGATGATTTAATATGTATTGCATGTTTTTATATATATCTATTCATGTGTGTGCATACATGTCTTTTTATTTATTGATCAAATTCAAAATTTAAAATGATTATTAAAACGTTAAATTACTAGCTTTCGCCCGCGACTTCGTCTGCGTGTAATAAACTATCTTCGTCCAAAATTTCATCCAAATCGGTTTAGCCGTTTGAGTATTATAATATTAGTAGGATTTGTATTTATGTAGATACCTTTTATATGAAAGAAAAAGTGTAATTTATACATTTGTAAAACTTTTCTCAAGTAATAAAAATCTTTGCTTCGGGCTGAACGTAAAAAATTAGTCGTTTAATTTATCGGTTTCTTGAATAGGTTACTGGAAAACAAATACGTCCATTTAGAATTTAATCCTAATAAACGACAAAAAATTCTAACTTAATCCTTAGATCTAGACATAAATTACTCTTGGCCATTGTTGTCTGAATAATTGATTTAGATATAAAAGCTTGCTGACAATATAGCTAGTATATTATTTCGTCTTTCTATGCATTTCAGCTTCGATAACTGATTGGCATGTATAACATGTCGTAAAAACAATATAATTTGCTTCATTGCGACATGGCTTGGCAGAATACCAGTTAATTTATGTTGCTTTTATCGTGAAATGAACGCGACTATATTTATAGGCTTTCTGACTTAAATGTCTCCCTCAAACTCCTCTGTCAATTTATGTAACTTGACAAATACTGGCCCGCGTATTTTTGGAAAAGTGTCCAGTAGCTGAGATGCGCAACCCAACTGTACGAATTCTTAGTAACTAGTTAGGGTTTAAAATTAAAGGAAAAAAATTAAGAAAATCGTTGCTTCGAGCTGGATTTCACTAGATTAGACTAGCCCGTCCGTATGTCGGTAAGTGACTGGCTCGGCAACTATAGAAGCATTTTTGACGTGATAACGTCTTATAAATCGATGAACGCCGGCTGCGCGCACGAAAGAGTGTTACTCATTGGCCTGTTCCGTTGACTAACGTATCAACGCACAGGCCAAGCCGCTGGTTCTAGAGATTCTTGGCACGTAGGTTCTTTATAAGGTCCAGGGGTGCACTAAGAAAGGATTTTTCAAAATTCTCCCCTCTAAGGGGGTGAAATGGGGGTCCAAAGTTTCTATGGGAAAACAAGATTACTATTTTCTTCGAAAGTTCACAGGAGTATTCCTAACGATAAATGAGTAAATACGTGTTATGCAATTTTTCATCAATGTTTTCATATGTCGTGTCGTTATCACGTAAAATTATCGTCCGTAAAACGAATTTACAAATTACCATTTTTTTTTGTAAAGTTGGGGTGGGCAGGCGACTGCTTAATACAGCTATTGAAAATCGACGATCTTCTTGAGAATGACCTACCCTTATTATTTATACTCTAGACTTATATTATAAAGAGGAATACTGAGATTCTATAGCTTTGAAAGTTTGAATGTAATGGGTAATCTAACTACTTACCCGATTTCAAAAATTCTTTCAGCTGCGTTTAGAATAGACTTCCGTGATGGTTATAGGCTATATTTTATCCCGTGGGTTTGCCTGCGTTCTTTGTAATACGCGGGCGAAGCCGCGCGGGTAGCTAGTAATCAAATAATCGTACAAACACCCATCACCAGGAACCGAAATCCATTTCCGCCGTCCCAATATTTGCCGCCATTATTTAACTTTTCTATTTCTCTCGACATCCGCTATGGAAGGGACCCTGAACCGCCAGACAGAATGACAGATGACGTTGTCAAAGTTGCCAGACGATGAGTGATGTGAGACGCGAACTAACTTGAGTTGTAGTTTAGCTATTGGGTCATGGGAATTTCGGGAGAACGGTAATTATTTTTTTGATTGTATGAATTCCGCATCAGTTTTAATACTTGGGTCAATTACGTTTTTTCCGTCGCTGGTTGCCTCCTGGATCATGATTTAAAACTGTGATTTTATGGGTTTAAAAATCCGTCATTGTATTTGAACATTTTTCAATGGCGGGTAATAGTTGCATATAAAGTTCATGAAGTCAGTACATATAATATATATATATATAGACCTATTATGAGTATGTAATGTGTCCGAAATTTTTGTCACCCTACATATACACATTCCCATCGCACTCAGTCCCATTATAGCCCCACATTTGCGCTCGTCTATCATTTTAATGGTCACCCTGATTGCACGTCTAGTGACTTTATTTAAACTGTGTGTCCCGTCCCCATTTGAGCAGCCTAATACGTCAGTCATCTTTAGTTACCAATTTTTTAAAGCGTTTTCCTCTATCTACATATACAAAGCAGTGTATGTGAGTAAAAAAATTATACCTATGTTTCATCTAGTTTACTTCTTTCGCCTTTTCAGAATAATTTAAATACTTGCGAGAGTGCGCAATGTGAGGTGAGGTGCAGCAATAGCCCTGACATTTTAGAGACCTAACAAAGGGACGGTCCCCATAAACAAGTGTCATTTAGCGCCAAGATGCGAATGAGATAGCCGTGCTTAAAGGTTATAAAATGAACCGAAATGAAACATTAAATTTGACCAACTTCTGCTGTTCAGATTTTTTTCTTTCCATACAATGAAATAATCCTTACATGAAACAGAGTCGACCCGCGTCAAAAAAAAAATTGACCAACTTTATCATTTTTTAAGAACAACTCACGCTTGACCAAAAATGTTAATGAGCCAAATTTGTTTACATAAAAAAACACCTAATGTCTCCTTGGACACTTTTCCTCTATCTCCTTTAGATTTGGATTTCCCCATACTGTCCCATTTAAAAAAAACACTCTGTATAGTGGTTCAAACCACTCGAGATTGAAAGTCGCGTGCTCCACTCGGCTACGGTGACCCATTGTCTACTAAATATCGTGTCACAATATTATTCCATCGGCAACGTGTACGTCCAGTTTTAGACACGCATTCGCGCTCGTCTGTCATTCTAACGGTCACCCCTGCCGTCCCGATGTCTCCGGGGGACTATTCACCTACGCTCGACAAATTTTTAGGGTTGATCGATACTTGGAATACGTGGAGTGTTGATTTTACGTTGGTTTCGTATCTATAGTGAAAATGCCCTTCCATCCAATATTTGACAGCTGCCATCCCAGTAATATTTATATATGTCATCATTGACGTTTACTGTCCCGGGATGACGGCTGTCAAAAATCTGCTGTTAAAAAATCTGATTATAGTTGCTCGATGATGATGATGTTGTTGCATGATTCGAGTGTTGTTCATTGATGAACGGTGACAGATGCTGTAGATAAAGGGAGAATAGTTTTTCTCTATCAGGGTTATAGAGTCAAAAAAAGTCCTCTTTCCTTTGGTCAATAGTTATAAGGGTTTACGTGAATAAATAAAATGTGTTTATCGCATAAAATCATATAAAAGAAGACGCCGTTTGTGCGGGTTATAACGCCAACCCAAAAAACCCTTAACTTTGGCAATGTTTACAGGGAAGGCGCGAACCTAAATCTCGGTTATGATCCGTCAAAGTTTTTATGACATTGGACACCTGACCAGGCAGGCTTCTTGACAATTGGCACCTAACAATTACGATTCGCGGTACATTTCTGGGTCTACAAGTAACGATAGTCGCTGGGTAATAACGTTACTTATCGATCCAGAAATGTAAGGCATGTTGTCATAAATGTTAAATACTTCTGATATAACCACATTGTGGAACGAAATGTTTTGCCTTGGAGAGGCCTATGTCCAGCAGTGGGCTGACACAGGCTGATAATAATTATGATGATGGTTTCTCTGTGCGTTGGAAGGTCAGATGAAGATAGCAGTCACTTTCGCAAAACTAGTGCCTACGCCAAATCTTGGGATTAGGTGCCAGAGCGAACCCCGGGCTCGTTTAGGGCACTATCGGAAAAAACGCTAGGAGAACGATGATATGGAACAATATGTTTTATTTTGCTTATATCCTGCACAATTAATAATGGTTTCATGACTGGTCAGTCAATGACAGTCGCGTTACGATAAGGTTATATCACTGTTACAACTCCCAGTATTCAAAACCTATCACAAATTGTGCGATTCATACAAAACTTTGATTCGAAAATGGCGGAATGTTACATTGATTTTAAACGAGATTTCAACGGCAACATGGCAATTACGATAAGCCATAATTTCCATGTCAACGGCTACTTTATGACTTTGCACCGTTCCTTATCGCCGGTTTAATTAAACGACTATAGTGGTTCCTTGTTAATTACCTGCGGGAAATGACGTTATTTAATATCTAAAGACTGATCAATTCAATATTGAAGTTTTTCGGGCAGATTTCCAGGAATGAAAGCTCTAGCTCCGACTGGTGGTCCAGAGCCAAGAGGAAGGCAAGAGAGCACGCGGTCGATCCCCGGTCCGCTGGACATGAACCGAGTCTACCTTGGTCCAATGCGAACCCAATGCCTCTGACCGGCAAAAATGGAAGCGCATTGCCAAGAAAGCATACGATTATGACACTTGATGGATTATAACTCCAAGTACTCCAAAGTGCACAACCACGACCACTCTGCCAAGAAAGCCCGACTTAGAAGAAGATCTTTTAATAGCAGATAAGTATCGGTAGTTTTAAATCTCCGGTACCTCATGATTAGAGCAGTTACACAAGGCGACTTTATGCAGCGATACAAACTTTATACAGCAATTTTCTCTGCTACTATTTACCTTTTACAAAAAGTAATTTGAATTGGAATAAAATCAATTATACTCAGCGACTGTCTTAGTCGCACTGCAAATTAGAAACAGGCGGGTACCTTTTTTCGTCTCACGTCGCGTCGTGGCGTCGGTTTTGCTAGCCCCGTTACTATTGCTAAAAGTTACACTAATAATGACAGAATAGGCGTGAATTTATGTGCTATTATGGATTTATCTTGCGGTGCCACTTCTCGTGTGCGGGCAAATTTGACCGATCACAGCTGACATTTCGGCCAATCATCAATCTAATTGTGGCTTCGTTCCGCTCAGGATTGTTATTCGCTACGCGCTCATGCGCCTCACCCCACGCGTCACGCCTAACGAAACTAGACCTCTACCTACGCTTAGTTACTACGAATCGCGGCGTCAAGATATATTTGTGAGTGAGCGTTGAGGTGAGCTTAAAACAAGTTACAGAATAGGGGGGCAGGATTGTTATGCGCCGTTCGGTCAATGCAGCCGACCGGGCGGAAATAGCTTGCGTTTGTGATTGCATAATTAGACAAACCGGCTAATTCGTTCAGGAATAGAAACGAAGCTAGACGGTCCTGGGTTCGGATCCCGGTGAGAGCTAATTTTTTGTGTGACGAGCATGAGTGTTGTAAATGTCTATGTATTTGTCAGTAACCACAACAGTTTTATCTCGTGTAAATAATTTAAGAGTTGCAGTGTGGCCACTAAGGATGTGCAAATTGCGGAAAGTTTCCAAAAAGACGGAAAAGTTCTCGGAAATTCCTGGAAAGCTTCACAAGAAATAAAGGAAATTTCCAATTTGGAAATGGAAAGTTTCAATTCACATACAAAAATGAGGAAAATTTCCAAAAATTTCCTATGTTAAATGGCAGAAAAATTTCGCAATTTAGGAAACTCTCCGTCGGCACATCAGTAGTGGCCACCATTCTCCATTATCACATCAGCTTGGTGCAGCCATAATATTGCGTTGTCAGCGAACTTACATAAATATGTATGTCAAATTTAAGCTCAATTTATCTACTTTAACGAGTGACGAAAGTAGCCGGAAACCGCGGAAACTCGATTTTACCTATACCTACACGTTTATTAATTTTCTCCCATGCGGAGAAAATTCAAGATCCTTTGATTAAGATTTTCTATTTACTTCGTAAACTGTAATAAATATGTTGAAGTATTTCTAACCAGCTCTCACATTGAAATTGAACCAAAAGCGCCTCTATTACCAAGACCTAAGAGCGTTCACTTAAACCTAATTTAGCCCGCGCTTTTGTAAACGACCTCCACTATACTAGACCTAATATCGCTACTATTACGAGTCGTAATTGCTACACGCGAGAGGCGCGAGCTTATCACAAGAGCGCAGACGCTCATTAACTTGTTCATACGATTATGAGATCAGTGTCGTGCTAAAGTTTTCTTTATAAAGGGCGTATCTTAGCACGGTATGGAAGGCTGTTACGACGGTTTTATTTCAACGAGATACTTTCGTTCACGAATGAGGTTTCAGACAAGGAAAATGTTTTAACATAACATAGAATTAATCATAATTATGGCCAGATTATTTTAGCGTCTTCGTGAAGTTTCCTACGTTTTTAATTTTGCAGGGAAGATAAACTTTATGCGTAAGGGGTTTGGTGTATATCTTTGTATTATCTGCGCTTTTGGTTTAGCTAGGAGTTGATAGGATCACCACCCACCCACCATATCAGCCATCTAATGTTACTGCCTTTGCAGAAACAATATATGTGAATACGAAAATACATGTTTTTGTATATTCTAACCGACTCTACTAAGTTAGTATTTCAGTGTCATTAATTAATCGGAATAATTTCGCGAACCGAGGAAGATATTTTAATCTGAATGAATACCGGTTTAAGTCTCTGTTCCAGGGACCGGAACCGGTTACCCTAATCAGGGTTTTCAATAGGTTAATTTAAGAAGTTGTTTTTAAAACCCTATCCATAATGGTAACCTTATGATAAAGTAACCTTACTGATAGGGTAACCCTATTGTTATGGTAAGCATATACCATAACAATAGGGTTACCCTATCAGTAAGGTTACCTTCCAGAACACAGTCTCTGTGGCCGAAATCGGTCAGGACAGCATCATCATCAAGGTTACCAAATAGATATGTTTAAGCCTGAAAAGGGGTTTTCTGGTCCTTGCTCTGTTCCGCATTAAGGGTCAGGTAAAGTTATTATTCCTTGATTTAGAAGCTCTCTAGGTTCCCCAGAGCCTCTAACTCGACTTAACAACGCCCGTCATAGGCAGCAACTTAGTCTTACCACTCAAAGCGGGCACTCATTGTTCTTGCTTAACTATGAACATCGTTGCCGAACCAAGATAAAACGCTTGTGAAAGACGGACAGACAGAAAACAGAATTTTGTTACGTACTTAACAACATTTTGGAACCATCATGTTCCTTAGATTAAAACTCGTAGTCCATGAACGTTCCCTAAATCGCCGTTAAACTCGCTTAAAGAAGCATAATTGAAATATACTTAAGTGAAAAGGCTATTTGCAAAAGGAACCTAGTCTCATAATGATTAAAATAATGTGTATTACAAAGTATTAAATTTACTACGCTACTGACTCCACTGGATAGATTAGGGATGGGGCGAGACATCCGACTCGAGGTAAAATTCGACTTTAATATTTGTACATTAATAAAATAACGTTAATACTCTAAGGGGCCATACCGCAACTAGGCAAATTTCAAAACCTATAAATTACCGACTTGAGTGAGATATCCTTAACCGGTAAATTACCGGTATTTTCAATTTGGCTATTAAGTAGCGTTATTTGACGTTTATTTATTGTAAAAATAAGCTACTATTTAGTATAGAGAGTTATCGTGTGCCGTAAATGCCTTAATAATCAGATTCTTTATTATTTAAAACTTGGTCAGTGGTAGGAGGGCAGAAAACAACTGAAAACGTTCCTTGGGGATTTGCAGGTACTTAGGTAAGAAATGTTTTGACGACCTTACGACGGTTAGCCTAGTGGATAGAGACGCTGCCTACGAAACTAAAGGTCCTGGGTTCGAATCCCGCAAAGGGCAAATATTTGTGTGATGAGCATGAACATTTGTTTCCGAGTCTTGGATGTTTTCTATGTATTTAATTATTTGTATCTATTAAATTTATCGTCGTCTAGTACCCATAACATAAGCCTGGGATTAGGTCGATTTGTGTAAGATTATCCTCTTATATTTATTATTTATTTAGGTTCCCAGTTCTACAGTTTTCCATTACAACATCAGTACAGTCATCTTATGGACCTGAGTGGTCATCTTGGCACTATTAAGAATAAAGAAACAGTATAGTGATGCGAGACCCGTGAGCTTCCTCGAGTTGTCACGAGATATATGACTCGAACAACGTTAGATCGAGATTAGCCCGTCACTAATGTCCCTCGTTATTTTTTACGATAATTAAGAATGGAGAAGATATATTTAACCCTTAATACAATTTGTGTAAATTAGAGAATTTGTGAACGGAGCAGCTCTTAAAACTTAAACAGTATTAACACGAAACATGAACATACTAAGCTGATTTAATGAAACTAATTTCGCTTATTCATTTGTTTCTTTGTTTATAAGCTTTGGTCAATGAAATGAAATGAAATGAAATATTTATTTGGGAATACGGGTCACATTATGTTGGTACAAATAAACGTTACAGTCCGCCGTACTCTACTTAAATAAGCATGCAAAATAATAGCCTTTATTTTGCTGTCGGTTAAGAACAAACAAAATAGAAGGATTATTACTAGTTTTTATGTTTAGAAATTCATTAACAGAGTAGACACATAGTTCGGATAGCCATATAAACAGTTTCTTCTTGAATTGTTTCAGGGGTAGGTCTTTTATGTCTCTAGGAAGCTTGTTGAATATTTTGATGCACATAAAATACGGGGTACGACTGGTTTGTTTTAGACGAGCCTTTGGTACGTAAAGTAGATTTTTTTGCCTTGACATTCGCACAATCCTTTACTTTTTCTAGACATAGTATGAAAATCTAGTATTTCACTCTTTTACACGGCTAATGCATTCCTAGATATAAGTTCAAGTGCACTCATCACACAACAACAACAATACCGATATAACTCAACAACCATAATAAAACTATCGATGGATGAAGTGTCAACACTTAGACATAATCATCATTATCTGATGACTAATTTAATTATACGTGATTAAGTAAACTTCTCAACGCCTAGTACCAAAGACAGCGAACACATGTATCAACATTGTACTAACTTAGTTGATATAGAAGCCAATTAACAGTTTGGAAAGGTCAAAGCATTGTTACACGCGGCGGGAGCACTATTCAATATAACCGCTAACTAAATGTCAAGTATTTGGAAGTTATGTTCTTGTTCAATAACGAGTTGACCTGTGGATATAGGAGGCAATTAATAGTTTGGAATGTGTACAGATTAAATTTTGTCAGTGAAGTCACTGGTGATTTTCAAGAATCCTATGTAAGATGTTCAAAATGATGAGCTCTAAATCGGTCTCGAATCAAATACAGTGCGGGACTTTACTTGTTAACTACTCGAGACTCATGAAGTATGTTTTTTTATTAAAAAAAACTAGCTGCCTGCGCGGCTTCGCCCGCGTAATTTTTGATATCGTATAAGCGATTCCGGAGATTACCCAAATCATACAAACTTATAAACTTACAAAGCTATACAATCTCAGTCTTTTTCTCTATATAATATAAGTATAGAAAATAAACAGTTCGCTAAACAATTTTACCGATTTCACAAGACGCATTTAATTATCAACCATAAACTTCACTGCTAAATATAACCAGCGTTTCTAAAACAAACTGCCCTAGCCGCGTCCGCCATATTCCAATTTAATACCATCTAAACAAACTTTTGCGTAATTAGATAAGTTGCCATTGCTGCTAGCCTATGTAAATAACGGCACCTAGACTGTTGTAGTCCAAGCCTGATCGGATACAAGGAAAAAACGACTCAGTTCTCATTGGCACACGGTATAAAGTTAAAGTACTAAAAGTAGTGCGCAATGGCAATGTTGATTGCGACGACTTTACCTCAGGATAATAAACCAGTAATTACTTAGCTGGGATTGATGAAAGGGAACTCGCTTCAAAGAGTTTTAGCTGTGTTCTATCAAAGGGTCTCTTTCATTATACTATTTGTATGAATATTGTTGGCTAATGAACGTTTTCATTTCAAGAAACCAGGCAACCGTTTTGTGGTAAACGCAAATTTTCAAGGAGTATATGGACAAAGTACTAAAACGAACTTACGGATTGTATTCGAACAGCCGTTATAAATATCGGACGTAATCGGATTTTATTATATCCCCGATCCAAACAACGGTATGAATTAAATAAGATGCAAGTTATATACAAAGAAAAAACAAAATTAGTTAAAGATAAACCACTTTGGCACTTTTTGAGGAGGCCTATGTCCAGCAGTGGACGTCTTTCGGCTGATATGATGATGATGATAAAACAAGAATTAGTAAGTCCTGTGTTTAGGGAAAAAAAACTTTTGATTAACATAGTTATTTCCTCTCGATACTGGAAATTGGAATATCCCCATAAGAGGAAAATGTAGTTACTTAATTCTAGACCCGTAAAGGACTCGTTTACGTACGCACTATATCTAGTTAACTAGATAAAGATACCCATTCGAGGGTGATGAAACTGCTCACCACTTCATGTCTACCTAGATAGATATATGATCACGTATATGTCAGACATAAACCAAAACCCTTTCGCATTTAAATACTTGCTATTAAGAGACGTATGCTAATCGCGATCATGCTCTAGGCCGGAATGCTAAGGTGTACAACGGGCTCAAATCCACTCCGCGAAGCCTGGTTCGACACCAGGAGGACATCAGGACACAGCGGTTCTAGTCGGATTTAGGCTGGCTGGATCACTAGCTGGCATTTACGTCGCGCACAGTGGTCCGACTTTAGCCGATAAAGGGCGGATTGCATCGACCACATTTGATAGACCGGTTAAGGTAAGACCGGCAGTTGTCATGCAATAGAGAACTGTCTCATAGAAAACTTCTCATACAACTTTTTACGTCCGTAACTTACGACTGCCGACAGTTTGAAACAACTGACAAGAAAAAGGAGGCTATGCTCTTAAATTCTTAAGTTAATGAATAGAATGATGTAAGAGCTAGTCCGTCTATTGTTAGCTGTGGCATATTCCACTACAACTTGCTAAATTTGCACTGTTGTAACTTAATCTATTGTTATGCTGCCGTGTTGTCCAACTTGTCCATCGACACGCAGGCTCTACACCGTGACCTAAGGGCTCAGCGTGTCACCGTGATGTGTTTTTCGTCTATTCCGCCACTAATGGTCCACTTACCTTGACAAACGCGGCCTATTGTCAGCTGTGGCATCCACTACAACTTGCTAAATGCACTGTTTGCGCACAGAAAACGCGCCGTGTGTCCGCTGTAACTTAATCTATTGTTCCACTGCCGTGTTGTCCATCGACACGAACTCTACACCGTCACCTAAGGGCCCCTTAGCGTGCCACGGTGACGTGTTCCTCGCCTGTTCCGCCCCTAATGGTCCACTTCCCTTGACAAACGCGCCCTATTCACAAGCGATTGCGACAAGTAAATTAATAAATTTCGGTTTTCACGCACCTTATCATTATTGTAAATAGTTTTATGTTTGGGTAATGAGATGCTTATAGAGGGTGCTGTTTGGAAGGGGTTGACGTTTTTATGGAGAAAATGTTTATAGTTCATTAACAGGGGTTGATTATTATTTATTATACTAATTATAGTGTTTGTATGTACGGACTTCCCCTTTGTTATTATTCCTTCCGCGTGCATATCTTTTCTGCAGCATAGCATGTCATGTGGCACTAAAAATATCGATATTCATGTTAGTACGATTCGATTTATAATAAAACGAGCGTAGTTGTACGTCTTAGTGGAATACCGGATCCTATTTTTTCTGGTATGGAGCGAGTAAACGACCGCAAAGGCATCGTGACCTCGAAAAAACTGGGTGCCAATGATTGGAATTATATGAGATAATAAATTAATGTTTTACTCTACAATATCTGATATATTAAGCTATGCATCATCTAATAAAGTTGATTAATCTGTGACAGTTGCTCGCTACCCAAAGATTATCAGCAAGATATCGTTATTTAGCGATAAGAATACCTCTTGTTTGATCTACTGTAACATTTGAAAGTTATTATGTAGGGGTTAATCTCCAGAATTACGCGTCCGATTTCAATAATAATTTCACCTGCATATCGAATGGACCGTCGGAAATCGGGATGGACATTTCAGTAAAACGTATAATGTATTGTGACATTTTTTTTAAATATTACGAAAAATTCATAAATTTTCATATAACGTTGTCAAAGTTAAAACTAGAAATACGTTCGTTTTTAATTGATTACGATGAAATTACACTAGTCTATTTTATAAAGATCGCTGTTCAATTGGCACATTGCGTAAATGCTACATGCCAATGAATAAATTAAAAAAGTGGCTTGAACAGAAAAGTAGCATTTAAATCATCCCTCTCGTCGTGGAGCAAAACTTACTTTACAGTACACATGGTGTTACTTTTCCGCACGAGTGCGGAAATGAGCACTTTCCGTGCATATGTTGAAACTTTAAAGAGCCATATGTACTGTAAAACGTTGTACGATACATGTGCGAATAGGTAATTCGCAACTCGTGTCGATTTAAAACACTCCCTTCGGTCGTGTAATTTATCACCACTCGTTGCGAATTTCCTTAGTTCTGCACTTGTATCGTAAATAACTATTTCCGAATGAAAGGTGTGAAAAGAGTATTTGTGTTGAATGTCCTATGAAAGCACGTCTGATATCCACCAGACGATGAACATATTCCTAGCCTGCTATTATGTCAACCACTTACAAATCGGTGCAAGCACGGCCTATGATTAGTGCGACACATTGTTTACCTTGGACGGGGCACACTAAGTCATGCAACCGGTGGTTATTTTCGCTGCATGGTTTGTGGGTATTTTGATGGTCCAGAACTAACGACATGATTGCATGATTAATCATTGGTCACCCATATGAGTCACATGAAGTGAAACAAGCCCAAACTATGTGGGAAGCGATATATTCCTTATAGCCAAAAATGACCTGAACTTATGTCATGGAGAGGACATTAGACATATTTACCCAACGATAAGTCAATGTTATAAGTAGCGTTGCGCTCGACTCTGCGACCCCTGTCTCACTGGTGCTGTGCAACTTACAAAGAGGAGGGTAGCTTATCTCGTCTCGTGTCGCGTCGCGATGTGGTCTGCTGCGCTAATCTGAGTACAATCTATCAATCGTAAAAAATTAGCAACGTACTTATTCAAGATTAAGTAACTAAGAAGGAATCGAAGTGAAAAAGATAGATGTCTGTCGGTTATGTCAAGATTGTAACAGGTAATCGAGGATTCTTATGGTAATGGCCTGATGGATTAGACATTATAAGGCTGTGGATTAGATATTAACTGCTAAATCCCGCTTAGACGTCCGAAATGACGGGACCTTTATAGCGTAAGTATGTATGACTGGGGCGCTTCTTCGTGAATTGAACGATAGTCTATCGTGTTGGTTTATCGAAATAATTTTATACGTTTACGAAAAATATTCCCTCAGGAAAGTAATAATCCCCTATCCACACAAAGAAAAGGCGTGAAAATACAACAAAATGAGATCTCAAACTTCGACGCGTGTTTTGCTAAACACGTTTCGTGGTTTAATTAATTTTAACGTAGACTTTACTCTGTTTTATTTTTGGAAAATAGAATGTGATTTTAATGGCCTAGCTAATTAAATCAGCTCATCATTTTTAGTTACTTCGTCCGCGTAGATATAGTTAATCGACTATTGTCTATTGTATTGTTTCTCTATGTAACTGCTTTGTTTGTGTGAGGTGTGCAATAAAGAGTATTTGTATTGTATTGTATTGTATTGTCTACAACGCTCTCATACAAACTCTTTCCTCTGTTCCCTACTTTTCTGGGATGTAATATGTGTTCTTCTCCCGTTCTGTTCTGTTCTGTTCTGGTGACTCATCCAGCCAGCAGTTCTGCTGCAAGGACTCGGAAGTGCTGACTACGGGAGGGAGGAGGAGTTAGAGCAAAATAACGCAGAAGGCTCCCTTACCCCATCTAGTGTAGTATATGCGGCAGAAAGATAGTGGGGAATGAGAACCTTATCCGTGCACAGTCTTAACCTCAAATACTATAATGATTAGGGTAAGCGGGCCTATTTGCCCATGCTGACCCAACTTCCGCCGCCCGACCGCAGGCAACAGCTTCCTGCCCGAGACACCGGAGAGCCAAGTAGATAGGACGGGAGTGTCAGGTTTTGCAGTCGGGATAGTTGGAGTGACGGGAGGTGGAGCCGACCCGAATACAAGCATCGTTAAGCCAGCGTGGGGTAGATAGATACTATATTTGGTGTATAATATATATTATTAGTTTGTGACTGCTTGATTACCTCCCTTTTTTTACCCCACAGGTTCTGATATTGAACCTCTTCGCGCTTATCGCAATTATTAATCAAGACTTGTCCGCATTCTCTTCATTCTCGTCTTTTTTCTTGATCAGATCTTACTTTTCCTGAACTTCCAGAAGTCAGATACCGTTGAACATCCATTTCTTATTCGCTGAGTTGGTGGATCTGCCGATGAACGTTTGTCGAGTGTCAAATTGATGCAACTGCGGCTATACCTTTGTCGAGTATCAAGTTGATGTGACGATTGTAGACTTTAGGCTTTTTGCCCCTCAGTAGACGGGGCTCGGTTGTGTCTCTTTATCGTTTTGAAGTGATTTCTCGAAGCTGTTTTCTAGGACTTTTAAATTTGGCTTACATTCTTAGACAGAGTATGCAATTTGGTCAAACTTTTATCTTTATCACTTAATTGGCGCGGCGGATTGTACGGATGTAGATTTGACGATGGAACCCTGACAAACTAACATGCACATTTAACAATATACACACTTATTTTCAACACTCACTTTTCCGTAAGAAACTTACACTCAGTTCACTTCACCGGTTCATTTAGTAACTGCGCATATCATTAAATTCACTTTTAAATAATACTAGTAATTCTTTAATCAGAACTCTCACTTTAGCGCTAGAGTCAGAATACAGGTTCCTTATTCTCAGATCGTCCCTCGTGATACATGAGATTATTTGAGTTGGCCGAATTGCATCAAAGTAGTCCATTCAAAAAGCAACTCTACCGTCCAAGGTAGAAGATTCGAATTCCAGTGACAGATCAATGTTGTGACCGTATTCAGTTGTCTAATTGTCGGCGTGGGTGCTCACGTGACATCGATGGGACGCTATTATCCCATAGCGTGGCGTCACGTCGCCTGGTCAAGTCCTTGGTCCTTTGTTTTGGCGCGCCCAATCTATGATGAAAAAAAAAAACAGCATCTGGCCGGCACCATGGCCTGCGGTGGATGGATGACGCTTGCTACCTGCTTTAGAGTATTCCGCGCCGCTCATACACATTTTACACGACTAAGCAAGTCTTTATTTTTACGTCCAGGACGAATCAGGTATGGTAGGTCCGCTTTAAATAAGTAAAAAATTGGGCAGATCTCACCGAATTAATCTGTTGAGCTTGGGCGACGTTGCAGCTGGCGAAGACTTGGACATTTCACTCACTTCAACACTCACTTTTATATAATATATAGACGCACTGCACATTTTTTTAGACCGGTATGTATCACGAGATGGATATACGAGTATCGGAGCGGATTTGCGCGTCATTACGCTACAGAAGGGATCGCGGCGAGCACATCTGGCGTTGGGCGTCTTGATGCAATTTGGAGAAACAATGACGGAAGACGGTAAGGGTCCGTGCGTCCGTTCAGCACGGCGGCCCAAACGAGACCATGTATCTTAACGCTGTCGTAGTGGTGATTTTTGAAATGCAGGTGAATAGGTCTTGCCGGAGCAGTGAGTGCCAGCGGGGCTTTATACACAATGGGTTGGGTATAACATCCATATATGTATACATCCAGAGCAAAGCATTCTGAGGCAGCAATTATAATGTCTTCTCCTCCCCAATTGCCCTCTAAGAATTGATTGTTAATGTAAGTGTCAATTTGCTCTGGGGTCGGCTGTCTTGTTCTAGCTTCATTGGGTATCATATCCATGACACTCCCTACTAGGGCTTCCCGTATTCGCGGGTCGTCTTTGTTGACTAGAACGTAGCTTGCCAGTTCATATCTG
Organism: Epinotia nisella; assembly: GCA_932294315.1. Lineage (NCBI taxonomy): Eukaryota > Metazoa > Arthropoda > Insecta > Lepidoptera > Tortricidae > Epinotia > Epinotia nisella. Next base: position 7,777,095 of record OW028696.1, on the reverse strand, counting down.
ACACTTTTGTGATCATATTGACCCGGGCAGCATGCTAAAACCTTATTCAGTTGATCGGCGATCGACCTGTATAAGCAGTTTCCGTCTCTTGGAATTGGCACAATGTCCATTCTGGCTTTTGTTGGTGATAATTTACTTCTGGCCTTTGTTTGCGTCCCTTCTTGCACTGTAGCTGCACGTGCGCTTACAACAACAGTTTTATTTTTATTTTTATTTTATTAAAGTTTCTTATTGAATAGGCGGCGCAAGAAGGACACTTACATGTGGCCTATTGTTTTTGCTTCCTGTCTCGGGTTTGCCGCGGTCTTTTTATGTTCGATCTCGGGCTATCTTTGATGCGCTGCTAGAAGGGTTTACTTACTAAGTAGGTACTTACTGATACCGAAACGGAGGAGACACTAAAAAATCCTAGGGACTAGTTATGGTCAAAGTCTTCCATGCATTTGGTTGGTGTGTGGCGACGGCTATTTGTAACTGAAGTACACAAACCAAGCCTGGGTTACTCGCTCCTACTGAGATCCCACTTAATAGTATATATGATCCTGCAGCTGACAGTCCAGCGGTGCTGGTGACCACTGGGACTGGTCCCTATTAAGTATATCACCAGACTCAGTGTACGCGGACTTAGGCGGGAACTTAAAATAACATTTTCAATTTTACTTGTAAGTCAGCGTTCTAAAGAAGTGTTTTATGATTTCTTCCCGGTTAAGAGCGAACAATTACCCAACTCGGTCCCTAGTGATACATGTGCGAGGCTGTTTTTATTGGCTTCTAGGAATACTATGGGGGTTGGGCAATTATCTCATTAAAGGACCGATGTCTTCGGGGCTACGTTTGTGTTTGTCAGTCAGTATCCGATTATTACCTATTTCAGTTTTTAGCTATATAGCCAGATTTGGGAGAAAGGAATAAGAAGCGGTTTCCGCACAAATTTTTTAGCAAGTCGACGGTTGGTATTAAATGTATAATATAAAACTACGTGTGGTAACAATGGTCCAGGAAACCTTGGGCGTATTATTATTGCTACCGTTAACAGATGGTTTAAGGTCTTTTTACAGTCACTGCAATTAGTACAGAACTTGAACCGTTTCGGGCAACAGCCGAATCTCTTAACTAGGTGACTAACTGACTAAATGACTGAAGTAATACAAAACAACATGTAGATAAATAATACATAAATGGTAGAGGTGCGATTATGGGATAGATTAAGGATGTGCAAATTGCGGAAAGCTTCCAAAAAGACGGAAAAGTTCACGAAAATTTCTGGAAAGTTTCACAAGAAATAAAGGAAATTTCTAATTTGGAAATGGAAAGTTTCAATTCACATACAAAAATGAGGAAAATTTCCCATGTTAAATTGCAGAAAAAATTCGCAATTCAGGAAACTTTCCGTCGGCACATCAGCAGGATAGATATCCTTGTCCTTATGCGTGGGTCAATGTAGATGCCTTTGTCCGTCGATCTTTAGCAAGCAGTGCTAGGTGAGCGAGATCACAGGGTGCAATAAAGTGTAGGCTAACAAGTTCGTTATCTAACTTCAAGAGTAGGTACTGTTTAGACTATGATAGACATGCATAAACTAGTTTTTCCCAGGCTCACTGATCTAACCTTCGGAACGGGGACCTGTAATTTGGTAAATAGATGTAGGTTTCAAAGGCAATGGAACGTTCTCACCGGGATTTTACTGCCGAAGACTTGCACTGTTATGTGCACCACGGGGTCGCCGGTGCTATCGCTACAACTGGCGAAGGTTCGTGTTGCACACACTTGTATTGCACTCACTATTTGCATTTACAATAATACAATATATTATCACTCTGCGCCCTCACTTAACCCGGCACACCTTTGCAAAATCTAAGGAATTACTCAATGAATGAATCGCGCGTAGGTACTGTGGTTGAACTTGCGTAGAGCGCGGGCGCAAAAACATCTGGCACTGACCGGCCTATTGTATTGTCTTAAGGGCTTTTGTTTAATTCTATAGCGCAAGGGATGGCTCAAAGAGGTTCACTGGCAACGACCGCTCAGTTCGGCTGTCTAAACGAGACTCCTGTAATATGTGTTCTTCTCCCGTCACGTCAAATTAAATCTTGAACGTTTCAGCGGTTTAAAGTTGAAAAGGTGAATTATTACCCTATCGCATTTATTTTACTATGGAAGTATAGATTTATAGCCAAACATATATATATTTGGATTACTCAATCAGATCTTAAGACGGAAGACATTAATAATAAAACCAACAAAATTCAACTGAAATCAACATCATCCTGTGTTATTCCAAGCATTCTAACTACATCTTACGTAAGTCAGATGCTTTCAGGCTTCATATTTAATAACTATTCCATCTGGAAATCACGACTAAATAAATAAGCAATAAACATCAAATGGTACTTAAATCAAACCACCCGTATCAACGTTCCATTATTATTTATAACATCAAATAAATTTTACGCAATAAGTGCTCAAATCAAAATCACACGTCTTACAATATTATTTCAGCGATACAGCTGTTTTGCTTCCAGGCGTTGGCGTAAATGTCAAATGTCACTCCAATGCGCATACCTACGCTGTATAATGTCATAAAAATAATTTATGACCACGAATTGAAATTGTAGAAGCTTGTGAACGAGTATTTGATCGTTTCGTGTTTATATTTAGCGATGGCGGCGGATTTTACTGTGAAATCGGTGTTGTACAAGGAGTTTCATGGCTTGGAAAAACGTTATGGATGCAATTTGAGGACATAACCACCTTATGAATCCATGGATGTTACGACACTTGTGGGGGGGAGGGGGGGCACACATTGTGCAAATTAGAATGAGGAAGGGAGATTTTCTAGTCTCGCACTCATTACATGAGGAGAGGAAGCCTTTGCCCAGCAGTGGACCAACCAATATTGTCTGGCACTAGCACGTTAACCTTCGAAAAACACAAAAAAAACGGTATATACGTACTGGCCTTTTATTACTGGAATTCTATTTGTAAGCCATACGATAAATAAATTACATGTTCAATGGCTGCAGAAAACATTACTCAACTTATATTGACAGTTTGACGTTTACTCAATAACCTACAACTGTAATTGTAACCAGTTACTTTAAAATTATCTTTAGAATACTATTGTGAATATTTCCGTAACTGAACACCAATGAGAAAACAAAATAAGAGTGGTAGTGATGCTATACATACTCAAATGTCCATAAAGCGACGACGGTCTCTTGTCATCTTGTGTGTCCTTTATAGTTTCAGTTTGATATCTAGCTGCTAACCTTTCGTATGCTTAGTATAGTTAACATTTTTTTAAAAGTAGGAATCCACTTCAAATCTTATCTGCCTATGAATGGAATTGTTCTCTATTGTTAAAGCCGACCGCTAATCACCTGTGCAAAATGAAATGCATAAATAACAAATGAGTTCATACGTATAACAACTTTATCGTAAATTAATAAGGTTCAAATTTCATCAGCACGCACTCGACATAAAACCTTTTGGAAATAAGAGCCGTGATCGCCCAGGTGTTCGGCTCTTCCGTTCCAAAAGGTTTTATGTCGAGTGCGTGCTGATGAAATTTGAACCTTATCAATTTACTATAAAGTTGTTATTCGTATGAAATCATTTGTTATTTATGCATTTCATTTTGCACGGGTGATTAGCGGTCGGCTTTAACAATAGAGAACAAAACCATTCATCGGCAGATAAGACTTGAAGTGGATTCCTACTTTTTAAAAAATCTTCACTATAGTAGATTTGCACCGATCAGGGCTATCGAAAATTTAATCTGTGTCAGAAACAAAAAAATCAAATTTGTTTAGCGCTGTGTGTGTCCCAGTGTCCCAGCATAAAAGAGGTTAATGGAACACGTTAACATAGTGAAAAACCAAAAGTCTTTTCCGAGGCCAATAGTTCACAGCTTTTGCATATCTTATAGAAGTAAGTTACGATATAATCACACAGATTTATATAAGAGCAGACGCCGTTTATGCGGATTTAAAGTCCAACCAAAACTTAGGCTTTATATTTGTATGACCCTAACAATAGATAATAATTTTGCAGTAGACGTATCGACGCGTGTGTCACATGTCGAAGTGACGTATATGCTTTAACCTGTCATCATCGCGCGATAAACGATATCGAGATAGGTCGTTGGTGTTAGCTGTCACAAAGGAAACAAGTTTTAACTCTTGTAGTAAAAACCCTGTGGACACGTAACGTTCCAGTGGACATCCAAACGTCCGCGTGGCCTCAAAGGCGCGAATAAACGAATAAATCAACCGGTTGACAGCGCAGCACGACAGCAATGAGTGATGTCGCGTATGTGTGTGGGTTAGAGACAAATAACACTGTTCACATGAAAGGATGCAACTGGCTAGTTTTACTGGTTGAATTGTGTCGTTCTCTGAAAATACGCAGGTTCAGAACTCTTGTGTGCGATGCCATGCGTGTTTTTACACGCTTTGGGCAGAAAGACAAGTCATGCATTTGTTAAGGTTTAGGTTTTTAAGATGGTTGGGTTTGACGTCAGCGTCGATTCTTGTATAAATACGTAATACTTACTTACCTTAATGTGTATCAATACCATTTCATACATCCATTCAGTGAGTTACTTTAAAAAGTCCTGTCTCTAACAGTTAACCGTCATAATTTCCATCTCGCATCAGGGCCGAGACCCCAGAGGGGCAAAAGTTACAATTGAAACAATCAGTGCCTCAGAACATACAATTTCCTTTGTTCTTTCGCCGCGTGCTAAGGTAGTAGCCCTAAGCAAGCTAAAACAGAACCCAACATGGCGATACCACAGAAGCTAAAAAATAGACGGCCAATGTCAACATGGCGTTTTATAAACGGAATCACAGCTCTATCAAAAATATCTGAAACTGTGACCCGGCTTTTACAATTCCAACCAGCAGTGATACTTACTGGTGACATTGGCAGTCTTAGCAATTTAACTAGTATCTGTCGATACTTACATAAAACCCGGACACCCGGACCCAGACTTGTCGACGCAACGGAGCCACACTGTTTTGTCGCCTAAATAATAATTAGTGTTTTAGTTTTATGATTGTATTGTATGTTAGTCTTTGAGGTATTTGTAACTATGGGCCGTAGTTGCCTGAAATAAATTATTATTATTATAAAACCCAGCTACACTATTAAATCTGACGTCGTTAGGCATCTCAAGTATCTCCTTTAAATAAGGGCTCGACACACCACTTTCCCTACTTCCACTTTCCATATCGAGTTACCACGCGGTCGCGACCGGCTAGCCGAGCGCGTCGGGATTTCTGACCGTCTGTCGCCCGCTGTGACAAAACAAGTTAGGGTAAAGTAAAACATACTTCAAAAGCTGTTTAAGACGATCCATACGGTCTTTGACATCAGTAAAAATTTATTTTCACGTTATCAACAAAAAACTTCCGAAAATGCTGTAATGCGGTAAATATCAAGCTACAACTTATTCACGCTATTTTAAACATTAAAACACACAAAACACAAAAAAACATAAATGGACTCTGTATGACTACAGAAAACTGTGACGTTAGTAGTCTGAATTAAGCCTCTCGCAGACTGGCGTGGCCTGGCCGCGGCAGTCAATAGTAAACATGTCATTGGCTGTCAAATTTACTATTGACCGCCACCGCAGGCCGCGCCAGTGTGTTGCAGGCTTTATAAATATTAACTTCATACCGACAGAGCGTTCATGACGTTTCATAAAAAGTTTCTGATTAACTGCTGTCTGTCAAATACTATATTATCTCAGAAAATCCCGATGAGAATAGAATTGAGCGATAGAGAGTGACGGGGCAGAGTAGAGAATAGAGTGGTATATCAGCCGAAAGACGTCCACTGCTGGACATAGGTATCCCCCAGAGTACCACAATGACCGGTCCTGCGCCACCAGCATCCAGCGGACTCCCGCGACCTTTACCAAGAGTTTACCAGAACCTGTTGGTTAAGTGAGCGCATCGTCAACAAACTGCTTCGCAGTTTGGCGAATCTCGAGTTTAAGGTAATAAGTTTGTATTTTTTGTTCGCAAAAAAAATGTATATGTATACGCGCAATTTCATTTGCCAAATAAGAATCAGTAGGTTTAATGTCTGGCCGTAAAATATTAGTCACTGGAAATGGGTCAGAACCGCGATTGTAACCAGAAAGATATGTGAGCTGTTCCAGATAAAAATGAATTCTAAAGCAGGATGTGGAATCGAATTCGTTTTGCGAGATTTCCTTACATACTGACGAACGGAAGCAGAGAAGGACAGCAGCCATTTGAGCTGGTAATATATGAATGTTTCATTCCGCTTATTCGCATTCCTAAAATACCGAACGTCTACTACACTACCAAGTCATCTCCAGTACGTATTATTTACATAAGATATATATCTAACTTGGCAATAATATTTGGACGGATTTCCGGGGATCAGGTATAGATTGCGTCTTCTCGGGAATCATCTTTGCATTTAGAAAGTGTTTTTTTTTATACGCCGATGCAGGAAAACAACCATAAGGCCTGCCTATGAGATAGAGAGAGCAGACACCGTAGCCTATAAGCGCTTTCAACTAAAGAAGAGTCACAACCGCACTTCCGACCCCATTCGCTGTGTTGACAGTTGTCTCGTGTGGGTTATCTTATTTTCTTACGCAGCATTACCATCCATTACTCTAATGCCATTTTCATCTAGTTTTTGGACGCAGACTATACTTGGTTCCCTTAGCTGTGTATCTATAGGTATTTTTGGCAGCGTACATACCTGAAACAAAAAGAAAACATATAAATACACTATTCTCCCATTTAAATGCAATACAGATGTATAACTTTATTCAGCAAATACGCGTTACGGGTACCTTCTTTTACGATGTTTTTGGGATTATAATTTTCTAAATGCGCATATCAATGGTCGCTAAGTCGGTGGACATACATGCGGGTGCTAACCACAAACAGGATAGCGACTAATGAAAGTAACCAGTCGATAGCAGTCGTTCTACCGTTTGGGAGACTTCCACGTGGGCGGCCAGTTGAATCTATAGTCAATTAAAAGCGTGCGAGAGGGTTGGTCGGGAGGGAGGGGGGATGTATAAAAATACATCCAAGAGAACTCCAATCCGCCGCTACTGACCAGTCCAAATGGCTCCTCGCATACGGACGCCATGGCATGCGATTGGAAATCTCCCGCAACCCGAATGCGGTGACATCGACAAGTGAAAACGGTTATGCTAGACGTGTTAGGTATTTCCCGCGCCCCCGCACACGGGCCTTATATCGACCAATGAAAATGCTGCTTAAACAATAAAGTTCTTGACCAAACATTACAATGCCCTTCATAGCCATATTATGTTATCTTATTTCGAATACTTATAATTGGAATACGCGAAATCAATTCACTTTTTCATGTTATATGTTATGTTTACCAAACAAACTTCGATTAGGAGCCGCAGCGATTAAGTTTGTCTTTGATGTTTGCATACCTAATTGATTTTCATGTGTTTAGTCTTACTTTTACATCATATTTTCGTTGAAGTATTGACGTATTTCGTTATTGGAATAGGTAATTTATTGCAAAATGATTGAGATATCATAACTCAGCATCGGCCTAAAAAGATTGTAGACTCCAAAAAATTCAGGTAAAGTCAAAGTCAAAAGTCAAAGTGATTTATTCTTCAATTTAGGCATAGTACATGCACCTATGAATGTCAATAAATAAACTACGACCGGTTCGGAAAGAAAACCTCTGCCTCGAGAAGAACCGGCGTAAAAAACTCGGCGAGGTGTCATTTTTTCAAAACAGTATTCAATATATCATTTCAGTATCAGAGTATTATAAAATTTTAAAATTACATTGCTACAGTAGAAAGCCTATTTATTTTGCGATAGATTTCTCTAAAGGAGACTATTTTCTTGGTGTTCTGTGAGGTATCTGTTCTGTGTAGGAACAGTGATCGGTTCTCTCGAAATTGATGAAAAATTGTTAAATGTAGAGTCCTGAATATAAGGAAACAATCAAACGGTAAACCTATATATAAAAAGGATTTGTAACTATCACAAAAGTCTATAGCCGCGTACATAAGTATGTACGCTCTAACGCCATCTGTATAGATACTTCTAAAGTCCGTAGCAAGAGGCAATGGCTACGGAGGACCGTCGAGAAGGAATAAATAGCATTCGCTTCCGAAACTCGAGGTGGCCGTCAGTAAAAATGTTATACTGCAATGGCAACGAATCCAGAATACCGATAGAGACACTCGCATTCGTATACGAGACTTACATATCATTTTTATCGAGCTATCACAACACAGCTTTTTAACAGTTTGACAACGCCAATCTCATATAAATCTAATTTTTTAATATTCAGTTTATCCTCTTTGCCTTAAGGTTGACTGGTAGAGAATGCTTTATAGCACTAAGCCCGCCTTTTGTACCATAAATTATTATTTATAAAGATTAAATACATAAATATTGTGGCCTGATAAATAAAATGTTCACTTCAATAGTTACTCTTCTTTTATACTCTGTGAGCTAATTAGATTCCAAAAAAACTACCCTTTGTGTTGCCATTAAAATGAGGAGGGTTGACACCGGTGAATTTGCATTTTTCTAAATGATGAAAACTAGCTACGTCTATCATTTAGAAAAATGAAAATTCACCGGTGTCAACCCTCCTCATTTTAATGGCAACACAAAGGGTAGTTTTTTTGGAATCTAATTAGCTCACAGAGCATAGAAAACTTGTCACTTCTTCTCAGTATTCGTAAGCATGGGACACTCGGGTCCGGTTTTTTGACCAAAAGTCAGATTAAATTTCAGTAACTCAGTACAGTCGACTACAAAGAGATCGATACGGCCAAAGTTACAAAAATATGTACACACGACTATACATTAAGGTGTATTACTGACCAACATTGGCACATTGCACGTAGAACTGATGGCCGTTGGGACGGAAAGGTTCTCGAGTGGCGACCATGTACCGGAAGGCACGGCGTGGGTAGGCTGGTGGGTACAAGGTGGACTGATGACCTGGTAAAGGTCGCGGGAGTCCGCTGGATGCGGGTGGCGCAGGACATAGTGACGCAGCATTTAGGCACTCTTTGGGGGAGGCCTATATCCAGCAGTCGACGTCTTTTGGCTGATATGATGATGATGACTGACCAACATAAGATCTCACGGATCTTTATAAAACCGGGGGTAAGTGACGTACCTACATAGACAATTTGCAATATTCAGATAAGATTGGCAAGCAATTGAAATGAGAATTAGCAAAATGGAAGTCTTGCTTTTGTGAGACTAATTGCGGTTACACACAGCGATACAAACGCGCGACTGTCACGCGACACTAGCCATAGATTACCTTCAAAGTCATCTGTATCGATACTGTATCGCATAGGTGCATGTAATATGCCTAAATTGAATAATAAATCACTTTGACTTTGACTTTTTGCATTTGTAGCCCTGCAAAAAGTCACCGTGTGAGCCTGTAGCATAGGTGGTACGGTACGCCTTTTCCGATCCAACAATGCCATTAGCGGCAACCTTTTGTATATATTTTTTTGTTTATTTAGAACACAAACAGTCGCATAAACAAATATATATAGGGTACACAGTCATAGAGTAACAACAGACGTAAAGCATAAAGACCTAGAGGTTCATTAATATATGATAATGATGTTAACAAAACAACCTAATCTTGAGACAGAAAAAAAGCTTAAAAGAGAAATATTTATACCGATCCTCGACGCAGTATCAGTGACACAAGCACAAGTTTAAAGCCGCGTCCGCTGCGTCATGTTTTCATGGTTTTTAAACGTCAATAATGTTTTGCCAATCAAAACAATACCCTATTTGTTTGCCGAAACTGACGGATAACATGTTTAAAAACATCAAAAACATTGGCGCAGCGGACGCAGCTTAATGTAGTACAGTCAGCAGCAGAAGTAGCTAAGCGGGCCGGGTGTTCAAAATAACCTACACACGCTCTTAATTTCTTAAGAATAAAGTCGTGTGCAGGTCATTTTGAACACCAGGCCCGCTTAGCTACTTCTGCTGCTGACTGTACATGGTATGAATTTAAGGAGTTATTTATCATTCTATTCCACGTTTACGAGTACCAAGTGTGTTATGATTAATATCTTTGTTAAATGCGTATTCTCGGCTCCCAATATACAGGGTGTGCCTAGTTTGAGGCTGACGGATATTCTTCTTTGTTTGTTAAAAATGTGCATGTTAACAGTACCTAAGTTTAACTCACTCGGATGTAACGCTGTTATGGTAAATAAATATATATACAGAGTGTTTTTTTTAAATGGGACAGTATGGGGAAATCCGAATCTAAAGGAGATAGAGGAAAAGTGCCCAAGGAGACATTAGGTGTTTTTTTAAGTAAACAAATTTGGCTCATTAAAATTTTTGGTCAAGCGTGAGTTGATCTTAAAAAATGATAAAGTTGGTCAATTTTTTTTTTGACGCGGGTCGACTCTGTTTCATGTAAGGATTATTTCATTGTATGGAAAGAAAAAAATCTGAACAGCAGAAGTTGGTCAAATTTAATGAAAACTAATCTTCATACAGTTGGTTTATTACTTGAGTAAATGTTCGATGTGGCCGCCGTCTTGTCTTATGCAGGTACGAGCACGCTTCAAGACACTTCTAGTTGCATTTAACAGAGACTTATGGTGAATTGTGTTTAAAGTGTTGTAAACAGCATCTTTTAATTCTTGTACGGAGTTGTATCGGGATTCATAAATTCGACCCTTAAGGTAACCCCATAAGAAAAAATCTAATGGCGTTAAGTCGGGCGATCGTGGGGGCCACTCGTTCCAAATTTGAATTCTTTTTTTTATAATTTCAAGACTATCGCGTGCCATGATGTTTACGAAGATTAAAAAAAATGTTCTTCTCTTGAATCATCTGGAGCTCTTGTGGATTATCGAAATTTAAAAATGGAATAATTTTAAATATTTTTTTACACGCCTAGGCACTTGTAGCAATATTAAAAGGTGAATACTGCAATTGTATGAAGATTAGTTTTCATTAAATTTGACCAACTTCTGCTGTTCAGATTTTTTTCTTTCCATACAATGAAATAATCCTTACATAAAACAGAGTCGACCCGCGTCAAGAAAAAAATTGACCAACTTTATCATTTTTTAAGAACAACTCACGCTTGACCAAAAATTTTAATGAGCCAAATTTGTTTACATAAAAAAACACCTAATGTCTCCTTGGACACTTTTCCTCTATCTCCTTTAGATTCGGATTTCCCCATACTGTCCCATTTAAAAAAAACACTCTGTATATATGTATATATTTTTATGAGTTTGTTTTCCTTTCATCTAAATAAAAGGTTTCCGTTCGCCCGAAACAACGAGAGAGCTCTTCCTTATTAAACGTTCGGTGAAATTGCGATTGAATCGAGATGTTTGTTTCGGTATTTCGGTTGGATTAATTGAACAGTATGGTATTTTGGCAAATTGGCTTAGCTTTGAGTTGAATGTTTATACTAACAAAACGGTGGCAAATGAGCATGCCTGCCAGATGGTAAGCAGAGACCGTGGCCGATGGATACTTGTGGTTGCAGAGAAGACGACTTAAAAGCGCGTTGCCGACCCTTCAATGGTTTGAGGATTAATTGTGTTGATAGCTAGAAAAAAATCAGGCACCATGCACAATACAGCGCGCTCTAAGAGCTCTAGCGCCCTCTACAAGGTATTCGTTTTTTCAGGATACAAAATTTCATATCGTTATTTATCTTATACGTAACTTATAAAAGAGACATTGGGGCCTACTAAGTAGGTACTAACAGAATAAACATTTTAAATTTGATTTACAACATCCAAAATAATTAATTAATTAGTACATTTCGAGACTTGATTTACTCTTGATGTCCAATGAGCTGGTAACTGACTCGAGTGATCATTCAAACAGACAATCAAAACAATGACTTCAATCGAAATTAATGAGTCGGTGTGAGATGAAAGGGTTGTTATGCCGGAAAATCAAGGCAGATAAATTCCGACTGATCTGACAGAGGAAAAGGCTTTATTCTCTTTGTACACTCAGCGTCAAATAATCTGTAGCAGTAAAAGTGGCCAAATAGTCCGGTACACCACACTAAATATACGGTGTACCGAACTATATGACTAACTACTTTGGTTGCTACAAAGTATTTGACGCTGAGTGTACAGTGTCGTTTGCCAATTTGCTGAGGCAAGGAAAATCAGTTGAACCAAAATATAATAAGTACTTTTTAGTTCCGGTTTGCCCATCGAAAATTTTCACGCGCCGCCACTGGTAAGTAAACTAATTACTTACATGACTTCATTGGTATGCTACGTCATCCACGCTGACCAAGAAAGTCATAAGTAAGGGTAATTGCAGATTTTATATACATGGTGAGCAATCCAAATGGGTCAGTATGGCGGTTTTGGAAACCATAACAGATAGCGAAATCTTGGCTTAGGAACCATGACGTTGATTTTAGTAAAAAGAAAAACTGCATTCATATACTTACAAAAATACGTGTACTCGGCCCAGGAATCGAACCTGGACTTTTTGAAAAATTAAATTTCGTTGTTTAAAAACAATGCATTTTATTAGTTTTAGATATCATGTTTCTTAGTAACATTTACTATTTAAGAGCTACATAACCGATATTCAAAGGAAAATAACGAAATTTAATTTTTCAAAAAGTCCAGGTTCGATTCCTGGGCCGAGTAGGTACACGTATTTTTGTAAGTATATGAATGCAGTTTTTCTTTTTACTAAAATCAACGTCATGGTTCCTAAGCCAAGATTTCGCTATCTGTTATGGTTTCCAAAACCGCCATACTGACCCATTTGGATTGCTCACCCTGTATATATGTGTGTAAAACGAGATAAAACCGTTTTTTTTGCTGACCTTTTTGCATTCTCTACCCGAAGGATGCCTGGAAGAGATCTACGAGCACTTCTTATCAATACCCGCCTTAACACCTTATTTTTTTTTGTTTACCCAGGGGAAATCCGCTATGGATCCCACCCGGCTCGGGTGAAGCCGAGCGGATATGTCCGACTCGCACGGACTAAAACCCCTGGGGTGTTCCACCGCTCGCTTTTGGACAGAGCCCCGGGAACGCTATTGCACACATCCGGAACTCTGTCAGCGTTGCCCTTGCGGGCCCACGTAGATGACAGGGTATGGTGCCCTACCCACTCCGCTGTTGGCACCCCAGAACACCATGGGGGCCTTCCTGCTCCGGATCTTTTCTAGGCGGGTGATGGAACTCCCGACCTATCACCCGCAGACGGTCCCTGTTATGGCGGCATCATACGGCCTGCGAAGGCCCTGCCTGGCCCCTATGCTTAACACCTCAGTCAAGTACGCACTAAGGGCGACACACGTCAACTTTTTGCAGCGGTACAAACGCGATACAGTATAGATACAGGTGATTCATCATATCAGCCGAAAGACGCCCACTGCTGGACATAGGCGTCCCCCAAAGAGTGCCACAATGACCTGTTCTGCGCCATCCACATCCAGCGGACTCCCGCGACCTTTACCAGGTCATCATTCCACATTATGGGGTGCTACCAACGCTGCGCCTGACGGTACGTGGTCGCCACTCGAGAACCTTTCCACCCCAACGGCCATCGGTTCCACGTACAATGTGCCCCGCCCTCTGCTACTAAGTTTAGCGATTTGGAGGGCTATACCGGTTTACGTTTATACTGATATTATGGTTCTGCTGTGCTAATTTCGCCTATGTACGGGTTTGAATCGATAGTGATATCATAAATTCATCCATTGGAAAAGTATTGCTCAATAAACGATACAGACGAGCGCGATACTAATAATATATCCTTTGTAGATAACCAACATTGATTAATTATAACTATTATAAGCTACCTTCGTTTCATTGACCTGATGTTTGATGTAACGCAGGCCGGGCTATATTTGTTAGTAGATATTGATCTTGGCGTGCGTTCGCATTGATACCGGGGGGATTAATCAATCGTTTGTATGATGTATAATAATCTAATGTTATTGGTCGATGAGCGGCTGAAAGGTATTTTGAATGCGTTGCGAAGTTAAACTAGTGGCGATGTGAGCTGAAGAAATAGTGAGTTTTTTTTTATTTCAAAATCTCATACGCCAAAAAAAAAAAAGTAGTTAATTATTGAACCTATTAACTAATTCCCCCAGAATCGGTTGAAAAATGCGACACTTCGAGGAGCACAGCTGGACAAATGGACATACGACAGAATTGTGGCTGAAGTAGGGAACTTCGTTCGCTCTCGTTCTATAAATAAATACCCCGCTGAGCCTCTTCGATTACGTCACTCATTCCGGTCCCGTGCTAAACTCATCCAGGAATGACAATGGAAATAAGAATACCATTCCTTAGAATTTAGTATTGTGGTATAGCAAAGGAACTACTAGATTTAAAGATTGAAAGAGGATGAAGTGCTAAAGAAGATTGCGATGGAGACGTAACGTCAGCGTAGACTAAGGAACGAAGGCAGAATGAAATCGAGATATCATTCTCATACAGTGGACTAAAGTGTAAGATAATGAGTGTAAAGTGAATAGGCTTGTGTCCTATTTTTTTTTTACGATGCCATTCGAACCAGTTTTTGGTGTGGAACAAATGTTTGTATGGGAGTAAGTACAATTAAAGAACATAAATACCCAAAAAATTGAGTTAAAGACGGACCTCGCTGGCGGTAGCCGAAAACATTCCATACTGATTAACATTGAATCATGGCGTCACAGGGTAATATTTGTACTAGTCGTTATACGGAAAATCAAGTAAATTGCTGTTTCGGTTGCGAAATACTGCGTTTAGGACCATAGTTGTCATACAATATTGTTTCTATAAAAGCGTAAGGATTCTATTGGTAGCTTTAAATTTACTTTTGGACAATAAAAAAAATGCATATTTTTTGTAAACTTTCAAGGGCCATATCTTTTTATGATTTTAATTATATTTCGTAATTTATACTTAATTGCATTTATTTGAAGGTTTACTATCAATTTAGCAACACTGCGCTATCAATTTTAACATGAGGACACAACCCAATTATGAGTGCAAGACTAATACATACAAGTCAAACAAGAAGGAATCAATTTGCAACAAGCCCACTACTAAAATGAAATGTGGTTGTATAGTTTCTAGCCGCCTGCTTTTGTTTAAAAAAAAGCTTTTGTGCACTACGAGGTAGCTTCTCGTATGTAAAACAATTTCCAAATTGATCACAGTAGTAGGTAGACCCAAAGTTATACTTCACAATATACGGCTAATATAGAAATACAGACTGTTCTAATTATAAACCTATTTTCTAGCTCCTAATATAAAGGAGAACTTAAGGAAGAAGGAGGTTAAGTGAGGTAGTCATACAAAGAGGCTTAATCCGTTTCATAATTATACTACGGCCCCGAAAATTACACCCAATCACGATAATTAAACGTCTCCTGGGAGACACCGAGCTCCCAACGATTATGAAACAAATATGCTTGTTTTATAAATTTCGGTCACATTAAGGTTAATTAATTATTTTAGGGCAAGTGTGAAACAGTGTCACATGGGATTTTGTACAGCGCTTTCAGAACATAATTAAAGTTAAGGAGTGATATTATCAACATAATACTTACTCTGCTCGAAACGTGATTAGTATTATTTTATATAAAAGAATAGGCAACAATTCAACAAGTTACATTGCAATGAATCCCTTATGAACCATTTGCAGTACGTGGATAAAGCGTATATAGGTTAGAGAAACACTGCACTAAAAAGGAAAGAAATAAAAATGTATCAAAAACGTAAGTACTACTAGTGCTACCTACTGGTTGTTTGTTTATTTTCCCTAAACAAACGTTGGTGTATGTATGTTTATATATAGAGGTATTTATGTACGTTTATTTTTATAATTTCTTGATTTTTGATTAATAATAATCTCTGCACCGCCTACTGCATAATCTAGTTTTATCTCTTTCTCCGATACCCAAAGGCTGTCTGGAAGAGATCGCTCTTCAGCGATAAGACCGCCTTTTGTCTACCTTTACCTACATGTTATTGTATTGTTTCTCTCTGTAACTGCTTTGTTTGTGTGAGGTGTGCAATAAGGAGTATTTGTATTGTATTGTATTGTTGGCTGGAAGAGATCGCAGTTTAGCTATACGATAACCTGTTGTTTACCTCTGCTTATTTTCGAGTTCTGTACTGTTCTGTACTATCATTGAGGCGTGTAGTAAGAATAATATGAATTGTATCTACTTAACGTCGAATCTCGCCCCACGATTTAATGGAATGCATTTCTATCGCGGCACTACATAAAAATAAACATGACAATATCTCATAAGACAAGCATAATGAATTCCGTCCGAGAATTCCACTGAGACATTCCATGCAGTGACGTCACGTTACAAACGCAGGATTCTCAATGAAACTGAAAACTGGGCCACGGAGATCGTTCCTACCTCTACAACCATTCAAGATTGCCATTAAATTATAAACAAACAAAGCTGATAAATATTGATATTGACTGAGATCCATTACGATCATAACAAACTTCATCCTCCATTACGAGAATAGTTTATTTAAGCTTGCGGACGTCGATGTTGGATTATGTAGGTGAGGAATTGAGCCAATAACCCGTAGTACTAAAGTGCCGAATATAGTTGCAAGCGAAAACACAAATAAGTAAACATAGTCCATTCCACATAGTAAAAAGTCTTGGCAAAAATTAAATTCAAAAGTTCTCAATTCATCGGAATCTTTTTTAAATGTATGTTCCTCGATTACTCGAAGACGCCTACCGGTTTGGTTTTCGTTTTTGTTTTAAAGGGTATCCTTCCCACGTGGTCCCATGGTCTTCAGGTCGAGATCTGACGATGGGATCCTTGAGAAATCGAGGGAACTCTTCAAATAAGGCGAAGTACTGAATTGAAGTCGGTTAAGATATTGTTTTTACAGTAAATTATTGGTGCTGTGTTAACTAGTTAAACACCCTTCCTTTAAGTAACCAGTCAAGGTGAAAGCTAAGTTATGACATGGTTTAGATTACTACTAAGAGTTACAAGTCTCCCAAGTGTCTAAGACCCATTATAAAATTGTGCAAGACAGTTTTTGGAATGAGTAGCACAACACAACACGAATGGCTGGCCAGACTAAAATGCATCATCTTGGGATGAAGTTTTTATTACGGAAATAAATGAGCTGGTACCGCGTTTCTCATAAGAAATGTATAGGCTTGTCCAACAATATTAAGTTTCAAGTCTAAATAAAGGTTTAGCGAACTAAAGCTCCCTCGTAAGAATCTCTAAAATCGGTCACTGAAACAACTCCATAGGATACTCCCAAAATAACAGAAAACCGTAAGTCACGGCCACATCCGATGCATAAACCAACGAGGCGAAGCTAGTTCTACAAACATTTCAACCGCCATGTAAACAACGCACATTCTGAATTAGATTATGCTAAGCGCCGGTCCAATAATATTCCGAAAGGGAAGGATTTGGGCGGAAATTTCAAACGAGTTACGCTCTTTTCGATTTGAGTTGAGAACCAGGCCGCGCGTAGAGTAGTCCAGCGGTAGCACTAAAATAAACGACGTATACGTTTGAAACATTGGTGCTTCCATATCGTTAGTTACTTTTGACATATCCTAGAAACACGTACAGTCAGCAGCAGAAGTCGCTAAGCGTTCTTAGTGCTCAAAATTATCTACACACGAACTCTAATGTCAAGGGAATAAGGATCTGTATAGGTCATTTTGAGCGTGTTATTTTGCTTAGCTACTTCTGATGCTGACTGTACTTAGCTGATTTTGAACGGTTTGTAAAGGCAATATTTTAAATTGAATTATGTTAATATCTTTCCAGACGCGCTGATCAGATCAGGGGGAGTGGTTGAATTAGCTGATGGGAAACGTAAAATGACAGGCTTTTCATAGCTCATTTGAAACGTCAGCCTTTTCCATATTATAAATACGTAACAGATCATTTTAAAAGATGTAAACAATTACAAGATCGATCAATCGACGAGTCAATAATTGTACAAATCGAGAAGCATTGCACCCAAACCAAAGATCGACATTCTATTTCTGGAATGCTTTATTTATTAGATATCATTTACTATTTAACATTGACTTTTCAGTGAAAGAAAACAGTGAGGGAACCGGTCTAATCCCAATAAGGTCTAGTTTTCTCTTTGGGTTGGAAGGACAGCTGGCAGACGCTTTCGTAAAACTAGTGCCCAATTTTGGTATTAGGTGCCAAAGCCGACTCCGGGCTTGCTTAGGGCACTACCGAGAAAAACGCTAGGACGTTTAGGTATTATCGCAGTTTCAGCGACTATTTCAACAATGCCCAAGCTGGTCTAAGCTGTAAACACTAAACCACGGGGTCAAGGATTGATGCTGAACCCCACAGTGATGTAACCATTATGCTGGGCAGTTTTATGGCTCTGACTGAATTGCTGTCTGCAGCTTAGTGCCCTAGCGATTGGGAGCATATCAGTAATTCGTGGTACTGTATGTATTTGTCTTGTGTATTGTTAGATTTTAGTAATTGACACAGTTAGTTCGGGTATTATAAAAAAAAAAAAAAAAATTGTATTTCCTGTGTAGCAAGTAGCTACGTTATCGAATGCAATCTGATGTTGCCTGGGGCGCTACAACCCACGAATACCTATATATGATATGCATTTTTTTCAAAAACTTACGAGTATACAGCGTGGAACGGAACGATGGACTTTCCCGCAAGAGGGGGATTATTAAGCGTTAAGTTAATTTTTCCAGATTAACTGTCGGGAGTAGCTTTATAATTAGAAAATAAGTCTCTAGAATTAACTATTATGTACCTACTATCAATAAACAAATATATGTGTTAGCTCTAAGTCTTAATTAAGTTCTTATCGTTTTATGCTATATTTTTATGTCTTTGCAATCACCAGTTCATGTAATGTATGAGATTTGCGTAAATAAAGGGATGGTGAGGTCGAGTTCACGGTATTACACACGCACACAATTCATAAGGTAACATTGTGTGGAAGCCACGCCCACAGCGCGACCTAAATCATATCGCGGGGTCACGCTCCCACGCAATACGGAGCCTCGGGCGCGCATATAATGGCCGCCCGACCCTCCTAAATTCAGTTTACAATTTATACACCAACGAGCAACACCTTTACACATCTACCTCGGCAGTACCATGTAAAATCAACCAGTAGTGTTTTTATTTCTTCAACCTCAAAAGTTATCACCTCAAGCTACAGTCAACATTAACTATGTTAATATTTCCAACCGTTTTCAAGTTAGAGCTCATCAAACGTTGAGCGAAATATGGCTTTCCGGCGACAGTAATTCCTGTCATTCCTTAAAAGATTGTTTATTAGTTGGCATTGACTTTCATTGGTCAGATCATTACCCTCATTCTCTGTTAGGTTTGTAATATGCAGCTTTTTCCACAAAAGTTTGATGAGCTCTAACTTGAAAACTGTTGGAAATATTGACATAGTTTATCCGAAAAGCCGTACTATGCTAACGCTTAATAATCCCCCTCTTGCGGGAAAGTCCATTGTCCAGTTCCACGCTATCAAATGATATTTAACAGTAGCTTTTCGGTGCAGGAAAACATCGTGGGGAAATCATCTAATGTCAACAAGATCTAGTTTTCCCTGTTGTTTGGAGCGGCAGATGTCAGTTGCTTTCCCAAAACTTAATGCCTACGCCATATCAAGATATCCCAAGAGGGTGCCAAAAGTACATCCGGGAAAATGCTAGGAGGATGACGATTAAAATAAAAACCAACTTCAATTCGGTACTCTGCTTCAAGTGTGCCTATAAAATTTGAATAGTTCCCTCGATTTCTCCTGGATCCCATCATGAGATCCTGACCTGATAACCATATGGGAGCACCTGAGAAGGATACCCTTTATAACATAAAATAACTTTCCAAATCGGTCCAGCGCCGCTATTATGTAACTTGTTTTAAGCTCACCTCAACGCTCACCAACAATTATATCTTGACGCCGCGATTCGTAGTAACTAAGCGTAGATAGAGGTCTTGTTTCGTTAGGCGTGACGGGTGAAGTGAGGCGCATTAGCGCGTTCCGAATAACAGCCCAGGAGTCTTCGAATAATCGCAGAATAATAGATGCATAAAAAATAAAAGATACTGACAAATTGAGAACCTCCTCCTTTTTTGAAGTGGGTTAAAAATGTAGAACTAAGATAGTTCAGTTACTAAACCGATTTTTGTATTTAGAGCCACTACGAAGGAGTATAACCTTTAAACAACACCATTTGCCAGTTTCCTCTTTAAAACAGACCTTTTTACGTGTCTAACTAGCTATTTCCCGCGACTCTGCTCACGAAAATTGTGTTGTTTACTTAGATTTATCTCTCGAGAGGAATTCTAGGAAGTCTACAATAATATTATTCCGCTCTTGTGGACTAAAACGTTTCCAACTGTGCTTTATTTATGCACTCGGTGCTAAATTACAAAGTTGGACCAATTAGGTGTATAATTATAGTTCCTTTGAAACTTGAGAATTGTTTTGCTACGAATTAGTAAGTAAGGATTTGTGCGGTTTTTTTTTAGCTCATCTCTAGCTTTAAGTTTAATCTTTGGTATAGGTTAGGTTAGGTCGGTTCCAGCTGCGACGACCGCAGAGAGCGATGGCTCTGAGGGCAATTAGAGGGTACCGTACCGTAAGCGCGGAAGCCGCGTGCGTGTTGGCCGGAACTATGCCCTGGGACCTGGACGCGGGGGCCCTCGCGGACCTATATCAATGGCGCGGAGAGGCGCGAGACCGAGGGGACCTGCTAGCTCCACAGGAAGTTGACGGAGCTGCTGCAAGAGGCGGAGGAAGTTTGGGGGCTGCGACTGGAAAGTCCGAGGGCCAGCTCCCGCGCCATAGAGGCGACCACCCACTTCTCCTCGACTGGGTTGAAAAGCATTTCGGGGTTATTACCTTCCGGCTGACGCAGGTGCTGTCAGAACACGGTTGCTTCGGCAGCTACCTGCACAAAATTGCATAGAAAGAGCCGACCCCGGAATACCACCAGTGCGGAGCCGGAGTAGACTCGGTCCTGCACACTTTGGCCGAGTGCCCGGTATGGGCAAGATCTGTCACTGTCAGCCGTAGTGCGTGGTGTCCAGCAATGTAGCGTGGAAGGCTATGCTGGACTTCTGTCAGAACGTCATTGCCGAGAACGAGGCGGAAGAGCGCGAGCGGGAAGCCTGTGCCGAGGCTTTCACAATGCGTCACCGCAAAACCGGACGAAGGCGGCGCAAGATCGGCGCCTACCGCCAAAATGAAGACCTCCGGGTGACAGACAAGGGGGCGTCTGCCACCCACAAGAAACAGGTCCTCGAGTTGGTGAGCGTGTCGAGTGTTCAGGCACGGACCCTTACGATAATTTTCTGGGGGCGGGCACCTATTCCCGTGACGGGTCTCACACGGGGACAGCTGCTGGCGAAGTCGCGGAAGAGTGCGCAAGCGTTCCAGTGGATCCGCCAAAAGGCAGCGCGGAGAACACCGTGGGGTTCCGTGGGGGTCCATCATACCCGTCCTGGTTCCCCAGCCAGGCGGGATGCGCCAAAGCATTTCTCCACAAAAGAAAAACCGGTCAAGTGCGAGTCTGAGTCGCGCACCGAGGGTTCCATACGAAATATCATACAACACACCCGTCTTGCCCCACCCATTAATTTTGGTGAAATCTTAACAACGCATAGTGTAGTTAAGTCATGAGTACCTACAGCGCCATTTATCGGTGCATTTTGTTACTAACTTGCGCGACGAAGGAACTCGGTATGTATGTTGGGTTTTTCAGCGGTAATTCTTTATCAAGTGAATTAATTTCGATAATTCTTTTTTTATTTGCTAGAAGGTACTTTCAGAACACTTTCATACAAGTTTGAAGGAAAAAAATTAAACACAGATGTATTAAATTACAAACAAATCTAACATATCCTTTTTGAACAATAAAAAAAATTACGCTAGATAGAGGTCTAGTAATACTTTTCCGGTAATATTCACGTTAATATTAATCATATATATTATTTTCAAATTTTTCGCTTGGTTAACTTCGGAGGTAAGGGGGGGAATGGTATTTTTTTCAACATTTTTCTTTATAAATCAAAATATTACCATTTTTAAAAAAAAATAACTGTTTTAGAATGTACAATTCAAGCCCTTTCATATGATACCCCACTTGGCCTACTAACTAGACTTTGCATTTTTGCCCCCCCCCCCCCCCCCCCCCTCTTATCCGCCCTTTTTTATACAATTAAAAGGATATATTAAAAAATTTCATTTTCCATACACGTGGATTAGCTTTGTTTACAACTATTTATTCCAAATTTCAAATTGATAGCATTAGTAGTTCCTGAGATATTTGACTTCGTGACAGACTGACTGACGGACGGAGTCACACCATAAGGGTTCCGTTTTTACCTTTTTGGTCCGGAATCCTAAGAAGGTAGGTTCTGGTGCTGTAGGGCATCGCTCAGGACCTTCCCTAAGTAAAAAAATCGGTTCCGAATAGTTAATGTCTTGTTTGATTTCTAAATAAAAGATTGCGGCGCCATATCTTATTTTGACTTCAAATTTTGTTTAATCACAATTAGTTGTCCATTATAATAACATTAATGTCGTTTCATGATAATTAATGTCTTATTTGATTTCGAGATAAACGATTGATGGTTATATCTTTTAGCTTCAACTTTTTTTCCACCAGAATTAGTTATCCATTTTAATAACATGAATGCTGTTACGTTACGACACCACCTGCATTGTTTCTGCTTTACCTAAAGATAGACCAATAGAACAATCCTAGTCTCTAGTAGATACGACTAGCGCAGAGGAGTGTTAGGTATTAGTCAGATATACAAAGCATCACAGAAAAGTAGGTGTAATAACATTTGAAATATAAGGTCCCAGTTAGGTACGACGACGAGCGAAGCGAGGAGAGTTAGGTACAATTGCGACCCCTACAGCGCGCGAGCCGAGCGACCGTGCCGTAGCGGCCGGCGAAGCGCCAAAACAGACTTTTTTCTATTTAGGGAAGGCACCGAGCGAAGCCCTACAGCACCAGAACCGATCTAACTTAACCTATAATGAAAAGTAAACGCTATCGCTGCATGTGTAAATTACTTGTTATGAAGAAATAAACAGTTAAAATTTAAATTTTTATTTTTTAAACTTAAAGCAACTAAAAAATAAAGGTCAGCACTCTTCAAGGGGGAGCCAGAAAGCACGAATCCCTACCATTAGAAAGCTCATTCTAAACGCAGTTGAAAGAATTTTTGAAATCGGATTTGAAGCCTTAAACTAGTTATTGCATTGTGGGCGGCTGTTAGAACGCCGAGACGTTCCTGGTTGAGGAGTCACTAATGTAATGGAATTACCTGATGACTCACTGAAGGAAACCATTTTTAAATAGGCTAATTTCAGATTATTGTAGTTAAGCCATCCAACTTTGCCATTGAAAAACAAAACCATGATTCTATATAAACATAATACCCATGCAGTAATTGGTATTCGCCTAAAGCAAAACTCCTCTCAAGGGCAAAATTGGACCGTTGTCAGGTATTAGACAATTTCTTTAATCTAAAAATATAATACCGAAGATACATGCTCATTATACCCGGGAACGACCTATATTTTCAAAAGTAGAAACGAGAATTAAAAAACTACTAGCTGTGTGCCAGCACTAAAACATTTTTTATTTTATTTTGGCGGGATAATAGAAGGATTGATATTGGTTGACTACTTTCGGGAGATGATCTACCAAATCCAACTCCTTTATTACTGCCCGCGCATCGCAAAGAGCGCACGCAAACCCGCGGGGGTTAAATATAGCCTATGTCCACCCAGAAAATTTTATCTACACACAGGTACTACAGGTCTTTTTTTAATTGGATGAGTAGTGTCGGTGAAAACCCCCAACACGCATGCGATCCTAGTATAAAATCCATTGATTTACCTTGTGGCCCGGGGCTCCTTATAAAATGTCTTCGCGGCCCTCGTAACAGAAAAGAAGTTGAGTATGGCTGAGCTAGAGCATCAAAATGGCAGCCAAAAATTATCTCAGACAAGCGAGATTTCCCGACGCGCTTGCCATGAGTTTTCCGAATGAGTCATCGACTCCCGCGCAAGCGGCATGCCAAAACGCTTGCTCACTATTCTGAAAGCAGTAGCCGGTAGTTTTTAGGGTTCCGTACCCAAAGGGTAAAAACGGGACCCTATTACTAAGACTCCGCTGTCCGTCGGTCCGTCTGTCACCAGGCTGTATCTCATGAACAGCGATAGTTAGACAGTTGAAATTTTCACAGATGATGTATTTCTGTTGCCGCTATAACAACAACAAAGACTAAAAAAACCGGTCAAGTGCGAGTCGGACTGGAGCCCCATACAACAGTCATGATTTTTTGCCGTTTTATAGATAATGGTACGGAACCCTTCGTGCGCAAGTTTTTTTGGATTCGCCTCTGTGATGTCACAGCATAAAGTATTTGGGCCAACCAAAAATTTTTTGATGCTTGTTGCCATGGTTACCCCGAGTCACTCTTTAAAACTGTCATTTTGGAGGTTTTCAATCCACTAAACACATGTTGTTGCTATATTGGTCAACCCGTTCCATGGTGGGGCATATCCTTATCCTTACCACGATAAGAGTTCAATATATAGTTTTTTTTTTCTAAGAAACTCTGCCACTGTTGTCTCTTGACTTATACCGGGGCAGAATAACAACAAGAATAAGTTGATTTGACCCATTTTCTAGCGAAGATTGTGCATAGGGCTCAGACTGTTCGTTATCAACAAAAACAAGCAGGTCCACGAACTGACTGTTTTGCATGCTATATTTTCAAACACTCGTGTTACGAGATACTATGAAGACTGGGACCGGGACACCACACTCTGTCGCACATCAGCTAGATTCGCGCAAGCGATGTGACCTGTCTTACGATTCATACTTTACAACGCAGCAAAACGCGCACGTGTATTACGCTTACGCATCTTACGTGCTCAGCGGTTAAATCCGTATTCTTTGAATATTGAATAAATTAACTAATTGACAACTTTGCATTTTTCATAGTATACACCATCTTACTCTGATGCATCATTTTCATCACGCACCTTCTCTGCCATTCTTTATCTCCTTGACTTTGCTAGGGTTTAGAGTTCCCTACACTTGTCAGAGTTTTCCGAATGATTCACGCACTCCCGCGCATTACGCGCGTGCCAAGGGGCGTGGCCACAACTATTAATGCCATCGCCTCGGCCAATGGGGGCTGGAAGTTACGCCTTTGTTTCTGTGACGTGTGAGCCAGTGGCGTGCCTAGGGTTTCATAATAGGGCAAGCCGAGAGATATGTTTTTGTAGTTTTTACGGTTATTGTGGATAAATACATCTTTTTTCCGCATTACTGATCAATCTTCAGTTTCATATGCACTTGCTAGCGTGGACGAGCTCACCAAAGCACACTGAAGGCATGCTATTCTTAGATATAATTTTACAGACATATCAGCAATTGCATACCTTTGGTGGCCTTGAAAAAAGCCGTTTTTTTGGATTGTTTGAGCAAATTAAATGTAGGTTCAACTTTTTATCTTAACTCTGCTTGCCGAGGGAGAGAAACAATACTTCAAATACCTATAAAATTACATGTATATATATATATATATATATATTCAACATGTCAACTTAGTTAAATAATTATTTATATGCTAGTTCAAATCGTCTATCTTTTTTAAGGAATGAATTAATTACGTCAGAGTAAAATGTTGGTGAACGTTTTAGTTCTACCAACAACTGTTTTTCGATAGCTATCATGGATAACTCGGAGAGACGCTCTTGACCTTGTGTATTTCTCAGGTATGTATGGATACGCTTAAGAGACGAAAAAGCACGTTCCGCTGAAGCACTTGTAGCCGGAATAGTTACGACAAGTTGTGCGAACTTTAACAGCTGGGGAAAGGCATCTTCGAGACTATTCTCATTAATAAAATCAATTATTTCGAAAACATTACGATCTTTCAATTCGGGGGAGGAATACAAACAAATCAATTGGTTTTTTAATGTTTGTTTGTCAAAACGGTTTGCGTAAACGTCAAACAATGACTCAAACGCCTCTGTAGGAAAATCTGAGCGGTAAATGTCGAATTTTTTGTTGTTAAACAATTGAAAAAACTTCAATTTAAAAATTTCGCTATATCGATCATTGACTTCGCAAAATATGTTATCGATTATTTGAACATAAAGTCGTTTGTATTCTGTTTTAGCGCAGCGTATGTTACGTCTCAAACGAGGAGCAGAGTTGTTTTGTAAGGTGTTCTCATAAATTTGATCGAATTCAGACTGATATTCAACACGCAACCACGATTGAAACTCCCTTATTTTGTTGCTACAATAGCCGACATCAACTTGTGATTTTTGTAGAATATTGTACAAGCAGTCAGATTTTTCAAATATCCGGTGGAAAATTGAAAGAAAAAAACTGAAATTAAATGTTTGCAACAAGTTCTCAAAATTCTCCGCGGCTAAAATCGTGTCGCCGTCCCAATCCGCCGGATTATCACACATATCAGAAAACAATGCAGATAGATTGTTTTTTTGTTCATAAACGGTGTTTACAAGTCGTGACATGTACGTCCAACGAGTTGCGGGTGCATTAGGCAATTTTTTGCTGCAATGGGTATCGTAAAAGGCAGCTCGTTTTGTACTGTGACAAAAAAAGGTACACATAGACTGAAGGGCCGAAAAAAACGAACTGACCTCTCCAATTCTGTTGCATGATTTAGACAACACCAAGGCCAAAATGTGTGCATTACACCAAATGTATATTGCTTGTGGACATACATCTTTTACTTTTTGTTGGACTCCATTTCTTACACCGGACATTACACTAGCACCGTCATAGCTCTGTGCGACTAATTTTGCGGTGCACTCATGTTTATTAAGTAATTCTAAAATTATATTAGTAATTACATCTGCTGTGCGACTTTCAGACACATTGACATAACCCAAGAAACGGTCATGAATTTCATTTCCAAAGTAATATCTGAGAATCAAGCACAATTGTTCTCTGTGACTGACATCAGGAGTTTCGTCAATAATAATTGAAACAAATTTTGCTGCTTTGACTTCGAATTCGATGCGAGCTTTTATCACATCGGCTATGGAATGAATCATGTCATTTTGAATTTTGTTGGACAAATAGCTCGGCCCCGCCGGTTTGTCACTTTGTTGAATGTGCTTTTCTAAAACGCCATCATATTTTGAAAGTAGCGACACAAGCTCTAAAAAATTACCCCTATTCAATGAAGTGTTAGACTCATCGTGACCTCTGAAGGGAAGTTCTTGCTGTGCTAAGTGACAAACAACATCGACTAATCTTTGAAAAACACTACGATTGTTGTCAACACGCATGTTGTGTTTTGTAATCTCCTCGGATAATTGGCGCGATAAAGATGTCTCAATTCGCTGTTTACCAAAATTACTAAATGAAATCACAGCGTTCATATGCTTTTGGGAATTCATGTGCCTTTTAACGGCGCCTGCTAAGTTATTTAAATCGTCATATCCAGATGTATTCCAAACGTTTTTGTCGTTCGAAAAGAATATACAACACCAGCAATATAACTTATTAGAGTGAGAACAACCAACAATCCAATGAGTTTTGTACACCGATCTATTAAACTGTCTTTTATGCGTTTTACTACTGTGAGAAATACACAAATCCGGCGTAGGTTTTGGCGAAGAAATGAGTTGTTTCTTCTGAGCAAAGTTTAAAGTGTTTACTTTTCCCTCGCCAAGCAAAACTTGTACACACTTTAAACAGTCACAATCACAAGGCACTACTTCCTCCATTCTTCCTCAATTGGATTAAACCACCACAACAATGCAAAAAAATACTTAATGACAATGACCGCACCGACACCGCTCAAACAAAACAAACAAAAGTAATAATAAATTAAAATTGCACCTAAATAGCAATGAAGTGAAGTTGGCCGTCAACACGGCTCAACCAAAACTTGCACGCGCGAATTTGAAACAACTAGACTTGTGTACAACTTCATACGCATGCAGGGCTTAACATCTAGTACTATTTGCTATATGAACCTACGAATAGTTATATCTCATTATTAGACAGTCTTGATGGGTAAGAAAGAGACATAGATAGCTAGAACAGAAGCCCGCTTGCAAGCCAACGCGTGCGAGCGAGATGACTAGCAGTGTCTCAAGCGAGTTCGGCTCGCCCGTCGTCGCAGCGATAGTGCTGCCAGCGGAGCCGCGGCGGTGCGCGGTCGAATTTTGTACCACGGTGTAATAATTTTGAAAAATGTAATGAGAGCGCGAATTGAAATAGTTTGCTCTCATTACCTTTGATTTTTGATCGATAATACGTTTTGTAAGGCAAGCCCGGCTTTTGGGCTTGTATGGCAGTACCGCCACTGGTGTGAGCTAACTTCTAATTTTGGGTGACATGGAAGTCCTGACCTAAGACCTAAGATTAAGATTGGGAAGAGAGAATTTACGACGGTACAAAAGCTTTTGCGCCTTTTCCATGGCAGACATCATCCTATCACACACAGACATCAAATACATGGAAAAAAATTGGATGGGTCGGATTTCCGAATTTGAACAGTCGGTTGCCCTAAATGAGTCGTTTTATTTCAAAAAATCATTTCATCATACCAGGATTCTTGTATCTTAGAAATAAGTAGGTAAACTAGGTTTCAAATAAATGATTATAATGATAATGTTTGGACACGTGTTTCGTTTTGCTGTTTTGTTTTATGTATATAAAATAATTATTATTATTTTACATACAAACACTTGCATACAACACAGAAAACGCGTGTATAAAGTCCGAATTAATCCTCCGATTCTCGTATAAAATTCAAATATGGAACATAAATAAACATCCACGCGTTATCGTAATCATTACGCGAGAAACTTACGATCCATCAGTCGTGTAGACGTTTTTATATAACTGCGCGTTACAGTAGATACCTATATAGCTTGAAGCGGTAAAAAACAAATCCGTACAAACGTCCGATTTAACGCACTTACACGATGATGATGATGATGATGAGAATGGGATTGGAGGTGACAGTTTAGCCATATAACTACGTCAAAATTTATATGAATCGCGGTCGAATAATATGCCTTACATCGTTACATTAGGGTGCATTAGGGCACGCCGGTATCGCGCCGCGCTCACGCCTCGCCGGCAAGGCGCTCGTGTGTGGCGAGCCTTTAAGCAGGCTTCCGCGGACTCTTCGGTGCATCAGTCACGTGTGCCACGTTGAACTGGCATTCAATGGAGCACATGTCCATTGAATCCAAGCGCTACGCTCTTAGCCGATTCCGTCGTTTTCCAGCTAAGTAGCGGAAAGCGCCTAAGGCGTAGGTGCCTGCTAGGTTTGCTGGAAGTGAAAGTGTTAACAGACTCTAGTCGTGATACTGGTTTAGCTAATATATTTACAGTCGTGTTACTGATTATGTTGAAGCGCGTTATATGAGCGTTATTTAAGGCGCGAAGTCGACCCGTGGCGATATATCAAATAATCTCTCCAATCACGATACCGCGGATTAAATAAAAATAATAATACCTCAAATTTATATTCCGCCATAAGAAAAGGACGGATCTGAAGATCCGTCCTTTTCTTACACTGAAGTGAACTTGCATAATTTGGTAACTGTGTAATGTTGCGCTCTTCCGTAAGTTCACTACTTACCCAGTGCTACATATTCCTGCCTAACCTACAACCTACTTAGTACCTCTCTTGTATGTATATATTACAGCTTCAAGACAAAAAAATAATGAAAGTCCCTGGAAGCAATGTACTCGTATTCTTATTAATAACCGTCCATCTTGCTCCAAAAACAGCCCACAAACTCTTGAGTTAAAATTAAAAAGCGAACATCAAAACACGGTGTTAATGTCAATCCGATCGTTTGTTCCACGCATTTTTTCCGGAACATACATGACGCGTACAATAAACATTTAGCGAAAAATTGTAACTAATTGTAACTAATAGAACATTCTTCTCTGGAAGAGATCGCTCTTCAGCGATAAGACCGCCTGTTGTCTACCTCTACCTACATGTTATTGTATTGTTTCTCTATGTAACTGCTTTGTTTGTGTGAGGTGTGCAATAAAGAGTATTTGTATTGTATTGTATTGTATTCTTTTTTGATTTCGCTGGCCTTGCCATTTGATTTCACTGCTTTTTTGGACCACATTTTTTTACGGTAATGATCTCGCTACAATTTATCATTAATTCATTCAATCGTTAAATATTAATAAAAAGTTTAAAAAAACTGTCTCCCGACTACAGAAGGCTAACTGAAAAAAACTGATTTATTTTCATACAAAAGGTCGCCTATGTCACCCACAGCATATTTTATTTCGAATCGATTGATACCTCATTCATCAAAATCGGTTCAGTATCTTAAGCGCTAATGTGGGACACATGTAAATACAAACATAGACTGCTAAAAACATATCCCTTCCTTTCAACTCTGCCGTAATCGGGCAAAAACGTGAAAGTAACTCCGGGACCTTTACGTTTTCACACTTAAGACGACGGGTAAGGCAAGGCATTCTCCATACAAACGTTGTGCAAGTTTTTTTTCGTCGGTTTTGGCACTACAGAATATTCGTTTTTTTTGCTTGTTCATATTGAATTTACGCAGCACATGATGTTAAAATTTTGTTAGATATAAAAAAAATGAAAATTAAAAAAATATAAAAAAGTATAAAAATAAAAAATAATAACATCAGTGAATAGCTAACAGAAAAATAAGTATACTGACCTAAAAATTATATTTATAGCCCAAACACAAACGAAGAAAAACTTGCACAAAATTTGTATGGAGAAGGCTTGCCCTACCCGTCCCCTTAAACCGCTGAACCGATTTAGATGAAATTTAGTATGGAGATAGTTTGAGAGCCGGACAAAGGTTAGCTTTTATCCCGGAAAATCATCCCTTAACACTTTCAGTGCCCAAAATCGCTACGCGCTACGCTTGTAGCCGATCCCGTGATTTTCCTCGTATGTAGCGGAAAGCGACTACGGCGTTAGGGACGCATATGTATCGTCACGGGCCGGGAATGGGTTAAAAGGATGAGTGTGGAAGTTTCCAATGGAGTATAATAATTCATGCTGCATCTGTGGGAAGTCTAATATAATATTTGTTATTCTATTTTGTACAGGTGTTACAAGTAATACAAAGTTGTTTACGTTAATGGCATCTTCTAAGTGCCAACATGTTTTGTTTGTGGGTGGGCTACTCCATGAATAAATCATCATCATCATCATCATATCAGCGGAAAGACGTCCACTGCTGGACATAGGCCTCCCCCAGAGAGTTCCAAATTGACCGGTCCTGCGCCACCCGCATCCAGCGGACTCCCGCGACCTTTACCAGGTCATCAGTCCACCTTGTGGGGGGCCTACCCACGCCGCGCCTTCCGGTACGTGGTCGCCACTCGAGATCCTTTCCGCCCCAACGGCCATTGGTTCTACGTGCAATGTGCCCCGCCCACTGCCACTTAAGTTTAGCAATTCGGGGGATTCATATTGCATGAATAAATAATAATTAATAAATAAATATTAGGGGACAATCTTACACAAATCGAACTAGTCCCATAGTAAGCTCAATAAGGCTTGTGTTATGAATACTAGACGACAATATATTTAATAGATATAAATACTTAAATACATAGTAAACATCCAAGACTCATAAACAAATAGTCATGCTCATCACATAAATATTTGCCTTTACCGGGATTCGAACCCAGGACCTTCAGCTTCGTAGGCAACGTCACTACCCCTAGGCTAACCGGTCCGTGTAGAATACTCCAAAAAACTGAAGTTGTTATGTTCCAGACGTTTATATTCATAATCACTTGACCTCCAAAGTCCATTGATCGGTAAAATATAATATAAAAGCCGTATAATAATTGCCTGACGTGGGTGTAAGCCGTAAGGTCGGCCAGATGTTTATTTTGCACAGTTTTTGTAAGAACATCTGCTTTTGTTCGGGTTATTGATTTAGGTGTGGGGTTGGGTTGGTTGCGCCTTTTTATTCTTAGTGGTAAGGCAATTTGCATTATTAACCCACGGTTCAAGTCACTTGAAATGATTCGACGAAATTAGCCGGGAAAGGATCCGACTCAGAATAAAGATTAGGTAACTACCTCTGTGAGCTAATTAGATTCCAAAAAAACTACCGTTTGTGTTGCCATTAAAATGAGGAGGGTTGACACCGGTGAATTTGCATTTTTCTAAATGATGAAAACTAACTACGTCTATCATTTAGAAAAATGAAAATTCACCTGTGCCAACCCTCCTCATTTTAATAGCAACACAAACGGTAGTTTTTTTGGAATCTAATTAGCTCACAGAGCATAGCTTCAACTTTCAATGTTCATCATCATCATCATCATCATCATCATCATCATCGTCATCATCATATCAGGCGAAATACGTCTACTGCTGGGCATATGCTTCCCCCAAATAGTGCCATAATGACCGGTCCTGCCACCCGCATCCAGCGGACTCCCGCGACCCGCGACCTTCATTTAAACAAATCGAATTGACATCGAAAGCTAATATTCAATACAATCGTTTAAGTTCGAACACGACATCTACATATATGAATTATATTCTTGATCTTTCGCATTTCTGAGTAATGAGGATTGAATGAACTATTTATTTCTTTGTGAGATAATAACCCTCGTGCTTGTTGTTAATGCCGTGAATTCAATGCTTATTTTTTATGGATGGTTTCATAAAATGCGTCATAGTCTGCAAACATATTATATCATTGTTGCCAATTTCGTTGATTTTGTATTTTAATATGTTAAGGAAATAGTGAAATCAATATGCGACTGTAATTTATTGTGAATATGAACAGATATGTGGTTTAAAGTTTAAAGATGTATGTAGGTATAGTATTTGTGAAACTGTTGGTCGTTTGTATGTGGGAGGTTATCAAAGTCAAAGTAATTTATTCTTCAATTTAGGCATATTACATGCACCTATGAATGTCGATAAACTACCACCGATTCGGAAAGTAAACCTCTGCCTCGAGAAGAACCGGCGTAAAAAACTCGGCGAGGTGTAATTTTTTCCAAAACAGTATACAATATATCATTTCAGTATCAGAGTATTATAAAATTTTAAAATTACATTGCTACAGTAGGAAGCCTATTTATTTTACGATAGATTTCTAGTGCAGGATTTTATCGCTGCCAAATATCCCTATCCATGATGTAGTCGTTTATCTTATAATAAGCTTTTGAAATAAGTGTCGGTTTTACGACAGATTTGAATTTAGAGTCAATGAGTTCGGTAATGTGTTTTGGAATTTTATTGTAGAATTTTATACAATTTCCCAAGAACGACTTTTTCGCTTTTACTAGACTGTAAAAAGTTGTTTTGAGCTTCCCTGCGCTTCTGGTAACCTTGGGACTATCAGTGTTTGTTGGGTAGTTGTATAAATTCTTCTTAACATACATAATTATTTCAAATAAGTACGTTAAATATGGGATGATAAAAATCACCGAATTATCATCCTATATTTAAGAAAACTCTAGTATGTAGGTATATAGAATGGATCTTCGGGCTGCATGGGTTCCTTGTAATACGCATCAGGCGGAACTGCGCCGCCAGCTAGTACGTAATAAAATTATCCATACGACTGTGATGAATTTTGGTATAGAGATAGTTTTGAACGTTCAATCCTATCAAACAACGATATGGTAATGCCCGTTAAAGACTTAAAATATCAGCTCTCACTAGACCCAAAAACTAAACCAAAACACTTGCAAATTTCCGTCCAATTACACGGAATGGTAATGCAAAATCGATCCCAAGTGGAAACTCATCGCGGTAACAGTTGTCTCGGAGGATTCTCGGGGAATTCTCGTTGAATCGCCCAATGATTAATGGCCGGCTAGTTCGAAAGTTCTTTGCGAAGTAATTGTTACTGTTAAATTATAAGAGCATCTGTTCAATTTGGATCTTAATTGTACTTAAATCAATTCAAAATCTCTTCGATGTAAAATGCACGATGCGCCCCGCTCTCTTTTTATTTTGTTTGCATTATCAAAGCATTGGCATCAAAGCAATGTATACATTTGTGTACCTTGCACAGTGTGGGATTTTACCTCAATTTTGCGAAACACTACTTAACTGTTTAATTTGTGTAGTTTATCAAATGATAGCGAACATTGAAACTCCCGCGGTTCTATGTCTCATAGTTTTAGAGATTTTCGATAAATCGAGAAACAGCCATAGAAATCCATAGAAATATTAAAACTATAATTACTCACATTTCATGCCTCTTTTTAAAGTCATCCTTATAAGTTAATATAAAGGTAGTTTTGATATACCAATATGATTTACTAAAAGTTTGAATTGATGACTCTTAGAGGAGATATCATCAATTTTCTAAAAAAATTAAAATATTTTTTTCTCGATAATCTTACATTGGTCGCATTTTATTTTACATTTTTTTAATAGTTGATAAGAAGCATTATCACTACGAAAAAAAAGTAAATGCAAATATGGCAGGATTCGCGAGATATGAATTTTTAAATATTCAAGTTAGGGTTGTCACACACTAGGTAGGTTAACTTTATTTTCAGTTGGAGTGTGGTGTCACTTCTTGTTGCAAAATTGTAGTATGCTTAAACATAGAAACATTCGAGGGCCCGTACAACAACAAAAAGCATTACTACTAGCAGAACGGTTGTGTAAGTATACTCTGTTGAATCTCTGATGAAGGGTATCATGTGGCATTGGGAAGGGGTCCGCCCTCGTCAAGCGCTTGCTTAAACACAATTCAATTCAAATTCTTTATTTCGGATAAGTATCCAATGCTATTACATGATATCTGGAGGAGCGGGGGTGAGGCGTCATGGAGCCGTTAAAGACCCATGGCGCTGCTTGGCCTCAACAGGAGCTGACGTTCTGATGGGGGATGTCCTTTCGGGCCTCGACCAGGGGACTTAATGCTAAAGGGGTAAGAGGGCACCAAACGTCTTGTTGGTCAGCGAGTGGCAAATGAGGAACATGATGAAGGCAAATAAATTTCGTGTATTTTGTGCATCTGTGGATGAAAAGTATGAAATGAAATGAAATAATTTATTCGTGACAAAGCTTATGCTAAGCTTAAGCTACAACTTAAAATAGTATGTAGAATCATATGGCTGGTTTAATATACAACTTATGAATACTACTGTCCGAAATAAAGAATTGAATTGAATTGAATATGATTAGATTAGATTCATTTATTGCGTATTGAAAATTGACATTATATTTTACAAATTTTCTTTGTATACAAATAAAATGAATTCACAGAAAGCTCGTCGAGTACATTTAATAAATTTGTTACAAATAATTTCTAACAGACATTAACAAAGACAGACAGAAATAGTTAGCAATTTAAAACAATATTGATACTAGGTACCTAATAATGTCAGTCACTATGCACAAAATACTAATACACGGTTGGCAAATCATTGAGATTAGTTCTCTGCCAATAGGAATGTTAAGCTGGTGAATCCCGCAACCAATTTTGGCGGTATGATCGTGAGTATCACACTCGAAAAATAGACCAAAATACTAAAATTTTGGACCTTTTTCGGTGTGCTCTCGAATCTTCGTACCCTTTCATTTCACATTTGTCTTTAAAAGACCGCCATAGTAAACAAAAACGATTACCTATACCGCCTAAAGTTATATCACTTATAAAGTCTACTGAGCCACATACTACATATGCCCGAAAATAACAAAGACGACAATTTGTCATTCGTTTTAGACAAACAACTTTATTATTCTGATGACGATCAAACTTCCAATTATCCAATAAATTATTGCAGAATTCATGCCAGTCAAGTAAGAAAAACAGAACCTCTGAACTCTGATATTATTTTCGTTTGTATGTGATAACCCTATTTCCATAGAAATGGACCTAAAACTTAGAAACGCTATAAATCCCAAATCCCATAAGATAAAATCGTCAAAATTTAAGGCATGGTAGATACACTCATCATACGTCTTTTAGAGCTAAAATAAAATGCGACCGTTAATAAACTTTTAAAAAATATTAATAATTAAAAAAATATATTTATATTGAATATCATCGGGTTTATTAACTTTACAGTCTTGTATTTTTTTTACGTTACTGAATATTGTTTCCTGAAATTGGAGACGAAAAATTGGGGCATTATTGACATTAATTACGAAAATAAAAATACAAACATGTTTTGATGACGTCATGGATCTGATCTTTAGAAATTATTAACTAGATAATTAAACGGGATATGTGGCTGGGAGTTTCACTATGGGCTTTAAAAAAGTATTAAGCAGCGATTAAAATCATAAAAAGGTAGTGAACAAAATTGAGGAAAAATCCCACACTGTGCCTTGTTCCTTTGTAATAAGGCGACAATTGTATACTTATATTTGATATCTGTCCATAGCGCCTTCATGGATTGGCTGAACTATAAAATAGTACATTTCGATGCTAGTGCGGAAAGTATGTCATTACGTCACGAGTACGATGTAATGTAATACATACGAGGACGAGTGAAGAATGACATTTCCGCACGTGTATCGAACAACATTTTTTAATACAGTTGCGAAAAAAATAAGAAAAACAACAAGTAAGGAATTCGAAACTTTATATTATTAATTCTGTAACATCATTGTAATACAGTTGAAAAATAATGAAGTTTAATACAGTTTAAAAACAGTTTAATACAAGTCTATCTTATAAATTTTTTATTGACATAGTAATTAATAGTCCAATTCGTACAAGGAAATGTGAAAAGCACTAGTTCGCGAAAACCAACTTTTCGCACGCTAATCAGCTACGTAAAGTAGCACTCTTTGAGCAACTTTATTAAAAAAATACATAAAATACCATTCATTTCAGACCGATTGAACCATTGCTTGTTAGTTAGCTTGTGATTCTTCTCGTGTCGCAAGCGTCCAAAGGCGTCTGCTTGCTTGTTTGCCGCATGCGTGTTTGCCACCGCCGTAGTGTTAAAAAAATACTAACATTAGAAACTAATGAGCTACGCCATAAAAAATGCTATAGACGTTAATTATTACAAAATTCGATGATACTTAAAATCTGACTTAGTGCGATATTGTGCGTCCTTAAGTGTGGGTTTGGGTCGTTCTTCTTTTCGACCGACAATAGCCTGTCCCTCGTCTTATTACGGCATCTCATTTGAGTAATGATGTTTACGGTTTTATAATGTTCGAATGAACGTCCATATTATTTTATTAATTAGTGATGTTTAATATTTCACTTTCTCTAACTAGCATTTTTTTAAATGTTTTTTTTTTTCGTAGAATGCCGTGACAGAGTGGTAAACCAAAATGTTGTCCCCACTGAAAGAGTCCACTTTGTCACATGTTTTTTTTTAGAAACCAACCGTAAATAAATATTTATATTGGCCAGAAAGGAAACTTTAATTAGTTCTAATGAAGAAACCTATGCATTTTTTTTTAAATCGCACTTCAAAACCACAATTTTCGATAGTTCAAAAACCAAAAAAACAGAAAAACCTCGGATCATTGTCGGTAAAAAGAAGAACGACCCGTTTAAAGCAAAGCCAGATATTGATTGAAAAAATTGCACCGTCTCGCCTGCGGAAAAGCACCTATTTAGTTTTTATGGACCACTAGATGGCGCTGTCTCTAGTATAAACTAGGTAACGGTTGTTCGATTCAAATTCCTTGGGACAAAGTCGTCTTGTCGTATGTATACATTGATTGGAAACCAAGAGAGTTACTATTCAGTAACGGTAAAGAGATCCTTCGAACCGGATTACAATATTGGCAATTTCACGACACTTCATTATCCCAAAAATCCATTCACTACCAACGGTAACACACAAATTTCCTGTCCCATTCGCTAATACCTGAAAACTTGAACCAATAAAACCCAGCTGTACATGAATTATGAATGAATTGCTTTCGTG
This sequence comes from Epinotia nisella, assembly GCA_932294315.1. NCBI lineage: Eukaryota > Metazoa > Arthropoda > Insecta > Lepidoptera > Tortricidae > Epinotia > Epinotia nisella. The sequence goes on along the minus strand of OW028696.1, from coordinate 7,739,101 downwards.
ACTTCCCATCTTTAACTTGAAACCAATTGGACTTATGTGCTACTATTTACGCGGCATAAATGGCTATTTGCTTCTGATATAGATCTTATGAATCATAGCCACCAACGCAGTCGAAACAGTTTATTTGTTTCAGATCTATAAATCGTATTGAGAAATCGTATTTTTTTCAGTGTCGGTGATGAGCTAGGTTTTATTGATTGCCAGAGATATACTATTTGAAAAAAATAAAGTTCCGTCCTGAACAAATTACATTTTGAAAGGTGTCAGGCAATTTGTTTTTTAAAACAAAATTAGGCTTAAAATTTATTGTACGTAATAGCAAGCCTTTAAAACGTTATAAAAATAGCGATATTATCACGATATAATTCCGTTATTTGCTGAAATATGTATAGAAATTTTAAACATATTATATCGTTATTTATATCGTTAAATATTATAATTTTAAAGGCCTACGTAAAAGTAACTGGAGTGGTATCAATAGTAACGGTCAGCTATTGTTGTTTCATCATATTGACGTTTTGAATTCTCATTTATCATTAGATATTTTCTTTTTGTTTTTTTTTATTATTATTTCGCATTGGATTGTACTCATCCGGTTTAAAAGTTTGAAGGTAATCGAGTAACTAAATAAACACGTGTTTGACAAATGATAAGATTATGCAATAGGCAACATTTTTTATCGCCAATACCAGTATGTCGTTTTTTTGCTTCGACTATATCCAGGTCATTGACTTAAGCTCAAAATAGACACCTAGCAACACTGAGTTCTAAATAATTAATTACTGTATTTGATCCCCCAACCATTCCTAAAACTGACATGCTAATTATCCTAAAGGACATAACGTACTTCGGTGCCTATCGGCAGATCAGACTTTTATTATGTGACATGCCTAAATGTCACAGGACAAGCAATAATATACTTTCCAACAACGCAATAAGGTCGACATGTCACACTGACATGTTACTAGAACAGAAATCAATTAGGCTGACACTTGTCTAACCATAAACAATCGGATTCCAACGTCAAAGCAGAGGCGCGCGTTTTAAATCACTTGTTTATTGTATATGCTAAGCCTATCGTTTGTGTTGCCATGTAGTCGAATAATAGTCCAATGAATCAAGTTTCATTGAATTTGTACCTATATTTTGAAGTAGGCGAGGAGAAAAAATGGCGGGAAATGGCATAAGATCGGGACAAATGGCGACCATTAAGTGTCGCAAATGAGTCCCCTGGATTTGCAAGCGTCCATAGGCTACGGTAACCACTTACCATCAGGCGGCCCGTACGCTTGTTAACCACCGGCGTGGTATTTAAAAAAAGAAAAGTCGATGAGCCATTGAGTATAATTATTACTTTTTTGAGTACCTACACCTACAGTAGGTTTTTTGCTCATTTGCAGAAAATATAGTACCTACAGTTGACTTTCGGTAAGAATTGTATCAATCATTGGGAAATATATCGGCGAGTACTTTCTATTATTACAACCTTAGTAACATTTTTCACAACCGAAAAAGAAAAAGCATTCAAGCATTTCCGGCTATTAGCAGCAACTCCTATAATTTAGATATGGCAACATTGGCAACCCCAGCAAAAGCATAAACGTAAGGCGATAGATTAATTTTCACCACTATTCGGCCTATAGACACGTGCGAAGTGAACTCCACTCTATCGCAAAGGCCGGACGGTTGCCATTAATTTATTTTGATAGGCGTTTGATGCGGCGTAAATTATTCTGAATGTTTTTAGACTTTTTAGTGTCGGCTTTTGATCGAAATTAATAGAGACAGCTGGTCGTCATGCCATGGTTAAAAATGTAAAAAGTCTCGTCTCTGCGACTTCGGAAATAGTTCGCGCTATAAATGCTATAATTGCTATACGGAATTCATCGTTCTGCATGTTCTGTTTTACATTACTGGTGTAATTGCAGCACGTGTACGTAATAAACGCATTGCTTTGTGGAAATAATTATTTCCTCGGCAATTATAAAAACTATTGATGACTGATATGTTTCATATTGCGTACATACAAATTCATATTTGTGTTACGCTATGCTAACAATAGGCCACTCTACAATTTTTTTAATATACATATTTTAAAATGTTCGTATAGATTTGAGTCATCTAGTATTTTTATTTCCTCAAAATAATATCTCTTTATTATTATTAATCATTTATTTCGAACCATAATAAGTCCATATACATATACAATCATAAATACAAAATAAAATTAAAAATAACAATTCATTGAAAATAACAATTTAAAATTAAAGTTACATTAAAATAAGTCATATCAAATCATTAAAACAATACAATATAATTACTAGAATGTATGGAGTTCCAGTGCTCCACCATCGGGCATTCCAACCTATCAACAATGGTGTTCAGGAGGCTGCTGTCACTGCCTCGCACGCGGCGCATCAGGGAGGCAACTCTTTATGCAAAGTAATAATGGTTATTTGAACGTTATATATTCGCGCCAAAAAGGCAGCGGTCATTATCGTGACATCAGAGCAGAAACCACAGACTACAGATACTACGTACAGAAACATAGAAACGTCAAATGTTGTTTACAGAGAAACCTTGTTTTTGTATTTGCTATACTGACGTCACTCACAAGACACATAATAAAACGACGATTTAAATTTTCAAATAAAAAATAAATCTTATGATTTTATAGCCATTTTTTTTTTCTTATGGTAAAAACTATTTAAAAAATACGTTGATCATTTAATTTTGATAAATGAAAATACCCTACTATTCTGAATTAAATGAAATAAAATTGAACAGTACAGAAATGTTTTTTTATGAATGATTCAGACAAACATTGTCAATTATACTAGCATTTGCCTGCGACTTCGTCCGCGTGAACGCAATTGTATCCTTAATTAAGGGATGATTATGGGGATAAAAAGTATCCTATGTTTTAATCCAGGTTATAAACAAACTATCTCCATGCCAAATTTCATCTCACCTCACGGATGCTCAGCCGTTTATGGGTGAAAAGCAAAAAAATTGTACATAGTTAAGAGCCTTTTAATCTAATCTACGATTTAACTTTTTTCAGTTTCGTAACGGCAATTACCCATACATTTTATATAAATTATTGCCGTTACGAAACTGAAAAAAGTTAAATCGTAGATTAGATGAAAAGGCTCTAATCTATGTAATTTTTTTTTGCTTTCCACCCTTTTGCGTGATTGAGTAACAAAACTTTCGCATGTATCATATTACTAGCTTCCGCCCACGACTTCGTCTGCGTGGACCCGGGATAAAAACTATGCTATATTTTAATCCAGGCTATAATTAAAACTATCTTCGAGCAAAATTTCATCCAAATCGTTGAGCCGTGATTGAGTAACAAACATCCAAACTTTTGCATTTATAATATTAGTAGGATAATAGTGGGATTAGAAATTATATTAGAAATGTACTCAAATAGATTTACAAGATGGTTTTTACACAAACAGATATATGGAGTTTATGATTATGGAGACAGTTCGTCCGTTCCAGACTTGCAACCCACCATGACCACGATCTTCAGACATAAAGGACCGACCAGAGAGAGAGAGAGAGAGAGAGAGATCATGTTGTGCCAAGCGTGCCAATCATTATGTGGGGGTGAAGAACACGGATCGAAGCATTACCTAAGCAGTTTTTCACATTACGTAAATATAGCTACGCAGTTTTTATTTCCAACTAGGTTGTTCACATTTTTATGGATAATAAAATATGCGTAAATCACTCAACCCAGTAGCTAAGTGTTAAGTGTTTCTAGTTCGTTTATTGGATGAAACCGCTATTAAATGATTACATTAGTCATTTGTTTTGATTATTTAATTAAACCTTGCAAATCGCCGAGCGCATTTAACAGTGGTAAATTTTGTAGAACTGTAAAAATGTATAACACTTTAAAACTCTCGCGCTTTGTAGCCATATCTAACGCGATATTTATTATTCTTTATTTCTGACGTTTCGGTAAATAAATATAAATATCGCGTACCGTGTAAAGGCCTTATGTTATGATAGAGATTAAAGTAAAGTAAAAAAATCCTAAAGCTAGAATTACTAAACAAGAGTATCTACTTTAGCTCCTTAGGTACTCTCACTCGCCCTGTGCTAAGAGATGTGAAACCATTAAGGGTAAAACAGAAATTTGGGGTCGCGTCTTTCCTGTTGGCATAAACAAAGTTAATAATGTTAGAATGGCTTATATAGACTTAGGTAACATGTATAAGCAATAAACATAGATACACAAATAAATAAATAAATGCTGTATATTTTAATGTAATTTAAAAAAAACAGTCAAATAAGTTAAACTGTTTTCAGGGGTACCCCCCACCGCACTTCTTAGCTAAAATAAAATCTTAAAGGTCTGCTAGACGGTCGCCAACACGCCCCTCCGACCGAGCGACCTTGGTCGGCCCCGACCGTTGTAGTATGAAATTTTGTTGGAAACAACTGTCTACACGGTCGGTGCGGACTAGACGTGTGCGCCGACCGGCGTGGCGTACGCCGCCGGTCATATATGCCACGCCGCCGCCGCCGGTCATTCTATCGGCGTAAATTCGGCGTGAAAATAGCATACAGACTGGTGTGACTCGGGGTTAAATTTTGGTATGTGCTACCTCCAAGAAGCCACACAAACACAATGTACTTGCACCTACACGCAGCGCGTGCACAAATTTAGTTCACTATGAACAAGGGTACGCGGCAAACAATAAGAAAGACAGAAAACCTGGCACCAACGGCACAAGAGTAAGCACGGGTCATCTTATGCGACACTTAAGGCCTGCGCAAACCGGCGGAGCGCAGCGCAGATCACCTAGGAGGATTTACTCCGCGCAGCGCACACCGACGAGGGAAAATCCCCCGCGATACCGCGAGCGCTCGCCAGCGCAGCGCCGGCGGCCGGCGCACCTGGGAGCACTTCGGCGCATACCGGTGGATGCCGCGGCGGTATCCTCTCCCCGCGGCGTTGAAGAGCGCCGATGATACTGCGGCAGCATGCCGCGGTGGTATGCAGCGGCATCCCCCGGTATGCGCCGAAGTGCGCCGGGCCTACAAATCACCGATCATGGGGTGCCGTGGGATCCCGCGGCATTGTGGAGGTGCTTGCGGTATCAAAATTCATTTTCTCCCCCGTCATCCGCCGAATTGCGCCAAGCCTTCCCCTCCCGCAGCCCCGCTACCCCAGCGCACTCGGGAGGCTTCGGCGCATAGCGGAGGATGCCGCGGGATGCCGCCGCCTACCGCCGCGGTATCCTCTAACATGCTTCTCGATGCCGCAGAGTAGAAATCCCTCGTGATGCTCCTAGGTCGGTTTCAAGCATTCAAATTTATACCTTAACGTAATTAAAATAGAAAATAATATACATTGATGAATTTAAAGTGATCTGCGCTACGCTCCGCCGGTTTGCGCAGGCCTTTAAAGGATGATCAAGAACCTGTGAAAGCTAGTGCTGAAGCTCAAAGAATAACCACATTTTTTGATACACAACGCACATCGATCGCATATACATTGTGATCATAAACAAATAGAAACCGAAAGGGATCCTGGCTCGCGAACTGGCATTGTTTATATGCTGATCCTTATTATCTTTTCGGATCGTGATCTTCTTCACTATTGGCGGGAAAAGCAAACAAGCTATATTACCCCCTCGAACAATTTTCCCTCTCTTCGTTCGGGAAAATAACCATCTCGTGGTATTATGGCTTATTTTAGACCCTTGTCATACAATTTACATTTAACATGAAAGCGTTAACATGTAAATTGTGTGTGAACTTTTTCATATATAGTTGATAAAAAAAGTGACATGCTGATTTTGTAGATTGTCTTATTTAAAAGATTTCTATTTAAATAAATATAAATGTTTCATTATGAAAGAAAAAAGTTTATTAGGTTAATATTATCATATTTCAGTTTATTTCTTAGAGTATGAGTAAACGGTTTTTTTTGCATTATTACTTATTTTTATTTATTACGCCGATCACGCCGATTACGCCGCCGCCGCCGGCCATTTTTGGACCGGACGCCGCCGCCGACGGTTTAGCCATCGGCGCACACCTCTAGTGCGGACCAAGGTCGCTCGGTCGGAGGGGCGTGTTGGCGACCGTCTAGCAGACCTTTTAGAATATAAAGATTAATTTAGCTAAGAAAGATGTACACAATTTTTTCTTTTTTTTTATGAATAATAAACAGATTAATTTTTTTTAATGTAACGCCAAATTTTTGGTTAAACTCATAACTATTGACCTAAGGAAAGGCGACTTTTCTTTTATATTTTTAATTTGTATGATTCTGTTATTGGGTTTTGATAAGGTGAGCACCTTGGTGGGTGCTCATACGTAATATAGATGGACCAGCCACTCTATAAAAAAACCGGTTCATAAATTATTATTACCACTGACAAATCGACGCATCGCTGCCATCTTTCTTGCGCACGTACCACGCACGGAGAGCAAAGTGATTTCGGCTCTCAACCGGTGTCTTAAAGTTATTTTTTGCTTGCAGAGGACCACCTCGTAATATACAAAGTAACGAGAACAAATGCAATTTACGTATAATAAAATTTTGTGTCAAATATCTGTTCTGTTTTTTTGTTTTAGCATTATTTTGTTTATGCGTAGGTGTTCGTAGCAAACAAATGCTCTAACTATGTTTCTAATTATAATAATAAACGATGACAATATCAATTTCCGTTTTTGTACATGAGTGGCATTCTGTGTTGCAATAGCAACATTTTCTGGGTTCTAGGTTTTAATTGAATACTTACAGTTAGATAAGTATTTTTATATCCCATAATACCAGTAGGTATTTTAGATGATATATTGATTAAATGATGAGTGTTGAATATATTGTTGATATATTTTCATCACTCGACATTTGACCGCGGATTTTATGTGACTACAAATTTCCAAGGTGAATCTTATCAAGTCCGTTAAGTATTACCTAATATACTCGTAATAATAATAAATCAGCCTATATACGTCCCACTGATGGGCACAGCCTCCTCTCATGGATGAGAGGGAACGGACAGTAGTCCCCACGCTGGCCCAGTGCGGGTTGGGGACTTCACATACACCTTCTAATTTCATCGCAGAGTTTCAGAGCAGGTTTCCTCACGATGTTTTACCTTCACCGAAAAGCTAACGGTAAATATCAAATGGTATTCCGTACATAAATTCCGAAAAACTCATTGGTACGAGCCGGGATTCGAACCCACGACCGCCGTTTGGCAGCCGCATGCCTGCACCACTGGGCTACCGTAGCTATTACTAAGACTAAGTATTACCTAGGTTGGTAAAAACTGGTCGTACCAAAAATATAGTTGAGCGTAGAACTTGTTTATAGGAGTCCCAAATGGCCACTCTCTATTTCACTTCTTTAACCCATTTGCAGCCACTTGAACTTCAGTTCGTCACTGTTGCCACCCAGCTGCCACCGACTTCATACGAAGTCCAAAAACAACAGACTTAACTTGCGTCGTGTCACTTCCATTTTGGGAATTTGGCGAATGGGTTAACGACTCTATCTCCTCTTTTGTCCTTAAATGGAGTTTTTGATATTCAATATTCCATAAAAATAGGTTAAGTGGAAATGTGACATTGATATATTAATGATGTAATATAAAAAAGAGGTAGATAATAAATAAAATAAATTAAAAAAAAATATTTGCGGACAATCTTACACAAATCGACCTAGTCCCAAACTAAGCAAAGCTTGTACTATGGGTACTCGACGACGATAAACATACTTATATAGATAAATACATACTTAAATACATAGACAACATCCATGACTCAGGAACAAATATTCGTGCTCATCACACAAATAAATGCCCCTACCGGGATTCGAACCCAGGACCTCTTGCTTCGTAGGCAGGGTCACTACCAACTAGGCTAAAGCGACCGGTGGATATGTTGTCTATACGAAATTCCATGTTTAAAAATGGTCACCACCAAATCTGACAGCTAACGTTTCCATTGACGAGTCGATCGAAACTGAGGCAAGTTGAGTTGACTCAATTTTAGTGTGCCATTTGTGGCTTATCTTCGGATAAAAACGGGACCCTATTACTAAGACTTCGCTGTCCGTCCGTCCGTAACTCAAGAACCGTGATAGCTAGAGTTGAAATTTTCACAGATTATGTATTTCTGTTGCCGCTATAACAACAAATACTAAAAAAACCAGCCAAGTGCGAGTCGGACTGGGGCTCCCATACAACAGACATGATTTTTTTGCCGTTTTTATAGATAATGGTACGGAACCCTACGTGCGCGAGTCCGACTCGCACTTGGCCGGTTTTTATATTACATCATTGTTAATAATTAATAATATTAATAGTCCCTATACACCCCAGCGGGTGCTGTCTCTGTGCGCGTCCCATGACACGGGCAGGGACAGCATCCGCTCGGTGTACTCCTTGCATTCCATTAAATTGTCAAAAGGGCCTCTACGTGTTGGCTCAGTTGGTACTTTGTAGGTACATCATGTCCCGTGAGCGGGAAAGACATAAATAATATTAAACATTACCGAGTTACTTAAACTTAAGACACGTAGGTATAACTTGAGCTGTGAGCATAATGATTGTGCAAATATGATAAACCGAAGTAAAATATGCATTTTTTATCGTAAACAAGAGGTCAATGACTTTCAAGTCATTCCTTCGTGTTGTACCTATTTAACAGGTTTCAATAGATATTAGGCACCTATTCATGCCATTTTTTTGTAGGTAGGTAGGTATACATTTTGAACAGTGATTCGAGACTTTGAGAGTTTTAATCTCTACTAATATTATAAACGCGAAAGTGTGTCAGTATAGTCATTTGGTATAGGGATAGTTTGAGTCCCAGGGAAGGACATAGGATAGTTCCTATCCCAGAAACATCCTCTAAGGGGGTGAAATGGGGGAGCTACGATATAAACGAGTTCCACGCGGACAGAGTCGTGGGCAGAAGCAAGTGTTTATACTGAATGTATCCACATTCAGTATAAACACTCGCTCCTGCGCTACAGAAAATTTACTAAAAAGGATGCTATACCAAATGTCCTATAAATCCTATCCTACTAATATTATAAATGCGAAAGTTTTGATGTTTGCATGTTAAGATGTTTGTTATTCAATCAAGCTTAAACGGCTCAACCGATTTGGATGAAATTTTGCAAGAAAATAATTTATAGCCCGGGTTGAAATATAGGATAGTTTTTATCCCGGGTCTAGCTAGCTAGTAATACATATTCTGTAAAAAAAATACTGTCTTCATATTACGGTTCATCATCATCATTGCGGTTCATACAGTACAGCCCGCTGACCCCACGAACGGTCAGCGGAGGCTTAGTACAGGGTTCCGTTTGTTGACCCTTTGTGTACGGAACCCTGAAAAGAGACATATTTTAGCTCGGGAAAACACGATCGTGTAAATTAAAAGTGGGCCATGATGTCATTTGTGAAAAATGTATAATCAGGACGCACGATCGTTTTAGGGTTCCGTACCTCAAAAGGAAAAAACGGAAACCTTACAGGATCACTTTGTTGTCCGTATGTCAAGACCCTTTATCACGGGAGCGCGTGGAGGTATCGATCGAGTTGAAATTAAAACCATATATACTCATGTCTACAGTCCCTTGAAGCTGTGAAAAAAATCAAACTTCTAAGTTAACGTATAAAAAGATACGGCCGTCCATGCCGTAAAAAACGTATATTTCGACACTCAAGGGAATCAAAATTTATAGGGTACTTTCCGTTGAAATTTGGCAAGTAATCGTCTTACACTACAAGTGCAGGAAAAAATTTGAAAACTATACATTTGTAATTTTGTACGGAACCCTCGGTGGGCGAGTCCGACTCGCACTTGTCCCGGTTTTTTTTTTATGCTACGTCGGTGGCCGACACTTGTCTGCCATACGGCCCTGCCTGGCGGTAAGCAGACGTTGCCTATGGACGCTTTTGTAGAATCACAAGCGCGCTGCCTACCCTTTATTGATTTTACAAATGTTTTTTTTGACAAATATAGGTCCCACTCTCAACACCGTGCTCCCCGATGCCGTACAAGGCGAGTTCGTCTAATTTCGTCACTAGCAATATTGGACATAGCCGCAGAATATCACCATAACAATCAGTTCATTACTAGGGAACACAATGATTGCTTCTGGTAGGTGAAGTTTTTTAACAGTTACAATAGTGTGAAAAGGACACAGTTATCTGTGGCCATGAGAGATACCGAGCTTTATTTATTTACATAGTGACCCTGTCGACTTGCAAATCTTAACTGATAGTGAAGGGACAGGCAATTCTTATTAGCGATTGCTTGTAATCCAATTTTATACCGTGTCGGTGGTTAACATACGTACGGCTCGTCTGATGATAGGCGATCACCGTAGCCTACGGACGCCTGCAATTTCGTGTCATTTGCGCGTTGCCGACCCTTTGAACCTAAATTAATTCTAGTTTAATCTGCTGAGTCATTTTAGATGAAATTTGACAAGGACAAGGATATTACATTATTCCGCATATCATCCTCTAAAGAGGTGAAATGGAGAGTGGACATTTTAATGAAATTGTATAGGGCACACCTATATAATTTTCGCTTCGATGTAGTGAAGAAATTGATCCTATATTAAATTCGGTACGTACCTATAGCATTCATATATACAATATAGGAGTCATGTTTGAACGACTGATAAGATAAAAATCTTATCAGCGCACATGCCGACAAGATTTTATATCGGTTCCCGCCTAAAGACATCGTTATTTTTAATCTCAAATCCCAAGATTTTACAAGACTTGATGAAGACATTTCCCGTAAATGCGAGCCACGCAAAACGTCAAGAAATAGCAAAAATGTCAAGAAATAACAATGCCGATGGCATCTCCCGTTTTCCTAATGACCGAGCCCTGTCAATCTGTTTAATTGACAGCTGCTCCCAGCGGCTATTTCCGTCCAAACCACAGGAAAAAAACGAGCAACGCTCATCACGTGAAATCCAGACACCACAGCCGCCAAAATACAAATTTTAAACTATAAACTTCCCACCGAAACCAACCTGAAATCTCAACGTAACCGAGCGTCCGAAGTAACCTCAAATTTTACAAAATCAACATAGGACACGCGTAGCTATGTTGTTAAACAAACCCAACTCTAAAATAATCCGCACAGCATAATCAACAGTTATCGATCTGTTTAGCAAGGAAATACCGACGCATTGCGATCTGATAATACAAAACATGATCCACGAAACGTAATGTTACTACGGCCATTTTCAACTAAACGATACTGTGAACATTGATACCAGTGTGACATTCTGCCTCCTAAAAGCGAAACTCACCCTTTCCACGTCGAGGTCGGTTCCTGTACACAGTCTCTTGCCACCACTACCGTTGTAAGCCATCGTGCACCACAAAACAAAACACAAATCACACCGAAACGCGTTTCGTACGACGGAACTTAGTTACCCACAGTTTCGAACGGCGGTCGCGGACAGACTGATTGAACGAATGGAAATTCTGTTCTGACCGAATGTCTCGAATGAACTGCCGTCGGCAACGCGACGGCGCGATGGAAAACGAAAGGTTGCGGGTTGCCATATGGATTAATTTAATTTCATGTTGATGTTTTATTTTTACGCAGAACTTGTTGTGGTTCAGTTATTTTTACCAAAGATATAGAAAAATCTGTTGTATTCATTAACTTCTTTATTTACTGGTCATCGATGAACAATTTTATAAGAATCTATTTTGCATAGATTTTGTTTTCGAAACGAAACTGAAAAGGGGTCAATAAACTTCGGCCTAACTGTCAACATAGAGAAGAAAACAAGTCGTAATAAAGTAATAATGTAATCGGCAAAGAGAATATAACCACTACGTTCAGTAATAATAGTAATCGGCTGATAATTATTGAAAGTAAATACAAGATAATTAAATTAAGTTTTCATTTTCCCATAAGCTTCACTGAAATGCTGAAGGAATTGTAATGGAAGGCTGTCTAGAAGAAGACGAAATTAAAATAGAATATTATGACATACCAGAAACTGATCCTTTGTGTGAAAAATTAGAAGAAAACTCGATTGGATGCAGCGATGAAATTGTTTCGGCAAATACTAGTCAGTGCGAGGTTTGTAATTGTGTATTAAAAATGAACTGATAATGTTAATTTACCTGTGTTTTACATATAAAAAAATAAACAGATGGAACGCCTTTCCCATTTTCTGTTACGTTGTTGTACCTACATGTTCTTAGATCTGGGTATTGGACGATTGGACTGAACATTCAAGGATTTATTTTATTTTACTATAAATAACAAATTAGTTATAAAATCAGTTAACCTGTATTTTCCATGTTTTCAGGATCCTTTAAGCAACAACATCATATCACAGTTTGATGACACAGATCATCATATTTTATCACCTGATATAACCATTAGTGATAAAGAACAAGAATACTTTGAAGTTTATGTGAGTATACCATTTCAATATGCTTTACTTGTTACATTCAGAATTTATCAGTTACAAAAATTTTCTGTATTAAAAATAAACACAAGCAAAAGCACGGGATTAAATATAATATGAAGGACTATTCTGACGACCGAATAGCCTAGTGGTTAGAGAACCTGACTATGAAGCTTAAGGTCCCGGGTTCGATTCCCGGTCGGGGCAGATATTTGTATGATGAATATGAATGTTTGTTCTCGAGTCTTGGATGTTTAATATCTATTTAAGTATGTATTTATCTATATAAGTATGTTTATCCGTTGTCTAGTACCGTAGACTAGATCAATTGGTGTGAATTGTCCCACAATATTTATTTATTTATTTATTCTAAACTCTGGTGAAAGCTTCAAGTTAATAAATGTAACCCTAACAGGTAATTCCTAATGGAATTACTAGAAAACTCAAATTGAAATACTATGTTGTCAATCTTCACACACAATTGGTTTAAAAAAATTATTTTCTTTTAATTTCAGCTAAACACAGAACCAACAAATAAAATAAACTGGTACCGTGAAGTTGATGACGCCGGCAAATTAGTGTGTCAATTCTGTGACCGGACCTACTCAACGAACCAATCAATTCGCCACCATGTCAAAACGAAACATCCTACTGAAGCAAACACTTTGAAAAGCATCATCAAAAACAATAGGTGGAATCCTAAAATCAAATGCCATATTTGTAAGAAAAGATTCAAAGTTATCAACTCTTTAAAAGAGCACATCAAAGAGCATTACTCAGAAAACTTTGTTAAATCCTGTCAAGTATGCTTTGCTGCTTTTAACAATGAGCAAGAAATGACCGAACACATGTATCAGGAGCATCAGAAACTAACAAACATTAAAACATACTCATGCACCTTATGTGGCTATCAGACTCGAAAACTATCACATTTCAAACAACATAGAAACACTCACATACTAACAAAACAATTGAAATGTGATTCATGCGATTATGCAACAAACTATTTATCAAACTTGAATAACCATCAGCGAATTCATACTAATTATAAACCATATTCATGTATGTTTGGTAACTGTGGTTACCGAAGCAGAGCAAAGTCTGCACTAACAAGCCACCAGCTTAAACACAATCCGGAGGCAAATATGCTGTATTGTGACAAATGTACTTATAGAACTGTATATAAGAACACACTGATGAAGCATATTGATAGTCATAAGAGGAACAGGATAAAAATGCAGGTTTATTAATAACAGCATGCTTATGTAAAGAAAAAATCGCTTGAAAATAGCATATTCACTAGGCAGATCAGAGGTATTTTTATAGCACAGCAACTTTCTAACGCCATCTAGTGACATTGTTATTTTGATTCTATATTATCAAATAAATATGTAACAATAATGTATACAACCTTCGCCAAAAGTAATGAAATGAGCACCCCACGTTTTCCTTTGTAACTTATGGATAAAGTATTTTCAATTTCATAAATACACGAAGACGTAAAATATAATAAGTGTTTGAACATGTGCAAATCATTCCGGGGCAATCTGCCGAATCCTACACCAGAGATGACGATGCAACGGGGCCACGCCGTTTCGTCGCCAAAATAGTGTAATTATATGTGTTTTGTTTTGTTTAGTTTCGTTCCATGACGCATTGGTTTTTTTACTGTAATGTCGTGGTAACATGTTTTTAATAAATAAATAATTTTTAAATTGCTGTCACAGGCATGTCCTAGTGTGAGGACCACTGACTGTTCTACACAGAGCCTTTGTGTGAATACTGTACTTTAATATTTTAACTAGTTAATAAGGTATGTTTGGTAAATGAATAAAAATTGAATTGAATATTTTTTTCACGGAATTTCCCTTAACGCCAATAAATATGAGCAATTTTTAAAGTTAGTTTCACTTTTGTATGAAAAACGCATGGGTGCTCAACACTTTTGGCCAAGGCTGTAATTATAACCATTGTAACTGGCCACTTCAGAAAAAGTCATTCAGTTACTGGCCACCAATTTTGTATGGTGATGCTGTTATTATTATTAATATAATAGGATATATACTATTACAGATAGGGTACTCTGACAATGCTCTATATAACATTCGACATCTGATTATTTTAAGTTAATTGCAAAAAACCAAGATTTTTATTTCTCCATACTTACCTAAGTGGCCATTTAGAATTTCAATAAAATGCAATTTACCTTAATAATATTATTATGTTTCGCTTTGTTACGCCTGGAGGAGCTTATAGGTCTATGAAGGAGAAATTGATATGAAGGGAAACCTTGCGATATCATTAAAACGCAAACTCATGGACATGTGCATTCTTCCAATCCTTACCTACGGCGGAGCACGAACTTGGTCTTTGACAAAAGTTCAGAAATCTGCCCTCAAGGTTTACCAGAGAGCCATATAACGCAGTATTTTGGGCGTGAAATTAACGAATCGCATTAAAAATACAATACTGCGTTCCAAAACTCAGATAGCTGACGTAGCTCACACAGCCGCCAAACTTAAATGGGACTGGGCCGGGTACGTCTGTCGCATGCCAGAAGCGTTATGGGCTACAATTACCACCAAGTGGGTCCCACAGAACAGAACACGGCGTCGCGGTAGACCACGTAGGAGATGGCGAGACGAGCTTGACGACTTCGATCAAGACTGGTGGGCGGCTGCCCACTGCCCAGGACAGGATATATGGAAGAAAAGTAGGGAGGCCTTTGCCCAGCAGTGGGACACTTAAGGCTCTTAATAATAATAATTGTTACCATATTATCGTATTACATTACTTACATTGTTTCTGAAACTCTTTATGCAAACAATGTTTGCTAGTGATTACCATACATTAATTGAATTGGGTTCTATTATATATACTGATGACACCTTTGCTCAATGAATCAAGGCTGAATAAAAAATATTCAACAATTAAAAATTTGTTTTATTCACTACCTTAAATTGTACAAGTCTACTTACATATTTAACAACAAAAGATATCTTAATTCCGTACCTAAAGCTTGCAACATAAATGGCTTTGCCAAAATATTTTCACTGGGGAGTACAGAACAGTATTAATAGTTTATTTATAAATGGCGACTACAACTCCTCTCTAATCTGTAAGAAGAGGCATATTAGCTGTGGGGCACCTATTACTTATTAACCTTTTAACCGCCATCGTCTGGTAAATCAGACAAAGTGACAGTGTAAATGACACCTTGATGTATTATAATAGAGATGAAAATTAAAAGTTACTTATTTGACTTGGGTGGTTAAAAGTTTATTTATATTTCGCAGTAACTAGTCCATAAATCATAATTTGTGTTTTTTAAAGAGGCAGTTTGTATCTGGTGACCTCTATTTAAAAGATAATATCATTATATTGAATTAAAACTTTTCACACATTATAATATAATTATACCTAGTTACGCGGTTTAGTCCCGAAAAATTATGCGACAGACAATATCATTTTCCGGTTTATAAATAAAAAATTAGTATGTAGTCTTATTTATTATTTAATTGGTACTAAAACAATCATAGCTTAGTTATTTGATCATTGAGCTATGAAATAACTTAACAAGGAACCAAGCTCAACCGAAAATACCTAAAATCTTTAATTAACTTCAAAATTGTACAGATCCAACAATCAATTTAATGGGAGGCATAAATCTAACCAGATACTGGTCCATTCTGAATGTGTTCAAACGAATTGTGCATTAAATGTCCTGTCCTCCAGTTTCAAAGTCTGATGAGTATCAGGATTCAGTCAGATTGACAATAATTTGTAATACAGAACAGTTCAAGCAGTTTGCACTTCAGTATTAATCAGTACATAATAGCTAAATATGCTTATGTCTAGTATATGTGTTGTTACTCTCAGTGAGGTGTTGGCGTATGTCCGTCTACATAGAAGTTTCTAGTCGCTTTGGGGAGCTGTAACTCCAGGCCTTCCAGGTCCTTGGTTAGGGTTATTTGACAACCTGGAAATTTGAAGTGGTAATTTAAATAAAAAACATAAACCTCCTCTCCTTCGGTAGTCGGGTACAAAACAATATAAAACTATAGATAGAGGTCTCACAATAAATTCCAAATAATATTTGTGTCATTCTCAAGCAAAAGGTCTTGTGGCGGTGTCAGTGTCAATAAGGCATTAATGGCATTATATCCGTAATGATAATGAAGCAATTAGAAATAGGCTTTATTGATATTGGTAAGAAAGGTCCCTCCTTTTACCTGAGAGTTACACATTTATAATATTTTTCATAAAAGAACAAATGGATAATAACTGTCATTCGCACACTCAATAAGAAAGATACTTAGTAAAATAGTTGCTGCAAGTCACTGCTTTTTTTATTCTCATTATATACTGAATATTACTATTAATACTAATTCCAATATACAGAATACTCTTTTATCACCAGGCTCACCTAATCTTGAATTCTCTTTCAAAAATGGTGCCATGTCCAGTAGATCATCCTCCTTCTCTTCAGACGGAGGCAACTGGTCTACATAGTTGTCATGGACATACACATGACAGGTTGTACACGCTAGTGATGCTTCGCAAGCTCCTGAATATTACAAACAATTGAGTTTGCTAATGCCACGGAACCAATCGAGAAATAAAAGATGTTTCAAATGCATAGCAAGTATGGCAGAATGTGCTAACAATTTTAACCTTGGCTATACAGAGTGTTTTTTTTAAATGGGACAGTATGAAGATTAGTTTTCATTAAATTTGACCAACTTCTGCTGTTCAGATTTTTTTCTTTCCATACAATGAAATAATCCTTACATGAAACAAAGTCGACCCGCGTCAAAAAAAAAAATGACCAACTTTATCATTTTTTAAGAACAACTCACGCTTGACCAAAAATTTTAATGAGCCAAATTTGTTTACATAAAAAAACACCTAATGTCTCCTTGGACACTTTTCCTCTATCTCCTTTAGATTCGGATTTCCCCATACTGTCCCATTTAAAAAAAAACACTCTGTATATTATATTATTTACTTCGATAATTTGTTAGTGATGTTTGTCAATTAAGTGTCTATGTCAGATGGCAACTTGTAGAAAAATTGTTATATTAATATATAAAATAAAAAACTGTATGCATTATTACCTTCCATTTCAATTCCATATCTGTGTGCCAAATACAAGACATTGTCGCCAACCTTGCCCCTAACTGGATGTTTTTTGCCATCCTTAGTCACATATACAATATTTACACTAGAAAAATAAATAGTACATATTTTTAGCAAATCTTTCAGTAAACTTATATTTTTTAGGACAATAAATGGTGTAACTGAAAGGAAAGAGTGCTAGTTTTGGTTGAATCAGACCTCCTGGTTGCTCCTATATAATATTGTATCAATACTTACACTTCGTCCTCTGACTTAGGATCCTGCCATTCATATTCACCGTGTTTTAAAGCTGTAAAAGAGGAATTATATTAAGGGTATACGTAATTAATTACTTAATTAATAGGAAAAATTATAGCCAACCTGGAGTTACATGAAACCGCCTAACAGCGGCGGAACGGGTGACTCTCAACGCTCTTAAATTTGGCGCAAGTAAACAGCGCTTAAAAACTGCTGGAAACATGTTGTAATTACTGCTTCATGTCATTTAAAAACAACAAGTAAACAAATGGAGAGGTTATAAAATTATCACACAAACTTCGTCATTTTGCAGGGAGTGACATGACCAATGACAATGACATTTAAGAGGCGTTTATTACTTCGCTTTCACGCGTTTATTTTAAGGAGAAGAATTGAATTGGAAGCTAGGGAAAGAATTCTATTAATTTAATTGTTTTAAATGTACTGATGGTGTCAATCAAACGTCTTTCTTTTTCTCCAGGATGATATTATAGGGTTATAACAGGTGAGTAAAGCTGTAACAATAGGAAAAATTTCGTTTTAATTCTGTTTACGCTCATCACGCTTTTGATCATGGACCTATAATTACTCAGGACAAGCTATATGGTTTACGTGTTGCTACAATGCGGGGCGGAAATGCTCCTATGCAGCTAGATTAAGATGTGCACGGTTAGCACAAGACGGCCACGATATATTCTCGAGTGCTCGCGCGCTGTTTTGTGATAACCGTGCAGGGCGGCTATGACAAGACGGCGCGCGAGCTCTCTCGATTTTTCTCGCACTATCCGTCTCTCTATTATTAGAAGACTTGGTAAGAGAGGTATAAAGCGAAAAAAATCGAGATCTGCATGCTACTATCTCGCTCGGACGTGGTATTATTATTACCTCAGCTTGTTCTGAGTATTATATGCTTTTGATTAAGAAAATATTTTCTTATTTGAAAAACGCCTTTGTTTGACAGTTATGTGTTACCATACGCTTACTTTTTCCAATGATAAAGGGAAAATACTGGGTGTCCCAATAAACAAATATAGAAATTCTGAACCACATAAAGCATGCAACAGACTGGCGCGGCATGTGGTGGCGGTCAATAGTAAACTTGTCATATTGTCAAATTTACTATTGACCACCACTGCAGGCCGCGCCAGTGTGATGCAATTTTTAACTGTCGAGCAGTCTTGTGGTTTTGTAATTATGTTATTTTTATGCCACGTCAGTGGCAAACAAGCGTACGGCATGTTTGATGGAAAGCAGTTACCGTTACCTATGGATGCCTGCAACTCTAGCAGGGGACTCGCATGCGCGTTTCTGATCTTGTAATTTGGCCATGGCTGTGCAACTAAAAAATGTATTCAAAGGAATTGTTTGAAAATACTGAACAACCTTTGACATCTCTATTTTAACTTTTATCTTACTAAGACACAACACTCGCAAAATAAAACAATAACGTTCAAAACTTAACTCTTCAAAATCTTGATGTTTTCCCATCGCGATTTTCCTATGTGAAAGTGTTCAAATGTTGCAATTGTCTGGCTATTGAAAGACGAGCCTGGAAAAGAGCAGCAGCTTTACAAAACAGCGTTTTGCAACACCGTGTATAACGCGACAAAATATTAACCATACTTGAACAAGTATTATTTTTCTTCAATTCACGCAATGCAACTGACCAAGCATAAGGAAGTCAAGGTATATGAAACCAAGTGGTTCGTGTAATATTACACTCGGCGCTGGCTAGCCAGTTCCTTTGCTTGATCTTGGCTTGACACGCTGCCGCGTGTCTAGATAAAACTCTTTTACCTAATTACCTTCTTATACTTTCAATATAGGTATTTAAGAAAAATTATCAAAATCACTCCAAAATTTCAATTTTGACGAGAAATTAATAGAACTTTTTTTGTGACTATTATTAGTGACTATTAATGTGAATTGTGACTATTATTAGTTGTATGACACTCTTTAATTCCATTAAAAAGTAAAAATCGTCCAATTTATTGTGGAACAGTCTTAGTTAGCGTTGCGATCCCTAGTTACCACTTAACAAATAAATTATCATAATGAGGACATCATACTAATTCAAGTCGCTTCACAAATTCACATATTTGACAATAATAGTACTCTTGCCATATAAAATTGTCAGTAGGTAAAGGTAAACCCTCGCAAGAATTTGCCTCGTAGATATCCGATTTGTATACAAAATAGCAAATCGGTGAAATCAAATTAATCTTGAAATACGGACTTTCCAGGAGTACGATCTATACCTAGAGCCTAATAGGTAAATCTTTACATAACAAAGTATGAAAGGACATTCAGCTACCGTATCATTGGCAGCCCCTAAACTTTATTCATGATATAGACTTTGTTATTCGTATAACATTAGAGATTGCTGACACTTCCTACTAGCTATAAAGCTTGCGGAGAAGAAAATAACTTTTTTTTATTTTCCAGTTTACCCCCCAAAAGTGGCCCCCTTGTTCAGAATTCATTTATTTACTTTACGCGTACCTCTTTGGGTCACCAATTTACATATGTGTACCAAATTCAACTCAGTCGGTCCAGTAGTTTCGGAGCAAATCGGATATGACAGACGGACAGACAGACGCACGAGTGATCCTATAAGGGTTCCGTTTTTTCCTTTTGAGGTACGGTACCCTAAAAATGCCCTGATGCTTATTAGAATTTGTATGGAAAAATGCAATTTCAATTAATTAAAATGTACGCAAAATGCATCGACGTAGTATTTTTCATGATTTGAAGTTTTTTTGTCACGCGATAGGTGATAGGATAGAGCGTGCTGCCAAGAACCCGCTGGTTAGGTTCTCTGTTAGAAGACAGTTTCCGCTAAATGGCATGCCAATAATTATAGGGTACGCGTGAAACACATGCAAGTAAATGTCATAATCGTAAGGGAAAATTTTAAAGGAAAAATTATCACTTCAACTGGCAACACTAATAACGAAATGTCATACATTCTTGAAAACGTCAATAAAATAATCGCAAAAAGGCCATTTTGGCCAGTTTTCGTAATGATTTATTTTATTATAAAGTTATTGATTTTTAGCACTAAGTCGCGCAGCTGCCCATGGAACATATTTCATAATTAGTTTGCTATGTGTTATAATATTATCTTTTATGGGATATCGGAATAAGTTAAGTTTGTTTTCGTAGAACGAAGAATGTTGGAATAAGATAAGTAAGTTCTTATTAGAATGACGTGGTGGCAGCAAGTTTTTCTTTCACGATTAATTTATCTAACAACTGCATCTTTTTAGTTTCTCTTGTTTAACATGTAACTACGATTGAATTAACTGTAGTTTTTTCGGCTCCTTGTTATTTTCGCTTATCTAAATGTGATTGTTTTACTGTATTCATGAACAGATTATTGTTATTACTTTCGTGTGGTTCTGTGACCTCCTGTTTTAATTGAGTTTCCTTAAATTAAAATAATTATACCTACATTTATTTAATTAACAACAAGTCATGTATTTAAAAGATGTTATAAATCATTTATTGTATACATTATTATTTATAAACAAACAAACTATAAAGAAAGAAAACAACATACATACCCAACTATAAAAAGAATACACCATCCAAAAGGTCCACCTGCGGCATGGTCCCCGGCAGTATTATATTATAGAGTAGGTATTATTTTTTATTTTATTTAACTTACATCAGTATTATACTGATTATTATATTAGTCCATTTACTTATCGGGACGTCGAATTGGGGAGAAGGTTCGTGACACCCGCGTAGGGTCGTACCTGGTGCAAAGGTTGTCCGTCGCCATTCAACGTGGAAACGCGGTGAGTGTGATGGGTACCTTTGTGCCAGGGACGACTCGAGGGGGCTTGTATGTCTAGTTTAAGTTAGTAAATTTTTTTTTTTTTTTTTTTTTATTGTAATAGATTGACATGTAATATTACTTCTTAATTAAATATATCATCGTCATTTACTTATAAAACATTTACTTATTAGTTGTATCAGAAGTTATAAATGGAGGATAACTATTAGTTAAATAAAATTTTAAATCTACGAACTTTATAGCCAGTTGCATAGTGATAACCTGAACTGAAACTTGTACGGTTATTGTTGTTTTTTAGGGTTTATAGTTTCGTCATGTCCATCTGTCCGTATGTCACATGCATTTTACTCGAAAACTATAAGGTGTACTTGAATAAAATTTTGAGGATAGGTGTCTTTTGTTAGCCAGTTCAGAAATGAAATGACAAAAAACAATTTTTTTAGGGATGCACTTCATACAAAAACTGCCAATAAAAAAAAATGTTTGTAAGTCCATGTGTGGCACATCAATTGATAAGCCTTTCAAAATAAATATAAGGTTTCTCAGGAATTTTTTTGAATAACTGAGGAGAGAATCGCCCCAAATGTCACAAAATTGTGTCCCTCCCCCTCTAATATTCGAAAGGTGTATATTAAAAAAAACATGGACATAGGGCTTATTAAATTCTTTCACCGAAAATTGTTTTGAACAAGATCGGTTCAAAGGTTTTAAACACGTGTTAAGGCTACTAAAACCTGGAGCAGCTTCTGCCATTATAAACTTCGTAGTACATTGAATATGCCAAAAAAACGAAACACTCCTTGTAACCCTTTTACTGCATTGCCACCTGTCACATATATAATAATTTTATTTGAATGGCAATGCATTCAATGTTTTCCAAGGGACCAAAGGTAAACTTTGAGTGAAGTTTATTTCGATAATGCATACCATGGCACTTAAATGAAAATTAAATGTTTTGAAGAGAATTGTTACCGGTGCATTAGATTGCCCAGATTTATTGCAAAAAATAAATTTCCACGTACCCTCTAGAATTCCTAGAGCATGTTATATTAAACTGTTCAGCTTAGCTACTCATCCTACTAACCTCAAGCTACACTGTCCCCTGTCACGGATGTTTACGGCTTATAACATCAAAATTGTATTGATCTCAACTCATCAACTATCCCATTCATAAAAGCCACGATTGTTGACAAGACTTAATATTTATTAGTTAAGAGTAAACAAATTGTAATCTGTTTTTAGTTAAATTTCACTGTTAATTTGCGCATATAAGAGAAAATTATTGGTGAATGTCCTAATAAATAAATTCTGCAAGTAGGCCTCTAGCTTTTACAAGTCGTACAATTGAAAAGATATGTTTTAATCATGTAATGTGGCATTATGTGACATGACAACAGTAGGTAGTAATGAGCAAAAACTATTACAGTAGCACACATAACACCCGGAGATGTATAGTGTCTCCAGAGACCCTAGCATGATAGGTTTTAGCGTCACATTATACGGCGAAAATACTTATACTGTTACGTCACGTAAAACATAACGATAAAACGTATTGTGTTAGCTGGCAGGATCCTGTAATACAGAGATGTATAGAGTCTCCATTGTCAAGACCAATAGAAATAAAAATAAGTATAGAGATATGCATAGAGTCCGTAATATCAAACTAATATAGGTCACCTTAGTTAGATGATACATTAGTACCAAGTGCAACTTTATTTCATGGAATAATATAGTTTCGTTAAGTGGGTTTTAGCCAGAGTAAGGCTTCGTTACTGGTACTTTCACTGTCTAACTAAACAAGTGCTAAGCTAGTGTAAACAGCACCTTCATTAGATTCCAGTGCATGATTTGTTTAATGTATATTGATGCCAGAATGTCAATATTGGAATTATTATTTTATCATAATGTAACAACAATATTTTCTCTGTAATTGTGTAAATAAATACTTTACCAGTGACAAGTCAATTTATAGAAACTGCCAATTCCATACTGAGCTGAAACTGCATTAAGCTATACGCAAGGTCTCCTATCTCATATGTTTTGTTTGGCGCTGCGCTCGGACCTCTATAAAACAGCGCTATCTAGTGTGACTCTTATTTCTACAACATGGCTTTGTATGAATTTTTTCAGGGTTATTCTAAGTTTCATTTTGTCATATTTTCAACTTTACTTTTCAGATATTTTTTGCATAATAAATTATGTCAATAAAGCAAGAAAAGATTGAATATGATGATGTTAAACCAGACTTGGCAGACCTTAAAATTAAAATTAAGATTGAAAAAGAGGAGAGAAAAGATCCAACCTCTTATCTTCCTGAAGAGCCCATGACCTATGAGTTAAAAAAGAAGAAAAAGAAAAAAAAGAAACATAGACAAGAGGATCCGTTTAAAGACATAGAAGAGAAAACGCCAGTTGAAGTGATAAAAGATTTTGATTCTATGGTTGAATTTGCACCATGTCTAGATCCTGAGGTCAATATAAAAGTTGAAAACATTGAAGTTGAATTGGATTTTAATGATGTAAGTAGTCTCTCAAATGTATATATTTGCCGTGACTTCACGTGACAAGTGTGTAGGCAGCAGTGGCGGGGCGTGAAAATTTCCAATGGGCAACCTGGAATAAAAAAAGTTGTGACAGAGTTACAGTGGGATATAACTATAGGCTTGCCTAAAAATACATTTTAGGCAAACCGGTGGGAATCGGCTTGTATAGGCGCTCCGCCACTTACCTATAGGCAGTAGCGAAGCCAAGAATGAAACAAGATAATTTTCTTTTCGACATTTACTTACAATTACAATACGCGCCACATAAGTTTGCGTCTCTGAAGTTAGTCAGGAGTGAAATTCTGTAATTTTAAAGATATTAAACGTAACGACGTCGTAAGACATCAACCCACCTCTCACCTCACCTCTCACCTCACCGCTCACCCCTAATGTGACAGCCAAGAACGCTACATCACATGTCTTTAATTTGACAAAATATGGGCTTTATGCTTGCCTTTATCTTTGACTTCCTCGCCTCGCGCACACCCGTCGAACCCCTCTGACACCTCTGCGACGCTATTAGTAACATCGCAGATGCAAACTTATGTGGCGCCTAAGGTACCTCTTTTTAGGGTACCGTACCTCAAAAGGAAAAAACGGAACCCTTATAGGATCACTTTGTTGTCCGTCTGTCTGTCTGTCTGGCAAGATGCTTTATCTCGGGAACGCGAGGAGTTATCTATCAAGTTGAAATTAAAACCATATACTCCGGTCTACATTCCCTTGAAGCTGTGAAACAATCAAACTTATATATAAGTTAACGTAAAAAACCGTTAATGTCTCAAAAAATGTATATTCGACACTCTAGGGCAATGATGTAATATAAAAAACCGGCCAAGTGCGAGTCGGACTCGCGCACGAAGGGTTCCGAACCATTCTCTATAAAAACGAGCAAAAAAATCACGTTTGTTGTATGGGAGCCCCCTTAAATATTTATTTTATTCTGTTTTTTTAGTATTTGATGTTATAGCGGCAACAGAAATACATCATCTGTGAAATTTTCAACGGTCTAACAATCACGGTTCATGAGATACAGCCACAGACAGACAGACGGACGGACAGGGAAGTCTTAGTAATAGGGTCCCGTTTTAAAAAGAGGTAGATATGTTGTCTATCTATACGAAATACCGTGTTTAAAAATGGCCACCAAATCTGACATCTAACGTTTCCATTGATGTCTCGAAACTAAGTCAAGTTGGTGCAATTGACTCAATTTTAGTCTGCCTGCCACCTTTGGAGCGCTTATAGCCTACTTTTTTATATTACATCATTGCTCAAGGGAATCAAAATTTATGGGGTACTTTCCGTTGACCTAGAACTATGAAATTTGGCAAGTAACATAGTCTTATACTACAAGTACAGGGAAAAATCTGAAAACTATACGTTTGTAATTTTGTACGAATTTATACGATAATGCTGAATATACTATAAACAATAATTGAGACTTTTTTAGCCTTAGCTTTAGGGTTGCGGCTTCAAAATCAAATACAAAAGGCATACAATACTGAATACAATGTTCTAGTTGGTTCGTCTAGTCCAGGCTCATTATCGCATCGCGACAGTCAGTGTATGCCTAGCGAGTCTTTTTGATCCTTGTTTCTAAAAATTATAACCAGCCTGTATCTATTTTAAATGCTATTACTTTCCTTTCAGTTTGCGGAAAATGGTGGTCTAATGGTCGAAGGACCTCACAGCGAGGATAGTCAAGAACCAGAAGTGAAAATTGAACCGCAAAATCATGAAGCTGTCATTCTCACGTTCGAAAGTATCATCAATGAGAAGAACGATAAGACGGTCTTAGGTTACAGTCAGGAGACCGGCATCGAAGCTGCACCCAACCATGTTTGCAAGATATGCCATCTAATATTCCAGACTCAAAGAACTTTACGTATGCACCAGAAAAGAAAGCATCAAGTATTCAGGAAGGCTTTTAAACACATATGTGACTACTGTGGCATGTCATACGAGATGAAGAATAGCTTGGCTGCTCATATTAAAAGGAAGCATGGTCCTAACTCATCTCCAGACGATAAAGAGGAGCGGACTTGCGAAATTTGTGCACTAGTGTTCAAAGGAATGACAAGGTTAAGGATGCACATGAGGAGAAAACATGATCTCTTTGAAGAGTCTTTCCAACATGAGTGCCAGGATTGTGGGTTAACCTATGACAAATATAGAAGCCTGATTGTTCATATACAAAGAAAACACTCAAAGGTTGCCAAACCAGTACAAACGCAATGGTTCAACTGCCCATTTTGCCCTAAAATCTTCACCAAACGAGAAACGTACGCAAGACACGTGCAAAGAAAGCATAGAATCAACGAAGATGGTACGGAACAAGGTAATATAACTCCCGAAATTCTAGAAGGTTGCATTAACAAGGAAACTGGTGAGATATCTTGTAACGAATGCCCGCAGGTATTCTCGTCTTTAAATTTCTTAAAACTGCACATGAGGCGGAAACATAATGCGTTGAAGGAGGACTTTAGATTGAAGTGTATGATTTGTAATTTGTCTTATGACAAGATTGAGAGTCTTAAACGGCATGTGAAAAGGAAACACGATAGCGGTACTCATTGTGAAGTATGTAATAAGCAGTTTGATACGAGAGAACAGTATTTAAGTCATTCCCATGTAAAGGTCATAAAGGAATGCCCAATTTGTGGCTTAATCTTCTCTTCACAAGGTAGCTTAGGGAAGCATATGAGGTGCACACATAAAATCGACACACCAAAAACTGTGTTTTGTAATATTTGTAATGAAGGTTTCCATGAAAAGCGGCAGTTGAAACCGCATTTCTTAAAAGTGCATTTAAAGGTGTCATACACTTGTAGGTTTTGCATGAAGGTATTCAAAGCGAAGGAAAGTTATAGACGTCACATTTTGTTCAAACATCAAGTGCCAAGTTATCGTAAAAGTGAGCTGCAGAGGTGTGAACAATGTACAGAGACTTTCCCAGACGAATTTGAACTCAGTCGTCATGTCCACACGGTCCATTCTAAAAAAGTTGATTCAGAATACAGTTTAATTGAAATCAAAAAGGAAGAAGATGTAAAAGACTTGTTTCAATGCACAAAGTGCCCAGAAAAATATCCAATATGGGATCAGCTTAGGCTACATTATGAACAAAACCATCATACGGTCCAGGACACGCAGTGTCAAATATGCGGCCAAATCCTGCCTACAACTGAACTTGCCAAACATATAAAGCAGGAACACACAGTTGACACGGTCCTCCAGTGTAAACATTGCGAATTTAAAACCACCATCAAAGCTAGTATGACACAGCATATGCTCAGACATAAAAACGCTACTACTATACATTGTGAATATCCTGGTTGTAAATTCAAGTCGTTTTACGAAGATGCAATGGTTAAGCATAAGAAAAAACATGTAGATCAGGGTGTGAAGTTACAATGTACTAGGTGTCCCTTTCAAACTATGAATAAGTACATATTGAGGTACCATGAAGAAGCACATGTTACTGGGAAAAAAAGATACAATTGTGACCAATGTGACTATGCTACTATACTACCTGCTAACTTGGTGCAACATAAATATAAGCATTCTACAGAAAAGAGGTTCCGATGCGAATATTGTCCGTTCGCTACTAAATATAATACATCGTTACGTTTTCATGTTAAGAAAAAACACTGTGATCTCCCGTCTTTAATTTGAAGGTTTATGTTGTTATATTATTAAAATATTTGGTGTTATTTAGTCGTTTCTATTACCCATTCCCATGGTATCTTAACGAATATTCATTAGTCGCCAACGACACATATATATCAGCACCGCACCGCACCGCAGGTTCAACGCCAACGAC
The DNA here is from genome assembly GCA_932294315.1 of Epinotia nisella. Lineage (NCBI taxonomy): Eukaryota > Metazoa > Arthropoda > Insecta > Lepidoptera > Tortricidae > Epinotia > Epinotia nisella. The sequence goes on along the minus strand of OW028696.1, from coordinate 7,711,106 downwards.
TGATATAAATATGCGTCAAGGAGCCCAGCGCGATAGCAATCAATCTTATTGCATTGACATAAGGTTTAACTCCACACTAAAAATTAGTGAATAGACTGAATAGTACCTAGAGTCGGGCCAGGGAAAGATGAACCCTATTTTATATGACAACAATAATATCATTGTCAAATGTGTCAAACTTCTTGTTGTGTTAACAAAAGTCTTGATATGTTAACTAATAAAGTAACTATTCCATTATAAACTGGACTGTTTTGCTTTTTAAGAGAATGAAAGAGTGGCTAACTGCTAATTTTGTTCACATTGAAGAATATCATAAAAAGTTCAATTATTATGTCTCGTCAAAGTTGAAATTTTGAAGTGGTTTTGATTATTCTTCTTAAATATAAAGTAGAATGAAGTTAAAGAGTTTTATTTCATATAACTTTACTTCCTTCTGCTTGATCAGTTGCATTGTGTGAATTGAACTGAAGAAAAATAATAATTGTTCAAGTATCATTATTATTTTATCGCGTTATACACAGTGTTGCAATACACTGTTTTTTTTTAAATTTACCGCTCATTTCGAGGCTCATCTTTCCCTGGCCAGACTCTTTTTTCTTTGTCGTGGGTCGTGCTTGGGGCAAAGAGAATATAACCAGATAACCACTACGTTTAAGAGACGTGGACGGAACTAATGTGTACTCTGTCATAGGGCAATACGTGTTATTTTGTGGTGGCAACCAAGGATAGGACAAACGCCCGTCATTTTGAAAACTTAACGCTGTTCTGTACAGTAGAGACTTCCTAATGATATATTTTTTTTAGAAGTTTACACAAAATATTATAATTTAATGTACTTCAACACATTTATCAATAAATTACCTATTCTTCTATCATCGCATTAGACACTACTTGATTTCAATGACTTTGTTTACTACTGGCCATTTAGATAAAATAGGTAATATTCTAATCATCTTTGTCAAGATTATGTTACCGTAAACGAAATGCAGAAGAAAATAAACGCCGAGCCACAAGCATATTGGAAAAACAATATACCAATGTTAACAATTAGACATGCCCCAATGACGTCAGTAGACTGTGAACGCACTTTTTCGACTCATAAATGGGTCCTAAACTCACGTCGATATAGGCTCACAAGTGAAAATTTGGAAAAAATTAATGACCATAATTTTTTCCAAATTTTCACGTGAGTTTTTACTTTTCCATTGGCGTAAGTGATTTATCGCCTTAATTATCGTCATTTGAATAATTTGTCACTGGAAACTAGTGACCGACCGAAACATATTATTTTGCCGAAACCGAAACCGAAACCGAAGGTTCGGTTTCATTGTAGTTTCGGCCGAAACCGAACCTTTTATAAATAAAGTCGAAAAAATGTTAGTGAGCCCGTTTTTTTCTAAAATTAATATCTCGCCCACCTATAATTACAGTTTTCTACTTTCAAAGATTTATCACAATGAAATTTCAGCACAGTTACAGAGGTTCTGTTTAAAAATTTAACTACCCTATAAAGTGAAAAAAATACATTATTTGTAACACAAAGTTAGCGATTTTTTAATAGTGGTATAACATAAAACAAATTTATTATTAATGTATGATGCTCGTATATTATGTTTATTTATTTTCAGTTACTTACATTTTAATTATACTCACAAATATCACAATCAGTTAGCCTAGAATGGCTAATTCAAATATAATTAGATAATCAAAATAATCAAATTGATCACCTTTGGTAATCATTTTATGGTAAACATTTAGCCGAGCGCGACCCGAAGGTACGATGTTGTACCTGCGGCTTTAAGACAAGAGAAAAACAAAAATACATTTAAAAGAGCCCTGTTGAAACACTATCTCGACAGTATTTAAATACTTAAATATCTTATATCTAGTTACCTATCCACTTTATACAACATCATTTAAAGCTGTTCTTACTTCTTAAGACTTAACTAATTATATAGACTGATTAGAACTTTACCACTTTATATAGACTCATTATCATTTAAGACTATCTCAAATTATATAGACTCATGGATCCCACAGTCAAACTGTGCAAACAGTTTTGTGGGACGTTGTATTTAGTTTTAAGTCATTGTAAAGTGCTTTACTGAAATAAATAAATAAAAATAAAAATAAGTTTCGGCGCGGCCGAAGGGTTCGGCCGTTTTTGGCCGAAACCGAAACTCGGGCCGAAACTTGATTTTTTGGCCGAAACTGGCCGAAACCGAAACCGAAATTTCGGTCGGACACTACTGGAAACATAAATTATGGTACTTAAAATAAATTTATAAAACATTACTTTTGTCCTTTGTTTTGTATTGTCACGAATAAACTATTCTTATTCTTATTTAGTACCTAATTTTTTTTATTAATATAAGGAAGTCTCTACTGTACAGAACAGGGTTAAGTTTTCAAAATGACGGGCGTTTGTCCTATCCTTGGTGGCAACATAGCGGACTAACATGGCAACAATTAAAATACGACTCAGTGACTCACTCAGCGTCAAACGGAACGTGTCCGTAAATAATTTGTCAGATTGAGATTAGTGAATTCGCGTGATAATTTTCTAACAAAAGAAAAGGAAAAATAATGAAGAGATGATAACAACTTACTATATAGGCTTAAATATCTGTTAAAAATTGTGTGTGTTTATTTTTACGGAAGCACCAACATAACACTATAAATAACTGTGAGGGCATTGCCAATGAGCAATAATGTTATCAAACAAAAATATATTCTAGACTAGGATAGAAGGCTTGAATTCGCCTGTTGATTCCGCGATGATTATATCGCTGATTTATGAAAATTAAGTTGCGGACGTGTTGTTATTTTAGTGTCTGTTCATTGCAAATCCTACAAACATGGATTTGCTAAGTCTTCCTGTTGTTATGATCGAGAATATACTCTCATATTTGTCTTATGATGAAATCGCGAAAAATAGAGTGGTAAGTGGCTTTCAATTATTTAAATATTCTAGTGATTACTACTATTTCGTTAGGATTTGTTAAAGCAAAAGTTAATTTTGTTTCGTTTTTGTTGATTATAATTTTTATCTTAACTGTTTCATACTATTTATTTACTTCATATTTTAATACATATGAAATGGTAGAATAGTATCCTACATACAAATCTGCCTAGTTGGTTTCTAAGTTCGTAATGTACAAATACTAATTCAGGTATTTGAAGATTATTTAGATTCCTACTAGTGAACCAGCGGGATAAAATATAGCTTATAGGCATCCAGAAATTCCATTCTATTCATTTGTGAAGTAACAGAATTTTTTAAACCAGATAAGTGTTTCCAGATACAATCTTACAACGCTACAGTTACAGACTTTTCCTCTTTTGTCATCCTGCTAGCATTTACCCAGATGTAGTAGACTTTTCTTTTTATAATAATAATAGCAATTTATTTCAGATTCTGCATCCATAGGTTTAGGTTAACACATTTAAATATTAAAACATTATCAATAAAAAGTAAAAATAAGTCAATTTTGAATTGTACAAAAATAATCTTAACTAAAAGATTTAACTTTTTAAAAAATAAAATACTAAAATAAATAAAAAGTAAAATTCAACTGGGCCATCATGGGGACTGATGTCCATTCCTTCTCCTCCTCATCCATGAGAGGAGGCAGAGACCTCAGTGTGGGACATGTATATCCTCTTGGATCCACGCATCCTTTATAAAGAACGAAATGGACACTCAGTTAAGTCCTGACACTACGCAAATAAAGTATTCCGAAAAAGCCGAGTGTGTATGAAGTACATAATATTTACCGTTTAAAAATGTGGCCATACTGCCGAAAAACGGTACCAATACTTTTAGACCTTAAATCAAGCAGCGGAAGGTTCAGGACTCAGGGGCAAAGTACTTAATAAAGGACTCTCGGTATTTATGACATTTTTTTAAAAAAATTGTCAGGATCCAGGAGGAGGCTGATGGTGATGAGAGTGATGATTATCTTTCAACATCATACATTTTGTTCTATTTCTAGGTGTGCAGGGCCTTCAATGATCTGTCAATGCGGATGCTGAATCGAGGGTTCCTGGTGATAGAGAGACGTCATGCCCTTGCCCTCAAGAGTGTGAAGGCACAGCTGCCTAGACGGGAGTCAGAACGCAGGTAAATAACCAGGTACCCTCACTTGGCCTGCAAACTTCTGTTCCAATGTTTCATAAGACAATGAGAAGATTCCGGAAACAGTTAAAATTTCAGATTTCACAAATATATTTTGGAACAGCCTGTGAGCATATGGATTCAGATTCAGGTCTATCGTCATTCACTACCATACAACATTTTGGTTTATGAAATTTGGGTCATATTTAGAAAATGGAGCTGATTCTCTCGTTTTAAAACTTTTTGAAGTAAAAGAAAAGCAACTTAGTATATTATGTAAAAGGTTTAATCTCCATTGAAATAGAATTGTACATTCTGTTGCACATTAGGCAGTGTGAGGAAAAATTTGTCTCTTGCTTTGATCAAGTTAAATTATTTGCCCCGAGCCCAAAAACTGTTCTAAGAGATAGCTTTGGAGCAACCAGAATACTACTTGCTCTGTAATTATGTGTTTTGTGTTCCTCATGGTCAGTAAGTTCCCTCGATTTCTCCAGGATCCCATTGTCAGATCCTGACCTGATGAGTGATGACCATGGGACCACCTGAAAAGGATACACTTTCAAACAAAAATTAATTTCCTAAATAGGTCCAGGCGTTTTCGAGTAATCGGGGAACATACATAAACATTCTCCGACGAATTGAGACTCCTCCTTTTTGAAGTCGGTTAAAAATGACTTCATACAAATGTAAACATATGACAGTGCAAAACTTAGGCGCGTAATACGATCTCGCATTTGTATAAACATATTATTATGCACTGGCTGCATATGATTATATATTACCTACGTATTTATTAGCTTGCACAAACAATGATATCTATCTCACGTTTATGAGGTCATTTATATGTGCAAGTCACGTTCAGGTCTTTGTTTTACGTTTTAAAGCTTTATATTTATAATTTAGAAACTTATTCTTATTGTTAAGCAGGTACAGTAAGGGAAATGTATTCACGTACCACCGTAGAACCCTATCGCAATAAGATGACATATCACTCGAGTTTGAGTGACGGCGGTCTGTCAATTGCGACAGGGTTCTACGGAGGTACGTGAATGTACATTTCCCTTACTGTACCTATATCTTTTTGTAAAAATACCAACATAGAGCTGCTGAGCGACTATCGCTAAACGCCAACTTCGTTCGATGGTGTAACATTATCTCTATCATCATCATCATCATCATCATATCAGCCGAAAGACGCCCACTGCTGAACATAGGCCTCCCCCAGAGAGTTCCAAATTGACCGGTCCTGCGCCACCCGCATCCAGCGGACTCCCGCGACCTTTACCAGGTCATCAGTCCACCTTGTGGGGGGCCTACCCACGCCGCGCCTTCCGGTACGGTACATTATCTCTATAGCACTTGTATATTCAAGGGATATCACGAACGAACGAAGTTGGCTGTACGATCAACAAATTTGATTTCTGGGCCACTTCGTACCTTGTCACAGTGAAAATCAATATGAAAGCCCCTAGAGATCTCATATCATTGTCACTGTGACAAGGTACGAAGTGGCCCGGAAATCAAATTGGTTGACTGTACGCAGAAACCGCAATGGCATTTTATTTCGATCGTAAAAAAAGTCGTAGCTGCGAATCCGGCTTGAAGCAACGAATTTTTGAATCAATAAAGGGTCTGCAAAGCACAAGCGTCCTAGGCTACGGTATGAGCTATCCGCCCGCGCATACACTGACACTCTGTCCGCGTGTAACTTGTTTATATCGTAGCTCCATACAAACTTTCACCCACCATTTCACCCCCTTAGGGGATGACTGATACTACCTATGTCCTTCCCAGGCACTCAAACTATCTCTATACCAAATTTCATATTATTCCAATATGACATTTAAATTGAGAATCAAACTTTTGTGTGGAGTCCAGCATCCTGGGGACTTTTAAGTCTGGGTAATAAGATTTAAAATCGTATACATATTTATAGGCGTAACCGTACATAGTAGGGTTTATCTACAGGAAAATTGGCACGTTTGCTTATCTGTTATTATGTGTGCATATTAATATTCATAAGGATTATAAGTGCTCTTAGTAAATCTGTTGCACAGTACGTGTTTGCAATGTTTTAGTTTGTTAAAACTGATCCAAATTAATATCATAGTTAAACGAGAATGTTTATGAGGATGTTTGGATGTGCGTGCGTGCGTGCGTGCGTGCGTGCGTGCGTGCGTGCGTGCGTGCGTGCGTGCGTGTGTGTGTGTGTGCGCATTCTACTCAAAACCTATCAAACTGATTTAATGGAATATTTCCTCGTATGGTGACATAATTGAATTTAGTTGAAACCCAAAAATTTGTGACGGCGGTCGTTGTGATTTGTACCTTCTCCCTTATTCTCTAAGGTCGCTATTTGAACAGAATAGAGTGTCACAAATGATCTGCACAAATAATTTATTAAATATTAAAGAGTAAGTATTTGTTTTTTTTCTTCAGATACCACCCTCTGGCACGCCACTGCGATATCCTCACATCCATAGAGACGCGTATATCTATGCTCAACATGACATACTCTAAATTCATAGACAGTGGAGTATGCTGTTTTATACCCGGAAAGGTAATCCAGTTAAAAAATTTTAAGGTTTTGAGCCCCACAGATATTAAGGTTATTTAATATTTTAGTGCCGCCTATCCTCGTGCCGCCCAGTGTTCAACAAAATTTACATCCGATTTTAATGGAATTTAAACATTTCACAACACAGTTAAAGTATTTCTTTTATGTTTCATTCGATTTTGGAACAAAATAAGTTAATCTCTATTTCCTTAATAATTTGATTATTTCACTGACCAAACATTTGTGTGGTAGTCGGCACGAGTCTATCACTGCAATATCACATTTTCTCAAACTGTAAACTTACAATTACTAGAGAGTTTCATTTGTTCAGCATGGCACGACTAGCACAAAACGCAGACATATTCGCTTTCTACACATTTCGAAGTTACCTCTCGAATAGGAATCAATTAGTCAGGGTAGGATCTATTAAAAGTAACACTGAACCAATCAAATTCGGCGTGCCACAAGGCAGCATTCTTGGCCCCACCCTTTTCATAATCTACATCAATGATATTCTCAAACTAGAAATTCCAAACTCAGAAATGATTTGTTATGCCGACGACACAGTGCTACTCTTTAATGAGGTGAGCTGGGAAAAGGCAGTAGCTATAACCGAAAAAGGTATGAGAATTGCGTCGGACTGGCTACGTTCTAACCTTTTAACCCTAAATAGCAAAAAGACTAAATTCCTCTGTTTTCACAAAACCGCCCGGACGAACCCAACTTTACTCACCTCTATAAAAATCCATTCATGTACTGAATTTCCCAACAAACCTTGTAACTGTGATACCATACAGCGCGCTAATGAATTAAAATACCTGGGTCTGTTCATTGATGAAAATCTTAATTTCAAATCCCACATAAGCAAACTGTCCGCAAGAACAAGAAAAACAATTTTTATCTTCAAAAAGCTTCGCCACTCTGCATCCGACGATCTGCTAAGAATGGTCTATACCGCGCTGTGCCAATCAGTGATCACCTACTGCATCGCAGCTTGGGGCAGTGCGGGAAGGACAGCTATGTTGGATATCGAGAGAGCACAACGTTCAGTTTTAAAAGTAATGTTTAAAAGACCTTTTCGATATCCAACATCAGCTCTCTATGCTCAAGCGCAAGTCCTAACTGTTCGTCAACTTTTCCTAAACAAAATACTATTACTCACACATAAATCTTTAAAGTCAATAAAAAACTACACTACACTGATTAAAAAACGAGTTTTCAACCTTCCTGTTCCAAGCGTTCGTTCCGCTTTCGGGAAGCGCTTCGGAGGTCACATCAGGGCATCTGCGTATAACACTGTCTCTAAAAAGTGTAATCTAAGGGGTGCAACCTTAAACGAGGCTAAGAAGAAAATCTTACATTTTCTTCGAAATCTTAGTTATAATGAGACGGAGGCAATATTAGGGTAACTTATAAGTCTTATAACTATAATTATAATTGCTTTTATTTTGTACCATGTAGATTTAAGTTAAGAGCGTAAACAGAAGTTATGATTTCAGTTGTCACTTTATATATTATATATAAAAATAAAAAACTACGAAATTGTTAAATGGTTCTCCGCGATACAGACGAAGCCTAGTGCGGGGACCCCTGGGAATTTTTTGTAACTTTTCTTTGAGTAATAAACGAATTTTTATTTTTATTTTTATTTTATTTTATTTTATTTACATACATATACATATTTTCTTTCCATTAGAACACTTAGAAAGCGACAGGCAGTTTATTTCGCGTGCGGTTTACTGCTAGTCGTGCTGCCTACCCCATTTAGATACACCCTTACGCAGGCGTAAGTGTATACATGTATTTTCGCAGGTAATAGACGAAATCCGTCGCGTCCTCCAAGTAGCAGAAAACTCGAAATCCCCACCACGAGCCCATGAAGTCCTCCAAGAGCTGCGCGACATATCCAGTATGGCTATAGAGCATTTCGACGATAAGATCTCTCCGGCGCTGCGCGCGCGCCTACAGCGGCAGGCGCAGCCGCAACCGCCCAGAGCACATGGTGAGGAAAAAAGATAGCGTTATATTCTAGAGGGAGATATAATGTATATTGTGCGAATGTTACAGCTGTCTATCTATTGCGGTTTGAAAGATACAGGCGTTTAAAGTGTAAAGTGCCGTCGCAGTGCCGTAAGAATCTCGGTCATTGACCTCTCACTACGATGGCTCGCACTTCTTCAAGAGCTGCGGGACCGGCTCAGAGCACACGGTAATGAACAACGTTATATGATAGAGCGAGATATAATGTATCTTGTGCGAAAATTTCAGCTGTCTATCTATTGCGGTTTGAAAGATACAGGCGTTTAAAGTGTAAAGTGCCGTCGCAGTGCCGTAAGAATCTCGGTCATTGACCTCTCACTACGGTCGCTCGTACTTCTTCAAGAGCTGCGGGACCGGCTCAGAGCAAACGCTAATGAACAACGTTATATGATAGAGCGAGATATAATGTATATTGTGCGAAAATTTCAGCTGTCTATCTATTGCGGTTTGAAAGATACAGGCGTTTAAAGTGTAAAGTGCCGTCGCAGTGCCGTAAGAATCTCGGTCATTGACCTCTCACTACGGTCGCTCGTACTTCTTCAAGAGCTGCGGGACCGGCTCAGAGCAAACGCTAATGAACAACGTTATATGATAGAGCGAGATATAATGTATATTGTGCGAAAATTTCAGCTGTCTATCTATTGCGGTTTGAAAGATACAGGCGTTTAAAGTGTAAAGTGCGGCCGCCGTGCCTAAAGAATCTTGGTCATTGACCTCTTACTATTGGCGCTCGCACATGATTTTTAGCACCATAGGAGAAGCATGGGGTACATACTATTTTATCAAATGTGTATGTTTTTTCAGTGTTCTCCCCAATCGCGATACGCCAAGAGGTGTCTTCCCTGCGCCGGCGCTCCATACTGAACGCGAAGCTATCCCTCTACCTCGCGACACAGTACAAGAAGTACCACAACAAAGTAAGTTCATCGATTAACTTACCTTTAACGGAACTGCGGCGCTAGCGCAAGACCGCGCGCTATATAGATTATGCGGCTCTTTTTAATTAGAAGTGGATGCTATTACTGCTTGCCTTTGAAAAATGAAAAAGTATTGAAAGTGGTAGATGGTATATCATATGAAGTTCGGTTTCCAGCAGATGATGGAGTACCAGAAGATCGCGTGGCGCCAGCGCCTGCTCATCCGCCGCATGCTGCAGCGCCAGCGCCGGCAGGAGGCTCACATAGGTCGGTGCCTGCACTCGTATCATATGAAGTTCGGTTTCCAGCAGATGATGGAGTACCAGAAGATCGCGTGGCGCCAGCGCCTGCTCATCCGCCGCATGCTGCAGCGCCAGCGCCGGCAGGAGGCTCACATAGGTCGGTGCCTGCACTCGTATCATATGAAGTTCGGTTTCCAGCAGATGATGGAGTACCAGAAGATCGCGTGGCGCCAGCGCCTGCTCATCCGCCGCATGCTGCAGCGCCAGCGCCGGCAGGAGGCTCACATAGGTCGGTGCCTGCACTCGTATCATATGAAGTTCGGTTTCCAGCAGATGATGGAGTACCAGAAGATCGCGTGGCGCCAGCGCCTGCTCATCCGCCGCATGCTGCAGCGCCAGCGCCGGCAGGAGGCTCACATAGGTCGGTGCCTGCACTCGTATCATATGAAGTTCGGTTTCCAGCAGATGATGGAGTACCAGAAGATCGCGTGGCGCCAGCGCCTGCTCATCCGCCGCATGCTGCAGCGCCAGCGCCGGCAGGAGGCTCACATAGGTCGGTGCCTGCACTCGTATCATATGAAGTTCGGTTTCCAGCAGATGATGGAGTACCAGAAGATCGCGTGGCGCCAGCGCCTGCTCATCCGCCGCATGCTGCAGCGCCAGCGCCGGCAGGAGGCTCACATAGGTCGGTGCCTGCACTCGTATCATATGAAGTTCGGTTTCCAGCAGATGATGGAGTACCAGAAGATCGCGTGGCGCCAGCGCCTGCTCATCCGCCGCATGCTGCAGCGCCAGCGCCGGCAGGAGGCTCACATAGGTCGGTGCCTGCACTCGTATCATATGAAGTTCGGTTTCCAGCAGATGATGGAGTACCAGAAGATCGCGTGGCGCCAGCGCCTGCTCATCCGCCGCATGCTGCAGCGCCAGCGCCGGCAGGAGGCTCACATAGGTCGGTGCCTGCACTCGTATCATATGAAGTTCGGTTTCCAGCAGATGATGGAGTACCAGAAGATCGCGTGGCGCCAGCGCCTGCTCATCCGCCGCATGCTGCAGCGCCAGCGCCGGCAGGAGGCTCACATAGGTCGGTGCCTGCACTCGTATCATATGAAGTTCGGTTTCCAGCAGATGATGGAGTACCAGAAGATCGCGTGGCGCCAGCGCCTGCTCATCCGCCGCATGCTGCAGCGCCAGCGCCGGCAGGAGGCTCACATAGGTCGGTGCCTGCACTCGTATCATATGAAGTTCGGTTTCCAGCAGATGATGGAGTACCAGAAGATCGCGTGGCGCCAGCGCCTGTATCATGACCAGTGATCGAATTATACGGTGCCACACGGCGGGATGTCGAGTAGAAATATTAATATGGACATGACCAAAATCCTGTTAAAAAAAAAAACTAGTGGGAATTATATTTGGAACAGACCTCCACTGCTGGACATAGGCCTCCCCCAAAGAGTGCCACAATGACCGGTCATGCGCCACCCGCATCCAGCGGACTCCCGCGACCTTTACCAGGTCATCAGTCCACGGGGGGCCTACCCACGCTGCGCCTGGAACAGTGATGGTGACATCAAATAAAATAATCAATACTGTTGAATTTTCTCGCAAATGGATTAAAAACATAGTCATATGGAGAAAAAAGTAACACAAGACAATGAATAATCACAAAGTACGTATAGTAAAACTCTCCCTTTTCCGCAAAACGCGCCTTCACATGAAACGATACCCGTGACTTACGGGTTTCAAGCGTTATCTCTCTCTATTAAGCAATATTAAAACGGTTGTATAGCTTCGTAATTTTTTGAAATGTTTGAAAATGATTTTATTGCCTTTTTAGTAATAATAAAATTAGAGTCCACAACACTATTAGGCCGCTTAGGCTATTTGGCAGATCAGTTTTAAACAGAGTTATTTAGCAAACTTATATACCTTCAAATTGATTTATATCAATTGTAAAAAAAAAACATGTAATATAATCAGAATCATTATCCTCCATATACGAATGTAAGTCCCGGAATCCCGGAGCATATCCATATTAACATAATGTTTGGGGTCATTCACTCTGTGTTGCACCGGAAAATCCGATCATTGATCATGACGAAGGCGGGGATGATGATGATAATTATGCTGACTGTGATAATGACTAGTGCCTCTGTGAGCTGTAGAACTCGCGAACCTGTCTTTCCGTTAAGCTCGCGTCTCACGCTTGGCCCTTGAGTTAGATGCACACGTGTGCGCCTAGCGCGCTTTTTTTTGAGTTTCGAAAAGGTGGCTCTACAAAAATATTCTATATAATTAACGAACCTGCTCACAAAATTTCACGAAAATCGGTCGAAAAATGCGACCTGCAGAGGAGACGGACAGCGTGACAGCCACTAGACATTATACGAACGATTTTCGGCCCAAGCTGAAGCATAGAACTTGGTTCGCTTCGCTCCCTCGTTCGATGATGATGATGCATATGAATGTGACGATGATTATGATGACGAGAACGACGAATATGCCATCACCTTTAACGATAATGACGGTGATTATGATGGTGATGATATTCATGATGATTATGATGAAGTTAGTAAGTACAAAAAGGTTGGACATACGTGACTTTCTTTCCAGTGACGATGATTTATCTGTCGTTTTTTTTGGTCCTGCAATCGGAGTGTAGTGCTAACTATAAACTGGAAACTTGCAATATTTAAAAACCAAATAAGATGTCAGAGTTTATGAACCTTTTACACTGGCTAAATGTGCAAAACTGGTTTAATGAAAATATTAAAAGTTGTTGGACAAATTTACTTTATTTGATCTTAACTATGTACCCTCGCAATTCCCGGAAATGGTTGGGAACACATTGTATATGAAGTTTTTTAGATGATTTTTGCTATTTTCAGCGGAACTCAAGAGGCGTATAGACGAGTGCGACATACGCTACAGCGAGCTCACTCACACTAAGCCAGCGGTTGGCGCGAGTATTTCCGGTAATTATCTTCATTAAAAAAAGCTTTCTGTTTTATAATCGATAAAGATATCTAGAAAATAATCAATATTCGTCCGAATTGAAAAGAAAGTTGAAACTAACTGATTGATTGCTTAATGCATGAAGAATTATTAAGCCTAGTTTAGACCCTCTCCCAGGTACTCCCCCACCTCATGAAAATGGATAAGATAAGGAAAAAAATGCGTAAAAACTAAAATGAACAATTAACCTAATGACCCTTAATTGGTTTGTTTGTGTCGCGTCGCCGAAGGCACGCTGCCTACCTGCTCCACTATTATTGTCATTATTATTAAAAATTATTACAAAAATGTCGCCAATTGTACCTTTAATGAAAGCTTATGAACTGAGGAACTAATTTATGTAATTTTTACGCGAAGTGTTGTACTTTTTTTTTTAAGTAATGCCTCGAAGTGTTACAAAATTTAAAAACTTGTGACTTTAAATGCTTTTCTTTGCAATATCTTGAAAAGTTTTGGCATGTTTTTTTTTATTTTCCTTAATCAGTCATTTATTGGCTATTAAATAAATCCTTTTTTGAGGTCTAAATTTAATTAGTTTTTTCACAATTACGAGTTTTAGGCCGAAAGGTGGGTTTTCTAAAAAAAACTCTAAAAACTCGAATAACTTGCAAACCAATGAGTTTTGACCCCCGGTTGACTGGATCTAAATCATTGCAAATGAGCTATAGAATAACCCCTTTCAAGGAATACGTCGAATTTCCCGTCACCCTGTATAGTTGTCGTACAATTTTGTTTCTATAAAAGCGTAAGGATTCTATTGGTAGCTTTAAATTTACTTTTGGGCAATAAAAATAATGCATATTTTTTCTTTTAGCAATTACGTTGTCAATTTTAACATGAGGAAACTACCCTTTTGTAGGAGCGGAATCTCCGCCCCCACCGCCGTTGCGACACTTTGGCAGCCAGATCAAGTTAGATCTCTCCGTGTTGCCTATTGGCACCTCCAAGAGGGGACAGAGCTGTGAGTACACACAAACGGGTTACTGCATGGACCTATACTCAGGACAAGCTATACGTGTCGCCACAATGAGGAATGGCAAGGCTCCTATGCAGCTATAGTAAGAACTGATCTTAAAATGGTTGATGACCTACCATAAACACCCTCCTTAATTTGGGCGGGTAATGCTTTATTTGCCACAACTTCATACTAAATCAGTTGTGGCGATCAAAAAAAAGTGAAACTATGACAAGGACAATGAATGATATTTCCCTTTCTGTCACACATATTGAGATTTGTATGGTACCATCTCGCTCGGACGTGGTATTATCATAGCTTGTCCTGAGTATCCATACTTACTTACTAATAGTATAAATGGGAAAGTGTATGTGTTTGTTTGTTTGCTTGTTTGTCCGTCTTTCACGGCAAAACGGGGCGTCGAATTGACGTGATTTTTTTAAGTGGAGATAGTTGAAGGGATGGAGAGTGACATAGGCTACTTTTTGTCTCTTTCTAACCCCATACTTCCCCAAAATGGGGGGTGGACGTTTGTATGGAGCATTCCTCAATTTTCAAGGTAGAAAGCTAAAAATTCGTATGCGGACTATTTGTGACTAAAAAAAAATCGTGCATCATTTTTTTTTGGAAATCTGCACCCAACCCCTTAAAAGAGGGGGTGAAATTTTATATGGGGGCCCAGACATGTAGAGTCGATATGTAGAGCCGATATGTAGAGTCGATATGTGGAGTCGATATGTAGAGTCGATATGTAGAGTCGATATGTAGAGTCGACACCTATCTAAGTACACAGTGGACATCTATCTAAATATGTAGAGTCGATATGTAGTCGATATATAGAGTTGATATGTAGATTCGATATTTATAGTCGATATGTAGAGTCTATGTTCGATATGCAGAGTCTATGTAGAGTCGATCTAAATATATAAAAGACTGAAACTGAGATGCACCTTTTTTGTAGACGGTTAACATTACTCTTAGTACGCGGGCGAAGCCGCGGGCAAAAGCTAGTAATTTCATAGTTCTAGGTCGACGGAAAGTACCCTATAAATTTTGATTCCCTTGATAAACGCCGTATCTTATTTTACGTTAACTTAGAAGTTTTTTTTCACAGCTTCAGACCTGAGTATGGTTTTAATTTTAATTTTGGTAATAATTTATAACAGCTGATTTTTTTCTATATAACGGATATATTATCAATTATTAAATTTATTAACATAATATAATATAACAAATAATAATAACAATAATTCATATCTCTGCAATGCACAGTCAGGTAAAGTTTAGTTAGAGCTGGGAATGGCTGCTCCACATACACATACTGGTGGCTCGAATTATGGCAGTGCATATCCTTGTTCTAAGCCAACCCACTATCGTACTCAGCGATTTATTCCAACGGTCCGCGAGCCCTTCGCCTATGTGTTTGACAAAGGAGGTCATCTGTGGTGCAAATACGCCATCGACGGAAGTCACGAGAGGGGTGGAGGTAGCGTGTTTCGCTTCGCAGGCAGCGGAGTATTTTCTTTGTTTTTCAATCTCAGCGGATTTTAGGAAAGAATTATCAATTATTAAATACTTACCTAGCGACAAAATCCAACAAAACTTCAGACACCAATAAAATGATTACTTAACTAGCTTCTGAAAAGTCAGAAAAAATATTAATAAACGTTTTTATGTTTATTTTGGTTTATTTACTTTTGCTCTAAGACAAATCATACAAAAAAAGACAATGCATGCTTCATTTAAATCTATATAATTACTTCCAGTTGGAAATTTGTTTGATCTTAGAGTAACGTTTTAAAATGAAATAAACAAAAAAACGCTATTAATGTTTTTAAAAACCGTATTTTTCCTGGAGTAATAGCTTTTGTTATAATCACCAACCCTTTTTTTTCAGTGCTACCCAACATAAAACCGCGAAAACCCGTCATCCGCATGCCGAGTATTTCAGAGGACGATCCCCTCCCTCCCCCCGCCCCCGCCCCCTCCACCTCCCACGTGGCCAGCCCCAAAACTAAAGCCCAGTCTACACTAGCCAAGATCCGCGGCATCACAAACGAGATCCGACACCTCACCAATCTGTCCAGGAATATAGAGGGCAAGATGAAGAGACCGTATTGCAGTCTGGAGGATTTGGAGGAGGTTAAGAAGATGAAGCTAGATTAGGAGCAATAATTGGATTTAAACTGAGTCATGTAAGTTATGCTAATAATTAGACGGTTAAAGTAACGTATTAAATATCACCCTCACCAATCTGTCCAGGAAGATAGACGGCCAGATAGAGAGACCGTATAGCAGTCTGGAGGATTTGGATGCGGTTAAGAAGATGAAGCTAGATTAGGAGCAGCAATAATTTGATTTAAACTGAGTCGTGTAAGTTATGCTAATCGAACGAGCGAGCGTAGCGAACGAAGTTCTATGCTTCAGCTTGGGCCGGAAATCGTTCGGGTGTCCGGTGTCGGTCCAGCTATTCTCTCCTACAGGTCGCATTTCTAAACCGCTTTTTGTGAATTTTTGTGAGCAGGGTTGTTAGTTATATAGTTTTTTATTTCCGAGTCACTTAATCAGAATTAAAAAAATAAAAATAAAAACAGAGTTGCGAGTTCTACATCTCACAGAACCACTAATAATTAGACGGTTGAACTAACGTGTTAAATGTCACAGGAGTGCCAAAAACGGATATATCCGCAGCGCACCACTGGTTCATCGCCGATGACGGATTAATCCGTCAACGAGTACAGTGCGATAGCAACCTTCATGCATTGACATAAGGTTTAACTCCGCACTTATTATTTAGCTTGCATTTGACGTGACAATAATAAATAAATATTTGCGGACAATCTTACACAAATCGACCTAGTCCTAAACTAAGCAAAGCTTGTACTATGGGTACTAGACGAGTAATAAATACATATAAAACATCCATGACTCAGAAACAAATATTTGTGCTCGTCACGCAAATAAATGCCCTTACCGGGATTCGAATCCAGGACCTCTAGTTTCGTAGGCAGGGTCACTACCAACTAGGCTATAGCGGTCGTTATATAAGAATGAACCAAATATTCGCCTAGTGTCTGCAATACGGCCACATCTCAATTGTGTTTTAATTTTGAGATGTGGCTGTATAGCAGGCACTAAGCTATATAGGAACAAGAAAATGATTGTAACACCTGTGTTAATACCATATGTTTAATGTGAATAAACAACATTTCGTTTCATTTCACTAAATGTCTTGACGACGGCGTGTAGTTGACAGCTTTTTTCTCTAACAGAGCGTTGAAAAATTTAAGTGGCAGCAAGCGGGACAAATCGCACGTAGAATCGATGGCACGAAACGGGACACGTTGGTACGAAAATGTTCTCGAGTGGCGACCACGTATATTATACCCGAGGTTGATTGATGACCTGGTCAAGCTTGCGGGAGTCCGCTAGATACGGGCGCGGGACTGGTCATTATAATGTTATTACGGATATCCGTAAATAAAAAATAAAAAAAAAGTTGCTAAGCTGACACTGACAATTCAACTTACGTTTCTGGACAGATAAATAAATCTAATAACTATGTAGGTATAGTGGGGATTCATTTCCTACATCGGATCTTATCTTAAGACCCATCGGTCCAACAAAGCAATTGTTTATCCACGTGCCACAAACGCTTCGAAATGAAAAGGCCAAGTTAAATAAATACTTTATTCGAATAGTGGCTCTATTGTTTAAAGAAGTTTATTGTTTTAAATACAAAATGGTGAACATTGCTAAGTAGATTTTTTATTGGACCTCCTTTCCTTGTGTTGAAATAGTGTTGATCTTTACTACGTTTCAATTAGTGGTTACACTTAACAATGAAAGACAATCGCTTTGATTACTAAGCAAAAGAGAAGTGAATTCGGTCTAGAAAAATAATCCGTACCATAATATAATATTGTTATTAGTTGATCCACAAAATGTGCGAACCTGTAAACTTTTTTTTTTAATTCCGCCTACTTATTATTTTGTTAAATATCTTAAGATTAGGTTTGTGTCATTACTGTCATAATTTTTAGTCTTAAAAGGATTGCAGACAACCTGTTAATATATTGTCAGTTTTAAAAAGGTAGTAGTCAGAACTGACATAATTTAAATAAGGTTTACCGTTTTTTCGGTATTTTAAGAATTCGAATATATTGTGCTAAATTACTTATATAGGCTGTCGTTGATTTATAAATTTATAGTGCATTGTATGTAATCCAAGTTTTGAAACGATTATTTATGTAAAATTCGTTGATTATTATGACACATATATGGAAGAGAAATGTATGCTTTTGCGATATAATAATAGGTATATAGAGCCTTATATAATGCAATAAAGATATTTCGCGATTGAGGTAGTTTTAGCTAAAATATATATTAAGTTGGTTGAAAATTTAATTTGATTTGACTAATACTAAACAGTAATTGTCCTCTATGGTTTAAAAATTAATGTGTTCAGTATACAGATTGTATATTATGTATCACTTGCAATTAATAAAAAAATTAAATGATTGTCAATAGAAAGCACAGTAATTTTACTAAGGGTACTTTACTTACCTGGTGACCAGTGACAACGAATACAAATGTCTTTCACCTGTCAATTTTTATTAACAAAGTAACGTTAAAAAAAAGTGTACCTGATTTTTTTTTTCAGAATTCGATTTTTGGGTTTTTCTTACTCAGAATCGTTGATAATTACGATCATTATACAAGAAAAAAAATTGTTCCAGATTTTACTATGCAAGTTTTTTCTTACAGCGCGTAATGACCATTTAAATAAATAAAAACTGCATACAAAAATGTGACGATCTGGAATGGAATATTTGGGACACTTTTTTTCTTGCATGAGGATCGATAGTATCAACGATTCTGAGTAAGAAAAACCAAAAAAAATCGAATTATAAAAAAAAAATCCACGTACACTTTTTTTTGAAAAACCAAGAACCATTATATAAAACTCACAGAACTTATTGTTTTCTCTTACGAAGTAGTTCCGGGTAAGGGCAAATATTTGTGTGATCAGTATGTAATGATTCAGTGATATTTTCTATGAATTCATAACACAAGCCTTATTAAGCTTACTATAGGGCTTACTTCGGTTTGTGTAAGATTGTCCCATAATATCTGTCGTAAGTAAATTTTCAGTACAGTCATCATCAAATGCGTCTGAACTGGCAAAGTGCCCATTAATATCTGAACATTTCATTATAATCAAGCCATTAAAGCACTTTCAGATTTTTTAAGCTCGACCACGTCTCGAGCGGCAGCCGTGTGCCATACGTTGGAGCGAGAGGGCGCGCTCGGATCTCTCGCTCCGACGTATGGCACCGCTGCCGCTGCCCGTTCATTCCACTCGACATCACCGGTGGTGACCGACTACCCTAGTGATGTGTTCAATAGTGGCAACTTGTATGGAAAAAATGACATATTTGGAAATAATTTATAATAGCTAATTTTTTTAATGTAACGGATATATTATCAATTAAATTGTTACCTAGAGGCAAAATCCAACAAAAAATCAGACATCAAAAAAATCAATATTTAATTAGCTCCTAAAATGTCCGGATAAATATTAATATTTTTTTTTTATCTTTATTTAGGTTCATTGACATTTGCTTTACAATATTCAATATAAATAAAATAAAAAAGACAATGAATGTTTAATTTATATCTATATAATTACTTCCGGGTGGAAAGTTTGTTGGATTCTTGAATAAAGCATCTCAGAATAATGTTTTAAAATGAAATAAACAAAAAAAACGCTATTATAAATTAATGTTTTTCGAAACCGTATTTTGCCTCGGCTATACAGCTAAAAACAAAGAAGACAATTTCATGTTATTGTTTGATGAAATTATGCACAGGTTTATAACTACTTCTCTAACAAGACTATAATTGTTGTCACAGACTTTAAATACGCTTTAATGCATGCGAGGTAGTTTTAGGTTCGCGGCGTCCAAGTGTTGGAATGATCTCCCTCCACCTATCCAAGGAGCGTGTAGCAAGTATACCTTTAAGCGCCAGCTTAAATGCTATTTGTTGACGCTCCAAAAATCCCAATCCTAACCCATCCAGCACTTTTTAACATCCCAACCATGTCGCGTTTTATGCTTTGTGTTTTATTACATTAATTGTTTATTTATTATACACCGTGGGCGTTAATAACCCGAAAGATTTAAACCACGTATTTTTGACGACAGTACGAGTAAATAATGTTATATCAACATGGGTCCAATTATGTGTCTTAATTAAATTACTTTTTCAGTACAAATTAAATTATATTAATTGACCGCTTCTTTGTGAACAAACCTTTACTCCAGAGAGTGAGCGAGTTTAATTAATCTCAAGTTGAGAAACAGAGAGCGAGCATGACACTTCACGAATCACTCCGATATCATACGATCCACGGCGAATGCAGTGACTTGTGTTCCATGCGTTCCATGACAAGAAATGTCATGTCTAGTATGAAGCATGATGTTTACGTTGAAATTATTTCAATTTATTGGCACCACAAAATACCACAAATTGTAGGTATCCAAACTTTAGTAGTTACCACAACATTACAGTGCAGTTATTATTGTTGATACCTACTTTGCGTTGATATCTTTTCCTTTGACTGACGTAACCAAAACCATTAACCATGATTATATCCGAAAGAAATCATACCTATTATTGTTTTACCTCATACTATAGCTGGAAAGAGATGATTACCTACTTTGTTATAATATCGATCATGCTAATCAGTACGTATTTTAAATTCTCGATGTGTTGATTTATACTAAGTAAAATAAAGTAAACAACTATGTTAAACAATTACGCATTTTTATTAATTTAATGTATTAGGTTTTCAAAGTGTGTACCACCGTTTTCAGCACAAAGATTTAATCTTAAACGGATTTCATTATTTAGGTTCACATCTCTCTTCTGATGCCGTTCCAATTCTTCATAATAATTCTTCTCTAGAGTTCACTGGTGTTGAGTATACCTTATCTTTCAGAGTTCCCCATAGAAAAAAATCCAATAGAGTTAAGTCGGGTGACCGGGCGGGCTAGGATTGACATAATTACACACATTAACATTGACTAGTCGTGCTACAGCTCTTGACGATAACGTTGGATCTTCTGTAATCAAATTCATTATTCGATTCTCTGTTCGTACATCTAGATTTATCGCGCTTTCCCTTGGAGTCTTTCTAAGCCCTTTTTCCCGAAACTGTCGGTGGATATCCACAAAAGTAGAATGATGAGGTAGACGACGATCTGGGCATCTTCGGTATTCGGCGACTGCCTGGAGCGAGTTGCCATCCGCTAAATAAGCCGAAGGATAATGCGGCATGGCGAATTTATTTATTACAGTCAATCAAATTTTCAACGTGATTTTATCTTGCATGACAATCAGTAATCATTTAAAATATGTCATTTTAGTGACATCAATTTCAAACTATCAGTGAAGGTAAATAGTTTGCACTCTCGCGATTGAGGACAGAACAAAAGTAGACAAGACTAGATTTCTAGTCTTAGCGATAAGAGAAAAGAGGAAAGCTACTTGTGTGATATCATAATAATAATGATTTAAAGCACTACGCTGTATTTTAGTTGCAAGTCACATCCCTTTATCACGACGAAAATTTTTCGCTAATGAAACCTTTTTGTAGGACAGATACCAAACTTAATTAAGTAAAACTGGCTAACAACCATGCAGTTCGTGCGTCTGCGTGTAAAAGTAGTAGGTGGCTACCTCACGCCCTTAGGGTGTGTTACAATTGAGATTTTGTAACTTGTGATTTGTTTTAAATAATTAATATCTCTTAAATTATGGGTTTTTGGACTATATGTTATATAACTTTAAATACTCTAATTAGGCTCTAAAATCGTTGGTTTAAATCTTTCGGGTTGTTAACGCCCACGGTGTATATACCTTTGTGTCTATAGTATGTGTTGCGTTCCGTGGGTCATGTAAAGTCTGAAAACCAGCGCTCTGTAGGTGTCTGTCTGACACCTCGGCATAATGCTAAGACAGCGACCGATTCACTGCCGCGAAGACACTCACAATATGTGTCAATTGTATTGTATGTCTACTCACTATGTCTGTGTGTGTCTTTGTGTAGTGAATAAATGTCTTCTTTCTTTCTTTCTAATTGATTGTCCGGGAAAGAAATATTTGGCTACATCACTAATAGTCGGTTGTGTCAAATGGTATAGTGATTCCAAACGACATCACCGGTGGTGTCGCGTGGAAACGCCGCCGCCGCCGCTCGAAATCGTGGCCGAGCCGTTAAAACATGCTGGCGTGTTTAATGATAACTATACTAGAACACATGATGTTTTCTATTTGCGGTCATTTTATTTTAAGCACCCATAATATAAGTTTTAAAATACTTTAATACATAATGTTATATGCTATCTTGTGTTGATGTTTGGGAATATAAAGGTTTATAAATATTGTAATTATGTAATTTCGTTTTTTTTACCTAGCAGCGTAATGCAGCGTTCGTCTGATTGAGTAAGATTGAAAAGAATGTCGAATGACTAAAATAACTACGTAACGTTCATACATATATAACTTATGTCTAACACTTTGCAAGAAAGAAAAGAAATTAATAATCTTACTTGCAAGTACATTCGGCCACTATAAGCGATTCAATAGCATTTAAAAGTAGTCCATCAATTTTACAAGTCTAAACCGGTAACACTGGTCAAACGCTAGTCGTTATTGGTCAAGTGTCTCAGTATCCAACTTGTAAAATTGTAACCCGAAGCTTCGTTCATTCTGTAGTCAGAAAAGAGCGCTGGGTACTTCTAATGCCATTTGACGCTTATAAACGTCATCATATCAGCCGAAAGACGTCCACTGCTGGACATAGGCCTCCCCCAAAGAGTGCCACAATCCACAATGACCGGTCCTGCGCCACCCGCATCCAGCAGACTCCAGCGACCTTTACCAGGTTTAAACATCACTTAAAATTATGTTATTACGCCTTAACTATATCAAACACTAAGCAATAAAATAAAAGCAATAATTCAACACAGTAATTAATTACAGTACAAAATATTATTGGGTGTCACATCATATTACTTAGAATTATCACGCAATGATTGTTTCACGTAGCTGCTAGCTAGAAGTTTGTAGCATTCTAACGTAAAGGTAACAGTAGTAGCAATTTGTTCTCAAAATAAGTTTTACGAAGAATTACAGCAGACTCCAGCGACCTTTACCAGGTTTAAACATCACTTAAAATTATGTTATTACGCCTTAACTATATCAAACACTAAGCAATAAAATAAAAGCAATAATTCAACACAGTAATTAATTACAGTACAAAATATTATTGGGTGTCACATCATATTACTTAGAATTATCACGCAATGATTGTTTCACGTAGCTGCTAGCTAGAAGTTTGTAGCATTCTAACGTGAAGGTAACAGTATAGTAGCAATTTGTTCTCAAAATAAGTTTTACGAAGTATTACCGTGTGGTCACCCATCTCCCAATGCCTCGAGTATTGCGCTGTGGTATCACAAAACGGAAAGCATATTCTCTGCTAAGTAACACAGAAAAATCAGAGGCAATCAAGCTGTGGATGTCCACCAAAGGACAAAAACAGGCTAAAGCCTTAATTAAAGGGTTCAATAGTAAACTGTCTAAAGAGCTATTACAACTCAAAAGGCACAAAACCTGTGCAGTGACGAGAATCCTGACAGGACATTGCAAATTGAACAAACACCTGTTTCAAATGGGTATGAAACAAGACGCAACTTGCAGGTTCTGCCAGGAGACAGAGGAGACAGCAATGCACATTCTCTGCTCCTGCGGACCACTCATGCAAAAAAGAAGTACCTACCTAGGGCGGCACATCATGCACCCAGAAGAGGTACAACATATCACCGCCCAAAGAATCTGGAATTTCTTGGAGGCAACGGGTCTTAATGGTGAACTATAAACAAGAAAGGGCTGCCACAATAGATCATTCACTGGTCGAAGCGGCACATTAAAGGCCCACAAATATCAAATAATAATAATAATTGCGCGTGGAGAAGTGATTTCGGCCCTATACATGTGCAATGAAAGGTCATTTTTGCTTGCACGGAACACATAGATGCTGCAATAATAATTGATGATAGTGATATTGCGAGGGCTGTGATTACTTTTAAAATTACTTTTCGAGATCGCATGACCTGATCCAGCGCATACAAATACTTTTCTGTATCACTCGATCGTTTTGCGACCACATACAATTACTTTTCTGTGGTAACATGCCTATCCGATACGCGAGTGGAGAGACGAACTCGACATGTTACACGTATCGTTTGTACTTCTATGATTAACGTTTCGCTTTGTAATGCGTTGCATAGGAACACGACCTGTCTCGGATAAAGCATTCGAATAAATAAATTCTCATTAGTTCAATCATTGAAACAGTCGTTATCATTGCACAGAATGCTGAGGTACATAATGACAGATCTGTCTAATGATGTTCAAAAATACACTGTGTTTTTTTAAGTGCTTTATTCGTACATTAAATAAGCAGTACTTTGCCCAGGAGGAAAACTACGAGATAGAGACTAGGAGAGTCTCTTTGAAGTAAGAAACTAAGAACTCAACATCTGTTACTCATAGTTTACTCAATTAAGGGTGAGTTTCCACCAGAGCTGTGCGAGGTTGCGAGGCGGTGAGCGAGGAAAAAACTGGACAAGTGAGAGTCGGACTCGCCCACCGAGGGTTCGTACAAAATTACAAATGTACAGTTTTCAGATTATTTCCTTTACTTGAAGTATAAGACGATATTACTTGCCAAATTTCATAGTTCTAGGTGAACGGAAAGAGCCCTATATATGTTGATTTTGATTCCCTTGAGAGTGTCGAATATACGTGTTTTGCGGCATAAACGGTCGTATCTTTTTTTACGTTAACTTATTAGTTTGATTGTTTCACAGTTTCAAGGGACTGTAGACCGGAGTATATGGTTTGAATTTCAACTCGATACCTCCTCGTGTTCCCGAGATAAAGAGTCTTGCCAGTGATCCTATAAGGGTTCCGGTTTTTCCTTTTGAGGTACGGAACCCTAAAAATGCATCATGGCAAGCGATGTGCGAGCGCGCCCAGCAATCCTCACCCTTATCGGGTTTGACCTTAGAGCATACATAAATGCCCGCATGTTGCTGTAAGCACTTGATATTGCAAACGTTCAACCACGTCAAGCTTTTAATATATAATTGAGTTTCAATATCCTATTAAGATGCTCCCCCCCGCCCCCGCAAAATTCGGCAGACTTTTTTGTACGCAAATACGACATAAGGCTACTCCAGTTATGTATGCTCTAAGGGTTTGACAGAAGTTTGTTTTTATTTTATAGTGACGTATTTACAGTAGCGCGTAATTTAGTGCGATTTCGTAGATTCGATTTCGATTGACAAGTCCTAATACCGTTTTCAGTTTCGTAGTTACATTATAATACTATATAAAGGCACTTATATTGTATAAGATATTCGGTTTGTTTAAAATAAGGGACCATTGATATTTGTGTTAACATAATTTAATATATACTTACCTAATGATGTTTGTTGATATGTTTCAAGGCACCTTTTTAACCCTTTAATTCCCAAAAAAATAGCGAAGGTCCAAACGATTCTGGTTAGGAAAAAAATACAAAAATAATGTCAACGAGTGTGTTAAGCTGGGTAAACGTTGCGAATTAAAGGGTTAATGGAAATAGAAATGTCATTTACTTGCGTTGTCAATGACTTGTCATATATGACACCAAATTGTTATGTCTTACTCTACGAATTGCGTACTTTATATGTAGGTTGGTTTACTTATGGAACTAAGAAATAAAACAAAATATGATTCAACTTTGATTGATATGTACAGTAAGGGGAATGTATTCACGTACAGTACAAAGCGCTCACAAATATCTGAACATGTCCCTAATGCCTCGACAATAGAGACGTGTTCAGATATTTGTGAGCACTTTGGCCGCTCCGATATATCTGATGGCGACTGTACCACAGTAGAACCCTATCGCAATAAGGTGACATATCACTCGAGTTTGAGTGACGGCGGCCTGTCAATTGCGACAGGGTTCTACGGTGGTACGTGAGTACATTTCCCTTACTGTACAGTCAACCAATTTGATTTCTGGGCCACTTCGTACCTTGTCACAGTTAAAATGATATGAGATCTCTAGGGGCTTTCATATAGATTTTCACCGTGACAAAGTACGAAGTGGCCCAGAAATCAAATTGGTTGACCGTACTTGTGTTCAGATAAGACGAACTAACTTATAAGTAGCTAAATTGTGTCTAACAGAGTGTGGGAATATATGGAAATATTATGTGAATACTCCTTTATTACAAATAAATATATTAATATGGACAATCATCTTTTATTTGAATGCTTCTTAATAAGACTCCAGTTAGTATCCGTGTGGATGTTTTTAACCCCCGACGCAAAAAGAGGGTTGTTATATGTTTGACGTGTCTGTGTGTCTGTGTATCTGTGTGTCTGTGTATTTGTGTATCTGTGTGTCTGTCTGTGAGAAAGCTGACGTGATCGAGATGGTTCTTAGCTACGTTTCAACAAAATCGGTTCAGCCGTATTTGAGATATTGAACTTTGACATGAAAAAAATCGGGGGTTTTTCAACTTTTCCAAGTTATAAGTGGTAAAGTGAGATAAAAGTATTTGTCACTTACAGGGTAATATTAAATACTTAACATGTAATCGGATTCTCGGAATGTTTATTATCGAAAAGTGTCGATTGCTTTATCTGTCTTTTATCATGGACATACATAAACATTCCTATCTATGCAACGTATGTTTGTGTTTGCGTGACATCCGAAACTTGGCCATAAACGTGGCCTAAAGGTAGCCTAGATTTCAGCATCGACATGTAACAGAACATTGAGCATTCGTTTTTGTCGAACTGAACAAAGAACAGAGCCAAACATCGTTACGAACATTTTCACGATCATTCTAGTAAACGGCGTGCGGGAGTTACTCCAGGCAAAATACGGTTTCGAAAAACATTAATTTATAATAGCGTTTTTTTTGTTTATTTCATAAAACGTTATTCTAAGATACTTTATTCAAGAATCCAACAAACTTTCCACCCGAAAGTAATTATATAGATTTAAATTAAACATTTACTGTCTTTTTTATCTTATTTATATTGAATATATTAAAGCAAATGTAAATGAACCTAAATAAAGATAAAACATGTTTTTAATATTTATCTGGACTTTTTAGGATCTAATTAAATAATGCTTTTTTTGATGTCTGATTTTTTGTTGGATTTTCCCTCCAGGTAACTATTTAATTGATAATATATCCGTTACATTAAAAAAAATAGCTATTATAAATTATTTCCAAATTTGTCATTTTTTCCATACAAGTTGTCAGTTCATTGCCTGGACTAAGTGGCGGTGGCGGAACAATAACAAAATTGCTCGGCTCGGCAAAAAGCTCGAAGCTTTACTGTCGTTTCGGTAAAATGCTCACTAGAACGCTCCTGTTTATTTTGTGTGATGTAACATGAATGCTCAAGTCTATCAGCACCTTATGGCTTTGAGTGGAGGGACCTAGAGCCCCTCTAGACCCTCCCCGGATCAGCTAGTGAATTTCTGTCTCATTCCAATTTAGCAAGTTGTGATAAATTGCTAGGTGTGTATGGCCTGTAGGTACACCATAAAATCCACGTCATCTAAAAACTGGAACAGGATAGGAACAATCTATACCCAACTTCTTTACTAATATTAAGAGGAAAAGTCTATGAGATTGTAGCTTTGTCAAATGTAAGTTTGTATGCAGGGGGTAATTCGGAAACACCCATTTGATTTGAAAAATTCTTTCTCCTGTGTAATGAAAATGGCCTTACATCCAATATTTGACAGCTGTCATCCCAGTACAATTTATGTCATCATTGACGTTTATTGTACCGGGATGACGGCTGTCAAATATCGGCTGTTAAAAAAAACTAATTATAGGCTATATTTACAATACGCAGGGGAAGCCGCGCGAGCAGCTAGTACTTAATGAATAAAAATAAACATATTCGCTTATTATTATTTTATTAAACAATAACAACTTAACTATTATTAGGTACGTATTTGTATAAATAAGGCACGTAAAAAGCGAGTATTTTCACATTCGAGTCACCGTTAATAATTTATTAAAATATATGACGACAACTTTTATTGCACATAACCCAATTAAATAATTATATAATATTTCATAAATAATACAATAAAATTTACATAAAATACATGTATTGCACAAACCCAAATTAAAATGATTTAGGCTAGATTTAAAGAATTATTTGAATATAATGAATCATTTTGTATGTATTTTTTATAAACGATCAAATCTCCAAAAAACGACTAGCAAGTACTCGCCACGAATATATTGTATTATGTTATTTAATAAATTACGATACACAACTTAAATACAAGTAAAGGCACAAAACATACGTTCTAAACAAATGAAGCATACTATTGTTAATAAATTAACTTATTAAACAATTGAATAAATAACATTGTCACTATCAGTTTGTATGTATAACGTGGTGATATACTGACTAACTACTTACTGGCAAGACAGTTTTAGGTACGTAAAATATTGTACTCATAACGGGCGGTGGTAAAGAAAGCCTCAGATCGTAAATACCTGCGATCTGAAACATTCTTCGTATGACCGCCCTAGGTAGATAATTCCAAATGATATAATAATATAAAAGTATACCTAATACTAGGTATTATTATATCATTTGGAATAAGCGCAGCGATGTGTAATCGCGGATTACTTATGTGCAAAGTTGAAAAAGGATTGTCACTTGTTCAGCGAATTGTTAGTGGCAGCTGACAATTGTCACGATGATTAAATAGTAGTAGTATACATAGAGAAAGTAAATATAGGACGCACATAAAAATGAGTGACAAGTAAGCATAGACAATATCACAAGCGGGAACGAGATACAATGTCATCCTGTTCCTAAGAGCGTATCTATTTGTGTGTTTGTCACCAGCAGTCAAGAAATCAACTGAAACTGACGTCATCGATATTATTATTAGTCTCCTCATACTTCTCAATTTAGTCAGGTCAATTTACCTCCATACCTTTCGGCCATTCGCTAGGACGCCATTCCATATGCCATAACCTCTAAGTACCTATGGTGAAATAGCATTATTGCTTTTTATAGTAAAACAGCAGTTAGAAAACACGGTCAAAATAATGTCAGACATAAGCCTACACTATTCCAACGGCGATAAGAATCAAGGTAACAGTTACCGTGATCCATCAAATAAATTGCAAAAGTTTAGTCACTCAGAACATTTCTTCCTGTAATGTCTAGTGGTCTATTCTAACACATAATAGACCTAATCGTATAGAGAACACTTACCACACGCTTTCGTGGTTTTAATTGTGGTTAAAATAGTTTTCTCTTAATGTTACGTCTAGATTTTTTATGTGCCATAAAATTCAAAACGTGTTCGCGAAATCGCGTAACGAATTTGAATTTTAAAAAGGAGGATGCTGATTTTTAATTATTACATCAGTATTTTCTAACGTGCAAAATGAAGCCTTTTACATTTAGAGAGCTTTGAACTAAAATTACATAACTTAGGTACAATGTGTTCGGTAGGATATGGCTTCATTTTGAATGGCCAGTAAAGATTTGTCTATGGAATGACTAGTCGAATTTGAGTCGTTTCTTCGCAGCCAAAGTTGTCGTGTCGTGTTCGATTGGTTTGCTCGGAATATTCCGTAAAACCATTAAACTGGCGTGTCGCAGTTGTGAATAATAATTCTGATGTATAAAGTGGGACCCCAAGTGTTCGGTCAATTAAGTTGAGTGCGGCGAGACTTCTATATCGGTGGAAGCTTCAGGAATAAGGTATTTCGCGGACTCTAGGTAAGTGGGCGATCCGAAGGTTTGTGAAGTAGTCTGCCCTGCTTGCTAATACCGAGTCCTGCATACTACATCGCAGACAAGCCTGCATAGTACCAACTCAATTTGAATTTGAGCGCATCTCAAAGTCATGAAATTGCAAGCACTTGAACTATCTAGCAATATTCGAATTGGCTTATTTCTATAGTTCTATATTTTTCTATAGTTTTAATGGATTTACTAAGTACGAAATGGGTAGGTACTTAATTATTTTTAGATTATTTAATTTTACATTTGATAAATTTTATAATACATACTCATTTACTCGACAATTGTTACGTTATGTATAGTATTGTACCTACTATTA
Source organism: Epinotia nisella (assembly GCA_932294315.1). Taxonomy (NCBI): domain Eukaryota; kingdom Metazoa; phylum Arthropoda; class Insecta; order Lepidoptera; family Tortricidae; genus Epinotia; species Epinotia nisella. The sequence continues at coordinate 7,681,008 of OW028696.1, read as the reverse complement.
ATTGTGATGTGCTAACGTGAATGACATGTAAAATGAATATGATAACAAATATTTTTTCAACAGCGTTCAGCTCACTTTTTTCATACATTATTAATGTTTGCTTTACCGGAAATGTATGGAAAAAAAGAGAGCTGAAACAAGCTTACTTTATATGACCTCATGACTCATCAGGCATGAAACAAACTGTTAAAATTATCTGGAATCCTCTCGAGCACCTTGTACTTCTAGGTACATATTAAGCACTTTCGCATCAAACATCCTAGACCGTAGACAATATTCATCTCTACTATTAGGCAACCTCTTATATTTCCTCGCATCTGTAATATGTTCTATAACACAAATACAAACTTAACACCATTGTTAAGACAGATAATATGTCGGAAGTTCGTAATAATTATTATTACGCAAATAGCCAGTTATGCAACGAACAGTAAGCGACATGTCATACAAGTAATGTACACCATAAATACCGCACTTACTTTCACGGTTTCTCTTTTCACAAAATAACTTGCACATATTATTTGCCGCTCTAAGGTTTTGGCGGGAAAAGTTATCATATAAATTTTAACGCCATTTTCTTATCCGCCATTCGCGCGGCGGACACGGACTGTAGTGCATTCAGCCAAGATTTTAAAGTATATCATTGTGTTAGTTTTAAGATAATATGTGTTTTGTGAATAAATATATCATTTTTGTTTGTTTCATTGTACTAACATTCCTAAGTTCTATATAAATTAACTTTGTATCACAAAATTATTTACAGATGTTATGCTAACTTTGTCTAGAAACTTTAGTGCTTAAGGAAATCCACATTTACAATAGTATTTATGTCGTGTTACTCAACCCTAATAAGCAAGTGAGTTTTAGTACAGTAAACATGCTAACATAAATACATTGTTTCACATAAGGAAATGCATCAGTTAGTATTAACTAGATTTATAAACTTTCTAGACATGTTAGCATTACGACTAAAACTTTAAAGCGTGGAATTTAAAATAAACCATTCGCAATATTTGCGATTTCTGAATCATCTACAAATTGGAAGTAACTAAAAAAAGTTAACAAGCCATAGAGGGTATACTTTCAATTCCACGCTTCAAATTACTTATCAACAAAAAGCAGGTCTTTCTTTCTAAAACTCAATGTTTGTATTGCAAATGATCATACGAAATATCAGCATGGAAGCCCTCTGGGCCCGCGGAGTACCGGACCTTCTGCATTCTGCCGTCTGGCAACAGAACGTGGTAGGCGCCATTGGTCTTCTCTCCCGTTTTAGCCTCTTGGTGGCCAAAGTCGTTCCCGCTCTTGTGGTCGCGGACTCTGTATCCGAACTCGTAGTTGGCGGCGTATTGGAGCTGTGGGAAAAGGGTAATGTGAATAAAATGTTGGATTGAGAGGACACTTCATATTGTTTCGGAAATTATTTTCTCCGGATGACAACCTAGGTATTTCGTCATTTTTTTTCGGATGGGAAAAATTAAGAAGTTTCATTTGTCCACACTGTGAACCGATATTTTTAAAGCTTTCGTAAATAGCATCGTGTAGAACTCATTAGCTTATATTTGTTTCGTTTTGTTGAAAAAATGCATGAAAACGATGTTGTGTTGGGTTACGAATAAATGTTGATTTGATTTGATATATATAGGTTAGTGATATGCAAATTGCGGAAAGTTTCCAAAACGTTGGAAAATTCCTAGAAATTTCTAAAAATTCTCGGAAATTTCTAGAAAGTTTCACAAGGAATTAAGGAAATTTACGTATCTGAGATGCATAAAACTGTAATTCTTATACATAGTGTATAAGAGTTACCGTATTATGCTTCTCAGGTACGGAATTTCCATGTTGGAAAAGGAAAGTTTCAATACCCATACAAAAAAGAGAGAAAATGTTAAATTGCAGAAAAATTTCGCAATGTAGGAAACTTTCCGTCAGCACATCAGTAATAGGTCATACATTCCTAGGACCTACATTCGGTCGGAAGAATACATTATTTAGCTAAGGCGGTCTTCACATTGTCACCGCGTCCCACTGCGCTGGGCGGACCGACGGTTTTCTCGTTGCGACAACGTTCGTACTTATATAAATTCCGCACGTTATACATGCATACACCGAGAAAAGAAAACAGTCGCTGTCGCCCCGCACCGGTCGGTGTGCGCTGCGGTCAGCGGGATGCGGCGGCAGTGTGATGACCGCCTAAGACTACCACGATCCTTATTGGGACTAGAGTTTTAGTCTAATAGCGCTTTTATCGAATTTGCAGCAAAATTTATTGAATAACATTATTAATATGTAAGTAAGTAAGATACTGTAGTCTGTATTTTGTTTTCTTGAACGCCAGGAGAAAGAGTCGTTATTTTTTATAAATACGTCTGCAAATAGGTATGTATAGGTACGATTTAGAGCGGTAACACACTGCAACTTGGTACAGCGGGTGTAGCATGGTTGCCATTTTATCACTTGTCGCTGTGGATAAGAGATCCGTCACGTTCTGACAAGTAGATCGCTTCGCGAGTGCGAGATACGGATAAGTGATAAAATGGATGGCAACCATGCTTCACCCGGATGGTGTCGCGCGACAGTCGCTGCTAAAAATCCCTCATAAGACCGACATATACATGAGTATATTGCTGCTACAAAATCAACTGTAGGTACTCTATTTATTAACAGATACGGTCCCAAAATGAAAGTCCCAGATATTTAACTATTCAAATAGCGAGTACCTATATGAATATACCTTCATTCATAATTATGCTTACCTACCTATATAGTTTATGAGTTGGTGATGTGCTAATGTTTATTTTTTAATTCTTTAGTTTGTAGTGATTGTAATTTCTCACAAGGTATCAAGGAGAAAATAGGTGAGATAAACATATTGTTCACATTAGCTAAGAGACTTTTCGTAAATATCACGATCAGCCTAGACACTGCTAAGATGTACTAATTCATTATTTAACGTGAAGAGCGAGACCTCCTGATACAGGTGCATGAAAACCTACTAGGAGGCCTCAACCACTTTTGTCAAACCTAATTCTAAGTTAGAAAGAAGAAAGAAAGAAAGAAAATACATTTATTCACAAACACACAGGACACACATATAAGTTATCAAAATAAACGATTTTATTTATTATTATTATCACATTCTTCCACTTCCACTAATAATATTATCGAAAAAACGGCTGACGGCTAGACTATGATTAACTTAAACATACTTGATATACTTATGTTTGTTTCTGTGAATCTACACTATGTTTAATTTTTAAATAAATGTTGAATTGAATAAAATACTCTTTCTTTATGACACACTTTCTTTACAAAACCTGTTTCTATTTTTTTAATTTCAACAGGGAATCCGTTTTTGTTTAGCTTGTGTAAGAATCAGATGTAAATAAATAGGTAACAAAATAAATTGATGTCTTGTTCTTTATTCATTACGAAAACTAAATTAACATACACTACTTAAGTAATTGATCGAATAAATTATTAAAATTAATTCAACAAATGCATAATAGGTAGTATTTAAATCGACATTCATACATTCGTAAGATGTAAATCTTAGATTTTATAATCATTATCATTATATAGATAATATATAAAAAAAAGTTTTAAGCTAGACATGTGTTAAGTAATGAGCGTAATATCACAAATGAGCGCGTAATATCTCTCGAACGAGTGTTACATTACCTACACATCACTCCGAGAAATCAAGCATCACTCCAAACATCACTTCAAAAACATTGCCCGAGCCTCGAGCGCGAGCGAGAGCGACCAATCGAAGAGCGCGTAATAGATTTTACGTCACCCTAGGCCGTAAGTGGATTTTCTGCCCGCTACACGAGGAGAAAATCTCACTTCCTGGCCAACGCAAGAAGTAAAACTTTAGACAAACCACGGGCGGTAATTCGTAAAGCCCCAGATCACATATTTATATAACACCTGCGATCTGGGGCATTCACGAATTCTCCAACCTAAGTATGTAACATACTATAATTTAATAGATTGACGCGCCGATAGGGAAGGTCGCTACGCTACAACTCTATACACAGTCCGCGTAATCGGGTGATGTTTCGAGTGACGTATGATATCTCAGTGTAATATTACGTTTTCGAAAAAATGGTGTGATATAGCATTACTTTTTGAAGCACTGTTTCGCGCATGTCTATTTTAATTTAAGCCTCTCACAGACTGGCGTTACCTGGCGCTATTATCAATAGTAGGTACTAGGGCGGCCTGGTACTATTGACCTCCACCGCAGGCCGCGCCAGTGTGATTCAGGCATAATTCAGTCAATAATGTCATAGACAACATATATTTACCTATTTTTTTTAACTTAATGGCATGACTTCGATTTACTTATTTCAAGTTTCAACCGAACATAGAAAGTAAGAAAAGCAATCTGAAGTTACATCGACAATAATTAGGTTTCTTGTAAAATAAATAAATCTTCCCACTTTAATATCTTGTGAATGAACAGTAATAAATCTAATAGGGACTTATTAATGATGGATTTATCTAAAGAGAAACGAAGTTTAATGGAATTTCGATTAGATTACCTACACCTAGAAATAGAAGCCTATAATGTATGTGGTTACTGTACTGGCCATGGTCTAGCGTTTACTACTTATTAAATATCTAACTATAATAGGGAATATGCATGGGACTTCAATTTTGAATAAATTGCACTCAATCGATATACGTAGAAATATCATATAACAGAAATATATATAAAAAAAAACTATTGTATCTCACGTTAAAATCACAAAAAAAAATTAAAATAAATTTTCGATAAAATTACATAACAGTCAGACAGAATATTAAATTAGAAATGATATTTTTCATGACAAGTATAGACTGAAACGCAATTTAAGGAGGTATAATTGCAAATTAATGACTAACTCCATACTAAACGCGACCAGAATATGGATTGTGACGTCATAGTCTATGCCCCTTTAATATAGAGCGTTATCAGTGGGTGCCGTATCAGAAAAAAAAATCGTAAGAAAGTTTTAATGCTACAGTTGATATTCCTCTGGGTTACCTATACTTCTGATTTTCGTAATAAAAATAAAGATGCATATTCCCTATTATTAATTGAATATACTTATATTGCATTTCATGTTCGTTGTGTAAAATTGTAAATATTCAAACTATACATAGACTTATCTACACTATTTTATAGTTTTTCTACAAGTACAACACTCTAACGGCGTGTATTAAAATGAAATAACTAACGTTCATGTTACCTAAGAGTTGTAGACACAGTGCATGTGATGTGCTGGTTTAGTAGTTGGGTATTTTCGTGAGAAGAGATGCATCGTTAGTGACCCATTTTGTACCTTTTATTTGTCATACAAATAGTGTTGTTAATTTTGGTTACAAAATGGAACATTTTTAGGGTTCCGTAGCCAAAATGGCAAAAACGGAACCCTTATAGTTTCGTCATGTCCGTCTGTCCGTCTGTCCGTCTGTCCGTCTGTCCGTCTGTCCGTCTGTCCGTCTGTCCGTCTGTCCGTATGTCACAGGCATTTTACTCGAAAACTATAAGGTGTATTTGAATAAAATTTTGAGGATAGGTGTATTTTGTTAGCCGCTACAAAGTTTTGTAATTAAAATGACAAAAAAAAAATTTTTTAGGGGTGCACTCCATACATAAAACTAAAAGTCAAAATTTTTTTTTTCATTGTGACCCCCCGTGTGGCACATCAATCGATAGGCCTTTCAAAATAAATGTAAGGTTTCTTAGCATTTTTTTTGATTAAGTGAATAGGGTCGGAGATAATCGCCCCGAAAGTCACTAAAATTCTGTCCCCCCCCCTCTAATTTTTGAACGGTGTGTTTTAAAAATATGGAACAATTCATGGACATAGGGCTTATTAATTTCATTCACCGAAAATTGTTTTGAACAAGATCGGTTCAGAGGTTTTCGAGATATTGCTGAAAAACTGCCTTCCTCAAAGAAAAGGATGTAAGTGCCGTAAAATTTCTGTGACGATACGACCTTTTTATTAGGCACGGAACCCTTCGTTTTGCGTGGTCCGACACGCACTTGGCCGGTTTTAACTTTTACTTCGTTGACGTCACTAACGGATACATCTCTTCTCGCGAAAATGCCCAGTTTTCAAATGTTGGATATTATCATAAACGAGTGAGTTTTAAGTGTCTAATGTCTATAGCACTTTCTACAATGCAATTTAGTAAAATTGAGGTGTGGTTTTAATGACCCGTTATTTTATGTATTTTATGCAAATTCTTCTTTATTTTGCTCTGCCTGTTACTATGGGGATATCGTCTTTTGTATTTCCTATGCCCCGTTGGTCTTTTACGCTTTATTTGAGGTGAAGCAGTTTGATAAATATCCAAGTGCTGAATATTCAAATTATGATGTCCTATTAAGGTTTTCAGTTGTGTTTGGGAGAGGACGTAAAGGGGTTCGGATATTTGTTGCGCTTTGTGCCCGTGACCGTTGGAAATAGAGAAACTTTGAGGACCTGTGGCATAATTTCCAGGTGGACCGTAGGAAGTAGAAGTATCAAAAGTTAACGGAGTACCATATGACGTTTCAGGGACGCCATATTGGATTTCTGGAAATCTTTTCCTATATTTATTAGGACTCGTTTTATAGCCGCCGTTAGGCGCATAACTGTGCCCTGGCAAGCCATACAGAGATTCTTTGTTTGTACTATCGTAATCGTAATCAAAGTCTTCGCTGTAATCATAATCTTCTTCATAATCTCTTTGATTCTGCCTGTTTGGATTCTGTCTTATGTTATCCTCATAATCATTGTAAGTGTAATCTGTAGCTTCTCCTATGGGGAATTTTGGTGTTATCAAAAATGTTGACATATCGTTAAAACGTTGTCGTCCTATGGGATTTAGTCTAATTAGTGATTCTGCTTTAGGTGTATCGTTAGTTGTATTTGAGGATAAATTAGTACTATTGGGTAATAGGAAGGGAGTTGTTTCAAGGATTGTTCTACGTTTCCTATTCAAAGACGTAGATAGTAAACGATGGTTGATACTTACACTGTCGTCGCCGTATGCTGAGACGCCTGTGCCGTCTCCAGTTAGATGCTGAACTCCTGTATGTTGTGCATTGTGGTGAAGGTATCTCTCGCTTTGATCACTATCATCTCCATATTGTGATGAAGCATATTGTGGTTGGGCATATTGTAATGACTGATAACTCGGTTTTGGTGGGTCTTCATTCACGTAGTAATCTGGTTCCCTATATTGCGTCTTGTGTCCAGAGGTGATAGTTTGACTGGCTACTTCTACTTTGTAATAATTGTTGCTTTTTGTGGTTGTTGTATCTACGTTTTCTTGTTGAGGGGCGGGAGTTACAACTGGTAGGACTTTATACGGTCCTTTCTGATGTTTATTAGGATCTTCAATATCATCTACTTGCTCTGTTATAGGTGTGTGGTCTTTAACTGCAGGTTCTGGCATATACGCACTGGCATAGTGTGGTATTTGGGCGTATTTAGTATGATCATACTGTTGCGCTAGATTTGGATTTGGAGCGTCTTTCAAATAGAAATACAAATCGATCGGTGTTTCTAGATTGTTCTTTTGCTTTTCCTCCTCTTCGTTATTCTGGTTTCCAGATACTATTAAAGCGTTTAATCCTGATAGTTGATCTTTAGAATTACTTTTCAATAAAGATTTTAGAGCGTCGATGTCTTGAGCTGACTGATATTCTTGCATTTGATGATACTGTTTAGGGTATATGGGTTTCTCTGTGCTTGGTATTGCTTCTGTATAAAATTTAGTTTCTTGTGGATATTGGTAGTGTTTCAAGCCGACATTCCCATTAGGTTTGATAGTTACCCCCTGATCGTACGTAGGTCCTGGTGAAAGATATACTGTCTGGTATCTTTTCGGTTGGATATATTGGTGATAATCCAGCGAACCGTGCGACCTATGATTTCTGCTCCTTTCTCTTATAACCGCGTCGGCTTTTGTTATCTTCGTTGGTTCTGGACTTTGGAGTCTAAGTCTTTCAACTCTTTTAGCTTCTCCTCTTTTCTCCTGTCTCCTGGGTTTGGGTGTAGTGGCTGCTATTTTAGCGTCTCTTAACTTCGCTTGCTGTTGTTCTAAAGCTACTTGATGACTCTCCTGCGATTCGTGGTATGCTTTCATGTAGCTGTCCATTTGTATTGGGGCTTTCGTCCACCTTTGCAGTTGAGCTCTGTGTTGTCTGACCCTCTCCGCATTGAACATGGCCTGTTGGTTTTGTGCATGGAGTCTTGCATTTTGTAGGGAGTTGCCAGCTAAAGGGTTACCATAGGGCAGGATTCCTGGTGTGGTAAGTTTGACCTGGTCGTCTATTCTGGCTTGTTCGTTGATAACTTCGTGGACAGGCCGTGCATTTGGTTTAGCAGATTTTGATAAACTTGCTGGTATTATTAATAGTAGCGTGAATATTGTGTACGGCGGCATTGTATCTGTAATGAAAAGTAAGTTTTATTAAAATATGTAAAAAATCAAATAGCAAACTTCAGTGTAGGTAAAACATACACCTAACATGTGAACATGTTACACAGATGCCAGGTCTTTTGTTCCAATTGTTTGTCATTTCATTTAATATACTCGGATGCTTTAAGTTATGTTTGCTACTATTTCAGATTCACAAAGACCAAAATCAAGATCAAATCAAGATCTTTGTATGCCTTGAGGCAGAACATAGCTGAACTAATTTTTATGTACCTACCATAATTACATTATGTGCATACCTATTGTTCACAAATAAACATTTTGAAATTTGAATTTGAAATTTGATAACAAGTATGCTGTTTGGCCATAGAAAACGGTGATGTCACTAGTCTCTAATTCCCCACAAATTTCGTACTAACAGGGCTTTGACGTTTCATAATAAGTTGCTGACTTTAATGGCAAATATTACCGTACCTATTGGAGATGTGATGATGTACTAGGTTAATCGCATAATTCGTAGCTACATATTCTAGAGAATTGTTGAAATACTAATAATTCCACTATAACACGCAGAATACGTAGCCGCAAGATTCTTGATGCAATGCTACCGGAGATGCCATGGTAGCAATGCATACATACTTCAAAAGCAAGTCTAATCACATTAATAAATATCGGCAGCATATAAGTTAACGACCGGTTAGCCTTGTGGGTAGTGACACTAGTGACGCTGCCTGCGAAGCTGAAGGTCCTGGGTTCGAATACTGGTAAGGGCTAATATTTGTGTGATGAGTAGGAATATTTGTTTTTGAGTCTTGGATGTTTTCTATATATTTCAGTATTAAACTAATTTAAATAACATTGACAATTATATCTAAATATAAAAAAAAACATTTAGCTAGCCTAAAATAAATAAATATAATTTGTAATAAAACTAAAAGTCATATTCTAAAATGGGCCCCTGTGGCAGGGTACCGAGGACGCTCGCAGCATTTCGTCGCTGAATAGCAATGCTTATGCGTTGAGCGAGGAAGCTGCCAGCTCTCCTATCCCCGGTGACGTCAACCAACCGTTTTGCCAACTCACGGTACAGTTCATGTGCGGCTGGGCCCCACGGACCAAGGGCGACACCAAAAGCAACAAAGTTATAGTTGGTATTTATATATATATTTGTATGTATTATATATATTATATATATATTATTATATATATTAAATATATCGTCTTCTATTTAGTACCCATAACACAAATCTTATTGAGCTTACTATGGGATTAGTTCGATTTGTATAAGATTGTCACCTAATACATATTTATTTATTTAAAATTATGTCACGTTAATTTCATTCATAATCTTAATGTCAACAACATGATCGTCTTCCTAATCACATACATAATTCATATGTTACATCCATATATCATTTCCTCATGCTATAAATCCGGAAGGAAGGTCAATAGGATCATATTATGATATATATTACATCATACATTATACGGCAAAATTAAGGAGCTTTCACATGCTATGAGTGCTATGACCCAGTATCGTACCTACTTGATCGTGTTACATGATTAATGAGGTAATGGGTTGTATGATTTCATTATGTAAAAGTAAGTCATTCAAGTTCGTTCGTGTACGGGCGTGGAGAAAATTGTGTTGGATGAGTAGTTGATTTCTGGGCCACTTCGAACCTTTTCACAGTGAAAATCTATATGATATCCCTAGAGATCTCATATCATTGTAACTGTGACAAGGTACGGTGGCCCAGAAATCAAATTGGTTGACTGTACACCCAAGAAGCGACCGGTTTACCCCATAATAATATTAGGGGATAATCGGACACAAATTGAACTACGTAAATGGGTACGTACACTGTTAAAAAGAAACCATGCACACGTAAAATTTCCGAAAATGCTAGGAAACTTACGAAAAACTATAAAATTTAACATAACTTTTCATTCATTTTAAATAATAAGATTTTTGTCTTTTTTTGCATGTAAAATTACATACCTATTGTTAAAAGTTACACACTGTTAAAAGTGTAGCCTCCATAGTAAGTTCAATAAAGTTTTTGTTACGTGTAGGTACTACATGTAGACAATATCCGAGACTCCGAAACAAATATTCCTCATCACACAAAGGTTGCCCTTACCGGGATCCGTCAAAAATAAAGCATTACTCCTTCTCGCAGTAAGGGACGAATGTTTTATGTCCGACATAAAAGCGATCATGCTAGCTAGGCTGGACCGGCAGTTTCATAGGTAGAGTCACTACGCTCTGGGTTAAACCGGTCGCACAGTGCCTATTAAAAATACTTAGATCCAGTGCGAGCATTGGGAAAACCGTAGAGTCCTAAAAAACTAGTGTTTTAAATAAATACGTGATTTATACACATGTGTTTCCGCCAGTACAAGCGCATTGACCAAGACTTTCACTATCGGCCGACCAGTCGCGCGTCCGTCGGTCTATCTACGACAAACGTGTTTCGCACATAAACGATATGTTAGCGACTTATGTATCATTTCTCCGCACGCGTTGGACAAAGTATTGACCACTTAAGTACCATGGGTGTTCTTTTTAGGGTTCCGTGCTTCAAAAGGAAAAAACGGAACCCTTATAGGTACTTAGAACCTTTATCTCGGGAACACGTTCATTAAAACCATACTCAAGTTTACAGTCCCTTGAAGCTGTAAAAAAATTAAAACTTCTAAGTTAACGTAAAAAAAAGATACGGCCGTTTATGCCGCAAAAAACGTATATATCGACACACTCAAGGGAATCAAAATTTATAGGGTACTTTATGAAATATAGTAAGTAACATAGTTTTATACTACAAGTACAGGGAAAAATCTGAAAACTATACAATTGTCATTTTGTACGGAACCCTCGGTCGATGAGTCCGATAGTTCTACAACTCGGTGATGGAGAGCGCAGGCACATTGATGTGGAGTGCATATACCGTGACCCCAAGCCGCAGACCAGTCGCCAGACGAAGGGAGGTCGGATCCAGGCAGGTACCGGTATTTGGAGAGGGATGGGCATGTAGCCACTGACCATCAGCCTCTCCTGGCTCCGACCGCCAAAAGTCTTGCGCGTTCTGGACCTGAGTCTTACGTCGTAGTTTTTTTTTGTAATACGACGATGGCAAACTTGCATACGGCCAGACACCGTAGCCTACCTAGTACAGTCACGAACTTTAATTTGGGATCCACCTAAGGTGGAATATCGTATAGCAAACTGAAGACATTTAGAGCGAATATTTTAAAGGAGTGTCATAAAGTTTGCCATGCTGACAACTTACGTTTACGTGTCTATATTAGGGGCAAGCGCTCAGTGACGTCAACCGGGCGGAACGAGTCAAACGATCATTTCCCATTTTTTCCAACTACCCACGCTTGTAACAAGAATCACTCATAAGTATTATGTAGATATTTTAAGTGTCGATGTCGGCAACTTTACACACAGTGACAGTTTTGGCAGTCTCAGGCGTCGTCCTAATTGGCAGCGACCGTACGATGGCCGTCGTGTGCGATGAGTTCAACTCTTTGAAAATTGTTTGAAGTTGAACTCATCGCACACGACGGCCATCGTACGATCGCTGCCAATTAGGACGACGCCTTAGAGTTGCACGCGGTCAGAGACAACGGCATACGGACCGGAGCCAATCTTGCCCCTGCCACAAAGCTACATATATAACAAACTAGACCAATACACCAAAGACCTACACCAAAGATACTGGGAGGAGATAGACACATGCAGACAGACCAAAGAGATTCTGTCGAAGCGCGACTACAAACTCACAACTGCACTAATGAAGACGCACAGAAACCAACTACGCAAGATAGTAGGAATGATAACCGGACACAACACTTTGAACAGACACCTCTATAATTTAGGTATCACAGACAGCCCCTATTGATGTTGATTTAACTTACCAGACAGCAGTGGAATCGGAAGTACTTATAATGAAGTCCGGATATGTTTCACAATAGATTTTGAACTTTAGTTATTTAAGAAGGTCTATGTTTGTTTTGTGTGCACACACTATTTATCACTTTATTATATTATTTAAGTAATTGAAAAGGATAAGACACTTTTTGACACGACAGTTTTTTCCTAACAAGGTATCATAGCAACCGTCAATATTATTGTTCTTGAACGGTTTGACAACAGGTATATTTGATAGAGTCTGTATATGCAAACTTAACACTTTCCCTCGTTCAAGAACTGCGGGCAAGCCCCAGCTTGGCACATATTTCCATAAGCCTAGGTTTCGGGACAGGCTTGGTCATTATATCTGCAAGCTGCAAAGCCGAACTTGTTTTCATAACACTGAGGCTTCCATCTTGTACCATCTCCCGAACAAAAAAATGCCGTACACGTATGTGTTTCGTTCGCTTATGAAACACGGGATTGTGTGCCAATCTAATAGCAGCTTCATTATCTACTTTCAATGAAGGAGCTCTCTTTAGGAGGGATAGAAAGCAAAATATCCTCTGAAGCCAAATCAGTTCTTTGGCTGCCTCACTCGCTGCGACAATTTCCGCCTCTGTCGTCGAAATCGCTACAGAAGTTTGTCTTTGGCTTAGCCAGGATACAATTCCGCCGGCAAATAGGCATGCAACGCCTGATGTTGATCTTCCGGTTGAAGGATCTCCAGCATGATCCGCATCACTGTATCCTTCTACATCGCTGTCGTATCCGACTTGATATGTAATCCCAAGATTCATAGTGCCTTTGAGATATCGAAATATTCTTTTCACTTGAGTCCAATCTGCTTTTGACGGGTTTTCCAAATTTCTTGACACCACACCCACTGCGTACGCAATATCAGGTCGCGTTCCTGTCATCAGGTACATCAGGGCACCTACAGCCTCTCTGTAGGGAACCTTGCCGGCTTTCCCTGATTCAAAACCTTCCTCTGCGGATTTTGATATTTCTATGGGGGTTGAAACTGGATTGCTGTCAGCCATATTAAATCTCTCTAGAATCTTCCTAGTGTATGATTGCTGACTTATGGCTATTGATTTCTCATCTTGCCTTATCTCTAGGCCAAGGTAGTACGAAGCAGGCTTCGTGGTTATCATCAACTTTGACCCAAGTTCATTTAAGAAACTATTGGCTAGCTGCTCGCTGGAAGCTGCAACCAATCCGTCATCGACGTATAAGGCAACCAGGATCTTCGCTTCACCGACGTGCTTAGCATAAAGGCAACAGTCAGCCTCACATTGGTCAAAACCAAGACCTATTAGTACTTGTTCGAAGTACGAATTCCAGCATCGAGGTGCTTGCTTTAAACCGTAAAGACTTCGATTCAGCTTCCACACTCTCGGAGTTCCATCTTCAAGCCCTTCTGGCTGTTTCATGTATATATCCTCTTTGAGTTCCCCGTTTAGGAAAGCCGTTGTAACATCAAATTGAGCCAGGTGCATCCTTTCTTTGGCACATACGCTGAGCAATGCCCTCACCGTAGCCAATCTAGCAACCGGGCTATAAGTCTCATCGTAGTCGACTCCTTTCTTCTGCCTAAACCCTTTCACCACAAGACGAGCTTTATATTTGTCAACAGATCCGTCAGGATTTGTTTTTATTCGAAATATCCATTTGTACGGAAGTGCTTTGCGGTTAGGTGGCAGGTCACACAATGTCCAGACTTTGTTTTCCTCGAGAGACCTCAACTCATTTGTCATGGCTTTCTGCCACTCATCTTTATCCTCTCTTGCAAGAGCTTCTTTGTATGTTTCAGGAAACTTTTCTGTTCCTACGTAACACACATCATCCTCGAACCTTTTAGGACGTTTAAGCGTCGATCTATCTCTTAGTTTATAGCGAGGCTCCACTTCGACTATGGGTTCACCAAGAACCACAGGTTCTAACAAGGGCTCTTGTATATTAAATTGTCCCTGATCAGCATCAACAAAATCATCATCACCATCGTTCGTATTTGAGCTTTCCCTCGATTCATAGCTCTCGCGTTGGTGAGTTTCGCCTTCTTGATCTTGGTCTTCTCTGACCACTTCATCTCCCTCTAAGACAAGATCTGTATTGGTAAGCTCTCGTTCGAAATTATGTTCGCTATCTTGGTTATCTGGTACTCCCTCTGAAGCAATAGGTACGTTTATGGTAGTTTTGAATTCTACATCCGATTCAAACGTTATGTCTCTTGACTTTAACATCTTGTATCCATCCCAGATCCTATAGCCATCATCATTCTCGTAGCCAATTAGTATGCCTTTAATAGCCTTTTTGCTCATCTTTTTGCGATGTTGTTTTGGAACATGGGCATAACACGTACTTCCAATAATCTTAAGATGCGAAATCTTAGGCTTTTTTCCAAGCCACAGTTCATATGGTACTTTATTGTCCACTCTTGTGGGACCTGTTCTGTTTAACACATATGCAACCGTATTAATTAATTCAGCCCATAGTATTTGTGGCATCTCCCCTCTCGCATGCATAATAGATCTTGCAGCTTCCACTAAGGTTCGGTTTTCACGCTCGCTACAGCCGTTTTGCTCGGGCGTGTAAGGCATAGTTAACCGATGCTGAATACCATAACTTTGTAATATTCTTCGAACTGCTTCATTGACGAATTCGCCGCCGTTATCACTAAGTATAGTTTTGACAGTATGTCCGGCGTTCGTTACTTCTTGAAGCATTTGGAGAAGTTTATCTTTTACTTCTGATTTATGTCTCATGAAGTACACCATGCGATAACTCGAAAAATCGTCCTTGAACAGTACGTAGTATTGGTACTTCGAAATGCTTGTTGCAAAGGGGCCACAAACGTCTGTATGGATTAGTTCTCCAACTGCCTTAGCTCTTTCTCTGGTCCCGAACGGCTTTCGGTGTGACTTTCCGTAAATACAGCCTTCACATGTCACTTTGTCTTGACTGAGCTGAATGCCTAACTCGCGCTTTACTACGCGAATGACGTGTCGTTTGTCTTGGTGTACCAGCCGTTCATGGTATAGCTGTAGCATGTTTGAGCCAGTTATAGCATTGATCTCAATAGTCGAATGCTGTGTTGGAAAGACTGTCTTCAAATCCAACTTATATAGTCCGCCATGATGGACCCTACTTCCAACAACTCTGGTCGTGCCTTCAATATCTAACTTGCACTCTTTAGTTGTAGAAGTGAAGAGGCTGTTCTGCATCCTATCTTGCGCCGCAAGCATCGAAAATAGGTTTTTCGTTAAGGATGGTACTAGCCACACATCATTAAGGGTTATCTTCTCCTTGTGCCCATTGACATTTGATTCCACCACTACAGAGCCCATTCCAGTAGCAGATATAGAAGTTCCGTCTGCCGTAGTCACGGTGTAATCCGAATCAAATTCATGAAAATCGGTGAAGAAATTCCTCCTTACTGCAATATGTACTGTTGCGCCATTATCAACATACCAGTTCTCACGATCCTGTACTTGATTGATTGAGCACGCATTTACCATTAGGGAAATCTGATGCACTTGCTTGGACTTTGAGCTAGACGCTGATGATGTGCCCGAAGTTGGCTTAGGTGGCCTGCCATCCTTAATCCACTTCTTACACTTCCGAACTCTGTGTCCTTTTCCAGAACAGTAGTTACAGATCAGCTGCTCGTCCGGGTTCTTCTTATTTTGACGTTCAGTAGGTGTAGTCACTAGTATCTCCTGCCGTGAGTTCTCTTGACTACCTAACTCTCTTTCGAACGTGCAAAGGTGCGTCGTTAAACTGTCGATAGTCCTTTCTGACTGTTTGAGCATTAGCCAACTTGACTTAAAGTTGAAATACCGGTCGTCAAGTGTATCTAAGACCTTACATATCAGGAACAATTCAGGTAACTTAGCGGTAGCGTCGATTTTGGTAATCTCCGCCTTCAATTCATTCCAGAGATTCTTAAGGTGCGACATATGAGTAGGAACATCATCTTCCTTCCTATGGCGAAACCCGAAGAATTCCAAGCATAAATTATACGCTCTGTCATCCGTTTGTCCATCAAATAGCCTATGCAGCTCTTGCCAAACCTCGTGTGCCGTTCTATACCTCATAACCTTCTTCAGTGTATCCTCGGTCATGTTAGTTGTTAGCATGAGTAGAGCGCCTGTCTCAGTCCGCCTGTACTTTGCCATCGCAGTACTATAGGTGCTGGTTGCGGCGGCATCTGCTCCTTCAGCAAGGACCGGCTTACTGAGCATTCCCTCGACTGCCTCCATGGCACCTTCCGTGCCTTCCAGCATTATAGAAATTTTGTATTTCCAGGTAGCCCAGTTTTCCTTTCCTGCTAATTTGCCGAGTTCAATTTTCGTAGAAAAATCCATTGCGATCGCTTTTCCTTTCTTCCGGTGGGGCGCAGAACCTATTGATGTTGATTTAACTTACCAGACAGCAGTGGAATCGGAAGTACTTATAATGAAGTCCGGATATGTTTCACAATAGATTTTGAACTTTAGTTATTTAAGAAGGTCTATGTTTGTTTTGTGTGCACACACTATTTATCACTTTATTATATTATTTAAGTAATTGAAAAGGATAAGACACTTTTTGACACGACAGTTTTTTCCTAACAAGGTATCATAGCAACCGTCAATATTATTGTTCTTGAACGGTTTGACAACAGGTATATTTGATAGAGTCTGTATATGCAAACTTAACAGCCCCATGTGCAGAGCGTGCATGGAGGCAGAAGAAACGACTAAACACATTCTACTGGACTGTAAGCAGGTAGAAGTATACAGGAAAAAGCACATAGGGTCTCCGGACACACTATGGAACGCAGTCAGTAATACCAAGGCACTCTTAAACTTTTTAGAGGAGCTGGGGTGGTTAGAGTAGCGCCACCCTGCCGTTTCACGCAAAATAGGCACATTTGGATGTCGACTTGCGGAAAATGCCCAGTAAAACTAACTAACTAACTAACTAACTAGAGTTGCACGCGTTCCGAGACTATGATCGTCATCATATCAGCCGAAAGACGTTCACTGCTGAACATCCCAAAGAGTGCCACAATGACCGGTCCTGCGCCACCTGCATCCAGCGGACTCCCGCGACCTTTACCAGGTCATCAGTCCACTAGTCTAGGGGGGGTCTACCCACTATGAGAGACACGATCCGCTTACCATAATGAAGCATTTTTGTAGTACAATGGTTAATTAAGGAATGTTGTAGTTAACAATTAATGTCAATGGCATTACGAAAATATCCCACGGTGATATGATGATAATCTAATAAACTACCTATAATAGCACTTGGCATTGTCTCATTTAAGTTAATTGACATAATATTTGATTTTGTTTATATGAGTCCTTGCCCTGGTTAGATGAAAATTCTCCTACATGTATTTTTTAATTAATTTATGACAACGGAATCATTTGTCAAGATAAGTTAGTAGATGGTTATCTGGTAGAGAATGCCATGTGGCATTAAGTTCGCCATTTGTACATTTTTTGTATTTTGTGCAATAAAGTTTAAATTAAATAAATAAGTAATAGTCAGCGCATTCACCAGTAAAGTACCAGTAAGGTAAACGTCCCTATACCGGACACTTCCAATAATTGACATCCGCCTGTTGTTCATCTCTATTGTTATGATTTATGTAGCTATAAGCTTGCCAAGTCATGTGTCAGTGTAGAGCATTACGACAACGTTTACCTTTTAGTACACATAAAACTTTAAATAAAGGAATGCGCGGGTACTTGGTCTGTACTAATATTATAAAGAGGAAAAATCTGTCAGATTATAGCTTTGTAAGAATGTATGTAATATCCGGAACTACTCATCCGATTAAAAAAAATATTTCATCAGTATTTAGAATGGATTCTTAGAAATAGGCTATAATTATATTGTCCCACGGCTTATATAATGGATAATATTTTGTGATTTTGTTTTCATTTAGTAACATTTCGTTCTGTTATACTATACTACTATGTTGTTAGATTTTTTATTTTTTTTTGTTATAAATTATTGTTTGATATGTATTATGTGCCGTTGTGGCCTATTTGCAGAATAAATGTTTGATTTTGATTTCATCTGGGTTATTTGTAATACGCGGGCGTAATAGGTGCGCGGCAGTTACAGACTAAACTAAAGGTAAGAGTACCTACAGTCGAAAAGGAAAAGATAATCTAGCAACCCCACCCTCACCCTTTCCTTTTGTTGGGTCGTTCTTCTTTTTTACCGACAATGAACCGAGGTTTTTCTGTTTTTTTGGTTTTTGAACTATCGAAAATTGTGGTTTTGAAGTGCGATTTAAAAAAAAATGCATAGGTTTCTTCATTAGAATTAATTAAAGTTTCCTTTCTGGCCAATATAAATATTTATTTACGGTTGGTTTCTAAAAAAAAAACATGTGACAAAGTGGACTCTTTCAGTGGGGACAACATTTTGGTTTACCACTCTGTCACGGCATTCTACGAAAAAAAAAAACATTTAAAAAAATGCTAGTTAGAGAAAGTGAAATATTAAATATCACTAATTAATAAAATAATATGGACGTTCATTTGAACATTATAAAACCGTAAACATCATTACTCAAATGAGATGCCGTAATAAGACGAAGGACAGGCTATTGTCGGTCGAAAAGAAGAACGACCCTGTTGCATAACATGCAAAGTTTAAAAACAAAACGAAGTTCATTCCAACCTTGCCCTAATTAACGTTATTAACAAAAACCGGCGTACGCGCGGACAAAACCGACGAAAGTGTCGTGCGAATCATTGTGTGCGAGTATGGGTACTGTGTGTGCATGGGTATTGGGTGTGTGTGTATGGGAGTTTGCTATTGACACGTGATATTGAACTCTTGCGTGATCGCTCGTTATGTTACTCTCACTTTTTGTTGATCTTTATCTTAGGTCATACAGTTTACGATGTCTGGTTGGGTAGGCTATAGTATATAGTCAAGCACCTTGTTCCATCAAGGGAATGCCTCGATAATGTCTTCCACGCACGAGAAAACGAGATGCAAAATTCTTCGGGAATGGCTTTTTTAGACAAATGTCGATAATTATATCTAATTTGTGAATTAATTCAATTAATGAGATCGTGCGTCGGGATATGGTGTCGGCCAACATACCGTGCATCCTGGAGCCCCCGGGTCTGTCTCGAACTGACGGGAAAAGACCGGATGGGTTGACGTTGGTTCCTTGGCAGAGAGGACGTTGCCTTATATGGGGCGCCACTTGTCTTAGCACATTTGCAGCGTACCATCTAAGGTACACTATTAAAACAGCTGGTTCGGCGGCTGAAAATGCCGCCAAGTTCAAACACACCAAGTACTCTGCCTTGGAACCAACTTACGATTTCGTTCCGGTTGC
Source organism: Epinotia nisella (assembly GCA_932294315.1). Lineage (NCBI taxonomy): Eukaryota > Metazoa > Arthropoda > Insecta > Lepidoptera > Tortricidae > Epinotia > Epinotia nisella. Next base: position 7,661,293 of record OW028696.1, on the reverse strand, counting down.
TGTGGAGACAGCTGGGCCCTGGGGCAGCGAGGCTCTCGGGCTTTTCAAGGAGTTAGGCAGACGTTTAAGGGAGAGGGGTCTAGACCCCCGCTCTGGGTCATGGCTCGTCCAACAGGTCTCAATTGCTGTTCAACGAGGTAATGCTGCAAGCATTTTGGGGGACCTTTGGTTCGGGCATGACGCAGAGCGGGTTGTAGCTTTAGTTTATACTTTTTCTTCTCTTTTAGGTAGCTAGTTTAGTGTGTAGCTAGTAATGTAATCATTCCTTCTAATGTATATTATGTAATAAATTTTATATGTATGATTAATACGAAATAAATGAATATGAATTCGTCTTTAAATTAACTATACACCTAGTATATTTGTGAATCGGGATATTTGGAAACCTAGGAGGGAGGTCCTACTTAGCTAAACAAACGGTTTGAATTCATATTTGCTTGTATAGGAGATTATGGCGTTTAAGAATTAATTGTTTGAGTTGGCTGAGGTAAGAACTAAAATAAAGAATGAGAGAAGATGGAATGTTTGCCACCTTCATGCCTAATAGTTGCCATCTAGATACAATTTTTGACTTATTGAAAATGTCATATATTGGGTCAATGTCGAGCCCTGGAACATTTACCTTAGTACCTAGTCTTAGTTTACGAAGGTAAATCTCGTTAACCTCTTAACAACTGACATAGTGCAAATTGTGTCATAAGTTCGGAATCTCACAACACCAGCTGCCCTTAGCGAAGTGAACGTAGCGTGTTGAAACCAGAAATTAGTATAGAACTAAGTTTACTCAGTGGGCGTTGGTTAATCGAAGATTAGGTACAGTTGCGGTCTGTAACTTTTCGACCTTATTTATGTACTGCTAAGGTCTAAAAGTGACCTTTTCATATGGCAACCGTACACTAATTTGGCTGGATTCGACCAATGAGTGAGAACTATTCTTAAAGGTTCCTGTATTCGTTTACTTCTAATCCTATGTATGCTACCTATAGAAACGCACAGACCGAAAACAAATAGAGATATCCCTGCAAGATACAGTTTTTTTTTGTGCTATAAATTATAATAGAAGAAGAATAAAAAAAAATTAAGCTATTAGAGTAGAGACTTTGCATGAAAAACGTTCTACTTGCTCTATTTTTTTCTATTTTAAATTCTAGCACCGACAACTACTTTTCGATATGCGGATGTATATGTCACCGTTAGATCGTGAACGCCGTCAGTTTATAATCTTACTGGCGACATTATAAACTGTCGAAAAATTGTGAACTGTCAAAACCTTTCATAATTTAACGCATTATTTTTCGTTAATTTATTAAGTATACATGCCAAATCGTAAAATTGTGAACTGAGATCAAATCGGCTTGCTACGGAAGGCATATAAATACTGGGTAGGTTAGGTTAGTTAGGCTTCAGTTGCTCGAAGGGTAAGCCGCCCAGAAATATTACGAGCCCCGCGCAGCGCGGCTCCGTCGGCAATGCCGGATGACGAAATAAATGGAATAAAATGTCTGGATAAAAAACCAATCATGTTCTGACGTAAGCGGAAGCTGATGCAAGTGGAATAAGGTACTTAATAATGATGATGATTTAAAAGTAATTATTCAATTATTTTATAACAAGAACATAAATCAGTCTTTAATTTAAGTACATTATAATAGCCTTTAACTTTGGTTATATCCACAAGCTGGATGCGGGTGGCGCACGACCGGTCATTGCACCATTGGCACCCTTTGGGGGAGGCCGATGTCCAGCAGTGGACTTCTTTCGGTTGATATGATGATGATGATGATGATATCCACAAGACAGACGCGTACGTAAATCTCTGTATGACTAACTAGGAAAAGCGTCATAACCAATTCTACGAGCAAAAACTAGTATAGCGTAGCTTGTCTGACTTATAATAAGACTTCGGAACACGATCATATTTCTTAGAATAAGTATAATGTCCAATACGGAAATTACAAAGCATTGTCATGACAAAGCAATTAAAGCTTGAAATGAATACCTACCTTATTAGCTTTTGTTGTTCTGATTTTAAGGCGGAGTCTACAACCCATACTAATTAATTAGTGCTTGTTAAGTTTATGTCAAACGTAGCTGGGTCGTTCTTCTTTTCGACCGACAATAGCCTGTCCCTCGTCTTATTACGGCATCTCATTTGAGTAATGATGTTTACGGTTTTATAATGTTCGAATGAACGTCCATATTATTTTATTAATTAGAAAAGAAAAGAAACAAAGAAAAGAAGACATTTATTCACTACACAAAAGACACACAGAGACAAAGGAGTAGACATACATGACAATTGACACATATTGTGAATAATTATTAGTATTAATTTAATATTTTAGTTTCTCTATCTAGCATTTTTTTTAATGTTTTTTTTTTCGTAGAATGCCGTGACAGAGTGGTAAAATAAAATGTTGTCCCCACTGAAAGAGTCCACTTTGTCACATGTTTTTTTTTAGAAACCAACCGTAAATAAATATTTATATTGGCCAGAAAGGAAACTTTAATTAGTTCTAATGAAGAAACCCATGCATTTTTTTTTAAATCGCACTTCAAAACCACAATTTTCGATAGTTCAAAAACCAAAAAAACAGAAAAACCTCGGTTCATTGTCGGTAAAAAAGAAGAACGACCCAGCTGAGCTTTCTTAGTACAAATTTTATAAAGATACTGGATCATTTCTCTGTTTGGATGGCATCAAAAAGAATATTTTTCTATTTAGTAGTACATCATGATTTAGCATGCAGCATGCAGATGAATTGTTTATTTTATTTTATTTTTTATAGGCTAGCTGGGAGAAAATGTTGCTCAGCCGCGATGAGTTTGATGAATGAATAGACAGCATGCCCAAACCTATCGCGGGCGAATAGGTAATGTAATACCAACTAAGTAGGTATACTGTTATAATTTGAATAGCTGTTTAATTCGTATTACAGCTATTCAAATATTTAATGAAAATCTCGTAACTAAAAAAACCAGAACACTCACATTCACACGAAACGATTCAAATATCACCGACCTACATAAAAGTGGACTTCCTCTAATTCACATAATAAATTCTATAGAAGAATACATGAATGCGTTCCGATTCACCGCAAAAGCGTGGATGACATTGCGTAATGTGATGTAACGAAACGGAACGCGTGTTTTGGCGCCAATTCTTCCGCGTCGACCATCAGGATCGCGTTTCACTTGTTTTAAATTTCAAATCGGACAATGGGGTTATATATATTCAGCCAGTTGCGATGTTTTATTCAATAGGATGCATTCACTTTACGTCATGTCACTAGATGCAATTCTATGTAATGTAATTAAATGTAATATTCATAACATCAGACTGTCCAACTTTGTTGTAAAGGGTAAATCTTTTAGCAAATTGTTTTGATTATAGGTAATATGTTCGGGTTAATATATCGTCAACAAGGTCACATGTATTTTCATGTGTATTGTGTATGAATAATGTTATTTCCAAAGGCACTAGAACGAAGTTATTTACCTACCATTGAAACTGACCTTAGTGTGGATTTCGATTATACTAAAGTATCAAAACAACATTTCTGAATTTTCTGATCGATTTTAACCTTTTAAAACGTTACTTTGATGCATCGCTTCATGTAATAATTGTTTAAAATATTCGACAATTGCCTTGCCCGTGTTAATGACAATTCGACTATCATTGCTGGGTCGACTAGTAAGGCTGGTAGCTAGACAGCATTGTTATTAATCGCACCAGCAATGCTCGTCGAATTGTCATTGTCACGGGCAATTATCAAATTGGTGGCCTAGTGGCAGGACGCTTCTTTGCCAAGGCAGAGAATAGAAGAAGAATATCATGGCTTGTAAATAATCTACGCCAATGACTCCATTAAATAGCTCAGAGATTCTGTGTCGAAGGTGGATCGCCATAATTCTGCTTATTCGCCACCACCACCGTATGATGCTAGCTCTAAACTCTAAACAACACAATGTGCCATCATGGCCGCAGGACAGCACACAGTTATGCGGTGGAATGTAATGGAATCCTGTATGATGGGCCATGATGACCCAGTGTGCTTCGCGGCCATAAAAGGTAAGGGGCAGATCATTGTGTAATCAAGGATGTGTACAATGACATTAAGGAAAGCCGATAACCTCGACAATTGACTGGTTGCTGCGTAATTATCGTAATGTAATGACCACACTATAACGTTAATGCTAAGTGTATGCGTGATATTTAGTGGTCATTGAAACCGATGGTCACTAACAGACTGTGGCCACAATAATTAATAACAGCACTACTTGCTTTGTAGGTACATCAAGTGCAAAAATATGTATCGATTTAATCCTCTCATAAATATGTAGGTAGCGATACTATAATCCCCTGACATATGAGCGATGGGATGGGACATACCTATTTATGAGTAACTTGTATGCACCCATTATCGTACTTGACTGTACGCGGTGTTATAATATATTCCTGGTGGTGAGTAAAGTATTCAGAGTGACCTGAATTTGTCTTCAACTGTCAGCCCAACGATCCTCAAATCAATAAAGAGTCGACAACGCTCTTATGACTCATCCGGAGCGAAAGCGTCTATATGCTACGGCTAGGCTACGGTGACTTCTCAAACTCAAACTTCAACAAAAGTAAATAAAATTAGCCTTGAAAAAAATTACAGGTTCGCACTCAGGTGCTTACGAGACCAGTGCCTATGCCAATTGATGGGAAGGTTAGGGAGCAAGCAATATTTCTATTCCTAACACATACGGAAGAAATTATTAATGTTACCTCATGAGTATTAAGCAGACATGTTAATGTTAAACAAGACTGACCTTTCTAACTTCCTCTCAGTTACGAAATTTGCAATTAAGATTTTAATCTTTATCATGCATTTGAGTAGGTACCCATGCAGCTTGAGATTACCCTGAATTAGTTTAATTTAAACTGAGTATTATCTGCATTAACCTTATTTTCTTACTTCCAGTGTCATTTAATTGAAACTTCAAAATAGTTCAGTTAGGATAAGACTGGATTCTCAACTATGCTGGGGCCCAATCCAGAAACATTATATTGAATTGAATCAGTTAGGCCTCACATTTAACAGAAGTTAACAGACGCACAGAACAATATATTTGTAAGTGGTAATCATAATATTCTTAGTTTCAATTGACAACATTTCATTTTTTCATAGCGGCTGAAACTAAAAACCATTCAGAGATTTGGGATTGCTGAGTAAATATAAAAAAAATAATGGATTTTTATATTCGCTAGTTCTTGAGACAACTGGAAATTATTCTGAAGAAGCCATTTAAAAGCTGAATGCGGATATTCCATAGCTGCGCTTATGCATCTTGTAAGAAAAAAATTGTTGTGACATTGACAGTTATTTGACTCCTTCTATCTTGTCATTGTCAATGTCAAATGTCACTGTCACAGACACAGCATGCTATTTACATTTTAATTCAATACATTGACCACAGTACAAATCTTATTCAACTTTTAAACTGTACTTATGCCCTTTTCGAACGTGGTAGTTTAAAACACCCAAACTAAGGGGTTAAACTTAAAATAAAATGAAAAGAAAAAATACGTATCTCCTAACTTTTCAAATACTATTAAATGCCTAAACAAAATTAAGGAGTCAGAAAAATGAAATGTGGTTAATTGTAGCTTCTTTTTTCATTTGTTTGTATGTTTCTTGAATTGATATGTGAATTGTCTTGGTTTATGAGCTCAATCTGTCATAGTGAGCACGACGCACTGATAATCAGATGAGATAGGAATTAAGTAAATTGTTAGCTGCAAAGCTGATGTTTGATCTTGTCATCTTCCATTTCATAATGAGGGTTTAATTGAAAGTGAATCACAAAATTATAAACAGTAATAATAATTAACAATACTCACGCATTTTTACAAATCCTAAGCTTCTAAAGAACAAACTTTCCTGATAAGCTAACCCGATATCCAAGATTTCAAACACACTTTACACTAAACGAAAGAAAAAAGTTATCCATAAAATGCTTGCTGTTTTGTCACACCATTGATAAAAAATAATTAAAAAACAAACGTAGCGTTCGATTGAGTTCAAACTTAGAACTGGCAGGTTGAAAGGCAACGTTTTTCGTTTTAAACTGCCTTGCGTGGTGGTAAACATGCACACTATCGAATAACGCCATATACATTGCCGCGTATACGTGTAAGTGTGGAGACCGTACCAAGCAAAACAGGGAGTGGTTACAAAACATAATGGTTTTGTAGTGTTATGCCGTAGATGTCTAATGATGTGGTTGAAGGTTGAGCTTTCATTAATCGTTATAATTCGATGTGATTTATCCAAACGATCTTGTCTATGATTGCTTTTTAAATGGGACGATTTAATGTCATAATAAAGTTAACCTTTCTTTAACTGACTCTATGACATTAGGTTAGTGTTTTGCTTGTTTAAAGTTGTTTCTCTTTCATACTCGTATTTCAATTATGTAGATATGATATGATGTGTGCTACCTCTGTTTATTATGAATTTATGAGTCTCAGTAGGTGATATCATGTTTTTTATAGTAGCCATAGTAGGGTCATTATTCAGTTTCAGTTAGCGATCTGATCTAACTAGCATGATCTCGTTTTTATATCGGACAAAAAAAATCGTTCGTCATTCGTCCCTTACTAGCAAGTACGTGAGTGCGATAGGGACGAATGGCTTATGCCCGACATAAACGTTATGATATGATGCTATCTTGGCTGGAGTAGAACAGCTAGTGTCCGCTTATCGGCGATAGACCGCCGTATCCTTGTTTTCCACCAGCGACGTATTAAGATACTACTTTCAGTGTTGATATCAAACTGTCAAAAAACCGGCCAAGTGTAAGTTGGACTCGCGCACGAAGGATTCCTTACCATTATCTATGAAAACCGCAAAAAAATCATGTCTGTTGTATGGGAGCCCCAGTCACACTCGCACTTGGCCGGCTTTTGAGTATTTGTTGTTATAGCGGCAACAGAAAAACATCATCTGTGAAAATTTCATGAGATACAGGGGACAGAAATTTAGTGACTTTCGGGGCGATTATCTCCGACTCTATTCACTTAATCAAAAAAATTGCTGAAAAACCTTATATTTATTTTGAAAGGCCTATCGATTAATGTGCCACACGTAGGCTTACAATGAAAAAAAAATTTTGACTTTCAGTTTTATGTATGGAGTGCACTACTAAAAAAAATATTTTATCATTTTAACTTAGTTTTAATTTATCTTAGTTAATGTTAATCGTAATCTTGTATTCACTTTTAATAAATATCCTTTTATCATTTTAATTACAAAACTATGTAGCGGCTATCAAGATACACTTATCCTCAAAATTTTATTCAAATACACCTTATAGTTTTCAAGTAAAATGCCTGTGACATACGGACAGACGGACATGACGAAACTGGTATAAGGGTTTTGTTTTTGCTATTTTGCCTACGGAACCCTAAAAATGGCCACCAAATTTGACAACTAACGTTTCCATCGACGACTCGAAACTGAGGCAAGTAGTGTGCCATTTTTCGAGCGCGTTAAACCTATCTACTTACCTCTTTTTTATATTACATCATTGGTGACAGGCCTAAAAGGTTATTCAATCGAATTCTTCCTCAAACTGGCAATTCATTAAATATGGCGTAACGGTTCTCTTCTTGCGATGTTATCTTCAGAATATTGATGTCAATAATATGTATACAGTATTCTCCTTATCACAAAGGAGTAAGGTGTGAAATTGTGGATATATTTTTGATGGCGACATGGGATAATTTTCTCTTCGAATACAATGGTTGCGTCATTAACAATTGTCGTCATATTAAAGAGAATTAACTGACATACTTATTAATCTAGATTTATAAGGACTATGTTGTCATAATGTACTTAAGTTTATGTTATAATTTGGGCCAACATTCTTTTTAGTGCCTACATAGAGATGAAAACTTATAAACACTTATAAAAAAATGTAGATGTCTCGAAATACTTTCCTAGTAGTGTTACGTTAGTTCTCAACCGGGCCTCATTGTTTGTTATGAATTTTCCCACCACCCTGGGTTTTTTATTACAAAAAAGTCACATTTGGTACTCATATTACCACTGCGTTACCAGTCCCCATGACCCCTCAAAAAATGTCCACTGCGTTACCAAACATTTTTTTTGAGCCCAAATATTTCGGTAATGGTCATCATTCGGGCACGTGTATGCATTGTGAATTAGAAAATAATATTTTTTTGAAGATTATCCGAATAAATGAAAAACTATGGGTCAAAATGTACAAGGGACGTTTTTATAGTCATCAAAAATAATTTTGGCCCAATTACGCGACTGTCTCAGGAGGGTTATGTTTATCGAGCGTATGTATGTATGTAATTATGTGGATAAGAAAACTCAATTTCACGGCCTACAGTTCAAACGGGTCGATGGACTTTGGATTGCTCATAATTGTGTGGTGACATTTTTATTATTATTTAAAAATGTTATAACTATTTGAAATAAGTTTCTATCCAACATTTAATTTTTGGTACAAGCTTTTATTGCCGACTGTACTTTTCTGTACACCACCATCATCAACTACTCATTAAGACGATTCTAACGACCCCAAACTCAACGGGGTTAGGTACGTCGGTTAAATACTGAATTCCCATGGTCCTCTTCTGTCTCCGTCATCAGATCAGCTCGATGGTACCATAATATTAAATTGTCATCCAAACTATACTAATACCCAAAATTTCAGCACAATCGGATAACGGCAAGTGACTGAAAAATGGATTGCAAATTTGGACGGACAACTTACAACATACTATACAGGGTGGAAAGTTAAAACGGGGCAGTAAGGGCAGCTACTAGATCCCTTGCCGCCACGCAAAAATGGCATTAGGATTTCATTCCTAACTTTTTAAGTGATGGCAATCTACATTCACAGATTTTTGAAAAAAAGTACAGTCAGCGAGAAAATCATCAATTTTGACGATATTTTTTTTTATGCCATTCGATCCCATTTCTATTAAGTATCAAAATACTCTTTAGAACCGACTAAGGTTTGACTACTAGAACGCCCAGAAATCAAAGAAAACTTTTTCGAAAGCATCTTCACTAGATGGTGTGGAATAAGCTAGATCTCAGTCCTACATTTTTTCATATGGCAGAGGCAGTGAGACTGATGATATACTATAATTTACTGTCAAAACTGTGCACTAACATGTCATAAATCACTAACAACAGTGTCTCCTTTTCAAACGTAAAATATAAATAATACCTACATTTCATATTTGACGTCATCAACAAATTCTAAAGGTGCAGGAATCAATTTTATAAGAATAACAGCTTTATATCGAGGCAAATAAGACTCATAATAAAAACAAAAGTGTTCTCCTATAACAATTATTTAACAGTCAATCATTAGCATTATAATACAAGACGAATATGATAAGATGATGACGCACATGTTAGATAGTGACTTGTACAACAAAACCGCTAATTTCGCCGTGTACCATACCCGGCTCGTTGGTCTAGGGGTATGATTTTCGCTTAGGGTGCGAGAGGTCCCGGGTTCAAATCCCGGACGAGCCCAAATCACTTTTTGTTTTTTAATTACTTACATACTAGCGTAAGTTTTATTATATTTTAATAAGTTATTGGTTTTTACTGTTTATTTAACACATTTATTTTTTGTGATATTATTCTTATTTCATAAAAAACAAAACAGTTGAATTAAATGTCGCATACGCAAAAGTACTATTATAATCATTATTTAAATTTTATGGTGTAGTTCAAATATAAATATTTTAATTCGGCTTTTAATTTTAAAGCGCCGTCTGCGTCTCTTGGACGGCGAAACAGTACATCGATTTGAACTGTTGTAAACAACTCGTGTCATGAAAATATAGATGGCGTTGTCATACGAAGTGTGGTAATAGCAGAGCAGAGTGAGGACTAGTCGTTCATAACAATTATTATGTACGTATGTATATGTATGTGTGTATTTATATCTTTATTGTACATAAAACATTGTAAAGTGAAAACAGAAACAAAGAAGTAAGTACAAAAGCGAGCATATCCCTTATTTATTATTATTTAATGTGACCCACTTTTTATAAAACTGTCATTTGAACTGTTGCTTTTTGAATGGACTACTTTGATGCAATTCGGCCAACTCAAATAATTTCAAGTAGGTAGGTACCTACATATACGTTTCCAATTCAAAATTAAAAGACGAAAGAATTGAACTATTGGTCATTACATATTAAGATTTTATTCGTGTTTGTGTAGAAAGAGGGTATACGTTCCATTTAAAATGGACTAAGAAGAACATAACTTAAATAACTCCTGAAGAAATTGCGTGAGTAGCAAACTTTCTACCTGAAAAGTCAAAAAAATTATATTTATCTAAAATTAGCTGTAGAAAAAGTATTGTATGCAACGTCCCACAGCAAGGCTCGTATAGCAACCCACACCACTCGCGTTTTAAGACCCTTCATATACTAAATGGTCTGTGTATACAACAGTTGCATAAAATTCTAGTATGCAACTGTACAACTGTGATATTAATTCTTATGTAATGTTGTTTTAAATTGATAACTCCACTTCCTGAGAAAATTTATATGACAATTTTTAGTTTTTAATGCATGTTTTCCGTTGTGTTAGAAACTGCAAATAAATTAATATGTATTCAGCGCGGGAATGCTGCCTGCGTGATGGGCGCCCTGCCTAAAGGGCAAAGTTTTGATACGTTTCTTTATTTCATTATTTATAATTTTAATTTAAGTAGTTTAATTCCCAAGCGTATATGTTTTTAATTTTTGATTATCAAATAATTATCTGTCATTTGTAGAAATGTAATTATGTTATGTTGTATAATGTTTTATGTTTATACTAACGTACAACTCGCAAACCTCTTTTTTTTTTAATTTCGTCAATTGAATTGACTAAAAAGTTCTATATAATTATTGACACAACAATTCACGAAAATTGGTAGAGAAATGCGACCTCAAGAGGAGAACAACCAGACAGCCAGACATACAAACGAATTTTGTACTAAGCTGAAACAGAGAAGGAACTTCGTTCGCTTTGCTCGCTACCTTTAGGGCTAGTGCATTTTGGGACTAGCGTATTTTGAGACTAGTATATTTTGGTAACAATGTATTTTAGGACTAGTGTGTTTTGGGAATGGGTCGATTTGAGCTTCAGCTGCTATGAAATTAGGTGGTCTTGGTAGTAGTGCATAATCAAGATACGATCGTTTTGGTTTTAGGGTATTTTGGGACTGGAGTAATCAGAAATTAGGCTATTTAAAATAGCCCAGCGGCGCATCGAGCACATAGTTGTCGCGCGTCATAGTCTGAAGACGGGGCGTCGTGTACAATAGTGTTGCTGGGAACACAGAAAAATTCCAAATAGTAATTTGTCCAAAACCGCCATCATTATCAAATTTCAAAATTCCGTACGCCATTTTCCGTTAAACGAAAATTTGGACGCAGATGATTTAATGTCTTCCGGTTCATTAGAACCTAAACTCAAATTAATTACACAATACAGCCTAATGTCAAGAACACTTATTTTCATACGTACAGTCGAGTTCTCCAATATCTATGCAGACTACCTTTCAAAAATATCTACACAATACAAATGCGTCTTATGTCAGTAACAATAAAAACTGAGTATAGATATTTTGGAAAGGTTGTCTATATAGATATTTGAAAACTCGACTGTACGTATGAAAATAAGTGTTCTTGACATTAGGCTGTATTGTGTAATTAATTTGAGTTTAGGTTCTAATGAACCGGAAGACATTAAATCATCTGCGTCCAAATTTTCGTTTAACGGAAAATGGCGTACGGAATTTTGAAATTTGATAATGATGGCGGTTTTGGACAAATTACTATTTGGAATTTTTCTGTGTTCCCAGCAACACTATTGTACACGACGCCCCGTCTTCAGACTATGACGCGCGACAACTATGTGCTCGATGCGCCGCTTGGCGCCACGCGCTATGCCGCGCTGAGACGGTCGGCCGTATGGCGTCGACCGAGTCTCTCGTCGAGAGATCTAGAGCTCGCTCCCTCGCGACTCAACAGTCCCGTAACAGTGGACTCTTTGACGGCCACGGAAAGGACCTCGTGGGTCAAAGGAGCCCGGGTGACTCTTAGACAGCGTCGAATTATGGCTTGGGCGAGTGTAAATCGCCAAGCTCTGCTAAACTCCTCAAACTGTTTTACCAAAAGAAATAAGAACACGAAATACTAGTTGAATGAGATTTATTTTAACTTTTCCATTGACCTATCACAATTTCCCTATCACATTCCCTATCACTTTTCCTATCACTTTCCCTATCTGATTTTACTTAGGTACTACATTACTACTGGAGGAGTCAGCGAACACAAATTTGCACTGAATCCTGGCCGGCTTGTATACGATTTTGAAATTACAATTAGCGAGATACCTGACCAGGTCCATTTAGCTTTTTTAAGCCAATTACGAATATTTCGGAATTATACAATAACAAGGCCGCGCCTACTTTACCTATTTTGGTTATATTAATTAGAATTAGTATGAAAATTATTGACCAATCAGGAGTTTCGTCTCGCTCTTGGCCTCTCGGTAGTAATTATGGTATGTACCGAAATATAGTCGCTTGGGAAATGGCGTTACATTTTTCTCTATATCTTCGGTGTTTATACATATACTTAGGCATATGCCAATTAGGTACATGACTCATAGCCATGTACTGATGCTAATTACATAACAATTAACTAATATTTCTACCATTTTAACACAAGACCCTCGGTCCGTGGGGTCCCAGTGCGCATAAGTTATTTGCAGAAATCGCGAAACGTCTGGTCGATGTAACTGGTGACCGAAGAGCTGGCGGTTTTCTCGCGCAACGCATCAGCATTGCAATTCAGCGAGGAAATGCCGCCAGCATCCTCGGTACAATGCCTCGAGGGCCTTTTTTAGATTTAACTTAGTTTTAATTTATCTTAGTTAATGTTAATTATAATCTTGTATTCACTTTTAATAAATATATATTTACACAAGTTGTAATTAATTTGAGTACAGTCAATATTATATGCTTACTACCGTAGTGGCGCATTAGTGGACTGGGTCCGGATACTGTCTCGGTACTTTACATTTTAATAGCCTCTATTTGTGGTCTCTCCCTCAAATTAGGGCGTCTCTCCTCGGAGTGACTTATTTTAAGTTAATTGCTATTTGTGCCTGGCTAGTGAAGCTATTCCTGCCTTTTCTTAACCTGATAATTAACTGTGGCACATACTAAAGTGTATGTCCGTTTACATAATATAATGGGTACCCTACCTACCTAATTAGGATATTAAAAGACATGTTTTATATTATTTATTTATTCACTTTAAGTAGATATTTACTAAGTGGCCATTGGGCTCACTTTGATACTTATTTAAGCTTATCACTATTACAATTCTGACATAGGTCTTACGACACAGGCGGCCTTGTCTATGTGGTACACTCCCGTATCTAAGACGAGGCGACCTTTTTAGGACTGTCGCTCACAACTATGTTATAATTTTTCATTATCTATAGATATTTTGTGGCACTTTCCATGACAGCAATATGGAAGAATACTTATTGCACTTGAACTTTGGATATTGATTAATTTCACTCGTAAATGATGACATTCAAATACCTCTTATGTGATACTACTTTTAGAGAAATAGAGTTTTCACCTTATACCACTGAACTTACAATTCAATTTCGCACGGTTCGGATTTGTCAGATAGGTCTCCCAACATCGAGCAGGCATGAAGCTTTAAACGTTAAATCTTGTCACGTAAAAACCGACCTTGTGCCGTAGAGCATAAAGCGCTTTATTAGTTGTGTTACTTTGATGTAATTAAGACTACTCTGATTTTAAGTCTTCAATTTATTTACCTGAACTGCAATATCTGAAATGTTTAAAATTATTATGTAAACCTTATAGGCTATCGAATTAGGTCACACTTTGAGGGTGATATATACCCGCTTTCGGGAGCAAATCGTCAGTTCGTTTCGAAGTACCCACGAAATTGGTAAGTTATAGTAATATTATATAACTGTTATTCGTTTTATTTAACTTTATTAAGAGGCACATCTCACTGCAATTTCCATAAATTCTCAGAACTTCTGCATACAAAATGTTATATATTTATTTTTCTATTTAATTTGGCTTTTTGGTATTTTTTTTTGTATGCGTATGGACGGTGCTTGGAAATATTCCGCCTTAAATGTTAGGTATTTAGTACAAAATTAATTGCGACTGATGTAAAAAAAATCTAGCGAGGTAGGCTTCTATTTTCGATTCCATTTTAAACCCTCAACGAAAACGAAGGATGTTGTAAGACATGACTGACCGTGTGAAACGGATGAACCGATTTGAGTGCGATTTTTTTGATAGAAAACCATATCGTGATCTTTCTTAAATGTTTTAAATAATTCATTTACATATCGAGAGAACTTTACGTAAGGTAAACGTCTCAATGCTTGGTGCCAACTATTGGGACAGTGTCGGGCACCAGGACATCTACCTGAATCGTTTAACCTTTACGTAGTTTGGCTAGTTTGGAATTTGAACTAGCAACACCACTAAATGGGTCCATCGCCCTAAATATGCTTGAGATTATTTGAGTTGGCCAAATTGCATCAAAGTAGCCCATTCAAAAAGCAACTCTACCGCCAAGGTATAAGATTCCAATTTCAATGACAGTTTTATAACAAAGTCCGCGACATTAACACATTCAGTGCCCAGAATCGCTACGCGCTACGCTCGTAGCCCATCCCGTGGTTTTCCTCGTATGTAGCGGAAAGCGACTACGTCGTAGGGACGCATATGTGTCGTCACGGGCCGGGAATAGGATAAGTAATCTCAACCATACCCTTTTGCTCGTAGAAGTCCCCCCTACAAGGAATAAAAAAATCGCTTGTGTGGGAATTGGTTCTATACCTATCAAAAACCGTAACCACCTCACGAACTTTAATTTGGGACCCACTTAAGGTTGACAGTTCTGTCACGTTGTATAGGAATAGGAATCTAATGAGTTTTTTTTCGAAATGGGTCATAAATTGAAGAAGGCAACCGTACTAGTCGGACACATTAGAGAGGCGATCACCTACCTAACTTTTCGAGCACATGTTAGGACAACTCAACTGTCGTTTTCCCAAACATAAAGTGACATTTAGATCAACCTGACGCATGTACAGTATTTAAGGGATATGTATTCACGTATATACCTTTTTAGCTCTTGTTACTATGACAATAAGGCATAAAAAGGTACGTGAATACATTTCACTTACTGTACAATGCGTTACGTGATCGTGAACAGTTGAACACCCATGACCCATGAGAGATGTGCGAAGATGTGTTCTATACACCGTGGGCCCGTTAAACCCGAAAGATTTTAACCACGCATTGCTGAGGTCATTAGGAGCAAAAACTGTTTATGAACCCCAGTCAAATCCGGCTCAGTCTTGAAGATATTATAATTTTCATGTAATAGTACTTTGTGTTACAAGTACGGTAAGATATGAATTACGAACGAGAGTCCCGACGCCGAAGACGGAGGGCTTTGATGACTCGAGTTTGTAACAATCTTACCGTACGTGTCGCATACAATGTTTTGCATCACATTTGCGAGGAAACCAATATATTTTTAACTAAATTGTTACTAATCGTAATAAAAACTACAAAAGGTCAGTCGTCCATTTTGTTGAATTTGACGTGAGGCGCTTAGAGCAAAGACCCTTCGGCATACAGCCATGATTTAAAATCACAGTTAATAATATTTTACATGGACACTAAATTTCTACATTTCAGTTTTTAAAATTTTAAATCATTATGTTAATCATATTTTATTCGAGTTTTTACGTTTAAATAAATTTATAAATATGTTTTCAAACATTTTGTTTAAGTTAACATGTCACTCTTACATACAATTTAAGAAAAAAACAATTACGCCCATGGGCGTAATAAAGGTTATTACAGCTCTGTATGCCTGCACGTTATGAAGCCATATACGACCAAGTGTGATGAAAACTATTTTATTGTGATTACTAAAGTGCATTAAGGTCTTTTGATTGCGACGTTGCCACCGAATTTGCCAAGTTTCGCGTCGCTATTGACATACAACGAAGTGACAATCACTCACTAAATTCATCCTTTTTTTGGAAAAATAATCGTTACCATTTTATTAAAAGGGATAATTTCCAATAGAAGCGATAGTTATCTAATTTTTATTTACAAAAACCGAAAAAACCAGGAAAAAAATTTTTTTTTGCTGAATTTGGCTTGGGTTAATATAACATTTTTTACTCCTAATGACCTCAGAAATGCGTCGTTAAAAATCTTTCGGGTTTAAAGCCGGGTCCACTGCACCAATGTTTTCCGTGTTTTTAAACATCTAATACACTATACACAACATTCACAGGCTTACTATTCAAATAAGATGCACAGGAACACTATTATTTTGCTGGGTAAAAGCTCACAATCAAATCATGGTAAACGAAATGGCGGACATGGAGGCAAAGAGGGCAGCAAATCTGCACAAAGCACCAGATTATGCATATTTCCCAATCTCCTACGAAAAACTGCATAGAAGAAAGGACACTGATTTAGCTCACGAACGGAATTATGTATACTCGGGAACTGGAGGACACCTTAAACAGCATTTGCCTAAAATTAGCGACATAAGAAGCGTAAGAGGCGCTATCCCAATCAGCTTCCAATTAACACAGGTGCTCACCGGACATGGGTACCACAAAGCATACCTGCATAAGTTTAAAATCACTGCAGATGACCTGTGCCCGTGTGACAACACTACTTCACAAACAATAGACCATCTACTTAGACAATGCCCTAAATTTAACTTGAGTAGAATAGACCACGAAATCGTGTGTAACAATATAAATACAGACCCATACGACATCAAAAGTATAATTAAAAAAGAATCTTCAATTCAATCATTCACCAAACTCATCAATAAAATCATAAACAGCCTTAAAAAATTTAATAACACGTAAACCATAATATTTCATACTAACAATACATTTCAACGTTTAAATATTCTCAGTTTTATAGTCTCATAATAGTTAAAAGAAACAAAGTTCGCCCGTATTCCTCGCGGGGTCTTTGGATCAAAACACCATAGTTTAATTAAAAAAAATCTAATATGTTATCCGTCAGTTTCGGCAAACAAATAGGGTTTTGTTTTGATTGGCAAAATATCTTAGATGTTTAAAAACATCGAAAACACGGCGCAGCGGATGCGGCTTAACGGGCCTACGGTGTATATACACCGTGGGCGTTAATAACCCGAAAGATTTAAACCACGTATTTTTGACGACATTTGTATAGGACACCGCGCAAGCTTGACAACTAGGTGTCAAATATATGAAAACATCTCTGGTGGATGTTCACCTTAGGCTTGGACTACAACATCCCTGCGTCTCCTGCCTTCGCTGCCCAAAACCGGGCTTAAGGGATGTCGGATCCATCCATGCATGTATGTTTAACCGACTTTCGCCTCACAGCAAATCAATTTATCATGACCACATATCCTGATACCAGTTTTATTGTTCCAGACTCCACAATGAAGTTCGCTATCCTCCTCTTAGCCACCATCGTCACCGCGGCGCCTCCTGCCGACAAGGACCTGGTCGTCACGAAGCAATTCTTCCCCGACAGCTTCGCAGTCTACACCGGCAAACATGACATCGTAGACATCGTCGTCCCTCTCAACCAGATCAACTTCCCCGAAGAACTTAACGAGGAGACTTTAGATGAGGCTCGAGTGACTGTCTTTTTCGTTGAAGCCGATGTTAAGGACAATGGCGAGAAAGACTACAAAGGACTGTATGTCTACAAGAACCACGAAGCTAAGTTGGTGCTAGAAAACGGACAGTGCGCGACATACGCCAAGAAGAACAACGTTTACTTCGGCGCTAAGGACGGTATCTACAAGTACAACGTCAAGGACATGACTGCTACTAAATACGGCACTGTTACCGACTCCGTTATCAGAATGACAGTTGACACCAAAAACACACGTGTTTACTATCTGACTGCAGATTACGTTCTGTACAGATACAACGAGGGTGAGACTGAAAGTGAAAAGGTCGAGGCTATCAAGGACGCGAGAGATATCGTCTTCGATTTCAATGGCAATATGTTCTACTATGATGGACATAACCAGCTCTACACTTACAACGGCGAGAGGGTGCTGAAGATCCAAGGTGTGCCCGCTAACCCGACCAAGGTCGATCTTGTGCGGGCCCCATTGATGATCGACGAGGTATACGCTGTGATTGATGGCCGTCTTTATGAAATCAAGCCTGACGGTAACTGCGAGAAGGCCCCGATCAAGTTCCAGTCTAAGCCTACCGCTTACGCCCCGGACACTGTTTTCTTCCAATACTACGCTTACAAGCAGAAGATTTACCTGTACAACCTGGTGTCGTTGTTGAATGACTCGGAAATTGAAGAGTTGTCTCCTTTCTTCGATGAAAACCAAGAGCAACTGAACACTATTAAGACCATGAAGGTTTCCAGCCGTTTGTAGATCGTTTCTTGTGAATAAAGTTTTGTTTTGATATTTTTTTTTGTTACTACCTAATAGTACAGTCACCGGCGTTAATATGGTATAAGCTGGTGACTATATCCATCCATATCCATCCATATTAACGATAGAAATTCGAATGTGAGCTCTAAATAATGTCAGCTTCACTTGGGCACTGTAGCGTGCGAACCTGTGCGCCAGCATCCCGCCTCGGACCGACAACGCAGTATGTACGCAAGTATTATGAATATGAATGGTCTAACGACCCGTTAGCCTCGTGGGTAGTGGCGCCTACGAAGCTGAAGGTCCTTGGTTCGAATCCCGGTAAGGGCAAATATTTGTGTGATGAGCATGAATATTGGTTTCTGAGTCTTGGATGTTTTCTATAAATTTATTTAAGTATTTATATCTATTATATTATATCGTCGTCTAGTATAACACAAGCCTTATTGAGCTTACTATAGGCCTACTATTCGATTTGTCTAAGAATGTCCCCTAATATTTATTTATAAAAAAAATGTTAATCGGTATGATGTCAATTTTCCCCTACTTTCACGGTTTCGTAATACCGTTTCGGTTTACTTATTTTGACCGCATCATTTTGTATATTGACTTACTTAAAGGCATAAGTTTGACAGATTTCTAAAAAGCGACGAACTTTTGAGGTAGGTTATGTAATATACGAAACGAGAGTAATTATAAATATTTTCGAAGGGCTCCATCGTGTCGCATTGTCAACATGGTAACTTTGTATTTTTTTTGGTTGCAAATAAAAAAAAGTTCAAGGAAAACCTTAGCGCGGTTGACTTGTGCCACTTATTTTATGGCTCGGCCAGTGCTCGGCCGCGACTTCATTATACGTGAGAGCGAGAGATCAAAGCGTGGTCGCTTGCTCCTACGTATTTTCAACATACTTGCTCGTAACTTATTTTATTACGTTGCTTTTAGGCTCATAATGCAGAATATTAATTTAAGCGCACGCTGACCTTCCGCGTCGTCTTGGTTGAAATTATTTACTGCGCCCGACTTTTTATAAAACGGTCATTGGAACTGGAATCTTCTACCTTGTACGGCAGAGTTGCTTTTTGAACAGACTACTTTCTTGGGTAAAAAAAAAAAAACCGTCAGTTAGACTATCAAAAAATATTGGACACTTGTTTTTTTGTTTGTCAATTAAATAAAAAATTACAAAGATATGGCCCGTTAAAGTTGCGTGTGACGTCACATTATGGTACACTTTTTTGCATCTAACTAAATCGAATTGATGGACTAAATATTTTTTTTAGGAAAGTAGCCAATTCGGCCAAGTATATATATTCACTGCCATCGATTTTGTGGTGCTACGCTCGAAAATCCGTAAGTAAAGGAAAGCGCCTGTGAGCAGAGCGCCCACCTAGCGGGTTCCTGGCACTGAAAGTGCCGGTCGGCATGCCAGAAAAAAAAACCGGCCAAGTGCTTGTCGGACCACGCAAAACGAAGGGTTCCGTGCCTATTAAAAAGGTCGTATCGTCACAAAAATTTTACGGCACTTACGTCCTTTTCTTTGAGGAAGGCAGTTTTTCAGCAATATCTCAAAAACCTCTGAACCGATCTTGTTCAAAACAATTTTCGGTGAATGAAATGAATAAGCCCTATGTCTATGAATTTTTTCATATTTTTAAAATACACCGTTCAAAAATTAGAGGGGGGGGACAGAACTTTAGTGACTTTCGGGGCGATTATCTCCGACTCTATTCACTTAATCAAAAAAAATGCTAAGAAACCTTATATTTATTTTGAAAGGCCTATCGATTGATGTGCCACACGGGGGGTCACAATGAAATATTTTTTTTTGACTTTTAGTTTTATGTATGGAGTGCACCCCTAAAAAAAATTTTTGTCATTTTAATTACAAAACTATGTAGCGGCTAACAAAATACACCTATCCTCAAAATTTTATTCAAATACACCTTATAGTTTTCGAGTAAAATGCCTATGACATACGGACAGACGGACAGACGGACAGACGGACATGACGAAACTATAAGGGTTCCGTTTTTGCCATTTTGGCTACGGAACCCTAAAAATGGATAGACGATAGACGCCAATCTAACATATTTTTTGATAGTTGAATCTTTAATCCCAATAATGAATGAAACACTTGGTATTCAAAATATTTAATATATTGGCAGTGGAATCGATATTACAATTGAGGAAATAATGTATTTACATTGGTTACGCCGTAAATCCTTTCGGCCACTTAACCTCCTTGCGCGGATCGCACATTGGGCCGGCAAGAAAAAAAAGTTCTGACACTGTCTTCGCCGTCACGTCAAGTGAAAAATTAATTTAAGTATATTAATAACGGTGTCTATAATTAAGAATACTAACAGTACGCTGCCGCAAGGCCCTTGGATACCTAAACAAGACGAACGAGCAAGGAGGCCTCTGAACTGAACCAGGTATTTCATTTAATTATTCCCCGTACATAAAAAACAGTACTCATGACTAATCATTCAGTCAGTCGTGACTTTGATCTCTGCGAATTTACACATTTTCTTTAATCCTGAAAGGAACAAGTAAACCAACAGGCTTTTTTAAAATATTAATGGACAATTATTTAATCTACTTAACTATGTTTGAAAAGGTCCGCTTCGCGGTTCAGTAAATGCTGTTTTTTCCGCACTGCTATAATCTTTTTCAAAACGAGTATGGGTCTCAATTCTGACCAACACAAAAATTGCCCGTTTTAAAGCTTTAAATTTATCGCCTTTCAGTGGCATCAGACAGACGTTTTTTGGAAACCTCATATTCATGGAAATGTAGTCTATCGATCCTTTCGCTATAATCTAAATGGTAGCCATAAAGTAGTCATCCGTAGGGCAAGGATCGGTGCTAACTATAGGTTTGTACCTATAAATCTTCCCTTTAGTCCCGACAATGATGTTATTCTTCGAATCAAACCCTAGTCCGGTAATCTTGAAGCCAAGCTGCGCGATTTTGATCGGCAAAATGCTTTTTGTTACCAACTTGAATAGAGAACCTTTGACAGCAACAATCGCTTCATCTTGAGGGTTTAATCTCAGTATATACTTCAGCTCTCTGGAAAACCCTTTGTATTGTATTGGTTCATAGTAATCAGTAGCAAGGAAGTACATTCTGCCATCGACGAATTCATAGAACGCGTTGCCTTGAGCGTCAAGTACGAAACTGTACGCTTTGGGAACCTTTTCGAACCTTCGAACTGCATACGAACCGTTTACGAATTTAAAAATCTCATGATTAGGTCCTGTTGATATGAACATCTGATTGTCAGTTTTGTCTATGAATATAGAGCGGATGTCATCATCACCTATAGGTCTTTCGGCTGCGACTATATCTCTAGTATGATCGAACGTAACTAGGCCTTGATTGGTGCCAAAGTAAACGATATTGCTTGGGACATCTATAGCTACACATTGACCGATCATATCGTCGCCGATTGGCACTTCCTTGATGCCTAAAGCGCCATGCTTCAGCAAATGGATTCCTCTAGTGTAGTTCTTTTTATGAAGAATAAAAAAAATGTTCTCATTTCGTGGATCGACGACTATGCCTGTTGGGTAGCCGTCAATGGAGGCTATGAGTTGTCTCTTGTAGTATTCGTTGCCGATCTTAATTCTGTCGCACTTCTGAGCTCCTGAATCTATGAAGAGAGCGAAGATAGGCAGGACAGTGAGAAAACTGTCCTTCAGTAAGCGCATGATGAGCTTCCTGGAAAATAAAAGATCAACGATAAAACATTTTGTAGAATTACCTCATTTCTGTCATGCAACGATACACCATTCATGATGAGCTAAGTGTAAATTTTACCAAACCGAAATAGGTTTATTCTGAGATTAGGTAATCGGAATGCGGAATAATTAAATTATTTAATATTTATTCCTGTATGGCTGAATTGGATGCATAACTCTTCGAACGAGCGTTAGGACAGCCCAACTGCATTTTTTCCATACAAAGAATGACGATTAAATTTATACATAACGTTCGTACGAAACGTTGCGTAATCGACCAGCTGGCCTTAAAGTGAATATCTACCAAAGATGTCCGAAGCTGTGTTTTCATATATTTGACACTTCGCAAGAAAAAACACAGCTTTGCACATATCTGGTTGATTGACCAAAATTGAAAAAGTTACTGAAATACCACTTTTTTCAAAAATGAAGAAATATATTACTGGGATTATTTAATGTGGCCGACTTTTTATAAAACTGTCATTGGAATTGGAATTTTCTACCTTGGACAATAGAGTTGCTTTTTGAACGGACTACTTTGATGCCATTCGACCAACTCAAATAACCTCAAGTATACAGCCTTGGCCAAAAGGTATTGAGCACCCCACGTTTTCCTTTGTAATTTATGGATAAAGTATTATTTTTCAATTTCATAAACACACGAAGACGTAAAATATAATAAGTGTTGGAACATGTGCAAATCATTGATATACATGATTTCGAAATTGCTATTTGCGTTTGAAAACTGAAGCTAGAAGAAAAAAGTCGTGTTTTACATAAAGGTTTAAATGTATATTTTTTTCACGGATTTTCCCTTAACGTTAATAAATATATCTAATTTTTCCGATAGATACACAACTTTCTATTGTAAAATATGTAAATGCACCTTGTTTGACTTTGGTATGAAAAACGCATACCTAGGTGCTCAACACTTTTGACCAAGACTTGTGCTCTTTTCCAGCTGTGAATTCTGTTTATTCGTTCATAGTATTCATGTGTCTTGTTTATAGCAGGCGCTTATTTTGAAAAACACTCAGCACCAATGCGCAGGGTCGTCTTTAATGACTTTAATATACGGGGCGCCCAGTTATACCTATGTATTTATCAATAATGGAGCCCCAAATAGTTGTCTAGACTGTGAACTCACAGGAGTTAGGGTGCCCCATCCCCACTAAACCCTGTTATCTCCGAGTTTTATATGGACTACGATATTGACATCATTTGTATAAAATTGTCGTTGTCGCTTAGTTTTATCTTAGTATCAAATAAGCGACATAAAAGTAGACGCCTGTTCAAATATGTCGAACATTCAACAAAAATGTTTTGCTAAGTCAAAAAGGTTACATTTTCAAACACTATAAGTCCCGGAACTCCTGGAACAGGGTGCACTTAAAATTAAAAATAATTTTCTGAAAACGACATGCTGAAGAGAGTATGGCATTTTAGAGATGACAACTTTAAGAATAAATAAGTACCTACTTAGGTAAAAATACAATCAAAGGCGAAGTTATCCCTTCTACTTTTTTTTGAAAACGCTTAGACTCCACACGGAATTCGCAAGGCATTTTAGAATATGGAATTTCCTAGACACGACACGATCGAAACAATTACGGTATATGTTTAAAAAAAATCTCTTACCTCTTTCACGCCTAGACAATAACTGATGATCAGATGTCAGTCCAGAGCGTTTATAAAACATTTATACCGCTGACGTTCGATGATGTAATTGTTTTATAATAGTGATCTAAGACAATATGAAAGTGCTACAGGATGATATAGAAGTGAAATTACATTTCAGGTAATGTAACAGTGACACTGGATCAATAAGGATGTCCCCGAAGGACGAGGTGAGAGATGAAGCAAGAAGTGAGTGGCTCCGCAGGAGGCCACACTCACAACATCTTATAAAAAAATTGAGGTAAACGTCACTGGTGAATACCTACTCCTTAGTCCTTAGGGCCAGTACCTAAACACTGCTGACGGAATTACTAATAGTAGGGGAGCCCAAACGGGGAAAATTTGGACTTAATCGAGCGTCGTTGTGACGTTACAGATTCTGAAAATTAGGTGATAGAATGAAAGAGAAGTTTATTTATTTATTCATTTATTCATGCAACAATGGATCTTTTACAAATATATAGTAGGTACAGCATGTACCCTGTTAGGGTGTAGCAATCTTAATCTAAATACTATATCACTCTTTATTTATTATATTATCATTAACAATTTCAAGGCGTTACATTACAATTATTGGATACAAATTAATTAACATATAATTAGAGAGAGTAATTATTCGAATAACTATGGCATGTCAGATTTGTAATAATAATTTGAATTATTTTATATTAAGTTATTTCATTTATGCCTTTTATGGCGGGGGAGGCGTCTACAGGCTACAGGTAAAAAAAAAGTCACTACAGGTAAAAGTCACTCGCGGCGTTTGAGTTTGATAGTGTGTACGCCCTCTGATAACGAAGATATGTTAAGACGGTTTGGATAGTGGGGGTGGTTATGTGGTAGGGTACAAGTAAGTATGAACGAGGAAAAAAATACTCGAGTGCGTCAGATATTTACAGGGGACGCGAAAGACTAGCAATTTGGATGAGACACGAGCCCGTGGCAGCTTTTTTGATGACGAATATACGCGCAATCATATCATATATAGAGGCTTGTAGCTTATTCTAATACGTACCGTATTATGTTGACTTGTAAATTTTATTAGCAATAATGTATGAGTATGAGTATGAGTATAAATGGTGGAGGTACTCAACAGGGTACAAGGCATCCCCCCAAATGAAACTCTGCCGCGCTCAAGTAAATCCTAAAATCCCCGCTAGGGTTTCCTTCCTATAAGACTCCGCTAGCTGACCAATCATCTGTCACGATGTTAAGTATATCCCGAGTAAAGCGTCTGCTAGACGGTCGCCAACACACCCCTCCGACCGAGCGACCTTGGTCGGCACCGACCGTGTAGACAGTTGTTTGCAGCAAAATTTCACACTACAACGGTCGGTGCCGAACAAGGTCGCTCGGTCGGAGGGGCGTGTTGGCAACCGTCTAGCAGACGCTTAAGGTGCTGTACGTGTGGCGTCCGCATCACACCGCCACGGCTGATGAAGTGGTGGAGTACGTTCGTCAGAAGACTACATATTGAGGTGGGTGCTCCAGCTGCGATCGCGCCACTACGCGCATTTCGGCTCGTTTGTGGTGCGCTGGCCGCGGCCGCTGCAGGAGACCATTGCGAATGCTGTCTTCTGTCCTGGCCGAAGGGTATTGTGTTTCGGCAGTTCCGGGGCAACCCACCGAAACCTATATCGGAGCTGACGACGCAGCGGAGCCATACCGGTATTATAATTGTATGCTAGTCTAAGTCTTTAAGGTATTTGTTATATGGGCCTTAGATGCCTGAATTAAATGAATTATCATTATTATATCTTTTGAACCATAATAAGGGGACATCCCACTGCTGAGCAATAGCCTATCTTCGACTACGCAACTTATCTCTGGACATATACTTTAGCCCCCATTTACACCATTTACGCACAGGCGAGCCGTCAGGCGACTACGGCGCGGCGATCCCCGATAGTCGCCTGACAGTTCGCGCGGCATGATGCCGCCTAGATGCGTAAACGCGGCGTAAATGACAGGGAGTAGAAATATGGGTATTATATAAAAGCATACCACTTATTAAGAACACGTAGAGAGAGATACCTTCGATTAAAAGGCCCAAAACCTTATTAGCTTCCAGTTTCATTATATTTAAAAACGGCCTGTATAAGACACCGTTATGCAGACGCTTCCTATTCTATTATATTACAAAGGATGTTGTCATCTAGTCATGTCAACAAAAAAAGTAATTTCTTCCATTCGCAAGACCTAAGAAGGTAAAAGAGATTAGATTACCTACGCTCTTAATTCATACTTGGCTCACTATGGGTCTCATAAGAATTGTATAATATAGAAAAGAAGAGAGAGGTTTTTGCTTGGAGTTATAATGTGAGATTGAATCAAAAACTGTCACGGTCTGCAGAACTGGACAAACATTGTGAACCTTAGCTTGGCAGTTAGTGGAAGACATTGCTTTTTAGCAGGCAAACTCTTAACTATGATTCTAATTGTTGTGTTATGTCGTCTAAGTGAGGTTCCATTTCATCCTCTCATCTAGATTGACTTTCCATATAAAACACAGGATGACAAAAGTTTCACCTGACTGACAAATTAAAACCATTATTATATTGCTACCTTTTGTATTAGGTACTTTTAATTATATCGAAACCTGATGGTTAAATACATATTAATATAAAAAAAATGTATATTGAAATATAACGGATACCTACTATAAACCACTACGTCCATTACATGCAGTTTTTATTTTTATTTCACATGTTGATAATCAATGTAATCATTAAATAAAATTCATAGCATAGTGAAAAACGCCCAAATCTCGCGAGATCTCGTAAAACGGGCTTTGTGGTCCCGCGAGATCTCGGCTGGGTCTGAAATGTCGCGAGATTGCAGCCCCTACTCTCAACTGATCCTAAAAACTGGTTCGAATGACAATAAATACCTACTATAAATAGGAATAATATTTGTATACTTGTGGGTTATATGTTATATCCACAATAGCGAGAATGAGAGACGTAAATTTGTATTTACATATATTTACACTTTATACATGTTATTGCAATTAATTTACACAAACAAAAGGAGAGCCATATAGGTACATTGCTTGGCGATAGCATAAAATCATAGAGTAAGTAAATATTTACAAAAAAGGTTGTCGCCACATACTTAAATCAATTTAATTTAGTATAGCTGATGAAGCATGCGATGAAATAACGTTTAATATTTACTATAAAATCACTATTATGCTATAATTATATGATATAATGACTTAATTTAAATGTAATTTTATCCCTAGCTATAGACTGAGTGATTAAATCACTGACCTAAGTTTCTATATGCCTGACCTGGCTAAATATATTATGGGACGAAATATGTAGAGATATTTAAAATCTTATAATATGTATTAACCATGTATTCATTAGGTATGAATAAACCATTCATTCATTCAACTATACTAGTACGAGTACCTAGTCTATTGTTACTAATCAGGGACAAAATGGTTTAAGGTGAGTCCAGACAGGAGGGCTACCACGAACGAAACTTGATATCGAACGATCGAAAATCGATTTTCCTATACCTACGTCCATATCTTTCCTTCTAATGGGTTAAGTGCGAGCGATGGTAATATACGAAAATCGTTTTTAGGGTTCCGTACCTCAATTATAGTCATCACTATAATTGAGGTCATCAATCAGATCACTTTGTTCTCCGTCTAGAAATAAAGAAAGATCATTTATTTACGAACACAACGTCTGTCTATCAGTCTGTCAAGACCCTTTATCTGTGGAATGCGTGGAGGGTCGAGTTGAAATTAAACCCATATACTCAGGTCTACCGTCTTTTGAAGCTGTGAAAAATTCAAACTTCAAAGTTAACGTAAAAAAAGAAACGGCCGTTTTTGTCGCATAAATTGTATTTTATATAATCGTTACACAATAAGGGCTCTTAAAGTCGAGTACCGTGTTATGCCGAGTGGCCTAAGTAAGTTACGAGAATTTAAGAGCTAATTGTGTAACTATTGTATACAATACTTTTTATACGAGTCAAGAGAAATAATTAAACAGACTTGGTATCTAATGAAAATCTAAGCCCTGCTGAAACGAAGTGCAAGTCAGAGGTGCGCCCCGGCTCAACGTCTTCGATGTCTCTTGTATTAGAGTCAACGCGACGTCCTATTAGTCAAATTCATTATAGTGCAGTAAAGGCGCCACGTGATTGGTCGAATTTATTTTAGTTTTCTAAAGCGTTGTATAATAATTATTTCAGTTGAGTTGGGAGCACCATAGAAAAAAAGTATGTGGTTTTAGTTTACTGTACGAAGTCTTAATTCAAACATTAAAGTCGACGAGTATAAAAACGTATATTTCGACACTCTCAAGGGAATCAAAATTTATAGGGTACTTTCCTTTTACCTAGAAGTATGAAATTTGGCAAGTAATATCGTTTTATACTAGTACAGAGAAAAATTTGAAAACTGTACATTTGTAATTTTGTACGGGACCCTGGTGGTTATAGCTCGCACATCAAGACAGCCGGAGAAAAAGCGACGGATGGAACGAATACGATTATAAATGCAATTAAGAGTACAGTCGACGCCAAAAATACGTTTACACTTTTGCACCTTATTCCATTGCAATAAGGCGAATAGTGTAAACGTATTTTTGGCGTCGACCGTACGCACTACACGAGCGCTGCGCGGGCGGCTGGTACCCTCAGCATAACGGTTAATAGACGTTTTAGATTTGGAACTCTGCATTGATATTAGGTACAGTCACGAGCGTTAATTTGGGACCCACCTAAGGTGGAATATCGTATAGCAAACTGAAGACATTTAAAGCTAATATTTTAAAGGAGTGTCAATGTTTGCCATGCTGACAACTTACGTTACTATACGTGACTAGGGGAAACCGCTCAGTGACGTCAACCAGGCGGAACGAATCAAACGATCATTTCCGATTTTTTCCGACTAATTGTCACCCGTGTTAGAGGCCCTGTCTTCTCTCCAGCCATATTTGTTATTTGAAAATAGTATTTTGTGAAAATGACAGTTTTCAATAAATTTTCTTGTCTGACACTGACACACAATGACACATGTTCGTAATTAGAAAACTGTAATGATAGCTTTTGGCAAAGACGTTATCAATTCAAGGGCCCATTCAATAAGACATTTAATTGTGTCATCTTGACACTTCACAATTATTATTGAACTGAAGTTTTCGACCTTATTGCATTGTAAATGTTCTAACAACATTTGAAGGAGGCCGCACATTGAGCGGTGAGCCTCTAGTGGCCGCCACAAGTTGCGGACGAGTTCTTTGATACATTTTGTATAACCGCGCTCACCAGGCGTTTAGTGGCCGCGTCCGAGCAACAAGCTGCGTGTGTGGGAGTGGCCCGCGCTCGCTAAGAGTGTGGCCATCGAGTCTTGTCAAAAGCTTTACAACCCCTATAGAGTTCCGTACCTAAAGGGTAAAAACGGGACCCTATTACTAAGACTCCGCTGTCCGTCCGTCTGTCTGTCTGTCTGTCCGTCTGTCACCAGGCTGTATCTCATGAACCGTGATAGTTAGACAGTAGAAATTTTCACAGATGATGAAATATGATGATGATATCAAGAAATACTAAAAATCAGAATAAAATAAATATTTAATTGGGCTCCCATACAAAACACGTGATTTTTGCTCGTTTATATAGATACGGAACCCTTCGCGCGCGAGTCCGACTCGCACTTATTTCTAATTATTTTTTACAATTTTCACTATGAAATAAGCTACTAGTTATGTATCTATTACGCCGCGATACATGTCATGTTGCTAACGGTAAATATTCTGTACATAAGTTCCGAAAAACTCATTGGTACGAGCCGGGATTCGAACCCACGACCGCCGCTTGACAGCCCTGAAACACTGGACTACCGTAGCTTATGGGGCCGTAGCTATAGGCAGATGAAGTTGTTCACTTCCGCAGGAATCGCCTCTCGCACCCTGCACGTGTCCCCTGGGTGTAGGGTTGCGATATGGAAAAATGAATTTTCCTGATAAAAATCCTGACATCACCCTAAAAGTCCTGACATTCTTGTATGTAACACAGTTGTATCATTTCATTCATTAAATTGTTATTTATTTTATGAGATAATTTCTAAAAAGAAAATTTCTAATTTCCAAAACCAATCATGGCAAAGGGTCAAAAATCCTGATATGTCAGGACAAATCCTGACGTATGGCCGTTCACTATTAATTCTATCCGACTGTGAAACTCTCTCCCTCTTGACATCAGACAAGCAAAATCTATCGGCAACCTCAAATCCCTTCTTAAAGAACATTATTTGTCTCTCCCCTAACCCTGATTGTATTTTTTGGCTGATTGTTTATGTATATTATTTGTATATATATATATATATATGTATGTTTATATATAGAGGTATTTATGTACATTTATGTTTATAATTATTTTGATTTTTGATTAATAATAATATCTGCACCACCTACTGCATAATCTAGTTTTATCTCTTTCTCCGATACCCGAAGGTTGTCTAGAAGAGATCGCTCTTCAGCGATAAGACCGCCTGTTGTCTACCTCTGCCTACATGTTCCGTAAAACTAGGCCCAAGCCCTCCTACCACTACACTTATAACCATACGTCGGACTCCAGCGGGCATTTTCGTGGCATGTCAGAATGATACATAGGTAAGGTTCGCAAATCAAAGTATTCACTTTCGAGTATTTGTACTTAGTATTTGGTACCTAGTATTTATAATGTGAAATTCCAAATATCATAGCAACTAACTGCGTTATTTATAAACGTACTTGGACTACACGTAAGTCAAAATGGCGAAAAAGTTCGTTTGGCTTTATCCGTCACTCAGACAACTGCAGCTGTGAGAAAGGAACAAAACACAAATGAGTTAACTGGGCAATGTCAAGTTCGTTAGTTAGGTGTTTATTTTTTTTTAATCCTTTAAATTTTAAATAAAAATAAGATTGAATAGTCTGTGTTATATTTGATTTAATTTGATTAGACGGCACTCTGCCAACAAATATAAGTATGAACAACAGTCATAATGACGCATGTCAGCTATTTATTTGTTTTAAAGTGGCCACTTCAGTGGGCTATCAGTCATCACTTCAAAGAGTATTTACACATTAAAGATGAATACATGATAACGGGTAACTAATTTAATTAACTATGTTACAAACACTAGGTACATTATAATACTCGTAAGTTAAGATTTTTTGTAAACCTTACCTTGCCCTCAAACTGCCCCATATAGTCCGACGTATGCTTATAACTCTACTGGACAGCTTCACTGTGTCTCTTGCGGTCGTACGTTCAAAACCAAATTTGGTTTTGCAAGTCACACTCGAGCCCATGCACGTAAAGTTTCCCAACCTTAGATAATAATTTTTGTCAGGATTTCGCCGTCGACGAATACGTCTGGGAGGACATCATCATCATCATCACATGTTATTGTATTGTTTCTCTCTGTAACTGCTTTGTTTGTGTGAGGTGTTGTATTTGTATTGTATTGTATGGCAACCCTACCTGGTTGGCGCTAAACGAACAACAAAGCGTTGGCTGCTGTACCTTTTGCGAATTTCTTACAACCCCACAGCACCACAGTGGTACAGTCGCCATCAGATATATCGGAGCTGCCAAAGTGCTCACAAATATCTGAACACGTCTCTAATGCCTCGACGATAGAGACGTGTTCAGATATTTGTGAGCACTTTGGTCGCTCCGATATATCTGATGGCGACTGTACACCGAATATTGTACACGACTGTAAAATGCCATACGAACAACAAAAAAAACCGTAGCTTAGGCAGGGTTATATCACTGCATGTATCTAATTTTCTATTAGTCCAGTGGCCTTTTCACGCATATACAGGATGTTTGGTAGCTAGCTGCAATGCTTTAAGGGGGTCGAGGTATATTTGAGCAACTTTTAATATGGAAGCAACCCTGAATTCGCAAAAATTAAAATCAGCTTTCCATACAATTTGGTCGAATAGGAACTGAACTTTAGTATGGGACACCTGTTTTTTTTTTTTGCGATTGCACCTAGCTCCCAAACAGCCTGTATTACATGTCTCAACTGGCAACACACAGGTTAAATCAAATGCCCAGTCGTAAGTAATGTAAAAGTTTTATTTTAAGAATAAAAGATTGAATTGAATTTAGCCTTGTAGCTGTGAGAAACGACCCACAGGAGTCGTGGATGTGTGTGTCAGATATCTTCTTCCTTATACGGGGTGGGCCCTGTAAAAGGAGCAAATATTTAAAAGGACGCTTCCTTAGAGCATCTGCAGTGCAGATTTTGAGGTAACATCATGTATCTTCATCATCGATTTAGGGGATATATGTAAATATAATATATAGTGTAGGTCCCATAGGTTAAGTTAGTTTTAGTAATTTTAGTAGTTTAATATATGTAAATATTTGTTATTTTCTTGTATAATATTTTTATCTTAGTAAAAATTGATTTTATATAAATGAGTCAGAATAGTTTTTGCATTTTTGTTTTCAAAATATATACTTGTGATATTGTTATTTTATTAAAAAAAATAGTGTTTTAAAATAAAAAGTTACTTACATATATCACTCCAGAAGAGTAAAAAATCACGTAAACTTATGTTGATGTTTTTTTTTCACAAGCTTAATTATCTACCGTTTTATTTTTTTCTCCTGTTACAGGGCCCACCCTGTATAATAAATCACTATAGCTAAAGAACTACAGCATAAATAGGCACGTTATTAGCTTAAAATCGATACCTAGTATCAAAAGATATACCTAATACGAGTGTATTATATCTTTATAACGGTAATGTAGTCAAGTAAATGAATGTACCATGGCGAGCTATTCATCAGCATATAAACCCCTGAGGTTTCCGCTGGCAGAAAAATGTATACCATAATGTAGTACCTACTCTTTAGTGTAATATCTTTATAGTTAGTTAGTTTTACTGGGCATTTTCCGCAAGTCGACATCCAAATGTGCCTATTTTGCGTGAAACGGCAGGGTGGCGCTACTCTAACCACCCCAGCTCCTCTAAAAAGTTTAAGAGTGCCTTGGTATTACTGACTGCGTTCCATAGTGTGTCCGGAGACCCTAGGTGCTTTTTCCTGTATACTTCTACCTGCTTACAGTCCAGTAGAATGTGTTTAGTCGTTTCTTCTGCCTCCATGCACGCTCTGCACATGGGGCTGTCTGTGATACCTAAATTATAGAGGTGTCTGTTCAAAGTGTTGCCCAATATAAAATATCTTTATATTGGGCAACGATTTAAAAAAATAAATGATCAATAGTCAAAGAAAACTCAACAATTTCCAAATAAATTTAATCCTCACAACTATCGTTGCTATATTTGTACACGATCCCGTTTGTGGATAGATAAATATCGTCGCCATCGAACGCAATACCTGCGGGCACATAATCCAGCTCCATCAACTTTGTCGGTATCAAACTGTCATGTTTCAGGTGATACAAACCATCGTTAGCTGCTAAAACCACTCTAGAATCACTCTCTAAGGCGATCGCTCTAGCGGCATTCTTAGGAATACCCACGAATTCTATAGGCTCTCGGAACCCTTTGAGTAACACTTTCACGTATTTGGAATCGCATTCGTAAAATATATTATCATTTGAGTCCACTGCAATAATAAAGGCACAAGGTACATATTGAACGCGGCTCTTTTCGTTTTTCTTCAAATTAACTTTGAATACTTCGTTATTAGGGAATATAACGACGTATAGATCATCGCCGTAGGTCGGTTTGAATAGTTGGACTATGTCTTCGTCTTTCAAACTGACGAAGGTAGTTTTGTCAGTTTTGTTCAGCAAAGTTAATCCCTCATCTGTTCCTATGTACACTTTATCATTTTTGACATCGACTGCCGCAGTTTGTCCATTGATATCATCAATTTTGATTGGTGTACCGTTCCTTAGTATGTATTGATCCATTTTGGTTTGCACATCATCATTTTGTAGCGAATCTAGATCGATCAGCGTGAAGTGTAGTTCCTTGTTGTTTGGGTTGAACGCTAGGTTTGTCGGTAAGCCTTTGATTGTTAAAATTGAAGTTCTTGCGTATTGCTGGTTGTTATATATATATGAGCAATTTTCAGCTAATGCAGTCGACAGCAGTAGCAGCAATATCGGCAGCATTGTATAAATATCTGGAACGAATAAACATGTAATCAGTTCATAGGTTTCGAGGTTATCTGAGCGACACATAATGTTTTCGAGAACATATAATATGTACAGTCAACCAATTTGATTTCTGGGCCACTGCGTACCTTGTCACAGTGACAATGATATGAGATCTATAGGGGCTTTCATATTGATTTTCACTGTGACTTAGGTACGAAGTGGCCCAGAAATCTAATTGATTGACTGTACTAATTGTATTTGTTAGAAGTTTATTATAACTAGGCACGATTTACTCTCACTAGTCACTGTTAGAGGGAAATTTACATCGTAAAGGCTCTTTTTCGTCAGACCTGCCCTTAAAGTGGTACCTTATTATCACCCATAAAGCGTGCGGAAAGCCCCGCTACATGCCCGATGGAGACATATTGTGTACGCACCACGGGTGGTAATAAAGAAAGCCTCCGATAGCATATTTAATCTCGGGCGTGTAATACTTGCAATCTGAGATATTCCTTGTTTTACCGCCCTAAGTGAGCAATCTATACAATTCTGATGATCTTAGAATATATCGTGATTAGTGACAATTAACGCTTGAATTAGAACTGAACTTTAGTAACTACGGTCTCGACTGGTGGAGTTTACAACTCATAGGATAAAAACTCCAATTATTAACTCATTAAATTAAATATTGCACACCTTTATTGCTATATTTTTTTAATACAACGACGGTGGCAAACAAGCATGCGGTCTGCCTGATGGTAAACAGGCATCGCAGCCAATAGTCGCTTGCGACTCCAGAAGAAACACACGCGAATAAATGACAGTTATAGACAATTGGCTACTTTCCTAAAAAAAAAATAGTCTGTCAGTTAGATTATCAAAAAGTATTGGACACGTATTTTTTGTTTGTCAATTAACAAAAAATTATGAATATATAGCCAGTTAAAATTCCGCGTGATGTCACTTAATGGTACACTTTTTAGCATAATGTGACAGATTTTTTACTTAGACTGAGTTATACCGTCACAAAAACACAACACACCTCCCGTCTCAGTTAAACAATAGGCCTAATTACGACTAAAACTCACTAATATAAACGTCCACAGATCACCACTATTCACTCTCAACTAAACTCACTCTCGAAGTTCATTCAACTCTTATCAAATTGGAACGAATTACCTTATCAATAGTTTTAATAATTTAAATTGACCCCGGCCCGTTCGTGCTGCGATTCTCTATTAAGCAAACTTTACAGTCTGCTAACTGCTATATATCTGGTGCGAACGGAAGGAAATAGGTTATGAGCGCATTTCCATTGCACGGAACGAGAAAGTGATTTTTTATGGTTAAGACTTGTTTGTATTTTTTTGATCTTGGTTACATAGTTCGAGTGCTAGTGAAATAAAGAAAATATGAGTGATTGATACCTACCCGATGTTAGATATTTTATGAGAAACGGTTCGCTGACCTTTTGCATAACTTCTGGATTAAAATGGATTTAATTTCAGCAAACGTGTGAGTTGCTCGTATGTCTGGCATCTGTCCGGCTGTTGTCCTCTACTGGTCGCATTTCTCAACCGATTCTCGTGATTTTTTTTGAGCATGTTCAATAATTATATAGATCAACCCCTTTCTTCCCGTGGATCTCGTAAGAGTAGAAATAAAGAAAGAAAGAAAGAGACATTTATTCGTGACAAAAACAATAAAAAAAAAAGAGTACACTATGGGAATAGGCCTGAAATATGTTGTGGGAGATTGCCTAGCAACCTATCACTTCAATATTACGCGTATATTGGGCCCCAGGTGTGTTGGGGCGTAACTATGCAGTTGGGGATTATCGGAAAAACAAAGACTGAATTGCAATACGCTACCGAATCTGCATAATGGGTTCACACCCCATTTTTGTTACACCCTGTATGTCGGCGGATAAAAGCGTCAGTATAAATTATGAGAGGATTCAATAATATTAGTAAATACGAAATGTAATGGATATGAAACTAATACTAAGTAGATATAAAAAATAATTAAGTCGCAACTGATTCTTATAAACAAGCCTAATAATTAAGGCTTCCGTAAGAATAAAGCAATAAATGTAGTAGCATATGTTTATATTTTGAATAAATACAAGTAAAAAAAAACAAGTAAGGTGTAAAAAAGTAAGGTGGGACTGATGACCTGGTAAAGTCACTGGATGCGGGTGGCGCAGGACCGGTCAATTTGGCACTCTTTAGAGGAGGCCTATGTCCAGCAGTGGACGTCTTTCGGCTGATATGATGATGATGATGAAAAAAAAACGATTATTATTATTTGTTGTTAATTAAATATAACCACCGTTTGTTTACGGGAATTCCATAAATATAAGATGACGACAAACATACTTATATAAATAAACAAATACTTAAATACATAGAAAACATCCATGACTTAGGAACAAATAATCGATACATATTTTGCATTTGACTGTACGAATGTCGAAGGGAATTTCAATTCAGTCGTCGAAGTAGATCAATATTTATTTCTTTATTAACGACATACACAAGCATAACAATAAAAAATACCAAATTGCTTACAAACTAGATACAATTTCAAATTCCTTAAAACACAATTAATTATCAATGCCAATAAATAAATAAAAGTTAATAATTAGGTACATGTAAAAAAAAAGAATGTCATAATTCTCAAATCTAGGCAAGAGTATTAAGAAATGCG
Organism: Epinotia nisella; assembly: GCA_932294315.1. NCBI lineage: Eukaryota > Metazoa > Arthropoda > Insecta > Lepidoptera > Tortricidae > Epinotia > Epinotia nisella. The sequence continues at coordinate 7,624,497 of OW028696.1, read as the reverse complement.
AAGCATTTCCTGCCAATACCACCTACACTGTGTTCGCAAATACGTCGATCTGCGGGGCATCAATGGACATGACATTGAGGAGAGCGAGCGCCTGCGCATGCGCAGTGCGCAGTGTGCGCGCTCCCCGCGTATATATGATCTGATGATTGCCGCCACTATTTTAAATGTTGGCGTATCTTAGTTTTTACATCTTTATGTCGTTATCATTATTCGAACTTCTTTTTTCCAAGTTTTTCTGAATAGTTGCAGTCTATTCAGCAAAACTGGCATCAAGAAAATATGAAGACGCAAAGCTCGGTCACCCAGGTACATTATAGATTTAACCTATGACTGATAAGTGAAGACTACTTAATGAAAAAATAAATCTATTGCATTATTATAATTTTATTAAAAGTGAATACAAGATTACAATTAACATTAACTAACACTAACTGCATTATTTATATTGCTTATTTTACTCCTCATGATTTCAGAAACTTTTCTGAACGACATGGGCAATGGTGTGCAGTCGCTGGAATAGTGCAGAAAATTCCCGAGCATCATTAAAAACACAATGATGGTATATTGTTTAACGAGGGGCGTCTTACGTCCGTGTTATACATAATGTTTTTCATCACATTTGCGAGGAAATAAATAACTACAAAAGACAGAAAAATCTAGTATTCAAGTATTCAAGTATTTTATTGCATTCATGTTGTTATAGTATAGTACATAGTTGACACATGTTACAGTAAGTCTCAAACATGAACCCTGTAAGGGCATCGCAATACATAGGTATTTATAGATTAACTTAGAACTATTCTAACAGAATAACATAAGCCGTAGGCACCAACGGTATACATAGTTATTTCTAAATAGGCATTTTGTGTGTATATAGTGTTGAGACAAAAATAAGTAGATATATGTACTTTTATAGTTTATCATCTAGGTATTCATTTAGAGAATAATATGCATTATTTAGTAGTATATTCTTTAGTTTAGTTAAAAATTGGCTGTCTTTATTTTCTTTTCTTATGTGTTCTGGTAGTTTGTTGTATATTTTTATTGACATGGTTAGCGGACCACAGGAATGGAGTTTTAATCGGGAGGTTGGAGGCACTAGCTTTGATTTATATCTCAAACTGTATGGTAACGGCGTATCTTCTCGTTTTGTGTATAATTCAGAGTGTTTACGGACGAACTTACATATTTCCAGGATGTATAAGCAGGGCAAGGTAAGTATTTTGTGTTTAATAAAGTACGGCTTGCAACTATCGGATTGCTTTATATTTACGAGTATACGGATTAGTTAAGTTTCATACAGCCGCACAAATCAAAGATTGACAACTTCACTTCAGATCATTGCTAGTGGAGCGCACAGCTTCAGTATTTCTACCAATCACAGAGCCGTATTCTTGCGGCGCTTGGCCAACTAGATTTTCTTTTCAACCAATCGCAGAGCAACTAGATTTGCTTAAGCCAATCAGATGTGGCTCATTACTCCTTAGGGAATACAAACTCGCCATAACTCCCCCGGGAACAATTTAGGCCATTGTACTTCTGTATACAGGCATGGAATAACACCATTTATGAGCAAGTGTGATGAAAAATATAGGTAGATACAAATTGGGATTTTTCCTGGATAATAGTAACGGGTATATTTTAAATCCTACTAATTCTACTAATATTATAAATGCGAAAGTTTGGATGATAGATGTTTGTTACTCAATGTACGCCTAAACGGCTGTACCGATTTGGATACAATTTTGCACGAAGATAGTTTATAGCCCGGATTAAAATATAGGACAGTTTTTATCCCGGGTCTACGCAGACGAAGTCGCGGGCGTAAGCTAGTCAGAAATAAAGGTGTTGATCTTTGTTATAAGTGTTACTACGGTTTTATCAAAAAAAAATGACAAAGAATTTTGATTAGATGGCTTATTCTCTTATTAAGGTCCGACCACACCGCTGCTTAAAATACGGTTACGGTACGGAATCGCAGTGACATATGACGTTATTGATATGGAACTTCATACTAGGTGGGCCGTATCCGTACCGTCACCGTTTTTTGAGCACCGGTGTGGCCGGACCTTAATATGAGGTTACTTAAATTCGGTGGAAAAATACTAAATAAGCTCGAAACGGTATACGAGTCGAAACCGTGTCGTATCGTGACGTGTATCGCGTACCAATGAGCACGCGTCACATTAGTGCATTTCACGCATTGATGAATGATTTAGGATCGCGTGAGGAAGCCAATTGCGTTATATCATCGCTAGCACTTGATTAGCCCAAGAATTCAATATATGTGTAGCTTGACCAAACTTGGGTTATTAGAAAAAATACGTTTCTAATAGGTATCTTTATTGATAGAACGAGCCAAGCGAACAAAGTTCTCTGTTTCAGTTTGGGCCTAAATTCTGTCCGACTGCTGATATAGATCGTTTGTCGATGCAGTTTGATCAACAAAAAAAAGACATGTTCGCGAGTTTAAGGCCTACTAATACTGGCGCGGCCTGCGGTGGCGGCCCATAGTAAATTTGACAGCTAATGACAAGTTTACTATTGTCCGCCGCGGTCAGGCCGCGCCAGTCTGTGAGAGGCCTTACAGCTCACAGCACAGAGCCACTACTTATAGTATTCTTCTTATCGAACCTTTTCTAACGAGTCTACACATAGCTCGATGGGAAAGGTATCTAAAATGTGCCAGTTTCTTAAATTACCATTTCCATTCTTTTATTTCTGATATTTTCGGCATATTCCCCGCAGCATTCACAAGAACAAAATAATAAATAAATACTTTCAATTTTTCTAAATAATTATATTACTTACTTAAACGGCAAGGCGTCCAGGGCGTCCCACGGCTATGCCACGTGGAGGGAAAGTACCTTAAATATTGTAGATGGAACAGTTTACTGAAAGAAGACATTATTTTAATTTAAAAAACAATTTAAACTGCATTCATAGATTTTAAAATAATTACATGGTTGAACCGGGAATCGAACCCGTTACACGAGAAAAATAATTACCTTGTAGCTTTATCATACCGATCGAAAGGCTTCATCATAAGGATTATTTTTTGCTGGATAACATAGTGTCAGAAATAAAAGGAAGACCATGCATTTTAACATTTGATGTGAAATTTTGTTTAGAAAAATTAAAAACTGACATTATCATTTTAACACATCAGTGCCCAGACTCGCTACGCGCTACGCTCGTAGCCGATCCCGTGGTCTTCCTCGTATGTAGCGGAAAGCGACTACGGCGTAGGGACGCGATATGTGTCGTCACGGGCCGGGAATGGTTTATAGTTAGTACCTATTACTGGGAGAGGAAGCGAAATAATCAAAAGAGTGCGACATTGTATTCAACAGAATCGGACTGAGCATTTCATAAATTAAATTGATTAATTTTGAAATAAAAATGTTAAAATTCATGGTCTTCCTTTTATTTCTGACACTATGTTATCTAGCAAAAAATAATCCTTATGATGAAGCCTTTCGATCGGTATAATAAAGCTACAGGGTAATTTTTTTTCTCGTGTAGCGGGTTCGATTCCCGGTTCAACCATGTAATTATTTAAAAATCTATGAATGCAGTTTAAATTGTTTTTTAAATTAAAATAATGTCTTCTTTCAGTAAAATGTTCCATCTACAATATTCAAGGTACTTTCCCTCCATGTGGCATAGCCGTGGGACGCCCTGTATTAGATTCTGTATAACTGCTTTCGTAATGAACTAAACCTAACAATTGACAACTATGACTACTATGTTATGACATAATAAATGACTATAGCATGGCCATCAAAGTGAAGTTTTTGTAAACACTCAATTAGGTACTGAATTATGTCAGGCTCGTACAAGATCTGTCCATTCGATTGTTAAACTATAAATTCTTGATACCTACAACTTGCCCTACAATAGGTTTAATTTTTTTCCATTAGCCTTTGTTGTGTCCCACTGCTGGGCAAAGGCCTCCCCTTTTTGTGTTTTGTATTAATCTGGGGGCACTGCCCCCGCCAAGTCGAGCAAAACAAAGAGGCACGGCCGGTACGGCCTTTCTCGAAGCCATTCAGGCCATTTTCAACATCCTGTAATTTTGTGCTAATTGTGCTGGCTAAAGCTAGAACCCTGAAATTTCAGTAACAAATATAGGGCATAACATGGCTTAGATTTCTAATAACATTCAATTTAAAGTTAAAGAACTATTCTCGCCATAATTGTAATCAACATAATTCTAAGGTAGGTACTTCTAGCAGACCTACAAGCTCCTAATTTTTAACATAATTAGTTTTTAGCTTAACTATTCATAAAAAAATATTGCAATTTCAGTCACGTTTTAGAGATGTACAAACTGCATAAGTAAGTTTGTAATCTTATACAAATAGATGCGATTACAAAGTTACTTTGGTAGTTCCTGCAAATAGTAATACAAGGTACATAGGTGCAGTGCACTATACGATGTATTTGCATGAGGTTAGTGTTAGATGTAAAATGCACTAGAAAACTATACAAACGTAATTTGCGGTTGGCAAAATAACATTTCGATGCAAAGTATATGTTATTCCCAGCTAAACTAAAAATTAAGATTAAAGAGCAAGAAACAAAATTAATAATAAATATAATTATTGGGACTGGGATTTGTGTAAGATTATCACTTAATATTTATTTATTTATTTTAAGCCCTTATTATTACAGCCTTGCAAAGTTGATAAAATTTCAATAGCAATTAACAACATTTCATTTTTCTGACTCCTTAATTTTGTTTAGGCATTTAATAGTACTTGAAAAGTTTTGAGACACGTATTTTTTCTTTTCATTTTATTTTTAGTTAAACCCCCTTAATTTGGGTGTTTTAAACTACCACATTCGAAAAGGGCATAAGTACATTTAAATGATGAATAAGATAAGTACTGTGGTCAATTTATCGAATTAAAAAGTAAATAGCATACTGTGTCTGTGACTGTGACATTTGACATTGACAATGACAAGATAGAAGGAGTTAAACTGTGGAGTTAAATAACTGTCAATGTCACAACATTTTTTTTTCTTACAAGATGCATAAGCACAGCTATGGAATATCCGCATTCAGCCTTTCAGTGGCTTCTTCAAAGTAATTTCCAGTTTTCTCAAGAACTAGCGAATATAAAAATCCATTATTTTTTATATTTACTCAGAAAGCCCAAATCTCTGAATGGTGTTTAGTTTGAGCCGCTATTAAAAAATGAAATGTTGTTAATTCGTTTGTCTTTATCTGTTACTCTGCGGGTCAATCAGGTAACGCATTGTACGCGCGTCAAGTAGACCTCAATGTCACTTTTTATATGGAAAATGACAGTTAAATTGTCCTAACCCACGTTCGAAACGTTATGTGATTACCCCTCTGATATGAGTATTAATCCATGGGTACTGATAATATATTAGGCGCAGATATGCCTGAAGCACCGATAGCTACACGTAACGTGTATTTATATTGTAAATCCGTGCAGAACGAATACAAGAGATGGCCTTTTAGATATTCAAATGATGGCAGTGCCAGAAGTTAACGAATCGGAAAGACTCGAGTATTAGCCCGGCCCGGAATCGAAGCTGTGCTGTTTACATTACTAAGTAAGTAGTGCTGGCTGTCACAATCCTTAGTAACTAGTGGTTCTGTAAGCTAACTGCTCGCGAGTATGTTTTTTGAATTTTTTTCCAAAACTGAATCGATAAAATAACTACAGTTGAAAAAAAAACCCCGATTTATTCATTTCAACGGCTGAACCGATTTTGTTGAAACGTAGCTAAGAACCATCTCGATCACGTCAGCTTTCGGACAAAAAAAACCGCATTAAAATCGGTCCATTCGTTTTAGGAGCTACGGTGCCACAGACAGACACACAGACACAGATACACAGATACACAGACACGTCATACTTATAACACTCCTCTTTTAGCCTCGGGGGTTAAAAATTCTATGATATAATTATCGAACCTGCTCACTAAATTTCACGAGAATCGGTTGAGAAGTGCGATGCGACCTTTAGATAAGAACAGCCGGCAGACAGCAGGACATACGAAAGATTTTTTGCCCAAGTTGAAACGGAGAACATCGTTCGATTCGCTCGCTCGTTCAGCTAGCAGAAAAACCAGTATAAAGATGAGTAACCAGAAAACTGTACTAGGTAGTGTCGAGTTTATATATATCAAACCACCATCAGTGCTGGCTAATCTGGCTATACATCACTATTCTCAATATCAAATGAAGCTCTCAGCTCGGTTAGCTCAAGACGCCGTGAGCTTTCTCGTGGCGAGATAAACTAGACCATCCGTCTCTTTCCAAGTGGTCTAATTAGAACGAGACGAATAGTCTGTCTCGTCGCTTGACAGCTCGCGCGCCGTCTTGTGAAACCGTGCTGTACTGGTTAGCGTAGAGTTTATATATCAAACCTATACATCATTATTCTCATATCACATGAAGCTGTTTGGAAGCTTATGAATACAAGAAGATTCCAAGACGCCAAGCAGTCGTAGTCGCCCTCGAAGCTTTGGTCCCTGGGCCATCCTACTCGCATTCATCTTGTTAGCCAACCGAATAAATCAGGTTTGGAAGAGTAAGTAAGCCAGGCTAGCAATGCTATTTGGTGGATTTACCTATTCCCCGCACACCTCTCCGCTACCTCGCACACCTCTCCGCTACCTCGCACACCTCTCCGCTACCTCGCTCACCTCTCCGCTACCTCGCACACCTCTCTGCTACCTCGCACACCTCTCCGCTACCTCGCACACCTCTCCGCTACTTCGCACAGCTTTGGCGGATACTCACCCTTAAACCCGATACCTACTTATCTGCACCACTTTCTGACCCCCTTTTTTCTTACGCTAGGAGGGACGGGGTCAGAAAGTGGTTAAATTTGTCTTACGTAAGCTACGTAATATAGCAACGAAGAGGTGATAGTGACCGGTTTTATACTGAAACAAGTTCCAAAGTTTTTCCGTGGACACCGTAGTAGATGGTGACGAAATCTTCTCATTACCCGATAGAAAATTTCAATTTGTTGACTCCCTCTGGAACTTCGCAGCATAAATTGGTTTTAAAGCAAAGAGGTATTTACAAAAGTTTTTCTACTATAAAAAATTTGACCCGAATACTTCTTGCGTGTAATGTTTGAGGCATTAACCCTTTTCCAGGCCTGCAATTGAAAAATGACAATCAAATGTCAGTCTTTTTTATTGAAATTAAGATACATGATTGAAAGTCTGTATGTGGTCGTTATAACGCCTCTGCCCGGAAAAGGGTTAATTGAAAAAAAAAACTGGCTCTGATACTAGGTCTGATAGTAGGCCCCTAGGCAAAGTAAATAATAAATACATCTTGCACCTCCCGTGCGAAGCCGTGGCGGGCAGCTATAGCTAGTTGTTTATACCTAATTTAAAGTGGCTGCAAACCCAGCCATGGCTGCAGCTCCCGCCAGGGCGTCGCGTCTCCCGAGTCACGACCCACAGACTGAGACAGGTACACAGATATAGATCATTCAATTGGCGAAGAAGCGCCCCACTCTCATTGAGTTCAACTTGCACATATTTTGTACTAGCTTCCGCCCGCGACTTAGTTGCGTGGCACCGGGATAAAAACTATCCTATATTTTAATCCAGGCTATTTTTTAACTATCTTCGTGCAAAATTTCGTCCAAATCGGTTGAGCCGTTTAAGCGTGATTGAGTACCTAAACTAGCAGACTAGCCTACGCAACCCTAAAACTAACACGGCTCCTCAGGACTAGAACAACAGACAGACACTCTGCAGGCTCAGTAGAGACGGAATTACAGTAAAAAAAGCTATGTACTCGCAAGTGGCACTCCGCGGGTATACATATTAGCTGCATAGTGCAGTCTGGATGGCAGGAGGCCCGAGATATAAGCGGAGGAGTGAACCTCGTTGTTGTAAAATACTTTCTTTCAAGGTAGCTAGGTAGAAGGGGGCAGCTGTCCTTCCCTAGTAGGTTAACACTTTGACTGCACTTGATCGAAGTGTATCGGAACCGAAGAGTTTCTAGATAAACTTGAGCGCAAAGTCAATTCAGTCTGCGAAACATCAGCCCGCGTGCTGCGCATTTGTTCGTAGAACTGATTGTAAATATACTGCTTTATTAGGGTTCCGTAGCCAAAATGGCAAAAACGGAACCCTTATAGTTTCGTCATGTCCGTCTGTCCGTCTGTCCGTATGTCACAGGCATTTTACTCGAAAACTATAAGGTGTATTTGAATAAAATTTTGAGGATAGGTGTATTTTGTTAGCCGCTACAAAGTTTTGTAATTAAAATTACTAAAAAAAAAAATTTTTAGGGGTGTACTCCATACATAAAACTAAAAGTCAAAAATATTTTTTCTTCGTAAGCCCACGTGTGGCACATGAATCGATAGGCCTTTCAAAATAAATATAAGGTTTCTCGGGATTTTTTTTGATTAAGTGAATACAGTCAGAGATAATCGCCCCGAAAGTCACTAAAATTCTGTCCCCCCCCCTCTAATTTTTGAACGGTGTATTTTAAAAATATGAAAAAATTCATGGACACAGCGCTTATTAGGTTCATTCACCGAAAATTGTTTTGAACAAGATCGGATGAAAGGTTTCCGAGATATTGCTGAAAAACTGCCTTCCTCAGAGAAAAGGACGTAAGTGCCGTAAGACTTCTATGACGATACGACCTTTTTAATAGGCACAGAACCCTTCGTTTTGCGTGGTCCGACACGCACTTGGCCGGTTTTCTAATTCTAGCTTCCGCCCGTGACTTCGCCTGCGTGGACCCGAGATACAAACTATCCTTTATTTTAATCCAGGCTATAAAATATCTTCGTGCAAAATTTCATCCAAATCTGTAGAGCCGTTTAAGCGTGATCGAGTAACAAACATCCAAACTTTAGGATTTATAATATTAGTACGATTTATTTACTTATTTATTATTTATAATATTACTAGCTTCCTCCCGCGACTTCGTCTGCGTGGACCCGGGATAAAAACTATTATATATTTTAAACCAGGCTATAAACTATCTTCGAGCCGTTTAAGCGTGATTGAGTAACAAACATCTAAACATCCAAACATCCAAACTTTCCATTTATAATATTAGTAGGATTACTATACAACTAAATAATTTAAATCTATTATAAAACAACTATATGCTCGTCAGTCACTTTTGTAGAAAATAGATTTCGCCAACTTTTTTATTATTGCAAAGTCAAGCAGTTACCAGATCGTACTTTAAATTTCATGACCGTGTCAAAGAAAACATCAGACATGTGACTGCAGCTAGGCAGAGTGGTGTAGGTTTGCTAGGAGTTCGGGAAGGAGCTCGAAAAGACAGAAGGGCTAATAGTTGCGGACCATCTAAATGATTATTTACTAGCTTACGTGAGAAAATTGCGTTCGTAAATTATCTCTGCATTACCTACTATGGTTCGTACTGGTTCGATTTGAGTTCCGCTCCTATAAGGTTGTCTTGCTCTAGCGATATGACCGCCTTTTGTTTGCCTCTACTTGTATTGATTATGTTGAATTCAGTGTTCTTATATTGAGGTGTGCAAAAAAGAGTATTTTGTTTTTGTATACGCAGGCCGCTTGTGACTTACCCCGCGCGGCGGCAGCTATAGGGGCGCGTGGCGAGAGGCGACACTGCGTCGAGTTGCACGTGTTTTTACGTATTTACTACTTGAGTCCTTACGTGCTTTTCCATTCGTTCCGACACGTTCAATGGTCTTGCACGGTATTTTTCCGACCTTTTCACAATTTTCATCACCTATAGGTTTATTGATGTAAACTACACCCTTTTTTGTGGTTCTAAAAGTAAACACCCATGTGGTAGAACGATCAGACGATCACATAGAATCTGTAGTGATCACTATACATCGTCGAATGACGGACTTATTGAATGCATCATACATCACCAGCAGACGGCATTCTTAAAAAAACTGAGCAAGTGCGAGTCGGACTCGCGCACGAAGGGTTCCGTACCATTATCTATAAAAACGAGCAAAAAAATCACGTTTGTTGTATGGGAGCCCCTTAAATATTTATTTTATTCTGTGTTTTAGTATTTGTTGTTATGGCGGCAACAGACACGGTTCATGAGATACAGCCTGGTGACAGTAGGACAAACGTGTCAGACGGATGGACAGCGAAGTCTTTGGGTACGGAACCCTAAAACGTACTCTGTGTCTGCATGATGGCGTGAAGTTTTTGTCAAAATCCAGATGCTTAAGGCCTCTCACAGACTGGCGTGGCCTGGCCGCGCGGCGGACAATAGTAAACTTGTCATTAGCTGTCAAATTTACTATTGACTGCCACCGCAGGCCGCGTCAGTGTGTTTCAGGCCTTAGGCCCGCATCACACTGGCGCGGCCTGCGGTAGCAGTCAATAGTAAACTTGACAGCTACTGACAAGTTTACTATTGACCGCCGCGGCTAGGCCGCGCCAGTCCGTGAGAGGTTTAAACTCGATTAGTGAATTTTGACACCCAGACGGTGCTGCCAAGAGGCTTTCCAAAAACCCCCATTCATTCGGACCTTGTTGGAAGTGGACATCACCTGAAATCGTGTCGACGCCATTGGAAACCGTATCTCCTGTAATTATGTCTCACCATCGTCGTTACGCGCCGCAAGTATGCACTATCCTCACTCTCTAACGCATATGTACATACAAACGCCCACACTCGAAGACTTTTCGAAACTGAGACACGCGCTGTAGCCGGTTAAACAATGCGTGAAAAGCGTATGTGTATTTTGTGTTAGATGGACTTGTTTCGTTTTGGATTTGGAGTAGGATAGTGTCTCGTGGTGTTATGGTAATGAGCAGATGTGAGGTTTCATGATTATTTGAAGCTCTTATTCGCTAGTACTTAGGGCGGTAACAGCAGTCGTGGCTGCAAATGCAATATGCTTCTGCCTATGCTCGACATGGAACACTAAGCTTTCGCGCTTTGTACACTATTTATATTATTGTTTTACACTAGTCTGACGCGCTATTTATTTACTATTATTTCTGACGTTTCGACACGGGTTGCACCGGTCATGGTCGCAGACGACTCTCGTCCCGGCAAGTTGTCAACGGAAATATGGGTGCACAATATTTCACTACCCTCCAAAAGTCGATAAAAATATGGAGGGTGTACCTAAAAAAAGTTCACTAGCTGTCCATTATTATATTAATTGTCTAGGGCACGACATACATACAACACTCACAATACTTGCGGACGACAGTCATCTGCGACCATGACAGGTGTAAACCAGAAATAAAGGTAAATAAATATCGCGTTAGACCCGTGTAAAACATTAATTTAAATATACCCATTGGATTCGGCAGATATCATCATCATCATCATATCAGCTGAAAGACGTCTGGTCTCCCAAAAATAGTGCTATAATGAATGTTTGCTTTTTGCGGAAAACATACTTGTACTAATTCCTCCTGAACAAGCGGGAAGTTGCGGGGCGCGGAATCGTGGACAAACACAAACATATGTTTAAATATGTACAGTCGCCATCAGATATATCGGAGCGGCCAAAGTGCTCACAAATATCTGAACACTTCTCTATTGTCGACTGTACAAGTAAACGCTCTATGTACGCTCCACACGCCGTGGCACGCGTCGTTGCACGTGCAGCTCGTCTTTAAACGAGACCTAACATAGAATATAAATCCTCCACTCCGCTTTGTAATCAAGTAATCAAGTAATTTATTGCATTAATGTTGTTACATAAAGGTGGTAAGTGTTACAATATGGACGTATCAAACATGAGCCCTGCAAGGGCATCGCAAATTAAATTAAATAGGTACTAACTTAAAAACTAACAAATCTTAAAGTAATGGTGTAAGATGACTAGTGGTATTATTGTGAAGATTTTATGTCTTTCTTGTTTAAAATAATTTGTCTTCTAAGTATTCATTAATAGAATAATACGCTTTATTCACAAGAATTTGTTTTAACTGACTTATAAATTTATTTTCTTTGCTTTCTTTTTTAATTTTGTCTGGTTTATTATATAATTTCATGGACATTATTAAAGGGCCGGATGAATGAAGTTTTAATCTGGCTGGAGGGTGGTGCTATTAATCTAGTTTTATTTCTTAATGCATATGGTACAGGTGTATCTTCTCGTTTGGTATAAAATTCTGAGTATTTGCGGACAAATTTACATATTTCTAAGATGTTTAGATTCAAAAACGCGCCCTCACGTTAATATTTTCAGGACCCTCCACTAATCAGTTCAAGGGTGGAATTGTAAATTTTCCGCGTACCGAGTTTCGCGCCGTATCAGCGCCGAAGACAAATTAGATATCAGTTACGACCATACGGCGCGTTAAAAGGATTGTTACGTGAATACGAAAATTACTCATACGTGATATACTGGGATTAGGAAATACTCACGTATTTATATACGTACTCGAAATGTCGATGATTCGATTCACTAAGACTTAATGAAATGAGAAGGGCTGCACTACTCGTGCAGTGAACGTACAAAACATGATAGGTACATACAATTAAATACGTAGTTTTGCCAGGACAGAGTTGTTAAACCATATCGGCTATTTCAGTAGGTGTAAGCGTTCGTTATGTGGTCGCGAGTGTTGTGTAGTATACAATTTAATATTTCAGATTACAATATACGAATACTTAAAACGAGTCATAATCAAGAAAATCTCGGAACGCATTTTTATTGCCTTTATCTTAAGGTCGTTCGTCAAATACTTGCGATCGAAGATATTCTTTGTTTTAGCGTCCTAGGTGAGCACAACATTTTACATCTCCCCCGGCCAGGAAGTGGGACTTTCCATACCTACGCGCAGCGGGCGATAATTACCTCTTTATGACCAGGTGTGACGTAATACTCGTAGTACATTGTGTTACAAGTACGGTAAGATGTGCATTACGAACGAGAGTCTATTAGAAGCCCGACGCCGAAGGCGGAGAGCTTTGATGACTCGAGTTTGTAACAATCTTACCGTACGTGTCGCATGCAATGTTTTTCATCACATTTGCGAGGAAACCAATACATTTTTAAGTAAATTGTTACCAATCGTAATAAAAACTACAAAATGTCGTCAATTTTGTTGAATTTGACGTGAGACGCTTAGAGCCTACTCTTCTGCATACAGCCACGATTTAAAATCACAGTTAAAAATATTTTACACGGACTCTAAATTGCTACATTTAAGTTTTTATTCTGTTAATCATATTTTATTCGTGTTTTATACGTTTAAATTTATTTATAAATACGTTTTCAAACATGGTGTTTGAGTTAAAAACCTCCTTGCCTTAGTTATGACGTAAGAATGACAAATACAATAAAAAACCATTACAACCATGGGTGTAATAAAGGCAATTATAGCTCTGTATAGCGCGTTCTGAAGCCCTTTACGAGCAAGTGTGATGAAAAATAATGAATATAGAAGAAACCTATGTGGTGTTCTATCGACAAAAATTCCCGCTCTAGATTTGGTTATTCATGAGAGTCATAAGCGGAAGCGACCATCGCTACCGCATTCATTTTAGTTTCGAATAACCCCATGTTTGAACTAGCTAATATGAAATACCAGGTAAAAATACTAGGTCCTGGCTGTAACATACTATCCATGCGACTTACATATGCCATGCCAATCTCATTAGACTCGCGACGCGAACGTGACGGGTTTTCGAAAAGAGTATCAACATCACAAGTAAATAAGTACGTATTCGTATTGTGGCGTTGTGTTGATTATTGCTTATTGGCTTTTTTGTGCGAGTGTCAGAAGAGGGTTAATGATTTTTGTGACTCTGGATTTCTTTTGCACGCTTTATTGCCTAATAAAGATGAAATAAAATGAAATTGAAAATGATGTATTGGTTTACTAAAGTTTAGTTAGCTAAAATCAGCGTGGAACCTCCTTTTAAGTATTAATGAACGTCTACTATAAAATAAATAAATAATTTATTGAAAAACTTGTCCTTTAGACATGGATCCGTGCAAAGCATTTGAACTCATTGTTTTACATATCAGTCATAATTTGATTACACAATTTTGACATCCGCATACGAGGGGTTAATAATACTAAAATATAATACTAAAGGCTAATTACACGGCCTTGCCTATACATCGACAGAAATATTCCATATAATTATCGAAGCTGCTCGCAAAATTTCACGGGTGACGGTTGAGAAATGCGACCTGTCCAGGGCTGTTATTCGCTACGCGCAAATGCGGCTCACCCCGCCGGTCACCCGTTACGAAACTAGACCTCTGCCTACGCTTAGTTACTACGCATCGCGGTGTCAAGGTATAATTGTGGGTGAGCGTTGAGGTGAGCTTAAAACAAGTTACAGAATAGGGGGGCTGTAGAGGAGAACAGACGGACAGACATACAAAGCATTTTCAAGCATTCGCTCGTTCAATTAAGTACAGACGATGCAACCATGTTTCAGGGCTTTTAAAAAACACTAAGTTATGATAAGTATTCTACTACTATTAGTAAATACCTAAATCCACTGTTTTTCGCGTAACGAGACTCTCGCATGTTCAGGATCGTTAGCGAACTCTACTAATGAGTCAAACATAAAACATAATTGCAGGAAAACGGAAAAATATGGGGCTACTAAGTGGCTGCAGGTGGGGAGTTGAGTTTGCGAGGCGATAGATGTCGCTGTCGTATCGATTATAAAATTGACATTTAATAAGCGATTAATCGATTAATCCCACGTATGCGCTTGTCAAAATTAGCTAATCAAAAGATGAACTTGATATTTTAAATTATAGGTATACCTATTGACTCATAAATATGCTCAAATGCTTAACGGGTAAAAAAAATTAAAATTATCAAAGCACGTAACTTGTCTTTGGTAAAGTATAAGCTGGTGGCGGCTTTGCCTAGATTGATTTATTTTATTTTATTAAAGTTTAACAAATTTTATAGTAGGTAGGTACCATGTTTTAACATATTGTTAACGACAAGCGTCAATACCATACAAAAGATGGCATAAACATTTAATGCACCGAATATGAAAATAAGCGCCTGTGGCAAAAAAATAGCAAACTGTCAGGAGTATGAACCTGTAGGTACACGTTGAAATTATATGGTGGTTACTCTAATCTACTGATGACCTGTTCCCAGACTAGACCAGAAATACGTAAATGCATCCAAGACTCTGAAAGATATATTCATGATCATCACACAAATAAACCATTGATTACGGAAAAACACAAAACACAGTTATAATATTACAAAACAATAGGTAAGTAAATAGCCAGTCGACTACAAAGAGAAAGATACAATCAAAGTTACAAAAAAATGTATCCACGACTTTATTGCCTTAACATTAAGGTCGTGTATACATATTTTTGTAACTTTGGTTGTATCTTTCTCTTTGTAGTCGACTGTACCTACCTAAAACTAAAATTTACTACTACTTAAGTTAAACTTGAAACTAAGTTTATAAATACGTATATTAGCCTTAAAAATCCTACTAATCCTAACCTACTAATCCTACTTCCTACTAATCCTACTAATATTATAAATGCGAAAGTTTGGATGTTTCGATGTTTAGATGTTTGGATGTTTGTTACTCAATCACGCTTAAACGGCTCAACTGATTTGGATGAAATTTTGCACGAAGATAGTTTTTATCCCGGGTCCGCGCAGACGAAGTCGCGGGCGGAAGCTAGTCTGTTATATATATATATATATATATATATATATATTTAGGACCAGAACCAAGGTAACCGATATAGCCCTCCGAATCGCTAAACTTAAGTGGCAGTGGGCGGGGCACATTGCACGTAGAACCGATGGCCGTTGGGGCGGAAAGGTTCTCGAGTGGCGACCACGTACCTACCGGAAGGCGCGGCGTGGGTAGGCCCCCCACAAGGTGGACTGATGACCTGGTAAAGGTCGCGGGAGTCCTCTGGATGCAGACGGTGGCGCAGGACCGGTCACTTTGGCACTCTTTGGGGGAGACTTATGTCCAGCAGTGGACGTCTTTCGGCTGATATGATGATGATGATGATGATGATGATATACTTAGCTGTCGAAATAATGTTTCCTTGAAAATCTTTGTGAAAAATGTCGGGAGTAGTTTTTAAGTGCAGCCTTTATTTTTTCAGCGGGGAATTAGCTCTATAGTAATAAAGTAAAGAATCTGTACTTTATTATGATGCATTTGGAAGTAGCAACTTAATGATCTGTCTGCAACACGTAGAACAAACCTCACTTCCCGCCTTGTTTGAAACGTCACTAGTAAACGCCGTATGTGTCCAGTATGCGTATACGCATACGCCCTGTCAGTTCTACGTTCAAAGTTGCCGCAAGCATTGCGTCGCATGTCGCGAGACAAGTGAACACAGGTACGTTTGTGGCGCGCCAGAAGTAGCGGAGAATCATAGTTGTAACTTGTAAGGAAAGAAAGAATAATACTGCCGTGATTCTTAAAAAGGCAGTCATCTACGAGTAAATTGTATGCAAAAGACTGCCTTTTAAAAACTTTACATATAACAGTCTTTTGCATACAATTTACTCGTAGATGACTGCCTTTTTAAGAATCACGGCAGAATAGGCAAGGTTTTGGATAAGATTGTTATGCTTCGACTAATGAGGCTTCTAGACGGGCTATATTTTTACGGAAATGTGTGGCCGGCACTATGGGCATCTTGTTCTAGCATGGGAGTAAGAGCAAGACGGCCATAGTTGCCGGCCACATATTTCCGTAAAAATATAGCCCGTCTAGAAGCCTCATAACATAGGAATATGTGTGTCAGCCTGCAGCCGAACCTTAGATACCTAGTATGGGGCGTGGAAGGCGTCCGTTTATGTTGTGTGATGTGAAGTCGATCCTATAGTTTGTAGTGCGGGGCGCGTTACTTGCTGACATTGACTGATGTTATGTTCAAACTTGGTCGTTGATCTAATAAGGCGACCTCTTTCTTTGAGTCATACAGAATGAAAAAAAAAACAAAAGTCGGCTTTTCTGTGGTGAACAGTAAACAGATTTTGTATAAGAGGAGATGCCGCTTATGCAGTTTGTGAGTCCAACCGAAAATTGGGCGTCATTCTTAATTTTCGCAAAGTCCACGAAAGACGCGAACCTAAATCTCTGTACATACGAACCTTTTACACTAATGCGGTCACGCATTCGTTTACTTATTGTTAGTCGCCTGCGAACAGTGTAACAAATGGTCTAAAAATTGTCTAAAGGTGCAATAAATAATATTCGGCTATCCGCTAGCACTGGCGCATTAGCTCTAATCAACAAAGCTTCAAAATGACAAAGAGCGTCTAGGACTCCGCCGCGCTATTCAGAGCTTAGCTCCGCTCTGCTACAACCGACACTTCTGAAAGTGTGAGGTTAGGCGTGAGTGAGTCTACGGCTGCTACTTCATGAATGATTAAGACACCGTCATTGTCAAACTCAAACATAGTCAACAGCAATGAAAACTCAGAAACCCCGCACCTACGCTTGTATACTTTGTCTTCTAAATGATCATACAATTTTGTAACTTATAACGTCTTGATTGTTCCACACAGCCACGCGATATCTGAAGCCGCCACCTATTCCTCATCAAACAGAGACCGTTAATTACCTATTCCATATTCAAACTTTTTAACTTCCGTCTCTGTTTCGGAACACAAAGGTTTTTCTAATAGGTACCTACCTTGTAGAAGAAAGACAGCCATAATAACAATTCTTCTCACTCGTTATAAAGTCTCCAGAGCTCCCGAGTAGCATCGAGCAGCGAGTAGTACAAGTTGCAGAACAATCTCAGAAAATATCAGAAAAGTTCTCAGAAATATTTTCAGAAACATTACCAAGTTTCCGATGCGAATTTTCCATGGATGTATCATTAATAATAAAATGATAAATATTTATTGAACTCCACCAGAAAGTATACAGTTTACACAGTTATTAATAGTAATTATTATTAATAGCGTCGTCTCGTTCCATCGAACGGTGTCAGCCAGTGACGCACGCTCTATCCTATCACCTATCGCGTGACAAGGCCAACCATGCTACGGGGCCCTGTATGTCAGGTCACCAGGTCTCCAGCTTTTAGATATCTATAACAACAATCTTGGAAACCTATTATATCAGCGAGGAAATGCTGCCATCATCCTCAGTACAATGCCTCGGTACAATTCTGAGAACTTTCCATAGAAGAAACTTCACATCTTTGAAAACTTCTCCGCGGTATATTTCTACCTCACGCGCGCCCGAAAACACACATTGTAGTATGAAAAATATCTTCAGTAACCCTTACAGTGAACTCTCAAAGTAAATCGACACAGAGATTAGTAAAGTCCATACAAACAATACTTTAGCATAAAGGGCAGTTAAGACGGACGGTTAACCTAATCTGCCGCATCGTGCCATCCGGGCATAAAGATAACTACGGATTACTGACACATAGTTCTGCAGGATGGAAAATAGTTGAATCGAATACAGCACAGCGGGTGCATTCATGTCTTAAGATAACGGGCTTTTGGTTCATCCTGTATACTAGTGTCTCTATGAGCTGTGGAAATCACGAGCAAATTGTAAATTTTGAAAAACTAGATCGATAAAAACTTCAATGTACCTACCTAAGCACTGTCGCCAGACAGCGCTGTCGGATAGGTCGCGTTCAGCTTAGGTCATGCGTAGGTACTACAAGCACCGTGACACTCCACTTTAGGTCTCGCCGGAAGATCAGCGCCGGCTCTTGGGTCGCCATTATGCTGAGGCGGGACTTTTTCGTGACATTTGTGTTAATTTTGTTTTATTTAACTTTATTGTAATTTTACTTTTTTATCGTAGTTCTGTCACGAATAAATGTTTTTTCTTTCGTCTTCCTTTCTAAATATTGAACCTGCTCACGAAACTTCACGAGATTCGGTTGAGAAATGCGGTCTGTAGAAGAGAACAGCCAGACAGATTCCGGGCATATGAAAGAATTTTTACTCAAGCTGAAACAAAGGAATTCGTTCGCTTCGCTCGCTCGTTCAATATAAATTGACACAGAGTAGCAAAGAACATCCGACAAGACACTTAAAAAAATTGGTTAAAGATAATTACACTAAGGATCCTCATACACGAATAAAGGTTCATCGGGAGGAGCCCACGTCAAAAGGGTTGTTTAATGACATATTACCCGATGGATAAATTTAAATATCGTCTTGAGTACAACATTTTTTTCCAACATCTTATTGTAAGGCCAGCATATCCTATCCTACTAATCCTACTAATATTATAAATGCGTTTAAAAAAAGTTTGGATGTTTGGATGATTAGATGTTTGCATTTTTGTTACACAATCACGCTTAAACGGCTCAACGGATTTGGATGAAATTCTGCACGAAGATAGTTTATAGCCTGGATTAAAATATAGGATAGTTTTTGTCCTGGGTCTACGCAGACGAAGTCGCGGGCGGAGCTAGTAATACCATAATGCGCAAAAATTGCCTCAATCAGAGTAGAATCCAGAACAGCTCCAGCAGCATACTAAGAGTTTTAGCTTAATGGGCTAATAGTCCTTTGCACAGACAATTAATGACCTGATAATTAAACGCGTATTCTGAGTGGATATATTACATTACGGGATACATTACATTACTACATTGTGTGTGGCACTCTTTGGAGGAGGCATGTCCAGCAGTGGACGTATTTCGGCTGATATGATGATGATGATTACATTACATCCCAATTTCATTCGGTTGCCGTTAGGGACCGTTTCGTGGCGCTATATCTGTTGATTTTATATGCTGATCTCTGTCCATTTACATGGTTATTGTCATGAATAAATGCTTATTCTATTCTATTTTTCCAAGTTCAGGTGGTGTCTATGCAAAATCTTATTTTTGCAATACTGTTAGTGCTTGTTTCACAATGGCCGCGTCGCTGTGTCAACAAATGCAGTACAAAGCGGTAGTAACGCTGCGCCATTGCGTTTTATCCTTGCACAACACATCAGGGCGGGACAGTTACCTCCGCTATGTTTACTTCTGTTTAACATGGTGATAAAATGTCTAGTTATACGAGCGATACGGTTCATAGATCTTTTTTATTACAGGTTTTCTGTGTTTATATTATAGCTGCCCGCGCGGCTTCGCCCGCGAATTGCAAAGAACGCGGGCAAATCCGCGGGATTAAAACATAGCCTATGTCCATCTGGAAAGTCCATGCGCTACACAGATTAAAGAATGTTTGAAATCGGTCCGTTGGTTCCGGAGATTACCCATTACATACAAACTCACAATCATTTCTTCTTTTTAATATTAGTATAGAAATGCTGGCAAACAAGCATACAGCCTCCCTGAGGATAAGAAAGCTATGTAGCATATGGCAGCCTGCGACTTCAGAGGTGCCACAAGCGCGTTGTCGACCCTTTATTGATCTTAGGATTCATGAGGCGACACCTAAAGTTTTTTGCGACAAGACCGAGAGAGATGGAGAAAGAAATGGGCGAATAGGGTGCTTTCCGGGATAAAAGTATCCTATGAAGGACATGGGATATATAAAAAGGTGCACAGACTAACTCAAATGTCATCTCAATCAGTATATTTATTTTATTTGAACTTTATTGCACAAATAAAATACCAATGTTCCACTGACGAGAGGATAAGTGGGTCGTTCTTCTTTTTTACCGACAATGAATCGAGGTTTTTCTGTTTTTTTGGTTTTTGAACTATCGAAAATTGTGGTTTTGAAGTGCGATTTAAAAAAAAATGCATAGGTTTCTTCATTCGAACTAATTAAAGTTTACTTTCTGGCCAATATAAATATTTATTTACGGTTGGTTTCTAAAAAAAAACATGTGACAAAGTGGACTATTTCAGTGGGGACAACATTTTGGTTTACCACTCTGTCACGGCATTCTACGAAAAAAACAAACATTAAAAAAAATGCTAGTTAGAGTAAGTGAAATATTAAATATCACTAATTCATAAAATAATATGGACGTTCATTCGAACATTATAAAACCGTAAACATCATTACTCAAATGAGATGCCGTAATAAGACGAAGGACAGGCTATTGTCGGTCGAAAAGAAGAACGACCCAAGTATGCCAGATATCAGCTCAATCGGATACTCATGTGGATGAAGAATGGTTTGCATATTTTGAAGGACAACTTATTTTCATAGTTAATTACTGGTGACGTTAATTCATATCACAAGCGACGATATGAATCACAACCTTAAACTAATCGTAATAAGGTGTATATTAATTCTTAACATCTAAGTGTGCTCCGCATACGTCAATACAACAGCTGTGTTGAGTTGACCCAAAGATATTTAATTATAAGTATAAAGAAATAAGTAAGGTACAAATTTAAGTCTTAAATGTTCGTATAATAAGAGTTTGGACTTAGTAATTATATTTCTACCACATGCCAGTAGCCAACTATTTGATATGCAGATAAGTTATTGTTAATTTTAGTTAAACAATTAAGCGGAAAAGTGTAATGATAATACACGGTATCTACTCAATACATCCAATCTTTACCCGATCGTCTTGTTTCACTGACGCGCCTACCTAACCTAACAATAAGTACCTACCTCTGTGATCAAAATTGTGCCGAAAACATGGAATTGTATCGCAGGAGCTCAGTGCAAGTTGGAGATGTGTTGGACGACAGCCAGTTGCGCCATATAGTGAAGAAGTGGATTGGAGACCCTTTTCCTGAGCTGAGCTGGCATCTCGTGAGCGCGGAGTTAAAACCAGCTCTCGACGGAATATCAGGATTCTTGGCCGACTACTTCAGGCTAACGCTGCGTGTCTCGCTAGAAGGTCGGCTGGTCACCATCCCCCTGTTCGTCAAGTCTCTGCCACTAAACAATGCATCAAAAGCAGAGTTCATAAAAAAATATGATTTTAGCAGAAGGGAGATGGCGATATTCAAATTGATAGATGAAATGGAAACAAAGTGTGAGTAACCTGAGAATTGAGTATTGAGTAGTTTGATCTATCTTTTTTAATTATTTTAAATTTCACAGTTTGGATTTTTCTGAAGGTTTACTTATCTTAGTCGTTCATGTGATGTTCGAAATTCCTTGAGAGTTTCTTAACGTATGTGAAGGCGATTTGTTATGATGCTATATTTTATATTTCACGTAAGACACACGAGTTCAATAAGCAAAGTACTATTTGTCTCCAGGTGAAAACCCGTTTGTAGCAAAAGCGTTTCTGTACAACGAGTCTATACTGGTGATGTGTGACCTGGCTACTGAGGGTTACGCCACTCAAAACCAGACAGAGACATTCGACCTGCCCCATGTCCTAGTCACATTGGCTTCCGTGGCACGTTTCCACGCTTCCGTCGCCAACCACGAGACCAGGAAGTGCCTTGCTTTGCAACGTCCTTACTCTATCCTCGAAGATCATCATGTCATCACTGTTGAGAGCACCTACGCGGATACACCCGCAATAAGCACTAGTGCTAAACTCAGCGCTAACATCATCAAACATTTCTCAGACAAATACAGAGACGCCATTCCTGATTTGGAGGCTCAACTTTTGTTACAGCTCTTAGCAGGTTGCGGTGATCTAGTGGAGAACAAAGACTCTTTAAACGTGGTGCTTCACAAGGACCTGTGGGTAAGCAACATCATGTTCAAATACGAGAACGGTGTTCCGATCAATACAATTCTGGTGGACTTTCAGTGCGCGCGTTATGGCCCGCCTGCCTTCGATGTCATGTTTTTCTTATACCTCACAACTTCACGAAGCTTCCGGCAAGAACATGAGACTGCCGTTTTTCGACACTACTTCAAGATTTTCATGGAATCTTTAGATGGACACACGAAACTCAGGCTTGAAAATTTAGGGTATGATTACGCGGATTTTCTGCGCTGGATCGAATTCAGCCGAAGGTTTGGGATGGTTGCAGCGATTTTCCAGGGCCCAATGATGATGATGGACCCGGAGACGGCGCGGCTGACCTTCGATGACCCGGCCACGACTGAGAAGAACTGGACCAAGGATAGGTCGGAGCCGGTGCTGGCGCATGCGCAGCGCTGCGCGGAGTATAAGCGGAGACTTATTGAAGTCAACGAGGAGTTTGTTGAGAGGTACCTTCTACCTTAACCTCGAGATACAAAAGTCACTGACACACTAAAATTTGTGCCTTTTTATTGGCGAGGGTATACGAGTGTATACAGATTCAGATTATTATTAATTAAGTATCAGTATTGAAGTTAGTTTATAAGTTTTTTATTTATTGTGTTCATTTGTTGTTATAATAAAAGGTATTTTCATTAAAAAATTAATTAGGTATTAATTAAATTAAATTAAAACTAAGTTAAATCTGAAAAAGACACTCAAGGCATTATACCGAGGATTGTTTATTGGTAAAATTAATACAATTAAAGACTTTGAGTTTGAGTTTTTAAATATTGATTTTAAATATCATTCAATCGTTTTTCTTGTTTATTTTATTGTTAAATATGTGTGTCCTGTGTGTTTGTTAGTAAATGTATCTTCGTCTCTTTTCGAAAGGCGATAAAACCATTGATTATTTTATCGACGATATTGTGAAATAAATAGCTCCTCTTAGCCGATGTAAACCTACGATAGACAGCTAACTAGATGACTTCCACAGCCTCCCAAACAAGCCGGTTTCTGACCCCACACGCTCCGTCAGGTTATACAAAACACTGAAGAGTATAATCTGCCCCTCTGCTTAGCGTTCGTGGACTACGAGAAAGCCCTCGATTCGATCGAAATCTGGGCTGCACTACAACAGTCTCTCCAGCGGTGCCAACCGCGGTTGACTACCGCTGTATCGAAGTACTGAAGTGTTTGTACGAGAACGCCACTACTTATTATTAATAATAACAATCATTTATTTCGAACCATAAGTCCATAGATAAAGGTACACATTTTGAGTAAGTGCGTTGTAAATAAATACACTCATAACACTGGGTACTAGACGATATACATACTTCTAAATCATCCAAGACTCTGGGACAAATATTTATAACCTCGGGTCGCGTGAGTCATTAAGAGAATTTTTCAAGGAAACAGATATTCTAACACTGCCGTCGCTATACGTAGGTATTTGAAATAATAATGTATGTTAGGAAGAATTTATACAACTACCCAACAAACACTGATAGGCCCAAGGTTACCAGAAGCGCAGGGAAGCTCAAAACAACTTTTTACAGGCTAGTAAAAGCGAAAAAGTCGTTCTTGGGAAATTGTATAAAATTCTACAATAAAATTCCAAAACACATTACCGAAGTTACTGACTCTAAATTCAAATCTGTCGTAAAACGGACACTTATTTCAAAAACATATTATAAGATAAACGACTACATCATGGATAGGGATATTTGGCAGCGATAAAATCCTGCACTAGAAATCTGTCGTAAAATAAATAGGCTTTCTACTGTAGCAATGTAATTTTAAAATTTTATAATACTCTGATACAGAAATGATATATTGTATACTGTTTTGAAAAAATGACACCTCGCCGAGTTTTTTACGCCGGTTCTTCTCGAGGTCTCAGAGGTTTACTTTCCGAACCGTGGTAGTTTATCGACATTCATAGGTGCATGTAATATGCCTAAATTGAAGAATAAATCACTTTGACTTTGATTTGCCCTTATTATTCCCGAAAAAGCCCGGTTCGAACCAGGAATAGCTCGCTTCAATAAGCACTATATCAACTAAGCTAAAGTGGTTGTGAAAGAGTTTCGTTTTAAGTACGACTTTACAATGTTCCTCAAACTAAGTATTAAAAATTCTTATTTTCCATTGAAAACCGAAAAAAAATCTAATTCTTTGGCTTTAATAGGAAATTTTGTAACGTACATTTCAATACAACCGCAAAACTCGCTTGTTTCAATTTTCTTTTTTTCTCATTAGAAAACGTTGAATTGTTTCCCTTGGCCTGGAAAACAAAAAAGCCTATCAAAAGTTATCCTCGCCCAATGCGTACCCTTTTCGGGGCGTTAATAAAGGGAAAATAAAGGCTATGTATCTTTCGGATTAGATTCCTGTCCTAATCAGGGACTTTTCTCCCTTTTCAAACCAGGCTTCTGCGGGAGAAGGGCTCATAGGATCCGGAAATCGACTAAGCGACCGGGAATTTGATTAACATAACTAGGGTCTCGTGTGAAATATTAGACTGTACTAATAATGTATCTATCAAAGTTCGTATGTATTTAAAGGGGTATTTATACCCGATTTCAAAAACTCATTCTCTAGTAGGTATTTAGAGTGCACCTTCGGCAAGGACAAAAATTGCTGATTAGCATATTGAGCAAAAAAAATCGACTAAACCTGTCTTACATCTGTCGCCAACGAACTCGTTCAGAAGATGAAACTGTTGTACCTACTTCCAGCAAAATTAGTGCTCAGTCACGAACCCTATGTCATGGCGGTCTATTTTGAACATGCATTTTGCATTGCAATCTGATTTTAATGCGATACTCGTTCTTGTCAAGACAAAAAAAAAACAAGTCAAAACTAAATTTAAAAAAAAGTTGTAAGTTAAGTTACAAGTGAATTATGTAGGTAGGTATAGAGTCATGTACACAGATTTAGGTTCGCGTTTGGTCCGGTGGGCATTGCCAAAGTTAAGGGCTATGAAATAATTTTATTTTGTATGTTAATTGACTTAACAGCTCTCACTAGAGGGCGCTACGGAGGTATATAGTCTATTTAAGACCTTATAAATTTAGATTTCTTTATTTCACAACATAAATTTACATTATAAATTGACTTAAGCTAATTTATACGAATTTAAATTATGATCGTCAAGTAATGAATGGGTACAATATGAATAATAATTGTGTCAAGTAATTATATAATAAAAAATACTATTATGAACTTACAATTATTATAATATTATTAACAATAAAGTCAGAGCAGGTAATTAAAATATTGATATCTCGTAATGATGGTCATAATAAAATTTGAACTCTAGCAAAATAATAAAAATTAAATTAAATTAACCAGGTCAAATACATTATTATACGTCCATATACTCGCACACAGAATAAAGTGGATGTTCCAATAAAAATATTCTCAATTGACTTTTGAATATTTCTTCACATGGTTTATTTGGCGGGTAGACGTTCGTAGTAGGTACGTTGGACCAATTACCCTAGGATTTTTTTTCCGAAAGTGCCATGTGACGTGGTGTACTAAGTCTCCCAGTTGATCGGATCTGCTTTCCTGCAACGTTAACCCGTTTAAACGTTTGTAGATTTCTTCTCACAAACTAGTATGTACTTAAGTAGTATGAATTCTTATAGATTGACATGACTGTAATTTATGATGCAATGTAATATTAATAAATAACTAGCAGTATCAATCGCTATATGAATACATAAACATACACGAAACCAAAAGATTTGCACGTGCCAATTTCGCAAGTTCATCAACAATCCAACCTTTACCTCGTAGGTTAATAAAAACTAACCTTTTCGCCATATCCTTACTTCCGAAACGCGATGCAAAGTTCTCAAGAGCACGCTGTATTCAAAGAAAATTTCTATACACCGTGTGTAGTATAAAAGTTGTTTCACTCTTTAACATACAGGGCGCTTTCGACTTTTTTCTATAGAGTAAAGTTCTAGTCAAGAACAAATGAAAACCCAACTTCCCCGTGTTTTGTTTCGTATTAATTAATTTCAGTTTACGAGGTTAGTTACGGAATATCAATCACCAATCAGTCAATAACCAGTTCGTTGACCGAGCAGAAATGTAATTTGAGACGTTGGTGCCGTAAAGAAGCCTGAAGTTTCGAGGTAGATACTCGCTATACGCCTCCCCAAGGCGTTGTAAAGAAGGAACTGATAGGAAAATAAGTTGGCCGAGCAGATCCTTCCGGTAGCTCAGTCGGTTGAGAGCGACATGCCGCCTGTGCCAGGGGGTCGCAGGTTCGAATCCTGCTCGGAGCAATACATTTTAAAATTTTCAAGCAATTGACAAATGCGAAATGTTTAGTCAAGATATACGAAACGTATCCGAAAAAAAATGTACAAAACTTATGCAGTGCGTCTGTAAAAAATATTTTAATACACTTCAAATAGCAAATGTTATAGTTTGCCGGTGTAATAATGAATAGTTAATCCCGCGCGGAAGAACAGCGGCTTTTCAGAGTGTTTTAGTTAGCAACCGATTAAATTATTTTGGATTGTATTATTAACTAAAATAGCGGTAGGTTTCACGAATGAAAGCTATCTAGCATTTGCAGCTACAAAAGCTGTAGTTTATTGGAGCTTATTGGGTTTCAGTTTGCAGTAATATTTATTTCTAGGTACTAAACAATATTTGATTTTATCGAACGGCATAGTAATCCTTTGAAAAAGCGACTCTACCGTCCGAGCTATTAGACTCAAACTACAATAACAATTTTATAAAATGTCGGTCACCTTAATATCGACGGTGGAAATTTCAAATGTCGTAAGGGACAAGCAAGGCTTATGTCCCTTACGACATTTGAAATTTCCACCGTCGATATTATTTCAACCATATATTATGTAAGATGTAAGGTAAGGGTGTGGCCAATTCCGTCTGCGGGGTATTTCCGTACGACGGCGTTTGCGCCAATTCAAACCACAATACGCACTTGCCGACTCAATCGATAAAACAGCGACTGTATTTGCTGCCTGCAGTCGAAAACAGATGGCACTCTGTAGAGTCTGTAGGCAGCACATGGAATAAAACGGCTTTGAAAGTTTAGTTGCGCTCCCAACTCGATACGCGAGTTCGGTACGTTGCTCCTTTTTAGAGTTCCGTAGCCAAAATGACAAAAACGGAACCCTTATAGTTTGGTCATGTCCGTTTGTCCGTATGTCACAGGCATTTTACTCGAAAACTGTAAGGTGTATTTGAATAAAATTTGGAGATAGGTGTATTTTGTTACATAGTTGTGTAACGAAATGACAAAAAACAATTTGGGGTGCACTCAATACATGTAACTGCAAGTTTTATTTACGACTTTGTGAGGGGTCTAACCACCAGTTCGCCACTTGAGGACCCTTCCGCCCCAACGGCCATCGGTTCTCAATGGAAATCTAATATTTTGGAAATATATCATACTTTTAAAATGTAAACGTACAGTAAGGGAAATGTATTCACGTACCACCGTAGAACTCTGTCGCAATTGACAGACCGCCGCCACTCAAACTCGAATGATATGTCACCTTATTGCGATAGGGTTCTACGGTGGTACGTGAATACATTTCCCTTAATGTACCTATCTCTGCTATCTCTGCGATAACCACATTATATGTTAAACCGTGTTTAATATGAGCAAGCATCGTTATGTCTTCTTAAGATGCAAGTTGCTTGCTCCAATACACATCGCGAACAAGCTTACATAGTGCATAATTTATAGAGACTAAGTAAATGAACTTATTAATACGCACTGATAATTGTTTACAACGGTTTTTCACACCGTTTCGCGATTTCGAACGCTTGAAGCAATTTGAACGTGCAATAAGTTCAAATTACTTGAAATAAATAATATATAATAAAATAAACTTATTTAATTAAAAAAATACTTTTAAATATATATCATCGGACAATCTAACACCAAACGAACTAGCCCCATAGTAAACAAGGCTTGTGTTATGGGTCCTAGAAGACGATGTGTTTAATAGATGTACTTAAATAAACAGGATACATCCAAGACTTAGAGAGAAACATTGATGCTCATATTACAAAAATCTGCCCTTACCAGGATTTAAACCCAGGACCGTCAGCTTCGTAGGCAGGGTCACTCTACACACCAGGGTAACCGTAGGGATGTTACTTCCGCTTTACAAAAATCGATTATTAAATTATCGATTATTTTGCTCTAAATTAAAATTGATTATTTAATTTTTTCACATCCCTGGGTAACCGGTCGTCAATATATTCCATTTTAAATGCATGCGGCTTTCGAAGGCCTTGGGTTCGAATCGGGTTTGTATATGTATATACTTGTACATACATATACCAACGAGTTTCCTATACGTGATGACAAACATCCTGGGGAAATCCTGTCCATCTGTGAAATGTCAAATATGTGAAGTCTCCAACACGCACTGAGCCAGCGTGAGAACTACATCCTAATATCTGTGAGAAGAGACTTGTGCCTAGCAGTGATATATGCAAGCTGATCATGATTTATTTTTAATACGAATGAATTATAACAAACAAAAAAACGCCGCGTTTTTTAAAACGCGTACCACAATCGTGCATGCAAAACCTGTTCAAAACCACCGTGTAATGTTAATTATAAAAGCGTTTTAAAGTAAGATAATTGATTCAGCAATTTTCTTATCAATGTCCGTCACTCGGGAGAGGCGCCTCTGGACGGGTACAGGCAAAGCCTAAAGTGTTAAGAATGTTACTATTTTTACATTAAGAGATATTATATACCTACCTAATTTCGCGGCAAAAATCTGAACGTCCATTTTTGAGTGCTTCAATATATAAATAACTATATATGCGATTAGGTCTCTATTATTATTTACAATAATTATTAAAATGAAACATTTTTATTACTAATTAAACTAAACATAAAACTAAGTGTCAAACAACACGCCCCGCGTCCCTCCAGGTGCAAAGGTGCCCATCACGCTAGCCGCATTGCCGCGCTGAACAGCTATGGCTAACCTTTGCACCAGACAGGACCCAGAGCGGAGATTCCTGCAAACAACGACCCACTTCCCTAAAAAAGGTTTTGGCCTATGCGCACCAACAACCAGTCGTCTCTACGGCAAGCGGAACAAATAAATAATTTGCAAGTACCGAGTACTTGTCCCGCTTCCGCACTGCCGCCAGCTCAGCCGCAGCTCCAGGCGCCCGCATGGTGCGACTAATGTGCGAAGCAGCAAAAGTGCTAACACATGTGGCGTACCAGAGCAGACTCTTACCTTTTTGCCAGGGCACCAAGGTCAAACCATCCGGCCTTTTACCGTCAGATCGGTTAAGGCCTGGAGGCTCCAGCACACAAGGCACATTCGCCGACACAAGTGCCTTCCGAACAATGTCATTTAGGGCAAGGTGACGTGGGAACCTTCCTGCGCACCGACAATAACTCAGTGCATGGTGACCGCTGCTCTCCACCATAGCGCCGCAGATGCATACATGAGGTTCACAAACATCCCAGGCGAAGAGCCACGGCCACTCGCAACGAGTCATTGACCAGAAGAGTACCTAAATGTGGAGAAAGGAGAGCGTGTAGCCACGCCCCAGACTCTGGCCTTGATACCGCTAAGAGTCTTGCCCTATCCACACCCACCGCACGCTCCACCAGGCCATCCAGTGTCCGATTAGGTATATTTTTTATTTTGGGTTGTATTAGCGGTAGAAATATTTCATTCAGTGTCCACTTACTAACCATGCCAGACAAAGAATGGATCACTTTGGTAACGGCTACCCGCAGCCAAAGGAGTTCAAGGTGCTCCCATTAAGCTGCATCATCCACTTTGTGGAAATGATGGAGCGAGCTTGGGAGTAACTATGAAGGGGAGGGCAAATTCACAAAAGATCCCACTGGGTCGAAGTGTATCCGAAAAGGCCCCCAACTAGATAAGATAAGATAATCATGCCATCACTGTTATTAACCAGACCTCGTCTCAAGAATGAGAGGGAACGGACAGTAGTCCCCACGCTGGCCCAGTGCGGACTTCACATACCTCTTTGAATTTCTTCTCAGATGTAGGCAGGTACCATGCCATGTACCTAAGCTTATTTGCATACTCCACCCTACAAGCAAAACAAGTAAATTTCAAGTCTCTGGAGTAGTAGTATGTTTACTTCCCAAAAAGTTCAGTCCAGGGGTATATCAATATAATTGCCTACTTTCCTTTTGTTCATGAAGCCATTTAAACCATTTTTTTAGAGGGGATCAAAATGTGACCAACCACAATTAGAGTACATCAAAGGCAAAAAGAAGCGTTCAAAAAATCTGTGTATCTACACTAACTCATGGTAAAAATGATTTTGATATACATAAATAGATGGTATACATATACCGTATTGCCAAATTTTTTTTTGAGAACAATTTTGCAATATGAGACGTAAATACAGAGTGTATTCAATGTATTACGCTATAATAAGATTATCATCATACGTCATATTAGCAAGGGCTAACACAATAAGGAGACGCACGGACAGACAAATAATTCATATAATTGTTCACTGTATATTTTGGTAGGACATATGTACATTTATCCCAGTTGTAATTCTAATCGATATCTATGTGCGTTGGATTTTGGAGCATAAATCATCGTTTATGGATTCTAGTTAGTAGTTTAGTCACAAACTTTTTGTAGTGTTCAGTCCCTCCCGTGGACAGATTCAAATTTGGGTCTTCAAATGCTTAATTTTTGCCGCAGGTATGTACCTAATGCGCCTTTGCGATTTATGACTTGTACGATCGGAACATACGAGTAACCCAAACCCTTAACTATTGTATCGTCTACAGCCTAGTTACTCATCATCATCATCATCATCATATCAGCCAAAAGACGTCAACAACTGGATATAGGTATCCCCCAAAGATTGCCAAAGTGATCGATCCCGCACCACTTGCATCCAGCGAAATCCCGCGACCTTTACCAGGTCATCAGACCAACTTGTTGGGTTGGGTGTCTAGTTACTATTGTATTGTAATAAGCCTAGTTTTTGTTCTTGATTTTGACCTAAACACGTTGGCGATGACCGTAATTAAGATGATGGGATCATGTTTTGGTTAATAATTAAATACAAAAGAAACAAAATCCAAATATCTTGTTTTGTTGATGTAGGTATAGGTGAAATGTGTGAATTTTTAATGATATTGATGACTACCTTACTTACGTAACGTTAAACGTACCTAAAAAAAGTATTCCCATATATTTTGTTCCACTGCGTGACTTTTTTTTCAGAGGCTTAGATGGAAAAATAGGTGGTATAGGTAGACTAGCGAATATCACGATCATCCACACACTTGGCTAGCCCTAACCCACCCGCCACCGGTACAAAAACTACAATAAACATTCGCAAACTGGAATAAACTGCACAACCCTCTGTTGTCCCATCTTTTCACATATCCGGCTGAATTTATCACGTCCTCAGTGGGTGACAAATGGAGCGGGGCGGATGTGTGATGTATGACTGAGCCGATACACTACAACTGGATACATAAATATTTGGAGTTCGGTGCTCCCGGTAGATGGCGTTTGGGCGTACGCATAAATTACATAAACATAATACAACTAACTTGCACGCGACTTCGTCCGCGTACTCGCGTTCGTACGTAATTTAATGAACTTCCCACAGCAGCGTCAATTATGACATCTCTTTATCAGGCATTCCACCTGACAAGCTGTCAATCTTCATGAAGGAGGAGATCTGGCCGAAGGGGTGTGTTTCCAGGCGATTTCGAGGCCGGCTATTTGACACCCAGAACTTGCGCCGTGCGTCGCGGTCATAACGTGTTATTTTGTTATATTATAAGTTTTGCATATTGATGTGTATATTAATCTGTAAGGTATTTGTATATTTAGGCCTTGTTGCCTAACGCAAATAAATAAGTAAAATATAGAATCAATCCCAGGATTAAAATTGTCCTATGTCCTTTACCCTATCCTTAGTCCAGGGTCTAAAATTCTATATCAAAAAGTAACATTTTTATTTACTAATTCACTCGAACGCGGCTGACAGCGCCGCACCGTGATAATATCGTACAATTAGTCGCGCGGCCGACAATGTGTCACAAAAAAGCGACAACCTTAACTAGACTAGACAAAAAAGCACGAGATATGCGTTAGAGATTTGAGATTTTAGCTGTCCAACAACAACAAAAGATAAGTCCTCTGTATAACTTCCAAACTTTAGTTAAGTGTAAACATTATTGAAACGAAACTGAGTCCTGTAACACAGGGTTTCCTAGCGCAGGACTCAGGGTCGTAATATATTTCTGTAATGCTTCTTGTCAAATAAACTTGTCAAATTGTCAAATTGTCAAACATAGCTTTTGTTACACAGGGGACTTTCAGTTCGTAAGTACCTACTATTAATTGTTCTGTCTGTGGTAATACTGGTAATGAACTTCATGGAGTGGATAAATGTGGGTCCGCACGCGTGCAGTGGGTGCAGCGCGCGGCGTGATGACGTTAGCGCAGCGCGTTAGTGCCAGATCTTTCATCATCATCAGTTGTATCCTATCCTCAATGCTGAGGATCGTACTTCTCCATAGGCTCCTAACACCGCTTTATGTTTGCCCTCGTGCAGATTTAGTTGCAAGGGTGACGTGATTTGTGTGCTCCATCTAATGGGTGGTCTGCCTCGAGACCTCTGGTCCTCAACTTTGCCCGTCATAATAACCCTCTCCAGGCTATCCGAAGAACGTCGTGAGAGGTGTCCAAAGTACTTATGTGAGGATACGGTTTTGACGTATTGTGGATAATCGACTATGTATGCGCAGCTCTTCCAAAACCATATAGTGGACTCAAACTCAAACTCGAAATGATCTTTATTCAAGTAGACCTAGTAACAAGCACTTTCAAATCGTCAGTTAATTTTCTTTTATATATTTATTTTGAAATTTTGGAGAAAATATAAACGCTTTTGTGCGTTACTGTACCAGCTTAAAAGCGCCAATGCCAATCAAGTTTGTCAAGTCGCATGCAGTAAACATTGTGGTCTAAGCTTCGCCATAAGTTAAACTGTTTATTAACTTTATCGGGCCGTAAAATCTGCTACGTGATTTAATATTTTAATCGTTACAAATTAATAATAGTTAATATTAAATTGGTTCTAGACATGGTGATATATTTTGAGTATTTTTAATATGACATGTCTCCGAGTGGGTTAATAGCACCATTCACTTTCATGTAAGTTTCATTCGTTTTTTCCTCCGACATTTTCACTTCATCATCATCATCATATCAGCCGAAAGACGTCCACTGCTGGACATAGGCCTCCCCTAAAGAGTGCCAAATTGACCGGTCCTGCGCCAACCGCGCATCCAGCAGACTCCCGCGACCTTTACCAGGTCATCAGTCCATCTTCTGCGGGGCCTACCCACGCCGCGGCTTCCGGTACGTGGTCGCCACTCGAGAACCTTTCAGCCCCAACGGTCATCGGTTCTACGTGCAATGTGCCCCGCCCACTGCCACTTAAGTTTAGCAATTCGGAGGGCTATATCGGTTACTTTGGTTCTGCTGCGGATAGCCTCATTTCTGATGCGATCACGCAGAGAAACTCCTAACATAGCCCTCTCCATTGCCCTTTGTGTGACTTTGAGCCTTTTTATGAGGCCCATAGTAAGCGACCATTTTCACTTGTTTACATTTAATAATGTATCGTTTATAATTACCTGGCTGAGGTAAGAAAGAAACATAAAGATTTTATTCGAAAGATGGCATAATAATGCATCTTATTTGATATGAATTATCTTAATGATAGGTACTCCACCCCAAGCATGGTTCGTATCTATCCATCTACTACGCCCACTATTTATAATGTCGGACCTCCTGAAGCGTTAACGCAGAGTCGACTTCGATGTGCGCTTTTGGCGTACCTATTAAGATTAAACTGGATTCATATTGTTTGGGACTAGGTCGATTTGTGTAAGATTGTCCACAAATATTATATTATATTATCGTCATCAGTTATCACCTAGACAAATACACTTGCGAGAGCCTACCAAGTAGATAATACAAATTTAATGCTATCTAATATTAGTTTAATACAGCATGCTGAAAATGAATCTTTGGCCGTGAGGTATATCGCCTATACGTACACAACCATATACATTTTAATTTTTTATACATTTTCACAAGTTTAAAATATGATATTTATATCAACCCCGTCATGAAAGGGTAATATCACGATTATATCTTCCAAAGTGTGTTACAAATCCACCTAGTACTAAACTAAGCAAAGCTTGTACACTCAGCGTCAAATACTCTGTAGCAGTCAAAGTGGCCAAATAGTTCGGTACACCATACTAAATATATGGTGTACCGAACTATTTGACTACTTTGGTTGCTACTAAGTATTTGACGCTGAGTGTACTATGGGCACTATGTGACGATATACGTACTCATATACTAGCTTCCGCCCGCGACTTCGTCTGCGTGGACCCGGGATAAAAACTATCCTATATTTTAATCCAGGCTATAAATTACTTCCTGAAAAATTTAAGTAACAATCATCCAAACATCTTAACATCTAAGAAACATCCAAACCAAACATCGAAACGTCTGGTCGATGTTACTGGTGACCGAAGAGCTGGCGGCTTTCTCGCGCAACGCATCAGCATTGCAATTTGGCGAGAAAATGCCGCCAGCATCCTCGGTACAATGCCTCGAGAGCCTTTTTTAGATTTAACTTAGTTTTAATTTAATTTTTAATGTTAAATATCATCTTGTATTTACTTCGCGTTTATAATATTAGTAGGATATTATATACAAAACATCCAAAGACTCAGAAACAAAATATTTTGCTCATCACACAAATTATGCCCTTACCCGGACTGCTATCTTCGTAGGCAGGGTCACTACCCCCTTCCAATTTATCTGAACGAGCAAAGTTCTCATAAACTTCTAAACACGATCTTATTGTCCGATTGAATTCGAATTACATTGGCTGTTACAAAATGTAGGCCTAGCGCTAAGCTGACAACTTTTATCTCATACGATGGGAAACCTAGACCCGTTCTAGGTTCCTGTAAATAATGATAATAACTTACTTTACTGGGAGATAAGCATCATAAACATGGTAGGGTAGCATTTATAAATTAAGTGCTTACCTAATAATAATGAAAACAGCATGGTGGTATCAATATTAAACAAGATGACGGATAGGGAGATATTTTTGTAGTTAACTAGGTCGTCCTTTCCACCACAAAAAGGCATGTTCGAGGCAGGGATCGGATACCGGTATTTTCTCCATACAAATTAAACCGGTATTATTTCGTTCTTTGGTTATAATATCATTTTTGATCGGGCAATCTAATAATACGAATATGTTACCTAAATACACGATAGAGTCCTACATTAGGAGCCTAAAATAATTCAAAATATTAGACTACTTCGGGGATTTTTGAAAAAACCGGTTCCGATCCCTGGTTCGAGGTTCGTCTCTCGTTTGTTACCTCCTACAAAATGAAACATGTTTAATAAACCATTTTACACAGGTACAGTAAGGGAAATGTATTCACGTACCACCGTAGAACCCTATCGCAATAAGGTGACATATCAGTTGAGTTTGAGTGACGGCGGCATGTCAATTGTGACAGGGTTCTACGGTGGTACGTGAATAAATTTCCCTTACTGTACATAATAATAAGGAAGAGTTGGACTGTTAGTCTTTCTGTTTTGCTTTTATTGATATTTAATTTCATTATTGAATGAATGGTCATTTATAAAACCCAAAAAATAACTTTTTTTTTTTACCGTCTACAGAAATCCAAAATTATAAATAAAAGCATACCATCAGACAAACATAGGTACTTTTCATTATTCTGAATTTTGGATTCACAAAAAAACATTTATTTCGTCATTTATGAAGATGTGTGTGACTTCTGCTGAGTGTAACGTCTCTTGGTAATATATCTGTAAGGTTAATCAGTAAGGTTACCTTATTATAACGTTACCAAATTGATAGAGTTTTTTTTTATTTATTCATTCCTTAAATTAACACTAACAGACAGGCTATGCCTGAAAGGGGTTTGCCGGTCCTTGCACCAGAGTTTTAGTGTGATTCAAACGTTATATTTTATCAAACTTTGGCCATCATTTATTGCACCTAAACATTTACGGTTTTCCGTAACATTGGCGACCTCGTTTTCATGAAAGCATGGTTTGCAGCCGTCATATAAAGTATTACATGTGTGGATATCGAAAATACCTATATCAGTGGATGTCACTTCAGATATTGCCGTGGATGGCTGGCACCACGCCCGCTGTACGGTCAGCAAAATATATTATAGATATTTAGGACACTGTTTTTTCGTTTTTTTTATCCAATGATAAGAATCGGATGGAGTAGTAGTCGTTCTGAGTTCGGACATAAATGTTTCGCTTGCTGTTATCTTAAGTACTTGAGGTCAGTGCAGCAATATTTTTTTCTGCTTTAGAGTATACTTATGTATACTCTCGTCACTCACATCATTTTGGTTCTCATTATCTCTCACGCAGTAAGTAGGTATTAAAATCATCGTATTATTCTTTTTACTTTTCGGTATACGCTTGGTATGAATTGGAAGGGAAAAGTGTAAAAGATTACAAATTTTAATAAAATATTATCACAATTTCCTAGAATGACCATGCTATTTTTTAAATATTAATTTTAGGGTAGGTATTAGAGTTTTGTGAATGTATATAGCCAAAAACGGCTAATCTGTCAGTCATACCGGAGGTATCCCCAGGTTCTTCACCACGCATTCCGTCCGCGATCAAAATGCGTGGCTTTACTGGGCTCGTCCTGTAAACCAACCGTTAAATCATAATTTTAATTAACTGAGCGCATCGCCAATAAACTTTTAGAGTTTGGCGAATCTTTAATTTGAGATACTAACATTGCATTTTGGTGGCAAACAAGCATACGGCCTGCTTGATGGTATCAGACACAGTAGCCTATGGACTCCAGAAAAATAACAAGCACTTTGCTCATATTTTATTAGTTACAGGATTCGTTGCGTTGTCAACTAAAGACAAATACAGGTTCGTCACTCTCAACAAATACAGGTTCGTCACTCTCGACAAATGCAGGTTCGTCACTCTCAACAAATACATGTTCGTCACTCTCAACAAATACAGGTTCGTCACTAATAATAATGCGCGTCCTCAGGAGCAATAGTAAAGAGAAATAATAAAAAAACCGGCCAAGTGCGTGTCGGACCACGCAAAACTAAGGGTTCCGTGCCTATTAAAAAGGTTGTATCGTCACAGAAATCTTACGGCACTTACGTCCTTTTCTTTAAGGAAGGCAGTTTTTCAGCAATATCTCGAAAACCTTTGAACCGATCTTATTCAAAATAATTTTCGGTAAAAGAATTTAATAAGCCCTATATATAGTCCATGATTTTTTTCATATTTTTAAAATACACCGTTCAAAATTTAGAGGGGAGGGGGACAGAATTTTAGTGACTTTCGGGGCGATTATCTCCGACTCCGACGAAAAAAAAATTGCTGAGAAACCTTATATTTATTTTGAAAGGCCTATCGATTGATGCCACACGTAGGCTTACAATGATTTTTTTTAGACTTTCAATTTATGTACGGAGTGCATCCCTAAAAAAAACTTTTGTAGTCATTTTAATTACAAAACTATGTAGCGGCTAACAAAATACACCTATCTTCAAAATTTTATTCAAATTCATCTTATAGCTGTCGTGTAAAATACCTGTGACATACGGACAGACGGACAGACGGACATGACGAAACTATAAGGGTTCCGTTTTTGCTATTTTGGCTACGGAACCCTAAAAACGCCCGTCATTATCTGCCGACGCGACGCGACGGTACGGGTTGTAGCGCGGTCCGACATGATAAGAGGGTGACAAGTGTCGTGAAAGGTTTCAGGGCCACGTTCTTAAGGATCCGTACCCAAAGGGTAAAAACGGGACCCTATTACTAAGACTTTGCTGTCCGTCCGTCTGTCCGTCTGTCACCAGGCTGTATCTCATGAACCGTGATAGTTAGACAGTTAAAATTTTCACAGATGATGTATTTCTGTGGCCGCTATAACAACAAATACTAAAAAAACAATAAAATAAATATTTAAGGGGGCTCCCATACAACAAACGTGATTTTTTTGCCTGTTTTAGTATAGATAATGGTACGGAATACGGAACCCTTCGTGCGCGAGTCCGACTCGCACTTGGCCGGTTTTTTTTAAATAACCAATGCATCGGTATACAACCTCTAATAAGCACGACAGAACGGCACGACGACACAACGAGAAACGGGACAGAATAACTACCAGAAGTATTAGATTGACCCAAACATATATAACTCAGAGTCACACATTCTTGTCATGTACGGTAAACGCGGGTTACTTTACCCCTAGGGGGTTACTTTGGCTTTCGCGAATTACTCTGTCCACAGCTTTTTTATGAATTTGAACAGGGTGAAATCAGCTTTCATTTCAGATAACTGCTCACGTTGTTACTTTTTTTATGTGGCATTGCAATGTGTGGTTTTTATGCGGGTCAAAGTAACCCGAGTTTACGGTACAGTTATCGAACAACGAAAAAATAAAAATCGGTAAAAGATTTAATATTGATATATTTTCACCAAAAAGAAGTTTTTAATACAGTTGCTCAAAAAGTGCTACTTTTCGTAGCTGTTTAGCGTGCGGAAAGTTGGTTTTCGCGCACTAGTGCTTTTTACTTTTCCTTGTACAAATTGTACCATTAATTTTTATTTTAATTAAAAATAAATAAGATAGAACTGTATTAAACTGCATTTAAACTGTATTAAACTTGATTTGTATTTCAATGATGTTACAGAATGAATAATATAAAAGTCTCAAATTCCTTACTTGTGGTTTTTCTTATATTTTCGCGACTGTATTAAAAAACGTCGTTCGATACACGTGCGGAAATGTCATTCTTCACTCGTCCCTAGTATTGCCACTCGCCTATGGCTCGTGGCAAGATATTTCGGTACTCGTTACGTAATGACATACTTTCCGCACTAGCATCGAAATATACTATTATTTTCTGCCGACGGTACGGCTTGTGGCGCGGTCCGACATGATAGAGGGCGACAAGTGTCGTGAAAGGTTTCTGGGCCACGTTTTTTGTAATAACCAATGCATCGGTATACAGCCTCTAATAAGCATAGTAAGCGTTTGCAGGATTTATGAGGGCATATTGGATGTTTCCTGGGTTTGTCTTTGGTGTGTTTTGATCCACGACATGCATTATGTAACTACATTACTAGTTGGACGACCGGTTAAGCCTAGAGATTACGGCCTTGCCTAAGAAGCTGACGGTCGAATTGACAACATTGCATTTTTTCATAGCGGCTCAAACTAAAAACCATTTAGAGATTTGGGCTTGCTGAGTAAATATAAAAAATAATGGATTTTTATATTCGCTAGTTCTTGAGAAAACTGGAAATTACTTTGAAGAAGCCATTATAGGCTGAATGCGGATTTTCCATAGCTGTGCTTATGCATCCTGTATGAAAAAAAAATGTTGTGAGATTGACAGTTATTTGATTGCTTCTATCTTATCAAGTCAGCAGAAGTCAGTGACTTGTAATATAAAGCGTTTGATAAAATTTTGAAAATAATAATGAGTCACGTTATCGCTGATTCTCGCAATCTGCCGAAGGTGGATAAGCGACAGCTTCAATGCCGCAGAGATCCGAGGAGCAAAAGTCCTGTTATCATCGCGAGATGCGTACGTGGAAACTTCAAATGGGGAATAAAAAAGAAGTATTTTGCAGGTGACATCAGTACCATGTTCTTGCAACTTGGCACAAAACACGAAATTAATGGATCTTGACGATACAATTTCTTTTCTTCATTACTCATGATTACGATATTTTTTGCGATTTTTTGCAAGATTCGATTTTAAACGAAAACCGTAAGTAAGGAACCGTCAAATTGTCATATGTCACTGTCACAGCATGCTATTTACTTTTTAAATCAATAAATTGACCACAGCGCTAATCTTATTCATCTTTTAAATGTACTTAGGCCCTTTTCGAACGTGGTAGTTTGAAACACCCAAATTAAGGGGGTTTAACTTAAAATACAACGAAAAGAAAAAATACGTGTCTCCTAACTTTTTAAATACTATTAAATGCCTTAACAAAATTAAGGAGTCAGAAAAATGAAATGTTGTTAATTTCGCTTTCCAGTACATTTTTATTTCAAGTCCTGCATTTTACAACAAACACTTATATACGTAACACTGCATAATTGAATCACTTTTACAATGCAATTGCTCAGTGCCTTTATAAGGGTCAACGTAAGCCCAGGATGTCCTATATGCTCGCACGCCCGTGCGGAAATGAAATTCAGGTGTGTATACCCGTACAGTACACGTACGGGATTTAAGCTATTTAATAATTCATATTTCACCTTTTTATACATTTTCTTATTTCCTCGCATGATGCATTGTAACACGTTGTATGTATGTCCCAACTCGTGTCGGTCAAACACTCACAGATGCTTGTGTTTTGGATCACCACCACTCGTTTGTAAACAGGTACAGCAGGTTTTTGTGTCATAAATATTTTTTATTTGCGCCAAAGAGAAAGGAGCTCCTATGATTCGTAATTTTACGTGTAATCATAACGAGATAAGTCAGGACATTTCCTGTCATTTTTTTTCAAGAAGGTATAACACATATTCAATTTAAAATTTACTCGCCAAACTGACAGAACAGTTTGTTGGCGAGATAGAGTGATTAATTTATCAACACATAGACATGTTTTTTTCAATACTATACTAATAAAGCTACGATACAACTTCTCATTCATATGGTTGTTCTCCATGAAGGAGTACTCCTGGACCTTTGTTGCTGGACCACATTCTGCTGTACCATAAATATTTAGTCGAATTCTTTTATCACTCGGAAAGGTATTACAGGAAACCCAATCTCCGAGCTACTAAATACTCCTTGGGTCGAAAATAGGTTCTCATACATTCTATTACCGAGGGTTACTTTTTTTGAACCATCGGTAATAGGTTCAATTCACAATATTTTAAAACCTATTTACGATGCATAAAAAAAAAACAATAGCCGTGTTATTTCTTTAATACATCATTAAAATATATGCCATATAGCATGGAAAAAGACATGCACCTCGATAAACACTATCTCAAATTTATCTTAACTTATAAATTCTTTTCTTATTTAAGAGTTTCCATGAAAACCACCTTTTTAGTATTCAATATCGGGTGTCAAAATTAAGAAATCTTTAATAATTTTCATAGCACGAAAATAAGTCTTTAGCTGCCTAGATAGTTGAAGATTAGAATATTTATAAAAATGAATATAATTAGCAGGTATATTTAAGATAAAGCCAATGGTAGTTATGACTCGTAAATAGGTGCCACCTCAAAAAGTGGAGCCTATTTCCGTGGTAATTAAATTATATAACTATCACTTTTAAGTCACAAAGAACATTACAATACACCAACATAAAAGTCTAGCAAATAATGAGTCAACTGTGATACAATTAATGCGTAATGCGCTAAATAAAATTCGAATCCACTTACGTAAGGCATCATGCGTTTGTATGGGACGACCTGCTCCTTCGTTGCCGGCATGGACATTGGCACTTTTGGATTCGTTTATTTCTGATGTTCTCACTAGTGCCACATACATTCGATAGTCAAGACACTAGCCTTTAACTGTGTAAGTTTAGATTCAAAGTAAATCAATCCGTATGCTTATAAAACACATATTTGTAAATACCGCGGTAATAGGTGCAGAAAATGGGTACCTCGTTAATAGGTGCCGTTGCCTTAGTTGCATTGCAAGCAAAATTTGAATCGGTAAAACAGAAAATGAAGCTAGTTAAATTCAATTCAAACGCAATAGAAATATAAAGAGATTTATCGTTCTTACAACATACGATAAGGTAGGTAGTAAAAAAGTTGTACCTATTCTCAAAATATTACCTACTATTAGTCAACGGCAGTCAAAACACCTAGGAATTCAAAGGGTTATTTGTTTAGTCCGAAATATAGTTTTACTACAATAGTGAACTTAAGA
The DNA here is from genome assembly GCA_932294315.1 of Epinotia nisella. Taxonomy (NCBI): domain Eukaryota; kingdom Metazoa; phylum Arthropoda; class Insecta; order Lepidoptera; family Tortricidae; genus Epinotia; species Epinotia nisella. Next base: position 7,581,865 of record OW028696.1, on the reverse strand, counting down.
CCTTAAAGATTTACGTAATTCCGTATGCAGTATGACAAGGGACTGAATTGCAAACCGCAATAAAATCAACTTCTACAGCATAAGCGACATACGATTGAAGAGATTCCAAGGAGAGATACTCTAGAAAAGTAATATCTATCAGCTTTAATAAAGTGGTGGTGATACAGTTACGGACACTACTTTCACTATGCATGGTGCTTGGGGACTGAAGTCAAATTGACAATGATATTAATAATACTGCAGAATTGAAAAAAATCAATACCGTGATGCTTTATTAACAGTATAACGACTCTAAGTTGAATAGAACATCTATCTCACGAAAGGAAAAGCCAGCAACAAAATAAAATAAATATCTATCAATATTTAGTTTGAGATAAATACATAAGAACTATAAAATTACATACTAAGTGTCAAGAACTAGATCTAACTTAGCATCATGCATATTTGAATGAGTCTCTTTACTTCTAACAATGAAATAAAAATAAGTTTATTCCAGAACAATTCCATATGAGTAAATAATACAGTTTGTAATTAAACATGTCGATAGTAATGATCTTCGCGCTCTTAGGCGCATCTGTAGCCTCTAATTGCAAATTTTGTGTACATGATCGATGCCTTACCCTAACTACTTTCCACTCCGGCGCATATCAACAAGCTATCGATGGCAACAAAGCAGTCATCGATCACAACAGCAACACAATATATATCATAGACGGTAAAAGCCTGAAAACAATCACATTAGATGACGGAATAATAAACTTAGTCCCTACTAAGAATCCTGATATGACTCCATCATATATAACCATAGATCAAAGTATGTGTCCGAATATAAATGAGTCAGACCGGTATTCCAATGGATATAAGTGTACTAGCGATGTGTATTACTCATACGAATATTCCAAGATAATTTACAAGTACTTACCAAACTCAAAAGAAACCAAGTCATTGGAAATTACGTATCCTGATAAACGAATTTCGCTCTGGGTCTATAACGATATCGGATATTTTACCGGTTACAAAAATGGAATGAGCTTCGTAAGTGGGCCGACTTACAAATTTCAGAGAATCCCGGCTTTGGAACACATTAATATTTTTGATGTTATCTTTGACAAATTCGGTAGTATGTATGTTAGTTCACTCGACAAAATCTACAGGCTAAAGATCAACGAAGATAGGGCAGTTGCAGTCGCATCACTAAATTACGCGGTTACTCCAGACAGATATGGTGACGTGTATTTGATTGACAGGTTCGAACATGGCATATATCAATTAAATCACAAGACAGATTACTGGATCAAAATCGGTGCGTTCGATGATAAACGAGAACTGAGACGATTCATGTTTGATAAACATAATAATATCGTTATCGTCAATTCAGATAAATCTTGGTCATACTATAAAACTACTTCGGGGCGGTGCAGATTTAGTGATGAAGACTTAATTCTGTTAAACTAGGTTTAATTAAGATTACAGTAAATATCGACACGAATTTGAACTGGAAAAAACACATCGAGGAAATTAGAAACAAACTGTCACGATTCATATTCGCGTTAGGAGTCCTCAAACGAAACACACACGTTGAATGTGTACTTTCAGCATATTTCGCGTACGCATATGCTTGGTTGCGCTACGGTATCGTCCTATGGGGAAATAGCACAGATACCCATCACCTATTCGTAGCACAAAAAAAATGTATACGCATACTAGCAAACATACGCCAACCGGAAAGTTGCCGGCCCCACTTTGCTAAACTAAAGTTATTAACCTTACCATCCATTTATATACTCGAAGTAGGTCTGTTTGTAAGAAAGCATATATCACAATTTCAATTTTGCAAAAGCGAGCGTCGTAATAACAAATTGGCTATCCCCACTCGTAGAATTAATTTAACTATATATAAAAACGGACCATATTACCAATGTATAGAAATTTATAATAAAATCCCAGAATTTATAAAAAAAGAGGACAAATATAATATATACCGAAACAAACTTGAGAATTGGCTCATAGACAACACATTTTATTCACACCAAGAATTTATGACATATGATCTGAATTTCTGAATACCTAAAATGATTAAATTTAGCTTTTCTGTTTTAATAATATTAATTGAATTAAGAATCATATTTTAATAATAAATAACTAACATTGAACATTCATTTATAAGAATATTTTAGCACTAACACTACTGCATGTTAGTTTAGTGGTAAGACAATAACATAATTGAATAATATTAATTTAATTTTAATATAATATTGTCATTGCCATGCCCTAACAGGGCCCATGTGAAACTGTATATTTTTATGTAAGATCTTGAACACCATGGTTGCAATAAAAATGATTAAAATTAAAAATTAAAATGTACTAGCTTCCACCCGCGACTTTGTCTGCCCGGGATAAAAACTATCCTATATTTTTAATCCGGGCTATAAACTATTTTTGTGCAAAATATCATCCAAATCAGTTGGGCCGTTTAAGGGTGATAGAGTAACAAACACCCAAACTTTCGCATGTATAATATTAGTATATAGGATTCTGCTAACGAGTCATAAGAATCGATTATTGTCGGAAGGTTAACTACGCTGTATTTTATTTGACGTTTTGTTTCGTTTCTCTTTTTGTTTGATGTTCCGCTATAATACCGCTGGCGCTAGTAGTCATTGTTTGCGTAAAGGCCTAAGCCGACGTAGCATGCATGCCGACAAACCGCTACGGCTGTTTATCCGCATACAACTTATCACAAGCCAGCAAACTACTAGGTGTATACACTTTACATTGTTGCATTTTTGTTTCTTGTTTGTTAGATATATATTATCGTTTCTTTTGTTTTTTCTCATAGCTTGTCTTTTCATCTTTATTTTTGTATATCTCCTGTAATGTAATTTCCGTGTCCTCACTGCATGGATCCTGCGGAAGACCAGCGCTAGCTGTAAAAGCTAGCAGCATGCTGAGCTGGGTCCTTATTTTTTATTATCAGTGTGCATCTTTTAATTGTTTGTCATGAACAAAAGTTTCGAATTGAACTTGTATTCCTAAAGAAACTGTTGTTGAAGGACGAAACAGTATCCACCTAGTTGATGAATTTTTCAGGTAGAGAACACAATACATGTATGTAATTACAGTGCGCAAACAAAGTGTGATAGTTTATATTATTTTGAAGTCAATTGGAGATATAACAATTTGATTTTAATGTGTAATATTGAAATCAAATATGCATAACTCTAAAAACTGTCTTCAATAAGAAACTTTAGTATATTTAAAAACGTCTTAATACATTAACTTATCATAAACGGGTAAAAAAACTACGAGTCTTTTAAAACGATGACAAATCGCGGACTGCTGGCGTAAAATCACTACTACTCATATCCTGTAATCACTATCTAACTATATCCCAGTCAGAAATTTAGAAACGTTGTTGGAAAATCCTAGCTAGGTATAACCCAGTACCTATTTCAAGCAAAATAATAGAGTCTGGCGAACGAAAGTTGAACCCACTAGATTCAATTACGCAGCTACTCTAAACATCAATCGCATACGTTTTGTCCAGACAGTGTTGCCGCGTAATTGAGTCTACTAATCTAGTGGGTTCAACTTTCGTTTGCCAGACTCTAGCTTCATCGAATGTACGCTAGATGCTAGTGTCAATTGAATAATCACTGGGTCGCCCCCGACGACCCGCTCTATATTGTGATGCATCATACACCTATATAAAGACGTCCTCTACAAATCCATTCACTTAAACCTTGACTTTCAAGCAGGTCATAAGGTCAGTTGACCATTTAGAACGACGCATAAAAGACGCATCCAATCAGTGAGTTCTAATAGATAACTTAGAGTCTCTTCAGGTGAAATACAGCAATGAAGTGTTTGATATTAGTGTGTGTAGCGGTAAGCGCGGCTGCGGCTTTGGAGTGTGGCATTTGCTTGCGAGGATTCTGCCTAAATTCTCCAAAATTCAACTCTACCTCAGACGGTACGATCGACACCATACAAAGTAGAACACATTCTAAAATAGCCATCGACTACAAGGACAATATCTTGTACACTGTTCACGAGAAAGAATTGATGGCGATTGATTTAGACAAGAAAACAATTGCTGATGTTCCTGTTAAACATCCACATATGAAGCTTCAATATGTAAGAGTAGATCAAGGTTCTGGTGATGTTTACTACTCTTATGAGTACCTACCAGCGGTATACAAGTACCAGCCCAAAATGAAGGTCACTAAGGTAATTGATCTCGATTATTTCAAGTTAAAAAACATGTGGGTTCATAAAGGAAGAATGTACTTCACTGATTCTGAGAAACGACTTTTTGTGAAGGCGACAGCAAAGATTGATGCTTTAGATCATTTTGATGTGTTAGATATTGTTTTTGATAGTGCTGACAACATGTACGTGAGTACGGGTGACAAAGTTTATAAAAGTGAAGGTGAGGAAAAGATAATCACTGTGTCCAGAACGTCGCAATCATCGCTGTACCGATTGACTTCGAATGGGACTGGAGATGTGCTCATATATGATACAGATAAAAGGACGATATACCAAGTCAATTTTTTAACGAATGACATGAGCAAAGTGGGTGTTTATAAAGACTATGCACACGAATTATACTTCGGTAAAAATAACGATGTCATTATTCAACTATCACAATCGTGTTCATATTTTAGAGCAACTTCAGAGCCGTGTATGTATTGAAAACCTTTACGTTAGTCGTGTGTTGTAATTGTTGTTATCTACATTTAATAATAATTATAATGTATAGTATAAGGATGCTCCATAAATGTGTATTAATAAAATCAATAATGAACTTAAGTATATAATTTGTTTGTAATAAATCACTATTTATTTTAACGTTTCTCTTTAAGATTGCCCGGCACTGTCGATTCAAGTCGACTCTCCATACAAACGAAGTTTGGTTCTCATTTTAAAACAGCATACTGGAGTAACATGAAACTTTTTATACACAATACGATCCGCCATATCTAGACATGTTGCTATAAATTATAATAGAAAAAAATTAAAGCGATTAGAGACTTTTTATGAAAGACCTACTTGCTCTATTGTAATTTCTAGCAACACAAACTAGTTTCCGACCTAGATATGGCGGACCCTATTGTGTATACTCATCATCATCATCATCATCATATCAGCCGAAAGACGTCCACTGCTGGACATAGGCCTCCCCCAGAGAGTTCCAAATTGACCGGTCCTGCGCCACCCGCATCCAGCGGGTGTATACTAGTTTCATGTTATTCTAGAATGTCATTTTAAAATGAGAACCAAACTACGTTTCTATGGAGAGTCGTGCGCCCTGGCGACCCGTAATAACTATCCATGTGACTCCCGATAAAGTTATGCGTAATTAGGAAACTCAGACGAACTAGACAACGTGCATTTGGAGCCTCGCTCGCAACCCGAGGTTTCAGTGCCCGATCCGCCAATGACTTGGTTCCAGTTTCCCGGAGTTTGTAAACAAAAAAAGAATTGTTTATGTACAGGCGTGGACGCGTACTCGCTAGTGTCCGACCGAAACTCGATTTTCGGCTGTATTCGAAACTTTTGCAAACTTATTAAATTGATCTCGCTCGCTATCTAAAAACTAAAAAAAGTTACTTACTGTGAAAATGATGTGAAAGTGGTGCAAGTTATCTGGAAGCCTAAGATGGACCTGAAACCTGTGGAAATGTGTGTGACACCCTTTTTCTTTCGCCGAATAGTTTTGTAGCAGTTCAAACAGCATGACCCTATCGTAATAAGGTGACAGTCACTCGAGCATGAGTGACGGCGGCCTGTCAATTGCGACAGGGTTCTACGGTGGTACGTGAATTCATTTCCCTTACTATCTGACACGCTGTCGTCCGTCAGGAAACGCTGCAACTGCTGTCGTTGCATGTGGACCCACACTAACAACTGTGCACAATGCATTTGCCCAAACAGAGAGTAATGGTGACAGGCGGCCATATTGCGTTGCCCGCAAACACGCTTTGGTTGAGAATGCGGGAAGCGTTGCGTCTAACTTAGTTTTTCATGCTTTTAATAAAGAATTCAAAATTTTTAACACGCCCGAGGGTGACTAGACATCGTGAAGCTGTGACTAGACATCGTGCCGTGAAAACACATCTTTGCGCATTATCTGTTGGACATTTCACCCTGAAGGGCTGTTTCACAATTCTGGTAGCTTTATTTACCACGACGATTGACAAACAAGCATATGATAAACAAGTATTGGTAAACAGACACCGTAGACTATGGACGCTTGTGAATCCGGAGGAGTCATAAGTTCATTGATGATCCTTCATTGATTTGAGGATTCGTTGTGGAGATATATAGAGACAAATGCAGATATCTCACTGTCTACGCACAGCTCATATTATGGAGCTCCGCGGGTCGGTCACGTAACGCATTGTACGCGCGTCATGTACATCTAAATGTCACTTTTTATATGGAAAAATGACAGTTGGATCTACCTGACGCGCGTTCAAAACGTTACGTGACTACCCCTCTGACGACCTTACTCACCACTACGAACACAACACCAAATATCGAAAGAACCTGTCAAAATCCGAAGCGATGTCCTAGAGATATCCCTTTCAGCTATAGAATCACCGCCGATTTATGCGTGTATGGACTCTTAGGAAATATGGCGATGTATAAAAATGTCTACTTGTAACTGTAAATCATACATTTGTCTGAGTATTAGAAAGCCAATACTTCAAAACGTTTAAGTATTGTCAAGTTAAAATATAAAAATGACTATTATCAAAGTATAAAAATGTCTTATATGCCGGCCGGACCGCGGCGTTTCGAGGAAGTTTTAGGTTCACAGCGTCCAAGTGTTGGAATGATCTCCCTCCACCTATCCAAGGAGCGTCTAGCAGGTATACCTTTAAGCGCCAGCTTAAAGGCTATTTGTTGACGCTCCAAAAATCCCAACCCTAACCCATCCAGCACTTTTAACATCCCAACCGTGTCGCGTTTTATGCTTTGTGTTTTTCATCCCGTCGTGCTACTGTTCTATATACAGGGCGTCCCACGGCGATGCCACATGGAGGGAAAGTACCTTAAATATCACAGATAGCATATTTTGCTGAAAGAAGACTTCATTTTATTTTTAAAACTTAGTAAAGTTGCATTCATACTTTTTTAATTTTTTTAGAAAAAAAAATGTATGGAAAAAAAATATTCTCACATTGACGCCTTTCGATCGGTATGACAAAGCTACTTAAGGTATTTTTTTTCTCGTGTAGCGGGTTCGATTACCGGTTTAACCATGAAATTATTTAAAATGCAATTCAACTTGTTTTTTTAAATCGAAATAATGCCTTCTTTCAGTAAGATGTTCATTTACAATAATTAAGGTACTTTTCCTCCAATGACGCGAAATTTTTTTTCCATACATTTTTTTTCTAAAAAAATTAAAAAAGTATGAATGCAACTTTACTAAGTTTTAAAAATAAAATGAAGTCTTCTTTCAGCAAAATATGCTATCTGTGATATTTAAGGTACTTTCCCTCCATGTGGCATCGCCGTGGGACGCCCTGTATATATTTTCAATATTTTGCAATAATTATTTATTTATTATGTGTCTACTTACTTTTTATCTAATGCTGTGTTGCGTTGCGTTCCGTGGGCCACTTGCGGTGCTGTCTGAAAACCAGCGCTGCAGGTGTCTGTCTGACACCTCGGCACAATGCTGAGACAGCGACCGTTTCACTGCCGCGAAGACACACAATATGTGTCAATTGTCATGTATGTCTACTCCTTTGTCTCTGTGTGTCTTTTGTGTAGTGAATAAATGTCTTCTTTTCTTTTCTTTTCTTTTCTTTTATATAAAAAACGACGATTTATAAAAATGTCTACAATCATAGTATGTTAATGTCTTATATAAAAACGACGATTTATAAAAATGTCTACAGTAAAAAACTAAAATTTTAAAAAGACAACGTATAAAAAATTCGTTAACTAATTGGACACTTTGACTGCTACCAATATACTGTACTCGTAACTGGTCGTCAGCTATATTTCTTTTCATTCGAGTAGTAATTTTATACTTCGTTATTTTTATATTCCATCTAACATACATGTGGAAATTTTTATACTCTGTTAAAAATATACAGAGTCGAAATTATTCAAGCGGACATTTTTATACATCGTCATATTTTCTTTTAGTCTATTGTCGCAACATCTTTATATTTCGTCTAATATACATGTAAACATTTTTTTACTTTGTCAAAATTATACAGGGACGAAATTATTCAAGTGGAAATTTTTATACATCGCCATATTTCCTAAGAGTCCATACACGCATAAATCTCACCACCCTCGTCTCTTGTAGTTGACAGAAACTTATTTTTAGATTAGACAATCTCTCTTCGCGAAGTTGCAATCTTGAATCTTTATTCAATAAAAACAAATGACGCGAGATACCCATCTTCGCCCGCAGTATGCAATCAATGGGGAATGATCAGATAGGGTAATTCTAGGAATGAGGAGCCTTTAGGCTGTGGTCCCTTTTAGGGTTCCTTTTTATTGAACTGGAAAACATTCCAGGATGTATCGAACATTTCAAATGCGTTTGTTCTACAATGACGTTTCTAAAATGCCAAATGCAATGTTAAACAATGTCCTTTGCAGTAATGGTAAAGTAAAACACGGGATATCCCCAGCTATAGACTGAGTGATTAAATCATTGACCTAAGTTTTCATATGCTTGACCTGGCTGAATATATTATGGGAAGAAATATGTATAGAGATATTTAAGATCTTATGTATTCATTATGAATAAACCATTCACTATTAATTCATTCATTCATGGATATGTTTGAGGACTTGACTTTTTGAGCGGTGACAAACAAGCATATGGCCTGCTAGTTGGGAGAACTGGACACCGGAGTATTTATGGACTTGCAATTGCAACATGAGACTAACCACATGTTGGTCATTCTTAATTTATATCCAGGATTTGCTAGGCTGGCAGAACCTCTTACCTTAAATCCATTAGTGTCTTAACTGTTATTTATTATATAATTATTAGTTTATCCAACTCAGATAACAAACTGGAGGTAACTTACCTACTGGTCATCTGTATTACAGCGCCGCAGGTTCGATTGAAAAGTATTGCATTTTATGGTTAGCTTTGCCATTGAATGTGTATTTGTGTATGGCAGTCTTAAAGCACATCATTATGTTTTATTTACATAATTATTCATATTTATTTTAAGATGTAGAATTTACAGTCAGCTAAAAAAGTGGTGTTACACTTTTCAAGTGTATTATTTGTGTGTTAAGGTTTTTTTTAAATCTTTTTTTAAAGAGCTTAGTCACTTTTGTGACTAGGTCACTCTATGAGTTTACATTAACCCTTTTCCAGGCAGAGGCGTTATATCGACCACATACTGCTTGTCAAACTATATCTTCATGTCAATAAATAAGACAGACGTCCGATTGTCATTTTCCAACTGCCTGGAAAAGGGTTAACAATTTTATCTTCCACCTAATCCAATCGCTACAAGTTTATACAAACATTTTGCTTCATCAGATAGTGGGTGCACCAAAATTTGGTTGCAACCCCCCACTTCGAATTAAATCTTGTTTGTAATGTTCCTTCTCGCGTCCGCGTTCCGGTCACATTCCATAATAACAGATAGTTATCCTCTATAATGCCGCACTCTTATATGTTAAGGTTCAAAAGCACACTTAACTTGAATAAAACCAGTATCTATATCAAACTTCATAATTATACCGTTTTTGGAAGCCTCGAAACGGAAAATCAATCGCTATTTTGAGGAATTAAATGAGAACATTTCCGAATAGTAATTAACCCGAAAGCAATCAGCCCGATGAGAATCCCGAAAAATTTAAATAATTTAACTGAAAGGGGAATATTGATAGAATTTACAGGATATCATGAACAAACTAAATACCTTTAGTGGAACATGATATTCGAACCAATTATGCTTGTGCAGAATTTTATTAATTATTTGGGTATATTACTTTTTTACAAGCTTAGTTAACTTGCCGTGTTAGTTAGTACCTTATGTATAATCTATGTTAGTTGGTGTCGAATATTGAAAGCTAAGTTTGAACCACTTCCTGACGTTCAATTAGGCTCAACTTTGGTATACTTGCGTATCTCCGCTGGCAATACAATAATAAATAGTAAGTACCGTAGCGCTGGTCTGATGATAGAGTCAGAAGGTGGCCATAGGAACTCCTAAACTACACAAGGTAAACCTTCAATGAGTAGATAACTGTGAGTGACTGTGAAAAAAACAAGTAGGACATTCGGCTATAAAAACTTGAACCTAAAATGTTCTTTTTAAGAATCATATGTTGTTTTTAATCTGTACCACAGACCACATCCTTTAGGCCAATATGGTAGAAAATATGCTATTATATCAGACTGGCAACTTAGAACATTTTTCTTGCCGTTTTCGAAGCGGGTCGCCATCTTGGCGTCACCAAAGACCATGTGAACGTGCATTAGATGCGACAGTTTTTTGAACCCAAACGTTAGAGTGATTTAATACAATATATTATTGCAATCCAGCGCGAGAATAATGCCGCCTGCGTGACGAGTACTTACTTACCGCGAGGGCCAAATTTAGATTTCCTTTTTAATATTTAGTTTTAATTATTTAGGTTCATATTTACCTAGTTTAATTAGTTTTATTTATTCGACCCTATACATACAGTAAATGTTGATGGATCGTTTATTAAGTAAAAGTTTCATTCTCAAATCATGGTCTCTACACAACTAAAAAAAATAACGTTAATCTTAACCAATGCTGGTACAAATAAGAAGCTCATAATCTACAGAATTATTCGGTTCTAAGTATTGCCCTAAAATGCCTTAATCAGCCGTTCCAAAACAGACTTGTTTTTCAGTGTTACAATAAAGTTAAGGTAAAATTAGTACTTAAATATTTAACAATAAGAATCCGTTTCAGAATAATAATTTCACGAGGCAATGACTATGTTTCTTGCAACTTCATGAGCCACTAGTTACGAGTATATGTGGAGTTAGTTAAGTCTCCTTTAAAAACAAATAAATAGATAAATAAGACTTAAAATTATCTTGATCTAAATGCACTAACCAGCCGTACATCCAAATCTGGGCCACTAGTTACCCACAGTCTAACAAGGGAAGATTTAAGGAATTCGTCGGCTAAGTTCCCAAACGCCCTGGTAACGGAAAGTTTATAACACCCCCTATCTCTCACACCATGTTAGCATGGAGCGGAGAAAATGGCGGAGAGGAAAATAGTACATTATTCTCCTAGGATGGTAAACAAATGTCTCAGATCGGAGGTTTTTAACGACCGAGCCGACAGGCAGCACAGTATGGTGAGCATAAATTTTTCTAGAACGAAGTCACTTCTCTTTGTGTCTAGTACAGAAAAAAGCCATTGTCTTACGTTGTACTAAGTATGCTACTAAAAAAAAGTTTTTAATACCGACATGCCCTTTTGTTTTAATATGAAATTTGCTACTTTAACAATATAGTCACTATTCTATAACATACTTACTTAGTTACATACGAACAAGTCAAGTTAATATAATACATACATACATACATACATATAATCACGCCTCTTTCCCAGAGGGGTAAGCATGAAGTTAATATAAAGCTTTTAAAAATGGTTAGGCACATCTGACAGCTGAGACACGTTCCCTTGACGACGCGAAACTGACGCAAGTTGATGCAATTGACTCAATTTTAAGTAGTGTGCCATTTGTAGAGCGCTGATAACCTATTTACCTCTTTTTACACGCTTTATATTAACTTGACCTGTTCGTAGTGTTCAGTAAATAAGTAAGTATGTAAGTTGTCCGTCAAAATTTGCAATCCATTTTTCAGTCACTTGCCGTTATCCGTTTGAGCTGAAATTTTGGGTAATAGTATAGTTTGGATGACAATTTAATATTATGGTACCATCAAGGTGATCTGATGATGGAGACAGAAGGTGGCCATGGGAATTCAGTATTTACCCGCCGTAACCCCGTTGTTTTTGGGCTCGTCAGAATCGTCTCAATGAGTAGTATACAGAAAAGTACAGTCGGCAATAAAAGCTTGTACCAAAAATGAAATTTTCGACAGAAACTTATTTATATTACTTACATCATTGTTATCAGCTATGAAGGGTAGTGCATGTATTCGTTGGCAGTAAATGTGTTAACATACTCTCTCGTTTCTTCCGCACTCCCTTCATGTTAGAGTTTCGGAGTTCAGTAGAGCAGCTCGCTAGCGTGACGGCCAGCTTAAGAGATAATTTAAAGAGCTTAAAAGCTTTGCCAACGCTTTGTGTATGATTTGGGCACTTAGCTCTTGGTTCGGTAAACACATAACTTCTCTTTTACAACTTACAACATTAACTCGTTACAACATTTGAAACTGTCGTTTTAAGTTTCAAAAATGACAGTGACACTTGATACTATGTTTTAACTGGTAACGTTGGTCAAAAAGGCTATTCGTCATTGGTTAAACCACAATTCCACAAATGCTTGCAACTTGTAATATACAAGCAGAAGCCCCTTTTAATGGGAACACATTATAATGCTATTTTTAGACTTATAAAATCGACGTCAAAAGTATCTTATCAGTCTTATCACTTTTGCACCTTAATCATCATCTTCCTAGTGTTATTCCCGGTTGTGCCCTAAAAGAGCCCGGGGTCCGCTTTGACACCTAATCCCAAGATTTAGCATAGGCACTAGTTTTACGAAAGCAATTGCCATCTGACCTTCCAACCCAGAGGGAAAAGTAGACCTTATTGGGATTAGACCGGTTTCCTCACGATGTTTTCCTTCACCGAAAAGCTAACATTCCATACATAAGTTCCAAAAAACTCATTGGTACGAGCCAGGATTCGAACCCACAACCGTCTCTTGACAGCCGCATGCCACTAGGCTACCGTAGCTAGCTAACTTTTGCACTTTTTGTAATAAGGCGAAAAGTGTATACATTATCTTTGACGTTGACTCCACATATTCAAGCGATGATATCATTTAAAATTACAGTCATATTTTGTTTTTAAACATAGGCACCTACTCGTGCGGCGGAATTGCGAGAATGCAAATTTGGGAATTTTCATTTGTCAAAACTCACAAAATTATGGCATTGAGATTTGGACGCTACCCATCAATCCAAAAGGCATTAAATCAACATTTTTTACGTTTATTTTGAACTTAAAACGAACTGCAGCCAGGATTAAAATTGAATACGTTTTGGTTGTGAGTGATTGTTCTCTAATTGTTAAGGCTGGGTATGAATATTTATCAAATTTAGGATATGTTTTATTGGTACGCGTGGATATGCAAAACATGTTCGCTTCGAATTTAACAATCAATATCTTTACATCCCCAAATTAGCGTTTTGGTATTTTGATTGAACATTTCGTGTTTCACGATTTGCGTTTTTATTTAATTTAATTTCGTAGTTTTTGCGAGTGCTGACAAAAAACCATGAGATATTACTTAGCGAATTCATTTTATACGGAGAACAGATACAAGGAAAACATTACTAACTCAACTTAACTATACCTAAATGAAACTGAACTATAAATTGTATTGGTTCAAAGTTCACGGATATAAATATCCTACTAATATTATAAATGCGAAAGTTTAGCCTGAAATAAATTATTTGAATTGAACTGAATTATTTACTGTCAACGAACTTACTTACGAAGGGTGCTTTTCAATGGGAGACCGTAAAGACAATACTTAGGTACAACACGGACGACTACGGCGACTTCAGCTTCAGTTGTGTCCATTTTTTTCAGGTTTTCTTGGTGGTAACAGATGCGGAGATGTGTACTGGTCGACTTCTGATAAGTGACTGATAACAAAGCATTCTTTTACCCCCTTTTTATGGGGGTTAAAGGGTGCTCAACTCGTGGGTGGGGCAGGCCGGAAATGCATACTAGCCAGAAAAATGCCTGTATTCAGGAAAATATGGGACCGATATTAATGTTTCTTATGTTTTTATAAAGATTAAACTGTAATGATCCTAATTTAATTAAAATATTTCAGCAATTTACTTTATTTACAAAAATATCTGATGCAGACGAAAAATTGTTAAGTGATGCAATTATTTTGCTCGTGAGTGTATACGCACAACTATAAGTTAAATAATAAAAAGCTTGTAATAAAGGCTTGTTTATCTACACAAACATATAATATAATTATCGTGTGCGTACACATTGTTAACCGAGTCAACATGGCGGAAATAGTTACGGAGTAAACCACACTCCTCGTATTTTCCGGACTCTTGGGACATAAAGGCCGTGGCACACAAACAGCGTTGACTTTGCAGTGCTATAAGAGAGCTACCTCAGTCCTGCTCAACATAATGCATCTGTTCCGTACAGGAACACTATTTTATCTAGCTATATCGTTAGTTTTTTTTTGTATGGCTGAAGACACAATCATAAAGGTCAAATTTTATCTTGTTCACTATTTCATGTGTATGTATGATATACCTACGAGCCTCTAGCGATTTACTGCTTCTTGTCTTGAAGCCGTCATCCCTCCAGGATGGCAGCACCAGCGCGCGAACAGCGCCACCCGCCGGAAGCGGATATACGAATGTGCAGTGACACGCACAACGTCAAAGTCAGTTCGTTAATTAGCGGCGCCGCGAGAGCAGTGTTTTCTCTCATCATTATTCGTGTGTGCGTTAAGGACCTTTCCCCCTTGGAAGAGTGCGCCTACCAGTGACCTAGGAACCTGTGTACGTCATATTCAGCTGGACGATAACCCCTGGACCTCTTCAGCCTAGCCCTTGGTACCCGAGGCGGTGGATGGGCACAGTAGCGGTGAGTCGTTTGGTGCTGTAGGAATATCGTACAGCATCTTTGCTGCTTGATGTCGCCCCCTCACGGCATTAATAAAAAATAAAAAACAAAGTTTCATCCTTGTACTTGTAAGTTGTAGTCGCATACATATAAGGTGCTGTGGGGTATTTTCGATGTAGTGTCCCGATCACTACCTCTTAGTTTAGCAATTGGAGGACTATATCGGTTACCTTGGTTCTGCCGCGGATAGCCTCATTTCTGATGCAGAGAAACTCCCAGCATATCCCTGTCCATTGCTCTCAATATGACCAAACGTACAGCACAAGCGGCATAAGTTTGGGTCTGTGAAGTTAGCTCTAGTAGCGTCGCAAATGTGTGGGAGGAGTTCGAATGGTGGACCTCCCCACACGGGGCTAACTTCAGAGACGCAAACTTTATGTGACGAGTATTGTTATCTTCGCTACGTCTCGCTTAGCTCCCAGTGTCCTCTGCCTTCCCTCGTAAAACGTAATGTATATTTACGTCCGAAATAAACCTTTTAACCTAATTAGACTAACGTATGTAGCGAAATAAATCAGGTACCGGATTAGCCCGTGCTTTTATTTGGATTTAGTACAACAATAATGTTTTTTTCGTAAGCCGTTTAGATTTGTGTAGTGGCTCGTTGACGCTTTTAGGGTTTATTACGTACAATATAGCTGGGTGTGCACGACGCCCCCTCGTTTCCTAGGCGCGCGGAAAGACTTGCGCGCTGGCGACGTCTCTCGCTCCACGCACAGCGCTGTGCCACGCTAGGACGGTTGTACTGCGCCGACGGAGTCGCAAGGGGATAGCCCGGAACAGGGCTTCTCGCAACTCTACAGCCAACTTACTAGGGGTATCCCTACAGTCAAGGCTGCGTACGTGTTTAGCGCTCGTCCTTTCGTGCTGTGAGACAACCTGTGATCGCTGGGTAGCGCAGAAGCTACCTGGGAGTGTAAATCTCGCGTTTTCGCTCGACAATTGACAGAAGGAAGGATGGAAGAAAAACCGTTATTTTACGACTATAAATATATTTCACACGAGTAGACAATTTTATTACACAATGAATACCGAACTTTCCCTATCACTGTCCCGAATACTTCCCTAATGCTTCTACTGTTTACTAGTTATGACTCTTCTGGTTAGGAGTCGAGCGAACACAATTTGTCTACAAATCTGGCTCGTTTATTTATTTATTTAAACATTATTACTTACATAGATCTCCTTACGGTACTGTGGATTCGTCCCTTGACGGACTAATTCTAATTTTATGGGGGCGAAAAATCTCATATCTGGGAAAACTCTTTGTCTCTGTATTTTTACCCGAACAGAGCTCGGTTGCCTAGGGACTTCACATAATAATAGCATTTTCTATTGTTACATGTAGAAATAAATACGTCCAGCTTAACCTTATTTGAAATATAACAACGCTGATTGAAAAGAAAAAAATCTTAGAGCATACATAACTGGAGTAGCCTTTCAGTAACTTACCCCTCTGTAGAAAACCTTGTACAATGTGCAAAAAATCATACAAAGACAATTTCACAATCGATCACAAAATCGCCTCGCAAGAGAACACTGATTATAAAAATGCCCGCATGTTGCTGTAAGCATTTGATATTATAAACGTTCAACCACTTCAAGCTTTCAATATACAATTGAGTTTCAATATCCTATTAAGATATTCCCACCCGCCCCCGCAAAATTCGGCGGACATTTTGGTACTCAACTCCAGTTATGTATGCTCTAAGGGAAAATATACATTCAGACTAAAAACTGTTTTTGTACCGGTTTCAACGGAGTGAATATGATAAACATTATTGTGTTTGGGGCGGAAAGGTTCTCGAGTGTCGATCCCCGGAAGGCGCATGACGACCTGACGACCTGGTAAAGGTCACGGGAGTCCGCTCGATGTCAAGAAAAATGTTCGAGGTGGCCAGTCTATACGATAATTCAATGCAACTCTGCTACCATTGCTCATTTTTTTTAAACACGTGTGAAACGGGTGCCCTTTGTTTCCCATAATTTTGATGTTCCGAATTTCGATGGTCAGAAGTTGATATCCATAAAATTTATAGACATACATATCAGTAGTCATAAATTTTGTTAAGTATAACGTTTAATAGTTCTAATATCAATGACCTATAATATTAAATCCTATAATCTCAAAAGTCATAAAATTGATGGCTATAATGTTTAAAGGTCTATAGATAATTATTCAGAAATGTTGTAAGGCATTTATTTCAACGTACTAATGGTTGTTATTCATATCGTATTAATGCCTAAAGTTAATTATGTCTAAGAAACCAAATCTATAACATCCATAGGTATATAGATAATTACTCAGAAACATTTCTAGACATAATAAAACTACTATCAAACCTATCAAAATATAGAACCTATCAAAATAAGCATAAAACGTCAAATAAACTTTTCTCTGAGATCAACCAATACCAAGATAGTGGTGTATAAAGTTTAAGTTTTTCAAAGAACAACAGGAACAGGGACTTAGTGGCAAAACCGACTCGGATCGCGGATAGGTTAGAAGACGGAAGCGGGAGCTTTGCTCCCGCTTTCGTTTTCGAGGTTATTTTTTTATAAAAGAGCGGAAACACTTGTTTGCAAAAAATATTATAATTTTCCAAACAAACATTGTAATTTTTATCCTACACACTACTTAAATTGGGATATAAATCGTATGTCATTGCAATATTTTTGGATTAGTATTTAAAAAAAATCTATACTGACTCGTACAATCACCTGGATAGGTTCTTTAGTTCAAGAACAACAATTTATTTAAAACGAGAATTTTATACCTTCTTATAATTACTGCGAGTGTTTTTATTGACTGTAATATTATGAAGTCTGACACCACCCTCACATGAAATGTTATGACTAACTAACCACGTGACTACCCATCATTATGACCTGCGAAAAAAGACTTTACAACAATTATAATAAGCAAGTTTATTGCCTTCAATAATATGAAATGGCATAACATCTGGACATTGAATGTTATGACTAACCAATTTTATGACTAACAATAATGATGACTTGCAAAAATCGGAACTCCAATTTATATTGTATAATTTTATGACTTTCGACAATATGACTTATAACAATTATGTTGGGTAACGGTATGGACTGAAAAAATCGGAACTTAAATTTTATGGGAACCAATAGAGACCCGTGTGAAACGCGAAACTTTTCATAACTACTGGCTCTGCGAGCTGTAGAAATAGCGAGCCTCTTTTTTTCAATTTTTTTTCAGGTTTTGAAAAACTGAACCGACAAAAACTTCTATACATTATATAAAATTGTACACTCACACATTGACTGTCCTTCCCTTCTTTCTCTCTTAAACTTTATTGCCAGGTACAGATCTCGTAATCCATCACACAGATTATTCCAACTCGAAATTTACAAAAACAACACATCATTTTATAATCCCGTTGTCCGAATGTGCCGTTTGTATAATGATGTAGTGGCTGAACATCCTTCTTTGGACATCTTTAAACACACCCTACCCACGTTCAAAAATAAAGTTAAAGATGCATTCAAATTGGGTAATTAGTTATTTAAGTTTTAAGTTAGAGTTAGATGAATATTATTAGATACATATTTAACGCTATATACAGGTACGAGTAAATGTCATGTTAATTATTGAATGTATTATTTTGTGCACAATAGGTATGTAATTCCATCTAGTGAATAGTTTGTCTTTAAGTTAAGAATCTTTTTGTGCACACACTGTTGAGAATTATAGTCCAGATCTAGACACTAAGCTTCTTATGCTACTGTATGTATGACTGTAATTTGTTGTGTGAGCCTAATAAATAAATAAATAAATAAATATACAATTATTGAATCTGCTCACAAAATTTCACGAGAATCGTTTGAGAAATGCGACATGTAGAGGAGACGAAAACAGCCCGTTATCTGGACATCCAGACATACGAACGATTTTTGGCCCAAGTTGAAACGTAGAACTTCGCTCGCACGATCAAAACTGAAATGAAAAAACGACTAAAGTACTTAATCACTAATTTAAACAGTCTTCTTAATTTTACCTCTATTCTTAAAATGCAAAACAATGCTAAAACGTTTGAATGAATTAAGCATACGCCGCCATTTTAATTTCAAGTGACAAACTGTCAAGCGTCGGGAAAAAGTCGAAATGAAAAAAAAACCACCAGCCCTTCTGTTATAATTTGGTGGAGGTCGCGAGTCAGAGTAGGCAGCGTTTAATACCTATCACACAGAATAAATAATAGCACTTATCGCGAAGTTCTTCTAACCAACAAAACCTATGTTTGACATGTAAAATCTAATAAAGTACCAAATAAATAGTTTTGATTTTTGACCACAGGACGTTTTTTTATTTATTTTTTTGTTTTATTTATTCATAACTATTTTTAGTAGTAGTTCCAGTGTTACATATATCGTCGGGGATAGTGCAATACCGCGTAACTAGTACCTACTGGTAAATACAGCGTATCTAACAAATGTAGCTAAATTAAGATTTCCCGCCAACGAACGTAAAATCCTGATTAGAAATGTTTTAAGCTTCTCCTGTAAATTTGGGTGTTGTGTAGATACGCACTATTTACCAGTGCTAGTTACGCGGTATTGCACTATCTCCGACGATATGTAAATGCTCCCACTATTTAAATGGGAGATTCAGGCGATCCTTAAATTAGTTATAACTAGCTTCCGCCCGCAACTTCGTCTGCGTGGACCCAGGATAAAAACTATGCTATATTTTAATCCAGGCTATAAACTATCTTCGTGCAATATTTCATCCAAACCGGTTGAGCCAATTTAAGCGTGATTGAGTAACAAACATCCAAACATCTAAACATCCAAACATATATTTGTAGGATAAATTGCATTTACCTACACTTATTGATCTACATTTAGGTAGTATTTTTTAAGTAGATTCTTACATTTGTCATGAGTCATGACTAATAATGTACCGGTAAGGTCCTACAAAAAGTTCTTGGGCGGGTTATGTAAGATAGATGGAAGTAAGTATTTAATAGCTCTTTTATTATAAGTTTTATTGTTGCGTGGCAACAGGTATGGTGGCAAGTAATCCAAGGTACGTAACAGGACAAAACGGGAACAGGCCTGTCTATAACCAGTACTGTATTGTATCCACTTGAGCCACTTCACTGCTAGGCCTTTCTTCTATGGTCGAGAGGGATTAAGTGATATCCCCCACCATTTCACGGTATTGTGTGCATGATAAGGATTTTATTTCTTGTCTATCAGAGACTCCAATACTCATAGCCCTCGCCTTTTTATTTGTGAACAATTTTATTCATAGCTAGCTCTACCTAGTCACTTCTCGTCGAAATTATCACCTATACCATACGATCGGAGAAGATATTTATACTGGTCAAAGGCTTAAGTTAAATCTTTAAAAGGGGGACGGAGGCTGTTTGAAGAACTAACCAAGCCATAGATTACTTAATAAAGATCCAACGGTTGCCGGCTTTGCGTTACGATGGTACGTTTTGTCGGTGGTCCTTTACATTCTACTGCGTGACTGTTTATTATTGCATATTCAAAGTCAAAGTCAAAGTGATTTATTCTTCAATTTAGGCATATTACATGCACCTATGAATGTCGATAAACTACCACCGGTTCGGAAAGTAAACCTCTGCCTCGAGAAGAACCGGCGTAAAAAACTCGGCGAGGTGTCATTTTTTCAAAACAGTATACAATATATCATATCAGTATCAGAGTATTATAAAATTTTAAAATTACATTGCTACAGTAGAAAGCCTATTTATTTATTCTCCTAGTTTAACAGTATTCATAATAAATAAAATTACCTAAAGGTAATCCAATTTATTAGGTCAGTTAGAATACAAAAATATGAGATATTATACGAGATACCGTAATAGAATACCGGTATCTTTTGTGTGAATATAATACCGGTATACGTTCCCTGATCCCCAAGCAGCGCTACCGCTTGTGCCATGGAACAAAACCTCGTTGCAAAAATAATTCGCTAATTAAACTTTCAGACTTGCTGCGGTCACAATTTGGGCAATTATTGTGCCCATAACGTTAAAAGACTTATGAAAGAGGAAAAATTAAAGTACTTAGGTCGTTCTTGAAAAAACTGGTTTTGCGGTTCCTATGAATTTATTGAACGGCGGAAAAGTAACATTATTACTTAGCTGTATTGTTTTGTGGGACATTTTGTTAATGGTGTTTTACCGATGTTTTATAGTTAGCGATTAGCGTTAAAAATGGCTCTGTTAATGCTTAGGAAAGCGATGTTTTATTCTACGGAGTATATTTGGTAGCATGTTTCATTTTCAAACTGTTTTTAACGCCTGACACAAAAAGAGGGGAGTTATAAGTTTGACGTGTCTGTGTGTCTGTCTGTGGCATTGTAGCTCGGAAAGGAATGGAACAATTTTAATGCGGTTTTTTTTTGTCCGAAAACTGACGTGATCGAAATGGTTCTTGTATTACCTATATAAATATATATATATATATTTGCAATCACGCTCTAACGATTTCGATGAAATTTTGAATATAGGGGTTTACGGGGGCGAGAAATCGATCTAGCTAGGTCTCATGTCTGGGAAAATTAGTTTTCTCCGTATTTTCACCCGAGCAGAGCTCGGTCGCCCGGGGACTTTATGTTTATTTCTTAAACCGGTTCCAAATCTTGGTTTGCTCGTTTTGTCAGAACGAGTGTGTTAAACACTGAAACCAAGTTGGGATGCAGAACGCACTTCTCAAACTGGCCCTTTGCTTTTTAATTTATTCGTACTATTCGTACGTATCCAAACAATTCATCTCAAAATTATTCTGTCTTTGTTATCTTCGGTTATATTACCAATTTCATCTAAATCACTAGATCAGCACTTAGCATCGAAAATTTAATAGCAATCAACTGTTCGATGCTAAGAGCTTTGAAATGATCACTGACATAAAGTGTCCTAGCCACAGATTTAAAACTAATAGACAAGTTAATGCTGATTTAAATCAAAGCAAATCAAATCAAACATTTATATATCGACACTTCCTACGTATACTGAGGCAACTGACATTTTTACGATTTTCGTTTTTTTGCATATTTAAGATCAAAATACTTATATCTACATACTATAAAAAAATCGTGACGAAATTACTGTTAGTTTTCGAAATAAAGTGACGTATACTGACCCAACTAACACCGTTTTTTAATTTAGAACATCGTATACTGAGTATTCGTAACACAACACAACATACATTATTACAAGACAGACACATGAAAAAAGCGAATCTGTGCCGTGTCACGAAATGGGCCCAACTCAGCATGATGCTGGCTTTGCAGCCAGCGCTGATCTTCCGTTGGATTCAAATTTGGTATATAGGGGTTTACGGGGGCGAGAAATCGATCTAGCGATTTTCATATCTGAAAATTCGTAGCAGCAGAGCAGAGCTCGGTCGCTCAGGGACTATATATAATTCGTCTTTCAGTGCTCTATGTCTGTGATCTCAGGTAATTTCGTAAATGTTTGACCTGTAGCTGTCATTGTTATAATCAATTAAATGTATTCTGACATTTTAGACGGGCAGAGGCAATGTTTAATTTATACAACGATTGCCATAGAGCGAAGGCTCAGTTTATTAATTTACTAGCAGAAATGCTGTATTCGTAAGTAAAATAATTGATTACAATCTTGTTTTACATTCAGCAGCCGAAGTAGTTACGCAAAATAACATACTAATAGTTTAAACGCTCGCTCTATATTAACAGAAATGCTGTCGTGAATAGTCATGATTCACGATAGTATACTTACATTTATGACGATGTTAATAATGATGTCTCAAACAGCCGATTTATTTCATGTAGCAACACCTACAAGAAATCATGTTTATAATGTGGACGGGTAGGCGAGGAGTTTGAGTTCCTGACAGCTAGATTGTGAACGAACAGTTACGTGCAGATTTGTAGTGTTAAATTTGGAGGAAAACCAGGGTGAGCTCTTTCCATAATCACTTTCGATGCATCCTATGATATTGTTACGATTTGGTATCATTTACACAGATCGGACGATGACTGTTTATGATGTGATGTATTTATGTGCGGCTACATGTCTTATTCTCTTTGAGAGGCGTGACGGTTTATCATGTATATGAATAAGGTTTCCTACAGATTACGTACATGCGATAACACGGTTCTTAGTTCACGCTTCTTTAGTGTGAGAGGATTAGTAACAAGTGTTACAACAGCGTCTCAGGTTCGGTAGTCTCAGCCTCAGTCCATATCAGTATCAATCAGGGGTGCACCTGGGTGATTATAACTGGATCAGTAGCGTGTGGATTGGAACAGTATCAGTTGTGTGGTAAGGGATGTCTAGAAGGGGAGGTTGGAGGACATTCTCGGGGACAAAGGTCCCCACACCTCATATGGAGCTGGTACGCACGAGGCGGCAGCCCATATGTCAGATATATAAAGGATTCCGCAAGTTGTTAGAGTATGTTTATAGATGTATATGTGCTAATACATTCACCTAAGCTAGAGTGCTATAGGTACTCATTCGCGGCCACGAGAGTGATCAGAAGTGGCTTCGCGACAAATGCCCCATAATAGCAAGCCGTAGCCTAGAACAGAGGAGACATGTCCATGATACGCCGTGAGCGCAGTTTCTGCTGAAATTGTTTGTTTCACACACATTTTGCGCATTTCCAATATCCTTAATCTTTTTAAAGTGCAGTGGTGCGTAGATCTTCTTGGGAAGGTAATTTATCTGTGCTTCTGCTGCTGGCTTTACCACAAAATACAGAAGAATATCTCGAGGAGTTCGAGGACTACATAGATAGATATACTCGTACCATTATTTTATTATTGACGCTTGGAGACCTTAATATTACTTAGATTCATTATTTAGTATACATAATTCCAAAAGGGCGTATTTCTTTTGACGTCTCAAATTTTTCTATTTTACTATTAGTGGGGACCATTTTCCATGTCGTTTTTGAAAATGAAATGAAATGGTATTTTCGTGACAAACACAAACACAAAGTAATTAACTAAAAACAATACATAAAAACTAATCACATACGCAAAACTATATGTGTTTGTTTTTCAAGTTGTCATTTGTCTGATGCGACCACTAGTTTCGAATCGTAAATTTTCCGTTTGTGCTTAATATCGCCGACAGATGGGCATGGCCAGTAAGATTGAAAAAATAAAATTGAAATTGATTGATTGATTGAGATTTTTGTTTTGAAAAAATAATATCTCGCCGTGTTTTTTTGCGACGGTTCTTCTCGAGGCAGAGGTTTTCTTTCCGAACCGGTGGTAGTTTATCGACATTCATAGGTGCATGTAATATGCCTAAATTGAAGAATAAATAACTTCAAAACTTTAAACCGACTGAAATACTTTTTACTGTCAAGGTCGCTGTATTCAGTAAAGGAATTCACCGACCAAAGACAATATTAGACATTTTATTTTCTTTTAATGTTTTAGCAATTTTTTATTGTTATTACTCGTATTATGACTGCAATTTCCGTTTTATATTTACGTTTGACATTTATTTTTATTAATTTATTTGAATTGAAATTGATATGTTTTGACATTCTGACATTATACTAGGAGAGACATATGTATATTTTTATTTTTCTAGTTCTGACATTTTATTATATTTAGAAATTATTACCTAAGATCAATATTGTTTTAAATTGCTAACTATTTCTGTCTGTCTTTGTTAATTATTATTCTCAGAAAGTATTGTAACAAATTAATGAATGTACCTGAGGAGCTTTCTGTAAATTCATTTTGTTTATATACAAAGAAAATTTGTAAAATATAAATTTGTCAATTTTTAATAAGCAATAAATGAATCTAATCTAATCTAATCTTCAACTTGCTAATAACTAGTAATAGAAGCCTTTATAACATAGCCAGTCGACCTTTTGACACCATTCGCAAATTCCACGTTATTTACTTTAATAACCCTATATACAAATGAACGTCTTACACAACTTACTACTTAGCGGAAAATGAACTTTAATCCTACGGTTTGTGGTGTGTTTTTAAGCGTGTCAG
Source organism: Epinotia nisella (assembly GCA_932294315.1). Taxonomy (NCBI): domain Eukaryota; kingdom Metazoa; phylum Arthropoda; class Insecta; order Lepidoptera; family Tortricidae; genus Epinotia; species Epinotia nisella. The sequence continues at coordinate 7,556,980 of OW028696.1, read as the reverse complement.
TATGTTTTTAGGTCATGACCCATGATCTCAGAAAGGGGTATAGTTATTTACATTTTATTAAGTTGTTAGGAAGGATCGTTGTTAAGTATTTTAAGTAAAAGGCAACATCTCTGTTTCAAAATATTCTTAGACCGCTTTGGGTTTATTTGAGTTACCGCATTATATTGGTATCTGTTTTAAATTAGTCCCGCTCGATTGTTTTGACACGTAATGTGAAGATACGTTTCGCCAAAATGAGACAGAATCTACTCTCTCTCCCTACCTCGGACATAAACTTTGTAATTATTTTTCTTGTATTTTTCCTCTTACGTATTACTTACCCGTATTTCTCCATTTCACTATATAGGTAGATAAAAAGAAAAAACCGGCCAAGTGCGTGTCGGACCACGCAAAACGAAGGGTTCCGTGCCTATTAAAAAGGTCGTATCGTCACAGAAGTCTTACGGCACTTAGGTGCTTTTCTTTAAGGAAGGCAGTTTTTCAGCAATATCTCGAAAACCTTAGAACCGATCTTGTTCAAAATAATTTTCGGTTAAAGGATTTAATAAGCCCTATATCCATGATTTTTTCATATTCTTAAAATACACCGTTCAAAAATTAGAAGGGGAGGGGGGAACAGAAATTTAGTGAATTTCAGGGCGATTATCTCCGACTCTATTCACTTAATCAAAAAAAATGCTGAGAAACCTTATATTTATTTTGAAAGGCCTATCGATTAATGTGCCACATGTGGGCTTACAATGTTTTTTTTTTTTTTTTGACTTTCAGTTTTATGTATGGAGTGCAACCCTAAAAAAATTTTTTTTAGTCATGTTAATTACAAAACTATGTAGCAGCTAACAGAATACACCTATCCTCAGAATTTTATTCAAATTCACTTTAAAGTTTTTGAGTAAAATGCCTGTGACATACGGACAGACGGACATGACGAAACTATTCCGCTTTTGCCATTTTGGCTACGGAACCCTAAAAACTAGTGGCTCTGTGAGCTGTAGAACTCGCGAGCCTATCTTTTTGACGTGATATAGTCTTATAAATCGATGAACGCCGGCTGCACGTACGAAAAAGTGTGACTCATTGTCCCGTTCCGAACTGACTGACATACCGCTGGCTCTTGAGATTCCAAATTTGGCACGTAGGTTCCTTATAAGGTCTAGGGGTGCACTAAAAAAGGATTTTTCAAAATTCACCTCCAAGGGGGTGAAATGGGGGTCCAAAGTTTTTATGGGGAAACAAGATTAGATCGACTATTTTATTCGAAACATCACACAGGAGTATTTCTAACGATAAATGAGTAAATAGGTGTTTCAGGTTTTTTAAGAATTCAACCCCTAAAAGGGGGAAATGTGGTGACAAAGTTGGTTTTCTTATGACGATGACGTTATCACGTAAAATTATCGTCCGTAAACCGACTTTACAGACAACCATTTTTTTAATTTTAAACCTGCTCACTAAATTTCGCGGGAATCGTTTGAAACGGACAGACGCGAAATATTTTTCTCCCAAATTTGGGAGCATCTGCTCACTCGTCCAATAAATATTTTTAACCCTTTTTGAGAACATTCTAAATTGAAGATTGTTTTACTCGGTGGCAACATTCGAAATATCTCGGGTCGCAGATGATACAGTATTTACATAAAACATACGTAAACAGACGCAGACTTACCATGTTGTTGTGGGAATATTTTATCGCGACTTTGAACGAGGCTTTGTTTCGAATGTATACTTGAGATTATTTGAGTTGGCCAAATTGCATCAAAGTAGTCCATTCAAAAAGCAACTCTACCGTCCAAAGTAGAAGATTCCATTTCCAATGACAGTTTTATAAAAAGTCGGCCATATTAAATAATCTCAACCATAGGTGTGTTTGTAAACAACGATTTTGTGTCATAAGATTATGGTTTTTGATGATATGCGCAAGCGTTGTACATCCCTGGTGTGTAGGTTACGGGCCATTGCCGACAGCATCCTGAAAATCATCACTGAACGGATGGACTGTGTGCATCTAAACCCCACTGCTGCATGATGTACAAAAACACACATGTTAATGGCGAATGGATGAAAATATCAGTAGTGCCCGTTTTTTTTTGGTGATACGAATATTCCTTAGCACCAGAAAAAAGTTTTAGATTTTTCAGCTGCATCATTTATTTTTGAAAAATATGAACAGTTTCCTCACTTACGTTTTGGACAGGGGCGGTTCGGTTCACTCTTTGATTTCGTCGCGGCGAACAAAAACATGCGGCCGGCCTTTAGGCGGTCTATCAGTGGTTGCCGCGCGCTGTTACGGGACGCACGCGTTCGCGCAACGCATTGCATCGTCATTCGGATCGTAAAATAAATATGCCGCGTCGTCTATTTATATTGGTTAAAAATATTTTTTCTATACATTATGTTTATGTATGTAGGTAACCCAGAGTTGGGTGTCTTCGTCTTACATTTTGCAGAAAGAGGCAGTTTTGATGTCATAACCTAAAGGCAAATTACACAGCTTTTGTGTAGTTGGGTGATCCTAAGTAAATAAAGAATAATCGTAATATCGTTAGTAAAATACACTATTATACTAACGTACTTATAATTTAATAGGTCGAGCTGGCGGTAACCCTAGCTCTAAGGCGCCGCCTCTGAAAGAGCGCGTAGCATGCGATAGAAAGAAATGGCCACATTTAGGCACGTTTGGTGTATCTAAACAGCTATTACTTATTCTGTGGTTTTGGGTCATAATCATAACATTTTACTCAGCTAACGATCTCATGAATACGGTGGTTATTTGGATTCCTCTCAAGATCACTTCAAGTCTCACCTATTTTAGTACATTAGCATCTTCAGCGGGCTTAGCGTGGTTGACATTTTATTACTTATCGCCGTCGATCAGACTGCTTTGTTTGTGTGAGGTGTGCAATAAAGAGTATTTGTATTGTATTGTATTGTATTGTATCAGACATCCGTTTCGTTCTGATAATGCGAGTGCGAGAGTGACGGATATCTTATCCACAATGATAAGTGATAAAATGTCAACCATCTTAGGCCCGCTGATGTAGCTTAATACACGGATACTAACTAAAAACCTCACCAGAACACTAAAATGCTATCATTCCACAACTGGCACAACTTGGTATTAGAGTATATCTCATTTATCTGCAAAAGTATCTTAGCGATTGTAGATATAAAACTTACACAAATAGACTACGAAAACGCTTATAGTCCTTGAGTACGTAAGTTTAAGTAAGTTTGGAGTAACAGATAATTTATAGCATAACTACAGTAACAAATCATATGAGATTCTGCTATTCGGCATTTACGATTTTGCCCGGAAATTGATTGAGAAAACATTTAAGAGCTTCCGTGCTCAACTTTGTACTTATACGAGTATATTATCCCACCTCGATAGGTTTGAGATTAGGATAGCTGTCAATAGTGTCAATTCATATTATGAAAAGACTGGAGCATGCACATGTAACAGAACATTGAGCATTCGTCGTTTTTTTTGTCGAACTGGACAACGAACAGCGCCAAGTATAGAATCAAATCTCGCTACGAACATTCTAGCGATCGCTCTAGTAAATGGTGTGGCCAGAGAGGGCGGCGGCGGAACAATAACAAAATTGCTCGGCTCGGCAAAAAGCTCAGAGTAAACTTACTGTCGTTTCGAACGCTCGCTAATGTGACATTTGCTAAAATGCTCATTACAAGGTGAATGCTCAAGTCTATTGGCTGCCTCTTTTATAAATACGAGTAGGTACGTCAAAGTTTAGTAATGCATTTGTAAAGGAGGCTCAATTATTATTCTATGTATTGTTATTGTTACTTTGGATTTGTACGCCGAAAGGCAAAACATGACGGACATTATTGTAAACCTATGACCATTATGTAAACTTACTCATGTTTTACAAATAAATTATCTCTTATCATTCTTTATATGTACTGACAGCTATTCCAATCGCATTCTATTCTAATCACAGTTTGATAATACCTATTTTGACGTATTTATAGTATATATGGCAAAACTGTCACCTCCATTCACAACGCTTCGCCCGCATATTGCAAGGAAATGCAGGCAAAGGGATGAAATATACAAGTAGCATATCTCCATTCAGAAAGTATATTCTAAACTATAAACGAGCCAAAGATTTTTTGAAATGTTTTCGGAGATTACCACCTAAACTCAAACTCAAACATTTATTCGTGACAATACAGAAAATAGTTAGTAGTAGCATGTTGAATAATTATAAAGATTTTTTGTCGATTCAGATTTTCAAAATTTAAAAAAACAGGCTTGCGAGTTCTAACAGCTCACAGAGCCTTTATTGTTGACTTAAAAAAACAAGCTTGTGAGTTCTACATCTCACAAAGCCACTATTGTTAGTACGAGTATAGATAAGTATAAATTAGTAGGATATAATTTGACTATGCACGGGTATGTGGTGCCCACCGTACATTACCTGAACTGTATGAATGAAACCCCCGAACCTTGCAAACAAACCGGGAAAAATGTATCATATTTCCTTTCAACCAAATTGGTATGGATATTTAATTTGCCACAGAGATTGGTTCAGGGGCTCGCGAAGGGATTTTGCTATGGAATGTTGATTTAGAGATAATTAATGAATTTCTACACAGGCCTGAGTTCGCTTATAAATAAACTTACAAGTCAAAAGGGTATTTCGTTAATTTACAAGGCATAGATGTAGCTTTATATTTGTTCAAGCTACAAACGCATTATTCTGCTGCATTCAAATTTACACGGAAACCTTTTTCCGCACTGGCTGCTCGACATAAAATTTAGACCTGGTTAAATGCAGTGCACTAACTGGGGGTGGGGAGATAAACCGTCTCGTCCTAATCAGTGCGTGTGAGTGCAATTAGTGCACTGCATTTAGCCAGGTCTAAAGGCCGCTGCGCTCGCGGCCATTTCCACTGAAAAATAAATAACCTGTAAACGGGGTTGTTAAAGTGTACTCCGTGTAAAAGATTTTCTTCGTTCTTCGATAATTACCAACTGTGTAATCAAGAATTATTTTGTGTCACAAATTTGGATGGATCGGGTGCCGTGTTTCGGTGCACGGAGGCAGCTGACTCAGCTTTAAAAGCACGGCGGCGGATCAGTACAGATTTATCAAAAGGTACCGTGTGATTTGATTGTAAGTCAAATGCTACGTAGCGTTATAGCCAGAACAGTCGTAGTTTTTTATACAAAAGGTAGCCTACGTCACCCTGAGTATCATTTCGAATCGATTGATAGGTAGGTACCTCATTCGTCAAAATCGGTTCAGTATCTTAAAAGCTACGGTGGAACACACATAAATAATCTGCTAAAATCATATCCTTTCCTTTCGGCTCAGCCGTAGTCGGGCAAAAAAGGCGGCTTACTAAAATGTGACAATCTGGAAAATTTTGGACATTTGTTTATGAGGATTGAGGACCGTCTTTATTAACAATTCTGAGTATCGGAATTCAGAAAAAAGTTAATGTACTTTTTAAACACCCAACTTTCTGCTTATTTTACTTTACACACGTGAACGCATTTTAATTAAAATTGGAAAGGTGTTCATATTCTACAACTTTTTGTATGGCGAGAAATCTTAAATCGCTGTGTAAAACAAACCAGAAAAAAACATATGAAAACGCATATAAAACAAAAACATGACCCAAAATCATCGACAGTTACAAAACCTTCATAGTCTGTAAAGAAATACAGGAACTTAGTATCGAAACAACCTACGAGTACAGTCAGCAGCAGAAGTAGCTAAGCGGCTCGGTGTTCAAAATAACCTACACACGCTCTTAATTTCTTAAGAATAAAGTCGTGTGCAGGTCATTTTGAACACCCGGCCCGCTTAGCTACTTCTGCTGCTGACTGTATAAGTTAACGTTTCAACTCAAACTACATGCAGCGATAACTTTTTCCACATAAAGATTTGGGATTACCTGCCATAGTAAAAGTTTTGGAACTTAGAATAATCTATCCAGACATATCGCTTGTCCTTATTGGTCATATAGGCCAATTTGCCCAACCTCCAAATCGCTCCCCGTAATTCTACGAATCAGGTGGATTAAAACCGATTTCATCAAAAATTTCGGTAATTTGTTTTTCTTTTATGAGTATATCTATTCTTTTACGTTTTTGATGTAATTTACAAGACCGCTTCGTATATTCGGAATTTCATTTAAATTGTGTTGAAAATTGTTTTCAGCGGACTATACCATTCATGATACCTTTCCTCAGTGCCAATTTGCCCAGTTTTTTGGGTTGCGTAGCCAAAATGGCAAAAACGTAACTCTATAGCTTCGTCATGCATGTCCGTCTGTCCGTATATCACAGGCATTTTACTCAAAAACTATAAGGTATATTTGAATAAAATTTTAAGTATAGGTGCATTTTAGCCGCTACATAGTTTGGTAACCAAATGACAATTTATTTTTATTTTTTATTTGTAATTTTTTGTATGTCATAATGACATTACATTGGTCCTAACGCTCGTTTGAAAAGTTACGTAATTACGCCTCTGAAGAACCGCCATTGGTAGACTTAAATACAAACATAATAGAACCGTAAATCCAAAACAACTACCTACATCAAAATACTATTTCGAAAGTAATAAAGATAATAATAGTCAATTTCAAATGCAGATTATGTCTTTGGACCCTTGATGGGCAAAAGGGCCCTGATAAGGCCTTGGCGATAATATTTTACGTCGTGACAAACGGCTGCCCATGCCCTTTCTATTTTGCTATAAAAGGGTATATTTGCCTTGGGCTATAGTATATACACCGTGGGCCCGATTGAGTCGACATACTTTAACCATGGATTCCCGTGCATAATACGGTATTTGACTAAAGTCAAATCAGATTCTTTTTATGAAACGTAGAAAACGCTTCGTTAGTATAGAATTTGTAGGGATTACTTGCGTGTGACGTCACAATCAAAGAACGTGCTTATTGTTCGTTTTTACAAATTTAAAATAAAATTGTAAACATAAGTGAAATATTGACTTTCTGAGTACTATCGCAATGTTTATCTGTTGCTAATGAAAAAACAATTTATTTTCACTGGTGTCAAATACCCTATCTATGAGATAAAACTATCATAAAATGTTCAAAAAACTGTATTCCGATGACGGAAAAAAAAGTGTTTTTTTTTAAACAAAAGGTAACCTGTCATCTGGAGCATAACTTCAAATATATTGATACATTATTCATCAGAATCGGTTCAGTATCATAAACACTACGTTCCACACGCGTAAATATACAAACATAGACTGCTAAAATCATATCCCTTCCTGGGCTCTGCCGTAGTCGGGTAAAAAGTTACGAGGTGATTACTCGAAAAAAGCATAGTTTCCGCTTATTTTTTTCCATAATTTAAACGTTGTAAACTCTCCCTGTAAACGAACCCATTAAACCGTCATACAGTCAAGTGCAAAAATATGTATCGATTTAATCCTCTCAGAAATATGTAAACCTTAATCCGCTGACATAAGAGTGATGAGACATATTTATGAGTAAGTTGTATGCACCCATATTTTTACACTTGACTGTACGTCACTCGCCGTCAATTGTCTTAGTGCAGCTCGACTACAGAAGTTTTTTAATCCCAAAAATCTAAAATTAATTCAGGTCTGACACATAAAAAAGTTTAAATGACATAATCGGACCATGTTGATACATTATAGGTAAAAAACTTAAGTAAAGCCCATATTCGAACAGAAATTACATATTTAAATTGTCTAACACAAACATAACAAATGCCAAAGATTCGAACACCTCACCCCTACCTGCAAGAGGGGCTTTAGGTACTTGTTTTTTACCTATATTGCGATACCGTCAGGAATCGATGGATAAAGTTGGTCGGGTCACTCAGGCCCACGGTGTATATTGGCTGAGGTATTTATCAGTGTACCGGTACTACTATAACTTCCAGCTTTTGATAGTTTGTTAAAGGACCTATTAAACTTCTATGGACCTACAAATTTAGCTACTCGAAATTTAGTTCCCAAAACTTGAAGCTTAGTTGGAGCCGTAGCGTAGTGGCTTTCCACGGTCGTAGCGTAGTGGAAAGATAACCGCAGTGGACCGATAATATAAAGGTACTAAGTTCAACTCTCGGTCTGCTCCGCTAGTGTTCGCGTTACCATTCGCTTTGTGCTTTCATCTTGGTATAATGGTATGTAGTTTTCAAGCTTGAAGTTAAAGTTTCCTACGTATATTTAAATTACTTTAAAGCGTGTTAACGATCCTCTGAGAGGAAAAACGACTATAAGTAAAATAAAATAAATAAATATGTGGGAACAATCTTACACAAATCGACCTAGTACCAAATTCAAAAGTCAAAGTCAAAGTCAAATTTAGGCATATTACATGCACCTATGAATGTCGATAAACTACCACCGGTTCGGAAAGTAAACCTCTGCCTCGAGAAGAACCGGCGTAAAATCGGCGAGGTGTCATTTTTTCAAAACAGTATACAATATATCATATCAGTATCATAGTATTATAAAATTTTAAAATTACATTGCTACAGTAGAAAGCCTATTTATAACTAACTAAACTAAGCAAAGCTTGTACTATGGGTATACAGGTGACGATATACCTACAAAAAAATACATATATAAGTACATAGAATACATCCACGACTCAGGAACAGGTATGCGCGCTCATCACACAAATGCATGTATTTTACCATGGTGCAGTACAATAAATGATGATTATGTGATTATGTATAAATGCCCTAACCGGGATTTACCAAACCAAAGCAGGGATCGGAACCGGTTTTTTCAAAAATAAGTAATAAAGTAGTCTAATATTTTGAATTATTTTAGGCTCTTAATGTAGGACTCTATCGTGTATTTAGGTAACAAATACATATTATTAGACTGCCCGATCAAAAATGATATTATAACCAAAGAACGAAATAATACCGGTTTAATTTGTATGGAGAAAATACCGGTATCCGATCCCTGAACCAAAGACCGCCGCTTCGTAGGCAGGGTAACTACCAACTAAGCTAAAGTGGTCGTGGTGGGTAAAGTGGTAAACTATTACGCTAAAGCAGGGTAATTTCGTAAATTTTCGAACGCGTATTATATATAGGTTGAATTGCCGGTTGAAATGTTGAAACGTTCGGAAAATAAAAAAATATCTTGATGCATTGACCAAAGTTCAACAAAAATAATTATCATGTTTTTGTATTGAAAATATCAGACATTCCTTATATTCATTCTATGTTTTACGATTTCGTTTTATTTATAATATTGGTCTGTAATGTAAGTATACTCAGTACAGCTAATTCTTTTTCCCAGTATCAGTAACCTCGTTATTTCATATATGCCCGTGTTACACATTATTTATCAAACCTAAGCAATATATCTTCAGTAATAGGCTTACAGTAATAATGGATTTGTTGGGGAGGTTCTGTTGTTTCAATACAGTGGAAACGAGCGAACGAGCGAGCGAAGCGAACGAAGTTCTATGCTTCAGATTTTCGCGAAATTTCTAAATCGCCAGCTCTACAAGCTGACAGAGCCACTAGTAAATTAATTTAATTAACGTTGCAATTTACATTTCCAATAGCGATAGAGCTAAACGCAACCACTGGAACAATCCGCGTTGTACATCCTACGTCAAAAATATGTACATATTAATCGCCTTATTACAACGCAATAAGGTGCAAAACTGCAAATTTTTTAATGTCGACCGATATCGTTGCCGTAGAAACATGAACCTTATTACCAAGGGGTAAGGTATAATTTTGCTTTTAACGTGTTACTGTTTGTGCTACGAGTGACCAAGCTGCTGATTACCTAAAACCACAATCCATACGAATGGTCAACGTAATTCAACTGTTTTTTATACCATCACACTGTTGGAAACACAACCTTGTTGCCTAGAAATAGAGTAGAAATTTTATTGGAATAAAAGATGGAGTGGCTATAGTAATTCGACACTATTGTGTCCCTGTCCATATATTTAAATTGAATCATTTTATCTCGTAGTTTCATGGGATTGATCCGTAGACTGGTAGTAAATTATAGCCTCCTTGGATTCAAAGTGATAATACTAGAACAAAATCGTTTTGCAGTAAAAGCCCAGCAAGTATTAACAAATAGACTTGGGGCTAACGCCCACTGTGCTAATACTAGAACAAAATATTTACGGCGTTTGTATTTGTGCCTCGGCATGTAGGTATACGAGTACGCTGTCGGTTAGTCTGTGAATAATATTTGGTAATTTAGCAGCATTGGTTTAAATGAGCGAAAAGGGTTCTCTTCGATCTTCTGTCGCAAAACGTCATAGCAATAGCGCATGGTATGAGGAGAGATTATTTTAATTTATGAATATCTTATAAATCCTTGTACTGGAATTAATAAATGTGGTTTTGTACATACATACATACATACATATAATCACGCCTCTTTCCCAGAGGGGTAGGCAGAGATCACGGATCTCCATTTGCTACGATCCTGACAAACCACTTTCGCTTCACTCACCTTCATAACATTTCTCATACATGCTCGTCGGTTTAGGGTACTTTTGACCTGGCCTTTTTGTAACATTTCTCCAATTTGATCAGAGAAAGTTCGCCTAGGTCTTCCCCTTCCAACTTGCCCTTCCACTCCTTTTATATACACTCTCTTCGTTAATCTTCTCTCATCCATCCTCTCTACATGCCCAAACCACCTTAACATACCCTTCTCAATTTTCGTGACTATATCTCCATCCATTCCACACTTATAGTGTGTATAGATATAAGTGTGGAAAGTGGTTTTGTATTCGAGGTAAAATAATGTGCTTTATGTATTAATTATTATTTAACGGTAATTTCATCAAAATGTATGTGTTTTTTTGTTCGTTCTTCATTAATGAATACTAATTATGTTGACTAGTATCCCATTGGCAGTATTATTTCATTGATTTTTTGCAATGTTAAGTGTTTAAATTGCCATTTTTACTGGGGTTTCTAAAGCTGGCTAAACTGTCTTATACGTAAACGTAGCGGCTCAATGTGATAGAATATAATAAATTATTTTAGAGTTTTTCTTCCTGTCTGGCAAGCCTAAGTCAATATTATAGTACCCCTACAATATCTCACCTATATTTATGTTGTGATTACAATGATATTTACACTTTTTAGTCTGGGCGTTCAGGACTTCATTCATTTGTTCTATTATTATGACACTGGATCTTCCTCGGAAGTACCTACCTAGGCCGTAGGAGGATAGACTGCTAATGCCAAATGTGTCACTAAATGGCGTTTTAAAGGTAAGATAAACTGCTAATGCCAAATGTGTCACTTAATGGCGTTGTATAAGTAAGATTTCGCCATCTTACTACTATAGGGTAATTAAAACGGCTGGACTGATTTAAATGAAATTTGGCTAGAAAAAGGCCCCAAAATTATTCCCAAATGAAAAAAAATACGGATGAGATTTGATGCGGACGAGCTCCATTGGCTTCCATTGGCTACGACCGTAGGTTTACCATCAGTTAGGCCGTATGCGTGACTGCCACCGTCATGTAATAAAAAAAATGTTTCTTATTGCGGAATTAAATTTATTTCATGACACTCCGTAACTGTAGACATTTTTCTTATTGCGGAACTCTAAAAATTAATCCCCTCAATGAAAACAAAGGAAAAAACAAATGCAGATAGTGTAAAAACTTTATTTCCATATCACTACGTGTCAAAGTTTGCCAAAGTTTTGACAGAAACACCGCCGGGCGCTACCACACTAGAGGGATTAATACAAACCACACACATGCTATAGTAGGTCTTATTTCAATGTGGTAAAGTTGAAAGTAGCTGGGGTAGAAATTATGCGGTGTGCCGTTTAGTTTTCTTTTGTCACGGGTACAGTGTCAGTAAAAATGACGATCGTTTAGAATGAGAATAGAAAAGTACGATTACCGGTGTTCTCATAATTGAAAACGTGAGTGGATGAAGGTGTTATGTCACAAAAAACATAATAATACATCGCAGTTGAAGGAAAAAATATTTACAGTACACATGGTGTTACTTTTCCGCACGAGTGCGGAAATGAGCACTTTTCATGCATATGTTGAAACTTTAAAGAGCCATATGTACTGTAAAACGTTGTACGATACACGTGCGAATAGGTAATTCGCAACTCGTGTCGATTTAAAACACTCCCTTCGGTCGTGTTTTAATTTATCGCCACTCGTTGCGAATTTCCTATTTTCTGCACTTGTATCGTAAATAACTATTTTGTTGTTCTAAAAAGGAATTTATTTTTACAGTATTGACAATATACAGTGTGCAAAACAACCTTTTTATACTTTTAATAAAAAACTAGAAGTGTATTTTTCTTCCGAAAACGCCATAAGGTATTTGAGCCAACTAAAAAGTCGCGGTAATGACTATACCGCCTCATTGAAAATAATAGACAATACAGTCAATAATAGACACTTATTACTCCATAAGAAATGTCATTTCATTACGTATTAATAAAACATAAATTGCGTATAGATATTATTTATTTCTTATAACGCTTTGAAACCGACGCGTTTAATGTACGTAATTTATTTATTTTATTTAGTGACGTTTTTTCTTCTACTACTGTAAATTATCGATATCGATAAAATAATTTTTCTACCACTGGCTAGATTACGATAGTGTTTTGTTTTGCCGTGAAAAATCCGGGCTCTGCACATAACACCTTCTTTCATAAAGCCCGACATCGTGGAAGAAGGAGCTATTCTTTGGCATGCACCTATATAATTTGACACCCTGGCAAGTTTATTATCGACGACCGTTAGCCTAGTGGGTAGTAAAATATTTATTAAGTATTTACTAGCTTCTGCCCGCGACTCCGTCCGCGTGGAACTCGTTTATATCGTAGCTCCATACAAACTTTCACCCCCCTTAAGGGATGATTTCCGAGTAAATAATAATACATCTATACTAATATTATAAATGCGAAAGTGTGTCTGTCTGTTACCCCTTCACGCTTAAACCGCCGAACAGATTTAGATACATTTGGTATAAAGATAGTTTGAGTCCCGGGAAAGGACATAGAAAGAAAGAAAGAAAGAAAGAAAGAAAGATACATTTATTCACAAACACACAGGACACACATATTAAACAATAAAATAAACAAGAGAAACATATAAAACATGAAACAAAGTGTGTATGTGTGTGTGTGTGTGTAAATAGGATAGTTTTTATCCCGAAAATCATCCCCTAAGGGGGTGAAATGCGGCTGAAAGTTTGTATGGAGCTACGATATAAACGAGTTTCACGCGGATGGAGTCGCGGGCAGAAATTAGTAGTTTATTTAGTATGCATATTCGACTAGTAAATTTTAAATATATTACTACCCACTAGGTTGTTTACGAGTGGCGACCACGTACCGGAAGGCGCGGCGTGGGTAGGGCCCCTCAAGGTGGACTGATGACCTGGTAAAGGTCGCGGGAGTCCGCTGGATGCGGGTGGCGCAGGACCGGTCAATTTGGAACTCTCTGGGGGAGGCCTATGTCCAGCAGTGGACGTCTTTCGGCTGATATGATGAGGTTGTTTAGGTCGTCGATAACAAACTACTCTATGTCCTTGCCAGGGTGTCAAATTATATACATGCCCATCTAAATCAGTTCGGCGGCTTAAGAGTGAATTGGTAACATACAATACAGGCAGTTATTTTCGCATTAATAATACATATTAGTAGACGACCGCTTTAGCCTAGTTGGTAGTGACCCTGCCTACGAAGCAAGAGGTCCCGGGTTCGAATCCCGGTAAGGGCATTTATTTGTGTGATGAGCACGAATATTTGTTCCCGAGTCATGGATGTTTTCTATGTATTTAAGTATGTATTTATCTATATAAGTATGTTTATCGTCGTCTAGTACCCATAGTACAAGCTTTGCTTAGTTTGGGACTAGGTCGATTTGTGTAAGATTGTGCGCAAAATATATATATTATTAGCTGCGAAATGACGTCATCGGGCCTAACAGCTTGTGCCAGGTGCGTCAAAAAAAAAACAAAAACGTTTGATAGCAGTTCTGTTGCGACTCTCGAAGCGAACGGACGTGCTCTCGATTGTTACCAAATGTTCTATCGTAGATTTTGGTTCATTTTAAAATCATTTAAGGAATTGTTGTATTTTTCTTTAATGAAATTGTTTGAGCCATGCACAATCTTTTAATTCATTAGTAAATAGGTAGTTAAAAATGTTAAAATAATTTAAAAAGGGTCTGCTAGGCTTTCTGGTGGAACTGGGTTGGCACGAATAATAGTAGTGCCAACCCACACGCAAAATAGGCGCAATTATGACGTCGAGTTGCGGAAACCCAGCCCGCGTACACCTATAGGTAGTTAAAAATATTTATAAAAAATATATATTTAGTATGCATATTCGACAAACAACATAGCAATGTGTATCGAAAAAACTTTACACGCTTCCTACAAACTCGGAAAGAAACCCCGATACATAAGCCATGTAAACTTTCCGCTCGCTATTTTGTGCACGCCTCCGTTACGCGGGCTTGTGAATGACGCTTTTGGGGTTCCGTGGTGGGCAGTTACAGTTTTTATAAGGCCTCATCCATCTTTACCAATGATTTAAACAGAGTCAGCACCAGCAGGTGTTTCCTTCGGGCAAACTCGGAACTACGCGGAGCCTCGATGTTTCAATCAATGAATTAAATTAATTAATAACAAAAAAAGACGTGTGGCACTCGGGGACTGCCGCGGTAAAGCTATTGCATAGCATTTTGTATCAACTTATGCAATTATAATTTTTTATTTATTTTATTCATGCAGTATTTCTTTTTCTTTGATATTAATTCAAGTTAAACTTTTTGAGCGTGGTGACCGATAAGAAAACAAATTTTTCTATTATTAAATAAATAAAACAAGTACAGCTATTCACTGTTGTACATAAATACCTATACACCTATATACTTTCTCATAAACAGCTGCTTATGTATTCGTCCGATTTCGGAGCAGCTCGTCTCGATTCGTGCGAGTTTCGTAGAGTCGTACAATACGTCTAATCGCACACAACGCCGTGTCGAAGACTGCCGAACTGAAACGACGTTAGACGATGCACGGCCTTCAAGCCACACCTCCTTGCCCGTCGGAGTGGGGAGCGTGAGGTTTTTTCGTTACGGAATTTCTGGATTCGGTCCCCCCGCTCAAGGCCCGCGATAGAAGCTATGCAATAGCTTAAAAACACAATATCTATCAATTACAGTATAAAGTGAGTGACATATGTATGTCTATTAACTTACTAATAAATCTCGTCGCTCGAGCCGCCATTACAATTTGACTGAGGCGGTATACGGAGCTATGTCTTGCCATAGAAATCAACTATGTAGATGGTGCTAATAGTTTGCCAGCAATTAGGTACAAAGGATCATCTTATACTTCAAGGAATCAACTCGTTATACTTTCCCCTCTATTATTTCAACCCGCCTTTGTTTCTTGGCCAACTTGCTCAAAGTTGGCAATATAAACAAAGACACGGTAAACACGGCAAACTAATTTGTTTACCTCAGACTATAATGGTAAATATTTGGTACCCATTGTTTAACCTTTCAGAATTGATGTTAACCTTTGTGCCTGTCATAAATAAATAGCAAATTTTCAACTAGCTTCTAACCAGCTCGTATTCCCAAAACTCAAGGGCGTGAATTGGAAATTATCACGTTCTTTGAAACGCCTTTCTGAATAGATTAGTTCAAGTTCATTTATTCAAGTCGGTATAATTAGATAGTGTCTGAAAACAAAGGTAATAAATAATTAAAGAAAGCATGAATTAACACTCATTATATTCATATTCATATAATTTATTGCATAACATGTGTTTACATTGGTGTCAGAATACAATATGTTTCAACATGTATTTTCATTATATAAACACTAGCTGCCCGCGCGGCTTCGCCGCGTATACAAAGAACCTAGGCGGAGCGACGGGATAAAATATTATAGCACATAATCCCGTAGGTCCATTCTACATATATAACATAGGTACTGAAGAAAGGATTTTTAGAATACGATGGGTATAGTTTCTGAGACTATCCCCAACATACAAACTTACATTTCACAGACATTACACTTGTTTATTATTAGTATCAGCACAGATCAAAGAATACTGTATCGGGGACCGTTAATGGTTTAAAATAATATTTTACCGGTTATAGTTGCTTTTGACTATTTATACCGCTAAATAGTTTAATACTGGTTTATGTTTTCCAGTATTAAGTCATATCGGTTTGACAAATTACAATTTATACCTACCTGTAATCGAAATATAATTATCTGAACCTGAAATAATTTGAATGGTATTCAAGTCAGGTGAATAAAGTTGCCGATGGGAGTCCCCGGTATCCGAATAGAAATTTTAGTACTTAATCGAGGTTCGTTTTCTACATCTTTACTTCAAATTTGAAGCCTAACGGTGCCTGCGGCATTGTGCTAAGTAAGGTAAATAAAGCCTATATGGGGTCCACGACAATTAATGGGTTTAAACCTCATTCTTCTCCCAACATCTCGAATATGGGAAAATAAGTTAGTATATAAACTTTTTGGAATAAATATAAACATGGCAAATAATATTGACAACTCTATGTCACTAAAAAAAATAATCCACAGTTGACACAATACGTCTGTCAGTTTTTGTAAACATTGTAAAAATCGTTTATTTTCTATTTTCTTAATTTTCTCAGTGTTGTATCCATATGTGGCCGACTCAACATTTATAATTTCTTATGCTGAAGAACTTACTACAGGTTTGAGTTCAATTCTTGTTTATTTATTTTACATTGTCATCTCAAGTCAAAACAGGAGTTAGGTACGTCACGTGACGTCACACAGCCAAGGTCACGTGGTCAGCGCACGGTAGATTCTTTAAATTAAAATTTTAGTACTTTTTCAATAAAAAATTAAAAATCGGAGACCTTATTGCAAATCTCCAGCATTAGACGAATCGAACGACATATCATTTATCAAAATCGGACCATAACTGTAGATCTGATGGCATGTACAAAAATCGGGCTCGCGTATTATATATATAGATGTCAGAGGTAAAAATAATTATAGCAAAAAATTATGTCAGGATATAGAATAACTTTCAACAATAAGGAAAATTATAAATACTACGAGAACTTATAATTCTTTACTTTACATTCCAATATTATTTTTATCACAGAATTCTTCTACCGAGTAGTAGCATTTATTAAGCAAGCCTTTAACTTATCCCTAAAAACGGGAGCATTTGTGAGTGATTTTACTACCCCCTTGTACAGTCACGAACTTTAATTGTTGAGCCATTTAGAAGTCACTTTATGCTGGACACTTTATAGCTTCATAGAAAACCAAAATTAGTTGACACCTAAATGGCTCAACAATTAAAGTACTTGACCGTACATCCCTCGTTTTTAAAGTTGTATATCTATGTATTTCAAATACCAAACCATTTTTACAGTGGTGTGAAATAGTTAAAACAAATGGAAGAAGAACCTGTTAATCTAAACAGGAACAAAGCATAAAACACAGGCAAGGCACAGAATACTCACAAAAAACTATATACATGTACATATAATAGAACAATAAGTGCATTAATAGTTTACAGAAAGCGTATTGACAAACAAAATTTACAAGAAAGAAGAAAAATCTATACGAATGAACATAAGACGCGCGCGTTGCAGCGGTGGCCACGCCGGCCAGCCAGCCAGCCTGCCAGCTCGTGCACCGTTGGCACAACAAACATTGCTCTAAGAGCCATCTTGACATACAAACGCTATTTAAAAAAACCGGCCAAGTGCGTGTCGGACCACGCAAAACGAAGGGTTCCGTGCTTATCAAAAAGGTCGTATCGTCACAGAAATTTTACGGCACTTACGTCCTTTTCTTTGAGGAAGGCAGTTTTTCAGCAATATCTCGAAAACCTCTGAACCGATCTTGTTCAAAACAATTTTCGGTGAATGAAATTAATAAGCCCTATGTCCATGAATTTTTTCATATTTTTAAAATACACCGTTCAAAAATTAGAGGGGGGGGGACAGAATTTTAGTGACTTTCGGGGTGATTATCTCCGACCCTATTCACTTAATCAAAAAAAATGCTAAGAAACCTTATATTTATTTTGAAAGGCCTATCGATTGATGTGCCACACGGGGGGTCACAATGAAAAAAAAAATTGTCTTTTAGTTTTATGTATGGGAGTGCACCCCTAAAAAAATTTTTTTTTGTTATTTTAATTACAGAACTATGTAGCGGCTAACAAAATACACCTATCCTCAAAATTTTATTCAAATACACCTTATAGTTTTCGAGTAAAATGCCTGTGACATACGGACAGACGGACAGACGGACAGACGGACATGACGAAACTATAAGGGTTCCGTTTTTGCCATTTTGGCTACGGAACCCTAAAAAACGCACTCACGTCTGTTCGTCCGTTTGGAAGCTACGATGCTATAGATAGACAGATACAGATACACAGCGTTTCATACCATACCCTCGTTTTTGCATATAATGACACGTAATCATACCGATTCTCACTATTTATTGAACACCCCTCGTACCCTTTTCCGTTAATGAATAAAGTTGTAAATTGAATTAAAAAAGCTAGGCAGGTACTTAATGATGTTAATTTAACCGAAGATTATTGATTTCAAATGACAAGGAATCAATTTACATTTAAAAAAAAATGGATCACTTTGTAAATCTAGCCTGGCACTTAACGTGTTAACCCTCTACAAACTATCTACTTCGTAGGTTAAGTAGGTACCTACACAATTAAATAAATCATCAAATAAATTAGTAATACATTTACTAAATTTTGTTGAAGAAAGGATGTTAACAGGAGAATGGCAAGTGACAACGTCTATGTCAGAGGCACGGTATGTGCTAAATAAATCAAAATACAATTTTATTTCATGACGAAATTTTCAAGAGAACTCTGCATGCCTATTAATAGTACAAACGCATCACATACAACATTATTTCGCGTCTAGGGGTAAAAATCTCTTTACAGATTCATGTTTCGTGAGTGTTTTCGACAATGATAGATTACGGAAAAAGAAACTTGCCATTCATTCACATAACTATTGACGAAAATGCTCTCACATTTGCGGGGGTGTTTTCATTTTTGGCGCGCGGAATATTTTGTTTAGGGTTGTGAGTATACTTTACAAGGATTATAATATGTCTATGACCCGAATGTTGAAGGACATTGATTTAGTGCACATACAAAACAACTGCTGGTTGCTTGAAGGATAACAAATAAAGAAAAAAAAAAGAAAAAAGAAAAGAAGACATTTATTCACTACACAAAAGACACACAGAGACAAAGCAAATCGAATATATCCAAAATTTGAAATATTTTAAAACAACTTATGCCTAGTGACTAATTCCAAGTTTGCAATGCTACTAAATTTGAAATATATATATACTGCAGTGGCGTGCATAGGGTTTTTAGTTAGGGTAGGCAGTTTTTTTCTGAGGAGACTTATGTGGGGACGAACAAGTTGTGTTTAGCAGTGCACGTCACCAAATTGTAGAAAAAAGAAATTATGCAGAATTAAATTGTTACTAAGTAAAGTACGAGTAATGTTAGAACTTACCAAGGCTATTTCGACTTTCGACAAATTCGCCCGTGTCATTCCATACATTTGGAGAATTTCCGAATAAAATGCACGGAAAACAAAATAATTTCTGTGTGTGTATGCAACCAGTCAACCAGCTAAAATTTTCGTAATACTTTACATGAAATTGACGAGTAATATTACCCCGAATTTGATCTAATTGCAACTGCGGCATACACCTGCCTTTATTAACTACCTTTACCTTATTATTGAACGTTAATTTACTAAATTCGCCGAAAGTTAACTTCCGCAAACACACTAGGTCAATACACCGGTCACAGCTAAAACACATATTTAAGGTTTATTACACAAATATAGAACACGCCAATAAACAGAAACACACGGGAAATTCAATAGAAAACGTAAGAAATAACTCCGAACCAAACTATGTATCGCAACTATTTATACAAGAATTTTTCTTTCACAATACAACTTAGTCGTAACAAAAAAATCACGTTAATGGCTTCCGAATCGAATAGCAAATTCAAAACAAATTTTCGTAAACAAAAACAAACAACCTTGACAAATTAGAACGCCCCACATTACGAGGAAAAATCACAGCAACTGGGACTTCTTTAATTTGCCGCATGAAACTTTGTTCTGCACGATCTTTTAATAAGGCGAATCTTGAAGTTGCAATGCGCTATGCGCTGATTGGCTGAAATGCGGGGGCAGGTCAGTGGTTGGTCACAATACTCTGAGGGGCTACCGCGAAACGAAAACGAACTTCGTTCGCGTATCTCCCTCTCTGTCGCACTTGCTAGTTCGAGCGACAGACGAACGAAGTACGTTTTCGTTTCGCGGTAGCCCCTCTGTCCGGCGGCCGGACTTGGAAGCATGTGTGCGTGTGATTTGCTTATATGTGTGTGCACTGAGCAAATCCGTACATAGTTCACGGACGATATTTACACAAGCGCACTGTGAGAGTGTGTGCCGTGGCTTAGGCAGCCTTGCCTGCTGCCTGCCTTGCGCTGAGCGAGCCGCAAATTTAAATTGCAGCGCGTCCCGTAATGTGAGTAAAGAAGTAGATTGTTTTAAAAACTATTATAGTATTATCATAGAGAAGAAAAATATATGTTGTGGAGTTATTTTGCAAGGTAGGCACTGCCTATGTGCCTATATGGTAAGCACGCCACTTAATATACTGCGTGGAACTGAACTGTGGACCTTCCCGCAAGAGGGAGATTATTAAACGTTAGTAGGTTAAATTTTTCAGATAAACTATGTCAATATTTCCAATGTACATATATATATATAAAACAAAGTCGTGTTAGTTTCACCATTTATCATTCAAGAACGGCTGGACCACCGATTTTCATGATTTTTGATTTGTTGGATTTGTATCCGCCCCGAATAGCAGAATAGCTAGTAATAAGCTGTTGTCTTTCCGAGAAAATACTTAGAACAATTACGAGTACGTTACCAATATTCAATTTGTAAGTAGTATCGTAAGAAATTGTGTTCAAGTTAATAATAACCCCACATGGACAATCTTTACGAAGCTAAAAGTCGAAGAAAAAAAAACCCACTCGTCATTGGACGAAACGTCTTGCTCAATATCGTCTAATGTAAATTGTAGCCATTGCGAAGAGCGCATAGAGCAGAGGCGTTCCGCGAAACGAAATTCGTTTTCGTTCGTGTATCTCCGTCTCTGTCGCTCGAACTAGCAAGTGCGACAGAGATAGAGATACACGAACGAAAACGAATTTCGTTTCGCGGTAGGGCCTCAGACATGCCCTAGCATACGTTTACGCATGTAAACCTACTCTAGTGGGAGTATTTTTGCATAGTCTGGGGCGGGCGGTTGTATACTGAATTTTAAGATGGCGGCCTGGAAGACGTCTAGAATAATATACTAGTTGCCCAGTCTACATACCGAGTAATAGCATAGCAAGTCAATGCTTGTTGTGCTTAGTCAAAAAGGTCACTGTGCCCATGTCACGTAAGAAAACTAAAACAGGTATAAATTGTAAAAAAGTATTAGTCAATATCTCTTTCCTTGCCCGTTGAATCGCTAAAACACCTCGTTTCGATTTCTGTTTCTTATTTGCACATCCTTATCGCTTATTGACATTCGGGGCTACCGCCACGCCGCCATCATTTTGTTTTCGTTTCGCTGCCCGCCGCCATCTTTCTTTTTACTCTTTAAATTTCGAACAGACACCGGCGCACTTTAATTGACAGAGGCGTCCAGCCAGTGCAGCTTTTTGCTCATTTTTCTTGTTATTTATTCTGGATTTAATATCATACGGCAAGCGTAAAGGTTTTATTTATGACAGGATTAAAAGATAACGCGCCTCGTTAGTTGTTATCAAAATTGCCAGCGACCCATAAATACGTTTTGTTTTAATCAAGAAATAATTGATGTAATTGAGATCCGTTTCATTTAATGGATAACTGTCAAGTGAAGAATCGAATGTAACCAATGACTGAAGTCAATTTAAAATGAATGTGAATGATGCTGCTTTTATTTTAACTACGTTTACATTGTTAACAAATAATGTAGGTACCTACGTATTTAACGTATAACTTTTTCTGTGTAAGGAGTGACTTGATGGAAAGTTTTAAGCCTTTTTGCCCGACGACGGCAGAGACGAAAGGAAATGATATGATTTTACCAGTCTATGTTTATATTTACGTGTTCCACCGTAGCGTTTATGATACTGAACCGACTTTGATGAATCGATTCGAAATTATGATACGGGTGACATAGGCTGGCATAGGGTGGCATAGGTTTTCTTATAGATCTTATAAAACTGTTTTTTTTTTCAGATAGTTTTCCGTAGTCGGGATACAGTTTTTTGAAGTTTTTAATTGTGTACAATCTTTTTAAGTACCGGTAATGAAAATTTGATTTTTTTTATTAAAAACGCCCAAGTATTATTCAGAGGCATTTTGTAGTTTCATTTAATTCGCGTGTGAATCTCCGTATAAGAAGAAGACGAGAAAATGCATATTTTTACTTGTCTACATTTGTGAAATGAGAAAGAATATAAATTCAAACGCAAATGCACTTGCGATAGAGACATATGCAAATTTTATTTCAAAAAACAATCCAACAGATCGTTTGGCTCAAGTTTCACAAACTCGCATGCTTACCCTAGCGCACTTTACTTCGGACTTTGTTCATAAATGTCTCCCTAACTGAATTTCAATTAGTTGGCGAAAGTTTGAATTTGGAGTCCAAATTATGCAGATCTTTCGTTTTAAGAAAACTATATCGCCAGATGGTTTGATTAAGTTCTAGACTTGCTTCTACTGTTTACTGTGCCTTCGGTCAATTTATGATGAGTTCTGTCTGAGTCTATGACACTTTCATGATTAACTATCATTTTGATGATAAAATCAATCGGGGCGAAATTACGTTTTTTTACGTATTTGGATTTGACGCTCTTCGGGACTTCATGATATAACATTCTGAAGCTTTTCACAAGTTATCGCACGGGGGGAGATTGGGCACGAAAATCTGTTGTTGTACGTATCGCGGCGAATCTTATTGATCTCTATAACAACTGTCATCTCGGTATAATTTTACGTTTTAAGGTTATAAATTGTATGGAGATGACAACTGTCATAGGGATCAAGATTCGAAGCGATACATATACTCGCGGGCTATATCGTATCGACAATATCATTTTAATGAACTACATGCGCATTTGCATTGGTCCATTGGGCCTGCATTCGAGCTGCGTGTGGGATTTCAAATAATTTCAATTAGGCATTTCCGTTTTCACACTCGATGTAGTCGATTATAGTTTTTTTTTTACCAAGTGGCATTAATTTTTGAGGGCAAATGGAAAATCTGAGAGCTTATGATACATAGTTATGACGTGAAAGAACAATTACGATGTATGTAGCCACGAATGCCACGATGTTCGATCAATAGACACCATGTGTGTTCTTTTTTAACTTTGGCGACTTCTCTTGAATAGACTATATTTAAGATCTTAATTTTATTATATTTCTAATAAATGATCTTATGTGGGTCGATCACGTAACATTTCTTACGCGCGTTAGGTAGATTTAATTGTCATTTTTTCATATAAAAAGTGGCATTTAGATCTACCTGACGCGCGTACAATGCGTTACGTGATTGACCCCCAGAACATGGGACCATCGATAATTTATTTCAAACATCGTCATCATCTTCTCCTACTCTTATGGATGAGAGGAAAACGGGTGTAGTCACCACGCTGGCTCAGTGCGGGTTGGGGACTACTCTTGCCTCGGATGATGTGTCTTCATTTCTTCCTATCTGTAGCCGACTACGAACACACATAAATACACCTTTGAATTTCTTCGTAGATGAATGCAGGTTTCCCTACGATGTTTTACTTCGCCGAAATGATAATGATAAAAACATAATCATGCTAAACTTTCTGTCTATGTTGTCATCAAACCTTTTAATACCAATACTAATAAATAATGTAGGCACCTACTTAAGCTCGAAAGGACTAGGATATATTTAAGACGTTTGTAATAGCGGCCCAATGTCCTTAAAATAGGTCATAAATACCTTTCTATTTTGAAATTGAAATTGAAATTCATTTATTTGCTGAACATTACGTACAATTTTGAAGGTGGAAGACAATTTTTTTGGATCAGTAATATCCATACCTTATAAGAGTAGGCATGCAAAACATAGGACACAATAATACATCACAAACACACAATTGACTAATATGAGTAACATTCGAATGAAAACTATTTCTATACATATATAACATTAAATCGATTACCTAATTAAGAAAATAATTGACATGTCAAAGTTGTTATTCATTACAAATTATCCTTATGATTAAAATATTCTTGTAGCGAGTAGAAATTATAATTAGAAAGCCACTTTAAGACAGCAGTCTTGAATTTACTGAATGGTAAGTCTGAAATTGTAGGTGGAAGCTTATTAAATATTTTGGCCGCCATTCCTGAAACATTTTTATGAACTAAAGCTAGATTACTCATCGGGATCATTAATTGATTCCTGCGTCTACGCATCCCTTCAGGTTGCCTTTGGTAGGCATTATCAAAAAGGTGCTGATATTTTTTTACGAAAATGCTAATTTCGGCTATGTAAACACAAGGTAAGGGGAGAATATTCAAGTTTTTAAACACTGGCCTACAAGATTCTCTGCTACTTAAGTTTGTAAGTGCACGTATAGACTTTTTTTGCACTTTGAAAGCTCTGTCAAAATCTACCGAATTGCCCCATATAACAATGCCGTAGCGAAGTATTGACGATACATAGCCATGATATGCATTAAGTGCGGTTTGTAACGATGCTATTCTTCTAAGCCGATTTAAAGCAAACACAAATTTATTTACCTTTTTGCACAAAATATCGATATGGTTTTTCCAGTGAAGGTTTCCATCTACTGTAATACCCAAAAATTTTGCGGAGTCTACTAATTCTATAGTTTTATTATCATATGTTAGGTCAAGTTTCAATTTTTTACTTTTATACGTTTTGAATTGAATTGCCTTAGTTTTAGAAACATTAATTTTTAAGTTATATTTGTGCATCCATTCTATTACGTCATTTAATGTATTGTTTATGTCATTTTCTAAGTCGTCAGTGTTATCGTTCTTAACTAATATTGTGGTGTCATCTGCGAATAAAATACATTTGTGTTTCGTTACTTCGGGTAGATCATTAATGTAGAGGATAAACAAAAGAGGGCCAAGAATGCTCCCTTGAGGGACGCCACGTTCCACTATTTTATATTCCGAGCGAATAGAAAGTTTGTTACCGTTATCATTACCGTTGAATGTTATAAGGTTCAAAATGGAATAAGGGATAACATTTTATCAAACAAGTTAAGGAGTTGGGGTGTTGAGCCAGAAATGTTTGTCCTAAAATCAGGTGCGAGGTTAAAAACTGGTGGTTTTGTTAAAATCTATTTCTACAATCAAAACAAGTTTTCAAAAGAGAAAAGTATCTGCACCGCTTAACGAACATAACAACACAATTACTTATACCCCCGAGCCGAGCCGGTTCAGTACCTACACAGTCCTTGTTAAAAGCATTTAGAAATTCAGTATTGGCAGAGTGCAAAGCGGGTGGAGGGGGTAGCCTAAACGATCACAGCGCTCGCTACGGCTAAAATTGTCATTTTTGTCGCTGACTTGAGCTGTAAAATCCATATTGCAGTAAACATTTTCTAATCGTTTTTGAGATAAAAATATGGTCCTGGTTAGATGTGTTGTTGTGAATTGTAATAACACCAAGAAGAATAGCGACTGTAAATTTTTAATTAAAATTCATTAATATTTTTCACAATATTTACTTACTTCTTGTTTGACAGCGGTGACAATATTGTCCATTATGGCCGCCTGTCACGTGGCGCTGTCGTCGCGCTCGGTCCCAATACACGTAAACAATAAAGTTTGAGAGAGAGCAATGAACTCTGTTAGGTAAATCTCGCGGACAACGCAGCTTGCAATTGTTTTGACGTGATACATGAGGACCGGCTCGGGAAATGTATTCACGTACCTTTTTCGTTCTTGTTACTATGATAATAAGGCATAAAAAGGTACGCGAATATATTTTTAAAGGTACCTTGCCGTAACACAATTTAAACTAGTACGGAAGGTGGCTTACTTTAACTTAATGTAATACCTATACTTGTATCGTAAAACAACATATGATTAGTTTCTTAATATGTTTACCTTTACTTACCTAAGATATTATGCAAAAAATGTTTGGTTTAAGTAAGCTGAATAAATGAATAAATAAATAAATTTCCCTTACTGTACATCAGGTTTATCTTAATGTCACTTTTTGTGAGGGAGAATGACAGTTGAGTTGTCCTAACGTGCGTTCGAAAAGTTATGTGATCATCCCTGTTGTTCGATAGCGTAACGTTTTGGACGTGGGTACCTACCGGTAGATAGTTTTTTTTTGCGTGGGACAATGACAGTTGTGTTGTCCTAACGCTCGTTAGAAAAGTTACGCAATTACTCCTCTAAAAATGCGCCATTCACGTAGATTATATAACTTATAACGTCTAAAACGAAGTTTACAGTCGATTATCAAAATCGGATTAGTTTCGGAAATCAACCTTACAAACTTACAAAGCTACAAACTTTGGTTCTTTATAATCTTCGTTTTGATTATACAGGGTGTCCCAGAAGTACCACGTCACAGTGACACCGGAGGAAGTTCAGCTCAAGAGGAGCCAATAACCAGCCTAACATGATCCCAGTAAAAGTTGCACGGTTTTCGAGTTATTACTTCTGTCCAGGGCTCTTATTCGCTACGCGCTCATGCGCCTCACCCCACGCGTCACGCCTAACGAAACAAGACCTCTACCTACGCTTAGTACTACGAATCGCGGCGTCTAAATATATTTGTAGGTGAGCGTTGAGGTGAGCTGAAAGTTACAGAATTATATACAGGCTGGAGTCCCACAAACCCTGTCCGGGGGAACGGTGCGTCAAAGCATTCCCCTAACGTAAAAAAAAAGGCTGGTTAGGTTAGACTTGAGCTTACCTGTCTTCGGTGTCACTGTGACGTGGTACTTCTGGAACAACCTGTAGAAGTAAGGATTTACCTCTACATACAACGAACTAATAACACACTCACAGTCAACAAAATACACATATGTACATTAAAATAAAGATCGAAGGAACCCTCAAGCATCACTCCAAACACTTTTGACCTCGGCCCTTAGGTTACAGTGAGTACTTTTCCTGTCCTAAGTAAAAGGGCTTAAGTCGCATGACTCTCCTACTGTAATTTGACTATTTGGGTGACTAAGAAAGTATAGCCCTTTGAAGGGCACTTGTGCCATCGATAATATAAGGGTTTCCTGTTTCTTGTCGATAGGATACCCTTACGTTGTTAAGGCGAAAATGTTTATAATGTAGCATAATGCAACTACAGATAAGCGTTTCTCAAAAAAAAAAATCACTATTTTTAATCGTGAAATTTTCTGAGAGTTTTATGTTATGTCCACTAAGAATCACGAGCTCTTTTGATCCTAATAGGACAAAAAATGTTGTCACAAAGTAAATTTTCCTAATATGTTACCATTTTCAATATAGGTATATAATATTATGGTATAATAATATGGCGGTAACACAAAAGTAAGAGTTGTGACACGTTTTTCTCCCATTGGGATGAAAAGATCTCGTGATTCTGAGCTGAAATAACATAAACGTAGGAGAAAAGTAGGAGTATCGTAATAAAATTAGTGCAATTTATTTAAGAAATACTCAGATATCAAAAACTCTTAGGCTAGGAAGGAACCATGGAAGATCCGTGGGACAAAATATGAAGGTCCACGTAGCTTCGGACATTAAGCCTTAAATACAACCTGTCCTCTAACATAGACCGCGAGATAATAGCCAAATAGCTTCTGCCCGCGACTCCGCGTGGAACTCCATACAAACTTTCACCCCTCATTTCAACCTCTTAGGGGATAATTTCCGGCATAAAAACTAACCTATGTCCTTCCTCGGCACTCAAACTATCTTTAGACCAAATTTTATCTAAATCGGTTTGAGCGTGAAGAGGTAAAAGACAGACAGACCGACAGACAAACTTTCGCATTTATAATATTAATATGGATGTCCATCCCGAAAGTCCATTCAGCACGCATGAAACATTTTTTGAAATTGGGTGAGTAGTTCCAGAGACCACCCCATACAAATTTACAAAGCTACTATTTTACAGACTTTGTTCTTTCAAATATAAGTAAAGATTAATATTGGTTTGGTTTGACTTTTATCCATGGGATATTTACTGTTTCAAACACAATAAATACTTGCAACAGTCTGAAGAAGACAGACGCAAAGATGGACTGTAATAAGTTTCTGTCAAAAAATTCATTTTTGGTACAAGCTTTTATTGCCAACTGTACTTTTCTGTATACCTTCATCAACTACTCATTGAGACGATTCTAATGAGCCCAAAGTCGACGGGGTTACGTCGTAGCCGAGGCAAAATACGGTTTCGAAAAACATTAATTTATAATAGCGTTTTTTTTGTTTATTTCATTTTAAAACATTATTCTGAGATGCTTTATTCAAGAATCCACCAAACTTTCCACCCGGAAGTAATTATATAGATATAAATTAAACATTCATTGTCTTATTTATTTTATTTATATTGAATATTGTAAAGCAAATGTAAATGAACCTAAATAAAGATAAAAAAATATATATATGTTTATCCGGACTTTTTAGGAGCTAACTGAATATTGATTTTTTTGATGTCTGATTTTTTGGTGGACTTTGCCTCTAGGTAACTATTTAATTGATAATATATCCGTTACATTAAAAAAATTAGCTATTATAAATTATTTCCAAATATGTCATTTTTTCCATACAAGTTGTCAGTTCATTGCCTGGACTATCGGTTAAGTACTGACCAGCTCAATCGCAAGGTCAAAGCTCAAAAGGTTAACCGTTTCAAAATTCATTTGCAAGCTTTGTCCCTCACTAACAAACGAACAGATAAGTTAATACGAGTAAAAACTCGTAAAAAGGACAGACTGGTTTCATAAAACCTCGTGTCACCAGCGCGATAATGTTTTTTTAAACTATGTAAAACGCCAAATGACATCATGCATAATGGTCACCAAAGCCGTACGCAAAGAAGGCGTATAATTGAGTTATAAAAATAAGTGTGTACAAAAAGGCTTATGAAAATTACACATATTTTGGTAATAAGGCAGGATTTATGGGAGGTATTCGGTAGTTACGGTTTTAGTTTATTTTTCATAATGGACGGGTTTATGCAACAGGTGTGTTGGGAATTCGATAAAATAATTTGCATGAAATATTGTTGCTGGAACTTGCAGTGGTAGGTATCGTCTCGCTGAAGGGCATTTCTCCGAGCGTTTCGAACGCTGTGATTTCGGTGGTCGCATTATTGACAATGTCCTTAGGTTTTTGTGGTCTATTTAGAAAACAATGATAGCACTCCCCGCGCCTTCTCCACAAAAGCTCAAAAAATCGTCTTCTATTAAAATCGTCTTCAATAATACGACCACCGAAATCACAGCGTTCGAAACGCTCGGAGAAATGCCCTGAACAGTAATTGAGACCTGTTGGACCAGCCAAGACCTAAAGCGGGGATCATTGCCATAGAAAAACATGTATTCATGACACACATTAAAGACAAACAGAAAACAAAAGAAACATGTCACGAAATGGTCCCAACTCAGCAAGTAGCCGGCAAGTGGCAATAACCAGAGTTAGTATGAAACCTTGGCCACGACTTCAATTGGCGGCAGTAGCGGGACTGACGTGATATACGTGTGAGCGAGAGATCAGAACGCAGCATCTCGCTCCCACCTATGTTGCTCCGCTGCCGCTCCCGCCGCCGCTGTAAATCGAGGCAGAAATTCAGAAACTTCATTGTTTACAAACTCGACAATAAAGAAGAATTGTATATACCGCTTTCAACATTAAATTGGTGTGGAAATGACATTGTCCACACCAATTTGCTTTGTTGCAGCATATATTTAAAGCGCTTTACGGACACAAATTGGTGAACATACAATATTAGGACAGAAATATATTAAAATAGGAGTAAAATTGAATAAATCCCTCTTATTTAATGTTAACAATTGTGGAATGAACCCAGTGAAAGGGAATTGCATGATATCGAAAGCGCCCAAAGTACGATATTGATATTATGTCAAACAAATTAAAGCGAAATATTGAACAATTTATTACTTCCAGCTGCATCGGAACCATTGTTTCACCTACAAACGTTTCATCGAATGAATGTTTCGCCGAATTTTCATTTGCCTGTTACATACGCGGGCAGTCGCTCAACCAACTGTGCTATCGAAACCGTCGCTCGGTTCAACGAATCTTTCAAACAGTCCCCTCGTATTAGGCCTTAGAGATCGGCCACGACTTCCAGCGGCAGCTGCAGCGTTCTGCTATCCATGGAAGCGAGATGCTGCGTTCTCGTCTCTCGCTCACACGTATGGCGCAAGCGGCAGCGGAAGGATACAATTTTGATGTCTCACCTGTGTAAACGCAATGCTGTCTATAACAGTTGTTCCAAATTTCTTATCCCATTCAATTCTAATGACTCACATAAGAGTCTACGAGCAATTTCTGCTACAAAACGGGAAAATTCTGCTACGCGCTACGATGTATGTAGCAGACATAGCGTTTCTTTGCCTCGAATGGATAAGCGTTTTTTTTCTTTGTATTAACTGTAATTTTAATATTTTTTACGAACAATCAAATTCACTGGAAGACGCACCGCTAACCAGTATAGGATTCGAATATTAATAACATTGCAAATTTGAAATTAATTTTCGTGGGTTCATCGTTGTATCAGCAATATAGCTACCATACAACTTCGGCGCTTGTTTTACATATATATATTATTTTAAATAATTAACCTAACCTCGGTAAAGCTTTGAAGTCCTAATATGAATACCACGTTACTTTGAACAACGCTTTGTTCAAAAGTTGTACGTATTTTATTAAACAGATGTCTTAATAATCTCTTTATAATATCCACAAAAAGGTATACTTTTAGCGAGTGCGAATTACTTCTACGCAATTTTACTGCTTAATAGCTTATAGGATAACATGGCGAGAATGTTAGGATGCACTCAGATACTATTATTCTATCCAGCTTAGTCCAGAATATATCATCATCATCATATCCGCAGAAAGACATACAGTACTGGACATAAGCCAGTGTGTATATAAAACACAATACAAATACACTTTATTGCACACCTCAAAACACAATACAGGACATAAACAACAGGCGGTCTTATCGGTAAAGGGTAATTAAGTTGTACTAATAGGATTTTCACCCACGCGATGCTAATGTTTCGAGAGAAAGTTAGTATTACCTTGTTACGTGGAACCATTATTATAACCTTTGTATATATTTATCTATAAGATACTGATAAGTAATGTCTATGAAATGTAAATGTTTATATTTATTATAAACTCTTTCACCAGTTCTGAGGGGTGGTAAACACGTAACATTTCGAACGAGCCGCCAATTCAACTGTCATTTTTCCATCCAAAAATTGACATTTAGATCTACCTGCCCGGCTAGCACGATACGTTTTATCGTTATGTTTTACGTGAGGTCTCAGTACATTTTCGCCGTAAAACGTGACGATAAAACCTATCGTGCTAGGGCCTCTGACGAATCGATCAGCTGAGGGCTGATTACGTAACTTTTTGAACGAGCGTCAGGAAAACTCAACTGTCATTTTACCATACAAATAAGATCTACTTGACGAACGCACGAATTGTTACACACTCTACAAACTGATCACATCCTTGCATAGAATGGACCTTTGGTATGGACATTTAATCGTTTGCGTTGAGGGATAAAAACAAAGGAATTTACTGGACGACGGCTTAGCCAAGTCGGTAAGGGCAAATATTTTATGCGATGAGCATGAATATTTCGCACCCTTAGAATGAAATCGACCGAACTCAAAAAAATCGTCAAAACGAGTTAGCAACACATATCGACTCAAAATTACATATTGCATCAAGATGTGTTGCTAACTCATTTTGTCGATTTTTTTGAGTTCGGTCGGTTTCATTCTAAGGTTGCGATTTGTTTCTGAGTCTTGGATGTATTCTATATATTTAAGTATTGATATCTATTAAATATATCGTCGTCTAGTACCCACAACACAGCACAAGCCTTATTGAGCTTACCATGGGTCTAGGTCGATTTGTGTAGAATTGTCCCCTAATATTGATTTATATATTTACCTATTTTCAGTTTGACGCGCAAATCGATCCTTGCATTTAATAAAGCCCAAACTACCGAGCTTTTCATGAATTACGTTTTGCATAAACCGATCCTTGTCTTAATAAGAAAATGATAACCTGTCGAATAAATGTTTTATCTTTAAGATGTAGCGGCTATATTTTACAAGTCCGTGTACGGCGCGCCGATTTGAATATTCTCCTTTGGTGCGTTAGGGTTCCGCGGAAGTTTCAAACCGTTGAGTAAACAAAATTAACTTGAATGGAACTAAACATAGCACTATATACAAGGAGTAAATGGAATGACAAATAATAAGTGCGAAGACAAGAAATTAGTTACGTAGCAAATTATAAAAAAAATAACTTTTTAAAACAAGAAGGCGATCTAAAATTATATTTACTTAGCTAAATTTCGTTGCAATCATCATCATCATCATCATCATATCAGCCGAAAGACGTCCACTGTTGGACATAGGCCTCCCCCAAAGAGTGCCACAATGACCGCTCCTGCGCCACCCGCATCCCGCGGACTCCCGCGACCTTTACCAGGTCATCAGTCCACCTTTTGGAGGGCCTACCCACGCTGCGCCTTCCTTTCGTTGCAAGATTTTGAATCTATCGAAAAATGAACTCATTTGTCTAGATTGAACTTAAAACGTTTCATAAATGGTGTAGCAATGTGTGACTTTTAGTGTTTAAACGCTAATTTTAATTTTAAATGAATTACTATGTTTTATAATATAATCGTCAGTTTAGGCCCAGCATGCGTATGTAAATACATACCGAAATTTCCTTTCGATACAACGTTATTATTCGTATTCTTATTGAAGATTGACCAATTATCAAGGTACAGAACACAGAACCCTTAACCCTTTATACACAATAATCCAACGTTCCTATTTGCATTTTAAATTGGCGCTAATTCGCTGATGCCTTACGCACCGAATTAGGGTCTGTTTGCGAACCTCTGAATAACTAAATACGGAATGTTCAATTAGCACGATGGCTAGAGAAATCAGTACCTACCTGGTGATTAAATTTAATGGGGCCGCAGCCTTTTACGGTTTTTGAAATTACTAAGGGCTTTTATATAGAAAAGTCCCGTGAGTATCAAACATAAAAATATAATGAAAACGGGTTACTCACGTTTTTAAGGTCGACTATCGCTCGACATGTTTCGAACTGTTTTGCGGGTCCTATTCATGAGTACACGCGTTGCCGGCGCGTTTTGCACCGGCAACGAAGTTGTCTTTATAAAAGTGACAATACCTCTTTAAAATTATTGTAATAAAATATTCTTTAGGGTTTCATACCCACAGTTCAAGCAAGTCTGCCTGTCTGTCCGTCTGACGTTGGTCGCAGACATACAGCAGCGTGTATATTAAAGTCTGTCTGCTCATCACTCAAATATTTGCCTTTACCACAATTTGGACCTTACTAGACAGGATCATACTAGGATAAACAGGTCGTCAAAAAACACTAAAAAGAGGTTAATACATTTATTTTCAAGTTTGTGGCACATGTCCCGTACGAATTTAGTTCGCGCTTGACCGATTTCACTAAGATCGAGGCAAATAATGTACCTACTTCTAAGTAGACATGTGCGCCACGCCGCTCCCACAGACTATCATCTCGCCGCCGCCGCCGACCACTCTCACGCCGACGCCGCCGCCGCCAATTTGAAACGTGCCCAAAAAAAATGGTGTGGCCAGCCTTACACACATCTCTAAATCGTTGGTTGTTTGCTTGTTTATTTCCTCGAAATCATAGTGAAAATCCACTGATTAACTTTGAATTATGAATTAGATTTGTGACCTTGTATGACTACTGCACTACGACAACCTCAACTTTCTTAATTATTACATATTGTTGGCACTAGCAAAATACTTTGATACTGTATTATTATTTTGGTAGCACTTCCAGACTACTAAATCGTGATTTCAACTTCCTACATTTCTGCTGATCAAGACCCTTGTTGCATTAAGGAAGAGTAAGGATGTCCTTTTTATACACATTCTCGCGGGTTAACACTTATGCCTCTCCTCCACATCTCATCGTTCTGCAAATTTTATGCCATGAATCCTCAAAGTGTGCAAATGCAATTTTGATGAACTTCCAGAACCTACATTTTACCTTACACTTAAAAAAATGATTTTTTTCATCTTTTGTATTTTTTTAAATAAAAATAATTAATCATAATTCATGAAAACTTGCAATATTAACACCTGAACATAAGCATTTTCTACTGAAATATATACATTTTTTTCCGCCGGCGTCGCACCGCCGCCGTATTATTTTTGCCGGTGCGCCGCCGCCGCCAAATTTTCAACCAGCGCACATGTCTACTTCTAAGTAGTAGTAAAGGTAAATTTACATGAACCAAACTAAATTTGAACTAATTCAGCACTAAAATTCAGCATCCACGGCGTTACTTGCTCTCACAAACATTCAACAATACCAGGGAGCTAGCTGCCTCTTACTGCGAAGTTGCATTAGAATTAACATACTGAGAGCATTCGTTACAAAGCGACTTAGGTTTAGCATCTATCGTCTAAAGTTTTGCTATAAAATAGTGTACCTAATGGAATAATGAAATGTACCTAGATGAAACTTTTTTTAGGGTTCCATAGTCAACAAGGATTATAGTTTCGCCATGTCGGTCTGTCCGTCTGCGGCTTAGCTCAGATGGAGAGTAAACTTGAGCCGCCCGTGCTGGGGGGCTCTTAAGGCGTAAGTAAATATTATTCATGGAGGACGATTTCCCGGTTGTGCACCAAAGAGCCCGGGGTCCGCTTTGACACCTAATCCCAAGATTTGGCGTAGGCACTAATTTCACGAAAGCGACTGCCATCTGACCTTCCAACCCAAAGGGAAAACTAGACCTTAATGGGATTAGACCGGTTTCCTCGCGATGTTTTCCTTCATCGAAAAGCCAACGGTAAATCTTCCGTACATAAGTTCCGTAAGTAATATTATTATAAATAAATTCTGTGCCCCCGCTACGTCACTGCTTAGCATACTCTCAGTATTCACATAACGTCTTCCAATTTTAATATAAGGATCGTTTTCGAGATACGGCCGGCATCTCATTTCCTAAGTTCCTATATCGGGGTGACGATTTAATAAGGTTAAGCGGCGTAATTGGGCTGGAGACGCCATCTTGTTAAGGATTTAAGGGTACAGCAACAATGTTGAATGAGAGTGGGTCTTTTAGGTGGGAAAGTTTATGTACATTGTACACCCACGCACGAAGCCAGCCAATCGGTTTTGTATATTACAGTTTCGAATTGGCTTGCCGCTTTTTAGTAAGGGGCTAGGACGGTTCTCTGTAGGGAATACTGACCGGTTTTAACCGAAACCAAAGAAACCGGTTATAACCGAATATTTCAAAACCGATTTTCGGCATTTTGAATAACCGGTTACGCTTATTTTTGGTTATACTTTTCCTTACTTAAATTATCAACATACATGAAGTTTCTTACATCATTACTGTGTTTTTGACAAATAAGTACTTTCAAAGGTGAATTATTGGATAACAAAAAACCAGTGCACTCTTGCTTGTTAGTTGTGCTTTCACTATAGATATGCCTATACAATACAGTGAAACTCGAAGTACGCTGCTTTTGCGTTTATTTATAAATGAGAACGTGCATTTGGGTTGCCACATTTTGTCTAGTAGTTATTTTCTGGTAATTAACCGATATGTTTCTTGTTTTGAATATCAAATATCTGTAACTGGTTATAACGGGTTCTCAGTTATTTTCCACGATAACTGAAGTCATAACCGGTTATGAACTATTACCGGTTATTGCATATCATAGTTCTCTGTCGCGCTGTTCTTAAAAGTTAAAGGCATGTAAACTTTAGAATTTAACGACGATTGCGGTGTGTAGGTATTTACAAACAAGCTTGTCCAACTAGATTTTTAGTGTGTTGGATGTAAAGTAAGGAAATGTAGTAAAACTTGTTACTCACAACAATATGTCATAAAATGAACGGAACAATTTTGCACTACACGCATTATTAGATCCACTATTTTTCACTCTCCAGTTACCACGTGTAGCTAGACTAGAGGTACCTATTGGCTTATGGAATAAAAAATATTAATTAACATGATTCATCACGAAAAACTTCATTATGATACCTACTGACACATATAATTATGTATATAGTCACAACTGTCACAATATGTCGTCTCATCAAGGTTATCCAGTACAATTAGTCTTAGTAGTCCACGCAATAATAATATGAGGAGACCGAGGGAAGATGAAATCTAGGGGAGCTTCTATTGCAGCTGCCAGCTACCAGCTAGCTACCAACCAGGTAAGTTACCAACCATGTTTGTATGTGCCTGTTATGACGAGTTAATGCCAATGTATCTCTATTTTTAGGGTTCCGATACCTCTAAAGGAAAAAACGGAACCCTTGTTGTCACTCGGTTGTCTGTCTGTCCGTGTCCAAAGATGGACGCGCAAAGTAAATTAATGAATTCTGAACAACGGGCCACTTTTGGGGGGTAAACTGGAAAATTAAAAAAAAAAGTTTCGCAAACTGTATTGTGTGATATATCAAATGAAAGGGGTTGTTGTAAGCATGTCAGATATATTTTTTTTTATAATCTTAGCAAAAACAGATTTGAAGTAATTTAGGAAAAAAGACGAAAATTGACCATCCGCCCCCTCCTTATCTCCGAAACTACTAGGACTAAAATTCTGAAAAAAATATGGAAAATAGTTCCTTGTCTTAAGATTACAGGAAATCTATAAGAAGTGTGAGTATTCAAAAACACTTATGAAATTTAGATTATATACGGAACCCTCACCACGCGAGTTGAACTCGCATTTGTCCGGTTTTTCTTTTAATAGATTCATTGATATGTACTGTATCTAGAGAGGAAGCTAAAATGTCGTTAGCGCAATCCCCATAGTCGCCAGTGACGCCTGTTGAATAAACCTAGCTTTAATTCTCAAGCACCAAATGAAATTGTAATAAAGCAATATATACTCTATTTTACATTCCCAACGACGTCCTACCACGTTAATTTATTTTTAATTGACTACGCAACCTTTCATAACTAAAATGACGTATTTTACAACACATTAGATGTAGGTTACGACTTAAAGGAAGGGGAGAGTAGGGAAAACCGTTCTGAGTTTGAAATGGAGTTGTTTTTTATTGCGCCTCGGGAAAAGTCTTAGATTAATTTCTTTGTTTAGTTAAGTATCAAGTTTTCCTCGTTTCGTTGTTTTGGAATATTTACGATGCTCGAGATAATGTAGGTATCAAAGTCAGGAACGATATAATTATACATGTGTAGACACACTGGCACCGTCTCACCTCCAACGGACTACTTCTAAAGCGGGTGCAGCGGCGGAAAACGCCGAAAATCTGAAATGTAATAAATATAGAGGCCTCGGCAGAGAGTACGACTTTGTACCCTTTGGCGTCGAGACCCTCGGTCCGTGGGGTCCCAGTGCGCATAAGTTATTTGCAGAAATCGCGAAACGTCTGGTCGATGTAACTGGTGCCCGAAGAGCTGGCGGCTTTCTCGCGCAACGCATCAGCATTGCA
Source organism: Epinotia nisella (assembly GCA_932294315.1). Lineage (NCBI taxonomy): Eukaryota > Metazoa > Arthropoda > Insecta > Lepidoptera > Tortricidae > Epinotia > Epinotia nisella. The sequence continues at coordinate 7,519,087 of OW028696.1, read as the reverse complement.
ATTCAGCGAGGAAATGCCGCCAGCATCCTCGGTACAATGCCTCCTAGGGCCTTTTTTAGATTTAACTTAGTTTTAATTTAATTTATTTTAGTTAATGTTAATCATAATCTTGTATTTACTTTCAATAATAAATACAAATTTTATTATGTATTTATTTTGATACTTTATTATACGTACTGGGCTTTTTCCCTTCTTATTTGACAAAGGCAGGCCCAATAAGGTTGGTTGAAAGTTCCAAAAGTTCACTTTGCTTATGGACTGAAGTCGTAATCTAAACCGATCATCTATACATAAACTGATAATAACTAAACTAAACTGTGCGCGGTAATAAAATGTTTCATGTTTTTTTCCGTTCACGGGAAGCTGAGATCATTCGTGACAAAGTAACGTCTGGAATGATATTAGCTGATTCTTTTTTTAATTCAGAGATTTATTATTAGTGGAGATGGAGATAAACATAAGCCCTTAACTATTGACCACAGAAAAGAAGATTTTTGTTTATTGGACCGACAATGACCCACTTATTTCATATAGTATTTTCATATAGTATCACTCATACGATTATGAGGAATCCAGCGACACCTCATATGTCGAAATCCAACAAGCTGTTTGGACCTGTAGCCCGTGAAATAGAATTTTCTTGTCCACATGCATACATACCTACCCTAAATAAACATGGGTTAATGTTTTAACAGCGTAGCTGTGGCAGCCAGGTAAAAAAAATAAACTTATTAAAGATCCGATATTCAAACGCAGAGTCTATCAAAGGTGCACCTACATCATCAAGTTTTGAGACGAATTTCCATATTATTATTGGACGAAACAAAGCCCTTGGCCGTTCGCCAAAGAGCGTGTACAAGATTAATTAAAAAAAACAAGTTTGTAGTCCGTGACACTGGCCGTAAATTCGGCGTTTTTATTTTTTTAATCAAGCCATTTGATTGTGGAATAACGTTGCATCGTTTCAATATTGGAACTATAAATTGTGTTACATATTTGGTGCGGTTCAATTTTACGGGATCAAACGGGATGAATTTTTTAAAATCAGATTTTTACTGTTCGATTTAATTGTAGGTAAGTTTAAAATGTACAGTATAATAGCCACATATCATCATCAGCATCATCAGTCCACGCTGGCCCAGTGCGGATTGGGGACTTCATATACCTCTTTGAATTTCTCCTCAGATGTATGCCGGTTTCCTCACGATGTTTTCCTTCACCGAAAAGCTAACGGTAGATATCAAGTGATATTCCGTACAAGTTCCGAAAAACTCATTGGTACGAGCTGGGATTCGAACCCACGACTGCCGTTTGACAGCCGCGTGCCTGAACCAGTAGGCCACCGTAGCTTCCGTAGATGTCCACATTTGGTGACTTTCAAATAGGTTTATTACCACATGTAACGTTGGTAATAAAATCGTCGATATATGTATAATTATTTTTAAGGTAGGTACTGCTTTTTAATCCACGATTATAATTAATAGAGCGAATTTGACATTGAAGCAAAAAAATTATTAACGCGTCACCAACTTGTGGCTCCCTTTACTTTACTATTTATATTAATATTTATTGCACAAAGAAACGTATTTAAAAAAAAACATTCTGGGCCCTACAAGTTAACCCTTATGACTACACAGATATTTCCGTTTTGTAACGGGTAGTGACACGCTTTCTCTCACCAGCAACCGAACGTGGGAATCAACGAGGCTACTTACCACGAACATCTAATATCTCCCTCTCTGTCGCTCGAATATGCAAGTGTAATAGAGACCCAAGAAAAAATTAAGTAGGCGTTTTCGTGGTAGGTACTCGCTCAAGTTAACAAACCAATTCATTTAACTTCAAGATCTCGGCGTTACAAGAACACTTCACTTCTAGGTAAAACTAAAATCAACCAGATGTGAACCTAATTTCCATTAAAAAATATCTTTTTATTTAAATCGACTGAAAAAAAACTAAACTTCATATGTTTTCTGGCTCAGTGAATTCAGTGATCCAAAAAGGGTCTAATCTTGTCTTGTCTTTCGAAACAAGAACACATTCCACATGTCCCGATCCTGCGTCCTGCGCCATTTTCAGCCAGTTTTTAGTCGACCTAATATCCCCAAAACATGTCTTAATCCGAACCCAAAAACCAATTAACTAGACATCTACCGCGTTAAACCAAAAAAAAACTGTAAGTATAGGTAAACAGTGTCATAAATATGGAAACAGTTTTGGACCTTACTACATTTGAAATAAGATGAAAAAACTTATACTTGTAGTGCGAGTGCAAGTTTTATAGCGTCTTACGTATTTTTATCAAAGTACGTATAAACATATGGGCGCTTCCAACGTTTTTCTTCATACCTTAGTGATATCCAAAGTGCTCCATAAATTATATCCAAAATTATCACCGATTAATAATTATTTAATAACTATTTAACGACCCCGTTGATGCCGGAGCAGTTAAAACTATATCAATTGCAATTTTACTGCTTCACTCGAGGGTCGTTATCGTAAATTTGCTCGCCATTTTGAAATCGGTATCCCGTCGTGTTATGGAGGATGAATATTGAAATTAATAAATTACTGCAGTTCACAAGTGGCTAATAAAAAGGAAGTTCATTTATTTTATGTCACAACGTTGGATATCTAAGTAACGTGTATTGACGTAAGATATGATAATAAACCTAATGGCTTATTTAGTCGTCAGGTAAAGTTGATAGGCCATTTCCTTACTCGGCAGTGCGGGGTCGGTACTGTATCAGTAAACTGATTACCACGAGATGCTCGCATCCAGTAGTTTGTATACTTATAATATTCAGAGCAACGACGCGTAGTTGCAGTATCCAAGAGGCAACCCGATGGCGGGCGGTATCTGAGCTCCCGAAGTGTCGTGGAAGTGGAACCCGAATCGAGTCAACTTGGACTGGGCAGGAAATAGAAGGGGGGGGTGAAAAAAAAATGTAGCGAGGCAACCGATTGAAACCGTATTTCATTCGTACACACTTGCAGGCAGCGATTGCCGAGTGAGCTAGTTTCGTCAAAGAACAGGGATCACATTTGATTTTCAAAAGTACTTGATTTAAAGTGATATGATAAAATCCGTATTTATAATACCATACGGATGCGAAGCATGTACACTGACACCTAAAGAAGAGAATATGTAAATAATCGCCGAAAGAGGAAATTCTTCGTAAGATTCTCGGCCCAAAGCAACGACCGGAGGGAAGCTGGAGAGTCCTAAAGAACCTGGAAATAGAAGATCTGGCTGAACCTCTTAGGAGAGATCAAAGCTCACAGACTCCGTTGGCTGGGTCACCTGGAAAGAATTAAGAAAGATCGCAAAGTCAAGAGAGCATATCGAAGCCGTCCGGAAGGTCGATGTCCTATCGGCTTCGAGCAACACGGAAGCTAGGAAGACCGTGTTGCTCGAAGCCTATCGGACGTCCAAGCCTAGGTACCGCTTCTGGAGCGACATGGCATGCGCGAGCTCCAAATCTGCAATTAGCAAGAGCAAAAGAACGTAGAAAAATGGCGCACCCTGTTCAGTTGTCAGAGGCCAACATTACTTTTGGGTCACGGAGCCAACGGTGTAAGTAAGTATGCTAAAATGGCTTAACCACAAATATAATTAAAATGACAAGGATCAAACCTATTTTATTCATTCCTCTAAAGTCAACAAGTAGTATTTTATATATTTATCTGCGGTCTCCGATTGAAATGAAAAACCATTTCCCCCACGGAACGAAATCATTCGATCCACAAAGATGTCGAGGTAAAAAAACGTGTAAACACCGCCTTTTATTTATTACACTGATACTGTCTGCGCCGGGATATATGGTGCGGGATAGTAATATATTTTTTGTATGTGCAAAAGGTTTACTACCACTGATTTATCTAGTTTAGCTTTGAGGATTCCGTGGTCAGATAGATTTTGGAGTCGGCAGCACGGCCGAATCAAGTCAACTCTCCATACAAATGTAGTTTGGTTCTCATTTTAAAATGGCGTACCGAAATAACATGAAACTTTTTACACACAATGAGATCCACCATATCTACACTCAAGAGCAAAAGTTTCGGGTACACTTTGTATAGAATTTCAGTACAAACTGTACCCAAAAATTTTGCTCTTGAGTGTAGGTCGGAAACTGGTTTCGGTTGCTATAAATTATAACAGAAATATAATAGAAAAAAATAGGCTATTAGAGACTTTGTATGAAAAACGTTCTACTCGCTCTATTTTAGTTTCTAGCAACATAAACTAATTTCCGATATAGATATATCCCATTCTGTACCTATAAAAAGTATCATGATATTCTAGAATGTCGTTTTAAAATGAGACCCAAACTACGTTTGTATGGAGAGTCGAGCGTCCTGGCGACCCTAAATGACGGCTTGTGATAAAGACGTGATAAAGCCAATTTTGTGACAATTCTATCAACAATCTGTTTTTTTTTCTGAATTGAAAAGGTTGTCAGGAAGAGATCGCTGTTTAGCGATAAGGCCAACTGTTGTTTGCCTTTATTAACTTGTGTTTTTTTTTGCATTGGTCTTTTTTTTTAATAAAGGACATTTTTTTTCCAAATTCGCGGTGCCAAAATCATGCCAGTCATTTGACCATTTTGACCATCCAGAAAGTCCATTACATAAGGTTGAGATAGGTAAGAAAAACTTTTTTATATTTTTTATATTTTTTTTTAGGTTGAGATTATTTAATGTTACCTACTTACTTACAACTTTGATGCTATTCGGCTAACTCAAATAATCTCAAGTATATGTGTCAGAGGGCTAAGAGCTATTTTCGCTATACGATATAGCTTAGCTAGTGAATGAGTTAAATCCGGTTCACGGTTAGTCCGTCATACCTGTCCTGGTTTTCCAGCCAGGTTACGCAATCCACGTAAATGCATTTCCCCACGTTTAAAAAGGGTAGGTGACCGACGGTGATGGTTATCACTAATCTGCATCACAGATTCGTGAAAGTTTCAATTGACATTCAGCCTCGATTTAAAAAAAAATGTGATAACTATTATATTTAAAATGAAAACGATTTCATTAATAAATTAGAATCTACATAGTTTGCGTAGGTAAGTGCACAGTTTTTATATTATATAATTATATGTAACAATCGCTGTTCTCGCTTAACTTTCTTTTGGGACATATCTTGGGTAACGAGAGCTTCAGTCACGAAGTGATTACGTCGTCTTGGAGTCCCTTTTCGCTGGTTACATTCAAGCAGTATATTTATGCGATAATTTTTATTTTTATTTTACCTAGGGCGGTAAAACTAAGAATGTCTCTAATTGCAGGTATTTGACGCCCAAGCCGAGAGAAGGCAAGGGCGATAAATATGCGATCTAATGCTTTCTTTATTACCACCCGTGGTGAGTACAAAATACAGGGTGGACCATAACTCTTTTTACATTTCAAACTAAAATAAAATGAAAACAAATTATATCAGATGAAAACCGTTTATTAATTATGAAAACACATGAATAGGGTTTTTTTTTTTTAAATTACGTCATCCATATGTGATCCTTCATTATTTTGGCATTGCCGTAACCTGGAGCGAAAATTTTCAGTGACGGCCTGAAAAGTGTTCCGAGAAATGTGGACCAAAAGTCCGTTAACTTTTGAATCGGTAGCTGCGTCGGGGAGCGGTGGCGGGAAGGTGAAGGACGCCATGGCACTAAATTCCCATTGGCCGCTCTTGCATTTCGTAACCCCGCCGCCTTACCCCGCCACCGCTCCCCGACGCAGCTACCGATTCAAAAGTTAACGGACTTTTGGTCCACATTTCTCGGAACACTTGAGGCCGTCACTGAAAATTTTCGCTCCAGGTTACGGCAATGCCAAAATAATGAAGGATCACATATGGATGACGTAATTAAAAAAAAAAAAAACCCTATTCATGTGTTTTCATAATTAATAAACGGTTTTCATCTGATATAATTAGTTTTCATTTTATTTTAGTTTTAAATGTAAAAAGAGTTATGGTCCACCCTGTATTACGTCTCTCCCTGGCCAGGAAGTGGGATTTTGCGGTAATTGCTGCTGCATGGCCATGTATGACGTAATAGTACATTACTGCAGAGGTCGCGAAAGAGGGAACTGCCTGAAAAGTAGATAGTTAGAGACTGCTGGTGACACGGCGCCGCTGCGCCCGGCGCCAGGGGGCGATCGCTCCGAGGGGCCCGGATGGGGTCCGGTGGTAATGGACAATGGTACACTATTCAAAATTGGAATTGATTCACATTTGTTTTGTTTCGTTTGGCTATAAAACAAAACAAAGTCTGCTCTAATTCCAATAACAGTTGATTCTTTCATTGTCAGTTTTCGAGGTGGGCGACTAGAGGTTTTCCATCCAAAATCTATAGATCCAGTCTGTTTTCAAACACGTTATGAAACCGAAAACAAACACCGCAGACCCATTTCAAAACGACTTACGTGCCATCGAGTTTCCATACATTCACGTCCTTTTAGTTTAGTATGATTCTGTATGGCAAAATGTTAGTATAAGCCGCGCGACTGGTCATACATCTTACCTAATTGACGTTATCTCGGTCGGTGGCGGTTTTTTCTTTTGTCGGGTAAGTGTGACATGGGTGTAGGAATGCAGTAGGGGATTGGAGTTTATAGGGGATTAATTGTCTTTGTGGGTGTTTTTTTACAGTTGTAGATTTCGGTGAGTACGATTTGAAAGAACCTTCATCGCCAGCAGAGCTCAGTAATGAGTTAATTTTTGTACTCAGCAAGATTTAATTATAGATTTCAAATTAAAGGGAAAAGTTAAAAGAAATCGTTTTTCCGACCATGATCTGAACCTGAGACCTTCTGGCATACCTACCTACGTGCCAAATGAGCTATTGGAACCAATTGCTCAGCCAACGATTCTTTCAATCAAGTTCCCTCTTACAACGCCTTAGGGGGGCGTGTGGCACCATCTACCTCGAAGACTCAGGCAGGCACATCATTATTGACGGTTTATCAATGTAATTTGAGACGTTGGTGCCGTTAAACGAAGTCATGACTTTTTCGTGGAGAAAACCTTTAATCTTGTCCTCAAGAAATAACTGGGTTATGTAGTATTTCTACCCGCTAAAAACTCTACGGCGGCCGCCATCGCCGCGTACATGTCGAGTGCTCCAGGATCTCAAACTAAACGCACTGTGTTGAATAATACATAGCTCACCTATGTATTATTCAACCTCGATGAGTTTTGGATTGGAATAGCAGTCAGTTCATAAACCTTGGCGTATTTATATGGCAAAACTGTAACCTCTAAACCCATTACAATCGCGGTTTATATCACATGCAATCCTTTTAAAGTATGGGGTATTGCTCGAGAGATAAATGCAGGGCCAGTATTCCATTCGTGATATTTGACCGAAGGAAACAATTGTCTTATCCCCAGTTTGACATCTCTGTTATTCCTAGACTAAAAAGTGGGGACTGGCCCAGGTTCCTCGTTGTTCTTGACTTGTATGTGTTATCGATAGGGTACCTACATCTGAATGTCTGTTAAATTAGACCAAGTTGATAGGACTGGCTTACCACGAGGCAGCTTGATCCGTTCCTCAACAAATCGAATCCTTAAACTTTCTGTCATCACCTTACTGGTTTCCTCTCGAATTCCTTCGCGGTTCAGGCTATTCGTCTGTGAAATGATCTCCCTCTTACCGTCAGGCAAGCTCAGTGCAAATTCTCCTTCAAGCCAAAGTTGCGTAGGCATCTCTTTTCAACTATTTAAGATTGATGATCCTCATTATATCTTTGTGAGGGTACATATATGTAATATATATGTATGTATTTAAGTTTTTATACTGTATGCATTATAAATAAAACAGTAGAGAGCATCCGTCAGATGACTCAGTGGGTCAGTCACGTAATATTTCTTACGCGCGTTAGGTATTTAACTGACATTTTTCCATATAAAAAGTGACATTTGTGCGTCATGCGTTACGTGGTTGACCCCCTGGATTACATCATTCCGAAGAGCAATTTGTCCGAATTTATAATCGGAAAACCGAAATATGATATAATACCAACCTAACCTAATCTATTTATATATTCCATGAAATCATCTAGGTACGTTCACATTTTCGTTTGGGGAAAAATTATGGTTTTGGACAAATGGTACAATTCATTCGGAATTAACGCAGTAAACAATGTTCAAGTTGATATACTGTTTCTGTACATGCAAGTCTCCATCTATTTTGTAAGTCATATCACCAGGGCCGCAGTTCCTTTCGCAAATCCACAAAAACCTGCCAACACATGCACAGAGGGCTGCAGTGGGCAATAAATTTTACCACAAAACACATCGGAATGAATTGCCTACCAGATTTACATTTAGCAAAATACATTGTGTAAAAATAAAAGGATTGCTTCCGCGTTGATGTACGACATTTTGGCGAGGTTATCGCCATTTTTAGGGTTCCGTAGCCAAAATGGCAAAAACGGAACCCTTATAGTTTCGTCATGTATGTCATAAGGTGTATTTGAATGAATTTTTGAGGATACTTATCCTCAAACTAACAAAATACACTTGTATTTTGTTAGCCGCTACATAGTTCTGTAATGAAATTACAAAAAAACCGGACAAGTGCGAGTTCAACCGCTAGGAACTATTTTACATATTTTTTTCAGAACACACAGAACATACAGACAACAGAGTGATCTATAAGGGTTCCATTTTTCCTTTTGAGGTATCGGAACCCTAAAAAGATTAGGGGTGCACTCTATGTATGCATAAAACTGCAAGACAAAAAAAATATCATTGTAAGTCCACGTGTGGCACATCAATCGATAGGCATTTTAAGATGAATATAAGGTTTCTCAGCAATTTCGTACTGTAACTCACCCGATTCCAAGGTTACCTGGCACATGATTATACACGGCTGATGGAAGATCTTTCTGCTTCCTCAAGGCTGTCATGTATTAAACTTTAGAAAGAATATAAATTGAATTGCTGAAAATTCATCATATCAGCCGAAAGACGTCCATTGCTGGACATAGGCCTCCCCCAAAGAGTGCCTAAGTGACCGGTCCTGCGCCACCCGCATCCAGCGGTCTTCTGCGACCTTTACCTTGTGGGGGCTCAAAATTATAACTGCCAGTAACTAGCGCGACAATTCGAACGGAGATCGATTTTGAACCGTATTTGAAAGCGGAGCGTTTTTCAACAAAAGTGTACATGAACTTTTTTTTTCAGAATGTGATTTTTTTGGGTTTTTCTTAATCAGAATCGTTGACACTATCGATCCTCATATAAGAAAAAAAGTGTCCAAAATATTCCATTCCAGATCGTCACATTTTTGTATGCAGTCTTTTTTTATTTAATGGTCGTGTCGTGACTCACTGGAAGAAAAAACTTACATAGTAAAATCTGAGACAACTTTTTTTTTGTATAAGGATCGATAGTATCAACGATTCTGAGTAAGATGAACCCAAAAAAATCGAATTCTGAAATAAAAAGGTCACGTACACTTTTTTTGAAAACGCTCAGCGACGTTAACTAGAAAGGCCTGTACAAACATTGCAATTTCCCACTTAACCTACAGAGTCACAGCTATAGTTAGAATGAAACAGCAACATCTGTTGGTTGCTGCAATAAATTCAACGTTTACGTAAATAGTAGGTACCTATAAGACATTATAATAGGTTTGATTATGTAGGTAGGAGAAAGTATTCGAACTCCAGATCGAAGTTATTCTATAGACAAAATGGCAGGTCATTTCTCTTAATATTTATTTATTTATTTATTTATTTGAACATGGGAAACAAACAGCAAAAAATAACACACATGAATACTTAAATTTAGACAATACAAAAGCCAAAACAGTTTCCACTTATAAATTAATATCATTATTATTGCTCAGACAAGACTATCATATATTATAATATATAAAAAGTATAATATATATTTATATATATATATAAAGTGAAATCTACTATTGTACACGATATTGGTTTAAAGAAGACATCATATTTAGAACTGGAGTGTTTTTTATAAACTATCTAACATGCCTACATGCATGAACTTAACAAGAAGTAAATTTAATTAAACAATTAAAATAGTTTTATGATTCCTTAAAGATAAAATAAAATTGCATTATTTACTTGCTGTTAATTGCAGAAACAAATTTTTGTACCGATGAAAGGTGAAAATGGTCTATGTGAGAATATTTATCGTTGTATTTTTGACATGCTCTTACAATAAACCTATTTCTTGCGTAGGAGGTTCGATTGAAAGGTAGTGCAAATAAGGCGGAGGAGCGGGTGCGACGGTCCGGGCAACGCAGGGATATTTTAGACAGAAGAGTAGGCGAGTCCAGTAACCCGTTAAGGATTTTATATATCATAACCTGATCCCTGATTTCACGCCTAAGTTGAAGAGAATTAATCTTACTAGAGTCAAATTTTTTGAATTTATACTTCATCCGCTTGATAAATTTATTTTGAATCCTTTCTATTGCATTAATATGGACAGAAAAATGAGGACTCCATGCTGTGGAGGCATATTCTAAGCGTGATCTCACATATGCATTGTATAAAAGAATCATTGTGTTGGGGTCTTTAAAATCTCTGCTTTGCCGAAAAATAAATCCGAGCATACTGTAAGCTTTGCTAACAATTTTGTCTACGTGGGTGGTTAATTGCAACTCATTATCAATATATACGCCAAGATCTTTTATCTCAGTGACCCTTTTAAGATATTTGTTATTTATACAGTAATTATGAGCGATGGGGTTACGTTTGCGAGAGAATGTAATAGAACAGCACTTATCAGTGTTAAGGTAGAGTTTATTATTTTGGCAGTATGTATTTAGTCTGTCGAGGTCATGTTGTAGATTGAGGCAGTTATTCTGTGATTTTATAACGCTGAATATTTTCATGTCGTCTGCATATAATAAGACTTCAGAATGCTGAAAACATGCAATGACGTCGTTAATAAACACGTTAAATAACAACGGGCCAAGGTGGGACCCTTGAGGGACACCGGATGAGATAGGTACAAAACTTGATACATGACCTTTAACCGCCACCGCTTGGGTTCTATTACGAAGATAAGATATAAGCCATCTCAAAAGATTGCCATGAATTCCAAATAATTCTAATTTACTTATAAGTATGGAATGGGAAATTTTGTCAAACGCTTTAGAAAAATCTGTATAAATGGCGTCCACCTGGAAGCCTTTATCCATTGCGTCAAGAGAATAATCAAGTAACTCACAAAGGTTGTTATTGACTACTTTGTTATCGCGATAAGGGATATGTTACAGCGATAGAAACATTCGGAAGCGTCTTGTTTGCGGTTACGAGTGATTTAAAACTAATCTTTGTAAGTTTGTCATATTTTTCTGAAAGGTCGAAGAAAATGTTAGATGGTGTTCGATGGCGAAAAACATATTTTCCATGTGCGCTCTGGATTGATTCAAAGCACAGAACAATAAAAACAGTAGAAGTGTAAAGTAGGCGTGTCGCGTGTGCCACTATTGCGCGGAGTTCCGCGCAACCTAGCTCAGTTCGCCGCAGTGTCATGTGTAAGACGGTTGTGCCAACTATAACGCAAAAAAAAGGATTGCGCTGTAAATATGCCTTATTGCTCCATTTTAGAGTGCAAAAACGATAGAAGCACCAAAAACGTCACTCATGGCGGCATTTTATATCATCGGTAAGTAGTATTTAATGTAATTTTAATAAGTTTCTCAATTTTCTATTCCGGAAGGCATTTTAAAGTAATGTACAATACAAAAATGAACTCTGTATAAATACGATAAGGTCGATTTCTGTCTATGTCATTCAATGGAGCGATTCTAGAATGTTCGCTACTCGATCGTACATTGAACTCTCGAAAATAGAGAGAAGGTGTTGTCGATAAAGTTATCGATATTCGTTTTCTGTAGAGTTCGAGTAATTGTTTTCTAACGTTTCCTAGTTATCGAGTATAAACATTTAAATGAATGTAATAATCATTTTAATTACATACTGGGCGATTTAATAATATCATTTCCACATACATATAATACAAGTAATAATGGTACACGTAACTTGTTGAAGTTTCGTATAAAATGGAGTTATTTTATTTGAAATCTTTTTCAAGTTTTATTTTTTACCACGGTGGTAAGAAACAAGCGTACAACCACCCTGACTGCATACCTATGTTGGTAAAAAGTGTACGTTTTATGAACATTTATGAATCTTGAAATAAAAGACTCAAATATTTTCCTACTGCTTTTCAAATTTCCTAAAGATCCTTTTCAGAAGGAAAAATGGATCGATGCGACAAGGAGACAAAATTGGATGCCTGCAAAAATAAGTACGATATGTTCAGTTAAACAAATCTAAGAGGCAATTGTTAAACAAATACGTTTTATTTCAGAGACGGTAATGATACATTTTAAGCTATGCATTTGTCGTTCTTTGTAAATAATTGATAAAATAAAAAACCGATTACTATAATCCTTTTTTTCTTAGTAAAGTTGATCCTTTATCCTACCCTAGGTATGTAAAGAATATTTTTGAACACATTTGCTCGTAACGTGGCTCTTATTACGTCGCTTTTAGGCTCTTAATCCTGGACATTAAACTCGCTTGTTTTATACCATTATAATATAGTAAATATACATATTATACATATAACAAAATCTTTAAATATGAAGATCGTTATACTATTAATGACTTACCTTCGCTTAAATTCATAATCATAGTTACTTTGATAGTAAAAGTTTTTATCGATATCATAAGCTACGCACATCACTAGTGCAAGCTAAAAAATCGATGGACATCTGTTGCCGAGTGGCCGAACTACTTGTTTTGTTGATGCGTCATAGTTCGGCTACTCGTCGCTAGATGGCAGCACTTTCTATGCAATTTTATATATTGTTTTCGGACGTCGTAAGTAGCAGACAAACACAATGTATTTTCGACAGCGTGCCCTTGTCATAAGGTGTAAAATATGTTAACATGCTGTGGTTTATAATTTCATCTTTAGTAAAACGCTAAGGCCAATCATGTTCAAGATTTCTTTGTAGTTAACAATGTGATAGTGTGAGTACTGGCGACAGCGGTTCTGATAGTAATTGAGGCGTATGCCACTTCCACTGTTTTTTCTATTCCGTGATTCAAAGTTATCAGTTTGGGGGAGTAACACGAGAGGTAGTTAAAACTGTTAAAAGTAAGCATTAAATGGGCAGTTGTCCCCACGCCTGCGCAGTGCGGGTTGGGGACTTCACATACACCTTTGAATTTCTTCACAGAATTTTTGGAATAGGTTATTTCAGGGCATGAGTTGGAAAATAGAATTTGTTCTCACTGCCTCAACTAGGAAAATTTTAATTGACTACGCCTAAATTCAACATTAAATTTAATTTAAATCTTTATACTTCAATGAAAAGAAATAAATGAAAACCAAATTAGAATCTACAACAGCTAATATGAACACTTACACGCCGCTGTTTTTGTTACGCCACAAAGGTAATATATTTATAGAATTCAGAAAATGAGACAAACTTGTCATCCTCAACCAACACGCACTCTCGTCATCCGCACATATTGGTCGTATACACCCTTAGGAGGGCCGGGAGGGCTCTTTACGTAAGTTTGGAGATCGGTCACTCTTAGCCCTTACTAGGGGAGGGTTTCTGAGACACGTATAAATAATATTGCTATTATTTTGGAAGCCATTATGACAGAATAAGCTGAGGTAATTATTGATTTCAAGAACAGTTTTTATGATGGTTTGTGACATAAATAAATAAATAAATAAATAAATATTTGGGGACAATTTTACACAAATCGAATAGTCCCAAACTAAGCAAAGCTTGTACTATGGGTACTAGACGACGATATACATACGTATATAGATAAATAAATACTTAAATATATAGAAAACATCCATGACTCAGGAACAAATATTCGTGCTCATGACACAAACAAATGCCCTGACCGGGATTCGAACCCAGGACCTCCGGCTTCGTAGGCAGGGTCACTACCAACTAGGCTACAGAGGTCGTCATGCGGGCCATGTTGCCAAGTTGACCATTAAAATATCTTGAGTAAGGGGCTTTGTAACGCTCAAACATTGGAAACAATCAAACTCTCCTGGAAATGGCCAGGGAAAATTCCAAAATTCCCAAAGAGTTTGTCCGAAAGCATAATCATTCCGAATAATAATCAACATTAAGATTAATCTGCCCGAAACAATCTATACTTAAGATTGAGCACTCAAGTCGACTCTCCATACAAACTTAGTTTGGTTCTCATTTTAAACCATACTGGAATAACAGGAATTTTTATACCTAGGTCGGTTTATAATTTTTTTCTGTTACAGCAAATTATATTAAAAATATAATATTAAAAAAAATGGTTCTCTGTAAAGTCGGTTTATGGACGATAATTTTTACGTGATAACACATTGTTGTGATGAACATTGATGAAATATGGCATAATACGTATTTACTCATTTATCGTTAGGAATACTCATGTGAAGTTTCGAATAAAATAGTCGATCTAATCTTGTTTCCCCTTGTTTCCACAAACTTTGGACGACGTTTCACCCCTTTAGAGGGTGAATTTTGAAAAATCCTTTATTAGTGCACTCCTTTATAAGGAACCTACGTGCCAAATTTGGAATCACTAGAACCAGCGGTTTGGGCTGTGCGTTGATACGGAATTCGGCTTAGGTACAAAATATTATTTGTAGAGGGTGGGTTTCAGCTAGGCCGTTCAATCTGCGAATATACGTACAGTCGCCATCCGATATATCGGAGAGTCCAAAGTGCTCACAAATATCTGAACAGCTCTCTCATGCCTCGAAAACCGCTCCGATATATATGATGTGTACTGCACATCAGTCAGAAACAGTGTGATAAGAGATAAGTGTGGGATGGATGGAGATAGTCACGAAAATTGAGAAGGATATGTCAAGGTGGTTTGGGCATGTAGTAGACAGGATGGATGAAAGAAGATTGACGAAGAGAGTGTATATAAAAAGAGTGGAAGGGCAAGTTGGAAGGGGAAGACCTAGGCGAACTTTCTCCGATGTTTCTCAAATCGGAGAAATCTTACAAAGGCCAGGTCAAAAGTACCCTAAACTGACGAGCATGTATGAGAAATGTTATGAAGGTGAGTGAAGCGAATGTGTTTGTCAGGATCGTAGCAAATGGAGATCCGTGATCTCTGCCTACCCCTCTGGGAAAGAGGCGTGATTATATGTATGTATGTGTGTATGTACTGCACATCACACGCTGTCTTTTATTTATCAGTGGCCTAGATCACATTAGTGGTGGTTAGTAGTGATCTAGATACTTACAAAGTTTCATGCTATTCTAGAATATCGATTTAAAATGAAAACCAAACTTCTATGTTTGTATGGAGAGCCGAACGTCCTAGCGACCTTTAATCATTATGTAGTGTAATGTTGACTACGTACTAACTGTAGTTGTAGATATTTGATATCATCAAGTACGAGTTTAGCTTACTTTGACACTCAGGATGAGATGATGAGAATATACAACCAAGGACAGGAATTCTTCATAGCAAAAATCAAACTGACAGTGGTAATGACCAAATTGTTTTATCGACAATTCCACTTATCGATGTTACGGAATATTATCGCATATCGACTTATACGATTATTCTGTAACATTTGACCTCTTTGATAAGCAACGTGCATCTCCATATTAAAATAAATCATGCCCACGTCACATATGTCATTTACGTCGCTTGATTGTCATAAGTAATTTCCGTGCCCTGTTACTAAAATGATAAAAAAACTGTTTTATTCCTTACCATTATGCTTACATACATTGTATATATCCAAAAGCCTGATTTCATTACTTTGACGATGTGTCATTAAGTGACATTTATTTATCGATAGTCGATAAAACACGTTGGTCAAACCCTCTGACAGTTTGATTTTTGCTATGAAGAATTCCGGTCCTTGTATATAACCTAGTGAAATTCTCTTGCAACCCACCAACATTGGTCCAATTCTGACTTTAAAAAAAATGGCGATAAAATAAACATTTTGACTCATTTTTAAACCAATCGGTTACCATTGGTAATCCGTACTCAAACCCGAAACGCTCAAGGATGTGTTCGTCGAAGCCACATGCCCGAAGATTCGGGTCTAAGGGTACTTGTATACCCAATTTTGTTTCGAAGAGTTGATACATGTAATGAAAAATGCCCTAAGTTTTAAAAGAATTTCGACATGTTTTGAGTGGATTGACATGTCAAAGTATATTTCTCCTAATTAATTATTACGTTATTTTTATATGCACCGCATGCAGTAATTGTTGTGAACAAAGATTTAACAACTCCTATTTCACTTCAACTATAATTTTGTGATGCATGATTTTATGTAAAAATTTAAAATAAAAAAATCCTTTTGAAAGTCCCTGTTTCGCCCTATGGACAGGTAGAGAATGCCTTGAGGCATTAAGTTCGACTTTTGAATTATGCAATTAAGTTTAAATAAATAAATAACTTAAGTGGCAGTGGGTGGGGCACATTGCACGTAGAACCGATGGCCGTTGGGGCGGAAAGGTTCTTGAGTGGCGACCACGTACCGGAAGGCGCAGCGTGGGTAGGCCCCCCACAAGGTGGACTGATGACCTGGTAAAGGTCGCTGGAGTCCGCTGGATGCGGGTGGCGCAGGACCGGTCATTGTGGCACTCTTTGGGGGAGGCCTATGTTCAGCAGTGGACGTCTTTGGGCTGATATGATGATGATGATGATGAAATAAATAAATGCATCCAGAATCATTATTCGTGTCTGAAGAGACTCCATTTTAAAATACCGCAGTTGCCGTTTGTAGGATGTTCTTTTCCTTCTTTTTTTTACGTGGGGAAATGCCTGCCCGGCCGGAGAAGCCAGGGCGGGTATGTTGCTGCAGGCGCCGGAATAGAAGGATTTGCCGGGTGAGTAGGTATAGTGATACGAAACCGGCAAGCCCCTTTCACGGCCAGGGATGTAGAGTGCTTTTTTAAAGCATATACAATGAAATAAAAATTACACCACTCAAAAAACAATTTTTATATCGCGGTAACCGAAGACAAAATAAAAACCGGACAAGTTCGAGTTCAACTCGCGTGGTGAGGGTTTCGTAAAATTCCTATTCTCTAAGCAATAGGCGTTCCAGAACAAAAATATTGTGTTCCAGTTTACCCCCCAAAAGTGGCTCCTTGTTCAGAATTCATTAATTTACTTTACGCGTCCATCTTTGGGTCACCAATATACATATGTGTACCAAATTTCAACTCAATCGATCCCGTAGTTTCTATTCGGAGCAAATCGGCTGTGACAGACGGACAGACACACAACCGAGTGATCCTATAAGGGTTCCGTTTTTTCCTTTTGAGGTACCGGAACCCTAAAACACAGTCAAAAAATATATATCAGCTGTTTGGTCTGTTCATGTACACAGACGCCATGTTTACATTAAAATAAAATAAAATACTTCCCGGGCTAATAGGCCTTTCATTTTGTATGAAATTCCTTTTCAGTTCTTTCGAGTTGTTCCGCCCGAAACGTGATACTTTGAAGCCTGTTTAAATAAGTGTTATAACACACGTAATGAAGAGATTTCATTGTATGTTTGAGAAAATGAAATTAAACAATAAGATACCTATCTAAACACAAAAGAGAAAAAAAAGGGACTTCTATATAACTAACATAAACATTTTAAAAATAGAAAAAGAGGAACAAATATGTATGTATATCATCTATAATAGTAAAATGATGCGAACCCCCTGAGCAGCATTGGCCTGCGATAAGTTACATGCCGTTAAACCGCTCCGACCGTTATTTAAGAAATATTGGTAACATATAATTAATAAACCGGTTACCCAATAAAGGTCATTTTTTATTTCTGGAATTCAAAAATAGTCTCATTAACATAGCAATGAGGAATATTACGTTCTTTAATTTAAAACTAATATCCTGGGATACTACCGGAGTACACGACGGCTTAGGCGGCTTGATATTGATCCTGTGCCTCAGCTCCGGGCATGTCAGTGGCAGTTGGTGGTGGTTCTGTGCCACCCTGTGTTGGAGGCCTTGAGGGCCGGACTCACCCAGCGTGACGGTTTTTGCGATGTTGGAGTGTATTTTATAAGGGACATCCTGTACCGGGCATATTTCCGGCCTCTCCATATTGCAAGGTAGATGGGTACGTAGGGGAGGCTCTGACAATTTTTATAAGCTCAGCCATTTGGTTTTTGTTCTCGGTTAATTCGCGTTTTATTTCTTTTAACTCAAATTCGAGATTCAAAATAACGTCCACAAACCTTTTACTCATCTCTTCTCTTGGTTTTGGCCGGTTGCCACCCTCGTAACAGTTTTCCGAAACAATCGGCTCCGTATAACCCTGCGAGCGCAAAGAGTCCACCACTTGCTTGTTCAGCTTGATGTCCGGCAGGTAATGCGGGGAACACGCGGCGATCTTTTTAATTACACCCCGTTCGACGACCATCTCACCCGCTCCGGACACCGGGCTGCCGGCAAACAGGCTGGATGTAAACACTGATTGTAGATCGTCAGACTTCTTCAGCAGTATTCGCCCATCGGGTCCCATGACGAAGAAGGCTGGTCCCGATGGCTCGTTCTCTTCTGCTTTACTCGTGGTGTCTACCAAGTACCCTGCAGCGTCGTACAGTCTGCCGTCTGTCACGTGCACTTCCAGCTTTGTTCGTTGTTGCAAGTCGTAATAGGTCACGTTCCGAGGACATAGTAAATTACGCTGGCACGAGCAAGCTGCGTTTTCGTTCTGATACTTGCTTTGCATATGGTATGTGCCGTATGCGAATGCAATATTAATAGTTTTGTGTGGTGCATATTTTCGACATATTGGATCCATAGCCGAATTGCAAATGAATATAGCTTCCTTTTGTTGGACCATGTATAAAACTCCATTAAAATATACTCGCGCTCTGCAATTAATATTTGATGTCACGGACAAACAACTGTACGATTCAGATTCAAATTTTTGGGAACAATTCCACCGGCGTTGATCCCAAGATGTCGCGAATATAGTGCTCCCTATGTTTGTTAAACAATGGACGTCGTGCCGCATGTTATGTATCAGGGTGCAGTTGTTTTCTTCTGTCAATGAACACTGCATCAAATTTCCTTTTCCAAGTCCAGCATAAATTAATTTATCAACCACTTTCAGGGACCATACTCGCCTGTTTGTAAACGTGTGTAATGTGCGGCACGAGTATGGTTGTTGTAAATTGCAGACTAAGATGGATCCATTTTGAAGCCCGGCGTACAGGTGTTCACCTCCAACAGTCAGAGAATGAACATTTGAGTTGGTTTTATAAATGTATCTGCAGGATTGTTTCCTGTATGACTCACATATTGTAATACCATCGGTATTACCAACGTATAAATATTCCATATGCACTAATATACATGAAGCTTTGCTGCAATTTCCTTGAAAAACCTCACAGTTGTTTGGGTCTTCCACGAGACATCTCATTAAGTTCCCGTTACCATAGTAGTTACTAAAGTAGAACACTGCAGGAGTGTAGTATATGACCGAGTCACCAGTCCGTATGACCTCGACGAATTTGGACGTAGTGTTCAGGTCAGTCGCGGAGCCGTGGTCGGCTACAGCGGAACCGGCAGCCGACGCCAGCACACACGCGAACAGCAGGCGCTCCATGGTTGTGTGTACGATGAGACTCATCCGCAAACTGAGTGCATCCAGTACTGTGGCGCTTAAATAGGGAATATACCGATACAACTATACTTTTTCATTACGAAATTAGACTTTAACGTCATAATAATAGGAACGCGCTCACTCGCCGCAATATGCTAGAACTGTAGCAGATAAGAGGCCGCGGAGATTTTATGCCAGTTGTACACTCGCCAGGAGAGTTATACATGGTTAGTGTAAACATTTAATACAAAATCGAAATAAAAAAATCACATACAAAAATAATAAAGACGAATTCATGTTAGACATACATTAATTTTGCTTGAAATCAGGTAATTAAGGTAAACGTTCTATTCACCGACGGTGCACTAGGCTATATGGGCACTTTATGTCATGGCTTAAATTCGAATGAAGAAAAATTCTTTTAGTTCGAATATAACCCATATAGCTTTGACATAAAATGCCCATTTCATACACTCGTGCACCGTCGAGCACAGGGACGTTTACCTTACAGAAGATGTTACAGGGTTTATTTATTTCATCATCATCCTATCAGCCGAAAGACGTCCATAGGCCCATATTTATTTATTTAAAGTGTATTTGCATTTAAGAAAAACTTATCGTACAGACTTGTAGGTACCTACGTTTTATCTTAGGAATCATTACCAGCTTGACAGCACTTGCTTACCACGAGGCAGCTTGATCCAGCTTGGCAGTTCTGGTTTACTACCAGGCAGCTAGAGCCAACTTATCGTCCAATGCTCTTGCCAAACAAAGAACAAATTACTTTGGTAATTACTTTCTAGTGTTCTTTCCAATTAATTATTCATGTCACTATTTTTGGAAAAGGTGCTGGGAATCAAGCAGTTATAATTTGACCTTCATCTGGAAATTTCCATCAAAGGGGTGACCCGCCAAATAATCGTAATGACGCTCATTTAGACCCCAATGTCACCGCGATAAAATTTCTTAAAACAAAGTTCTTATCAATCACGTTCGCGTTTCTGCGTAATGTTTTTGCGGCTAACTACTAACTGTACCTACTTCCCGTCTTGCAAATAGATAATAATACTCGTAATATTCCATGTATTATCCTCTTACCAAGACCTACATAATCCATTTATTAGGGTTCCGGACCAAAAAGGTAAAAACGGAACCCTTATGGTGCGACTCCGTCCGTCTGTCTGTCTGTCACAAAGTCAAACAGCGTTCGATGGGCTCTTTCGGATCCGTATAGATTGGAATGCGGGGTGAGGCAGGGAGGGTTAACCTCACCAAAACTCTTCAATCTATACGTCAATTCTCTGATTGCAGAGCTCGGCAACACTCATGTCGGCTGCCATGTGCAAGGCGTGTGCGTTAGTAACATTAGCTACGCGGACGACATGGTGTTGCTGAGCGCGTCACCCTGTGGTCTCGTTAAACTCATAACGATCTGTGAGCGGCACGCCATCGCTCACGGCCTCAAATACAACTCCACCAAGAGTGAGATGGTGGTTTTTGGAGTCAGAGGAAAAAGTGTGGCAGCTCCCACGTTAAAACTGAACAATAGTCCATTAAAAATGGTATCCCAATTTAAATACCTTGGTCACATGATTTCCTCTGACCACAAGGACGGTGCCGATATTGAAAGGGAGCGCAGGGCGCTGGCTGTTAGAGCAAACATGGTCGCCCGCAGATTTGCCGTAGCTCAACTGCTGTAAAGCTGACATTATTCAGAGCATTTTGCACGTCTTTCTACACGGGTAGCTTGTGGGCGGATTATACGCAAAAGCAGTACAGCGCCTTACGAGTGCAGTACAACAATGCATTTAGGGTGCTGTTGGGGCTGCCTCGATACTGCAGTGCGTCAACAATGTTCGCGGAGGCGCGCGTCGATAGCTTCTCGGCCATCATGCGCAAGCGAGCCGCCTCGCTACTGGGAAGGGTGAGGGCCAGTACCAACAGCAAGCATCCTAGCAATGTTTGCAGGCAGGTGGGATGGGGCTTACATAAACCACTGCACTGCGCTCCATGCCGTATCACAAGGTTTAAGTACTAACCACTAGATGTAAAATAATGTTTACTAACACCATTATGTATTTTTTTTTTTTTTTTTGATGTTGTATTTTTATTTAACCTGATTTTATTTTTATTTTTATGTGGATTGTAGACCCATGTTGTCTGGAAATAAATGAATTTATTTTATTATTATTATAAACTATTATTATCAGGAACTACTAATACTATCGATTTGAAATTTGGAATAGTTGTAAACAAAGCTAATCCACGTGTATGGAAAATGAAAATATTTAATATATACTTTTAATTTGTATAAAAAAGGGCGAGTTATTTGGTCGCGCAATTTAGTAACAATACTCATGACTTAACTTTTTCCAAAATTAATGGGTGAGGCAAGACGGGTGTGTTGTATGATATTTCGTACGGAACCCTCGGTGCGCAAGTCAGACTCGCACTTGACCGGTTTTTTTATTAAACAGCGTCGAAAGGGACCGACTCTTGGTTATTTAGATCTTACATGGCTTTGTGATTTATGCTGTACGACAAATGCTTTTGCATATTTTTTTTGGGACCTCTCTACTCTGTTAATGTAGACTTTATAACAACAAGCGGCACAACAGTACTCTGATTTACTTCTAACATAAATATTACATAGCATTAGTGAGGTAGAAATATTTTTGAATTCCTTTCCGTTTCTAATAACGAATCCTTACGATTTATTATGGTATTATCAATATGGGTTGTACATTTTAGTTTTGTATCAATAACTACTTCCAAATCACGAATGTGAGTGACTTCGTTCAGTGTCGCACTTGCAATGTTGTAAACACTTCTTGTTATGTTTCTCTTCATTGTGAATTTAATGTGAGAGTATTTGATTGGGTTCAAGTACATCTTGTTACGGTTGCACCAGTCATGTAATGTATTGATATCTTCCTGCAATAAGACTTCATCAGTCATACAGCTAATAGGACGTATTAGTTTAAGATCATCCGCAAAAAGGTATGAAATGGAATGTGAGAAAATGTTTGTGATATCGTTGATGAATATGTTAAAAAGAGTGGTCCTGGATTTGAGCCCTAAGGTACACCAAAACAAGCTACAATAGGATCAGAACTACATCCATCAAGTTACTACCTTTGAGGGACGATTGTCCACATATGACTCGCAACATTTCAGCAGAGAGCTACCGACTCCAAAATTAGACAGTTTTGTACTAAAATGCGATGGTTTACCTTGTCAAACGCTGTGGCATGTATGTACTAAGTTTATATTTTTATATGCCTATGCTTTTGTATGGAAGTAAAATAAATATTTAAGGCTACATTTTAACAACTGAAACGCGCAAGCAAACGTCGTTGAAAGCTAACATACATAGCGTGTGACAACCCCGGGGTTAATATTACACATACGTCTCGCATTAACAATTTGATTTCAAACTATGCTTATTCCACACGCAGAGCAACTATAGCCAAAGGGCGTCTACCCTTGGATTGCCGACAGACTTCATCGACGTTTCAAGTATATTCATCGACAAGTCATTTGGTTTACCTTTGAATTGCTGACAGACATTTCATCGAATATTATTTCATCGACAACGTTTCAAGTATTTTCATTTCATCGACGTACGACGATGTCTGTCGATGAAATGAAAATACTTGAAACGTTGTCGATGAAATCTTTACTACATCGACAGACATCGTCGTACGTCGATGAAATGAAAATACTTGAAACGTTGTCGATGAAATAATATTCGATGAAATGTCTGCCGTAGTATCGATTCTTCGACGCAATGACTTGTCGATGTAATGAAAATACTTGTTGCCACTGACTTGGTACCTATATAAGAAAACCACTAGCAGGGCTAGTGGCGGGTAGAGCGCGCGAAACTCATTGAAACCAATTTGGAATGCGTCAGGAAAGTGTCAAATTGAGCCTTTTAGCATTCATCCGGCGTTCTATAAATAAACCAAAAGGGAAAGGCGTTTCAGGAAATCTTAACATTGTCAAAGACATGTCCGACATGATAGGGTTGTCTCTCCTCTGTATTTTATTAATACGTTGATTTGTTTCTTTACATTTTGATCTCTTGAGATATATTTTTTTGTTTTGGTGCTGTTCTACTAGCTTTATATGTACACATTTATTTATTTTACAACTTTTTTTTTTGACATTTGGCCGTAGATTTTCCTTTTTTGTCCGATTACTGCAGAGCTGAAAGGAAGGGACTTTAGCAGTCTATGTCTGTATTAACGCGTGTTCCACCGTTAGCGTTTAGGATACTGTACCGATTTTGATAAATGAGGTATTTATCAATAGATTCGAAATTATGCTCCGGGTGACATAGACTTTTGTATAAAAAAACAGTTTTTTTAGTTTAGTTTTCCGTAGTCGGGTTACAGTTTTTTGAACTTTATAAAAACTACTAGCTTCCGCCCGCGACTTCGTCTGCGTGGACCTGCGGAATGAAAACTATCCTATATTTTAATCCCGGTCATAAACTATTTTTGTGCAAAATTTCATCCAGATCGGTTGAGCCGTTTAAGCGTGATTGAGTAACAAGCATCCAAACATCTAAATATCCAAACTCTGATAGTTGTCCGTGACAAGTTGGCAACCATGACTGTCCGGACGCCGCTAGGGTTGCCGCGTCCGCCGGACATGATCCCACACGTAACTAAAAGCCGGAATCGGGTTGACGCCGGAATGTACTTATGATGGATTTGCTGGAGTTTTTGCCGAGCACTGCAGTTGGAAGGGGTGCAGCCTAGCTGTCAGTCAAACGAACTGGGTCGGTAAAGGATGGCTCACACACAACACACTAGATGTAGATACATATTGTGGCTGAGAAAAGATTATGAACATTCATTATTATTTTTTGCACTAATCTTCCTTAATAGATTTGATTAGGTAGCAATAATCTGATTTCCAGAGTTGATTTTGCAAATCTCCCTCCAATACTTTTTGATGGGATTCAGATTGCTTACTCGATGCAAGTGAAAAATCTCGGGATCATTATGGATCGATCCTTGTCCTGGGTGCCTCAAGTGAGTGAAGTGAGCAGGAAGGTATTTGCTGCAGTGGGGTCTCTCAGACGGCTTCGTAATTTTCTACCTACTGCAACTAAAATTGCGCTCGCTCAAACGTTACTTCTTCCTATTCTTGATTATGCTGATGTATCCTATCTCGACCTTTCTGAGGAACAACTTAATAAGCTAGAGCGTCTCCAAAATGTCTGCATTCGGTTCATATTTGGGTTACGCAAATATGACCATGTTTCTAGTTTCCGTTCTAAACTCAAGTGGCTCCCTATCCGTTATCGCCGTAACTCTCACATTATTTCGCTTCTGTATAATATCCTTTTTAACCCTGCAACTCCCCGCTATCTCAAAGAACGTTTTAGTTTTTTAAATTCTGTTAGATGTTCTAACAATTTGCTATTAACTGTGCCTTCATCATCTACCAAATTTTACAATAGTTCGTTCACTATTAATTCTATCCGACTGTGGAACTCTCTCCCTCTTGACATCAGACAAGCAAAATCTATCGGCAATCTCAAATCCCTTCTTAAAGAACATTATTTGTCTCTCCCCTAACCCTGATTGTATTTTTGGCTGACTGTTTATGTATCATTATATTTGTGTTTGTGTTATTTGTATATATGTATGATTGTGTGTGTATGTTTATATATAGAGGTATTTATGTACGTTTATTTTTATAATTTCTTGATTTTTGATTGATAATAATCTCTGCACCACCTACTGCATAATCTAGTTTTATCTCTTTCTCCGATACCCAAAGGTTGTCTGGAAGAGATCGCTCTTCAGCGATAAGACCGCCTGTTGTCTACCTCTACCTACATGTTATTGTATTGTTTCTCTATGTAACTGCTTTGTTTGTGTGAGGTGTGCAATAAAGAGTATTTGTATTGTATTGTATTGTATTGATTTCCGCTACCTTAAGATTAACTACCGTAGGTTGACCAAAACGTTAACAGACCATTTCTAGGCAAAACAACGTTTTTATCGCTTGTATAAGTTGAAATTCCTTTTACTGGTTTACATTTTCTTATAACTGTTATTGGATCAAGAATCTTCGAGCTTGGACTTTAAAGGCGCTTTTTGAACAGATTACTTTGATACAACTCGGCCAGCTCGAATAATTTTAAGTATACACCAGCGAGATGGGTCAATATCATTGGAAAAATCTCATTCTCGCACGTGTGTGGGAATATTGGCCCGAGATCCATTCCCGCACGGCCCCGCCCCGCACCGCACCGCCTTGCGGGCATAGAGGAGTTCCCGTGTTTATGTTGAACCATATAAAGGCGCACTTTCCAAGCAAGTGCATTAAATGATATTTCATACAGTATACGTTTTTGAACAAACCCAGTGGTATGACCCGGGGTTCGAACCCACGACCTCCATATTGAAAGTCGCGTGCCTTACCACTCGGCAACAGTGGCTCTCAATTTACCCTAAGCATATTTATAGAATATCTTATCTACATTTACGTATATAATATTAAAACTTAATCGCTCAACACAACTCATAACAGTCAGAAAGACGTCGGTGCAACTGAAAGGCCATATATATAGTTCAAATGGTGTGAAGGGTTAGGTGTGTTCTTGACATGAAATTATA
The DNA here is from genome assembly GCA_932294315.1 of Epinotia nisella. Taxonomy (NCBI): domain Eukaryota; kingdom Metazoa; phylum Arthropoda; class Insecta; order Lepidoptera; family Tortricidae; genus Epinotia; species Epinotia nisella. The sequence continues at coordinate 7,492,789 of OW028696.1, read as the reverse complement.
TGCCTTTGTTCAGCCGAAGCGCCCTGATTCAAAACAACCGCAGACTTAGAGCTAATAAATGCGTCAATGCCGCGTACAATCTTAAGATTACAACACATTGCTATTGATCTTAAGGGGGTGATTGCGAGAGAAAAATACCTATATAGCAACGATGACACAAGAGACAAAGTAAAGTTTGCGGGTTCATTACATTACAGTTATATCAACTCGTAGCTTGGAGATCGGCATCAACGAAACTAAAATACTACACTAAGAATAATGAAGATGAAAAGAGACACTGATTTCAAAAAAGTTCAATTAAGAGATGTAAAAGGTTCCTCAGTAAAAAAAAAACAAAAAAAAACTGTTTTGGAGATATGATTGATCTCCAGATGACAAAACTAAAATACTAATTTGTATCCAAACGGAAGGTCCCAAGGATATGCGTCCATACCGCGCTGAGTCCCATCAATTTACGGTAGCAAAGAAGCATACAGCTTGCCTCCAGAGAATACACAAGTTGCCGACCCATTATTGATTTAAGGATTCGTTGTATAGACAGCTAGAGACAAAAGCAGGTCCCTTACTCTCAACACAGCGCATTGGGAGCTCAGACTCACCACCAGAAACACCACACCTTCAAATATAATAGATAGCATAGGGTATAAACTGCATAAAGCCAGATATGTAATTAAGAAAGCCATACTGAGTGTGAAAAAATATTAATTTACTAACAAAAATGTCAAATACGTGATATACAGGGTGTTTCCTGTAACAGGAGCAATAAATTAAACGGTAGATTATTAAGCTTGTGAGCAAATGTTTCTAAGTGGTTTTAATTGAAAAAAAAAAATATTTTTTGGTTTTTTTTCTTCAACTTAAGTTTTGGTGTACTTTTTTACTCTTCTGGATTGATATAAGTAACTTTTTATTTTAAAAACACAAAAAAAATTGAAAAAAATTGAAAAAATCACAAAAATATCTTTTGAAAACAAAAATTCAAAAACTATTATGACTCACTACATGATGTTACCTCAAAATCTGTATTGACTACTGTGCTATGATCTCGTGGTGTCAAGATACATTACTCGGAGGTCATACTTTAGATCAATTTTTCTCCGAGTTAAATAAATTTGAAAAGAAATGGACAAAAGGGGTTACTACAAATGCAGTAAGGAAGCCTCCGTTTAATTTATTGCTCCTGTTACAGGAAACACCCCGTATATATATTAAACTTAGCTAATAACTTTTAAAAGTTAAGATTGAGCTAAGTATTAAACATATTTGTGTGTAAACTATTGGAATTAACAGTTTTTATTTTTTTATATTTTTACATAATACACTTCACTTTATGCTTTGCCTCTATAGTTCTCTGTTCTATCAATTTAACATAAATCCTTAGGCAACCCTGACCTAATAAACCACGAAACATGCTAATAACCTATTTATAACATCATACCTAAATCTGTCAATCCAATCGTCAAGCTAACCAACCAATTACAAAAGAACCCCGACCTCCCCAATCGAAACAAGAGTATGTAAAGATTTTATTGAATATCAAAGATCCGCTTACATTTGACAGACTTATCAGTTCTTGGTTTAATTTATATCCGTTGTAAAATACGTGTATAAACTTGGATATTGAGTACCCGAGGTCTTGTACGCATATCGGTTATTTCGGTTTGATGATAGGTCACAGATAAAGGAAATTCCATAGGTGATATTCTCAGACTGCATGCAGAACGGTTTGTATTGTCAGCGTCATTTGTAGTATGTGGTCCTTTGTAAGATTTAGGTATTAGTTGCCATAAATTCGAAGTTCAAGATAGAATAATTCGGCAATAAGATTGTGATGATAACTTTGTAAGGCTATGGCGTTGGATGAGAGGGCGGTAAATGTGTTTTTATTAAAGCGGAATAACTATTTACAATGGTGCTGGAGATTGCTCCTTAGGTAAGTAATTTCATGTTATACAAATTCAAATTTTTATTTCAGGCTTTGCCCTTAAAAGTGTTAGTAATTGTTACAAAAACATAAAACTATTGTTAGAAGGTACATTTTTTTAGTATTTCAATTAATTTTTATTGCTTCTTGCTGTCTGCTTTTGGTGCTGCTTTTATTGCTATCTGCTTTTGGTGCTTCTAAAGTATTGACGATATTTTTGTGCGTGATATCTAGTTATAAGAATTAAAGACATGACATGTATTAAGTTAAATAAAATGTACAAATTATAGTTAGTTAGGTAATAGTATAGTTAAGGAATTTTTTATGTATAATATAAGTAATTTTAATTTTAATTTAGATATTTCAAACACAATATTTGTATTGTTACTGAATAAATAAATAAAATAAAACCAATAAAAATTATAATAAGTCAATCATTAATATCAAAAATAAACATCTAGCTCAAAATTACATTTCAATCAATTAATAACAATATAAAAAAAAAAAAAAATACTAGGTATTCACCGTGTCAAATCGTTATATCAATATTAAAAATTTAAATAAATTGGTTGCTAACTGTTAATATTTACAAAGCTAGAGTGCATACAGTACAGTACAGACCCATCTTTGGAACATCACTTATAGCTTAAATTTTTTGGTCTGTTTTTATGAACAATCAGATCGTACGCTTTTACAGGCAAGTAAGTAGGCACTTCTGACACTCAAATTGGGATTTCAGTGTCAGAAGGATGATAAGGAATTAACAAAAAAATCCCCCATTTTCTATTGACGCCTGTTCGACTGACGTTCGTTGTTTAGTTCGACATATTTAAAAACGGCGAATGCTCGATGTTCTGTTACTTTTGAATGCCCAAGTCTATCAGTATCTTGGGAGATTTTGTATTTTTTTGAAATGACACTAGCGGCAGTGACTATTCTCTTCTTCATCTTGCCGGCCAGGTCAAATCATCCGCGCAAGGAGTTTAAAGTAGCCAAAAGTTTCGGCGTATGCACCAATTACGTAAAATCGCTTCCTAAAACACCACAACCTAACTACCTCCCCATCTATTCTCAGTATACTGCTTTCGATACAAGATAAGTGAAGCTCGTAATCGGATTTGTTTGATCGATATCACGTCCCCGCAAGGAAGCCCCAATCCTTAAATTTGTACAAAAAAGTGTCCCCAAATGGAGCCTTCTGGATGAAAAGGCACCGAACAATTTCCATACGAAAACGGAATCTTTTTATAGCCTTGAAGGATTTACGGTTTACGGAAATTGGAGGTAAACAATAGTCTTTGCGCATGAATAACAAAAAGGCGATGTTGTTGTTTTAATTGGCTTAATTTTGGTATTGCCTCAAATAGACAAAAGTGGTATAATTTTGGAATGATATAACTGGCTTTCATGTTAGAGCACCTAAATACGACGTGACAATTACATAAAAACTATAATTGAAGGAAAGATAGAAGGAAAGAGAGGCAGGGAAAGACCAAGACGTGCGTTTATGGACCAAGCTAAAGAGAAAGTTAATGTGAGCACAGAATGGCGATTACTCCACCGACAAAAGCCCGGCTCTTATTATGTTTATGATGATAAACTGGCCTTTATAGAGAATTAAAATTAGATAAGTGATGTCGGAAATACCCTCTACAAACAAAGTAACAAAGCTGCAGACTTTTCCTCTTTCGAATATTAGTTTAGAAAACACAATAAAAAATTACGGAAAAAAAACTGTTTCATTTTAATTCCAAATCCTGCATATATTTCGGGTTTCCTTTACAAGGTAAGTTTTTAAGTCGTTATCTTTATATAATTAATAATCACATTAAGAGTAGGGAATATAAATTAATTTATTGTTTAGTGTCCAAAATTGTAATAAAAAATATGCAGAGCACTCTAAATGCGTCAAGCATCTGCATTAAACGTAATAAATAGGTACCTAATTATTAATGATAAGATGGAGGAGACTTTTATTAAATTTCGAGTAATATTTATGATTATGATTTTATAAGAAATTTGAGTGATGGTTATAAAGTTCCAAATAATGGTGAAGTATCACTTTACAAATACGCACCTCTTACATTTGTAGATGTAGAGAGGTTATTTTCCCTGTATAAGTGGATAGTGTAGATAAAAGGAACGGACTGAAAATATGTAATATAGGAAAAATATGATTATTTACTTCAACATTGCGCGGCGTGGGTAGGCCCCCCACAAGGTGGACTGATGACCTGGTAAAGGTCGCGGGAGTCCGCTGGATGCGGGTGGCGCAGGACCGGTCAATTTGGCACTCTCTGGGGGAGGCCTATGTCCAGCAGTGGACGTCTTTCGGCTGATATGATGATGATGACGACTTCAACATTAAAATTCTATGACTTTTTCGCAATTATGTTCTCCTTTTTTATCAATTGTAAGTCATATCCATATGACGTGTATCGTTCGAGATTATTTTGACGTAATTTACATCCGTCAGCCGACCATTACTAATTATGCAACCAAATATAAATAGGCACTTAGGAATTATTTAGTCAATTTATGATATTAGAAGAATTGTGTCATACTGTAATGTGACAACTTTCCCGTGGCTACGCCTAATGAATTATGAAACGACGTTCAGAGCTTTTACTTAGTATAAGCCAAGAGCAAGCAGGCGCTTTTTAAATCCAATTTTTAAACTAAGTATAAAGTGCTGTCAACAAACACACAAAGCGCAAGGTGGACTGATGACCTGGTAAAGGTCGCAGGAGTCCGCTGGATGCGGGTGGCGCAGGACAGTCGCTTTGGCACTCTTTGGGGGAGGCCTATGTCCAGCAGTGGCTTCTGATCTTTATCGCCTTATCAGCAATGATCGGAATGGGTAGTGCCATTTCGGGTAAATGACCTTAAACATTGTACATAACATGGATAAGACTTGAGATTCCCCTACTCTAAAAAATAGTCATTGTAAATACATCATTCATTTACTTTCGTTTAACAGTTATAAGTAACAATAATACAACTATAAAACAAAACACGAAACATTAACATCACTTTATTAAATTAACATTATTATATTAGTTATTTATTTCACATCTTTCGTTCCTTACTCTCATTGGAATTATAGTAGCAAACCATAATTATTACAATATTTTCTACTGACAATCTATTTCTTTTGACGTCTAATATCCATTTATATGTAGAAAATGACCTTTCAACATCTACTGATGTCAGAGGGGCAAATTTATAAAACGAAATGTCACCAGATGCAGTTTCTTTTGAAATAATTTCTGCGTATTCTGTTATAGTTTCTAGATCCGGATTTCGAGACATGAACGCCTTAAGTTTGGTTTCAATGGGCAAACTAGTAGACCAATTTATGACCATCCTAACTTGATCAAAATCTATTAAGGCATCGACCATTGACATATCACGTTCCTGTAAACGATTCAAAACCACCTCGATAATGTTCATTCAAGTCCCCGGGCTAAATACCTTATCCGTACTACGCTTACGCACCGATATTCCCCGAAATGGCACTAGCAATTCCGATCACTGCTTATCAGTGACGATGCGTAAAGGACTCAGTCACCTTCCAAATTCCTTAGCATTGAGAATTCCAAGCCAAATGCACCAGAATAGTGCTAAACTAAGTTAAGCGTATTCGTATTCTTGATCCGAGTTGAAAGTTGACTTGACTTGCCGAGTCTCCGCTACGCTGCCGCTGCAACGCCTGCGTTGTTCCATTCGAATCAAGTATCGATAGGCAAGTGGCAAGTGGAGTCGGTGGGTTGATTCGAGTGGCGACCGAAGTTTATATAAACTTAATCGTTCAGATTCTGATTTAAGTTATTCGATTCATACAACTCCCCTCGTTAAATAACAGGAAAAAACTAGACCTTACCTCTTAGCCTATAACACTGTACTGAAGTCAATGAGCGTTTTTGTATGAATATATTCCAGAATAAAATCGAGCCATGAATTATTCAGTATCCAGAAACGAAAATAGCAAGGACCCCTCTTAGATATCTTTGACAGTTAATTTTATGATGTCTACCCCACGATTCCTGACATTATATTTTCGGTCACAATTTCATCATTACTAAGGGTTATCTTCACCTTGAATGAGACGGGAAATTACATTTAGGTGTCTTGGATATTGACTTTAGCTTTCGACAACGAATTCTTGAATATATAAAGGGTCAGGGTCCATAGACTAAGGATTACCACCACCAGGCATGCCGTATCTTGTTTGACATTGTCGCAGTATTCAAAGAAACGTTCTTTTTTGTTCATCTCTTCCGATGGTAATCACATTTCAATGAGTTTCACGCTCGCTCTGCTGCATTAGTGAAGGAAACAACCATAATTAAAGCCCTGGAGAGTAATGCCCTAATTTCCATATTTTTTTCCAAGCCCTTCATTATATCCAATGAGCACTTTATATTTCTATATGGACAATTTATTATAGATATCACGTTTAAATCATCTATAAACCGAGTAAAAGCTTATAAAGGGTGTATTACTTTGCTTTACGCAAAAAACCGTCCTTTTACCGATTTTATGGGCGCTTTACATGTTTTATGAAGCACCCTGTATTTTACGAGCCGCATTTCCTACACCATACTGTATAGATTTATAATACAGATAAAATATATGGACAAGTCGTGTACAAACGAAACTATTTGGTGGTAGCGAAAATATTTTCAGGACTTAAATATATCATTTTGCTCTCTTGTGGTTTCGCGTAATATTTTATGCCGTGCTATTTTTCTTGACGTATAGAAATGGGATTGGGTTCGTATTGCAAGCGCTCGTTCAATACACGTGACAAATGAGTCGTTCCTAGAAAATTACCGCTTTGTCGGTAGTCAGTAAAGCTAAGGCCTCTCACACACTGGCCGCGGCGGACAATAGGAAACTTGTCATTAGCTGTCAAATTTACTATTGACCGCCACCGCAGGCCGCGCCAGTGTGTTGCAGGCCTTAAGGTGCTTATAGACTTGAGCATTCACATGTAACAGAACATTGAGCATTCATCGTTTTTAAATTTCTCGAACAAACAACGGACAGAGCCAAGCATAGAGCCAAACATCGCTACGAACATTTTCACGATTATTCTAGCGAACGCTCTAGTAAATGCTCGGTGAAAAACGTATTCTTCAAGAAGATGTCAGACTTGACGGTCGCGTAATAAAGTTGCTCGGCTCGGCAAAAAGCTCGAAGCAAATTTACTGTCGTTACAAAACAAATAAGTACAAATGCGGGCTTAACGCTTCAAGGCATTCTCTACCAGTTAGCCTTAGGGACAAACATGGACTTTCAAAAGATGGGTACAAGAGATAGACTAACAGAACAAAAATCCAAGGATAGACTATTATAAATTTTACAGCAGAGCGTAAAACCTAAATTGTGTCAGCCTCAAAAGGTAAATCAATGAACGCCCCTTTCCGTTGACTGACATATCAACGCACAGCCCAAACCGCGGGTTCTAGAGATTCTAAATTTGGCACGAAGGTTCCTTCTAAAGTCTAGGGGTGCACTAAGAAAGGATTTTTCAAAATTCATCCTCTATGGGGGTGAAATGGGGGTCCAAAGTTTGTATGGGGACACAAGATTAGATCGACTATTTTATTCGAAACTTCACGAGAGTATTGCTACGACAAATGAGTAAATACGTGTTATAGAATTTTTCATCAATGTTTTCGTATGACGTTATCACGTAAAATTATCGTCTGTAAACCGACTTTACAGACAACCATTTTTATTAGATGTAATTTAAACCAGTTTTTGGAGAAGAACAAATGTTTGTATGGGAGCAACTACAAATAAAGAATATAAATACCCAAAAAATTGAGTTAAAGACGGACCCCGCTGGCGGCAGTCGAAAAGTCTCATACTAAATAAGTTAAATATAATTCCATATTTAACTGTTATTTAATGATTAATACCAAATACATCGTAGTTACTGAATTATTTGCTACATTTTATATAATCACCGATTTAAGTTAAGTAACTTGTTGTAAATGATTTATTTGTACCTCGACTAAGTCTATCGTAAATTCTGATGTTATTCCATTAACAAAAGGTATCATGATACTGAGATTTCTACGTCCAATACCTTCTTTTGACTTAGATATCGGTCTTACGCATGTTTACTTAAAATCTATTTTCACTTTAATATTTCTAACCAACCATCCCTATTTGGCAGTCTTAATCATACAACACCGCTCAGTTTCAAAAGAACTCACGATCACTTGATTTTCAATAGAATGTGACGTTTTTAGTTGAGACTCCTGTACAATAGGACCTATTAAATAATCCTTAAAAGCCTTAATCACCACGTGTAACCTAAATTATAATTAATTCGCAAATTTTACAAATTATTTGAATGGAAATTCAATACTGTTGCATTGACATTAAGTTGATTTTACAAAGGAGCTGTTTAGGGAGTTACACAGGCTACAATATAGGTTCACATAACAAGGAGACAATTATAATTGTCGTATTAGGGATATAATAGATTTCTATTGTGACTAAACAAGTAAACTTGTGCGTAGAACAATCAGGTTGAGTAATCAAACGAGCGAGCGAAGTGAACGAAGTTCTATGCTTCAGCTTGGGCCGAAAATCGTTCGTATGTCCGGTGTCTGTCACGATGTCACGCTGTCACGCTGTCCGGCTGTTCTCCTCTACGGGTCGCATTTGTCAACCGATTCTCGTAAAATTTTGTGATCAGGTTAAATAATTTCCAAAAATAAAAAATAAAAATGATAAAATGACAGGCTCGAGAGTTCTAGCTCACAGAGCCACCTGGTACGTTATGGCATAACTATTTCAAATATAAATATGATTATTCTGATATGATTCATATAGATGGATTATATTTGGTAATAAACCAGTTTTTGTTAATTCAATAATTATTTCGACTATACGAATGTAAATTGTTTTACCACAAAAATAACATAACTGCCAACACATTTACAAAAGCAGCATAAGTGATGAAGTTATTTTTCATATTTTTGAAGAGATAACGGATTATTTAATAGAATCCAAGATGCAAATGTTACTCCATAGCCATACACCTGCATAATAAATGGAAGGTATTGTTTAAAGAAATTATATTTTAGGAGAAATTAAGTTTCGCTTCCTGTAAAATCGACACCATCCCTTCAATTGTAAGTGATGTCTACTTTCTCTAGTGCAAGCAACTAATGAGTCCAGCAGCTCCTAAAAGGCTACAGGACTAAAAAGGAGGTGAAATTTTCGCAGCATTTAATTGCTAAACACTCAGAAGGCATAGGGTTGGTATCCATTGTCTCAATACGGTATTTGACTGATAGTCAAATTAGTATTTTTTATGAAACGCTCTGTTAGTAGGTCGCCAGTATGCTGAACTCTCCATACAAACGTACTTTGGTTCTCATTTTAAAACGACATGTTTGAATAACATGAAACTTTGCATACACAAAGGGATGCGCCATGTCTATGTCATTTCTCATTTCGGCTTGTATTCCTTTCACCAATCACAATACTCACATATCACGACATGCTTGTAGTTAACCAATCACAGACACTCTCACACACATACGTCACAGCCACGCCGCGCTTGACACTTTGCATTCCAAAACCCAGACGAACGACATACAACCTCTGTAATAAAAAAAGGACATTATAATCATTTTCGAAGATCCAGCGTTTCAATCATCTTCTTGCTCCTGTAAGGAACAGTCGGAAACTAGTTTCTGTTGCTAGAAATGAAAATAGAATAAAAATAGAGCTAGTACCTAGAACGTTTTTATACGAAGCCGTAATCGCTTATTTTTTTCTATTATATTTCTAATGTAATTTATAGCAACAGAAGCTAGTTTCCGACCTAGATATGGAGGATAAAATAAGTTTCATGTTATTCCAGTATGCCGTTTTAAAATGAGAACCAAACTACATTTGTATGGAGAGTCGACTTGAGTCGACCGTGCTGGGGACTTGACATTTTCCGAGTAGGTACTTAAATTTAAAAAGTTTTCTTTATTGGTAATGTAATCAATGTTCCCTCTCGTTCCTTCTCTCGTTCCCTCAATGCTGAGGATAGTGACATCACGTCCTATTCTTGTCGACCAGACTTCTCCAAAGGCTCCTATCACCGCTTCATGTTTGGCCTCGTGCAGATGTAGTTGCAAGGGTGCATTAATTTGTGTACTCCATCGATCGGATGGCCTACCTCGAGACATTATAAACTAACCTATATAGGGTGCCGCCTGCAGCGAGGCGGGGCCTAAGCTAGCGGTGGTCAGGGCGACAGAGACAGGAACCTCCTGACTATCCACGCAGTGGCCAGGAGTACCGCATTCTGTATCTGACCCTTGACCTAGCCATCTAGCGAGAGTCTCTTAAGGTGTTGGTTGAGACTCTTCGCTATTAAACCGTTCGCAGAAAAGACTATCGGGAGAATGATCGTCGAATCAACATCCCACATGGCGGTTACATATTGAGCCAGGTCAAGGTACTTGCTAACTTTGTCCTTTTCGGCCTTCACGAGGTTTTCGTCATGGGGTATGGTGATATCAACGAGCACTGCCTGACATTTTGCTCGATGTGTCTGCACGATATCAGGCCTATTGGATACAATAGTCCTGTCCGTGATGACTGATGACAGATCGATCCCAATAGTCATCATCATCATCATCATATCAGCCGAAAGACGTCCACTGCTGGACATAGGCCTCCCCCAGAGAGTGCCAAATTGACCGGTCCTGCGCCACCCGCATCCCAATAGTGGCACGACCATTTTCGAGAATTATAAGATTTTAACAATTTTTATTAGTATAACCTTATACCATGATAGTCCGACTGCCCCAAAACTCGTGTCGTGGTAAAGTGGGAACGCGCACAGAAAACTAATTGGTCCAGTACTCCGTACGGCAACACTCTATTGTCTGTGCTGGTTTTAATTTCCTGTGCTAACTGAACGCGCGCTATTTTTGGTCCTAGATAAGAAAATAAACGATATGAGTAAGCCATATAAAAAGATGAGGTAAACGTCCTAGTCCTGCGGTCGGCAACCTTTTATTATATATTTATTTGTTATTGCACAAAAAAAATATTTATCCTACAAAAATAATTAATACCGTAAGTACACTCTCTACCAGTTGCCAGATTGTCGGCAAAGCAGACTTATCATTACAAATACTATATCACATTTTCTCTGTATTTATAGACCTAATTGATATAACTTAAACTGAAATAGCAAATTGTGTCTCAAGGGAGCAAAATTATATTTTTACGGAGCTGGTAGTAATGACAGTATATTGAATCTTGAGTGAAGTGAAAGATTCAACAAACGAACTATTTCAACATCAACAAAATAAAGTAGTCTCTTGAGCGTAACGAGGGATTCAAGTGTTTACGTCCAAGACGAAAATAATATTGCTATCGAGTGGCAAATGAGGAAAATTTAAATCAAGCTAAGAAAAAGAAGGAAAGAAAAATCAGGGAAGAAAAGTACAACTTCCATCACTTATTTGAGTGTGAAAACAAAAATGTATGTATTCTGTCTACCCCTTTTGGGAATGGTAGCGTGACTTTTTTGGTGTAAGTATGTATGTAAATGCACTAGAATATACTTTTCTTTGATTCCTCTCAAAAGTTTTTTTTTGGTTTTATTTCCAAATAGGCTACTGTGATTTCATGAAATAAAATCGTTGTAATGAAGCCAGAGCATTAGGCCTACTTATAATCCGACTTCCTTACTAATATTATAAATGCGAAAGTTTGCATGTTTAGATGTTTAGATGTTTGTCACTCAATCACGCTAAAATGGGTCAATCGATTTGGATGAAATTTTGCAAGAAGACAATCTATAGCCTGGATTAAATAGGATAGTATGTATCCCGGGCCCACGCAGACGAAGTCGCGGGCGGCTGCTGGTTTTTAATAAATTTTAATGTCAGTTTCATATATTGTTAGCCTTTTCATATAATAAATGAAAAAATATCCAATTAGGCCCAGTACTAAACCCACAAACTGCACAAGGCAATTCACGACGCCACTCAACCATATTCATTGACCTCGTATTCATTTTCACATTTTTTTAAATTCATTATATTATCAGCCAAAAGACATGGGCATACGAAACGTGGTCACGTCATCCACCAACAACAGAACCTGTTGCGAACACTGGACTGGCAACAAACACTGGTCAAACAAAGACTCTCGTCTTGAGACACTGTGGAATATTAGTTAGACAAAAAGATGTGTGCCGTAGCTTCCTGAACGCTGCCCAGCCGAGTCGGATTCGAATACTTACTGCCCTCTTTCCCGAAATTAATTTGTGGTTTTGTAGGAAATAATTGTAGTTTAAGTTTCGTTCCTAATGCTTAAAATTATACTAATAATAAATGTAAAAATCACGTATTAACGTCACTACGGGCGTCATGTTTCAAAACTTTTGGGAGGATCTTCTCCAGAATTAGCGTTCTCGCGAGGTGTGTAGCGTAACTAGCCCCATAGTACCTACGTTAAATAAGGCTTGTGTAGACTAGACGATGAAATATTTAATGAATCGTCAGGTGATAACCAAAACTCAAACTAACTATTTTATAATACAGAGATACTTGACGACCGGTTAGCCTAGTGGGTAGTGATGCTGCCTACGAAGCTGAAGGTCCTGGGTTCGAATCCCGGTAAGGGCAAATATTTGTGTGATGAGCATGAATATTTGTTTCTGAGTCTTGGATGTTTTCTATGTATTTAAGTATTTGTATCTATTATATATATCGTCGTCTAGTACCTATAACACAAGCCTTATTGAGCTTACTATAGGCCTAGTTCGATTTGTGTAAGAATGTCCCCTAATATTTATTTATTATTTATTTATAGATACTGAAGTGATATATTGTATACTGTTTTGAAAAAATGACACCTCGCCGAGTTTTTTACGCCGGTTCTTCTCGAGGCAGATGTTTTCTTTCCGAACCGGTGGTAGTTTATCGACATTCATAGGTGCATGTAATATGACCGCCGCAAATATACCGACGAAATACCTATATTACTTTAATACATAACAAAACAATCAGACAAAACAACAAGACAAAACACAACAACACACAATAAAACAATAAGACTCGGCCACAAATAGTCAAGTTCATCACGCAAATATTTGCCCTTATCGGGATTTACACCCAGGATCGTCAACTCACTACCCACTAAGCTTAGTCGGGTCGTCCGGGCGGAAATACGACGATACAAAGAAGTTAAAAATGTTAAAATTAAACCAGAAAACCACAGACGAGTACAAAATGGTTTATGAATAGAGCTCGTGCCAACTTGGTTGTAATAGCGGTGTTAATTTACAGGAAAACAGGGCAAAATGAACCCAGCCATTAATTATACGCTGGCGAGAGGGTGGCGATTACGCAGTGGAATCTTTGCAGTAATGCGTGACTTTTGGGTGATTTTTTTTGTGGAGAAATGCATTTACGCATCCCGCTTGGCTGGGGAACCAGGAAACAGGAGTTAATAAAAATAAAAACAATCACTGGGACTTAGGATCAAGATCCGATTTAGCGGCATACAGAGTTAATTAATAAGTGCAGTCGACGCCAAAAATACGTTTAGTCTTTTGCACTTTATTCCATTGCAATAAGGCGAATAGTGTAAACGTATTTTTGGCGTCGACCGTACAAGCCTTAGAAAAAATAAATTAAAATACCTCCTACATATAAATCATTATGGCTATATATAATAATAAGGACTATCTCGCCGGACAAGACGGGTTTTTCTTTAAGTGGGGTAAATTAAAGTAGTTATTTAACTTAACCATCATATTAATTCAATTAATTAACAAAAATTCCGACTTCATATATTCTAACAAAATTAAAATTGCCAGCAATTTACATCAAAGTAAATTGACAAGTAAGTGTACTACTCTTCACACTTTGTTTATTATGACGTCATTACACCTAGTACATTGACGGTTCAGATTTTGGGAATTTAATTGCGCCATTAATTTACATAATTACGATATGGTAATACATGCAAACAATTGCTAATGGAACATATTATTATAAGTTTTAATAAATGCCCGCGTATACAGTAACACTTGCAGGACTTAATTAATTAAATTAAAAAAATAAACGTGAGGAATTGAAGGATTTACCACCTGGGGTAGTCTACTAAAATTCCGTGGGAGAACCAGCAAGGAGTGTGATCTCATTCACTGCAAAGATAAGCAATGACAACCACCTAACAACTCACGAATCTCTCACTAGCCAGTTTTTCTCCAGTCGTGGTCGATATTTACCGGGGCGATGATAATGAGGAACACGCGTAAGTAGCCCGTAAATGCTGGTAGCTCCAGGAATTCCATGGTTTACAGTCACGTTTCTTGCGTTATAGGGTCGGAGCAGCCTGATCAATGTATGGTTTTACAGTTAAATATTTTTCCAAAGGATCGTGTAAAAAAAATGTTAAGTGTAAAAGGGGGAGGGCTTGTCAGTGTTCGTGGTGATATTGGTGCACAGTACCTTGAGATGCTGGAACGCCGCTATCCTCGAGAGTAATTAAGTAGGTATATGTCCCGCTGGCACACGGGAACAGTCCAGGCAGGGGTACACTTTCAGGAATCCAGACAGAGGCCCCGCTATTCTGTAAGTTGTTTTAAGCTCACCTCAACGCTCACCCACAAATATATCTTGACGCCGCGATTCGTAGCAACTAAGCGTAGGTAGAGGTCTAGTTTCGTTAGCCGTGACAGTTGAGGTGAGGCGCATGAGCCCGTAAAGAATAACAGCCAGGTTCTTCATCGTAAACCTAAGTTTGTGGAGTCTATACCACACTATACGTATTTAATCTAAAAATAACACAAGTATTGCTAAGTCCAAGATGGGATGCTTCTGTTTTGTAATAAAATAAAATAATTTGACGACTGATTTAGCCTAGTTGGTACTGACCCTGCCTACGGAGCAAGAGTTCCTGGGTTTGAATCCCGGTAAGGGCATTTATTTTTGTGATGAGCACGAATATTGATCCCTCAGTCATGGATGTTTACTATGTATTTAAGTATTTATTTTATCTATCAGATATAAGTATGTTTATCGTCGTCTAGTATCCAAAGTACAAGCTTTGATTAGTTTGGGACTAGGTCGATTTGTATAAGGTTGTCCACAAAAGTATATTTACTTTTAGAAACTAAAATTAAAACCTAAAGAACACTGCAACTAAATTTACTCGTAGTACCTTTGTTTTTTTACTCGTACCTTTGTTTCGCCAAATTTCGTTTCGATGAATGTACATATTTATTATTATAGGCAGAGCTTTATTTTCATTCTATTACATTGTTACACAACAAACCTAACGTAAACTTTTGATGCATGTATTTTTCTGGTTTCATGGAAAACAGATTTCGACGAAATACATTTCAACGAAAAAAAATCGGCAATACGTTTGTCAAACAATAGAGTGATGAATCAATACAATGAACTCACAAACGGGTACACAATGTTTCCGAATATATATATAAACTGAAAAAGATTTTACTATTGGCCGCTGAGCTTTATATTCAAAAACAATAGGTAGAAAATAATACTAACATTTACACAGTTCAACGCACGTATTAAATGTCAGTACGGGCGACATGTTTCGAACTCTCCGGGAGTTTTTCTTCAGCACAAGCATCCTGAATAACTCTCCAAGAGTTCGAGACATGTCGCCCGTAGTGCCCGTACATTAATACGTGTAATTGTTAGTATTATTTTAACATTTCCCATGAAAGTTTAAATTCGACAATAGGTAGATTTCAGAGAAAACCAACCATGTTATAAACATGGTTTCGCGTCTCTTCAATGGTCATTGCCAAAGTTAGGACTATAACTTTTGGTAGACAAACTTTCGCATTTATAACAGGTATTAGTAGGATTTTGTAGGATTAAAGACACGAAATATTTTCCAAGCGGATCTTATGAATACAATATACCTACTGTTCATACACGCTCCGGAGCCACGGTATTATAAAATATTACATTAAGACGCTGAAATCACATTTCATTTTCCCCTTCAATCAAGGCAGACATGTAAGTCATATCATATTGAACATGAGTTTCGGAGATCCTTTTTTGGAAGATGTGTGCAATTGCAATTGGCTACTTGACTTTTTTTTCACAGTGCCATTTGAACCAGCTTTCTGAATAGATCAAATGTTTATATGGGAATGGGTCAAAGTCCGAAACGACTCATACAAATAGAGATAGTATTATGACGTCACCGCATTTTATACTAATCGTTGTCTAATCACGTAAGTTTAAGGAGATAGTTAGTATACATTTTTTTTATTAAAATGTATGTCTTGTATTGGTATAGGTATTTAAATTTGCTCTTGGTCGATAAAACAATACATATTTTTTTAAACTTACAAGCTATCTTTTTATGATTATTATACCTAGATATTTTTCTAGCACGAACGACTTATTGTAAGTGATTGACAAAATAAAAACATCGACAGTTCTGTTATCGATAAGTACCACTTCAACTTTTTCAAGGGTGCGTTAAAAAATAGACAATAATAAAAAACTATCAATTTATTTATATTTTACATACTTCAGAAAACAATTTGCAATACTTTCGTAACTTTCTTTCTTCGTGTCACTGAATTAATTATCCCCTAAGTCACTCCATAACACACACACACACACCGAAATTGTCTTTCAAATCGACGCAGAATGTCACATGTAGTTTTTCCCAAACCCATTTTTGGTCCCAAAACAAATCTGTGTCTCTGTATATGGTTACAGTGTAGGTGCACGCGGCGTCTAGGTAGGTAGCCAATATAAGTCTGTGGTTGTATTAACGTATTGTCGTTGAAGTAGTATGTACTTATCGATAGCAGGATTGTCGATATTTTTATTGTGGCAAGCACTAAACAAATGTTGTTCCTGCTAGAAAAATATCTAGGTATAATGATTATAATTATATTTTGTAGTTGTTTCTAATACATGTTTTATCTTTTTATAGATGTTTACTATTGTATTCAGACACTGTAGGTGTCATTGCACAAAGTACTTTGATATATAAGACAAGTGATATTACAAGAGAGAATAGACAAAGTATTATTTGCACTATAAATACGAGGAACCCTTCACAAACGGATCCTCGGCTTAATATCCCGTCTTCGCTATCAATACATTTATCTAAGCTTTGACACGTATTAACGCCATACATCTTCGTGAAATAATGAGTTCTGCGTTTGCTGTGTTTGTGCCAATGTTTGTGCCAATGCTGGGTTGGTAGTTGGGCTAATTTTAATGGATCATATCGTGTACTATCTATATGTTATATCTATTATCAAAAATGTTACTAGCTCTATGTTAGTTAAAATTGTGTTAAACCGATTGGTTTTGGGTTTACGTATAAATGCATAGGTTTGATTGCTACTTATTGATTAATAAGAAGCAGTCAAACTTATTGATTATTTTGTACTTTGATGTATTTATTTGAAAAAAAGAGAAAAACTCTAATTCAGCTGTTAGAGGTGATAAACCAGTCATGAAGCGATAACCCCTATTAATTATAAAATAATTAATTTAAATGTAACTGTATTTACCTATAATATGACGTGTAAAATGTATATTTTATTAATAAAAAATTGAATTGAATTGAATTCAATAGAGGCTTGGTAATTTTTTTAAATAAGTAATTGTTTTAATAGTAGCTTCGATTCAACATATACTAAGTAATTGTTTTATTTTTGTGTGGTAAAAGTTATTGGTATGTAACTACAACTTAGAAAAGTTGAAAAACCCCCGATTTTTTCATTTCAAAGTATATCTCAAAAACGGCTGAACCGATTTTGATGAAACATAGCTAAGAACACTCGGTTTAAAATTATCTATGACACAAAAAAACCGCATTCAAATCGGTCCATCGGTTTGGGAGCTACGATACCACAGACATATACACAGACACGTTAAACTTATAACACCCCTCTCTTTGCGTCGGGGGTTAAAAATATTCAACAGCAGCAATAACTGGATCAGTAATACCCTATGAAAACTGGATCTGTAATAAAAAAGTAACAGGCTGTCCTATGTTCTACTTCGTCCATGTTGGATCAAATGTTGGTGGATCTATGGCTATCATTTTTTTGGTTTTTCCTACGTAACGCTTGCGTTTTGTTGTGATCAAACGAGGAAAACATTGCCGACTTGTTTTGTTTCCCGTCTCATGATCAATATTTTCAAAAAAATTGAATTCAAGGTTGATACACAAACATTTGAGCCAACAGGATTAACGGATGACATGTCAATGACTCAACGTAATTATGACAACGAGCGAAGCGCTGCTCAATATTCAAGACCCAGGGGGAGGATCAAAGTGTTCCAGTATTGGAGAAAAATGGATCAACATATTATGGACGCCCCTTCAAGGTCACGTCGTAGGGATTGTTAGGAATCGAATTTAGTACTATAAAGTATTAGAAGTTAGGATTTTGCGGAGCTTGGTAAATTATCAACATCATCCTTCTTGTATTACAAAAAACAGACGTTTTATTTTCATATCTAAAACAACAATGAAACAAGGAAAAACTGTGTCCCTTATTTTCCAACACTTTATCGTCCACATAGTGGAATTCTACATGACTGGTCATGTAAAATGAAGGTAAATAAATAGACTGGATATAAAAGTTAAATTAATGAAATGAACTTTAAAACAACAAGTGCAATACACACGCATCAGTGCTAGTGTATCAAACAATAATAAATGCTTCATAAAAAAGTCATAGATCGAAATAAATGTGAACACTTACACTTTAAAGTAACAGATTTGTTTGTCCTTACTAAATGAGGAATGCAAAACCATACCCTCATTAGAAAAAAACACGCCCTAATAAATTGCGTACGTTAAAATTACTTGCCACCATATCTGTTGCCACGCAATAATAACACTTATGGTGACAGGACAATTGATTACTTACTTCGATTTATCTTAAATAACCTGCCCAAGAACTTACTACAAGACCTTACCGATGCCATTATTAATCATGACAAATGTAAGAAGCTACTTAAAAAGTACTACCTAAGTTTAGATGAATAAGTAAGGAATAAAATTGTAGCCCATGATGTCAATTTGTTATATAATAACTAACTTAAGGAACGCGGGATGAACCGCGCGATCTCGCCAACTATTGTCCAAACCATCCAGGTTTTAAATAGTGGCTTTATGTGCAACACTGTAACTATTTATTAATATTAGTATTAAATAAATTAAAAAAAAAAACATGAAAGCATCAAAATTTTGTGAAAAAAAACAAAGGTGTAAAATCTAACAGACACATTATAAATATAGCCAAAAAAAGACAAAATGAAAATGCGACAGGAAATCCATATTCCGACTAAAACTTTACTAAAACAATAGACAGCACAGATAAGCGGACACGCGAACTAAACGGCACGCCCAACGCCACATAAGCCGGATATCCGGATAAGTCCCACTATCCAGTTTTTGACACCTGTCAGTTGACAGGCAACACCCTTTGTTCCAAACTAGCGGATACCCATTTGACAATGTCAAATGCACGCGGGCGCGGCCCCGTAGGGCAGTGTCGATTGGTGATAAGTAATAGTTTAATCCATTCGAGGCCAAGTTTAGTAACGCCACGAGTGCTACGCCGTAGTGGATATCCTACTAATAATCCTACTATCCTACTATAATCCTGCTATAATAAATCCTACTATCCTACTATAATAAATGCGAAACTTTGGATGTTTAGATGTTATTTATTTATTACTAATAGAATCTATATTATAAGATTGTTTTTGTACGCCAAAAGGCAAAACATAGTGAAACAAACATTTATCCTTGAACCACTGTAACCAGAATGTACCTATGTTATAACAAATAAACAGTTTTTGATTTGGATATTTAGATATTTGGATGTTTAGATGTTTGTTACTCAATCACGCTTAAACGGCTCAGCCAATTTGGACGATGCACGAAGACAGTTTATAGCCTAGTTTTATCCCGGCTTCACGCAGACGAAGTCGCGGGCGGAAGCTAGTAAGGCCCTAAGGCCATATTTTATAAATACTTTACTCGAATAGTGACACTATTGTTAAAGTAGCCTATTGTTTTAAAGACAAATAGTCAACGTTGCTAAGTGGTATTTTTTAAAGTATACCTCTTTTTGCTCCTTTGCTGGACTTGGCGGGGGCACTGCCGTGCCTCCAGATGCACGCATTCTTCGCCTTATTACAACGGATGAAAAGGCAAAAGTGTAAGCATATCTTTGACATCAACCGCACATAAGTTTGACGCGTGTCGAAATGGGCAGCTAGCGAAGTGGAATAATCCTGGAAAAATAGGCAAGCAGTTTAGAAGTATTGAAATCGCTGAAATAGAGAAACATTTTGTTTCTGTCGAATTTAATTTTCAGCATTCGAAAACAGGTATGCAGAATTGGTTTACTGAAACATGCTTATAGAGTCTGCTGCATAAAATATGTATCCTAGACCAGCTACAGGTTGTATTAATCAAACAAAATACAAAAAATGTGCTCCAAAATTACTTTAGCTATATTTCAGTAGTTGCTAATTAAATAGCGCTTACATATGACCTGCATTAAGATACAAAATAGAACGTAGTGTTTTAAGCTATAAGGACCATATTTAGCAAATAAAAATCAAACGGATTAAAAACTTAGTTTATTGACATTTTATCATAATGTGACTTGACAGCTCACGTCAAAACTAAATAGCGAATGAATGGAGTCTCATTATAAAATTATACATAATACTATTGTATTTATTTAAACAGAACGAACCTTATTAGTTTACTTTAATTTACCGTACTATGTTTGTGATTGCGATGTTAAATAAAGCTTATTTCTTTGAAATAAGGCTGTTCTTCTCGAGGCTGAGGTTTTCTTTCCGAACCGGTGGTAGTTTATCGATATTCATAGGTGCATGTAATATGCCTAAATTGAAGAATAAATCACTTTAACTTTGACTTTGAATTCAGTTTTCTTTTTATCCCGCCAAAATATAAGCCTTCAGACTGGACAGACTGAACACTAAGTCATATCAGCTGAAAGACGTCCACTGCTGGACATAGGCCTCCCCCAAAGGGTGCCAAAGTAATCGGTCCTGCGCCACCCGCATCCAGCGGACTCCCGCGACCTTTACCAGGGCATCAGTCTACTTTGTGGGGGCCTACCCACGCCGCGCCTTCCGGTACGTGGTCGCCACTCGCGAACCTTTCCACCCCAACGGCCATCGGTTCTACGTGCAATGTGCCCCGCCCACTGCCACTTAACTTTAGCGATTCGGGGCTGATTCGGGTTTTATAAGACATATAAAAAAACATTGACCCAATTACTCTATTTCCTCTTCACCTTATTCCATACAGAAAACCCCTAATGACGCATACGGGGTGTTCCAAAAACGCCATTTCGGTTCATAGCGCGCCAATATCGCGCTCCAATGTACAGGATGATGATAAACGATGGCGCTGCGAATGACTGCGCAGAGTGACGGGTGCTTTACTTCCTAGTATCTGGGATAGCGCTAATGCATATACAGGTTGTTTTCATACATACATACATACATACATACATGCATATAATCACGCCACTTTCCCAGAGGGGTAGGCAGAGATCACGGATCTCCATTTGCTACGAGCGATCCTGACAAACCACTTTCGCTTCATTCACCTTCATAACATTTCTCATACATGCTCGTCGGTTTAGGGTACTTTTGACCTGGCCTTTTTGTAAGATTTCTTGCAAATATATTTTGCCTGCATTGATGACCAATGTAGCTAGTTAATTAGTGTGAGTCTCCATAAAGTGCACATATGAAAAAGGGTGAATCTAACCCAATTCCATCGGAGGCAAAAAAAAAATGTTTTTGGATTTATATTAAAGCGCCGCTAAACTAAGAGGTCTGTCGATAAAACAAAAACAATAATATTTAAAGTTAATTAACAGACGATTACGATAAAATACAAAACAACCGACACTGCATTAAAAAAAACCGGTCAAGTGCGAGTCTGACTCGCGCACCGAGGGTTCCGTACGACCAAGGAACTCGGTATGTACAGTAAGGGAAATGTATGCACGTACCACCGTAGAACCCTGTCGCAATTGACAGGCCGCCGTCACTCAAACTCGAGTGGTATGTCACCTTATTGCGATAGAGTTCTACGGCGGTACGTTAATACATTTCCTTTACTGTATGTTGGTTTTTCAGCGATAATTCTTTATCAAGTGAATTAATTTCGATAATTCTTTTTTTATTTGCTAGAAGGTACTTTCAGAACACTTTCATATGAATTTGAAGGAAAAAAATTAAACACAGAAGTATTAAATTACAAACAAAATTAACATATGATTTTTGATGAATAAAAAAAAATTACGCTAGATAGAGGTCTCGTTATACTTTTCCGGTAATATTCACGTTAATATTAATCATATATATTATTTTCAAATTTTTCGCTTGGTTAATTTCGGAGATAAGGGGGGGGGAATGGTATTTTTTTCAACATTTTTCTTTATAAATCAAAATTTTACCATGGTAGAAAAAAAAAGAAAAACTGTTTTAGAATGTACAATTCAAGCCCTTTCATATGATACCCCACTTGGCCTACTAACTAGACTTTGAATTTTTGCCCCCCCTCTTATCCGCCCTTTTTTATACAAATTAAAAGTATATATTAAAATTTTTCATTTTCCATACACGAAGATTAGCTTTTTATACAACTATTCCAAATTTCAAATCGATAGCATTAGTAGTTCCTGAGATATTTGACTTTGTGACAGACAGACAGACGGACGGAGTCCACCATAAGGGTTCCGTTTTTACCTTTTTGGTCCGGAACCCTAAAAACCGACACAGAAAATAAAAAACAGAATTTCCGGGTAACTCGTTTTTTTGGAGTTTTTTATAATGATTTTTTTCCCGCTCACGGGACATGATGTCCCGGACCTTTGGGAGGCGTGCGTGGGGCTAGGTACCTACAAAGTACCAACTGAGCCAACACGTAGAGGCCCTTTTGACAATTTAATGGAATGCAAGGAGTACATAGTTATAATGATTATTATTATCCGTAAATAATGCCCATATTACCATTGTTTATTATTACATAAGGTTATTCTGTGGCCCTCCTTTCAGTTCAGATAGGTAATAAAATTACTACGTAGTACTTATCCCAGACTAACCCCAAAGCCGGATATTGACCCTAAATTTGTCCCCCCCAAACACCAATATCAAAGAAAATATTCCAGAAAACTTGGCAAGGCCCTCTAATCCAATTCGCCTCATCTCAAACTTTTTTGCTTGTTAAAATACTCCCGGTGAATGGACGTGGACCGAATGAGTGAATGAATGGAACGAATGGAGTGAACTAAAGTACGGGACATCGGCGCAATTACGTTTTTGCTGAGTGAATGATGGGGGTTGATTGTTTGCTGCGTTAGGCTTAATTGATGTTTTTTTTCTGTGATTACTCGTGCTTGTGTATTATGTTAGTGTAGGGTTTTTAGGTAGTTTGTAATAACTATGTAATAAGTAAGTCATAATTATAATACTTAACTCATTTTCAACTAGGCATTGAGGCTTCAAACTCAGCTTATTTTCACATTTTAGTTATAGTCCTAAAATTAAAAATCTTACCTAGTTATATCGTTCGTAAGTTTTAGCACGCTAACTTAATTTTTTTGAAATGTCGGCGCATTCTAGCCTCCAAGTGAAAAATTGTAGTAATAATATGCGTACATGAGTCACAGAAATAGCAGTTTTCTTCCATACCACACAATATTAAATTGGCAATGAAATTTAAACGACCCTAATAGGAAGAAATACAGTCGAGTTTGATTTGTTTTAAAATCGAACGAAGCACTTGTTTTATTGTAGAATGTATCTATTCTATTCGAGAGGATGCCTTTTAATTGATTAATGGGCATATTTACTTTTAATTTTCCTGCTATTGTACCATTTTTTTTATTATTTTTGTGTGAATTTTACCTTTTATTAGCTTTCAATTAGATTCATACGTCCACCCAAACAGGTATCGAGGCCCAAAATAAACCAGATTAAACCTGATTTGAGCAGCAGGTGTTCCTTTTTACCGACACCAATTGATCGACAGGACTGAGCGGGTTTCATTTTGGTGTCCGAGACCATAGTATAGCGTCTTACTCACAATCGGAATGTTAACGAAATCAACAAAAAAAAATTGGAAACGTTTTGTTTTAATGGTTACTTTTTGAAGACGTGGTCACTTTTCGGTAACGTAATGAGTGGCAATGTCAACAGTGGAATTGGAGGTATATTTTTTTTTCGCTTCACAGCTCTTTCGTATATTTAATGTGTTTCATGAACTCACTTCTACTCGCGAATTTAGGCGCGGCGCGGCATCAGTAAGGTGTCAGTTCTCAGTGTCAACGTTTAGTCAAGTCAGTACAGATTCCTTACTGCGCCTACGTTTAAACGAGGGCTCCATGTGTGCCCGGGAGGTATCCTGCGGTACTGCATGCGTATCAATATAATACAACTGAGCATTAGGACCGACAAGAAAGTATACCTGCGCGGTTATCACAAGACGGCGCGCAAACTTTCTCGCGGCGAGAATCGAGATAGGTTATCGATATATCCGGTTTCTAATTAGAAAGAGACGGATGGTCTATCTCTCCACGAGACAGCTCGAGCGCTTCTTGCGATAACCTATTTTAGTATAAATTATTGCGATTAAGAATGAACTCAATAAAATAAAAATCGGGCATTATGTAGCTTCAAACGATTATCATTGCAATGTATTCAAGAACTATAATACTAAATTACTGATTTATTTTATCATTAATGTAAGTTTTCTAGCACTGTTTATGTTTAAACTACTAACGATGCTTATCGATAACTCAGATTGTGTATATACATGTATATGTATGTATAAATTGATTTAAATGTTAAGGTTTACATATTATAATTTAGGAAACTGTAAGTCCACAATTTGCTACCTTTTACCTTACCAAATGTACCCACATAAGACTGTTTGTTTCTAATAAATAAATAAATAAATCATATCACCCGAAAGACGTCCAATGCTGGACATAGGCCCCAAAAACTGCCACGGGGTTATATGTCTGGCAATAAATCTCATAGTCCCCACAACTCATAATAAATTGTACACGTTATAAAACTATTTTCTTAAAGCAACCAAGGTTTTTTCATTAATGCCCTATCTATCTTTGTTCCAAATGAAAGTATAAGCCTGTAATTTACGTAGCATAGACTAACCAGATTAACTAATTTCTCTGAGTCCCAAGTTCGTAGATCAAGTTGTCAAAATAAAGCCAAGTTTGCCAATATTCTTAGCCTACAAAACGGTGACTTGGCAATCACATAGCTAGAAGATAATCCTAGGATTTTATGAACCTTCTATTTCTTCAGAATGAAAAACATTATTGTTCAGTATGAGAAATAAATTAGTCTGCGCACTTGCGCAGTATAGGTAATGGGTGATTTGTATCTACAAGAGCAGATATTCGGAATACGCTAATGCGCCTCACCTCACCCGTCACACCTAACGAAACTAGACCTCTGATTACGCTTAATAGTTACATGAATCACGGCGTCAAGGTATACTGCGTGTATTTTTAATATTACCTCAAATTGTAACCAGAGCAATTCAGCGAGGAAATGCCGCCAGCATCCTCGGTACAATGCCTCGAGGGCCTTTTTTAGATTTAACTTAGTTTTAATTTATCTTAGTTAATGTTAATTATAATCTTGTATTCACTTTTAATAAATAAAAGTAACCAGAGGTAGGTGTTAGGGCTGTGAACCGATATTGCAAGAGAATTTTAATTTAATCTTAACTACCGAAGCGTAATTAATATTTGAAAAATTATCGAGCAGCAATGTATTGCGTACACACATTTGACACATGGAAGAAGCGGGTCACTTGTCAGTTGTGGCGTCGCGTCAGGAAGACAAAGCAGTGATTCATTGCGTGCTGAATTATTTTATATGGACAAAAAAGTTGTTAGTTAAGAGAAATTTCTTGCTATATATATGTTCATAGCCCTAATATCTACATCTGGTTACAATTTGAGGTAATATTAAAAATACACGCTGTATTTGTGGGTGCCTGAGGTGAGGTTTAACAAGTTAGACTGACGAACGTTGTGCATTGCGCTGCGCAACGTAGGTATAGATACCTAAGTCTGCACGGTTTGGACCCAGAATAACCAGCACGCGCAACAATATCAAAATGTATACTAATTAAAAACGTTTTTTCGAACAAGTTCCTTGAAAATTACAACTAACACTGAGACAGTATATGGTTTAGGAAATGATTTCAGTACCGCCGTTGTTATTTATTCGTATCGATTGTTAAGTACGTGCCCGATAGCAATACCTATTTAATTGACTGACAGATTGGCTTCGTCAATATTTGTGTGAAATACGTAAGAACGATAAGATAAGGTAAGACTTTGATTTCATCAGCTAACTCACATGTTGTACGTACCTTTGCATCAATCTAGAACCCATAATAAAACGCGATTAAATCCCGTTTAGTAACAGTAATGTGCGAACCTCACTCCTGCAGATTCTATGAAGAAGAAAACTAAGTAAAAGGTAGATGTCGCTATTTACACGCACCCCTTTGTAAGAAGGAACTGATTGAAAGATTTAGTGACTGAGACAGATTGTTCGGACATCTGAGTTGGTTAGTAGCGATGGGCCACGGGATGCCTGTGGCCGCCGTTACGAATCCGGCTCGGAGGATTAAATTATTCATTTTTTCCTTTTATTTGTAATTTATAAATTTTAAAATAACTACTTACTGTACTAGGTACTCACTGCAGGTCGGCCGCTTAGTAGCGTCCATAAGCTACGGTGTCTGCTTACCGTGAACCAGCTCGTACTTAGTTTGGACTGGGTCGAATTGTGTAAAAGTGTGGCAATTTAAAAAAACTGATTCTCGCATTGACAATCTGTTAGAAACTAAAATAAATTAAAACAAAACGGCTCTAAGGCTTGTTTAGGAAAAAAAGTAGCCATCGAAAGCTAAGTCTCTACTGTCACCCAGTAGGTCTAGATAGTAGGTAGTTCAAACCGCAATTAGATAGCCAACTGAGTATTCTTTTTTATGTGTAAGAATCTAAAATCCATCAATTTTTCCTGAAAAATTGGGAAATCCTAGCTAAAATTAAAATTATTGCATTGAAATGTGTCTACTTCTGTCATGATTTAAAACAATTTATGACCTGCATGCTAGTAAAGGAAAAAAAAAAGAACCTCTATATGACCCAAACGTGAAAATTACAAAATCGAAGACAACAAATTAGCCCAAAAATGCATAGCAGCTGATATAAATATCCATAATGCCACTCAAAACGATAGGTGAAGAGACCTTTATTTTTAATTAAGTTCTTAAGAATGTCATTTTCTTATTGAAAACCTAAATTATACAACAATGGCTACTTTTTTCGTGAACAAGCCTTATTTTATATTGCTTAAAAATATATTTATTAACAAACAATAAGCTCAATGAACTGCCTTATAGTGTGAAATAGATTTAAACGTCTGGAGGCTCCAGCACTGAAATACGAGGCATATGTCGATACCATGTACTCATAAATTCTCAGCACAGGCTATTTTGAGAAGCATTCCGTTTAGGTTTTAAATCTTTAGGAATCTGACAGATATCGCCTAGCCAGCAGAGTGCTGTTGGAGAAAAGTCGTGAAAAGAAACGCTTAGTCTTCACATTGACAATTTGTATTTTAAAAGCCAACTTACATCTTTAGACAAAACGGTTTTTTTGTGATAAAGTTACAAGTATTAGTAAATATCCCAGTGCTTAACACTTGCTACAATCTTAAAAAATAAGGGTTCCATACAAAATTACAAATGAATAGGTAGTTTCAGATTTTTAAGACGATATAAATAAATAATAAATAAATAAATCATAAATATTAGGGGACATTCTTACACAAATCGAACTAGGCCTATAGTAAGCTCAATAAGGCACGATATATATAATAGATATAAATACTTAAATACATAGAGAACATCCAAGACTCAGAAACAAATATCCATGCTCATCACACAAATATTTGCCCTTACCGGGATTCGAACCCAGGACCTTCAGCTTCGTAGGCAGCGTCACTACCCACTAGGCTATCCGGTCGTCATATCCGGTATATTAATTGCCAAATTTCAAAGTGTCTAACGTCTACAGAAAGTACCCTATAAATTTTGATTCCCTTGAGAGTGTCAAAATATTACATTTTTTGCGGCATAAAAGACCGTATATCTTTTTTTACGTTAACTTAGAAGTTTGATTTTAGCTTCAAGGGACTGTAGACCTGAGTATATGGTTTTAATTTCAACTCGATACCACCATACGTTCCCGAGATAAAGGGTCTTGGCAGACAGGCAGACGGACAACAAAATGATCTTATAAGGGTTTCATTTTTCCTTTTCAGGTACGGAACCCTAAAAAGTAGGTGTCTATTATCAGAGGTGTCAAAACTGGAAAATCTGTCGGTAAGAAAGTACAAATAATGAAAATAAAATTAAAGACTAAAACACGTAAATAAATAAATATGTATTAGGGGAACAGAAACAATTCGTCACGCTTAAACGGCTCAACCGATTTGGATGAAATTTTGCACGAAGGATAGTTTATAGCCTGGATTAAAATATAGGATAGTTTTATCCCGGATCCACGCAGACGAAGTCGCGGGCGGAAGCTAGTTATGTTCATATATTTAATGATAAATGAAAAATGATAACATTCAACCATCTTTCAAAAGAACCGCATACATGTGTTTGAAAAACCTGCATGTAAAAAAAAATAACACAGAACAAAATGATTGCATCCCAAGGCAAGCAACATTTAAAAAAACAACGTTGTATCCTATTTATTCTTAACCACTCATAAATATTTCCATTACACACAAAAGCCAATTCAATTGCATTTGGATTAAGGTTGCTTTTGCACTAAAAAAAATTGAATCAGGTACAATATCGAAGAAGCGACCACTCAATTAGCAATGGACATAAATAATTTTGATTACTCACGGTGGCAGAGTAATATGTTTTACATCCTACCTAAGGCGAGTTAATCTTTGAGCGGTTACAGCTATCGCAACGCTGGTTGGGTGTAAATCATCGTCATATCAGCCGAGAGACGTCCACTGCCGGACATAGGCCTCCCCCGAAGAGCGTCTAAGTGACCGGCCCCGCGCCACCTGCATCTAGCGGACTTCCACGACCTTTACCAGGTCATCAGTCCACCTTGTGGAGGGCCTACCCACGCCGCGCCTTCCGGTACGTGGCCGCCATTTGGGAACCTTTCCGCCCCAACGGCCATCGGTTCTACGTGCAATCTTCTCCGCCCACTGCCACTTAAGTTTGACAAGATTCGGAGGGCTATATCGGTTACCTTGGTTCTGCTGCGGATAGCCTCATTTCTGATGAGGGTCTAAATACTTTCAAGTAAATACACGTAATATGTTTTTAAAAAACTTCCTTGTAGTTTGTTAGTTTCTACTTTCTGGACAAAGTACGAATAAAAAAAACTACGTATTACGTTCGAGATACCTTGTGACGTTTTTAAAAATTAATTTGCCATATCAAATTCATTTTTAAAAATGTACTCAAAAGCGTCCGGGAAAAGGAAAACATCGTGAGGAAACCGGTCTTATCTCTATAATGTGTAGTTCTCCCTCTGGGTTGGAAGGTCAGATGGCAGACGCTTTGTAAAACTAGTGCCTACGTCAAATCATGGGATTAGATGCCTAAGCGGACCGCGGGCTCGTTTGAGCACTACCGGGTTAAAAGCTAGGAGGATGATGATACTTTAAAGCTTGACTAGAAAATATTCGGCAGAGCTCGCGAGGGTGCGCTATGTAGAGAAAGATGGGAGTTCCGTTTGCTTTTGTGGCTTTGCTTATTGCAGGCAATGGTCGGTACAAGAAATATGAATGTGTTTCTTGATTTAAATGGCCTAAACATCATCATAATATCAGCCGAAAGATGTCCATGGCTGGAAATAGGCTTCCCCCAAAGAGTGCCAAAGTCCTGCACCACCGCCGAATACTGTAAAAATATTCGCGCGTTAGCATATTTCTATCGCGAACTTTTCCCAGGCTCAAGCGAGTGTCAGTCCCAAAATTACGTGCAATATTACCGTTGTTGCTGGCAACGTTGACACCTGTTGATGGAAACTTTTCTGTTGCATTAACAGTCAGAACGAACGCGAAACACATTGAAATTACGTTTGGATGTAAAAGAGACTAACCAAATTAAAATCCAGCAGCAAAATTATTTGCTGCTGGAAGGAAGCGAGCATCAAACTCCTTTTAAAATAATAAAATGGCCTCAAACCAAATGAGCTGTTACAAATTACCAGTGGAAGATTAAGCCATTTTCAATCTTATTCGCATACAAATACAACAGTATGTGGCATAAGTACAGAGCATTTCTAATTAATATAACTCCTTTATATAAACCAGTGTAGGAATAACGTATGTTATAAACAACTAAAAAACAAGTGAAAAATAAATATGGCGTCGCGTTTTTCATTTTGACAGCTGAACTAATTATTCACATGTCAAGGAATAAATTCAATTATGTGATCCTGTAATTTAATTTCCGTTTTATAATTATTTTGCAAGAGGGCTAAGAAATCGATTAGGGACTGGCAGCCGTTCCTTATATTCAACCTAAAGCCTTCTTCGCATTTGTCTTTATTGAGCGAGTAAAATACAGTTTTCTAAGCCTAAAAGATACGAATACAGGCTCGCAATTTAGAGTATAACATACATATTATACATTATTTGGCTGTATAATATAAATGTGTGGTTTTCGCAAAAGACAAATTTTATAAATGCCCCAGCCGTGTTTTATCTTCAGAACATATTTATTATTTAGTACATCAGCCACTTAACTTATTTTGGTTAAACTCACCTTAATTGCTAACAATGACGTTAGTTATTTAAAAAAAGGCTTGTAACACAAGACGTTACAACGCAAATATATCCTTTTAACCATTCGAGACGTAATGCCTGCCTGGGTTTCACAAAAACTATCGACGACTCAGCAAAACCAGAATAAATATGAGCCCTGATGCCGCATTTGGAATTACGAATATGCAGGTCAAGATATACTAGGCAGTCCATGCAAAAAAGGTTTCAAGTTGGGAATCCGCACAGCTTGCGATTCCACAGAGATCGACACGCCGAAATATATACAGAAGCCGCCTCACATTTATCTTACGGAGCTTGTTAAGACCACCACCCATAACTTAAGCAGAAAACGTCATAATTATTCCAAAAAACGCACGCGAATACCGTCCCTAAATACACGAGACGTTGTAAAAAAGATGGCGAAAATTGAATGATTATGTTAAACGCGTTCGGAAATTCTTGACATGCTCCTTCGGAGCGGCGTTGCAGTTGCAACCTTCGCAAAGTCCTACACAACAAAAATTGTACAAACTAAATTGAACTTAATGACATTACATCTAAGGTTGTAATTACATAGAACGATCTGTTCTCATTGATTATTTTTTATCGAAATACCACCCATTTTCTCAATGAACAGGCGCCAGCAACCAGTTTTTAATACAGTGGCGTATCCCGTTTTGTTTTTGTTTCCTTTGTTTTTGATTCAACTTTAGAGGCCGACTACGTTACATAATACATGCATCAAGGACCTTGACACGTTGGTATAGTGGTCATTTTTGGTTGTCAGCGACTGATTAAGTTGGTAAATTATAATGATAAAAGAGTGGGTAATCGTAAAGGTTCGAATATTAATTTTGTACTAACGAGAGCGTTTAATTTAGAAGTCCGTTTGTGTGGGTCGATATAACTGTTCAATTGATACTTTTCTTATGCAGATTAGCAGTTTATTAAATACTTACATTATTCTTGTCAATTAAATGTGGTTTTATTTAGCTTTACACATGTTTCATTTTGATAAGGTGACATTTTGAAATATGCTGCTATATTTTAGAGGGCTACCATCGGTTTTTGTGGTAACCTCAGAAGTGGTTACCGTACGATTATATAGGAATATTTTCCTATCTCATTTTTAGAGAGATTTGCCGCACACCGCTTTGTGAGACTGCGGAATGCCACCGCACTCATATTTGGAGCCCTGGAATCTACTTACTTTTGCCCTAATGTTACACTAGACGTAATGCATTTTTCTTCGAAACAGTTAACTTTTCGGGTGTTCTTTGAATATCATCAAATAGAAGTCATTAGGTTAGGCTTGTTTTGCAATGGGGGCGTCGTGGTGGAATGCGGGTGACGCCGGTGTGTTTTTAGTAGGTATGCTCCTCGGATGGCGGCGGGAGGAGAGAGTCCCACATAACCCCCAAATGGGCCTTCCCCGGGTCGGGGGTATGCGTAAAGCATTTTCACATCGTCAAAAAAAAACGGCTTGTTTTGCAATAGTCCTATAAAGTTTACTACACTCAAGAGCAAAACTTTCGCGTACACTTTGTATAGAATTTCAGTACAAACTGTAGCCAAAACTTTTGCTCTTGAGTGTATTTAAAAAAAAATGGTCTAACTCAATTCTTTATTTCGGTCATTAATATCCATAAGTTGTTAGTAGACAAGTACGACTTATCCAACTAAGGTTATTTAAACAAATTAATTTAATCCTAATAGAGTTACATGGTCCATCCAATGTAGAGTGCAATGGAAAATTAGGTCAAATGAAGTATTTAGAGCTATAGTGATTATTTCTAACAAGAAAGAACCTTTGGAGCAGTGTGACAGACACGTGAAGTAGTACTTTACAAAACATCACAGCCATACTAACACCACTGCTTGTTCTGAAGGTATACAGGTATGGTGTTGTATTCTTGGTTGTAAGGTCACCAGCTTCCAGGGATGCGCTGTGTTGACAGTGGCCTGCATTTATCTCTGTCAAATCAAGAAAGAGTCTGTCATCATACTTCTGGAGTCGCTTACCGCTCGGTTAAAGGCTATATCTCACCGGGACACCATGGCAGCGTAACCAGTGGCCGCCACCAACAAATTGATGCAGCTGGTTGCGCTGCCATGGTGTCCCGGTAAGATAAAGCCCATAGAGCTGCATACAATTCGTTGGTGGCGGGCAACTGGTTGCGCCGCCATGGTGTCCCGGTGAGATATAGCCCTAATGTGCCTCGGCGCAACACCGTCTGCAGTTTGGGGCACAAAAGTTTGCGTGTCTGAAGTTAGCCTCGAGTCGCCTCCCGCATACCCGTCCGACCCCTCTGACACCTTTGCGGCGCTGCTATAGCAGCGCTACGCGCAAATGTTTGTGCCGCGTACTGTACAAGCGTTTAAAGTGAGCAAAAAAAGCGACAGGTTGCCAAAAAGAAGAAAATAAAAGCAAGAGGTAGCACGAGGCCATTACCATTGTATGGGTCGGATAAGGATCAAAATTTCGTCATTATCCGAACAAGATGTCGCGATGTGGACATTGTTTTTGTCCAAACATTGTAGGTAGAGAGTTAAAGCAATATCCCGGTTATTTCTGAACTGATTTTCAACAGATTTGGAATGGAAAGTTTATGTTTTTTTTTCTTTATTGGATAAAACTGTTTTGTGATGTAAGTTGTTCACGTATTTTTATTAAATTTGATGTTAGTATTTGATATTTAAATATTGACCTATATGCAATAGATACTCGTCATCAATCATAAAACTTTTTAGGTCCGAGTTTATCTTAGAAATAATATCATCATCGAACGAAGTTTTATGCTGGATGGGCCGAAAATCGTTTAAGTATGTCCGGATGTCCCGCTTTCTCGCTGTTCTCCTCTAGATCGCATTTCTCAAGCGATTCTCGTGAAATTTTGTGAGCAGGCACGTTAATTATATAGATTTTTTTCCGATTCAGTTTTTGGTTCGGTTCGATTAACGTATTGTCAAATGTACGAAACAAATGTCAACTAGTGACTCGTGAGCCTGTTATTAATTAAAAAAAAAAAACGAAAAAAAATATTGACAACAAAATTCTTTATTCTGCTCACAAAATGTCACGAGAATTGGTTGAGACCGCAGCGATCTGTAGAGAAGAACAGCCGGACATCCAGCCATCTGGACATACGAACGAATTTTGGCCCTAGCTGAAGCCGAGAACTTCGTTCGCTTCGCTCGCTCGTAAAAAATTATTTGTTCGTGCCATTATGACTATGTACTAAAATATTTATTTTATTTATAGTCTTCTAAATCATCAGTCATCAAATGTAAATCGTTAATGGTTGTGACTGCATTTAATATTGATTTTAAACGTCCTTTACAATTTAATTACTTTAAATTTATCAGTAATATCAGTGAAAGTTCGGGGATTCATAATCCAATATCCCGTTCTATCTAATCTTTCCTCCAAATTCAACTACACCAACCATTCTTTCACACACAAGTTAATTAACTCCGCCGTCAAAAACACCAGAATCCCATTAAAATTCCTTCACCACGAATGGCGGATACATTTCTAAAACAGCTACGTCGAAAAACGAATGTGAATCTACAGTCGAAATGCCGGAGATGCATTTCCACATCAAAAACCGACCAGTCAGTTGTGACGAAAATACCGATTCCGGGGCTCTCATTCTGCTATATAGATAATTCTATTTGTGTTCGTTCATTCATATTCCGTTCATTAATATAGGAATTGATGACCGAATAGCCTAGTGGTTAGTGAACCTGACTATGAAGCTTGAGGTCCCGGGTTCGATCCCCGGTCGGGGCAGATATTTGTATGATGAATACGAATGTTTGTTCTCGAGTCTTGGATGTTTAATATCTATTTAAGTATGTATTAATCTATATAAGTATGTTTATCCGTTGTCTAGTACCCATAGTACAGGCTTTGCCTAGTTTGGGACTAGATCAATTGGTGTGAATTGTCCCACGATATTTATTTATTTATTTATTATTTATTTATATACAATACAATAAAAAAAATATTTATCCATCATTATGAAAGCCGAAAGACGTCCACTACTGGATATAGGACCTCCCCCAAAGAGCATCACAAAAGATAACATTTCAAAATAAAAACTATACAAAGAACCTTACGCACCACGGTAGACAATATGAGGTCTTATCGGTAATGTGCGATCTCTTGCAGACACAACTTTCGGTAGTGGAAATGATGAAAAACAAAAATAATTATACCTACCTAAAGTCAAAACTGATTCGTGAAAAAAATGTAGTAGCGTAAGTTTTTATTTTGAATAAATCTGTTGGTATAAATTATAATAGATATATATAATAGAGAAACAATTAAGTGATCAGGGACTTAGTATGAAAAACGTTCTAATCGTTCTAATTTTATTCTGGCACCGTCTCACCTCCAACGGACTACTTCTAAAGCGGGTGCAGCGGCGGAAAACGCCGAAAATCTGAAATGTTATAAATATAGAGGCCTCGGCAGAGAGTACGACTTTGTACCCTTTGGCGTCAAGACCCTCGGTCCGTGGGGTCCCAGTGCGCATAAGTTATTTGCAGAAATCGCGAAACGTCTGGTCGATGTAACTGGTGACCGAAGAGCTGGCGGCTTTCTCGCGCAACGCAACATAAGCATTGCAATTCAGCGAGGAAATGCCGCCAGCATCCTCGGTACAATGCCTCGAGGGCCTTTTTCAGATTTAACTTAGTTTTAATTTATCCTAGTTAATGTTAATTATAATCTTGTATTCACTTTTAATAAATACATTTATTTCTAGCAACAGAAACTATACATAAAAAAACCCAATATCCCAATTGTGTATACAAAATTTCATGTTATTCTAGTATGTCGTTTTAATATGAGAATCCAACTACGTTTGTATGGAGAGTCGACTTGAGTCGACCGTGCTTGGGTTTCTTAACGCTGGGTACCTATTACGTCTAGGTAAATTTATATACCCTTAATATCTGCCACAAAAAGCGCGCATAAATATCTGACACGACTGTATTCATTATGGAACCTTAAAGACCTGTCACATTTTTTTACCGATTTCTTATGGCATGGCATATATTGATCCTGGTGACCAATACAATTCATATTCGATCGTTTCGATTTAAGCCGTGTAAGAATAGAACCCTTATAAAAATGTACAGAATCCGTACAGGATGTGAACGACAGAACGACACGTGACACAAGACTGCTACGAAGTTTGATCAGAGGGCCTACCGCGAACGGCTTTCGAAGTTTTCCCTCTCTGTCGCACTTATGTACGAATTCGTAAGTATGACAGAGAGGGAAAACTTCGAATGCCTTTCGCGGTAGGCCCTCAGGAATTTCGCGGCGTCAGGTAATGGATTTTCGGATAAAATATAGGCCTTAGCCTACTAATGACACACTTTGTTTCATGTTTTATATGTTTCTCTTGTTTATTTTATTGTTTAATATGTGTGTCCTGTATCTTTCTTTCTTTTTAATCTATACTAATATTATAAAGAGGAAATGTCTGTGAGATTGTAGCTTGGTATAATGTAAGTTTGTATGTAATAGGTAGGTAATGTCCGGAATCGCTTATCCGATTTCAAAAATTCTTTCACCTGCATGTAACTAGAATGGAGTTTCTGGAACTATCCAGAAATTCCAGGATATTAAACACGCGTGTTTTATAGCATTGTACACTCGTGCGTTTTATTTATATGCTTGTCCCTATTAAGATGTACCTCGCAACAAGGCGTATGTATAAGCACGGTGCATTTTGTAAATTGCCTAATAGTTTTTATTTTTTTTATTGTATCTGTCGTCTATTGCAGCTTGTGTGTGATCTGATTGGTAGTTGGCTGCGCGCCACAATAATTCTGCTCTGTGATTGATTAAAAATAATACTACTGTAGTGCTCTTTGATTGGTTGAAATATTGAAGCTGTGAAGTGTAGGTACCTAGTTGTCAATTTCGTGCTATATTTTATCCCGAGGGTTTGCCTGCGTTTTTGCAATTATGGAATGCAAAAACCGGTAATATTTCATAACCGAAACCAAAGAAACAGGTAATATTAACCGGTTTCTTTGGTTTCGGTTAAAACCGGTTCGCATTCTCTGTTTGCAATACGCGGGCGAAGCCGCGCGGGCTGCTGTCTTCCTGTCTATTTTCACTCTTAAACTGAGAATGGCGTCTTTTAGGATACTACCAGGGGAAAAACGCTAGAAGGATTTAAAAATAATTAATAGGACACAAATCGAACTATCCCCGAACCAAGCAAAGCTTGTACTATGTGTAATAGATGAAGATATAGATAAAATATCTAAATGCTTAAAGAAAAAAAAGAATCAGAAAAAAACATATGCTCATCATCCAAACAAATGCCCTTACCCCGAGCTTACTTTGCACCTGCACCCACACTTAATATACACTCTGCAGTTTAAACGGCTTACCCGTAAAATAAACACTTCACCAGGCTAGCGGCCTTTTTACGATGCAAAATGCATCATGCACTGCACATTGGAAGAGTATTAGAGCCTAAGTGCAATGTTGCCATTTTATCACTTAATAGCCTACCGCGTGGCTTCGCCCGCGTTTAGCAGAGAACGCAGGCAAAACATCACACATCACAGATTTCACCACACTTTTTCATAATATATATATATATATATATATATATAAGTGCACTCCATGTCGACACTTAGTTACACTTTACTATCGCACAGACTTATTTTATTTATTTACCCAATGTTATTTGCAAGGTTTATTTATTTGAAATGAAATGAAATGAAATATATTTGATTTCCGAAAAAAGCAATACAGAACAGAGGCTACGGTCCCACACTAGGCTGGGCCTGTCCTGTTTTTTTTTTTTTTTTAGGTACTAGCAGAATATCCTCAAAACACCTATCCTCAAAATTTTATTCAAATACACCTAGTTTTCGAGTAAAATGCCTGTGACATACGGACAGACGGACATAACGAAACTAAAAGGGTTTACTACATTAAAATGTAAAAATGCTAAATAATTTTTTTTAAATAAATATGCTAAATATTAAAATGTAATATGCTAATGCTAAAGCTACGGTACCCTAAAAATGCGAGTATACTGTACGGAAAGTCCAACTCGCACTGAACCTTTTTTATTTCCTCTTGACTACTACATACTTTGCCTTTTCCTGCAAACTCAAAAAAGCTTCACAATTACCACGAATCAAAGGTAGCAATGTTAACAAGTCGGCAGACCTCGTACAGCTTCGTTAGGTGTACCAATCATAGAGCTTTGGAATCCCGCGAAAGCTCCCGAACAATGGGAATTCTTGCTTTCAAATCGGAATAGTTTATTGATTGGTTGCAATATTGTTGGTGGATATTGCTGCGGCTCTTTTAGTTATATTGTGTACGCTTTTATTTCAAAGTGCACCTTTTATGTTTTTTCAGAGTTTGGTAATTTTTGGTTTTTGGTACTCAGAACGTGACGTGCAGTCACAAGATATTGTTGTCGTCAGATGAAAATGCTATAGCGGTTTACATTGGGGACATCCCACAATCCACACTGCCTGGCTGTCTATCTGTCTGTCTGTTACCTCTTCACGCTTAAACCGCTGAACCGATTTAGATGAAATTTGGTATAGAGATAGTTTGAGTCCCGGGGAAGGACATAGGATAGTTTTTATCCCGGAATTTATCCCCTAAGAAGGTGAAATGGGGGGGTGAACATCTGTAGCTACGATATAAACGAATTCCACGCGGACGGAGTCGTGGGCAGAAGCTAGTTAGCCATAAAAGTGCAGTATACTGCTCCGATACTGCGCATTTCGTGCCAATCAGGTAACACAAATTGCGTACTGACAACTCGGTAAATGCTTACTGATAGCGCCCCGACTCCACAACATTTTCATTTCATTTAATTTTCGTTTATTAAATCAATAACAATTATTGATTATTGAACATATCACAAAAATAAAGCTAGTTAAATACGTCACGCTAAAGGTACAGTTATATCAAACATCTCATGAGCAAATGGGCCAATCAACTATTTTTTGTTGCTCGTTGCCATGGTCCCCTGGGTCATTCTTTAAAACTATGATTTTATGGGGCTTAAATCCACTAAACACGTATTTTTGTTATATTGGTAAACCCATTCCATGGTGAGGCAATTCCTTACCATGATAGGAGCCCAATTAATAGTTTTTTTTAGAAGAAACTGTGTCACTTTTGTCTCTTGGCTTGCCGGGACAGAATAACAACAAGAAAAAGTTGATTGACCCAAATAACAAAATTTAAAATTCATACTAATATTATAAATGTGAAAGTGTGTTTGTCTGTCTGTCTGACTATCTGTTACCTCTTCACGCTTAATCCCCTGAACCGACTTATATGAAGTTTGGTATAGAGACTCAAACTATTGAGTCCCGAAGACGGACATATGATAGTTTTTATCCCGGAAAGCATAAACCGATATAAACTAGTAGGTACCACATGGACGGAGTCGCGTGCAGAAGCTAGTAGTAGTTAATAAATTAAAATATCAGGTACAAGTGCAACGCCAGACACGACGCAAACTAATATTTTAATAATATAAAAATAATAATATAATTAAACTATTATTTCACAAAGCCAAATAAAATTAAACAATTCAGAATTATTTTCATGTCAGTGATTTATCTGAAAAATCCATAAGAATATCAAATATGTAAAAGAGAACCTACAAATCGATTCTGAGCGTAGTTCAGGTCCAGATCGCGCAAGACTTTTGGCGGTCGGAGCCAGAGAGGCCGGTCACTGGCTACATGCCCATCCCTCTCCAAATACCGGTACCTTCCTGGATCCGACCTGCCTTCGTCTGGCGACTGGTCTGCGGCTTGGGGTCACGCCCTTGCCAAGTATATGCCCTTGTGGCACGGACGTGGACCAACTGGGTCACCACGGACTTTGTTGTCAAAAAAATGCAGGCCGCTTTTCAAGACATGCGACACTTAATGACATAATCCGGCGTCTCTTGCCAGCATCAATGTGCCTGCTCTTCTTGAGCCGCCTGGCATTGTCATAGATGATGGCAAAAGACCTGATGGTGTGTCTCTGGTTCCGTGGAGGTTGGGACGGATGCTTGTGTGGGACGCTACATGTGTAGACACACTGGCACCGTCTCACCTCCAACGGACCACTTCTAAAGCGGGTGCAGCGGCGGAAAACGCCGAAAATCTGAAATGTAATAAATATTGGCAGAGAGTACGACTTTGTACCCTTTGGCGTCGAGATCCTCGGTCCGTAGGGTCCCAGTGCGCATAAGTTATTTGCAGAAATCGCGAAACGTCTGGTCGATGTAACTGGTGACCGAAGAGCTGGCGGCTTTCTCGCGCAACGCATCAGCATTGCAATTCAGCATCCTCGGTACAATGCCTCGAGGGCCTTTTTTAGATTTAACTTAGTTTTAATTTATTTAAGTTAATTTTAATCATAATCTTAAAGAGAAATAGGTATGTCGAAAATAGAAATAAAACAATAAAAATATCACCACCAAACGAGTGTAAAAATACGATGAAAACAACGCGTGAATGATCTAATTACCTATTTTAAAATAAACTGTACTTATATTGGATCTGTACAATGGAGGAAACGACTTGTCGACGTAACAAAATATCAGCTTTTACAATTGTTGAAACTGGGTTAGTAATGTCAGTATCTACTTACACCTAAAGCTTCAAACAAACTTTCGCTTTAGCCATGGCGGAATCGGTAAGCAGCATTTTTCTACTTTAAATTTTTTGTGATGTCGCCCAGCACGGCT
This sequence comes from Epinotia nisella, assembly GCA_932294315.1. NCBI lineage: Eukaryota > Metazoa > Arthropoda > Insecta > Lepidoptera > Tortricidae > Epinotia > Epinotia nisella. The sequence continues at coordinate 7,452,164 of OW028696.1, read as the reverse complement.
ATCAGAAGACGGCGCGCGAGCTCTCTCGATTTTTCTCGCACTATACCTCTCTTTTTAAGTTTTCTAATAAGAGAAAGACGGATAGTGCGAGAAAAATCGAGAGAGCTCGCGCGCCGTCTTGTGAACGCCGTGCTGATGTCCTTACTTATTGGTGTGCGTTCAGTATTACATATTTGTACTTGGACGTGAGCTTACTGATATTGCACAGAAGTGAGACACTTCTCGGTATACTGTCAGTGTTACATTTGCGCATACGGTATCGGCGCGGATGACGCGCAGGAAATGCAGTGGGGCCCAACTTAAGAAAAAAGGAGGAAAAAAAAAGGAAATGCAGTGAGCTAATGACACTATACAAAATTATAAACTCGTACATCAACTCTCCTGATCTCCTCTGTCTTCTCAATTTTATTACCCGTTTCAAGTCTCGTAACCCCTCACCCAAAATATTTTACTCACAAAACAAAAATAACACCTCTCTCTATAATCCCGTTACTAGAATGTGTCCTTTGTATAACGAAACTGTTGCCGAGAATCTATCACACCCTTAGAATGAAACCGACCGAACTCAAAAAAATCGACAAAATGAGTTAGCAACACATATCGACTTAAAATTACATACTGCATCAAGATGTGTTGCTAACTCATTTTGTCGATTTTTTTGAGTTCGGTCGGTTTCATTCTAAGTGTGCGCTATCGTTATACATTTTCAAGTGCAGCTTACATTTAAAAATAAATTTAAAAAAATTGTATGCAAATAAAACCGCTTACCGTTCACAACTTCCCGAATTTATTTTGTTGTCTTTGTTTGTTTCGTATCACTCAGCGTTTAATGTCGCGACTTAGTTTTAGTTTTTTGGTTTTGATTTTAGCGACTTGTTACTCGTATATCTTCCGCTTATAAAATAGCTACCATTTACAATTTTTGTTACCTCCTTAGCACCTTATGTTGTTTTAATGTTTTAAATCCTTCTGTGTACACTTAATTAAGAGTTTAGTCCTGATCTATTTATTATCCCTAAGTGTAAGGCCTGAGTGGACGCTCCGCTGTGAGCGGGGCGTGCAGCGTCCATATAAATTGCATTTGTTTTATATGGACGCTGCACGCCCCGCTCACAGCGGAGCGTCCACTCAGGCCTTACACTAACTTATGTGTCTTAAAATGTCTGTAACTTGTATTTGGGAGCCTTATAATAAATAAAGGTATATAACAAAAAATACCTCACTGCGATGTCTGCTGAAGTAATATTCCTGTTGACATATTTCTTTAGCACAGAGTTCTAAAAGCCGGAAAATATATTAAGGCTAGTTCAAACTTGTCTCTTGGTGGCGTATCTCGATATCGCGTATCGTAAGCGTATTTCTTTTAGTCAATAAATAAAAATTAGGGGAGAATATTACACAAATCAAAGCTCAATAAGGCTTGTGTTGTGGGTGGGTACTAGATGACAATATATTTAAAAGACCAATCAATGTATTCCATTACACACGTGTCCGTACAAAACACGCGTCTATGGTTTTGCTTACACCATACTGAGTCCGGCGAGAGAGCCGGTCGACGCTCGGTTAACTAGTTCCCTGTTCATTCGCTCGTGCCACGTTAGTGCGTTTGCAAATATGGTGTTATATAAACACAATCACGTCAAAATGTCAATCTATACTTTTTATTATATTCCATGTTGTTATCCATCACGTTTATCACCTAGTTCAAATTTTGGTATTCTAAGTATCTCATCTAATAGTTCAGCAGCATTAACCAAATACAATACGGGTGTAACTGTAGACTCAAAATTTATAAAAAATATGCCTGATGACGAAAATCCCATTCAAATATCTCAAAAAATTATGAAACTACAATCTTTTAATATCGCTTGTTAAAGAGAGAAAACGCTCGGGGATCGTGACGTCACGATCTTCGAGCGTGATAGTAAATGACAATCGTTTCATATGAAGGTGCGTTTTGCGGAAAAGGGACAGAATATACCCTCTTAAAACTTTGGCCATTTATAACTTTGTGATTATTTTTTCTCCATTGGAATACATTTTTAATCCTTTTTCGAGAACAAACATTATTGATTATTTTATTAGTGTCTACACCCCTATTTACCGCTAAAACATCGCAGATTAAGGAAGTTTTTTTTTATACTGGTTAAACTGCGACTTGTAAAAAAACCGGTCTGCCAACAGAGTCATGACTAACGGCGTCACAAGCGTGGACGTGGTTTTAGCAGAATGGCCGTACGCAGAAACTATTACAAACGCGACCCAGACGTCCATAACATTACAGATTATGAAACTTGAGGCAAATGGGCCATTACGCCGCATCGCGGCCGATAAAATCTAAATTCTCTCAGGAAATAGGATTCCGCGCCGATATCGCTTTAGTTTGCGGTTTAGTAAATAGGGGAATAGTTTGGGTATCTATTTCGCGCGCGTCGCAATCCACACATCCATAGTCTATACTAATATTATAAAGAGAATTGTGAGCATTTTTCAAAAAAAGTGTACATTAGGTACTTTTTTTTCAAATTTCGTTTTTTTTTGGTTTTTCTTACTTAGAATCGTTGATACTATCGATCCTCACACAAGAAAAAAAGTGTCCAAAATATTCCATTCCAGATCGTCGTTTTGTATGCAGTCTTTTTATATTTATATGGTCGTGACGCACTGGAAAATATAACTTACACAGTAAAATCTGGGACACTTTTTTTCTTGTATGAGGGTCGATAGTATCAACGATTCTGAGTAAGAAATACCCAAAAAAATCGAAATCTGAAAAAAAAGTTCATGTACTTATAGTTGTTTTTGAAAAACGCTCGTGTGAGATTGTAGCGTTGTAATAAGTTAAAAAAATTGTGTGCTTTTGGTAATCTCTGGAAACGCTTATCCGATTTCAAAAACTCTGTCACCTGCTTGTAGAATGGACTTTCTGGACGGTTATAAGCTATATTATGTTCCTAGGGTTTGCCTGCGTTCTTTGTAATACGCGGGCCAAGTGGCGCGGGCAGCTAGTTATGGGTAAGTAAGTAAGTAATACGCGGCAAATCAAATTGTGAAATACCTAAATTGCTATGTACATGACTATACAATGAAATAAATAAATAAATAAATAAATAAATAAGAACTTATCATATAAATAATATACGGGGTGGGCCCTGTAACAGGAGCAAATATTTAAAAGGAGGCTTCCTTAGAGCATATATAGTAAGTAGTAACCCCTTTTGTCCATTTCTTTTCAATTTTTTTTAGTAATGTATTTTGGCACCACGAGATCATAGCACGGTAGTCAATGCAGATTTTGAGGTAATATCATGTAGTGAGTCATAATAGTTTTTGCATTTTTGTTTTCAATAGATATTTTTGTGATTTTTTCAGTTTTTATAAAAAAAAATGTGTTTTAAACTAAAAAGTTACTTATATCACTCCAGAAGAGTAAAAAAGTACAAGAAAACCTAAGTTGAAGAAAAAAAAACCAAAAAAAAAAATTTTTTTTCAATTAAAACCACTTCTACAATTGCTCACAAGCTTAATAATCTACCGTTTAATTGTTTGCTCCTGTTACAGGGCCCACCCTGTATACGCTCACTTTGTATAAGCTTGTTTAGTATAATGTTCACTGCATATAATGAACGAAAGGTATAATTTAGAATTAGTGTCCGACCGAAGGTTCGGTTTCGGCCAGTTTCGGCCAAAAAACATGTTTCGGCCGTAGTTTCGGTTTAACCGACTTAATTGCCTTGATGTGTGTATGTGTGTGAGTTCCTCTATTCCATTCTTCCTCTATGATTATGGGGAATCTAACGGCACCTAACTTGTAAAAATCTATCAAGCAGTTTGGCCTGTAGCCCGTGAAATAGAATTTTCTTGTCCACATATCATATATACATTCGCTCGAAAAACACCCTCCTTCTGAGGCAGACGCGTAAAAACGAAACCCCACTCCTGTTTACCTTCTTATCTAACCCTCTCACATTCGGCCGTCTTGTTTAATAATAATAACGTATCACTTTTCTATTTTTCAATACATTGACCCTGTTGACCCCGTTTAAGGCAGCGCCTTGATAACAAATGAGATATACTTGTTCAAATCTCTCATCTCACCCTTCGTCATTTGCAAAAACAAACCTTAGCGTGTCCTTTTAGAGTTTAAATTTGGATTCAAAGGATGTTCTTTAAAGAGTGTGCGATAGTTATTGGTGAAAATATCGAGTGTCTTCTGCTAAGTGAAGCTTAACAATAGAAAGTACGGATCGGGTTGCGTTCTGAAGGAGTAATGGATACTTAAATACTAGCTTTTATTCGCATTCAATGCAGGATTAGGGGTTTCCTTAAGACCGTTCTTTAAGTAAAATGTGCAGTGTTATGCAGCTTATTCCGCTTGAACCATTTTATTCGAACGAGGGAGCGAAGCGAACGAAATTCTATGCTTCAGCTTGGGTCGAAAATCGTTCGTATGTCCAGGTGTCCGGTGTCCGGTGTCTGTCCAGATATCCGTCTGTTCTCTTCTACAGATTGCATTTCTCAACTGATTCTGGTGAAATTTTGTGAGCAGGTTCGTTAATTGTATAGTTTTTTTTATTGAGTCACTTTTTCGAAATTAACGTTTTTTTGAAAAAGGACAGGCTCGCGAGTTCTACAGCTCACAGAGCCACTAGTAAAAAAAATATATCGTTGGACAAATCACACCAATTGATCTAGTCCCAAACTAGGCAAAGCCTGTACTATGGGTACTAGACAACGGATAAACATACTTATATAGATAAATAAATACTTAAATAGATATTCGTATTCATCATACAAATATTTGTCCCGACCGGGGATCGAACCCGGGACCTCAAGCTTCATAGTCAGGTTCTCTAACCACCAGGCTTTTCGGTCGTCTCTTACCACCAGGCTATTCGATCGTCAAATGTTCGTATAGATTTGATAGTCAACTAGTATCTTTATCCCATTCACCGCAATGTTACGCTGGTAGCGCTACGCGTTAGTTCGTAGCAGCTTAACACATTCACTGCCAAAAGTAGCCGGTCCTTTGATTTTCCCCCTAAGTATCGGAAAGCGAATACGGCGTAGGCACCCACTAGGCGGGTTCCGGGCAGTGAGAGTGACAGTCACACAGTCACTGACAACGATTTCGTTGCTCTACGCTCGAAATATGCGGTTCGGATGTCTTGAGTTAATAAACTAGATGATGTCTTGAGTTACTATTGAGAAATAAAACATCTGAATCTGAATCTAAAAATATCTTTATCCAAAAAAGTTTAGCTAAACTGTTATTATGATGCATGATCAGCTCGCTAAATGGCCTCCTGATGCGCATTAATTAAGTACTTAAACTAATATTAGTAAATAATGATTTTAAAATATCAGTAATACACATAACATCAATTAAAGAAGGGTGAGCATTGCCATCCAGCGTGGGAATGTAGCCAGCCTTCTGGACACATTCCCTCTGACAGCCATTTGCGCCAAATTTTCTATCTTTAAGTTCTTTATTTTATAGTTTTTCGTCTTTGTTGGTTAAGTTATTGTTTTATTGTTTGTATTTATTATTGTAATTATTGTGTAATAAAAAAACATTAAAGAAATCATAAAGTTAATACTGAACTCAGTAAAATAAAAAAAATAGTAATTATCCTTATTATCTTTGTAGCCAGCACACGGTCGCTACCAGGGCCCTATTTCACCATCTTGACAACTGTCACCTGACAATGACAATTCCACGTACATTGCTGAGTCAATAAGGTGTCCAGCAACCATCTTAACCTGTCGACGCAGCCATGTAAGTCTAATTGTCATTGTCAGGTGACAATTGTCGATTTGGTGAAATAGGGGCCAGGTGTCTCTTATTGTGCGAAGGTGTGAATAGTGTAAATGTAATTGACAACATTTCATTATTTTAAGTGTACTATTTTTTGATTTAGTTCACTAGAAAATGTTTTTTTAAGGGGCACGTGTTTCTTTATTTCTCCCAAATTTGTACCTTTCATTCAGAAATATCAAATTGAAAAGTAGCGAATCCCAGAAGGTCGTAAGTAAATTATGACGTCAATATCACGGCTCTGTATGGCAGCTTGTACATCTTTCATAATATGACAATCGTAGTATTGACTTCACACACGGTTTAAAACACGTGCATACAATTTCGCGATTTTCTTAGAAACGAGTGTGAGAAAAAATCTGAAAACTACTTTATTACGATCAGGTAACATAATTACCTAAATGGTTTTAGATTTAGGCATCATTACATATTTTGAAATGTTGTCAATTGGTTATATGGTTAAGTTAAGACTTGTTATGTAATATTTATAATATCTTGCACAAGTGTAATTGGCATTAACTGTTGTTGTGAAATAATTATTTTGTTTCCTCGCACTGTGCGCTATAATACCTACTTTACTGTAAGATACACGTGCAGAAACATAATTCCCAACTCGTGTTACTTTCTGAACTTGCGTCGTAAATAACTATTGACGAGCGTGTATTAATCCATAATAATATTATATAATGGCGTAGGGATGTGACAGCCCCATCGCCCACCAGATTTCTGGTGCAATCAGTCAACGTAAGGCAGCTTGTGGCGGGCTGTTAGGGAGTAGCGACCCTACGTACCCGAGTGCTCCTGGGGGTGTCCTGTGGTCAGGCTGAGCCGGGTGGATGGTTGGACAGGCCCCCCACCTCTGGCTTGCCTTAACCGGCCGTCCAGAGTGGAGTCGCAAGAGCTGTTGTTCGAGGGTAGATGTGGACACCTAAGTGGCGAGTTGGCTATATGTTTAAAGTCCAGTGCCACCTCTCTACCCCCCCAGCTCTCTGACCGGTGTTGCCCTTAGGCCATTTTTTAATGTCGCTATTAATAGGGGCCCATCTAGCAGTTGGCGAGTCACCGTCTGCCAGAGATAAAAAGTGAAGCAGTTTTATGAGGCAGGCGTCCGATGTTTCACCAATAGCCCAGTCACTAGTCCATCATTTTCACCCAATAACCCGTTTTATTTAGATTCCATCAACCAGTAATAGTCCCTACCCTATGCCTATCCCGGGTGCTGTCTCTGTGTGCGTCCCATGACACGGGCAGGGACAGCATCCGCTCGGTGTACTCCTTGCATTCCATTAAATTGTCAAAAGGACCTCTACGTGTTGGCTCAGTTGGTACTTTGTAGGTACCTAGCCCCACGCACGCCTCCCAAAGGTCCGGGACATCATGTCCCGTGAGCGGGAAAGATATAATTATGAAAGTAACTATGTCTCTATGTCTATCTGTTATCTTTTCATGCTTAAACCGCTGAACCGATTAAGATGGGTATAGATATAGTTTGAGTCACGGGGAAGGACATAGGATAGTAATTATCCCGGAAATCATCCCCTTAGGGGATGAAATAGGGGTGAAAGTGTGTATGAAGCTACGATATAAACGAGTTCCACGCGGACGATGTCGCGGGCAAAAGCTAGTAAGGACGTAAATCTCTATACATTTTTTTTCCCTTTGAACACAGGCCGTTAAATATAATTCCAGCCGATTTTGACCATCTTTACCTGAATAAAAGCTATATTTAGATAAGGAGGGTGACATGGGGGCTAAGTGGTTAAAGCCTCACTCAACTGAAAGCTTACTTGACAGCCTGGGGTCCTAGGGAGCTTATAATATTTTAAGCCAAGTAAAGATAAGTTGTCATTTTTAAATGGGTAAGTCGCTTGAGGGTTAAGGTGAAGTAAAATCGATAAAACGCGAATCAATCTCGGATATCAATTTGACTTGACATTTAGCATAATTTTACTAATATTCTAATTATAAAAGTTTGAACGTTGCGATGATAAAAAGTTTGTTACTAAATAAATCATGCAATCACGGACTTGACTATTTCGACTCGACCAAATTTCATTTAATCCGTTACTTTTTTACGTGATTGACATACAACATCCTAACTTTCATATTAAATTTAAAAATTCGGCATGGAGATAGTTTGTCATCATCATCGTCATATCAGCCGAATAAAGTCCACTGCTGGACATATACTTCCCCCAAAGAGTGCCCCAATTACCCGTTCTGCACAACCCACCCGCGTCCAGTAGACTTCTGCGACCTTTACCAGGTCGTCAGTCCACCTTGTGGGGGTCTACCCACGCTGTGCCTGTAGGTAGGTGATCGCCACTTTAATCTTTTCGGGGTAGTTTATAAGCTTTATTAAAACCTAGGATACTTTTTATTCCGAAAATCAGCCCAAAATAGTATAAAATTGGTGATGATAGTTGGTACCATAATTAAGTGCAGGTTACTTTGACCCAATGAAGGTTTTGACTGTTTTCCAATACACAATAATGGTCTGAATCCATGGATTCAGTTTTCGTTGCGATGTGACTTACACCATGTATCTGAATCAAATCCAAGTTATAACACCTCGATTAAATTCAGAAATATCGTAAGCAGGTAGTTGTTATGATTCTGAAAGAAATTAAATAAATCAGCTGACAATATGCCGAGGGAAAACAAATCAGATGCACTATACGCGATAGATGCTCCGCTCAGGTCTGGCTCCTGCATTATAAACTTTAGGGCATCAGCTGACGAATTTTCCACCGCGATAGAACTAACTGACGCGTTGATATATTTATAAAAGCATATAAACTGTTATCTGACAAAATTTCAGTTAAGAGGACATGACTGAAAAAAAAAAAAATTACATGTCCTTGTGACCAGCTGAAGGACTTTCCCCCACTGTACAGTCAGCTGACGATTTTTATTCATCATAATATTGGATTAACTATCATTTGATGATAAAATGAATCGAGAGGAAATGGTATTTTTTTACATAATTAAGTGGCTGCTGCTGGTCAACCCACCAACGGAGTCGCAGCTGACGTCCACGGGGCTTCATGCTACGGGAGAAAGTCACTGACAAAAAAATTCCCCTAGCTCGCGGTCTATAAGTATTGCATCATATTTTGCTACGGAACCCTAAAAAACTGGTATGGGGAATGAATTGGACATCATCTAGTTACCTGATAACGATACCAAACTTGACTCAAAGGTCTAAGCTAATCCACCAGATTTTTTTTCTGAGCGCCGGGAGCTCTGTACTTTAACCCCCCCTTCCCTTCCAACTGTCGCGGAGTTCAAACTGGCTACCGGGCGTTTTGGGCTTAGGTTGACGTGTATAACATTCGTACCAAATGGCATTGCTGTACCTACTCCAAAATGTCGTACTGTTTCCCCTTAGAAAACGGACTGTTTTGGCTGATATGATGATGATAAAATGTATAAAAAGCGGTGGCCGAAGTAATTCGCGAGGGCGAAGTAACCGCCAGGAACAATTTTATTACTGTTTTGCGAGTAATCAGACTACTCCATCCTGCTAATAACTATACTTCAGTGTTACTAACAAAAGAAGTTTTGAACACTGACCCTAATAATAATCCTCGACCGAATAACTAACAAATGGACACTGAACTGACCCGAAATTAAACCTTAACCGCTGCTGACCCCTGAAGGCGCCGAAAAGCCTTATAAATTACCGTCCACGGCAGCCTAGCGGTTAATTGCTATGTCAAACTTCTGATACTAGTTACAAATAGGTTTCGGATACGGTAACTTTGTAAGCCTGGACATTAATCTGGATTCTAGATTTATGGATTTTCTGAGTGTACGTTCTTGTCTAGTTTTGGGCTGATTGGTGCCAGCATTCTAATGAATAAAGTACGAGCTTCGGATGATTACCCGAAATAGACTTTTACTACCAACATCAAAGCTCAAAATGCATTCAAACAGTACTTACGTTATGTCCATCAAAATTTATAACAAATTACCAGATAAAATAAAACATGAAGAATGTGACAAAATGTTTTTAAAAATAATCAAAGAATTATTAATTTCTAAATAAATGAATATTTAAATGAGAAATTGTATGAATAAAATTCGTAATGAATTATAATTATTATTATTATCAATTTGTATCAAATCATTAGGTTAATTTTATTTTCTCAAACATGCTCGGAAATGTATGCGTTAATATCTCGAAATGAAGACATGAAGTTTCTTGTTTAAGGCTCCCTACATTACTTCTTGGCCTTACGCCAAGAAGTAATGTATGAAAACCCTAAGTAAAAACATTATTGTCCGCTACTCTAACTTTTTAAATTTGCTTACTAATATTATACCGACAAAGGAAACATACATAGTGCCAACCACCACTGGACTCTGTAAGCATACTTGCGACATAAAAAAAAAACAAAATCTATGGTACTATACTAATGTGTAGTTAAACATGGTGCTCGAACGGCTTGTTCAAATGGCATGTTTAAAAAATAAAAAGGCGGCAAATTACACAATTGTTTTCTGATCTTTCGTTCCGATTGTAATTTCAACAAATAATTAATTGTATTTATTTTAATTTTAATATTTCCTCACATCGTTTGAGAAAAGCACTATACAATCCTCGGCCGGAACAGGGATTGCTGGACTCGTTGTATCCGGCCTCGTCTACGACTCGGCCGTCTACCCCAAACTCGTCCAGCAATCCCTTACTTCACGGCCTCTGCAGTAATGTACTATTGCTTTAGCTATAGACGTTAAAAACTCGAATTGAATATGTAGAATAGTGAAATTGTTGTCGTAGTATTATAATACCTCTATACCTACCTAGAAAGTAACTTATTTTAGAATGTAAGAAAATTGCAGTGCCCTAGCAAAGTATCATGTACCTACTATTATTACTTTTGACATCCATTGTAAAATGAACATGATTATTGCGATAAATGAATTGAATTGATTATTAACACATTCACTCCGAACGATTTCGTACGAGCCGTGCTCCTTCTATTCGTGCTAACTTTTAACTCTATTCTAACTTATAAAATATCATTATAGGCATTAAGTATATAAAACGCACATGCATTTAAAATACGTCAACGCTTGAAATGTGGCTTGATACAACAGTGCTTAAAATAGTTCTAAGCAAGTTGCACTCATAGTCGCGCGAAGTCCGTTGCCAAGGCAACATACCTAAATGCTCGGTGAAAAAGTGCAAAAATAATACGTTAACGACGTTGAAAAGGGATTTCGTATCGTTTTTTCGGTAATTATACATTCAATCAGTGGCAAAATTTACCCTACAACTTATTAAAAACATTAATTTTCCAAAATCATTTCAACAAATCACTTACATCGCGACGTCCCGTTCTCTCGCGTTACGCTACGTATTAGTATGGAAGGAACAGGGGTTGGGACAAAATATTTTACAGTACACATGGTGTTACTTTTCCGCACGAGTGCGGAAATGAGCACTTTCCGTGCATATATTGAAACTTTAAAGAGCCATATGTACCTACTGTAAAACGTACGATAAACGTGCGAATAGGTAATTCGCAACTCGTGTCGAATTTATCGCCACTCGTTGCGAATTTCCTATTTTCTGCACTTGTATCGTAAATAACTATGTCAGTGGACTATGAAATGAATGAAGTCACTTATTGTATTTTTTTTCCTTTTTCTGTTTGCTGTGTCTTTATATATTATGTAATATGGGAAGAAGATTAGTCACAAGTTACCTACATAAACATTATTAGGAATTATGAAAAACCCGCAAAATCCACTCACAAACTATGGCATTTGACATTTTGAAGCCCCGACACCACTAGCGCCTCTAGCGGCCAATTCACTCGCCATAGCCCTCATTGCATTACGTGTTTTTGTGTGTGTCTAGAACACGCACACATTTGCAACGTAGGATCGGACACTTTTTAAACTTGAGTTTGTAAGCAATAGTGTATCTAGGTATTTTACTTACATACTTACTTACGTACATTACTTACTTTTAGAGCATACATAACTGGAGTTAGCCTTATGTCGTATTTGCGTACAAAAAAGTCTGCCGAATTTTGCGGGGGCGGACGGAGCATCTCAATAGGATATTGAAACTCAATAATATATTAAAAACTTGAAGTGGTTGAACGTTTATAATATCAAGTACTTACAGCAACTTGCGGGCATTTTTATGATCAGTGTTCTCTTGCGAGGCGATTTTGTGATCAATTGTTAATTGTCTTTGTATGATTTTTTGCACATTGTGCAAGGTTTTTTACAGAAAGGCTACTCCAGTTATGTATGCTCGGTATTTTATAATAAATATAACATTCTCATCGAACTCCATAGTAAGCTGTCAGTTTCTATTTTGTTTTGTCTGTGGACTTTTCTCTGCTGTCAGTTGTGTTTTCGTTGTGATTTCTGTAACTGTGATATTATTTTGCAGCAATATTTAGTTGTTGTGTTTATTATATAAAACATTCGAACATACACACACAATTCCTTTTTGTAGGCGCGAGTTTGTAGGTAGGTACGATCTGCAGGCGGTATCGATACATAGAATGTGAGTAATATCTGTAAATCTGTATGGTTTTTGTTAAAAACGAAGATATATCATTTTTAACCGACTTCAAAGAAGATGTTCTTAATTTGTTGGAATCTTTTATTTTTTGTTCCCTTATTACTCAAAGACGCCTGGACCTAGTTTACAGACTAAAATGACAATACCAAACACCAAACATCAAATAAATGTGACTTAACACGTTTGCTGCCGAGAATCGCTGCGCACTACGATCATAGCCGATCCCGTGATTTTCCTCGTCTGTAGCCGAAAGCGTCTACGGCGTAGGCGCCCTCTAGTCGGGTTCCCGGAACTGAATGTGTTAAGGGCGAATTTTCACGTGTCGTTACAGACTAGATCCCGCATGCAGAGAGCTCGCACTATTCTTGTTTTTATCAACCCAGTCGAGGCCATTCAATGCTACGTTCGCTACGCCGTAGCTCGTAGCATCATTTTACGGTGTGTAGGGGAAATGGCTCATTATCATTGACCTTGAATGGACTACAGGGGGAAACAAGATAATACAAGTTCCCAGAGTTGGGTTGTAACTTCCCATTAGCGTTTTTCCCGTTAGTGCTTAAACGAGCCCCCATCCGTTCTGGCCACTAATCCCAAGATTTGGCATAGGCACTAGTTTTACGAAAGTGACTGCCATCTCACCTTCCAACCCAGAGGGAAAAGTAGACCTTATTTAGATTAGACCGGTTTCCGAAAAGCCGCTGCTAAAAGATCAAATGCTATTTCATATATTAGTTTTTTTGAACAAACCCCGTGGTACGAGCCAAGGTTCGAATCCGCGACCTCCAGATTGCAAGTCGCGTGACTTACCCGCTCAACTACTGTTGCCTCAGTGGGAGTTGGGCGGTAAAGACCAATAAAAGAAAGAAAGAAAGAAAGAAAGGAAGAAAGAAAAAAGAAAGAAACAAAGGAAGAAAACATTTATTCGTGACAACAACGCAACAACAAGCTTTAGACACATATACACATACACATTTTTTTTTACAATTTCCAAAAAAAGCAGGCCAAGTGCGTGTCGGACTAAAAAAATTCGTTTGTTGTATGGGAGCCCCCTTAAATATTTATTTTATTCTCTTTTTTAGTATTTGTTGTTATAGCAGCAACAGAAATACATAATCTGTGAAAATTTCAACTGTCTAACTATCACGGTTCATGAGATACAGCCTGGCGACAGACGGACGGACGGACGAACAGCGGAGTCTTAGTAATAGGATCACGTTTTTACCTTTTGGTTATCCTAAAAAAAGTCTAAAATAGTAGTAGATATTTCGTTTGTGTAAATCCACCCTTAGGCTGAAGTAATAGTGGCCCAAATATTTTTTGCACAATTTAGTAAAGAGCCGCCAAAACTAACATTTATAGCCCACCCGGAACTTCCACCAACTTCGCCCAAAGGAACTAAATACCGACCATCAGACGTCAGAAATTTGCGCGAAAGATATACATATTATTATATCTGAGACAAGTTTGTATGTGAGCCACATATTATGTTATGCGCTGGTGTTTTGCCAAAATCGTGTTATGTTAATACTGTCATAGTAAGCATGGTGTGGTTTAAATGATAGACTGATGTGGATTGAGTTTTAAATAGCATGCCTACATACATACTATGTCATCATCCTTCTAGCATTTGTATCGTCTTACGATGAAGTCCGCTTTTTACCCGACTGCCGAAGGAAAGGAGGGTTATGTTTTCAAGCGTATGATTTAGATTTAGATTTATTTATTTCACAACATACAATTGCACTTAAAATTACACATAGTCAATTTTTAGGAATTTATATTGTGATCGTCATATATAAAACAATGTCATAATTATCATAATAATAAACAATTCAAGCATTATGTCAACAAATTACAAAATGAGTTATGGACTAAGATCACCTTTAGTTTCAGGTCGTCAATAAACTAGAAATAAACTACATCACACAATATTTAAAATATTACGTACACTTCATATGTCAATAATATACAAAATAATAAATCTATTTGGTAATGTCATAATACTCATCTATAGAACATAGAGGATTTACCAATAAAAAGTTTCTCAGTCGACTTTTAAATTTTTCGTCAGATGTATCACTTCTTAAATCTTGGGGTAGTCGCTCAGAATATGTCGGATAACTCGCGGGTTTTTTCTGCAAGTGCGATGTGACGTGGGACTGATCTTAGGCGCCCCGTTGAGCGAATCACCCTGTTCAAAACATCAACTCTCGGAAATGTTGACAAGTTGCTTCTCACAAACATTAATACTTCGTACAAGTATAGTGAGTAGTGCTGTATACATGTATATATGTATGTGTGTATGTCTTATTCTTTGGCACGCCCTGCAGCCTAACCGTTTGACGGATTTCGACATATGAGGTGTCGTTGGTTTCCTTTTAATCGTGGGAGTGACATAGGCTATAATATTTGCAAAAAAGCAGTTGGGTTTTTTGAAAAATCTTTTAATTCCACTTGTTCTTAATTTTACTTTTTACACTTTTTTCTATCCTGGGCGTCATCTGCATCCGAACCCACAGGCGTTAACGAAGATCTTTACTTAGTTGTATTTAGCCACAGTACTATCTCCCACACAGTTGGCTGACCATCCGTGCACTTTATGTGCATTGTAATAAGGTTCAATATAAATACAGGATGGTCATTTAACTGTGTTGGCGTTTGTACAGAAACTCTATAATACTCACTGATACGTGTGAAAACGCGAAAATAATAACATTTGTGAAAAAACCATTTAATTCAGTCTTTATGTCTTTTACAAAGTCATTCTGACTATCTATTTGTTCTTTGTCATTTTGCTCTTTGTAATAATTGTGTAATCGTCTCTTTGTTTAAAAGGTGATCATTAAAAAAGTCGTATCGTCACAGAAATCTTACGGCACTTACGTATTTTTCTATACGGTAGGCAGTTTCTCAGCAATATCTTGTCCAAAATAATTTTCGGTGAAAGAATTTAATAAGTCCTCTATGTCCATGATATTTTTCATATTTTTTAAATACACCTTTCAAAAATTAGACGGGGGGCGGGCACACAATTGCTGAGAAACCTTTATATTTATTTTGAAAGGCCTATCGACTGATCCACACATGGCCTTACACATATTTTTTATGACTTGTAGTTTTATGTATGGAATGGAGTGCAACCCTAAAAATATAGAACTATGTAGCGGCTAATAAAATACACCTATCCTCAAATTTTTATTTAAATACACCTTATAGTTTTTGAGTAGGTAAAATGCCTGTGACATACGGACATGCGGACAGACGGACAAAACGAAACTATAAGGGTTCCGTTTTTGCCATTTTGGCTACGGAACCCTAAAAAAGGTTGGTCGGTCGGCAACGCTTACTAAATGCATATTATAAGTACAGTGTAGATAGTTCAATTTACGGAGGAGCGCCCTCTACTCCTAAAGTCAGGTCTAAGAAGTTTCTGAGTAACATTCGTTTTTGGTACCTATTTACTTGTTTTTAATTGCTTATTGTATTTTTTTTGTACAAAACACGGGTTTATTTAGCAAAACTTCACAAGATAAACCGGAGTCATTAGAACCCGTTCAGCAAGAGTTCGATAACTGTGCAAAATAAAGTACACTCGCTGATTCAAGATTGTACAGTCGCCCACACTCCTAACTGACCATTCGTGAACCTTATATCAGTGACATAAGGTTCACAAATGGTCAGTTAGGAGTGTGGGCGACTGTACCTAAATTTTTCGACAGATCTCAGAACTTTTGTTCTCGGGATTCGCCCCTAATCAGTGTCTTGGACTATTCCTAAATTATCTATCAAGGAAACGTTTCTCTCTAAATCCAGATTAATGCACAGAGTATCATCTCTGGATTCTACAAGGTAAGCTTTGCTAGTTAAGTACCTTATTCAGTCTAAACTACGACCTAGTCGATACTGTTAATATATTGTACAGTCTGCAGCATAACTAATATCGGCCACGACAAACCGTTGCATAAATATATTAAGTAAGTCATCTGTATGTCAGTATATGTTGTGTAGTAAGAGCACAGAGATACAATGACGCCGATGGGCGTAATGGTTTTTTTAAATTCTACAATAATATTCCAAAACACATTACCGAACTTACTGACTCTAAATTGAAATCTGTCGTAAAACGGACACTTATTTCAAAAGCATATTGCCTATAAGATAAACGATTACATCATGGATAGGGATATTTGGCAGCGATAAAATCCTGCACTAGAAATCTATCGCAAAATAAATAGGCTTTCTACTGTAGCAATGTAATTTTAAAATTTTATAATACTCTGATACTGAAATGATATATTGTATACTGTTTTGAAAAAAAATGACACCTCGCCGAGTTTTTATGCCGGTTCTTCTCGAGGCAGAGGTTTTCTTTCCGAACCGGTGGTAGTTTATCGACATTCATAGGTGCATGTAATATGCCTAAATTGAAGAATAAATCACTTTGAGTTTGACTTTGACTTTTTCTTAAATTGTATCTGTCACTCTGCGTCAGTTATAAAGCAAGGAGGTTTTTAACTCAAATACGATGTTTGAAAACGTATTTTTTAATCAATTTAAACGTAAAACAGTTAAGTAATAAAATATGTTTAAGAGAATTATTTAAAAAAACTAAATGTAGCAATTTAGTATTCTGTGTAAAATATTTTTAACAGTGATTTTAAATCGTGGCTGTATGCCGAAGGGTCTTTGCCTTACGCGCCTCACGCCAAATTGAACAAGATAGACGACTGACATTTTGTAATTTTTATTGCAATTAGTAGGTTACAAGTTAATTTAAAATGTATACTTTGTTTCCTCGCAAATGTGATGAAAAACATTGTGTGCGCGTACGGTAAGATTGTTACAAACTCGAGTCAACAAAGCTCTCCGCCTTCGGCGTCGGGTTTCTACTTAATAGACTTTCATTCGTAAAACATATCTTACCGCATCATGGCACTATTAATAGTAATATCATAATATGCCTCCAACAAAACGGATATTATTATAGTGTTAACACATCGTCAACAGTTACTCCCTTTTAATTGACAAGTTGACAGCTTAGGTGTCATTTTTAATTAGAGCAACCATAGACAAATTAATGAAGAGGACGACACACCCTCTATCAACACGGAATCGCGTTTATTGAAAAGTAAAAAGATGGCTGTGGATGATGTCAGGTATGGTTGATTATTTAAAGCGATCGACTATTTATAAAACTGTCATTGCAATTGGAATCTTCTACCTTGAACGGTAGAATTGCTTTTTGAATGAACTACTTTGATGCAATTCGGTCAACTCAAATAATCTCAAGTATATCTGTGATCTTACAATATGCATGGTATTTAGACTTCCGCTAATACAATACTGTCATCTATAAGAGACCATTGACTTTATACCCATAAGTCAATACGAAACGAATGGTAAATTACATAGACCTCTCTATAGTAAATATATAAGTATAGTCACGGAATTTAATTGTTGAGCCATTTAGAGCTCACTTTATACTGGACGCAAACCAGCATTAGTTGACACCTAAATATCTCAACAATTAAAGTCTTTGACCGTAAGTTTAGTAAGGAACGCGTTTTTGTATAAAGGTGCTGGTAGACTTAACATTCACATGTAACTGAACATCCAGCATTCGCCGTTTTTAAATTTGTCGAGCTGAAAAACGAACGTAGACAAGAATTAGAGCCAAACATCGCTACGAACATTTTCACGATCATTTTAGCAAACGCTCTAGGAAATGTTGTACGTGAGGTGTGGGTGGAGAGGGACGGCGTCGGAACAATAACAAAATCGCAGCACCTTAACTGAGTCTTCTTGATTCATTCGTCTTTGTTATAAACAAATCAACTTGGATGTGTAGGAGACACGGCAATAGAGAGATCTCTCAGGGACCGAAGTCCAATGAGAGTTGACGGGAAGTTGTATTTATGCAACTGACTTACGAAACTTCGATAGCGCGATGCAGAACATGTCAAGATATGACACTGACAGAAGAGACGCCACATCAGCCCCCCTTTGAGACGGAGGGGTCAGTGAACGAGAACGACGTAAGAAGAACTATGTACAGAACAGCAGTGCTAAGAACCAGGGTGGCGAGGCAGGGCTCAGAGAGCCAGCGTGGCGAGGCAGTGCTCAGAACCAGCGTGGCGAGGCAGTGCTCAGACCCAGCGTGGTGAGCGTAGAGGACAAGCGAGAGAGAGAGAGATTTTTTTTTGTGGCGTTCTCTGTCTGTCACATGTCTGCGTCAGGTTATTTCAGAGGTTGCGATTTATGTCCATTGTCGCAGGTCACCAATGTAGGAGACACGGCAATAGAGTAATCTCTCAGGGACCGAAGTCCAATGAGAGTTGACGGGAAGTTGTATTTATGCAACTGACTTACGAAACTTCGATAGCGCGATGCAGAACATGTCAAGATATGACACTGACAGAAGAGACGCCACAGATGTCATTCTCCGTGGCCTACCCGAACGCTAGCGTAGGCGTTATAATATAACTAGGGATACATCCATTGGCCATTATTGTTTTCCAATCGGTTTGCTATTCGTCTCTCGATTAAATGTCAGGCGGTTTTTCCAATTCAGACAAAATAATCAATAACCTTTCATAAAAGGTATTCAGAAGAAAAATACGAAAATTACAATGCTTCATTTAATTTAAGGCTAGTCTGTTTGCTTAGGACTAGGTCACGTGGGACCAATTCTGGAGAAGTTGAGAACTAGTTTTCAGTAGTTGTGTTAAATTTACTTCCCTCGCTCGAACAGTTTTAGTAGTCTGGCTTGAATACTGTTAGGTATTAGCGACCAAAAAAAAATTCAAAATAATATCATATAGCAAAAAGATCTCCTAATCTGTTTTGTCTCCTAATTTTTTAGCTCGTCTATGCAAGCTTTTATTTATCATGCTTGCATACGATGAGTCTTTGATCAGTGTGTGTTGATAGCACTGAAGCGTTTCGCAATTTCACGATTCGACATTGATAGTTTATAAACTAACGAAAAATAATGCGTTAAATTGTGAATGGTTTTTTCAGTTTATAATATAGCGAGTAAGGATATAAACTGACGGTGTTCACAATTTAACGGTGACATATATATATATATATATATATATATACTAGTGTATATTATTTTGTATGTGTGTATGTATTTCAGTATGTATTTGATAAACGTTTATTTGGGATGGAAGAGAAACGATTCTGGGGAATTTTTTTTTCAAATTTAAATGCCTGCACCAAATTTTTCTATTAAGCCCAATGGTTGACTGGTAGATAATGCCTTATGCCCATTTTGTACTTCGTCTTGTGTTGTGCAATAAAGTTTAAATAAATAAATCAACACAAACCTGCTGCCTTTTGATCCTTGATCAACCCGCGTCACATCAAACGTAATTTAATTACAATAACGACCGTTAATAACAGTAATTACAGGGGGTAATTAACGTGCGTTACACGCGTGCTGATTTAATTAAGTTTTGTTTAGCTTTTAATGGTTCGATCTAATGAGATCCTTTGTTTGTAGCCAATTTTAAACGCATTTTCGTGATGATGGTACATTCACCCGCAATAATAGGTAGGTATATGATTGAACAAAGCGCTCAAAAATATCTCACTTAACTCTATTTCTAGAGCTATAAAGGCGTGTCAGATATTTTTGCGTCCTTTTTCAAGTCTGATATTGATGCAGGTACATATACATGGAAAACAGAGGATCCTCGTTTAGAGGATTCTTGAACTAAGAAATGAATTAGGAAAATGTAAAATTATCTCGAAGATAGCGAGAGATTACCTTGAACCAAGCTTTTTTTCTCTTGGTTCGAGAGAATAATTTAAATTCAAGATGATTTCTGTTTCATTTCATTTATTTAATTATAAAACATAGTTATACGTGTCATTTTTTGGGTCAAAATAGTTCTTGTTAATATATTCAAAGTTATAATAATAAATAACATTCAATAAATTCATTAAAAAAAACCGGCCAAGTGCGTGTCGGATCACGCAAAATGAAGGGTTTTTTTTCCCTAGTTCATGCTTACTTGTACCCTACCGCATGGCCACCCCACTATCCAAACCTGATGGTTGGAAATGGAGGGTTGGAATCGGATGATTAGTAGACCTTCGTCATCAGAGAACGTGGCGTATACACAATCAAAATCTGACGCGCTCGAGTGGCTATTTTTTAGGGTTCCGTACCCAACGGGTAAAAACGGGACCCTATTACTAAGACTTCGCTGTCCGTCCGTCCGTCTGTCTGTCACCAGGCTGTATCTCAAGAACCGTTATAGCTAGAGAGTTGAAATTTTCACAGATTATGTGTTTCTGTTGCCGCTATAACAAAAAATAGTAAAAAACCGGCCACGTGCGAGTCGGACTGGGGCTCCCATACAACAGACATGATTTTCTTGCCGTTTTTATAGATAATGGTACGGAACCCTTCGTGCGAGAGTCCGACTCGCACTTGGCCGGTTTTTTACATTATTTTTTACCTGTAGACGCCTTCCAAACCATAAAAGGCATACATGATATAACTTTTCTTTCATTCTATTACCTAATCTTCGAAATCTATAATGTCTCAACGACGCTCGAGAAAGTCAAATTTTCCGCGCTTGGGCTCCCCTATTATAACAAATTCGTCTGCTCAAGCCTTGGAAACGCCGAATAGACAAAACAAATGCAAAAGGTGATTAAAAATGTGTACAGGACTCTTAACAAACACAGGCAACTGAAGCAGGAACAAGACCCAAGGCACCCTCACCACTTGCATAAACTACCACCATCCCGCCTAAAGAGCCGCAGGAGCTTTATGCGGTGCACCGCCGCTATTGAGATTCTGCAGTCCCAGAAACGGCTTGCACACTGGCGAAAAATCCGAGCCCCCCCCGAATATTATGTTCGCTCCGATGCCAGCCATGGGCGATCTGGAAACCCCTAAACAGATTCCAGGTCGGTCGCAGTAAGGAGAATTTGTTGAACTGGGGCGCCCTAAGTAGCTCAGACGCCAATTGTCCGTGTAGGACGGTTCTTCAAACGATGGAGCACGTGTTGTCTTGCCCAGCGTGCCCGCGCGCCAGCTCCAAGCAAGACCTTCGAGACGCGACAGACATGGCAATAAGCGTCGCCACATTCTGGTCTTGCACAGTCTGAAACCATCGACACGAGAAGAAGAAGTACATACACAGGCGAAAGAGATAGTATATCCTCATTCGAGCTTTTCGTTTGAACGAGATGATATTCCGTCCTACCCCGTTTTCTCTAACATCGCAAGCTATGGATAGCTGTTATTTTACCGTACTAATTGATTAAGTACGAATAAATTAAGAGGATCAACGCCAAATAAAGTGGCTAAGAGGTCGGATCGAATAACTTATTAATAATGTAATTAGAATTACTTCGTGTTTTTCTCAATGTAAGTCTTACCGGTCTTTATTTCATGGTAACAAAATTATTTTTACAAGCTTTATCTAGCTGCCCGCCCGCCGCCCGCGATGTGCAAATAACGTAGGCATTTTACTTCACCAATTATTAATGAATACTGTAATAACTGTGCTATTGTTATTCAAATTATTCAACAATTGAAAGTACCTGAATAAAATTAGATAAAACTACCATCATTGCCAAAACTTAAGAATACCTCTGACCTTACAAACATTCCAAATATAAAAGCAATAGCAAAAGCTAGCATTAATATCAAAGCTTCATAAAACTTGTTCATTTAAACCTCACACGCGTCGCGGACCGTGAAAGCTCCGGACATCCGTGACCGGATGTAGTCTGCCACCATATCCGGTGATAAAAGCCTAGCCTAGCTCATTTACAATACCCAAAACACTAAAGCTGGGGTTTAGTTATGCACGAGGGAGTAAAACGAGGAATTCAATGACAACGATGGCAAATAATTGGGTGTCGGAAGCCAGAATTTTTATGTAGGTAACATTTGATTGATGTTAACTATTCAATTAAACTAATTTCGTCATTTTGTTTTGACGACCGGTTCAGCCTAGTGGCGAGGCCATACATAAAGCGGGTAATAGGAGCCTATGGAAAAGTCTGGTTAACAACATAGAACTTGATGTCACGATCCTCAGCATCCGCAACATATATATATGATTACCCTGCCTACAAAGCTGACGGTCTTGGGTTCAAATCCTGGTCCAAACATTTGTGTGATGAGCATGAATATTTACTAGAAAGTGGAGTGAGTGGACTCAGGCTGGATCAAAAATCTCTGGAAATCCAGCAGGAAGTAATTCAGAATTATATCTCAGGTGTTCACAGGTCACTTTAGCGTCAAGAATCTCTTGGCCTATTAAATAGTTTAGACTGTAGAATATGTGGCGAGCAAGATGAGACTTTGGAACATTTACTGTGTGAATGGCATGCCCTTGCCAGACGAAGAATGAATTACGTTGGTAACGGCTATCCGCAACCAAAGGAATTCAAGGTACTTCCGCTGAGCTGCATCATCCAGATTGTGGAAATGATGCAGCGAGTTTAGGAGTAGGCATATAGAAGACGAAGCGTAAATGTACAAAAGATCGCCCTGGGTCGAAGTGTATCCGAAAGGGCCCTCATCTAGATAAGATAAGAGGAATATTTATTTCTGGGTAGTATTTACATCCATTAAATATATCGTCGTCTAGTACCCAAAACAAAGACCTTATTCAGCTTACTATTAGTCCGTAAGCCCACTCCCAGTATGCCTACGTCTCATGACAACACGGTAAATTGCATGGAACATGGTCGAGAAAGTTTTGCTGAGCAAGAATCAGAAGATTATCGCAGCTAAAATTGACCCAAAGTTTGACAAAATCCTTCATTCCGGACAAAATTTCAAGGGTATATTTACGTCATGTGACAACAGTACGACACGTGTGGCATCATTTAGCCCTTTAATCTTAGAGAGAGTAAACTTAAGTCTGCCAGTCTTGAAATGGCCGAAAGTACTTGAGAGATGGTGCCACTAGATCCCTTTTTCTACGTCATGTGACAACTTGATGAAAATTATTATAAACGTAGTGGAAAAATTGTATCTTCAAGAATAAATAAGTTTGCCAAGCCAAATCTGACCGAAAGTCCTTTGAAAGTGTTTTTTATTCACTGCAAGTAAAAATAGTAAGTACACATTTACGTCATGTGACATCAGTGCGGCACACGTGGCATCATTTAGCCCTCTAAGGCCCTGGTCTCCTATAAATCACGCCGTACGCTGCGTCACAATGCCTACTATGGAGATGTACTGTTGTTATCGTCGGCCACATCAGTACATCTCCATAGTAAGTATTGTGACGCAGCGTACGGCGTGATTTATAGGAGACCAGGGCCTAATCGTTGAGAGAGGACTAAGTCTGTCAGTCCTGAAATGGCCGAAAGTATGAGTAGATGGTGCCACTGGATACCTTTTTCTACGTCATGTGACATCTTAACAAACATTATTATAAACGTTGTGCAATAGTGTCTTTAATAATAAATAAGTCTGCCAATCCAAATCTGGCCAGAAGTACCTTAAAAGTGTTTTTTATATGAAAATTTAACATATCTGATGAGTTTTCAAAAGATATGTACGAAAGTGAAAAATGTAACTTTAACACAATACGAAGGTGATATTATTGGCCGGTACTGTTTTAATCTCGATAAAATTGCACCGAAAAATGGATTTTGTTATGGTAATGTTAAAGCCACTATATAAAAATCAACATTTGATTATGAGAGGTATAAAGAATTCAGTTGGTTTTTGCTGCTGGGCAATATTGACAACATTTCATCAACCACACACCGGTTTACGTCACGAACTAACTCCTAAATATATCCTCACGGGAACACCTTGCATCAAACAACTGCGTTATTTAAAAAAAGCACAAAAAGACCTCCATCTTGTTCCCTCCTCAGCGCCCCGATAACGCCGTCCTTATCGCGATCTTTCTTCTTTAATCGCCTCCCCGCCGTCTCCCGTAATCCTAATAGACACATCAATTTGGCTGGTTTATCTCGGGATTATCTGAATAGCCACCGAGGAGCCAGTCCACTTTGGTGTAATTGTAAGTTCCTGTTTTCAAATTGGTAGTGCTGAAGACATCATGCTTGGTGAATGTGTCAATGCCAATATTCCCCTGAAGCCGGATTCATATTATCTGATGTGATGCTCTCTGATGCGCTCTGCCGCCAGAATTGTAGAGTTCCAGGATGAGACGAGGTTTCTCGCGGCCGCATCGCTCCGCACAACCTACGACTGTAGAATCCTGAACAACTTCATATTATTTTAATTATTAGTATAATTTTAAATATACTCATATCTACTCATTTATGAGGTAATTAATAAAATGTATGCATTATGCGTTAAAAATCACGAAAAGCTTTTCATTATTAAGATATAAAAATTAAATGAAATTAAAAATTCCATATGGGAGTCTAGTTAAAATGAATACTAACGAAAGTTTACCTAAATTCAATGTCGAGCGATATTCGACCTTAGAGATGTGAGTGACCCGTTTAATTAGGTATAGGTACCTATTCTAAATTGAAATGTTTTTGTTCTAACTTTTGTACTTGAAATTAAATACAAGTGTCTTATAATATTACCGATACATCATTTTTCCAATTATTGCGCTGTCTCTTAAGCCCGGGGTACCAAAATACTAAAATTAGGCGTTTTACGATAGCGATTGCCATCTGAACTTCCAACCTCCGAAACCTTGTTTTAATTAGATAGGTATTTCCTCCTAATTTTACCAAAACATAGATTAGATTAGATTTATATTTCATAATATACAATTACAATATAAATTAATGTTATCTTAATCTATATGAATTTATATCATAATCGTCAAAAATAATATTAATTATTATGAAATGTCAACAATTAAATATAGTCATGACTAAAATAAATATATACTCGTATGTATGTAATAAGTATATATGTATCACATAAAAGATTGTCAGATTACAGAGTATACCAAAATAATAGGAAAAAATACTAATAAGTATACAAATGTCAAAAAAAAAACTAGTGATATTCGTAATATTTTATGTCCATATATGCTTTCATGGAATATTATGGGTTTTTCAGTAAAAAGATTCTCAATTGACGTTCAAATGACTCAGTGCGCAATTCAGCGGGTAGTCGTTCGTAGTAGGTTGGGCCTATCACTCGAGGGTTCCTTTCTGAAAGAGCCATGCGACGCGGGCCCGTCCTGAGTCTCCCTGTTGATCGGAGTTGTTTGCCTCAACACGTTCGAACATTGGCAAATTATTTCTCACGAACATTAATACCTCATACAAGTCATACATGTATAGTGAGGTAGTGCGTTATAATCTCGAAACTCGTCAAAAACCGGTGATATATTAGGCTCCCCGCACCCACTTGTCTCCCCATAAAGCGCTCTTTGACAGCTCCGCAAAACGCTGTTATGCATTAGGCCATTGATTCTGGGCCGCGATGCGTGAGCTTGGTATCCGCAATGGGCAAGTCATGCGGGTTTTAGGGAGGGACGTGGCGAAAGATGCGTATCGATAATTAACTCAATATAATTATGAAATTGATAAGAACAACAACTTAAAAGTAGAGATAAGCAACAGGCGGTCTTATTAAAAATAAAAAGGTTTTATTACCTCAACTTTAAGTACAGCACATAAGCTAAACTAATCGCTAAAGAGCGATCTCTTCCAACTCCAAATTTATTACAAAATAAAATAAACTAATAAATTATCCAGTTTAGAATATATCATGACAATGATAAATAAACACTCGGCGTAAATGACATAAATATACTAAAATATAATATTAATGAGGTTAGATTAGAAATTAAGCACGGCGAGGGCATAATATTGAATATTCGCTCTCGATTTATTGTGTTTTCATTTCAATGTATTTCAGTAAAGCTATATCGTCGGGTGACAACGAAAACTCACTAATTACACGTACTTAATAGGCAAAGGAAAACTCAACCTCATTATACTACTTAAAAGACAGTTAATATTTCTTAAGGCCTCTCACAGACTGGAGCAGCCTGGCCGCGGCGGTCAATGGTAAACTTATCTAATGATAACGGTCAATATTAAATTTGACACCATTAAATGCAGACTTTTATTTATTTAATCTTTATTGCACAAAAGAAGAACTTGTATTTCACAAGGCAAGCTTAATGCTATAAAACATTCTCTACCAGTCAACCTTAAGACTGTATGCAGTAAAAACATTCTAAAAGATGTTTCGATGACATAACTCTCGTTGTGAACGACGCCCCGTCCTTCTCCGATCTCGGCTGCCATCGCGTCAGGAACTACACATCCGATTTCAAAAATTCTTTCACTTGCGTATAAAACGACTTTCCGGATGGATAAAGGCAATAGTCTTTATTCTTTTTGTCTGCGTTCTTTGCAATACGTGCCCGAAGCCGCTCCAAAAAAAGTAATTTAATGTTAATTTTATCGAAAGTGTCCCCTCACTGACCGGCGGTGAGCCGAGGTGACCACGGCTAGTTCCTAGCCCGGTTGATTATAAATTGTGGCCCTCATTGTGCCTAAGCGGGCAAAGTTACTAGTTTACGAGCTTAATTGATGCCGGGTAATGAGCTGTTTTACTGGAATGGATGCTAGTTTAATTAAAATAGTTGAAACAGTGAATTAAGTAGGTGGATCGCAAAAAAATTGTACATAGTTTAGTCTTATAATCCAATCTACTCTTCAACTTTTTCCATTGTGTAACGGCAATTACCCATACATTTTATACGGGTAACTTTTGTTATAATACTGAAATAAGTTAAAGCATAATTTTTGTAATCCACGAAAGTGTTACATTTTACGTAGATTGTAATAATGCATTCATTGTATTGCTCCACTAAAACGTATAAAAGGCCACTTACATAGTGCAACAAGTCGTATGCGATTTCCATTACATTGCGGTTCTGCGGGCTACCGAAATACGACGAATTCAATCAAACCCTGCAATGTAATAATACTCGCATGCGAGTTGTTGCACCAAGTAAATGCCTCTATAGGCTCGCGACATACAGCCATAACTCCGCTACTGAATTCCGCCACCCGATACCGCTGCGTAATAGACCTCTTGCCATAGAGATGCCCTGCGTTTCTTTTCTTCTATTGGGCATGAATTCCGCTTATTTGTATAAGCCAGCGGATTTCAGCCTGTAGTTAGTCGAAGCAAATAGGGAAGTTTATCTGACTCAATGTATGATATCAAACTTAAGTAGTTATTTATAATTATAATATTTAATGCGTAGCCAAATGTAGGTAAGTAATAAGCGTTTAAAAAAACACTATTTTTCATTGTAAACTTTTCTAGCAGTTTTTTGGTTGTTCCTGAGCTCTTTCGATCCTAATAGGGTAAAAATTCCCTTTTTATTTTCCTTACAAAATAGGAAAGTTCAAAAATGTATGCAAATTTGGGACATCTTTGTTCTCCTATTGGGATGAAAAGAGCACGAACTGAGCAGAACTAACATAAAAATTGCAAAAATTGTCATAAAAAAATGTAGTGTCAATTTTTTTAAAGAAATGCTCAAATACCGCCTCGAAAGATCTCAGGATTAAGATATACTAGAAGTGAGTGGTTTGGTTGTTGGTATGCTATTTATAGGTGATAGACAGCATGGATATATTTCGGTATCAATATTAGTTATGAGTTGCCAATCGTAGGCGGACAAACAGACGCCATTGTCAATTTGTCCGACCGGATCATCCGGCTTAGTAAATCCGGTATAGTTCCTGGTTCTGAAAATAGATTTGACATATTGCAGATACGTTTGGTCAACATGGTCATTAATATCTGAGTAGACGCCGCATGTGTACCTCGATTACTGTTACTCAAATATTATCCTATTATATCTGCTTCGGTGTGACTACGTTTTCAGTTTTAATATGAGGAAACTACCATATTGTTATGAAACGTTTCGGCTGGCGCCAGCGAGAAATTTAACTATTTTTTGACGTGATAACGTCTTATAAATCGATGAACGCCGGCTGCACGCACGAAAGAGTGTGACGCTTTGTCCCGTTCCGTTGACTGACATGTCAAGTATATCAACGCACAGCCCAAACTGCTGGTTCTAGAGATTTCAAATTTGGTACCTACGTAGGTTCCTTATAAAGTCTAGGGGTGCACTAAGAAAGGATTTTTCAAAATTCACCCTCTAAGGGGGTGAAATGGGGATCCACATTGACATTGAAGTATGAAGTCGGTGAAGTTTGCAATTTGTACCTATTAATCGTTGTATGGAAAATCAAGTAAATTGCTGTTTCGGTCGCAGAATACTGCGTTTAGGTCTATGGTTGTTGTAAAATTTTGTTTCTATAAAAGCGTATGGATTCTACTGGTAGCTTTAAATTTACTCATGGACTATTTAAAAATGCATATTTTTTCTAAATATTCAAGGTCCATGTCTTTTTATGATTTTATTTGATGAATTTGCTGGTTACCATTTATTATTCACTTAGCAACACTATGTTATCAATTTTAACATGAGGAAAGTGCCCTATTGCGTAATTTTTCTAACGAGCTTTTTTTCTTTAATTGTCATTTTCCCATACAAAAACGACATTTAGATCTACCAAATGTACCAAACCTACAATGCGTTACGTAATCGATCAGCATATCTACAATATAGGACACATAAAAACGAACAAATACATAATATGTTTCTATTTCATTCTTAATTAAGAGTAAATTATAGGTCAAAGCAACTCCGGTGAATGGAGATGACAACACATCACGAAGCACAATTATAATAATATGAACAGTATTTTTACTTCTGTTGATCGACATGTAATATGCCTAAATTGAAGAATAAATCACTTTGACTTTTTGACTTTGACTTTGTTGACCGCCGAAACTAGTCATCCTCACAATCAGTAAAGCTTTATGAATGGTTCATACTCCATTCGTAGAGACGTTAAACTGATTGGGATTAAGCTTTTTCAAGTGAGCGGGCAAATCTCAAGCTTTTGAGAGCCCCTTATTTACGAAATCGTTGCTCAGTTCTATAACCATTTTGTTATAGCGGTGACTTATTAAGTTATATTGAAATAATTTCTGCCCGCGATTTCCGGTATCTTTTACCCCTAATTTCGTCAATTTGAGTGATGAATTTCCGGATAAAAAGTCTTAATCCAATCCATCTCTTTGCCTAATTTCATCTTAATTTGTTTAGACGTTTTTTAATCCGTTAGCCGCGATTCAATAACAAACATCCAAACGATCGCATTTTTAATATTCGTACGAAAGCGGTTTACAAATAAAGTCACTGTCCTGCTTATAATTTTTTCGGTGTACACGTCCTGTGTCAACAATATGCAGCCTTGGTCGCTCGGACAATGTTTTGCGGTCCGGTAGCCACGGATGTATCACGCTCTATTTGTACGTTAAAGTTGCCAGTGAATTAACTGCTGTTATTAATTACATTAGTGCTCTACATGTGGTATAAACAAAATTCAAAAATTAGATTCGTAAATTAGTAGCTTGTATGTTACCTATACTTTAGTTAAATTGTTACGCAACATCTTCACTATACAAGAGATCGCGTTTTAGAGATAAGACCGTCTGTTGTCTATTGTTTGTTTGGTCATTGATTCATCATCATCATCATCATATCAGCCGAAAGACGTCCACTGCTGGACATAGGCCTCTTCCAAAGAGCGCAAAAGTGACCGGTCCTACGCCACCCGCATCCAGCGGACTCCCGCCGGACGCACCATGCGTTGGGGCGGAAAGGTTCTCGAGTGGCGACCTCGTACCGGAAGGCGCGGCGTGGGTAGGCCCACGAGGTGGACCGATGAGCTTGTAAAGATCACGGGGGTCATTGTTTAGTAAGTTTTTAAATTTTGTTTTATTTAAGTAGTGTTTTCTTACGGACGACCGGTTTAGCCTAGTTGGCAGTGAAGCTAGAGGTTCGAATCCCGGTAAGGGCATTAATTTAGTGTAGTAGATAAAATAAAAGAGGTTATTCTATGAAGTTAAAGCGGGTCGTGTGGCTGTTGGACTGCACTAGAGCATAAAAAGCGACTTTATGTAGAATATGTAGATAAATTTAAAGTACTTAAGTATTTTTTAGTAGTAGATACGACTTAATTTACAGTGAGTCATGGATATTTTCTACGTATTTAAGTATTTATTTATCTATACAATTATTTTTATCGTCGTCTAGTTCCCATATAGTACAAGCTTTGCTTAGTTTGAGACTAGGTCGATTTGTGTAAGATTGTCCGGAAATATTTATATATGTTGGTTAGAAATAAAATAAAAAATAGTATTGTAGATACGGTCAACCAATTTGATTTCCGAGCCACTTCGTATCTTGTCACAGTGAAAATCTATATGAAAGCCCCTAGAGATCGCATATCATTGTAACTGTGACAAGGTACGAAGTGGCCCAGAAATCAAATTGGTTGACTGTACGTACCTGTACATATAGTGTACCTATAGTACCTGTATCAGCTTTTTCACTAAATAACCAATATTATAAACTAATAACGGTTCTAAGGACATGAAACACATTAATAACACAATCCAATCAGTATTCTTCAGCTAATAGAGGAAAATATTAACCTTCCATTTAATTTTCCCGATTCGTTCGTAATTACTGTTCTTTAGGCCCATTAGTGACAGAGCTCGTTCCCTGGAGATATTAGTTATTCTTACATTAAGGTACATATTTCAAAGTGTAATTATGAGAGCCACACAGTGAGCCAAGCAAGGCACGTGACTTCAATCGGGAGGTCGGGGGTTCGACTCGTACCACTGACACCGCGAGGAAACCGGTCTAATCCCAATGTATAGTTTTCCCTCTGGGTTGGAAGGTCAGATCAGAAAAAAAAAATCAGTTAAACAACCCTGGTTTTGCAGCATTTTCTTCTGCCAAACTGCAGGCCCCGTAGCATGGTTGGCCTTGTCACGCGATAGGTGATAGGATAGAGCGTGCGTCACTGGCTGACACCGTTCGATAGAACGAGACGACGCTCTTATCTTGTCACTTGTCGCGTGACAAGGCCAACCATGCTACGGCTCCAGGACAGTTTGTTGGCAGAGCGACTCCCTCACGACAAAATAGATGGGTAGCTTAGCTATTAGCTAGTTACTTTATCTACATAATTTTATTTGATAATGGTACAGCTCACGTGATCACTTTAATTACTTAGACTACATTTCCAATTTAGATTTTATTTGTACTAAGAAAAACTCCTTCACTTTAACTTCAAACATTCTAAGTGTTTTACATTCCCTTATATCATACGGTATATCGTTATATATTTTGGATACCAAGTACTTCTTACCTCTCTGCTCATAATAATTATTACCACATGCGCACCTCTAACATTTTTTTACTAATTTTTCTTGTTAATGTTGAGTGACTTACATAGATTTTAAATTCATTCACTAGTTTTACGAAAGTTGCTTTCGTAAAACTAGTGTCTACGTCAAATCTTGGGATTGGTTGGGTGCCTAAGCGGACCCCGGAGAGAATATCTCACACCGTAGTCATCTATATTAATATTACAGAAAAAAAAGTCTATGAGGTTGTTACTTCGTATATAGGTACCCTGTAAAGGCTCATCCGATTTACAAAAAAAAAACTGAAAAAAATACTGGACAAGTGTGAGTCGGACTCGCCCACCGAGGGTTCCGTACAAAATTACAAATGTATAGTTTTCAGATTTTTCTTTTAGTGTTAAGAAGATATTACTTGCCAAATTTCATAGTTCTAAGTCAACGGATAGTACCCTATAAATTTTGATTCCCTTGAGTGTCGAAATATACGTTTTTTGCGGCATAAACTTAGAAGTTTGATTTTTGACAGCTTTAAGGGACTGTACACCTGAGTATAGGGTTTTAATTTCAACTCGATACCTTTACGTGTTCCCGAGATAAATGGTCTTGGCAGACAGACAGACAGACAGACGGACAACAAAGTGATCCTATAAGGGTTCCGTTTTTTTTTTGAGGTACGGAACCCTAATTATTTTTTCAGTGCCTATATAAAATAGCCATCAGGTTGGTCATAAGCTAAATTATATGCTGTGGGTCAGGTTCTCTATAATGCCGGGCAGAACCGCGCGGGCGGATAGTTTTTCAAATACAAATAGAAATAACACAGGAATATCATGCAAATATGAAACATTTTCTACAGTAAACATTCGTAAATGTAAATAAAGTAACAAATAACGCTTAATCAACTAATCTTTTGGAATATTTTACTTACGGAAAATGGAAAAATAATTACTAATAAACAGGATGTTCAGTGCAGACTAATTAGGATATTTCCGAGAAAATAAATAATTTTCTCATTTCAACGTTGTTCTCGGTCCTTCTCAGTAAATATATTATTTGTTAATAAAAGCTTCCTCATAGTGTTTTAGTAATAAAAGGCACAATCGAAAACGGTGTCTAAAAGCAATTAACGTTTGATAATAAAACGATTGAAATTTCATACCTATTCAAATTCTCAATCACAATTCACAGAAACTGCGAGCTATCGATCCCAGGAAAGACGAATTTTGATTTATTGTCTTCTGCAGGTCAATCACGTAACGCATTGTACGTACGTTAGGTTGATCTAATCGCAAATTTTATATGGAAAAATGACAGTTAAACTGTCCTAACGCGCGTTCGAAACTTTACTGACTTTGACTAATGTACGATTCTCACCGACCAGGCCGGGCCGAAGCGCGCCTGAGCGCATCTTACGACTTGCCAGAGGAATTTGAAGCTTTAATACAGACTTAAATTTCATGACTTAAATACTTGATGAGAGACGTCAGGCACGAAAATCGCGCCCAAAGCCCAACTACAATTACACATACAATACCTCTGGTCAGCTTTACTGTGCTTCCTGCGACCGAGTGTTCAAGACTAAGTTCGGCTTCGCAAGCCATATCAGGGCTCACGCCCGTAACTAGCTAGGGTCGCCATCGCCGGTCACGGCGTGGATAGCTATATATATATATATATATATATATATATATATATAAATTTCATATTTAAATGGATTATATAGGATAGGGATATTTGGCAGCGATAAAATCCTGCACTAGAAATCTATCGCAAAATAAATAGGCTTTCTACTAAAATTAGTTTTTTACGCCGGTTCTTCTCGAGGCAGAGGTTTTCTTTCCGAACCGGTGGTAGTTTATCGACATTCATAGGTGCATGTAATATGCCTAAATTGAAGGATAAATAAATATCGTGCGACAATTCACACCAATTGATCTAGTCCCAAACTAGGCAAAGCCTGTACTATGGGTACTAGACAACGGATAAACATACTTATATAGATAAATACATACTTAAATAGATATTAAACATCCAAGACTCGAGAACAAACATTCGTATTCATAATACAAATATCTGCCCCGACCGGGGATCGAACCCGGGACCTCAAGCTTCATAGTCAGGTTCTCTAACCACTAGGCTATTCGGTCGTCAACTCACTTTCACTTTGACTTTGATTTGCGGCCGGTCGGTTCCTCGCGCACGTGGACGGCTGTGCTCGACTGTCGTCGTATTTGACCGGCTCGGGCTTTTGCCTATTTAAACCCGGTCGGCTACCATCGGGTACTCGCGAATCCGTTGCGATGCGGCACCACACGACCTGGCCCCGCCCGTTGTTGGGAATCGTACATAATCGTACATAAACGTTATCAGAGTCAACAACTGCTCTGAGATATGGGACCCCCCGCAGGCATATCAATTTAGACAGGTCCCTTTACTGTCACCCCGGTTGTAAAAGGACGTAACTTACACAAGTTCCAGATGAATTACACCTTTAACTAAGCTAGAACTTCTGTATATCCATTATTGAGATGTTGGCTATATTCTTACATGTTTATTTAAGACGGGGAACGCATGCTGATTATGATATAGCACGGAGCGTGATATAGTGTGACATGGAATTAGAAATTGACTACTACAAAACATGGCATTTATCATGAAATAAAACGGTTTCTTAAAAAAATTTGATAATAACGTGGAATTAAACTAGTATACTGCCTGTCCAGTGGATATATAACGGTTTTCAGGGATTTTATCATATCTCTTGTGTTTCTTAAAGAAATATTCCTAAGGGTTTTCGATAAGTAGGTATCTGTTTTTGCGCAGGACCAGTCAATTTGGCACTGTTTGGGGGAGGCCTATGTCCAGCAGTGGACGTCTTTCGGCTGATATGATGATGATGATGATGAAATGTTTTTAATGTATACCTGGCTTATAAAGTGAACGAACCTTTTTTTTTTAATTATGGATATGTTCGTTAAATCCCTGTATTATGTAAGTCGAGTTTGGATTCTTGTTATTTAATCTACACACATAAAACAGTTCTGACAGACAGGAGCATAGCCTAAACCACTGACATTTAGAACACATATTCTGCAAAGGACAATAGGGCAAAGTATCTCATGCTCATAACCTACCTATCATATTTTTTTCAAGTTAGGTATACTACTTATTCATGTCACTCCATACCTAATAAGGCAGTAGAGACATAATACACTTAACACAGCATTGCAACTTGTACAACTTAGGTGACGTCACATTATGCTAAATAGTTTACTTACCATAATACATATGACGTCACGCGGAACTTTAACGGGCTGTATCTTCATCATTTTTTATTTGATTGACCTAATAAAAAATACGTGTCCAATATTTTTTGATAATCTAATCGACTAAATAGTTTTTTTTAGGAAACTAGCCAATTAATGCTGAATTTTAGCCAAATCTTTATGACACACATTGCTGGTTCTCGAGTGGCGACCACGTGCCGAAAGGCGCAGCGTGGGTAGGCCCCCCCATAAGGTGGATTGATGACCTGGTAAAGGTCGCTGGAGTCCGCTGGATGCGGGTAGCGCAGACCGGTCATCGTGGCACTCTTTGGAGGAGCTCTATGTCCAGCAGAGGACGTCTT
Source organism: Epinotia nisella (assembly GCA_932294315.1). Taxonomy (NCBI): domain Eukaryota; kingdom Metazoa; phylum Arthropoda; class Insecta; order Lepidoptera; family Tortricidae; genus Epinotia; species Epinotia nisella. The sequence goes on along the minus strand of OW028696.1, from coordinate 7,416,901 downwards.
TCGGCTGATATGATGATAATGATGATGGCACATTGCTGAACTCCTATATACTGTTATATTAAAGCCTCAACATTTTTTTTGTTCCGTAGTGTGTACTTTATCTAAATAACCTGTTGTCTATTCTGTTCTACTCATTCCAGTGTTCACAACTCCGTGTTCCTACTCCCCTTTGGTTTCTCTCTCGTTTGTCTTCCGAGCGTTCACCCCACGCAACATACATATATGTCAGACATGTCGTGATAGTCGGACTTGTTAGATCTTATTCGACTTGTTAATTAGGCAGATTAGGTACTCGTCCAAGTCCCTTCGAGGATAGATTTCTACAGAAGAGCTATACCCGTTGCCACAATAAGGGACACAAAAGCGTAATGCTGAGCCAGTGTCCGGTTCACTGCCGCAGAGACACACTAGTTTCATGTTTTATGTGTTTTTAAGGTTCTGGTACCTTAAAAGGAAAAAAACGGAACCCTTATAGGATCACTCGGTTGTCTGTCTGTCCGTCTGTCACAGCCGATTTCCTCCGAAACTACTGGACCGATTGAGTTGAAATTTGGTACACATACGTAAATTGGTAACAAAGATGGACGCGTAAAGTAAATTAATGAATTCTGAACAAGGGGGCCACTTTTGGGAAGGTAAACTGGAAAATTAAAAACAAAAGTTTAGCAAACTGTATGTGTGACATATCAAATGAAAGAGGTTGTTGTAAGCATCACAGATATATATATTTTTATAATGTTAGGAAAAACAGATTTGAAGTAATTTAGGAAAACAGACGAATTTTGACCATTTCCCCGCCCCTTATCTCCGAAACTACTGGGCTAAAAATTCTGAAAAAAATATGGAAAATAGTTCCTTGCCTAAAGATTACAGGAAAACCTATAAGAAGTTTGAGTATTCAAAGTAACGGGAAAATTCTCAATATTTTACGGAACCCTCACCACGCGAGTTGAACTCGCACTTGTCCGGTTTTTTTGTTGTTTAATATGTGTGTCCTGTGTGTTTGTGAATAAATGTATCTTTCTTTCTTTCGTCCTATGCAGCTAAATTAAGAACTGGTCTTAAAATGGCTGACGGCGGTACCATAAACAACCTACTTAATTTGGGCGGGTAATAATGGTTCATGTGCCGCAACCACATACTAACTCAGTTGCGGTGAATAAAAAAAACCGGCCAAGTGCGTTTTCGGACTACGCAAAACGAAGGGTTCCGTACCTATTAAAAAGGTCGTATGGCACTTACATCCTTTTCTATAGGGAAGGCAGGTTTTCAGCGATATATCGAAAACCTTTGAACCAATCTTGATTAAAACAATTTTCGGTGAAAGAATTTAAAAAGTCCCGTGTCCATGATTTATTTCATATTTTTAAAATACACCGTTCAAAAATTAGAGGGGAGGGGACACAATTTTAGTGACTCACGTAACCATTATCTCCGACTCTATTCACTTAATCAAAATTGCTTTTTTTTGACTTGCAGTTTTATGTATGGAAGTGCACCATTAAATTTTTTTTTGAGTCATTTAATTACAAAACTATGTAGCGGCTAACACAATACTATCCTCAAAATATTATTCAAATACACCATCATATAGTTTTCGAGTAAAATGCCTGTGACATACGGACAGACGCACATGACAAAACTATAAGGTTCCGTTTTTGCCAGACCTATATTGTTGCTTAAACCCAAAAGTGATCGAATTAAAAGAAAAATATTATTTTCTTCAACAGCAACATGTGTCATGTGGGTTGGACTCGGCAGATCCTCATTTCTAGTGCCAAGATACTCGTAAAGTTATTAACAAAGTTTCATTGATGTACATAATTTGCCGCCATGGTCTTGCTTTACCTGTACTATTAACGATATGGCTTTATAATGCAAAGATAATCTACAAAGTCTACAGGTAAAACACAACTTAAGTAACTATCAGTATAACGACTTCCCAGACACGTTATGTACGTACAGTCGCCATGCGGAGTGAGAAATATGCCTACGAAATACTTTAGTCAAAAGTATTTCATAGCATGCGAAAAGTAAAATGAATGTCATAAAACTCGTTGGCAGTGAATTGATATTTTATCAGTATTTAATTATCGCTTAAAGCCTAGCGTTCTTTAATAAACTATCTAATAAGGTTGTCAAGGTGAGTATATGCTTTTAACACAGATCAAATGACTTTTGCCAATTACTAACGACACCACCGATGTCAATGCATTCATAGGTATTTAACTAGGCTATTTTTATTCAAATAATACATGATTTCTGATGTTGTAGCGGTCTTTTCTCTGTGTTAACCCTTTTCCAGGCAGAGGCGTTATATCGACCACATACTGCTTGTCAAACATAATACCTTAACGTCAATGAATAAGACTGACATTCGATTGTCATTTTCCAACTGCCGGCCTGGAAAAGGGTTAAGCGTTTCGTACACAGTTAAGATATTGCATCAAATTTTAACTATGACTAAGCTACAGTAGAAACTTTTAACTTAAACCATTAAACAGTTCAACCTTCCGCTTTTACATTTAACTTCAACACTAAAAGTAACAAGTAAACATTAAAGTATCATGAGCTTTTACAAGCTTTTTATTACGCTCGTTTATTCTTCTTTGTTAATATCAATTTGCAGGTCGATTTTCAACCCCAGAGCTCCTGAGGTTGTGTTGAGTTGAGAGTGAGTCGACAACTCCTCAAATCAATAAAGGGTTCATCATCATCATCATATCAGCCGAAAAGCGTCCACTGCTGGACATAGGCCTCCCCCAAAGAGCGCCAAAGTGACCTGTCCTGCGCCACCCGCATCCAGCGGACTCCCGCGATCTTTACCAGGTCATCAGTCCACCTTGTGGGGGCCTACCCACGCCGCGCTTTCCGGTATGTGGTCGCCACTCGACCCAAAGTCGAAGTAAAGTAAAGATACTATACAATTATAAAATTAAAATGTAATTCAGGCGACGAAACGGCGTGGCTCCGTTGCGTCGTCAAGTCAGGTGTAGAATTCGGCAGGTTGACCCGGAACCGCCGAAACACCACACCCTTCGGCCAGAAATCAAAATAGGCATGATGACTCATGTTAAAATTGATAACATAGTGTTGCTAAATGGATAGTAAACCATCAAATTATTGTAATAAAGTATAAATAAAAAAATATAATTAATAGAATAAAAAGATATGAACCTTGAAAGTTAAGAAAAAAATTGAATGTTTTTATTGTTCAAGTGTAAATTTAAAGCTACCAATAGAATCCTTACGCTCTTATAGAAACAAAATTGTACAACAACTATGGACCTAAACGCAGTATTTCGCGACCTAAACAGCAATTAACTTGATTTCCCCTACAAGGATTAGTTCAAATACCTAAGTGTGACGTCATACTTTTAAGTCAATCAGTATGAAGCGTTTCGGGTGCGGCCAGCGAGGGCCGTCTTTTAACTCAATTTTTTGGGTATTTATGTTCTCTTATTGTAGTTGCTCCCATACAAACATTTGTTCCTCTCCAAAAACTGGTTCGAATGGCATCGGGAAAAAAAATTAGTCACCATGCCTATTGTAAGTATAATTGTAAGTTCAATTGTAACTAATTTTCACTATTCTTAAGTCAAGACATGGTTAGTGGTTCAACTTTGGTTGAGACTGAGGTCAGTCACTGGTCAGGCTGTACTAAGTAATATAAGCCAAGTCAGTACTATAATCTAATTTTCCGCTTTATTTCAAAACAGCTGTCATTTTCAGGAGCTAAATATATTATCCATTAGATATATGTGTCAATTGTCATGTATGTCTACTCCTTTGTCTCTGTGTGTCTTTTGTGTAGTGAATAAATGTCTTCTTTTCTTTTTTTTTTTTTTTAGATAACCAATGATAAATTACAAATGTTGTGTCTTCTTTCTTTGTTGAGCGCTCCTTTGTATCCACGGGATATAAGCGTCAATGTATTCACGTGGTACCTTGTCATCGAGCTGAGTGAAGTCCTTTTTTTAACCCCCGACGCAAAGAGAGGGGTTTTGTAAGTTTAACGTGTCTGTGTATCTGTGTATCTGTCTGTGGTATCGTAGATCCCAAACAGATGGACCTACTTGAGTGCGGTTTTCTTGTGTCATAGATAATTTTAACCCGAGTGTTCTTAGCCTTGTTTCATCAAAATCGGTTCAGCCTTTTTTGAGATATTGAACTTTGAAATGAAAAAATCGGGGGTTTTCTCTCAAGCTTTTGTTATATTAACACATCGCGTTTATTTTTAAAGAAATATTCTTATTTTCCATGTCTTAGTCTAAAAAGAAAGAAAGAAGACATTTATTCACTACACAAATGACACACAGAGATAAAGGGAATAGACATACAATACAACTGACACTTGTTGTGCGTGTCTTCGCGGCAGTGAATCGGTCGCTGTCTCAGCATTATGCTATGTCGGACAGACACCTACAGCGCTGGTTTTCAGAAAGCACCGTACGTGACCCACGGAACGCAACACAACATACTATAGAACAAACGTGTACACATAATAAATAAATAATAAATGTAATAAATGTCTTTTATCGAAATCGAGTATTGTTATATTAAAAAAACATGCCTATATACCTATTAACATTATTTTATAATCATTCGCGACTGTTAATTTAAAATATGCAAAAGAAGTGGTAAGATACAGAATTGTTTTATATGTGTTATTCCATCTAAACGTTAACTATACTTTATCATATTAACTAACAACCCTTTCTTTTGGCTTTGTCGTAGTCGGGTATCAAAGAGGTAAAACTTTTAATGAAGTGACTATACCACCTCATTGAAAATAATAGACACTTCAGAAAATGAGTACCTACCTACTCAATAGGACATTGCATCTGTCTCTATACAATTTTATACAAACCTCACGTAAAAAATTGTATTAAATATTTTAATTTATTTGGTGAACCTTGTTTGTCTTCTATTACACAACTATCGATATCGATAAAAAAATGTTTCTAACACTAGCTTGATTGCGACAGTGTTTTGTTTTGCCGCGAAAATTCCGATCTCTGGTAACAGTAGTAGCACAATGGGATGAAAAACACAGCAAAAAACGCGACACGGTTGGGATGTTAAATAGTGCTGGATGGGTTAGGGTTGGGATTTTTGGAGCGTCAACAAATAGCCAACAAAAAGCTGGCGTTTGAAGGTATTCTTGCTAGACGCTCCTTGGATAGGTGGAGAAAGATCATTCCAATAGCGTCTTGATTAAAATATATATGTTCATTCTTTCTTTAAATAAAATTTTATTAAAGTACCTGAGCGTTTTTCAAAAAAACTGTACATGAACTTTTTTATTCAGATTTCGATTTTTTGGGTTTTTCTTACTCAGAATCGTTGATACTATCGATCCTCATATACAATAAAAAAAGTGTCCCAGATTTTACTATGTAAGTTTTATTTTCCAGTGCGTCACGACCATATAAATATAAAAGACTGCATACAAAAATGTGACTAATATTTTGGACTCTTTTTATCTTGTATGAGGATCGATAGTATCAACGATTCTGAGTATGAAAAATCCCAAAAATAAATCGAAATCTGAAAAAAAAGTACATGTACACTTTTTTTGAAAAACGCTCACCTAATATTGATATACTGCTTTGTTTGTGTGAGGTGTGCAATACAGATTATTTGTATTGTATTGTATTGATATAATGACTTTGGAATCGTTAAGTATGTTTAAAAATCGGATAAAGTCGTAAGAAAATTGATGTAAATAATAAAACAAGTAGCTACCTACATTGGACAGTCAGCATTATAAACATGTATACATTCTATGATCTTATTACTTAGACATAAGGTCGAAAAGTGAATACATATATATGGTGCTGACTATACAAACGGGACCTCGAAAATTCTCTTAGAAACCGAACTCGACACGCATAATTATAGTCACAAAGTACCTAAAATTAATCTTCATTACATAAAGCCTTCCTTGACTACGTAATACGTCTTTAGATCATGTGACAATACTTTGTGTAGTCTAGGAAACTCTTGTACACACAGAGTCTAATCACTCATAATCATAAATTATAATCATTAATATCTGACTCTCTGAAAATTCGTCGCGTGCCGTTGCGTTGTCTCAATGTGTTGTTTAAGTTTGATGTGTGTTGGTCTGTAAGGTTTATTATACTTAACTGGAGCGCCAAAAACTTGTACTGTCTGATTGTGCCATCATCGTCACCATAATCATCATCATCAGCGAAAGACGTCCACTGCTGACATAGGTCTCCCCCAAAGAGTGCCACAATATCCGGTCCTGCGCCAACCGCATCTAGGGGACTCCCGCGACCTTTACCAGGTCATCAGTCCACCTTGTGGAGGGGTCTGACCACGTTGCGCCTGCCGGTACGTGGTCGCCACTCGAGAACCTTTCCGCCCCAACGGCTATCGGTTCTACGTGCAATGTACCCCGTCCAACTGTCACTTAAGTTTAGCACTTCGGATGGCTATATATTCCAATGAAGCCGGTTCTTTAACCTATCCATACGCCAAAAACGCATTCAAAAATTGGGCCAAAGTATTATTTAGGTTAAACCTTTTCTCATTATGATAATCGTCAGAAGGCAGGTAAGAACTATTGTCATAGCCGGGCAGGCAGCAGCACGGCTATCATGGGTTAGACCATCCGTCTCTTTCTAATTAGAACGCTTAGAAAGAGACGGATATTTTATGTTGCCGCGATACAGCTCGCGGGCCGTCCTGTGCAGAAAAAAAGTTAAAATTCAAATACTTAAAGAATGCGTGTTTGACGTGACCTCACCCAATGGCAGGTGTTCGCTTTATCAGACGACGTGATTGGTCAATCAGAATTGGATTCCAAAACCAAATAGACGTATGTGCAATAGGAGGACAAAATGCTAGCGAGGAGCGTTGCAACTTCCAACCTCTAAACCAGGTGTGAACTTGTGTCTTAGGGGTTTGAGTTCATCCATATTCAATGTCATGACAAACGTCAAACGGTGTTTAGACAATGTAACAGTGAAACAAAGGTAAACTAATGATATCATTATTACAAAGGTGTGAGTAACGTAAGAAGGAAGCTAATATTATAATCTAACTTTAAAGTTATGTTTAGAAATATAGTTGTATTTATTACTTGATAATGAGATCTATAAGTGAAAGTTATTTATAGTTTTATTTCATAGCTTAACTATTATATAGTTTGCCCGTTATTGTTGCCTTTAATTTAAGAAATGATAAGAAGGAGATTTTAAGTATACTGATAAATAGATAAGTCAATAGAAAGCTTGTAAAAATAGAGTATAGGAATAATATTAATACTCGACTCTTAATAAAAAGACCAAAGCGCGTAGCAGAAAGCACTATTACTGCCAAATCCATACTTTTCCATACTATAACTATACTATCCATATTCATACTAATATTATAAATGCGAAAGAATGTCTGTCTGTTTGTCTGTTACCTCTTCACGCTCAAACCGCAGAACCGATTTAGATGAAATGTGGCATAGAGATAGTTTGAGTCCCGGAAAAGTACATAGGTTTACTTTTTATCCCGGAAATCATCACTTAAGGGGTGACAAGTGACAAGGGAGGTGAAATATGTATGAAGCTACGATATATACGAGTTCTACGCGAATGGAGTCACGGGCAGAAGCTGCGAAAGTGTGTCTATCTGTCTGGCTGTCTGTTACCTCTTCACGCTTAAGCCGCTGAACCGATTGAGATGTGGTATGGAGATAGTTTTAATCCCGGGAAGGACATTGGATAGGTCTTATCCCGGAAATCAACCCATGTGGGTTTGAAATGGGGGATGAAAGTTTGTATGTAGTAATACAAAAGAGTTCCACGCGGACAGATTCGCGGGCAGAGAAGCTTAGTGTTTTTATAAAACCCGGATTTATTCAGCGAAAATCTGGAAGGTCAGGAGTCAAATCTTTTAGGTCAGCATAATAAACGTTTTTGTCCTTTTCCCGGCAAAAATAAGATGGGCCCGTGACACATGTCATTCCTTAGGATTACACGACAGATATTAGCTAGGGTTTTTGCAACCTTTACCTTCAAGGCTAATAACAAAAAAGTTTTTGTAAAAACCTACTTTGGTAAAAATATTACTTTTACGTCAAAAAAAAAGATCAAATAAGGTTCACAGATGGTCGGTTGAGTGTGTTGTCGATGGTAAGTTCAGTGTTATTAGAATAAGTCATTTAGTGCGTAGGTAGGTATAACACAGCCATGTTTAAATATTAGAAAGGAGCACACATTCGCCGACAAACCTGCCCTCAGTTTGGCGAAACAGGAAATGTATAGGTACTTACCGTTCAGTTGTTTTTTGAGATAAATTAAATAAATAAAAAATATGTTTCATAAACTTTAAGCGTGTCCGTTACCAACAGGTGATGTAAGATGTTGAAATATTTGATATTTTAAGAATTTTGTCGCTCGTGGGATGACTGGCATGTCATAATGTAACAATACCACCCACGCCTTAAGCGGTCCAAGAATTTGGTAGTTACGCTTGTGCATTGTGTACAGAAAAATGATACATTTTTTTCGTTTTTTTTTCGGGTTCAAAGCGGTTTCGGGTTCAAATCCCTCTGTAATCGATATAAAATAATGTATTGGGTCTTTCTATAAGTTTATATGTTGAACGAGCGAGCGAAGCAAACGAAGTTCTCCGTTTCAGCTTGATCAAACATTCTTTCGTATGTCCGCATGTCTGGCTGTCCGGCTGTCCGGCTGTTAGTTCTCCTCTACAGACCGCATTTCTCAAACGATACTAGTGAAATTTTGCGAGCATCTTCTATAATTATTAGGTAGGTAGATTTATTCGTCGATTCAGTTTTAGGATTTTCTTTCATTTTTTTTTAAGTTGCAGGTTCTATCAGCTCACAGAGCGACTAGTTTTATGTTTTTTTTTTTTATGTTGTTTAACAGCCCCACAAAAAAAGGGCCTAACTCATAATTATACTACTACTCCGTTAATAAAGAGTTTAAGATTATAATAACTTATACAGATCTAATTATGAATACGCATTAATTCTAAACAACATAATTGAATCCATCAGAACCGAACATCAAATAAAAAGCCAGAAAACAGACTCCAAACATCGGCGTACCGAACGTTTACATTCCCCAAATGGAGCACCATCAAACGAATACCGGGAATCCGGGCTCTAATTACAAAAATACAGAGCAAGATTCATTAAATCGGTAAGGAAATTAAACCGGTAGTAATCCGGATAGTTGCCGACACCTCGAAGCTAATTTTATTCAAGGGGTTGATTTCAAAGTAATTAAGATCAGATATCACGCGAGGAAAAACGGGAATGATTATTTGCTAATCGGAACCGATTAAATTCAGCGCAGCACTAGCAGAATTCAAATTTCGAATACCTATTGGATTCGAATATGGCGGGGTGCACGCGCGCGAAGTCAGTCGAGCTTCGGCGCTCGTGTTGTCCAGACGTGTAATCACGTTTGGTTGTCTCGCGCGCGACGTTTACGATCGTAAAATCATCCTTGATACGTAACAGACGCCGCGTAAAATGGATTTCAGTGTTTTGTGAAACGTGTTTTTAAACGTAAATAAATTTGAATTTTATTGAGAATCAGTGTGTGATCGTTAGGATTTATAGTGACGGATTAGTGTTTTAGGATTTATTGGTGTTGTGTCGTGTTTTGTGTTAAAATAGTGAACTAGATCACCCGCTTGGAATTCATTGGAACTTAAACAGGTTGGTAGAAATCTTAGTTCAATACATATAAGTGGGTAGGATCTTTAGCTTCCAACGATTTGTACGTAAATGCACATAGAATGCAGGTTTTATTTCCGTTTGAGGCGAATGCCGACATTATTTTATTATTTTATGTCTAATACAGTGGCTGTGTGCGTACAATTAAAACTATCTTAGTTCTTATGTAATGGGGAATGGATGAATATTTTGGAAATGCCTGATTATTTTTTGGTGATAGGAATAACCTTCCTTAGCACCAGAAAAAAGTTGCAGACTTTTAAGCTGAGTCATTTTTTTTTGAAAAATGAAATCAGTTTCCTCACTTACGTTTTGGGTTTAGGACGGCGAATAAGACACTTTCCTTGATGCGTCTCATATTACAAAAAATATTTTAAATATCTGACCCTGGCATTGACAAATATAGCTGCTGCTGTAGCTGTCAATATCATTGCCAGTGTCAGTTTAGCACGGATATTTAAAATAGTTTTTGTAGTATGAGACAGATCAAGAAAAAAAATCTTATTCGCCGTCCTAAACCCAAAACGTTAGTGAGGAAACTGTTTATATTTTTCAAAAATAATTGACGAAGCTGAAACACCTGAAACTTTTTTCTGGTGCTAAGGAAGGTTATTCCAATCACCAAAAAAATAATCAGGCATTTCTAAAATTTTCATTCATTCCCAATTACTAATTTTATACGGATAAATCCAGAAGGTACTTACAATTTTTTGTGTGCGGAATTAAAAAACACCTAGTGCCTAATTAAATAGATACCTACAATGATTTTGTAGTAGTTTTAGACCAAATCGTTGTAGGGCATTTCGTGATTTCTTAATTACTTCCTTTGTAGGCGATAAGATTATTAATGGTTAAGTTAAAATAATGTGTCAAATGGGGTTCTACTCACTAATGGGGATATATTTTATATCCGCTTTACTTAGTACTAATGGGCTAGTCAAAGTTCAAAAAGCGTATTTTGATACAGAACTGTTTTACCTACATTACGACTCATATATATATTTTTTTCATTACAAAGTCACTGAGTGACTATCAATGAATTTTGAATTCCACACTTTCTCATCCCGTTGGTAGGACAAATCGCTAGACGAGTAAATATAGTATACATAGAGCAATGCTCAATATGATCTGCGCAAGTTTATTATTCTCTTGAGAAAAATGTAGTTGTCCGTCGGATAATTTTGAGTTACTTGCTCGCGTTCCTGTTCAGTGTCTGTTACCTACCTCTTTTAAAACAGAAAAATATCAAAATGGAAGTTCTGTTTTGAAACAGAATTCTGGATTTAAATATATAAAAAATCTTTACGTACCTATTCCTAACTCGCACAGCACTATATTTGCATGACGGGTAAACTCTCTAATTGCATAAGTTGCATACAACCGAAGTTTAGAAACAACATGCATCCATGCAATTGTATTTAGTGCATTCTATTCGGGTCTGCAACGGGCATACGAATGTGACACCCCTGCCCCCCTATTCTGTAACTTGTCTTTAGCTCACCTCAACGCTTACCAACAAATATAGTATATAGTAATAGTAGTATATATAGTAGCGTAGTAACTAGGCGTAGGTAGAGGTCTAGTTTCGTTATGCGTGACGCGTGGGGTGAGGCGCATGAGCGCGTAGCGAATAACAGCCCTGGAGTTGCATTAGTCCATAGGCTACGGTGACCGCTTACCATCAGGCGGGCCGTACGCTTCTTTGCCACCGACGTGGTATTATAAAAACCCATTTGTTTTCTTAGGTAGTCTGTATGTAGACTGATTGATACCTACCTAGTAATTTGAAACGTTTTTCAACGTAAGGAATAAACTTGTTTGTTATTCCCCAGATATTAATATAGATTAAATACGCTTTTATCTATATTTTTTATTGTAAAGTGCTGCCTATAGTGAATAGTTATACAGTAACGCTCATTTGTTTCTTGCATCGAAATAATAATGACTCACTTAGTGCTTACATAAAAAACAGACAGAACTATTAAATTGAAACATAAATAAGGTTTATAGAACTTTAAAAAAACTGATCATACCTACTTTAATATCAGAGTAAAAACTAAAAAAGCTATGAACATACTTTGATTATGTTGTCACCTTCAACCCCAATTAAAGGCGCCCTCAAAAAAAGAACGTGAAAACAGTTGAAATTTATGTCTTCTTTTTTTAAAGCGTTGACAGTTGAGAGAGCGGGCGAGCAACTGACATCTTCCTTTTTCAAATGACGAACGAGATTATTTTCCTTTGTGCGGCGAATTTATATTCTGCTTTTTCGGTAAGGAAGTGTGAAAAACCGGTATTTTTATTTCCGGCTTTTAGGTGATGGAGAAAAGTGGCTTTATAAAGTTTATAATAAAACTGCACGCACGGCTTCGCTCGCGTATGCCAAAGCTCGCAGGCAAATCCGCGAGATAAATTACCTATAGCCTATAACCATCCAGAAAGTCCATTCTACACGCAGATGAAATAATTTTTGAAATCGGATGAGACGTTGCTTACATTATCCATTACATACACTATAAACTTTCCTCTTTATAATGTTAGTATCATCATATCAGCCGAAAGACGTCCACTGCTGGACATAGGCCTCCCCCAAAGAGTGTTAGTATAGATAATGTTTATAGATAATAATAAATAAATGGAACACGCAAATTGATCTAGCCCCAAACTAATTACTATTTTTTTATAACAGACATACTTAATCCATTGAGTTGGTAAGGCACTGGTAGTTTGTGTGCTCAAATGTTTTCTTATATAAGATACAGAAATCCTACTTATCGAACGAGCGAGCGAAGCGAACGAAGTTCTCCGTTTTAGCTCGGACAAAAATCATTTCGTATGGCTGTTCTCGTCTACAGGTAGCATTTCTCAACCCATTCTCGTGAAATTTTATGAGTAGGTTCGATAATTATATGGTTTTTTCTTATCAATTCGGTTTTTAATAATAAAAAAAACAAAGTCGCGGTGCGTGAGTTCTACAGCTGCTCACAGAGCCACTTTTTTATGTGAAAGAATTTGTATTGAATTATTAGTTATATCTAAAAGCGTAGTATATCGATTTCTATTTGAATGGGGTCGAAAGTTGATACGATCAGTCGATCACGGTGGTTAAGTTGTGGATAAAAGTAGTGTTTAGTAAATTCGAAAACAAAAGCTTAATTTGTAAATTTATTTTTAAAATCACATTTTTGTTTCATTTTGCCCATTACTTTTCTCCATTAAAGTAGATACGTGGTTTAACCGTATTTAAAGCAGGACAATTCCCTCAAATCCCTTCCAACCTCGAACCTTTTTATCCGCAAGACCCTTTTAAAAACAAAGGTGTCGACAAGACTAACTTTGTAAAAACGATGTGAACCGAACAGGGATATATTATCTATGTGCGACAGGAGAGCTAGGGACGAAGAAAACGGTGAAACAGGTAAGTCGGACGTTTATTTTTTTTACACTACGACGAACGCCAAAGAATATATAAATAAAAATACCAAAAATAAATATAGAGGCAATTATGATAAACTATACAAAATTTGTAAAATTCTACCTATACCTACATTAAAGGGTTAACTATCTGATAGGTGTAGAAAATTATTTTAATGAGGAGTTTAAGGTGCTAAAGCAAAGTAAACATAAAACGAGAAATATTAGACTAGGAAAATATGTAAAAAAATATTTTAACAATTATTATGGCAGACGAACAAATGAGTTCCTGGTCCCGACCATTTATAACGAATTTAACAGGCTAAGAGAAGAGAATAAAATAGTTTAAATATATTCACAAGCAAGCTAAACAGACTTTATTATAAAAATTACCATAATTTTATAGTTCCAATTTCTAGTTAGTTAAGTTTATCAGATTTATGTGTGTTTAAGTAGTAAGTAACTTAGTTGCATTAAAGACCTGTAAAACATGAGCGTGGCGAGAGCCAACAAACTGATGTGTCAGTTTGGCGAGTAAATTTGAAATTGAATATCTGTTATATGTACTTTCTTGAAAAATAAAAAAAATAAAACGGGCTGGCTGATGGTAAGACCGTAGACGATGGGCGCTTGTGGCTCCAAAAGAATTAAAAGCGCGTTGGCGGCTCTTTATTGATAAATAGAGCTAATTGTTTATGGAATGCAATAACCGGTAATATTTCATAACCAGAATCGGGTATGGTGGAAAATAACCGAAAACCGGTTATAACCGGTTACGGTTATTTAATGTTAAAAACAAGAAAATTATCGGCTAAATACCTGAAAATAACTACTAGACCATTCTGACAAAATTTGGCAACCCAAATACATGTTCTCATTTATAAATAAAAGCTAAATCAGCATAGTTCGAGTTTCACTGTACAGGTGCCTGAGTCAAGCACAACTAACAAGCAAAGTGCACTGTTTTCGCATTTTTAAGCAATTTTCCAATAATTCACCACCGAAACTGTAACTGAAACAACTGTACTAGTTATTTGTCAAAATCACAGAAATAATGTAAGAAACTTAATTTAAGTTGATAATTTAAGTAAGAAAAAGTATAACTGAAAATGACTGTAACCGGTTATTCAAAATTCCGAAAACCAGTTATGAAATGTTGTCAAAATAATCGGTTTTAACCGGTTTCTTTGATTTCATTTAAAACCGGTTTGCATTCTCTAATTGTGTTGCTATAAAGATAAGTACAGGTCCCTCACTCTCAACACTCCGCATCATCGGGAGCAAGTGGTGTTACTATGGTTGCGTTTTTTTGAGGTCGAGGGACCTCTCCAGTTGGGCTGCTACTGAAATACCTGACTGAAATATGACCGAGATGATATTCCGCTGTGCCCTGCCCTACCCCTCAATCTCAGTTGCTATTTCTACCAGCCCGATGATCCTTTAAAGAGTGAAAATCGTACTTTCTTGTACTCGCGTATTGCAGAGCAGCCTAGGCATCCAGCAAATCCATTATATTCACACATAAAAGAGTTTTTAAACGGATGATAATTTCCGGAGATTACCCATTACATACAAATCGACAAAGTTACAAAGCTCAGTATTTTCCTCTTTATGATATTAATATCTAAATGCAGCCTCAAGACCGAAGTGAAACTAAATTCACACCCATTTTAGTCTAGCTATCCTTCTGAACATATTCGTACATTTCGTCCGTAATTTCTCACCGCGCGTGTTCCTCGAGATAAAAGGAGGATTTCACGAATCGTTTTATACTCGTCTGTGCACTCATACCTAATATGTTTTGACCTAAATTAATTGTATGTATATTAGCAGTAACGTTTGCAAATGAAAATTATAAATTTCAGACTCTATAATATTATATTCAGTCCATATCTACCCGCAGCAAATATGAATAACAAATGAAAGGCAAAAATTTAAATATAATTCCGAATAGCATTGGCACCCGTGACCTTCGTTCTCAACCAACCGAGCTATCGGAACGATCTGCTCGATCAACGAATTTTTGAACCAAAAGACCAATTCCCTCTATGCCAGAAGGTCTTAAGTTCGAATCCCGCTCGTCGACAGTTGAATTGTCCTAACTGAGGACAATTCAACTGTCATTTCCCTTATAAAAATGTAATTTGGATCTACCTGAAGTGCGTAAAATGCGTTGCGTAATCGACCACCTTGGACGCTTGTCTGTCAAAACAATGCGTATAATTTTAACGAAGACTAAAAAGTCCTCCTTGCGATTTTCCACCTTGCAAGAAGTTTCATACTGTCATCTATAGTAAGAATAATTTATTAGACAATGAAGCACATGATTACAAAATATACAGACATTATCCGTTGGGCTCCAAACTAGGCTGAGCCTGTATCTTGGGAGTCGGTTAACAAATCACTTTATAAAACAAATGCCTATTTCATGGCCTCACTTCTTCTCCCTTAGGAATTGCTTGTCTTTTAGCGACTTTAGAGTTGATTGCTCTTAAAAGATTTAAGGTGGAACGCAATTGTTTTCCGGCTAAAGGTCAGTGGGTTAACGAAATAAAACCCCAATTTCAACCCCCATTGTCACCTGGCCACAGATTTGTTAAAAGCGTTTTTAACGCTGCAAAACGGGACAAAGGATATAAATTATGGCGCAAAAACGCCATTTAATTGTGGATTGGTTGAAAACTGGAAATTTACCGCCATGTTTATGGAACAGTATGTACAGTAGGTCGTTTTTAAACGAACAATTACTAAACTAGCGGCTCTGTGAGCTGTATTTAGAACTCGCAAGTGTCTTTTTCAACATTGTATTGACAAACAAAAACTTTATATCTAACGAATCGGCTCACACAATTTCACGAGAATCGGTTTAGAAATACGACCTGTAGATGAGAACAGTCGGACAACGGGACAGCTCAAATCCGGACATACGAAATAATTTTGGCCCAAGCTGAATCGGAGATCTTCGTTCGCTTCGCTCGCTCATTCCATAAGTTTCTTTGCCGACTGTACTTTTTCACAAACATCTTCTCTGTTTTGATGGTATCAATGAGATCCAACACGAAGGGTTTATCAAGTGTAGTTAAGGAGTTGCTATGACCACAGCCTCCATCATCAGATCAGCTTGGTACTCCTATAGCACTGTCATCGAATTTACATAGATAATAATAGTCGGTAATAGATTGTGTGAGAACCCAACCCTCAAAAATGAACTTTAATGACAATTGTAAAAAAAATTGACAATTCAGTGTAACAATCCTGCACGATCGTATAGAGTCGGTTGTAAAGGGTTAAGGTAGCATTCGGTTCTTGGCAACCGCGGCCTTGCGACCTAGCGACCATGGCCGCCTGTTGGTAGGTGACTGACAGCATACGGATCAACGCCACCAAGGCGAGGCGACCGACAAACCAAGCTCACAATAGTCACAATTCATGCTACGAAACCATACGGGTGAGATATCCGCAAGGCGTTCAGGCGGCGTCGCGCGACAATACTGGCTCGCTGGTGCTGGTGGTCGCGCGACGCGTTCGCTTGCATTGGTCAGTGTTTCATAGTAATCCATACAAAGCAGTGGTTCACGGTCGCCAAGAACCGAATGCTACCTTTAAAGATGCATGGGCACAGCGGAATGTCTAGTCGCTAATTTCGAGAGCAGCATAACTGGGGAAGTACCTCCACCTAACAGAAGACCTCCGACATAAAAACACCACTGTTTTCTGTGTCTGTGTTAATGTTGTCAAATTCGGAACGCGTTTTTGACGTACTTATTGGAATCAAACATGATTTTAGGCGCTATCTCTTGCGAGCACGGTGCATGTAAGAGGGACGCACTGATAGCTGTAGTAACAGATTTTTTTTGTTGCAAAGATTTCCTACTGTAGATACTGTGTAGTGTGACGGATTAGCTCTGATTTTTAACTTTTAATAGAATAGAGACTTAAGCGCCTATGGCTCTCATAGTTCATAAGTCATTTTTACTTCGAGTAAGATATATTATATTTTGTTATCAAAGCCCAAAGGTCGGTACGCCTATGGGAGTACAGATTTAATAACTGAGGATTTTATATGAAAATTAAATTTTGAGCCCCGGATGTGGTTATATCTGGATTTTACCGGCATTTCCGCGTTAGAAATTATAAATAACTTTTTAATTAAATACGGTAAACAAAATTAAAATACTAATCTGTACTAGGTAATATAAAATAATATAATATGAATATTACCTATAAAGAGGGGAAGTCTGATAGATTGTAGGTAGCTTTGTAAAATGTAAGTTTGTAAGTGGGTATCATCCGGAACCGCTCAATACGGTTTAAAAATCGTTTGACCTGTGGTGTGTCGAATGGAATTTTTGAATGGTTCTAGGCTATATTCTATCCCGCGAGCTTGCCTAAGGCTAGTTCAAGAAAAAAGTAGCCACTGTTGTATAATCCAGGTTTTCAATATGAAGTGACATTTTTTAAGAATTTAATTAAAAATAAGGTCTCTTCACCTATCGTTTTGAGTGGCGTTAGGGATATTTATATCAGCTGCTATCCGTTTTTGGGCTAACTTTCGAAATCTCTGGATTGCAGTCTTAGATTTTTTAGTTTTCACGTTTGAGCCATGGATGTTCTTTTTTGTCCTTTACTCAAATAGATTATCGATGCTTAATGACCGTATGCAGGTCATAAATTGTTTTAAATCATGCCAGAAGTAGACACAATTTTATGCAATCATTTTAGCTGGGTTTATGTAGGATTTCACAACTTTTAAGGAAAAATGGATGGCTTTTAGATTCTTACACATGAAATAGAATACTCAGTTGGCTATCCAATTGCGGTATGAACTACTTAAGCCGACGACTATTAGATTCGATAGCTACCATTTTTTCGTGAACAAGCCTTGCCCTTACATGCCAATTATATTATGTTATTAGTATTATATTGTATGTGATTAGTATTATTTGTATGTCAGTAAAATTATATTGCGCACTATTTAGTATTATATTTGAACGATGTGAATGTGACATAGCATGCTCATTATTATTACATATTATTATTTTAAATTATTATTTTACTACATTAAATTATATAATTGTACAAGCATTGTTTGATTCACAATGCTAATTTTCACATGCCTGTTTGGGCTAAACATATTAAGGAACAAGAAAATGACTGTAACACCTGTGCTTTTACCATATGTTTAATGTGAATAAACGATATTTCATTTCATTTCATTTCATTTCATTTCAACGAGAGGGCGAACCGAATGAAGTTCTCCGTTTCAGCTTGAACAAGATTTTTTTCGTATGTCCGGCTGTTCTCATCTACGGGTCACAGGTCGCCATGGAAACTCACGGCCCGGCGTGAATTTCTGCGGCACCGCAACGCGAGTTTTTTGCGGCGCCGCAGACGTGTGGCAAGGCCCACACGAAAGTGGCTTTATTAAAGACAATAAAAAAAAATCTCGGCCTAAATAAACCAGTTTTTAACTTTTGAATTAAACTGCATCACGTGCCAAAGGAAAACGGTGGGACACGCGATGAAACTAATACTGGGTTTAGAGTACTTTCGAGGGTCAATCTTAGAGGTAAATTTCGCATTCCAATTTCAATTTGTTTGCTTGCACTGAAAGAAATAAACAGTGAATCCTAATGACATATCAGTAAACTTAACTGAAAAAACAGTTAATTTTACTGATATTTCAGTTAAGTTGACTGATATTTCATTAGGATTCACTGTTTATTTTTTTCAGTGTGCTGGCTTTCACTCGCGCGATACAATTTGAAAACAGATTGGAGTAGGATATTGTACAGTTAGCATCATAAACATGTATACATTCCTTGACCTTATTACTTAGACATAAGGCCGAAAAGTGTATACATGTTTATGATGCTGACTGTATGTCACACATTCAGTGCCCAGAATCGCTACGCGCTACGCTCGTAGTTTTCCTCGTCTGTAGCGGGAATGGGTTAAATAGACCCTCTCGTGTTGTAAAAGTTGCAAGTCGGAGAATGTTGATCAATAGTGAACCTTATTGATAACCGGTACTAAGTTCAGTATTGAATAGCTGATGTAAGGAAGAAAGTCTGTAATGATGAATGATAATCAAAATCAAAATTTAAATAAATATTAGGGGACAGTGTTACACAAATCGTCCTAGTCCCAAAGTAAGCAAAGCTTGTACAGTCGGCATCATAAACATGTATACATTCTATGACCTTATTACTTAGACATAAGGTCGAAAAGTGTATACATGTTTATGATGCTGACTGTACTATAGGTGGGTACTAATAGACGATGATATACATACTTATATAGATAAATAAATACTTAAATACTTAGAAAACATCCATAGCTCAGGAACAAATATTCGTGCTCTTCACACAAATAAATGCCCTTACCGGGATTCGAACCCAACCAATAACAACTAGGCTACAAAGGTCGTCAAAACGTTTGTATTAAGTATTTGCTTTTAAAAAAATATTCCGTAAATAGATATGTTGGTAAATAACCTGTCTGTACATGTTCATAAACTTTTACACTAGGTTTTCACTAGCTTTTCTACTTCGTTAGCGTAGAACTGTACAAATTCTTGAGGCAAGATAGGCATAGTTGAAATGATTTGAGTTGGCTGAATTGCATAAAATATTCCACCAAGTATTCAAAAAGCAACTCTACCGTCAAATTCCGCTGTTATTTTTTTCTTTATTTAAAGAGCTTTGTCACTGAGTATTTTAATGGAATGTGTCCGCAAAGAATCGGCCCGTAGACAGATCGTGGATGAAGCCTTTTACGAAATTGGAGGATGTAATTAAATTCCACTGATAGTTTTGTAAAAAATCCGCCACATTAAATAATCGTAACCATAGATATATCTAATATTGCTTTTTGTCGCTATCTTGATTATATCTCACAATCTATTCTTTATTCGCGACAGCAACAAAAAAATACAGGCTTGGAATAGAACGAAAAATAGTTCCCAAAAAGTTATATGATTTGCTTTTAACATCAGTTTGTTCGTTTTATTTAACGTTAGGTATATTATGTGCTTACCAACTATATGCTAGCTTCATATGCTTATCAGATTCGTACTCGTATGCAATAAAAACCTTATTTTGTCCTTTTATCGAACAAACAGCTCTTAAATTCGAATTAATAGCGAAGATTTGCATAAATACACTCTTATCGATATTCCAGACAAAGCAAAAAGGGCAAAAATGCACTCTACCACGTTCAGTTTTAAGTTCAATTTGCATCATTTACGTTTGTAATTTCTTGAGGTCATATCTTCTTATGAAAAGCATGTCTCTTACCTCTATTGTAATACAGAGGGCGCTGTAAGCCATTAAAAGTTTTATGACGATTGTAATAAAGACTACATTGGTATCAATTTCATAGATATCGTTGGGTATCTTTGTGATTCTAGTAAATTAGATTCCTGTGAACGAGGGATTGTAGATAAGCCAAGGGTGATTTATTCTTAATCTAGCTTAATCTAAGGATGTTGTCTCTTTCTAAACTGATCCCGGTGGTATGGTAGAGGGAGATGGAGGAACGTAATCGTTGTCTACTTGTATGTTTTTGAGAGACGAGTATATTCGAATGTGTGGGCTATACAATTAAATTGTTGCGGAGATTCAAGAAATATATACTATACGCATGCAATCTGCAATCCTAAAACTAAACAGTATATTTTTATGCCTTTTATAGTACCGTAAATCTTCGGGGTGATTATTTCCCAAAATATTTATTTATGTAACCAGAAAGCTTGCTAAGTAATTTGAAAGTTAGTTATAATTCGTTTTTTTAGTAATTTCTTTCGTAGTCATTTAATTCATAAAGGTAAGTAATTTCCCAAATAAATTTTCCATGTAACATGTGGTATTGATAGACGTACGGACAGATATGATATCATGGTTTTTGAATCAAGAAACTTATTAGAAAGACCGCCATTATCTTTAATTAAACTAATAATCTTGAATTAACAGGAGTCTCTAGAAGTCTAGAACCAAGGACAGCATCTTGGCTCCGGATAATTTCGCTTCATACTTCAGCATTTTTCCAACAAATTTCTTGGTGCAAGAATATTTACCTCAAGTTTTTTTGATTGTGTGTGTGTTTGTACACGGAACCCTAATGCGATCGAATGTTGAAGTCAAAACATAGGAAGTATTATAACCCGATTCTATTAATATTAGCTTGTAATTCAATCGATAGTTTAATACCAATAATACCATTCATCACAAAACTTAGTTCCTGTGTAAAAGTTTATAATGAGAGGGTACGTTCGAATACCGGCCGCTAGTAAATCAGTTTTAATGAAGCCAATATATCAAGTGGTGAAGTATTACGTCTAGTGTTATCTTTGTAAGTAGTTATTATTAGATCTTATTGTGTCCGTTTGTTTGGAGAGATCAGTGACTTTATAAGGGATTTTGATGCGTTTTTGTTGATATTTTTTATCTTATTTGTGGGTACTTACGCAATTTGAGAGAAATTTTACTTCTTAAGGAATCATGATATATCACTACAATGTAGCAATACGTTTACCACAATTTTAAATAACATCCTGAACATGACGGATTTTTTTTAAATAAACAGAATATAAATAAGCTTCACAGTTTGGTATATTTTACTTTTTTTATATTACCGTGTAGGGGTTGGTTGGCCAAATCATTCTCAATCGTTCTCGATAGCAGAAGATTACTATGGCTAACATTGTTATCATATAGTTGATTTTGGCATTGAAACAGACTGAATCCTACAGGTCTTTTTTATATTTTTATTTATCCAATATACTTAAAGACTATTACATGATTCGAGCAGCGAGCGAATACCGCGTACGGTTTATCTGTCGCCATTGTCGCTCGTTTTGAAATTTTTAGTTAAAAATATAATAAAATAGGGTAGTTTTTACATTATTTGTGCCGCTCGGGCGTGCATCGTTAGTTGGCAAGTACACATTCTTTGTAATGATTAACTTTAACGGTAACTTTGCATTTACTCTTGAACGATAAAAACAACATATTGTCCGAATCTTTATATTATTATTTTTTTTTTGTAATTTACTATTTATTGTGAATATAGGTGAAATTTTGTTATTAAACGTGCGAATGAAGCTCACGAAGTTCTGAGCTTCAGCTTGGACCAAAATGCCCGTCCGTCTGCTTTATTTTGGTAGATTTACTTTTTTTAATTCAAAAAATAAATACTGAGTCACTAGAGTGTATAATAGTTTACTATTCATATAGTAACACTGTTATAAATTTTAACATCAAGAAAGTACCTTAGAAAGTAAGCAACTAAATACAATACTGCTGCAATTTAACAAATCCGCGCTTCAAATGTTTATTTCTTTTCTATACACCGTGTCGCCGTATACCGGGAGACCTCAATCAGGAAATTGTCCCCCAGCCGTGCACCTTATCAGCTGATAAAAACGTGTGCTCAGCCGAGCTTTGATCAAACAAGGACATGTGTGTCGAGAATGAGATCCTTTTGATTATTACTTCAACGGAAATTGTTGTTTGGTGACGATGGAAAAAAAACTTCCACCAAACACTAAATCAATATGTGTTTTGTAAAATATAAGACAATAATATTTAGGAAAATCGTATACACGTTGTATAATTACCGGTCCCTGCACTTAACTAGGCTTTGCCTGTATCGCAAGTTATCAAATTACATTTTTAAATTGCATGGATTAAATTTTTAAAACAAGATAGGCTAGGATATTCAAATTATCAATTTAAATAAATATGTATTACAGTGTGACCAGTGTGTGTTTGTTAAAGTGTTTGCGTGTGTGTGTGTGTGTGTGTGTGTGTGTGTGTGTGTGTGTGTATGTGTGTGTGTGTTTTACTTAATTATTCTCAGAATATTCTCTCTGTCGTCATAATAAAGTGCTTTAAGCCATGATTAAGTTTTACTGTGGTTGAGTATTTATAAATGGAGAAGCGAGCCAAATCTTTGGGCAAAAACAGAATCCCATAAAAAACATTCAATGTAAAAAATAGCCCAAGTCTCGAAACTCTTCCACCGTAAAATGTTGTGAGTTATTTCGTGGAGCCAAGTCAGGCATCTTTATTTGCTTGCTAAATACAATTCTGCAACTTGGGAATCACACAAATTTGCTGCACTTATTAATGCAGCAAATTTACTGTGTTTAATGCACTATGTAGTTTGCGTGGTTGCCAAGTCACAAAATTTTATTGAACAATCAAGTGATTCATAGTTTTAAATGAAACTTGAACTCACAACATATTTGGCCTACGACTGTTTTTTCGTGATTATTATGTAATTTTTTATGATTATTCATTGTATTGACATTAAAAAATACGTGTTTGTAAGTAAATGGAAACTGGAGGTTTTTTTCAAGCGAAGTTAATCGTAAACTATTCAAATATAATAATAAGTAATTACACTTAATTAATTCGCTCTCATTTCGCAGAAAAGATACGTAGAAAGTTCTTACCACTACTTAATTATGAATAAGCAGCATTATAAAATAGTTACTATCTTAAATAATAAATCTGTCTAATATTCAATTTCAGCTTAAAAAACAAAATTTTAATGAAAACAGTAACCAACCTAAACGAATCATAAATTAGGGTACCGTAGGCAAATTTAGTGTAGGGGGGTCATTTGCCTTATAGAATGTTCGATTTGCGTGTGAATACCTCATTTGATAGCCGACACTATATAGCGCCTTAGGGATGGTGTTATGCAGAAGTTCGTAAAGAGTAAAGTAAAAGGTTACCAAATTTTTAAAAAATGCACGAAAACTAATGTAACTTCTCGTAAAGAAAATTCAGTTAGAACTTGGGACAGTAAAAGTACTTAAGTTTATACAACAGAAATAAGTTTTGTAAATTGGTTTAAAAACGAACGAGGTTTTGCTTGGAATATATGTAGATGACAGAGTGCAAGAAATGTAGGCAGGTGGGTGGGTGTAACGAGTTTTAGCAGATTTAGAATAGAAGACTAATTTGAAGAATAGTTAAACATGCCAAGATCGATTAACCCTTTACCGCTTAGAATTTTTCACCTGGCATGCTCGTGTAGCCGCCGATACGAAGATACTGTACCCACAGAGTAGCATATGCGTGTCGCTATTAAAAGCAAATCAAAACTTTGTCTTACATATCAGACTGTGGCGAAATGAGCTGAATATTTTATGTCTTGTAAATCAGACTATGGCGGTTAAAAGGTTAAAATATGTAAAACCAAATTAAAAGATGCAGCATATTGCATGACACCAACCCACCTAGCGCCCTTGTCGCCTATGCTTTACAAGTCTGCTGTCTAATCACAGAAACCATTACCCGTAACAAATATATTCTCTATGTTAATCAGCCTTAGACTCACCACTTCTTACTCACCTCACCACTCCCAGTCTTACTTGATCCTGATGTTTTATAAATCACGAGGCTGGTATAAAATAAAGTCCGAACCCCGTTTGTAAAGTATGAAAACGCGAAAATAAATAACAATTAGGAAAAAGCCATTTGATTTTACTACTTCATGTCTATTACCAATCTGTTACAAAGTCATTCTGCCTGGTTATTTTAAAATTAGAAAAAAGAGTAAAAAAACATTACAAAGGTAAATATATAAAAAGGTTAGTCGGTCGGCAACACCGTTTCTAGGACAGATCTTATTTGAAAACCCATCGGTACAACAAGATCATTGTTTAGCCACGTGCCACAAACTTTACAATTACTTTTGTGGAATAACTCTTTTGTTAAAGTATCAAGGTAAATTAAAACTAACAGTAAATTACCAATATTTTATTCGTAGTTGCATACTTAGTACAGTCAGCATCATAAACATGTATGCACTTTTCGACCTTATGTGTCATAAGGTCATAGAATGTATACATGTTTATGATGCTGACTGTACAACGTAAACATTTAGTGGTTACACTTATAGTGTCTGGTCTGCTCCAGGCAGGCCAAGGCATAAAAAAGCCAGTCCAGTTTCGTCAAAATCTTTATAGATACTTTACTTATGTAATCGGATGTCTTGCTTATAGTGGTTCTTCTGAGGCGAGTTGAAATAGTCGTGAATACCAGCCTTAAAACACAGACAAAATTTGTAATACAGCTTTAAAATTAATTTGTATTCCGTGAAAGTTAAAAGGGATATAATTACATGTAATGAATGTCCTCTTTGATAAATTATGAGTTTATTACAGTGGAAATTATTAAAATTTACTTACTTTCTAAATGGAATGAAAGGTTTTTAATTGGGATCCAGAGGAAATAGAACGGATGCGGCGTAATGTGGCACAACGGGGGAGGCCTATGTCCAGCAGTGGACATCTTTCGGCTGATATGATGATGATGATAGTCGAAGGTACGGGTGGGTGGTACGCGACTTTCAATCTGGAGGTGGGATCGAGCCCCAGCTTGTACCATTTTACATTGTTTCTTAAAAAAAAGATAAAGATTTTCATTAGATTCCGGGACCTAAAGTTTTGATTGCATTCGTTTCAAAACTATGATGGTGAGCCGCGCGGGAGTTTTTGTCCTTCATTCGATCATCTAATAAAGTAAGACTATCTCAAAATGAGGTTCAAGTGTTTGTGCTACGTTATCAATAGTGTAGACACTAAATAAAATAACCAATAACGTTGTATTTTCTCGAAAAAGGATTAAAAATGTAGTCAAATGGAGAAAAAAGCAACGCGAGAGGTTAAATAATCACGAAGTTATAAGTGTCCAAAGTTTTAAGAGGGAGTATGTTCTGTCCCTTTTCCGCTAACCGCACATTCATATGCAACGATTGTCATTTACTAAGGTGCTCGATAGTCGTGAGCGTGACGTCACGATTTACGAGCGTTTTCTTTCTCTAACAAGCAATATTAAAGCGGTCGTAGCTTCGTAATTTTTTGAGATATTTGAATGGGATTTTCATCATTAGGTATATTTTTTTGCCTTCTATCTTTTGAAGTTATAATAAATTTAGAGATTAGATTTATGATGATGACCCCTATTTTAGCATGAGTCTACACCCCTATTCGCACAATGCAACTGAACAAGCAGAAGGAAGTAAAATTATATGAAATAAAACTCATTAACTTCATTCTCTTTATTTAATTCTATTTTAGAAGAATAATCAAACCCACTCTCCGAAATTAAAATTTTGACGAGACATAATAATTGAACTTTGTATGATATTTGTCAACGTGAATAATATTAACTGTAATCTATCCAATTTATTATGCAACAGTTACTTTCTTAGATAGCATATCAAGTATCAAGATTAGGACATCATACTAATATAAGACGTTTGACACAGTTGACATTACTGTTGCCACATAAAAAGTTTTAAATATATCTCAGGCTCATCTTTCCCTGCCCGGACTCTACAGACATTTTTTTTTCCTTTTGCGAGTGTAATTTTACATTTAATTAAATGCGGGAATTAAGCTAGGTCCAAATTGAAAAACCCACGCGTCCTTACAAACACTCAATTTATATCCAAGTTTATTTTATATTATAGAGAAGGGACCCTATGAATCTACCCCACTTTAGAAAAGCGGTAAGTCGGTACAGAATTGTAACCAGGAAATACCTTTGCCTACTTCATACAAGCGCAATTAATTTAAATTAGGATAAGGTTTTTTCCAGAGCTTTATGTTTTTAAGGTAAATTGGGCTTGGTAACGAAGTATTGTAGTGTCTGTTGGCATTAAATAGAATGTCTGTTAATGTGGGTCTTGAGAACCATTATTGAAAAAGGTCGGCATGAAATAAAATAATTCAGACTCACGTATCCAAAGTTTTTTGAGATCTCTTTTAAATAAATACGACAAGGCCGCTTTATTGTATAGTGTATACCCTCTTTGACCATGTTTTATTGGATATTTTAGTAATAAACTCCAAAAAGACGTGCGTACAAGATGTTATAGACGTTATAGTCAAATTAAGCTATGCTACGAACGCACTTCAAATCATGTGACACCAACCTCTGAAACAGTATTCGTCTAAGGTGATGTTGCGATATCAGGACTGCGCAAAGCGAGACATGCATTCAATATTGCTTAATTGGGAGGAGAGTTGGACGGAGTGGCGCATAATGTTAGATAGAAACAAACAAGCTTAGATGCATCAACCAACAGTCACTTCTCGCTACGGGCAAATTACACCGGCCAGGCTTGCGGTCGTGGCTGCCGCTCCCGTATTGGTTTTCATAGCTTTGCTGTGACATTTGATTTGCCATGACACTGGTATAGTATGTAGAAGACTCAATGGCGGCTGATACGTGATGTTCCGAGAAGTTAGTTGAATGCAATATGATTTTAGTTTTACATAGATGCTTATACCAATCAAAGTGTCTAAAAAGAAAAGAAAACTTTTATTGTAACATAGGCAATTTATCGGCATGTTGGTTGTCTGGTAGAGTAGGCTTTATAGTATCAAGTTTGCTGCACTAGAGATTAAATAAATACATTTGATCTCAAATGCTGAATTCGAAACTCAACGTCACGGTGCTGAAAGACAACAAATTAAGCATTCTAGCACAAGAACTTAAAACACTTGTAAACCCACAACACACCCTTGAAGCGTTCATTACACTTCGCTCACTAATTGGTTTTTAACGCTTGCTAACAAATGGCATTCAGTGCAATTAGTGCAAGTTTTCTTTAAAAAATGCCGCAGTTTCGTAGAAAAGACACGGTGGTTAGTGCATTTTGAATGGGGCGTCAGGGTATCTTTGAAAGTGTTTTCTGCATTGAGAGTGCTGTTCACTAGTCGTCTCGATTTACTGTAGGAACTCTTATATAACTAGGGCAGTAACCGACTTACAAAAGGTGACGTAAATCAGCCATGTTCTGTTTATTGCCTCTGTTACTGTCATTTTAACAGACAGATGAAGATAGCTACTTCATGCTGGGCCACGTCAAATTTGGGAGGGTCGTTCTTCTATTTTACCGACAATGAATCGAGGTTTTTCTGTTTTTTTGGTTTTTGAACTATCGAAAATTGTGGTTTTGAAGTGCGATTTAAAAAAAAATGCATAGGTTTCTTCATTAGAACTAATTAAAGTTTACTTTCTGGCCAATATAAATATTTATTTACGGTTGGTTTCTAAAAAAAACATGTGACAAAGTGGACTATTTCAGTGGGGACAACATTTTGGTTTACCACTCTGTCACGGCATTCTACGAAAAAAACAAACATTTAAAAAATGCTAGTTAGAGAAAGTGAAATATTAAATATCACTAATTAATAAAATAATATGGACGTTCATTCGAACATTATAAAACCGTAAACATCATTACTCAAATGAGATGCCGTAATAAGACGAAGGACAGGCTATTGTCGGTCGAAAAGAAGAACGACCCGGGAGCTAAAATCGCGCCCCAGATCACGAGATTTTAAAACAAACTGTACTTAAAGTATGATGGGTTGTGTTGTGGGGCGGGGACTCTTGAGAAATTCGTTAGCGAATAACCTTATTATGACGTTGGTTGTTATTTTGATTGAAGATGATACTAATTAGTCGGCCGTAAATAGCTCAATCAGTCGCTTCCGCAATAACTTCCTTACTTAAATGGCTCACCGCCCCAAAGTGATTCTTGGCCTCCGACACGAGTTATCGCCACTTATCCCGATCTTGCGCCATTTCCCTCCAGTTCATGGCTTTAAGGTTGCGCAGGTCTAGAGACGACGTCGTTCTAGCGATACCTGGGACGTCCAATGGGTCATCGCTCTACAATACCCTATGCTAATTCTTGAGATGCAGTAAGCAGACTATTGGCCTCGAATAGTTGCAAGGATTGTACCAGTCGTTAGGTAAGGTCGATTTCATTCACTTTCATTCTCAGCACTGTATTCTCGAGAGATCTGACGACCACCAAAAACACAACACCACATACTGACAGTCGTGTAATTATGGCGGCGGTCTTCTGTAAGATGGAGGTAGTTCCCCAGTCGGGCTGCTCTAAATATGAGCGTTATGACTATCCGCTGTACCCTACCTCTTAAACACATGCTGGCCTTTCACTCTCATCACAACGTCGTGATCTCCACGACCTTACCACTAACTGCCAGAACAAGTAGTGATATGACTGCGGGCGGTCTTCCGTGAGGTGGAGGTACTTCCCAAGCCAAGCTGCTCTAACTATACATTTTTGACACTGCCTCTTCCTTGACACGTGCACGCCCCCTAGGGTTCTAGAGATGACGGAACCTTCAATTACCGAAGAGTAAGTAATACGCATATTTAGACGAAACTTTTTCTCGCTTGGTGGAAACGGCGTTATTGGTTTTCGAAGGCTTTGTGCGTATCCATTGTTGAGCTGTAGACGTTATATTTTCGGAACGGATATATAATTGAGGAATTTTCATCTGGCAATCTAGGCAGAAATTGTGTCACCGTCCAAATTTGTGAAAAGCTGTTTTGTGTATAGTCAAAAAAATTAAAACGCGTAACGTTTTCGCTCCTGGGGAACGGACTTCACTGTGCGTAAATCTATTGCTAGCTCTTTCTCTGTTGTGACTACTTGTGATATGTATGCGGTGTGTAACATTTTAACTAAAACTCGCTTAGTGTAGGTAGTATATTTCTAGTTCAGTATATGTTGTGAAATCTGCAAAAGCATACCTACAAAGGTACGTTATACTCACGTACCAATACCAACTAATATTGACATTGAAATAGAGTCAAAAAGTGGCAAACCTTTTCATTCATCGACTTGAAATATGCTTTCTAGCCCGCCTTAAAGGGTTGCTGCCAAGTCAACTAATTACGTACCAGCGTACTATGACGTCATCTAAATTACAACATTGTATAAAGAGCTCGAGATAATTAAAGATTGATTTGATTTGTATATTTCAGTGTATATACCTAAGCATTTGCTATAAGTTTATCTGGAATTGAGTTTTCTTTAAAATTTAAATGCTAATGTTTCTGTTTTGCCCAATATGGTTGAATGGTAGAGAATGCCTTATGGCATTAAGTCCGCCATTTGTAGTTTCTCTTGTATTTTGTAATAAAATTTAAATAAATAATTTAACTCATCTTTGCGTGCGTTTGTGTCTGCGTGCATGTGTCACTGCCGATGTGTAGGCCTTTGACGACTACCGTGTCACTGGCACACACATAAAACCTGCTTAAGTGCATGCTCACATACAGCCAGGCGCAAAGATGAACATGGCCAATCCTCAGACAACGAAAAAAAAATTGGCATGGTAAAAACCGGCCTCACTAGGTTGTTCGTATTGCTCCATCTTATCTTATTTTCTGGGTCTGAGGCCCAATCTCAAAATCAATAACGCGTTGACAAAGCGCTCGTTCCTAGGCTACCGTGTCCATCTTTTATTAGACAGGTCAAACGAGTGTTTGCCGTCCCACGGTTTTAGCTAAGGTTACAAAAGGCGATAGTTATCCCGTGCCGTCACCATCCGTGGAAACAAAGTGGACATGAATAAACAACCAACGAAGGCGAAAGAAAGAACCCCCTCTTATTCAAATTGGGTGACTACGTCCACGCCGCTACGAAAGAGCGCATCTCCACACTAACCCCGCGTTTCATACGTCATTTTAACTTTGACGTCAAAGTACTAGTAATTGATGTCGCCGCGGGCTCTAATGCTGGTGTGCAATTTACGAGCGCCTTAAGGATATCCACATATTGTTCTATACGTATGTTAGTAATGGATTTAGACCCGACGAATGAGCGTTCTGCTTAGGTATGTACAAATACGGTGTAGTTTTCGCCAAGAAAACTTGGCACATAAATTCAGCACGGTTGTGGCTTTCTACAATCTATGGCTTTTATTCCACTAGACTTGGATACTAACTAGATCAGCTTAGCCAGTTTGTTTGGAAACATTGATTAGTTAAGCCATAGGCAACTTTCCAAAAAAAACGTGATGCCATTCGAACCAGTTTTTTGAGAGGAGCCAATGTCTGTAAGGGAGCAACTGTGGAACACGATGGAAAGTTAAAATCAGACATCGCTTGCGACCGCAAAAACGACGCGTAGTTCGTATCTAATTCTGGTCGTGAATTACGTTCAAATCCGACTCGTGTCAAATGAATAATAAAACTGATAAATTGAAAAAAAAACCGTAGGAAAAATTGTCCCCTTTAATTTATATAGCTGTGTCACGAACCATCACTTAATCCAGTAAAATCACGTCTCTATGATACTCAACTCTGGAGACACACATCATCTGTCAAACACAAATGTGCCACCTAAATAATTGAATTATTAATCAACGCGTGTCCCGTCTAAGCATAATTAACAACACGAGTAGCAGTTTCGAGACAAACTATGTAAACAAACCGAGAACAGGAAAGCGAAGTTTGCAAGACACGCACGCACCTACAAAACTACAGATGAAGTTAATGTTTTTCGATCGGACAAACTCAGAAATACGACTAGACCAGATGAATCAATCAATTAACTTAATAGAAAGAAAGAAACATGTATTCGAGACAAAAAGACACACATACCTACATACATACAACAAACAAACATAATTGTCAATCTAAGCATTACAGCAATACAACTTACAACCTGAACGAACTCTAGGACTTATCATCTTTATAGGTAACTTAGTAGGTATCATCATCATCATCATATCAGCCGAAAGACGTCCACTGCTGGACATAGGCCTCCCCCAGAGAGTTCCAAATTGACCGGTCCTGCGCCACCCGCATCCAGCGGACTCCCGCGACCTTTACCAGGTCATCAGTCCACCTTGTGGGGGGCCTACCCACGCCGCGCCTTCCGGTACGTGGTCGCCACTCGAGAACCTTTCCGCCCCAACGGCCATCGGTTCTACGTGCAATGTGCCCCGCCCACTGCCACTTAAGTTTAGCAATTCGGAGGGCTATATCGTATAGTAGGTATAGGATAGTTTTTATCCCGGGTCCACGCAGACGAAGTCGCGAACAGAAGCTAGTTTAAATATAATTTCCTGGACTCAATGATCTAAGCGTTTTATAAAAAAATGTAGTTTTAACGCATAAAATAAATGAACACAGAATAGAACATTACTTTACCTAGGGCGGTAAAACAAAGCATGTCTCAGATCGCAGGTATTTGACGCCCGAGCCGAAGGCAAGGGTGATAATTATGCGATCTGGGGCTTTCTTTATTATCGCCAGTGGTGAGTACAAAATTTTACGTCTCTCCCTGGCCAAGAAGCGGAATTGTCTGCACGCGTAGTATGCGGTAATTGCTGATTTATAGCCAGGTTTGACGTAAATAAATGAACGTTTATGAATATGAACATATACGCAAAGTAATATTCCGTGTTATCGCAGGCTATCATTAGTTTGATGATAAAGTGGTTTAGGAACTCAATTAGGGGGATTGTAATTGCTGTTTTAATTGAGACGCAATACATACTAATATTACAAATGCGAAAGCTCGTCTGTATGACAATTTACCATTACTAGTGGCTCAGATAGTAAAACTCGCGCGCCTATAAAAAAATTTGAAAAACTGAATCGACAAAAAAAACTATATAATCATTGAACCTGCACACACAATTTCACGAGAATCAGTTGAGAAATGCGACCTGTACATGAGAATAGCCGTACAGCCGGATATACGAAATAATTTTTACCCAAGCTACAACGGAGAACTTCTTTCGCTTCGGTCGCTCGTTCCATAAATGGGAAAACTGTCTGTCTGTCGGTCCACCTAGATACTAACTTAGAAACTTGTACAGTCAGCATCATAAACATGTATACATTCTATGACCGTATTACTTAGACATAAAGTCGAAAAGTGTATACATGTTTATGATGCTGACTGTACCTATGTACAAACCTCACAGACATTCCATTTTATAATATTTAGTACAGATTATTAAATTTATTAGTACAGATAAACTAGCATACCTGTGAGTTCATTTACTTACAAATAGTTAATCATACTTCCTACCAGCTCTTCAATTGTTAATGCATGATTTTAGGAATACAAGTCTTTCAAGGTTTATCTTTTTCTGACATGAACTGGATTAAGCATAATAATGTAACAGAAACAACTTATACGAGTTGCCAAGTTATGAAAATCCAATTTTGACGACAATTTGCCGAATAATCCCCAAACTCAAATTACCGTTAATTGGCAAAGAATGATTCATCAAATTCTCACCTCAAAACAGGGTCTGTTTGACTTGCCTGTGTGTTTGAAATTCGTTTGATATGTATAACGCGTCATTATATGTAGACCGCTTAACTCTGTCCTCGCCCGCGCGGTGCGCGAGGGCGGGGGTAGGACGATAACGGGCGCGGGCAGCGTGCGGGAGGTGAAGCCCGGCGCTCGCACGCCGCCCGCGCCCCGCTATCGTCATACCTCTGCGCCCGCGCACCGCGCAGGCGAGGACTGAGTTTTTTCCCGTTTTCAGTGGCTTTTTGCTGCTTAGGCACTTTGCTAACTGAGTTAGGCGGTCTACCTAAATTTCCACGCGCGCCGAGCCTAATGCTGGCTATGCACATATACAACCGTTCCTACAAACCTAAATAGAGCAACGCCGCGCCAAAATCGCTCCATGAATGTCAATCATGTATCTTTAAACGATGGATTTGGAAGTATCCCTTTGTCGCAGTGACACGGCACGGGTGAGAGTAAGTCAGGCCCCGTAGCATGGTTGGCCTTGTCACGCGATAGGTGATAGGATAGAGCGTGCGTCACTGGCTGACGCCGTTCGATAGAACGAGACGACGCTCTTAACTTGTCACTTGTCGCGTGATAAGGCCAACCATGCTATGGCTAAACAAGGCACGATATATGAACATTATATAATATTTTTCCAGAATGCTTTCCCAAAATTTAACTTTCATTCAATGAGTTGAGCAGAGGTCTAAATGTAATTGCCATACGAAATGAATGGTACAAAGAAAAGTGAAACTAATTATAGTGCCGGCATTTTTTAAAGGGACCTGTCGTTGTATGTTGACTTGACAGTCTTTATAATTTACTAGTCTCCATAGGAAATAACATATCTGGTTTTTTTTTAAATGATATGTTCAAAAATGTTAACGTTATGAGTGAGGAACCCAAACGAGTCAATCTCTTGGAACAACAGATTGTCGGTATCTTTTTTTAATTCTTGAATCTCAAACTACACTCAAAAGCAAAAGTTTCGGGTACACTTTGTATAGAATTTCAGTACAAACTGTACCTAAAACTTTTGTTCTTGAGTGTAATACCAATTAGCACTAAGCTCCTGTCAAATAAAGACGTCAAACAACCGTCCGCGAGGCTTTGGCCTCTGGGCCACGCAAGTCTAAAGCTAGATACCACGTCTTCGTTATTTCACCACTATACGCTCATCTTCCCTACAGTACCTTAAGTCGAATATATCCCCAGGTAAACTCAATAAATCACAGCGATTTGACATTGCAGACATCAGATATCTAATTTAAGAACGTGACGAATAAAATACGCTGAGAATTTTTTTCATCATCAGTTTCTCCAGGCAATTAAAAGTTGGTGTCAAACAGATTGATAAAGTTTGGAGCCGAATGATGTAACGAAATCTGTTAGTTATGGATCTTAGCTTTAGGACTACCTATTCCTGAAATTCTTTTAGAAAGTGTGTTCAATTGAGTGGGCGTTTTAAAAGACCGGATATTTTGTTTAGAATCAGTAGGACATTCTAAATTGAAAAGCATGGCATGACCCTCGTTCCCTGGGAGTTGGGACGGCCGCTAGTGTGGGATGCCACATATGTGGATACCCTTGCCCTGTCCCATCTTTCAGGGACTTCGACCAGGGTTGGGGCTGCCGCTAACACATCTGAATACCTCAAGCGGCGCAAATATGCAGCCATTGATTGGGAGCCGTTTGGGGTTGAAACGCTTGCGCAATGGGGGACCGGAGCACACGCAGTCTTCAAAGAGCACGCGCGAAGCGAGTCGTGGAAGCAAGTGGTGACCACTTGACCAGGGGGGCTGACGGCTATCTCGTGCAATGGATCAGGATTGCTGTCCAGAGCGGTAGTGCCATCCGCTATATGGGCACCTTGCCGCACGGCACAGAGCTGCTTTTTTATTTGTAAAGTAGTTTTGTTATTAGGGTTCCGATACCTCAAAAGAAAAAAAAAACGGAACCTTTATAGGATCACTCGGTTGTCTGTCTGTCCGTCTGTCACAGCCGATTTGCTCCGATACTACTGGACCGATTGAGTTGACATTTGGTACACATATGTAAATTGGTGACCCAATGATGGACGCGTAAAGTAAATTAATGAATTTTGAACAAGGGGGCCACTTTTAGGGGGTTAACTGGAAAATTAAAAAAAAAACGCAAACTGTATTGTGTGACATATCAAATGAAAGGGGTTGTTGTAAGCATGTCAGATTTTTTTTTTATAATTTTAGCAAAAACCGATTTGAAGTAATTTAGGAAAAAAAGACAAAGACCCCTTATCTCCGAAACTACTAGGCTTAAAATTCTGAAAAAAATATGGAAAATAGTTCCTTGCCTAAAGATTACAGGAAAACCTATAAGAAGTTTGAGTATTCAAAAACACTTATGAAATTTAGATTATATACGGAACCCGCACCACGCGAGTTGAACTCGCACTTGTCCGGTTTTTTTTTAGGGTAACGTATCCAAAGGGTAAAACGGCTAATTAATTTTAGGGCTTTAGGCCCTAAAATTGGACATTTCGTCCGGTCCAAAGTGGCACGCCTTAAGGAACATCAGCACAAGCATAATTAAAAATACCATTCGCAAAGTAAAATTAATAACGCATAACGCATAAACAACGTTAACAACGAAGTTATTCATTTCCCAACGCGGGTGCAAATAACTTACAAATAACGCGTTATGTTACCACAAGGTTAATAAATAACGGTAGTTTTGCTTTGATGTAACATATGCGAATAACTTTCGGGTAACGAATATACTTAAGTATCAGTATGTGTATGGTGATTACAATCCTTTGACTAGAAGTAGGAATTTTGTATCATTTAAGCAATTAACAATAAGTTGCTTCTAACGACACTTCTAAAGTGGGTAGTTCTTTCGTGTTAAAATGTATAACATAGTTTGAGTCTTGGTCTTTGATAAACCGTCTAATTATTGCGTTAAATTGCTAATTAAAAAATAGGGTTCGATCAATCAACTATTTATTGTTGTTATTCTGTCCCGTTAGCCAACAGACAATATGACAGAGTTTCTCAGAAAAATTGTTACAACACGGAAGTAACAAGCTTAGAGCTTAAAAAATCGGACAAGTGCGAGTTCAACTCGTCGCGTGGTGAGGGTTCCGTAAAATGTTGAGAATTTTCCCGTTACTTTGAATACTCAAACTTCTTATAGGTTTTCCTGTAATCTTTAGGCAAGGAAATATTTTCCATATTTCTTTTTTGAATTTTAAGCTTAGTAGTTTCGGGGGAATGGTCAAAATTCATCTTTTTTCCTAAATTACTTCAAATCCGTTTCTGCTAAAATTATAAAAAATACATCTGAGATTCTTACAACAACTCCTTTCATTTGATATGTCACACAATACAGTAAGCGAAACTTTTTTTTTTAATTTTCCAGTTAACCCCCAAAAAGTGGCCCCCTTGTTCAGAATTCATTAATTTACTTTACGTGTCTATCTTTGGGTCACTAATTTACATATGTGTACCAAATTTCATCTCAATCGGTCCAGTAATTTCAGAGCAAATCGGCTGTGACAGACGGACAGCCAGACGCACGAGTGATCCTAAATATAAGGGTTCCGTTTTTTTCCTTTTGAGGTACGGAAACCTAAAAAAGAGGTTGACAATGACAAGAAAACCCCCACATTTGGTGGATTTTAACCCGCAAAATCACAGCTTTAAAAAGTGACCCAGGAGACGTAACTATGGCAATTTGTGACATAAAAAAGTTGATTCGCCCAGTAATCCATTCCCGGCCCGAGACGACACGTATGCGTCCCTACGCCGTAGTCGCTTTCCGCTACATACGAGGAAAACGATTCTGGGCACTGAATGTGTTAATTAATACCAAACACGCTCAGTAATTACGGTCGACCTCAAAATTTGTGTTTACAGTTCTGTATTTAGCTTATCAAACTAAAAACAAATTATATCAGACGACTTCGTGATCCAAAATAGTACCAGATGACTTTGTGATCCGCAGTTTTATATTATTTTGTGATACCTAAGTCAAAAAGTGTAGGTACTTACCCTCAGCAGTTATGTGATATGTTTTGGACATGTGACTTTTCGTCGACTCTGTTGTAGAGTGTCTTTTTTAATGGGTACCATACAACATGGACTGATGACCTGGTAAAGGTCGCGCGAGTCCGGCGCAGGACCTGTCATTGTGGCACTATTTGGTGGACGCCTATGTCCAGCAGCGGACGTCTTTCGGCTGACGTGATGATGATCTTTTACGTCTACTGTACTAGAAGCAGGCCTATTCCTCTTGCCACTACAGCTAAACTCGGCTATCGCACACTTCCGAGGTGCAATTCGCCTGGACGCCGTTGTCACTGTTCACAGACAATCATCGTACCGCGGTCGGCGTTGCACAACACAAGTCAGCATCAAAAGTGGCTACGTAAACGAAGACGTCATGAGTCTTTATTAAAAGAGAATAAGAGCTTTTGACGTCTTCGATTGCGTAGTTACTTTTGATGCTGACTGTACCACCACAATGACTCTCATCTGTGACAACCCTAACAAGACGAAAGAGCACACGTGCTACGCGGTTGAACGGGATGCCACGATTTGAGTTTTCTAGCTGTCGAACGTCGGTTTTGTTACTTTTCATTGCACCATATTTAACGGTAAAATTATATCGTTATTAATTAATTTCCAAGCCCGCTTACCTTCTAATAACGTGAACCAATAGAGATGGATAAAGTAATTAAATGACAGTAAATACATTTAGTATTCTATTGAAATTACACTGTGATGAGTTTTCACAGTCAATACGCAAATACGGATCTGTTATCTAATTTTCCATTTTGTACGGGAAATTCATAAGAGAATAAAATTATACCTGTTTGATACATTACTAATAATGCTTCAGCTTCACTGATGTGTTGTCATTGTCGACATATATATACATTGTAATGTATTTATGTACAAACTGTCGAAGATTTTTTAAGTCAAACACATTGCAGCAAAACATACAATAACAAAAAATAATATAACTAATAATGTAATGCAATGAAAAAAAAAAGACTGAAAATTAATGTGATGCAATGTATATGTAATGTATGTTTATTCAACAGCAAAAGTAGGTTATCATTTTTTCACCTTATCGCAATGGAATAAGGTACAAAAGTGATAACTTACTTTTGCTCTTGACTGTACAAGTTAGTTTTAATTTTAAGTACTTACATTGAATGCTAAAATGCCATCGCTTAAGTAGATACTTCTGAGGAAAACACAATGTTGCATTACTACTTATTACCATACGAGTACTTATACGTATCGTGGCCAATCTTGACCCCTATGACATCTGTCATCTCAGTACAATTTTAAGTTTTAAACTTATTCATTGCTTGGAGATGAGAGCTGTCATAGGGGTCAGATTCGCCGCGACACGTATATAGCATAATCGCTTGCATGATCTGTCTAAAATTCCCATTATTCTGTAGAAATTGCCTGCTTACATGACTAAACGAGTATTTAGAAACATTAAATGTTTGTTAATAATCATACATAATTATAAATTAAAATCTGAAATGTAATAAATATAGAGGCCTCGGCAGAGAGTACGACTTTGTACCCTTTGGCGCCGAGGCCCCCGGCCCGTGGGGTCCCAGTGCGCATAAGTTATTTGCAGAAATCGCGAAACGTCTGGTCGATGTAACTGGTGACCGAAGAGCTGGCGGCTTTCTCGCGCAACGCATCAGCATTGCAATTCAGCGAGGAAATGCCGCCGGCATCCTCGGTACAATGCCTCAAGGGCCTTTTTTGATTTAACTTAGTTTTAATTTAATTTAAATTTAATTTAGTTAATCATCATATTGTATTTACTTTGGAAATAGAAATACATTAGTGGTATTATAAATTTAATTTAATTTAATTTATTGAACCATAAATTTGTGCAATATGACAGTCTTAACCAAAACGTTACAGCGATTAATTCCTACTTAACCTAAATTGCTAAACTAAATCAAAGTACTAACTAAAAACCATCCAAACGTCTCTCTGACACTCTCTTACATTCAGTCATCAGTCGCGA
Organism: Epinotia nisella; assembly: GCA_932294315.1. Lineage (NCBI taxonomy): Eukaryota > Metazoa > Arthropoda > Insecta > Lepidoptera > Tortricidae > Epinotia > Epinotia nisella. The sequence goes on along the minus strand of OW028696.1, from coordinate 7,377,597 downwards.
CATCCCTGTCACAAACACATCACACTGCGGCGATGCTGCGAGCACGGAGTTGAGGAGAGCAGTCGCGCGAGGTATGGGCGAGTTTCGGTACAGCGGGGCTAGCGCAACTGACGCCGCACCGCGACGCGAGTCGAGAAAGCTCTACCCCCCTTTTTCTAATAATTTGTACGGTGCGAGTGAGATAGGGGACGCTTAGTCGCGCGAGAAGCGACTGAGCAGCAAGTTGTGCTAGACGTGCAGGTTCGTCCGATATTTTATAACATCGGGGCCCTATCCCACAAAACTTACAATACAATACAATACAAATACTCTTTATTGCACACCTCACTCAAAAAAAGCAGTTACAGAGAGAAACAATACAATAACATGTAGGTAGAGGTAGACAACAGGCGGTCTTATCGCTGAAGAGCGATCTCTTCCAGACAACCTTTGGGTATCGGAGAAAGAGATAAAACTAGATTATGCAGTAACTTACAATTACAAATTACATATTACAAGTTTGTTATGTTTCTTATGGAATGTACACTGACTGTATGGTAAAATATTTTGCCTACAACAGGCCATATCCCACAAAACTTTACAAGTGTACTGTAGGTAATAAAAAAAACAATTGCAAACTACTATATTCAATACCCTTTAAATTGCGTCCCGTTTTCACGATGCCGCAATAACATTATTTCACTGGTTATGTTCAATATAATCCGCTCCCCAGCCCCACAGCGAAACGTAATATCATATGAGCGTCCGTGTTACACTTACCCGTATTAACTACTTACGAGTACACTACACTCAATGATAGGGTGCCTACACAATATAAAATTGCGTCGGACCTAATATCGTACCCATTTTACCAGGGATGTACGTGGTTGGTAATTGCCAGCGACCGGAATTTTCGTGGCGTTTTATGAGCTGTCTAGGGACTTCTCATTCATCGACTTCGTAATATCGATATTAACGTAATGAAATCTAAAAAAAAATACTAATATTTTTCATGTGTTACCTAGTGATTCTTCAGATTGCCAGGTGCCAAATTGGACCCGGGCTCCCTTAGGATGCAACCGGGAAAAACGTTAAGAAGATGATGAAAATGCGACGAAAATTCCGATCTATGGCCATATATTATGCGCTTTACAGCGACACTACTTCAGGGTCAAATAGCGGCTTGTCGGGCTATAGTACCTTCCATTACAAATAATTGAGGAATCATTCATTATTTTCTAACCTTTTTTCTCGGTTGCATCCTAAGGGAGCCCGGGTCCACTTTGGCACCTGGCAATCTAAAAAATCACTTCACAATCACAATTGCCAGGTGCCAAAGTGGACCCGGGCTCCCTTAGGATGCAACCGAGAAAAAAGGTTAGAAAGTAATGAATGATTCCTTAATTATTTGTAATGGAAGGTACTATAGCCCGACAAGCCGCTATTTGACCCTGAAGTAGTGTCGCTGTAAAGCGCATAATATATGGCCATAGACACACGAAAAATATTAGTAAAAATGGTAAGATTTCATTACGTTAATATCGATATTACGAAGTCGATGAATGAGAAGTCCCAATGACAGGTCAAAAACGCCACGAAAATTCCGGTCTCTGATAATTGCTATATGCCAACAGTTGTAACTATGTAATTGCCGAATTGAGTTGGTTTCTTCGGTAGATACCTACCTAAATTTCACGGTTATAGATTCGTTTTTTTGTAATTCTTAAGCTTAAGTTTGGTTTTTTAATTAAACGACCTTATACACTGACAAACCAACAAACATAACTATATAGATTGTACGCGCAAGTTAGTAACAAAATGCAGCGACAGATGGCGCTGTTTCCATGACGGTAACATATTTTAGGTATGCGCTGTTAAAAAAAGCAATGAATACCGGTTATTGCATCGTGGGCCTTAGGAGGATAGAAGATTCATCATCATCACCATCATATCACACAGTGTGACAAGAACCACATTTTTTTAGATGTTCTACTGATGATGAAAATCGATAGTCTAGACCAATTCAAAGCTGAGACTAAAACTCCCGGTTGCCAATTTCAATTAGTTTTTGAATAATAAAAATAATAAAAATTGTACTTTTTTATCCGGTTTTCAGTAGACTTAAAAATAATTAGCAATTAGCAAATATTAGCCGAATGGCGAAATATATCTCACATTCGACTATTGTTCTCGAGTCTTGGATGTTTAATATCTATTTAAGTATGTATTTATCTATATAAGTATGTTTATCCGTTGTCTAGTACCCGTAGTACAGGCTTTGCCTAGTTTGGAACTAGATCAATTGGTGTGAATTGTCCCATGATATTTATTTATTTATTTTTATTTAAATAAATTTATTATGCCTTTTACTGAAGATAGTTTTTACAATACTGTTGTACTGTCTATCTTTATCCCTCATCTGAACGTATTCCTGGTTGCAGTATAAGCCATTTATTGAGAGCATAGGGCCTTTTCCTCTACTTCTCTTAGTCAAGATATGTGTTTGTGTCGGCTTTTATAAGATTGATGCCACCTGACACTGCACTGACACTGACCTAATATGTCCGCTCTATCTGGCTGGAAGCCTTCGTCAAAACCTCACTAGTGCTACATAATGTGCATCATCACGGGTTAGGTTGGCTCAGTCTTAGCCCTAAATGTGAAGCCCCAAACACCCATACTTATGGTGTGTTGCATTCCAATGAAACAAGTGACATGGGAAGCGGTCCACCCTCGTTAGGTTTAACTAAAACCCCATGCCTATACTTGTAGTCTGGAGGAACGGGGATGAGGCATTATGGAGCCGTCACAGACCCATAATGCCGCTTTGCCTCAGCAGGAGTTGACCCACCCTGCTGGGGATGTCCTTCCGGGCTCCGACCGTGGGACTTAGTGCAAGGAGGACATGAGGGCGCCAACCCTCATGATGGTCCACAAGTGGCAGATGGAGTTGTGGATAACGCCACAACCGGCACTTTTCACCCTCCGGAAGTGTCCGCTAGTGAGTTAGGAGATGCGTCGGCGAGTAAAAGTGGATCAAAGAGTTTGTCTAGGTTGGACATCTATAAACTTTTATCCGGAAAGTACAAATCATTACCAATGACTGAGCGAGTAGATACCATAATTTTGGAAATGACTACCAACTGTCACTATCTAGGGATCTATATCGACTCCAAAATAACATAAATTGCATATATTGTATAGATTTTTACACCTAACTTTTCTTATCCGGATAGAGTGAAAACCCTATCACAAAATTTTAAAATTCCCTAATTCCTTTAGTCCACGGAATTATACAATGAAAATTTTATGGTGTATATAACAGCTTATTACCTTACAAGTTTAATAAAAAAATCTTTATAATATGGCGGATTAAAAATAAAAAAAATAAAAAAACAAAATTGCTTAATTAGGTTATGATTTCGCAACGGACGGTATTTGGACTATACTGATTACTCAATCTTACGCTATTTTTGTAGCTCTAAAAGTTTTATCTAAACTTTTTCTCTGTATTTTCTATAGTTTTTGGATTATCAGCAAATTATTAGTATATCCGGGGATATTTGTCGTGACTTTTAAAAAATCATTTTTCGGAAACTATAAACATTTGGCAACCGGGAGTTTTAGTCTCAGCTTTGAATTGGTTTAGACTATCGATTTTCATCATCAGTAGAACATCTAAAAAAATGTGGTTCTTGTCACACTGTGTATCAGCCGAAAGACGTCCACTGCTGGACATAGGCCTCCCCCGAAGAGTACCACAATGACCCGTCCTGCGCCACCCGCATCCAGCGGACTCCAGCGACCTTCCGGTACGTGGTCGCCACTCGAGCTCCTTTCCGCCCCAACGGCCATCGGTTCTACGTGCAATGTGCCCCGCCCACTGCCACTTAAGTTTAGCGATTCGGAGGGCTTGGTTCTGCTGCGGATAGCCTCATTTCTGATGCGATCACGCAGAGATACTCCCAGCATAGCCCTCTCCATTGCCCTTTGGGTGACTTTGAGCCTTCTTATGAGGCCCATAGTAAGCGACCACGTTTCCGTGCCATAAGGTGTCACTGGCAACACACACTGGTCAAAGATTCTCGCCTTGAGACACTGCGGAATATTGGACGAAAAGACGATAGAAGATTACGGCCTGCCTATTGAAAGGAGTCACAGGCGCGTTGCCGGCCCTTCAATGATTCAAGGATGTGCTGAGTCGAGCTAGAGACAAACGCAGGAGTCGGAGGACCCTCATTTTGAAGACTGGAGGCCATTACAAGTCGGAGTGCAATTTACAGCAAAAATAACTTATGATAATAGTAAATTCAGGACCACGGAAAAAAAACGGGTTAGATATGCTTTGAAGAGATCTAGTTTGCATGCTTGGCTCTCAGCCATTCTTATTATAAAAACACAGCTGCATGAAACCGAATTCCACCAAAAATAGGATAAGCCATAACTTGTAACTATTCCGATTTATTTATAAAGCTACTTCGTTTACAAATTGACCACACATGTAAGTCTACGAAGACTTAGGTACAACACACATAGTGTGACTTTAAAGTATTATAACATTAAGAAGTGTGGACGCAGCTTTACATTTGTGTTACAATTATAGGATCGCGGTTTGGATTGCATTACAATAATACAACTAGAACTATTTATGCCGCAGACTAGTCATTGAGATGATGGAATTCAGTACGCTATAGGTTTTTTACTGTTTTCTTTGGCTTGTATTTCCGGATTGTCTTTAAATTGTTCCTTCAGTGAGATGACTCTTTTCTTGGCAATTTTTCGGTAGAAGTAGGGAAATAGTTTAGGCAACTCTTTGTAAGGTAAACGTCCGAGTGCTCGACGCTGTACTAGTATATGGCATGGGCACTCTATGTCAAAGTGACATGGCTTAAAATCGAATGAAGAAAAATCCTCTTAGTTCGAAATTAACCCATATTGCTTTGACATAGAGTACCCGTGCCATATACTAGTACAGCGTCGAGCACTCGGACGTTTACCTTATTAGTATACTAGCTTTTGCCCGCGGCTTCGCCCGCGTACTAAGAGTAATGTTGACCGTCTACAAAAAAGGTGCATCTCAGTTTCAGTCTTTTATATATTTAGATCGACTCTACATAGACTCTGCATACCGAACATAGACTCTACATATCGAATCTACATATAGACTCTACATATCGAATCTACATATCGACTCTACATATCGACTCTACATATCGACTTTAAATATCGACTCTACATATCGACTCTACATATCGGCTCTACATATCGACTTTACATATCTGGACCCCCATATAAAATTTCACCCCCTCTTTTAAGGGGTTGGGTGCAGATTTCCAAAAAAAAAGGATGCAGGATTTTTTTGTTAGTCACAAATAGTCCGCATACCAATTTTTTGGAATTGCGGAATGCTCCATACAAACTTCCACCCATCATTTTGGGGAAGTGGGGGGTTAGAAAGAGACAAAAAGTAGCCTATGTCACTCTTCATCCCTTCAACTATCTCCACTTAAAAAATCACGTCAATTCGACGCCCCGTTTTGCCGTGAAAGACGGACAAACAAACAAACAAACAAACAAACAAACACATACACTTTCCCATTTATAATATTAGTATATGGATTTAGAACTGAGTGCCTAATTATGTAGCAGTACCAAGACGCAAAAGCGCTGTGTTTTTGTTTGGCTTTTTGCTCACTTATTTTTATATAATTAATTACGGTATCGGTGAGGATCTGTTATTAAATCACTGTCACTACTGTTTTAAGCTTTAAGCTGAATGAATACCACCGTAATGATAGGTTAAGGAGTTTATCTAATGCACACAGATTTTTATTACCGACAATGAAAAACGTTTACGGCATGAGAACCAATCATTATATGCTTCCAAAAATAATAAATAGCCTCCCAAAACACATACAGGATTTATACCTATCCAACCCTACATCAGCTAAAGATGTAAACAAGCATTATATGTCAAGTAACAACTATGATTACGCCTTGTAAGTTATATTTATATGTAACCTAATGATAGTTTTGTTATTGTTCACCAGTGATACAGTAAACGGAATGCATACCTAGTAAATAGTTAGTCCGAACTCTAGCTGTAAATAAGCCATTAATGGCTTTAGCAAGTAATACCATGAAACTCTGCGAAATAAAATTATTTGGAACTTTAAATAAAAAAAAAAAAAAAAAAGCTGATGATCTTAAATAAAATAAATTCTTGTTGACTGATAGCCAAATCAAAAAAAGTTCTAGAGAAACGTCAAAAACTCTGTGAGTATAAAGTTTGTGGAGAAATAGGAACTAGTAACGTCTCGATTTTCTAGGATATGGTCCAGCGTCCATTTTATGATCTAGCTAAAAAACAAAAAATAGAAAGATCATTTACTTTTAGTTAATCGTTTTGGAATCGTATCCGTATTTCGTGTATTTGCTGACAGCCCAACTAGCACACTAGCGTTAAAATAACCCTTATATCATTCTTATATCGGTTCCAGCCAAGTGTTAAGGTGTTAAGAATGCCTGTAAAAAAGGTGTTATAGCATGCTCTAACACCCTTATAACCACGAAAGAGCCCCACGTATTACAGGCAAAGGTATTGAAAAGCCTGAAGAGCAGTGTTATTAGCAGTGTTTGTAAAGTGTTGTTGACCAACGCTTTACAAACACCGTAGTAACGGTTAAGGTGTTAGCTGAGAGTCTTATAACACTCTTGCGCTCACCCAGTTTCAAGTGAGCATCTTACTCTTTCTAGTCAAGCTCGCCAAATATATGAAATTTTAGCTTCGCTTCTCTGGTCGTCATTCACCTTAAATAACCGCTCCAGACATGCGTGCAATCTTAGTAAATCTCACATACATTTGCAACCTGGTATTAATATAATGGTGTACACAATTATAATAAAGCACAGCAAATTATGCTTAGTAATAAACTTGTGTTACAACATTTAAGTACATATGAGATGAAACTGATCCGGTTTTAAAATTATAGCACTTGAAGACGCGCAAGGATTAGCACACATGCAATATACATACAAACGCATTGCCGAGCCTTTCTTGATAATATAAGATAATTTATTTTATGATAAGATAAGATAATTTCTTTCATGATAAGATTTGAGGATTCGCTGTATCGATAGCTAGACTGTTATTCGGAGCGCGCTAATGCTCTCTATCGCACCCGTCACGCCTAACGAAACTAGAACTCTGATTACGCTTAGTTACTACGAATCGCAAGGTCAAGATATATTTGTGTGTGAACGGTGTTGGGGTTGAAACAAGTTAGAGAATAGCGGGGTTGGAAACAAATGCAGGTCCTACACGCTCAGTAAAGCGCATCCTCTGGTGCTCTAATTTCTGGGCCACTTCGTACCTTGTCACAGTGAAAATTTATATGAAAGGCCCTAGAGATCTCATATACGAAGTGGTCCAGAAATCAAATTGGAAAATAATGGTATGATTTCTGCGGTCCTCTCTAAGGTACTTTCTCAGTTGAGCGGCTCAGAATAGTTATGAGCCAGGTGAGATTCCGCTGTACCACTCTAACATCTACCATGTCGTGTAGGTACTTGGGTGTATGATGCCAAATTGGCTACTTTCCTAAAAAATATACGTAGTCCGTCAGTTTGATTATCTAAAAATATTAGACATCTATTTTTTATTTTGTCAATCAAACAAAAAAATATGAAGATATATCCCGTTAAAGTTCCGTGTGACATCACATTATGGTACCTACACTTTTTAGTATAGTATGACGTCACGCGGAACTTTACAATACAATACAATACAAATACTCTTTATTGCACACCTCACACATAAAAACGGGCTATATCATCATATTTTTTTGTGTGATTGACAAAATAAAATATACGTGTCCAATATTTTTTGATAATCTAACTGACGGGCTAAATATAATTATATATTTTTTAACCCAGGAAATTACCAATTATAAAAATTATAAAGAATAGGGAATCCTCGTCTTACTAAAAGTTGGGCATTCACGTGAGAACCGCACCGTTTGTCTCGACGCCAAATCATCATCATCATCGTCATCATATCAGCTGAAATACGTCCAGTGCTGGAAACAATTAGGCCTCACCAAAGAATGCTATGACCGGTCCTGCGCCACCCGCATCCAGCGGACTCCTGCTACCTTTTACCAGGTCATCAGTCCATCGTGTTTCTAGCCACGCTGCGCCTACCGGTACGTGATCGACACTTGAGAAACTTTCTGCCTCAACGGCCATCGGTTCTACGTGCAATGTGCCCGTCCACTGCCACTTAAGTTTAGCGATTCGGAGGGATATATCGGTTACCTTGGTTCTGCTGTGTGGATAGCCTCATTTCTGATGTGAACACGCAGATAATCTTCAACATAGCCCTCTCTATTGCCCTTTGGGTGACTATGAGCCTTCTAATAAGGCCCAAAGTGGACTTATTTAAAAGCTAAGTATATTTTATGCCGTGGCTCCGTCTATATTTTTGTGATACGCGAGCGGTGCGATGAGGAGTACCTACCTATACACATATTTTTTAGCCTATGAAGCGTTCACGTCACTTTCTGACATGACGTGCGAACAGGCACGAGTATCTAAACTTATCCTTTGAAAGCTTTTAATTACCTATACCTTTTAAATAGCTAATTTGCCTCGAAATTATCGGTTACTGTTAAAATCCCTGACCAAAAGTGGAATTCTCGTGAACCGTATGAGAACCAACAATTACGTTGTTGAAGGTGACAAAAATTCGAAGACTGTTATTTAATCCGAGGCCTTTCTGTACAGTCGGAGAAAAGCATCGATACGAATAAAAAAAAAACAAATAATAACAAGTGTAGCATCAATCGTAAACTGAATGGTAACGGATCTGGTCCGGGAACCTATCAAAGGCTTCCGGACCCAATCCGCCACCGGAACCACCGGACTGACTGAACGTCAATAGAATATTTTCAATCGTAAAAATAGTCTTTTCTAAAATGTGTATAGACTGTTTTGCCTACTACTTTATATTCTTTATTTTTATTACACGACTGCACAACGAAAAGGAGTGTAATGGTTTTTATTACTTCTCTTCCCTGCACCTGTAATCTCCTCTTTCCCTTATTTTTTCCCTGCAGGCCAAACAGAACAATAAACATTACTTTTTTCCCCGGCAAAATGGAGCCAGTCTCCAAACAGGTTAGAAAAAAACTTTCTTCAGTCTTTCTGTTGTGGCTAACATGGACCACGGTTAGGATGATGCTGCATTACGGCCCGGCCACGACATTGCGGCGCGGCAAGCGTTTTATCTGTTCATTGCGCGGTCGCGAGACGTGCAACCTGTGGTTAGTTGGGATTACACGCAATGAATGGGGAATGGATGAAAATTTTAGAAATGCCTGATTATTTTTTTGGTGATAGAAATAACCTTCCTTAGCACCAGAAAAAAGTTTCTGATTTTTCAGCTGCGACAATTATTTTTGAAAAATATAAACAGCTTCCTCATTTACGTTTTGGGTCAAAGAACGGTAAATAGACACTTTCCTTGATCTGCCTCATATTACAAAAAACTATCTTAAATATCTGTGGTAAACTGACACTGGTAATGACCAATATAGCTGCTGCAAGTGTCAATATCATTGCCAGTGACAGTTTACCACAGATATTTAAGATAGTTTTTTGTAATATGAAGCAGATCGAGGAAGGTGCCGTAACTGACCCAAAAAGTAAGTCAGGAAACTGTTTATATTTTTCAAAAAAAATTGACGCAGCTGAAAAATCTGAAACGTTTTTCTGGTGCTAAGGAAGGTTATTCCTATCACCACAAAAATAATCAGGAATTTCTAAAATTTTCATCCATTCCCAATTAGAAAAACCGCTGCCGCTGCGCAATCTCGTGGCCGAGCCGTTAGGGATCGGCCAGACTTCGAGCAGCGGCTGCAATGGCAGCGGTGCCTTACCTTCGACCTCTCGCTCTCACGCATGGTGCACCGCTGTCACTGCTTGAAATGGAGCATGTTGTTGCTGGTAAGGGTATCGTGCCCTTACTTTCTCTTCGGGCTTTAAATAACCCTATGGCATCATGACGCAACTTGCTCAATCCTTCCTCTAATTCCGCTATCCTTTCGTCGGTCCGCAGGGTGTAAAGTTTAGTTTCTTCGGTTGAGTGCTACTTGTCTGTTCCCACCACGCACTGCATCCTTTCGTGCTGCATTCACTTCTATTGCTACGCGAATGCTGCTAAACTAAACGACATACAATTTAGATCCAGCTAAGACGAGTTTTTTTCGGTCCGCGATCTTTTTAATAGTTCTTAGTTCTTCACTGATTCATGCTTACTTGAAACAGTTGAAACTGTTGCTGACTGTACATAAACAGCTGATAATGGTGGATCGAAACAATGTGTCGAAAGTTGCCCCTAGCTGCCGCCTGCCCTAATAACCGTAATCACTCAAATAAGGGGCCTGAGGATACACGTCCACGATATTGTGGAGTGGAGACGTTTTGCTTTTGCTTTTTAATACATTCTACCCGTGACTTATCGTATGCAGTTCACGCCCGTATTCCCAAAGGGGGTAAGCAGACATGAAATTAAATGTTCAGAGATACTTTTAGCAATTTGAGATGTTTATATGGTTGACTGGTAGAAAATGCCATGAGGCATTAAGTCAGCCTTTTGTACTTTTTTGTTTTGTGCAATAAAGTTCAAATGAATAAATAAATAAAGAAAGAAAGAGAAACATTTATTCGTGACAAAAATACATCACACAACATCGTCACAACTCAGCGTGATGCTGGCAGCGCCAGCGTGCAGCGCTGGTCTTCCGTTGTGACCATTAGGTGATACACGAACAATGACGCCACAGATAAATAGGTTGTTGGCCCATCGCTAACAACACACTTCAAGCCTACCCCGTCGTCGTAGGGTCTCATGCATATACAGGGTGAGCAATCCAAATGGGTCAGTATGGCGGTTTTGGAAACCATAACAGATAGCGAAATCATGGCTTAGGAACCATGACGTTGATTTTAGTAAAAAGAAAAACTGCATTCATATACGTGTAGGTACTCGGCCCAGGAATCGAACCTGGACTTTTTGAAAAATTAAATTTCGTTATTTTCCTTTGAATATCGGTTATGTAGCTCTTAAATAGTAAATGTTACTAAGAAACATGATATCTAAAACTAATAAAATGCATTGTTTTTAAATAACGAAATTTAATTTTTCAAAAAGTCCAGGTTCGATTCCTGGGCCGAGTACACGTATTTTTGTAAGTATATGAATGCAGTTTTTCTTTTTACTAAAATCAACGTCATGGTTCCTAAGCCAAGATTTCGCTATCTGTTATGGTTTCCAAAACCGCCATACTGACCCATTTGGATTGCTCACCATGTATATTTATGTAGCTTTATATATGACGTTAAGGGCGGCTGCATCGGTCATGGAACATTGGTTATTGTTTGGATCGCGACTTTTTAACTTAAAATGTAGTTTACCATAGTATGTACTGTAGTTTGTTTTATTATATTAGTATTATTATTTCATAGCAAGCATTCTTGAAACAGTTAATTTTCTAGTTAGGTAATAACCGAAGCTATGTATAATGGTTGGCTACGAGTACCTACATCTCATCATCATCATCATCATATCAGCCCAAAGACGTCCACTGCTGGACATAGGCCTCCCCCAAGGAGTGCCACAATGACCGGTCCTGCACCACCCCTCAAATGATAAGTACAACCTACATCTAATACTAGAAAAACAGTTAATGTAAAATTGTTTTTCGGCGAAACAGGGACATGGTATGATCATGGTATTTCAACCAAATTCACTAAAAATCTTTTGAGGAGCAGATTTCTAATATCTGCCAGCTTTTTCAAATTCATTCACCTTATGCAATCTTCTACATCTATTTTTAAAATAACAATGTATCGCAGACGTGACGTTTCGTACTGTCACATCGCAAAAACAATACACGATTCACAGAATACGAGTATACTTTATTTATTAACTTACAGCGGTCAATACTCTAGCCAGTCTAGCCTTTACAATATAAAAAGGGTTCACAACCCTTGTTAACATGAGTCCGTGGTAATTATTGCTGATTTCTGCGTACAAATCACACGATGACGTGAAAAAGAGCCCATTCGTGGCCAATTTGCCAAATAAACGGCTACAAATTGCCAACCAATTTTGGCAAAACAAACTTAACAAGTGTGTAAATTGCATGCCTAAATTATTGTTACTAACGATAGGGTGTTTACAAAAGTTATTTTGATTGGTTTCTGTTTGCGTTGAGATTGGTTTTTAGGGTTCCGTACCCAACGGGTAAAAACGGGACCCTATTACTAAGACTTCGCTGTCCGTCCGTCCTTCCGTATGTCTGTCACCAGGGTGTAACTCAAGAACCGTGATAGCTAGAGAGTTGAAATTTTCACAGATTATGTATTTCTTTTGCCGCTATAACAAAAAATACTAAAAAACCGGCCAAGTGCGAGTCGGACTGGGCCTCCCATACAACAGACATGATTTTTTTGCCTTTTTATAGATAATGGTACGGAACCCTTCGTGCGCGAGTCCGACTCGCACTTGGCCGGTTTTTTAATAACCTTCAACGTTTACGAGGGATGTTATAAGTTTAACATTTGTGTATCTGCGACGACCAGTTTAGTCCTAGTGGGTAATGACGCTGCCTATGAAGCTGACGGTCCTGGGTTCGAATACCGGTAAGAGCAAATATTTGTATGATGAGCATGAATATTTGTTTCTGAGTCTTGAATGTTTTCTATGTATATAAGTAGGTATCGAAAGTCTATAGTTTGTCGAAAACATATAATAACCCTGACATAACAAATATAGCTAAGAACCACCTAAGAGTAAAACCTTTAAATTAAAAACATCCGCACTCAAATCGGTTCCTCCTTTTGGAAGCTACTATATATACCACAGACATACACACATATACACATGTTAAACTAAAAATAGGGTATATTTTGCATAGAAATCCTGTTTATACTGCACAATTCGCCTACTCTGCTTTTTTTCGTAACACGAATATCGCATGTTTCTTCTACGATATTGTTTGAGGAGTTTTTTAAAGCAACATTTATTCCACATTTTTATCGATTTTGATCGCGAGTAAAGTTATCTGGACTTTTAGCCAACATTGCCTAAAATTTTGGGCAAACATGGCGTTCCATTTGAACATCTTGATGGTCTTAACTACGAAAAATTTTACACAATACAGATGGGCAACGTTATCTGGGTATTTTAACTCTTTTCCATGCAACACACACATTTCACATTTCGAAATTTGCTGCAAGCTTCTGGCTGAAATTAAAGACATACATGACTCAAAGTAAAGTCATAATTATAATCTAGTTTTTACAAAAAAAAAATGTTAAGGTTGCCATAAATATGTTGTGGTTTCGTTCATTATCAGATTTGTTTAAAATTTGAATTTTGGGCAAAGTTCTCCCTAGTGGCAAAGTAGGCGTATTGTACGGTACCAGTTATAACTACATTTCTCTTGTAATCGCCTTCAGTAATGCGCCTAGCCTTGTTTTTGACGGATTAGCATAGCCTTACATTTCTACCCTCAACTGGCTCGGTAACCCGACATACCCAAACATACTCGTACATCAAACAAACACGTTTAACACGTGCCTCGTCGATTTATAACAATTCCGAGCCATGTGAGCATTGGGCGGTCACGCAAGCACGCGACGGGTTAAAATGTCGTGGGTTAAATTGTGAGTTGGTGCAGTCAAAAACAAACCGTAGCAAAATGAAGGATCCCGATACCGATGCTTCGCTGACTAAGGATACGTTTTTAGGGTTCCACAAGAAACGTAGTTTCGCCATGACCGTCTTTCCGTTCGTCCGTCTGCGGCTTAGCTTACCCTTACCCTTACTACTAGCCAATGATGTTTCACCCGGTCCCATCGTACTATCAAATTATTACATTGTCATCTACTGACATTGTAAAGGTAAAGGTCGCAGGAGTCCGCTGGATGCGGGTGGCGCAGGAGCGGTCAATTTGGCACTCTCTAGGGGAGGCCTATGTTCAGCAGTGGACGTCTTTCGGCTGATATGATGATAATGATGATGATGATGACATGTGAAACTATGTTTTATCAAGGAATAAATGAAATGAAATGAAAATTTTGAATTTATACATAATTTTAAAGTTTGAAATCGATACGACTAAAACTGGGTGAAAATAGACTTGCAAAAATGTATATAATAATTATCGTTACTGCGCATCTAACAAACAGTAAGTTTTACCACAGGTCTTCTGTAAAAAGGTTAAATTGGATGATTTGACCAATGACATGGAACGTTGTACAAAAAGCTTCCTCCTTAATTGTGTTTCGAAACTAAGTCCATAGTCTTCGTAGTTAGGTACATTTACAAGAAAGAAATGTTTTGTTTGCCACAGGAAAATCATTCTTATTGATTGTAGCAAAGAGGCTACAGTTTGTAATTCCACTTTGCTAAGTTTACCAATTATCTTAAATAGGCGGTTAGCTCCGCTCACACGATGAGTGCAAATAACAACCGTGGAAACAAAAAAATGCGGCGTTCGATCTTGTGTGATTCACAATTCAACCTGTCTCGACTCACCTCACACGCCCTTAGTCAATGATGTCATATAAACTAGTGACTCTGTGAGCTATAGAACGGGCGAGCCTGGCTTTTTATCAAAAATATATATTTTTTAATTAAAAAAAAAACTATATACACGGTGGAATATAATCGGTGAACAGGAACCCATTTTTCTAATTCAGTAATCGATGGCGGTCACGTTTATTACTTAAGTGGAACCAAGTTTTTTTTTATCATAACTAATTTTTAAGTTGAAATTAAATTTTAATTAAAATTTATTGTCACCCTACTAATGGTTTAGTCTGAAACGTAGATAACAAATGGCGGCAATCATTTATTGACGTCTGATCTGTCTAGTTTCCCGCCAAAGCCAGCAAGCACTTGACGTATGTACACTTACGAGTAACTTCCCTTCAATAAAAGTAGGGTGTCTATTTATTCAGTCAGTGTACATTTTACTGATGTTAATTAAGTGTGATTAATTAGATTGTGAGCTATATTGCACGAGATCTCACGTATTGGTTTCTGTGTAGATTGATAATTAAGATTTTTGGATTCCTGATCACCGATTATATTCCACCGTGTATAGGTACCTAATTGGGTATTTTCCTGGGTAAAAAAATATAATTATATTAAGTCCATCAGTTAGATTATCAAAAAATATTGGACACGTATTTTTTACTTTGTCAATTCAAGAAACAATGGTGAACATATAGCCCGCGCCGTTAATGTTCCGCGTGACGTCACATTATGCTAAAGTGTCCAATATTTTTTGATAATCTAACTGACAGACTATTTTTTTTTAGGAAAGTAGCCAATTATTGTACCTGCTCACAAAACGTCTCGAGAATCGGTTGAGAAATGGGACCTGTAGAGGAGAACAGCCGGACAGACGCCGGACATACAAAAGATTTTTTGCCAAAGCTGAAACGGAGAACTTCGTTCGCTTCTATCGCTCGTTCAATAAAGTGCTGCCTGTTTTCTCAAAAGAGGTCAGACGAGCATAAGAAATGTAATTTTTAGTGCCACTTCTAGCGAATAAATAATTTCTATACTGGGTGCATTATTCAAATGGGGCAATGAGGGAAAATCGAAAACTAGAGGATATAACGAAATTCGCTCCTAGAAGTCTCGAGACCGATTTTAGAAAGCATTGAAATTGCATTCAAAGGATTTCCAAAAATCCTCAAGTTCTTTTTTTGCGTAAAGTAATAATGTATGAAAGTAATAAAGGAATAATTGATGCAAAAAAACCATGTATACTGCGTGTATTTTTAATATTACCTCAAATTGTAACCAGAGGTAGGTGTTAGGGCTGTGAACCGATATTGCAAGAAAATTTAAAGTTAATCTTAACTACCGAAGCGTAATTAATTTTTGAAAATTTATCGAGCAGCGATGTATTGCGTACACTCATTTGACTCATGGAAGAAGCGGGTCACTTGTGACAGTTATGACGTCGCGTCAGTAAGACAAAGTAGTGATCCATTGCGTGCTGAATTATTTTATATGGACAAAAAAAGTTGGTAGTTAAGAGAAATTTCTTGCAATATCAGTTCATAGCTCTAACACCTACATCTGGTTACAATTTGAGGTAATATTAAAAATACACACTGTATATCACAGAAAAATGCAGTTTTACTATGATACACCACGTAATACATTGCCTTTGTCCATCCAGAAAGTCCAATCAATATGGAAGAATTTTTGAAATCGGATAAGCGATCCCTGAGATTACCCCCTTCCCCTTACTACAAACTTACAAAGCTACTTACAGACTTGCTGCATAATTAGTATAGATTTGTAGCGTATATGGTGTAGTTTCGTACTTTGATCATCTATCCCTAGACCCTTCGTTAAATACCAACACCTAAGTAATAACCCTTCACTATTTATCACCCCCGCTTCCTTACCCGCAGGTATCGCTAAATGATTATTATGACGAATGAGCCATTAAAGCATCCTCTCCCATAGTCTTGTTGAAGAATATCGTATATCCCTTAGAAATTCTCCTTACTTACACCTTTCTCCATGTTAAGTATAATTTCGAAGGCATTTGACGCCTCTAGCCCTGTTTTGATACAAAGTATGTCTCGTTAGTTGTATATTGTTTTAGTATACTAAATACTGTGTACAGCATCTGGATCTTGTTTATGGTCGCGAATGCGTGGCGCGGCGCGTGAAGCATGTATATGTTTCTGCTAACACTTAAGTTTAAAATGTAAAAATATATGAGTATATATATATACAGGGTGACTCCTAAGTCGCGAACCCAAATTATGGTTTCTAACGCAGCATTTCAAGGCGAATTCAGTGCATTAGCTCCAAAAGCTAAAATTAAATGTTGTTGAAGTAAAACTTAATTTCTTTACACAGTAATCATTACCTACCAATTGTATGGTTACCCCATTCTACTAGACGAGTTCTGTAAATTGATGATGACAGTTCAACGTAAGAAGTACGGTAACCATGAGACTTGGTAAATTTAAAATTAATAATTTTATTAATTATTACAGAATACATTTAAATATTTTTGCATACTTACGAGACGTACGAGTGCTTTAATTAAATGTAAAGAATAAGAAAAAATATTTGGGTTCACCACTTAGGAGTCACCCTGTATACACAGATGATTTTTTTTTTGTTTTTTTTTTTATTTTTGACCTGTTTATTTCTTTTAAAAAACCAATTTACATTTTCAGCAATAAGGCGTACTGAATTTTATTTTATTAAGGTTTTAGATTGCCTAATCCAATTTATTGTGTACTGTTTAATCTTCTTGACCTGGCAACAAATATAACTTTTGCACCCGATAGCAATTCAGCTCAACCTCTAACAAATCGAAATGTAAATAAAGACCCAAAGCAGACACTGGCGGTGCGCCAATGAATTAAGTGGTTCCGGATTAAAATAATGGAACATGGTACTTGATAATCATGAATATTACTGGGAAATCTACTTGGGAATTACCTACTGGAACATGCAATTGGAATTCATTTTATGATAATTATACAACGAAGAGATTTAAAACGTGTACCTATACTGGCTGGAACTGGTAATGGTGGATTAATATGAAAATTATAAAGCCATCATGCTGAGTAGGGCCCATTTCGTGACACAGCACAGGTTCACTTTCCCTTGTGTCTTTGTCTTGTAATAATGTATGTTGTGTTGTGTTACGAATAAATGTTTGATTCTGATTATGATAAGTTAAGTCTTCATCATGTCATCCAAAAGACGTCCACTGCTGGACAGAAGCGTCCCAAATTATCAGTCAGAGTGCCGCACTGACCCTTCCTGTGCCACCCGTGGATTCCCGTAACCTTTACCAGGTCATCGGTCTACCCCTTAGAGCATACATAACTGAAGTAGCCTTTCAGTAACTTACCCCTCTGTAGAAAACTTTGCACAATGTGCAAAGAATCATACAAAGACAATTTCACAATCGATTAATGGTCATTCACAAAATTGCCTCTCAAGAGAACACTGATCGTAAAAATGCCCGCATGTTACTGTAAGCACTTGTATTATAAACGTTCAACCACTTCAAGCTTTCAATATACAATTGAGTTTCAACATCCTATTAAGATGCTCCCCCCCGCCCGCGCAAAATTCGGCAGACGTTTTTGTACGCAAATACGACATAAGGCTACTCCAGTTATGTATGCTCTAGGTCCACCCTTGTCTATCCACGCTGCGTCTGCCGGTACGTGGTCGCCACTCGAGAACCTGAATCATGTGAATCTATTTCTATTGCTTTCGGTTTCCGCGCTTTCTCATTAAAATATACTGGTAAAAACTTATCCTTTCCTTTTGGATCTGCCGTGGTCGGTCAGTAAAAGGATTTCGACAAACGAGTAGATTCTGTCTCCCCATTTGACTACACGAGTGCTGAAAAAGGCTCAATACGTCAGGATGTATTTAAAACACAATATTCCTATATTCTCTAGATGCGGCTGGCGCAGGACCGATCACTTTGGTACTCTTTGGGGTAGGCTTATGTCCGGTAGTGGTCTTCCGGCTGTTCATATACCTAATACGCGATAAAATCCGTTGAAAACGTGATAGGTATTTCAATTTATTTTTATTAACATTTAAGCAAAAGCACGTATCATTTAATTATATTTTATCTACAACAATTACACTTGTGATTATATGCCTGAAACACGCAAGGCTTGTTTGAATAATTACGGCCTTGCATGTGTGTATGTGTCTAGTCACAATATTAAATGATATAATAAAGTGAGTCTAGACTAACGCGATAGCAGGAGTACCTGCTTATAGCTTATAGTTGAAGTGGCACTGAGCTGGTCAATGTTTTGCCGAGTGAACTGTGGTCTAAGATTGCCGCGAATAAATGGCATCCCGACAGCTCGAAACGGAGACGAGGCAGACCTTGTCAACGATAGCGAGACGAGCTACACTCCTTTTCAAAGCAATGGCCATGGACCGCTCAGAATCGGGAGCATTGGAAAAAGTGGGGGAAGACCTTTGCCTAGCAGTGGGACACTATAGGCTTACACTAATAATAAAACCTACTTATAGAACGTTCGATCCACGAGGAAGCGGCTTACTCCTACTGCTCCTCATTCTTAATTTGTAGTGAGATTGCTGATTGACAAGCAACCTTTATGGGGAGGAAGTGTGTCGTGTGATCCTTTGGTGGAATCCGCGATAAGTTTGGGGATGGAAGTAACAGTTTGTTTGACAGGTATCCCATTCCCAACCTATCGCGGTCGAATAAGACTATACTGACTTGATGTGATGGGATTTTTACCGTGACAATATTTACAAAAACGAATTTCGACGGCATGTTAAATTAGCCCAAGAAAGACGTTTTTCTTTGTCTGAGCATCTTAACGACTATTTATTTATTTACTTCTTTGAGTCTTGTTAGCGAATATAATGTGAGAGAATCGATAAAGTTTCAACTAATATAAAAGCCTATAAATCTGTCAAAACCTGTTATGGAAAAGACAGTTTGTCACAAGTTGAAGTGGTTTGGATATTCTGGGAAATATGAAGAAGAAATGCATTTATATAATGTCGTATGACATATAAAATACAACAGGAATTGAAATAAAACAAGATTCACACGTCACATAGGATCACCACATGGCATGTCCGGCTGGTTTTCAATGAGGACCTGACTGAAAACTAGGATAGGTGACAGCACTATAATGTTACTTGATTCGCGATGTATCATGTATTCCGCTCCAATTCATATTACACTCTAATTACTCGCGTTAAAGTTTAAATTCGCCAGTTAATTTAGACGTGTCCTTAACAAGCTTAGAGTAAATTCCCCCTGATTAAGCCGCTCGGAAATGGAACGCCGAGTCTTAAATTGCATTCGCCTCGTTTGGTTGTGGGAACACTTTGTTCCATCATTTCCAGCGTGGTTGGGTTAGTTCCTGGAATTCTTACTTACTTAGCGCACACGCTCAAGGGGAGTAAAGAATAGTTTTGTTATTAGCGTGATTCCAAGAGCGTTTATTTTGAAGAAGTTGGGTCCTAACTTGGTAATGATAAATTTATGTACCTACCTACATTTCTGTGACTTAATGCGAAAATGTTCGCTGGATATAAGGGTTCTAGTCATCGAACCAGAAATGTACAGCAACTTATAATTGTTTTTTTTATGATTGTAAGTGGTGACCGTAGCCCATGGACGAATTTGTTTCTGAGTCTTAGATATATCGTCGTATAGTACCCATATGGGACTAGGTCGATTTGTGTAAGATTGTTCCCTAATATTTATTTGATTATGTTTGTAAAATCAGCCTGTACACGTACATGTATCTACGGCTTCAATGTCCTTATCAGCTTACATTATATATGTGTCGTCCGCATACATATATGTTGAACAATTCTAAACTTGGACATGTTGTTGAAAAGCATACGGCTTAAGTTCTCTAATCTGCATTTCAAACTGTACCTGTCTTTTGTTTTAAGAAAATAAACCATTTATTTCACAAAGCACACATTTATAACAGGATTAAAAATAAGATAAAACTAAACAAATGCTAAGGTAGGAGGCACAGAGAGCTGTGCACATTGCACAATGGCTCCAGCAATGTTTTGATAATTAAACATATTTTCCGACCTGAAATATTGTATTTATGAAATATGTATATTGCAGTTCCCACTAGATAAGAGAACGAATACATTTGGTTAGTGCTTTCCAGGCTGCACTACCGATCTTATACTTTCCTTAATTTACTGAAATAGAATGCAACTTCTTACGACTAAGGTTGATTTTCTAATAGCATCACCGAGTTAAAATATAGACTGCGAAAGTCGTATTGCGTCCTATTTCTTTCACGGAAATTAACTTTCAGCGTTTTCTAAACTAATTATGTTCTGGCGTAAAATTTATACAAAAAATGTTTGCGCTTCTCAGTGGGCAGTCTCTTGAAATGGAAAGAAACAATTTTGAGCGCTAGTTTTTTCTCGAAATTTGTACAATTTTGTGTTTTAATCTGGAACAAAGTAAGCTCGGTGTTAATTTTCTGTACCAAAATGTAAGCGATTTCATTATGTTCAGTTCTGAAATGTTTGTTATAAAGTTGTTTCAAAACATGAATAAAATAAAATTAAGCAATTTTAATTATTCGGTGTACGGAATTGTATTTTACATTAAATTCATTTTGTGATATTTGTAAATATTTCTGCATTTGAGTAGAGTTTTTAGTAGCGGAGCATCCATATAACTGGAATCTCCTAAAGAATTGCTTTTCCCCATTAACCAATATGCCTGCTTTATCAGTCTCCCGTATCAACTTCCATCCCCAATTTCGTCCCTGTGGGGGATGATTTTCGGGATTAAAAGTTATCTATGTTTTTATCAGGGTTATAAAGTACCTTTATACCATTGAATGTTGCTATTGCTTTGTTTTAGTTTCTTCCATTTTCTTTATATACGAGAGTTAATTGTGTAACTTTCCGAACGAGAGTCAGGTTACTCAAGGTTGTGTTTGCCTGTAATTTGGTTAATACTCCAGCAAGAATATGAATGTTATTTGAATTTATTTTTTATAAATAGTATTGTACCGGTTGGCTAACTTTAATAAATAAAATAAATTGACACTTTCTTTAAAAAATAAATAAATGCGTAGCTTTTTGAACGAAGGTTAAGACAAGTCAACTGATATTTTCGCATACAAAAATAACGTACGTACGAAACGTTACGCAATCAACCAGCGGAATTGTATTCAAATCGTCTGAATCTATTCAGTCGTTTTTGCGTGATTGAGTAATAAACATCCAAACGTTCACATTTCTAATATTAGTGAGATGTACATATAGACTAGACAATTACATATAATCTCAAACTAAGGTACGACTCCAACAAAGCCTGCTGGCATCGAAGACGGTATCACAGGTAGGGCGAATATCTACCAGAGATGTAGGACACGATTTCAGAGGGGCTACCGTGAAAAGAAAACGAACTTCGTTTGTGTATCTCCCTCTCTGTCGCTCGAACAAGCAAGTGCGACAGAGACGGAGATACACGTACGTAGTTCGTTTTCTCTTCGCGGTAGGCCCTAGATATCTCCATCCTCAAACGGTCGTTGTGGAATGACGTCCCTGCCGTGGTTTTCCCGTGGCACTACAGTATGGGGTTCTTCAAGAAAGGAGTTTATACATTCTTAAAGGGTTGGCAACGCGCATATGCCACCCCTGGAGTTTCAACCGTCCATAGGCTACGGTAACTACTTCAGGCGGGCCGTAAACTTGTTTGCCACCGACGTGATATAAAAAAAGCCGTGTTTTCATATACACCCCGCATGCTTAACACCTATCAAATATATATGAAAACACATATTCGTACACTTCTGGTGGGCATCCACGGTTATTCTACTCGAATGGAACCCAGTTCAAATAAAAGTTCAAATGCGCACAAAATTCACCATTTCCCCCATACCGTTCAAATTATATTAAGAAACACTAACATCGCTTACCCGAAAGCTACGGCAGAATCAAAAAAATATTTTCTTTTCGCAGGTAACGCGGTGAAACGGCTTAATAAAGGTGTTTGAGTCGATTCTGGCAAGCCGGTAAGCTCGCGGAATAAAAAAGCTCTCGAAGGGCGGGGTGCCACTGAAAGCTGGAAGGTATATTAAGTTTCTGTTAAAAATTGCATTTCATTTATTTCATTTTTCATTTATTTATTTTCAGTAACCTACATTGTGTTTGAAAAATATACAAAAACATTAAAATTAAATTTAAAAAAGAACACAATTACAATTAGGTAGATTAAAGTTTAAGAACACATTTGATTACAATAGTTCAATTAATTAATTAATAACAATTTGCATCAAACGATAACAAAAAAATCATGTCAACTAAAAGTAATAATAAAATAATATTAATAATAATCTCCTATACGGTCTTGTGGTCTCCGAAGTGCCTTACTATTTTTTTTGGTACAAGCTTTTGTTGCCGGCTGTACTTTTTATGCACATTCATCAACTATAATTGAGAGGATTCTAATGAGCCCAATCACGATGGGTTTGCCTTCAGTCTTCATTACCAGACCAGCTTTATGGTGCAAAAGTATTGCATAGTCATCCGACTATCATAATAATTGTACGAAATTTCAACCCGGTTGGACTTCGGAAAGTTGGTCAAATTTTTGCAAGATTTGCACACTCTCACTAACGAACAAACAAGGAAAATTTATACAAACCTTGTCATCATCATCATCATCATCATATCAGCCGAAAGACGTCCACTGCTGGACATAGGCCTCCCCCAGAGAGTTCCAAATTGACCGGTCCTGCGCCACCCGCATCCAGCAAACAAAACTAATTGCTACAAACCTTGTAAAAAAAACTAATTGTATTGTGAGGCCCCGGTAGATAGTCCATTCAGCGTCAATCAAGTACACATAACGGAGCGCTATGGGCGCTTTTCGCTGCATATGGACATTACACTGCGATGGACAACGCCAAAGTGCTACTAGAACTTTTTTACTACTTTTGAGTTATTAAATGACCTTATTAAATGACGAGCAACAGCGGTTTGGAAACATGACAACCATTTCGTTTGTTATACTACAACTAATGGGGGGCTGACGGATGCAAATTACGTGAAAATAATGTCGAACGATATAGCTACTTAATATGCAAATGACTACAATTGATTTAAAAAAAGAGAAGGTAATTGCAAAAAAATACTCATTTTTAGGGTTCCGTAGCCAAAATGGCAAAAACGGAACCCTTATAGTTTCGTCATGTCCGTCTGTCCGTCTGTCCGTCTGTCCGTCTGTCCGTCTGTCCGTCTGTCCGTCTGTCCGTATGTCACAGGCATTTTACTCGAAAACTATACGGTGTATTTGAATAAAATTTTGAGGATAGGTGTATTTTGTTAGCCGCTACATAGTTTTGTAATTAAAATGACAAAAAAAAAAATTTTTTAGGGGTGCACTCCATACATAAAACTAAAAGTCAAAAATTTTTTTTCATTGTGACCC
The DNA here is from genome assembly GCA_932294315.1 of Epinotia nisella. Taxonomy (NCBI): domain Eukaryota; kingdom Metazoa; phylum Arthropoda; class Insecta; order Lepidoptera; family Tortricidae; genus Epinotia; species Epinotia nisella. The sequence goes on along the minus strand of OW028696.1, from coordinate 7,353,553 downwards.
CCCGTGTGGCACATCAATGGATAGGCCTTTCAAAATAAATATAAGGTTTCTTAGCATTTTTTTTGATTAAGTGAATAGGGTCGGAGATAATCGCCCCGAAAGTCACTAAAATTCTGTCCCACCCCTCTAATTTTTGAACGGTGTATTTTAAAAATATGGAAAAATTCATGGACATAGGGCTTATTAATTTCATTCACCGAAAATTGTTTTGAACAAGATCGGTTCAGAGGTTTTCGAGATATTGCTGAAAAACTGCCTTCCTCAAAGAAAAGGACGTAAGTGCCGTAAAATTTCTGTGACGATACGACCTTTTTAATAGGCACGGAACCCTTCGTTTTGCGTGGTCCGACACGCACTTGGCCGGTTTTTTTATATTCGGTAAATATTTAACTATACTCATTTTTGTATAGGTAAGTGTTTGGTATTGTGTTCTTGGTCCAGAAGATTCTTAATACAATAAATCGTCTAAAGACTACAGTGTCCGCTCACCGTCGGACATTCCGTACGCCTGTTTCCTGCCATCGGGGTATTGATTGTCAAATTCAGTGCGTTTATGGCTATACATACCTACTCAGCTTTAAGATCCGGCCACACCGTTGCTCAAAATATGGTTACGGTACGGAATCGCAGTGACATATGACGTTATTGACATAGAACTTCATACTAGGTAGTACCGTCACCGTTTTTTGAGCACCGGTGTAACCGGGCCATTATTCTCCTAAGACCTATACAAAACAAAATGTTATTAAAATTTGAATCAACTAGTGAAGGACATAGAATTGAATTTATTTTGTTTCAAAACAAAGACAAAACAAAACAAATGCAACTCTGTTGCAATTGAAAATGATTGAAATTTCTTTAATCTTTTCGACGCCAACGACGCATATATCCGCACCGCAGGTTCAACGCCAACGACTGATATATGCTTCAAAAAGCCCAGCGCGATAGCAACCTGCTTGCCTGCATAAGGTTTAACTCCGCACTAAATGTATAACTTTTCTCTTTGACAGAGCGTTGAAAAGGTTAAATGAATAAGTCCTTTTAGTAGGTACCACGGCCTTTAGGAGATTATCAAACCGCTAGCACTGCCGCCGCACCCCACGACCCTTTTAGCACCAAGTAACGGACTGCCCGATAGAGCATATATTACTAAGGTAGAGTAAACAAGCTTTACCTATATTACACTTATAATAGATTTATAAAGTCAATAAAGAATGAGCCGAAGACTAACAGACTATAAGATGTCGTCCAAGGCGGGTTGCACCAAACCTAATAAATAAGACCTAATGTAAGAATTAAATTAAATGAAGAAAATAATAATAACCATTTATTCCAGGCTACTAAGGCCCATAGTTACAAACATCTTAAAGACTAACATACGGCATTTTCGCGAGAAGAGATGCATCGTTAGTGACGTCACCGAGTAAAAGTAAAAAATATTCCATTTTGTAACCACAATTAACAATTTGTACGACAAATAAACGTTACAAAATGGAACATTTTTAACTTTTACTCTCTTCTCGCGAAAATGCCCACATACAATGCAATTATAAAATTAAAACACTAATTATTTGACGACCGGTTAGCCTAGTGGGTATTGACGCTGCCTACGTAGCTGAAGGTCCTGGGTTCGAATCCCGGTGATGGCAAATATTTGTATGAGTATTTGTTTCCGAGTCTTGGATATTTTCTATGTATTTAAGTATTTATAAATATTATATATATCGTCGTCTAGTACCTATAACACAAGCCTTATTGAGCTTAGTATAAGCCTAGTTCGATTTGTGTAAGAATTTCCCCTAATATTAATTAATTAATTAATTAGTAATCGTAAGAGGTGTTCGTTAAAATCTGACTGTATGGAAAGTTTGACAAGGTTCTATGGAATGGCTGCTGCTGGCGCTATATTTAACGTTGATCGGATCTTGCACCAGGCAAGTCGTCCTAAGTGGCCTAAGTTGGTGTTTTCTCGTGCGCCATGCGCCATCTAACGAAACTAGACCTCTACCTACGCTTAGCTACTACGCACCGCAGTGTCAAGGTATATTTGTGGGTGAGCGTTGAGGTGAGCTTAAAACAAGTTACAGAATAGGAGGGCAGGAATATTACGTAACTCACCAAGGCCGCCAAAACAAAGAATGTAAATCGCAGGTGTTTGATGGGAAGTGTGCAATCGGTGGCTTTTTTTACTACCGCCAGTGTTGAGTTCAAAATTTTACGTCTCCCGTGGCTAGGATTATCCGCATGGGTGGGATTATCCGCACACCTAGCGGGAGGTAATGGCCACTTTATGGCCAGGTGAGACGTAACTAAAAATACTTGCAATCGTTAGCATATTCTAACAGCGATGTTTTTTTACTAGCTTCTGGCGAATGAAAGAATGACCAAAAGCGAACAAGATGGTCATACTGAACAACTTTTCCCATGGGACCAACCAAGAAATCGCAAAAAAATAAGAGCCAATAAAGAGTTAACTGTGTGTTAATTGAGAGTAATGTATGGAACAGCTGATTTTTCTTTTACGATTTCGTGGTCGGTCCCTTGGGAAAAGTTGTTCAGTGTGACCGTCTTATTCGCTTTTGGTCATTCTTGCTCCACGACCCCTAAATCACCCTGTATGTAGATATTATTTTCAATTCAGTTTTTCATAAATAAATAAATAAATATATATATATCGTGGGACAATTCACACCAATTGATCTAGTCCCAAACTAGGCAAAGCCTGTACTATGGGTACTAGACGACGGATAAACATACTTATGTAGATAAATACATACTTAAATAGATATTAAACATCCAAGACTCGAGAGCAAAAATTCGTATTCATCATACAAATATCTGCCCCGACCGGGGATCGAGCCCGGGACCTCAAGCTTCATAGTCAGGTTCTCTAACCACTAGGCTATTCGGTCGTCATAAAAAAATAAACCCATGCTTGCGAGATATAATACAGCTTTCATCTTTATTACTACACGTTCCTTAATGTTTGAAAACGAACTAGTAATAGAATTTATACTAGAACTAGTAATAATAGAAATAGAAAAATAATAAAATTATTTTGCCTCTCTATTACAAAATAAAACTTTGTATGAAGTTCGGCCCAAAACAAAAGTTCTTAGTGGAAAACTATTTTAGTCCGTTTTTGTTCTTTGTTGTTTGTTACCTATTAGTAGTTTTGAAGTAACTAAAGTTCGTCATGTGCTATTTTACCCATCAGGGGCTTAAGTAGTTGGTAATTGTTATATATTACAGGGTTATGTCCCATTTTATTCCATGTGGGAATAGTCAAATTACTTATCCCATTATTGATCGATCCCATAAAAATATTGTTTTCGTATTTGTATAGGTTTTATATTCGTCGCGCGTACTCGCTTTTACTTGCATATTAAGAAACTCCAATACTGCCGTGTCAAGCCTATCTCATGTATCTCAAAAAGCATAGTTTTGAGAAAACGCCGTTTGAAGTTTGGTTTTGTACAGTATTTAGCCGTGATTTACTATGGCAAAAAACAGAGTTACATGAGTTACGTGACAGGCTCGTATAAGGAATTGGTAAGTTAAATTAAAAAAAACTGAGTATGTAGGTCGATAATGGCATGAAAAATAAACAGATTTAGACCTGTTACGCGTAACTCATGTATCTCAAGATACATGAGATAGGATTGACACGGCAGAATACTGACAGGTTATATTATTTTTTACAAGCTTTATATTAACTTGAACTGTTCGTATGCAAATAAGTAAGTATGTAAGTTTTCCGTCAAAATTTGCAATCCATTTTTCAGTCACTTGCCGTTATCCGTTTGAGCAAAAATTTTGGGTAGAAGTATAGATTGGATGACAATTTAATATTATTTAATTCAGTATTTAAACGACGTAACCTCGTTGTGTTTGGGCTCGTTAGAATCGTCTCTATAAGTAGTTGATGATAGTACAGTCGGCAATAAAATAAATAAATAAAATAAATAAAATTTATGATATAATAAAATAAATAATAAAAAAGAATGTAACATAAATAATCACTATTAAATATTTGCGACACTGGGTAAAGATCATTACTTTATTTGGCCAGTGATGATCTTTACCCAGTGTTTTGTCATAGGGCAGTCCAGTCGCTTAGCAAACATACCCAGGATGGTGTTAGAACTGCCGCGCACTCTGTTCAACAGAGACGCAACGCAAATCAGAAGGAAGATCTGATTGCGTGGAAGCCATCAGTGTGCGCCTCTGCGAACATACCTGACGCGCTACAGCGTCGCGGCAGTTTCATCAGCATCCTGAATATGCTATTATACTGGACCCTGAGCGTATTGTACGTGCGCTGCGTATGACTCACCCACAGGCTGCTGGTGTAGAAGGTCTGGCAATAAGCCCTAAACAATGTGACTTTAACTTCCTTCAATAAAAGCTTGTACCAAAAATGAAATTTTTGATAGAATTTTATTATTCAGCCAGTCAGTTTTCAAACGAAGAAACGAATGTTGTAATGAAGCCAAAACCATCCGGCCTTGGTCAAATACATTCTGTGAATATGAATTTATCGCATAGGTAGGTACATTTTGTTCCCGACATCTGGAGCCTTTTAAAGGGCTCGTGGTCAAATTGGTAGACTTTTTAAATAGTTTTATTTAATGACTAGCTGCTGCCCGCGGTTCCGTCCTCGTGGAACTCGTTTATATCATAGCTCCATATAAATTTTCACCCTTCATAAAACTATCCTATATTCTTCCCCGGGACTCAAACTATCTTTACGCCAAATTTCATACTAATCGGTAAAAAAATGCCTTTTTTCTTACACATTGCACTCAGTTGTTTACCGAACAAATTATTTACCTACTAATCGAAAGTATGAAGCCTTTAGTTAGCATATCATCAACAAACACATACGTAGGTACATTGGGTTGTCAATGTTTTTCCAGCCCTGCTAGCATAACTTGACTCTCGACTCTACTCGCGCGCGACATTGACTGTCCGTCACTTTCTGATTGATTTACTTTGCTGTCAAAAAGTCTATTACGCGCGCGAGCAGAATAGAGAGTCAAGTTATGCTAGCAGGCCTGGTCTTGGGTTGTCAGATAAACTTAATAGTAATTTTGGTGTTTTTTTTCTTGGTAGATTTTTTTTAGCTCACCCGTTAGAAAAATATTTTTAATGTATCGAAATTAGATATAATAACTACTTTTAATCTATTAAACATGGATCGTCGTGCCTATCTCTTTGTAGAATTGGGGCCCAGATTAAATTATTGTCTGAAAACTTTGTTCGTCTCCCCGTATGTCAAAAAGTGATAAACGTTAATAAACAAACAGAAAACGGGCAAATTTCAAGATTAAATTTTACTCCCCAACGGGCAGTCATTAATTTCAATAGCCGTCAAAACGTCAACAGACAAACAAACAAATCCTATTATGGGGAACGTTTTCATAACATTAGCAAAATGTGTGTTGAGTACTGTCATAGTGAAAAAAAAAACGGGCAAGTGCGAGTCGGACTCGGCCACAGAGGGTTCCGTACAAATTTGTAGGTACTTTAATCGATGATTGATTACGTCCTTTAAATAAAGAGTTATTTAATGATTTATAGACAGATGACAGAGATATGACAAACGTATAGTTTTAAGATTTTTCTTTGTACAGTTCCATTGCAATAAGGCAAATAGTGTAAACGTATTTTTGGCGTCGACCGTACTTGTAGCAGGTAAAAGACGATAATTACTTGTCAAATTTCATAGTCAACGGAAAGTACCCTATAAATTTTGATTCCCTTGAGTGTCGAAATAATGTACCTATACGCTTTTTGCGGCATAAACGGTCGTATCTTTTTCTACGTTAACTTCGAAGTTTGATTTTTTCACAGCTTCAAGGGACTGCGTAGACCTGAGCGTATTGTTTTTTTGTTTATACTCGATACCTCCACAGACAGACAGACAGACGGGCAAGAAATTGATCCTATAAGGGTTCCGTTTTTTCCTTTTGAGGTACGGAACCCTAAAAAGAGAGTAGGAGGACATTTTGATTGCTAAAAATACGCTATTCCACAAAAAAATAATTATTCATGCATTACCAATCAATACCAAATAAATATAAAAAATGAGGCTATTTGACTATCGGAAATCGTGATGTCATTTGCAAGTATATCCCTACAAACTTCTTACTTATTGAAACATTTCAGCTTCAGAGCTTTCTGACGATAAGAAGTTAGAAAAAAGAAAAGAAAAGAAAAGAAGACATTTATTCACTACACAAAAGACACACAGAGACAAAGGAGTAGACATACAATACAATTGACACATATTGTGTGTCTTCGCGGCAGTGAAACGGTCGCTGTCTCAGCATTGTGCCGAGGTGTCAGACAGACACCTGCAGCGCTGGTTTTCAGACAGCACCGCAAGTGGCCCACGGAACGCAACGCAACACAGCATTAGATAAAAAGTAAGTAGACACATAATAAATAAATAATTAATGCAAAATATTGAAAAAAAAAATAGTAGTATAGTTGCTGATTTGACTATCAGTCAAACACTGAATTTCAATTTAAATCTCGTCTTATTATCAAAGATTCGCGCTTACACTTGCTTGGGTTGGGTATGCTACGCAATTTGCAATACGCTCTCGAAATGTTAAGTTATTGAAAAATAAAACGATGGTAGTTAATTGTAAATTGTAGTTACGTTCTCATTTTAAAACGTCATGCTAGAATAACATAAAGAACTGTATATGCAATGAGATCCGCCCTATCTAGGTTCGAAACTATTTTCTGTTGCTAGAAAATAAAATAGATAAAAATAGAGTGACTATAGAACGTTTTTCATATAAATCTCTAATAATGTCATTTTTTTTCTATTATCCCATCCTCGTCGCTTGTTGTCCTGTATTGAGGTTTCAGGGATTATAATTAAATGACCAGTATATGGTAAAGGTCGCTGGAGTCCGCTGGATGCGGGTGGCGCAGGACCGGTCATTGTGGCACTCTTTGGGGGAGGCCTATGTCCAGCAGTGGACGTCTTTGGGCTGATATGATGATGATGATGACCAGTATACGTATCACGCGCGTTTATTATCGGTAACAGACTGACCGGCTATTCGGATGACAGTTGTTGACACAGTTTTGTATGTACCCACATTTACTACAATTTTATAGCTACAGAAACTAGTTTCTGACCTAGAGCGGATCCCGTTGTGTGTTAAAAGTTTCATGTTATTCCAGTATGGCGTTTTTAAATGAGATCCAAACTAAGTTTGTATGGAGAGTCGACTTGAGTCGACCGCGCTGCGGAGTCTCAAACCCGGCTTACACACTTCCCTACTTCTCTCTTTAGACTATAACGGGCTCCCGAGATACGCAAACAAGTGAACAAACATACCCTTTTGTTGTAAATTCGCCTGTGGAGTACAGTCTCAATATTTGCGGACCTGAGAGGAGGTACAGTTGGAACAACAATTGTTCCAACTCGAGCCATATTTACTGCCGCGTTGGCTTGGCTGGCTTTTTACCCGACTGCCAAAGCAGGAGGGTAATATTTTTCGAGTGTATGAAGTATGTATGTATGTCTGTTTCTTTGTGTCCTCCTGTAGCCTAAATGGCTTGATGGATTTTGATGTATGAGGTGTCGTTGGATTCCTCTTAATCGCAGGAGTGACATAGGCTATAATATTTGTCAAAAAGCAGTCGGGTTTTTCGAAAATTCTTTTTTACCTGGGAGCGTTTAGACCTCATCTTGCGACTGGAGGCGCGAATTAGCTACCTCAACTATGCAGAAGATGGCCAAAATAAAACCACTACACTATTATTAAACGAATAGGAAGATCGCGGGTCTCTTCTGGATAGGATTAGCTCAGGATGGGGACGGGGCCTACTCGAAGAGAGGCCTATGCTCAGCAGTAAGCGATTCCTCATCATATCAGCCGAAAGACGTACAGTGCTGGACTCCCGAGGGCTACCGATCTTAATCGGCTATTTGACACAAGGAATAACTGTGCCAAGTTTCATACTTGTATCAAAAAATTACAGGTTTTTCACCAAATGCCCACACTATATGGATCGTTTGGATGGATGGACGTGGGATGGACCTTCCAGTGATTGGGTTATGTGGTATTCCTCCACTAAAAACTTTACTACGGGAACCATCTACGCTCTTATGCAGTCATGCGGAGGACTAAAGGATATACAAATAAAAAAAATACAAAATTCTTTATTTGCGTAAATGTACATAATTTATGATTTAAGGAATGGTGCCTCCCGGTAAGCAATAGTGCCTGTGTTAGGAGACACCGCTCTTCCTTAAGTTATACACTGTTATTAAGAAATGAGAAATCAATGAGAAATTAACTGACTAAAAACTTACTAAAAATAAAAAATAAAAAAGTGTTTGATGCATAGGTCCTTATTATTATTATTTACTATTTGGAATTTATTTATTTTTATTTTGTTTCATAGTGGAATAAAAGTTACCTACACAATTATCCCTTTCAATGAGACCGGCAATACAAATATGCATTTCCCTGGCCGACTGTACTGTACCCGCAGGTCAAGGGACACTCAACCCACAAACGTATTCGTAGCAAGTGTTTGGAAACGCACCTTAATTGAATGACCGAGCCTCACTAGTTTGTTTACTTGGTACGACCTTTAAGGGTGAACATCCACTACATCTGTGCGAAGCTGTGTTTTCATATAATTGACGCTTTATCAAATGGAATGACAAATGTATGAAACACATCAATGCCGACGCTGCTTCGTATGGCTTACTCACATGGCTCACAATCGCCCAAATACACGCTCGTGAAAAACATCGCAAATACGATCTGGCTGCAGAAGAATTAGAGCCTCATTTACTCCCCTTGTCTCCTGTGATGGCATTGTCGGAATGGAATATGAATCATTTATAAAGAAAACATCTCTAAAGTTATGCGAAAAATGGTCCGAACCATACTCACAAATAAGCTGGATCAAAGTCAAAATACAAATATCAATCATCAGAGCGGTCTCTATGAGAATTAGAGGAATGAGAAGAAGAATAGAAAGATTTGGATGCGAAGACGGCTGCGGAATACCCATCATAGAACATTAAATTCCCCTTATGTTACTATCTTATATATATTGTATTATTTGACGTAATAAATGTATTAGAATGTTAAAAAAAAATTAAACATCTCTAACATTCAATCTAAATATGTAGAAATATTTACTTATTGCTCATGCAACACAAAAATGTACAAATAGCGAGCTTAATGCCAAAGCATTGGGCTTATAACTACTCAATTGCATTTTACCTCTTTATCAATATTCCCAGATCTAAAAACTTCTTGGTCTCAAAATACCTAAATTGCGGAATGCCTAATTTTTTTCTTAAAACTCAGGAATTTTAATATGGTCGAATTTTAAAATAGCTTAGTCTTATAATGCCTAAACTTTAAAACACTTTCATGGCAAAACAACTGTCAAATGTCAAAATACCTAAATTTGTACGAGTAGGTAGGTGTATTACACGGTGATTGTCAATTTTTACATAAGATGAATGTTTCATTTTCTTTTGTCATTTCTGTCATTCGTTATTTGAAGGAATTGTGCATTTCAAGCTTTATGTATTTAGAGAATATAACGTTTTAGGTAAACATTTGACATTTAGGTATTAGGAGCCCATGGTAATATGAAAATTAGGGGTGTTAGTGAATAAGGTATTATGAAATTTTGTGGTTTAAGCCCAAAGCTGCCAAATGGCTATCTTTACCAGCTAACCATTGGGTTAAACAGAGATTTATAAAAGGCGTGAAAAAAAAGTATGATAATATTTGTTACGAAAACATGAAGTTGTATTAGAAATAGAATTAGTATTTTGAGAGTATTAGAAATAGAATTAGAATTTTGCTGTGCCCTACCTGGGCACAGCAAAATTGTATCTTGCTGATATTTGGAGCAGTCCAGCTCTGGGGAAGTACCTCCACCTTACTTAAGACCAAAGTCATAATAACGTCACTACTTTTGTAGATATGTGGTAGGTACCCGTGGAATAGGGTTACTAAAGGAAAAAATGGGGCTATTTTGATCATTTAGAATGTAGTATAAGAGCAGAACTATTTAAAATTAAGAAGATTTAATCGAGTATAGAGCAACAGTTCACCCACAAGTAAAAACAATGATTTCGGAGAAAAACCTATTTGGTCAAAGTCACCCCCCGAATAAAAGTAACCCAAATCCATTTGTGTTCCTAGCGATGAGGTCCAATCTACACTGGGTTGAGTATAAAGGACCAGCATTTGTTTCTAGTTATCAACACAAGGAAATTAACGAACCCGAAAACCAATAAATGCAACGGGGCCACGCCGTTTCGTCGCCTAAATAGTATTATTTGTTGTTTTAGTTTCGTGACGCATTGTTTATTCTACTGTAATGTCATGTAAACGTGTTTGTCAATAAATAAAATAAAAATAAATAAAATACACGACTTGCTTGTGACTCCTCTGTCAATTTCACTAAGATACAACAATTAAAATGTAGTCTCGGGATGGACTTCTGTTGTAAGCTATATTATATTCCGCGGCTTTTCTTGCGTTCTTTTTAAATCGCGGGGGACTGCTTTAATAAATATAAAAAATAAGCACATTTTATTTTTTATTTAAACACTCCTGGTGTATCCGGCAGCGGAATCCCTTACTTTACCGACAAACGTTACACCGAATTTTCATTTCATCGGTTTATTTTTCTTTCAAACCGTTAACTTATAGATAAAGCTAAAAGGTAATTGTGTTATAACAATTCTGAAATGTTAACTGAAAAAATAGTTTTCGATGAAATGAAAATTCGGCAAAACATTCAATCGATGGAGCATCCATTTCTGAACCCACTGTCATGATATGACCTACATACTCGCTCGCCATCCATGCTATAAAAAGCCAATGTATAACTATTTTATTGAAAACTGCCGCAGAACAATATCGAAGCCACTATACATGCTCATCCATCCTTAAAACGTTTACAAAACGTCAATAAATACAGCAATCACGTGACTTTTACGTCGTTTTGTACGAAATTTGGCCTTAACCCTTTGCTTACAAAACGGTTTTTCAATGTAAATCACCTACATGATCGGAAATAAATGGTGCCTTAATGTTGTCATCAATCATTAGACGTCATTACTATGAGGCTATGTTTTTGTGTAGTTTGGGCGGTTATCGCATAACCTAGTTGTGGTGATGGGTGAATTTGCGTTTGAAACGCTGTTGGAACCCAAGATTTAACAGACATCATTAATATGTAGTAATCTTTGAAGACGGGTTTCGGCTGGTAGGAGATACGTACACAGAGCTCTTCCCATCTGCTCTTTACAGCACAACAACTAGAATTGTAGCATTAAGTATAATTCATTGGGCACCTAATGTTTAATTGATTTCAGTTCAATACATTTATGGAGGTTTTCCATAGGCCGCCCAGATGCGATAAAATTTCATTCAAATTACCGCCTACTACATACATACAGTATGATCTCGCCTCGCCTCCCCTTGCCATTGGACAAGCAATTTTAGTTTAACTACTTTACCAATATATTTAAAAAGATATCATACACCAGAAGGCACTTATGAGGTTTTCCGACAGACGCAGTTAGCATTCGTAATATTCTGAATAAATTGATTCGCGGGCAAGCCAATTTTCAGAAGTCCATAATAATAATAACGTCCCGCATAATAACGTAGGTATGTGTTGACTTACAACCATCTTCTTCCGTTCTGTTATTCCCGATCAATCAACACGAAATCATCCAGGATTAAAAAAAATTGTGAGAATCTTACAAAAATCAACCTAGTTCCAACCTGAAGAAAGGTAGTATTTGTATTGTATTGTATTGTATTGTACTATAGGTTTACTTATATATAGATAAATCCATCACTCCGGAACAAAGATTCGTGCTCATCACACAAATAAATGATTAGTTTAATGCCCTTATGATAATGCCATTATTTAAAGCTAACTACGATCCACGTGTAGGACAAACGCCCAGGATATCCGAAGACAAATAACAAGAATCCCAAAAACTTGGAAAATGCCCTACGAATTCGCAAGTTAAATATGCTAACTGCAAATTAATTTTACAAATATTTGACGAGACCTAATTCTTAAACTGGAAGACATTTCTCTAAGAATTCGTTCGGAATCCGCGCTGGGGCCTCATTTTCACGATTCGCCCCAATTTTCAGGGCAATCCGAGGTACTCTGGTGGTAATCCGACAGTGTTATGCGTGGGGCAAGTGTAAGAGGATAGGCGGATTATTACAGAGGAGTAATTTCGAAACTTTTCGAACGAGCGTTAGGACAAATAACTATCGTAGTCCTGTTTAGTTCCGTGTTTACAAGGACCAGAGACCACATAAACAGCCGTTTTTGTGGTCGTTTGTGTGGTTCAGTTCAGGATGAATCCATTTATTTGACCGACCTGACGTACATACGGAGTTCCCTATGCTATTGGTTTTGAGCGTAGCGATACGAAATCTTCGTCACTTAATGCTTGGTTGAGATTATGTAATGTGGCAGACTCTTAATAAAACCGTCATTGGAAACGGAATCTTCTGAGGTGTGGTGCAGTGAGGGGGAAACATGACCAGATGTTTCACGCACGAGTGCACAACTTTATCTAATGTATAACCTAACGATCCTATTTATAGCATCTAAAAACTCATCATCATCATCATCATATCAGCCAAAAGACGTCCACTGCTGAACATAGGCCTCCCCCAAAGAGTGCCACAATGACTGGTCCTGCGCCACCCGCATCCAGCGGACTCCAGCGACCTTTACCAGGTCATCAGTCCTCCTTGTGGGGGGCCTACCCACGCTGCGCCTTCCGGTACGTGGTCGCCACTCGATAACCTTTCCACCCCAATGGCCATCGGTTCTACGTGCAAACTGCCCCGCCCACTGCCACTTCAGTTTAGCGATTCGGAGGGCTATATCGGTTACCTTGGTTCTGCTGCGGATAGCATCTCATTTCTGATGCGATCACGCAGAGATACTCCCAGCATAGCCCTCTCCATTGTCCTTTGGGTGACTTTGAGCCTTCTTATAAGGCCCATAGTAAGCGACCACGTGTCCGTGCCATACGTCATCACTGGCAACACACACTGGTCAAAGACTCTCGTCTTGAGACACTGCGGAATATTGGATCAAAAGATGTGCCGTAGCGTCTCGAATGCTGCCCAGCCGAGTCGGATTCGACGATTGACCTCTTTCTCGAAGTTGGAACTACCTAACTGGACAGTCTGTCCTAGGTATATATATACTCGTCTACAACTTCGAGCGTAAAGTGTTCGGTTGAAATGGGAGTTGGTACTACGATTGGATGGACTACTTTGATGCAATTCGGCCAACTTAAATAATTTAGTAAGAGCCTAGTGTTTTTGTATGAGCAAAACATCGTTCCTTAGTCTTAAGACTAAAGGGCCATTTACATGGTGCAACAACAGACTCGTATGCGATTTTCATTACATTGTAGGGTTTGGTTGGATTCATCGTACATTTTGCTAGCCCGCAGCCCCGCAATGTAATGAAAATCGCATACGAGTTGTTGCGCCATGTAAATGCGGCTTTAGTCTTAAGACTAAGTCAACAAGATCATAACTTGGAGACGTCTAGTGCATCCAGTATTCGCTTAAGCTTGTCTCTCTTCCGCCAACATCTTCGTCTAAGCACGTACCTTCATAAATCCGAGAATTTTGCGAGCACGCGATGGGAATAATTTATATTAAAGAGTTATACTGCCATGAGATCTGTGCAAACTGTTTTTAGATTGTAGAAATATTTACAAGGTATGGGATATATACACAAAAGATTTATGTACATAATTTTATATACAATAGGTAGGAGAGACGGCAATAGAGAGATCTCTCAGGTACCGAAGTCCAACGAGAGTTGTTTTCGATACGATAGCACGGTGAAGTACACGTCAGATTTGACAGCTGACAGGAGTGACGCCACAAGATATTTGGTTAAGTCATAAGAACTTGTTACAGTCATCTGTCTGTTGCGATATATCTTGAAATTGGTCAAATTTTCATATTTAAACTTTCGCTAGCCCTGTTTAAAATTATACTTATAATTAAACGATTAAACTCACACAGTGCGTTAGGCGATACGGCCGCGGGAACACTCATCCTGAAGAACTTCCGAAGAGTCTGAAACATGTCGCCCGTAGTGACATTTAATACTACTAGGGTTTATATAAACTATTAGTTAATTGCTATTAAGTTTTAATAATAAATGTTAGTGGACAATCTTACACAAATCGAATTCCCATAGTACCTGAGCCCAATAAGGCTTGTGTTATGGGTACTAGACGACGATATATTTAATAGATATTATAAATACTTAAATACGTAGAAAACATCCAAGACTCGGAAACATATATTTGCCCTTACCGGGATTCGAACCCAGGAACTTCAGCTTCGTAGACAGCGTCACTACCCACTAGGCTAACCGGTCATCAATATAAATATTCGGTATATACCTATATTGATATTATCAAGAGGAAAATTCTGTGAGATGCAATGTGGGTCGTTCTTCTTTTCGACCGACAATAGCCTGTCCCTCGTCTTATTACGGCATCTCATTTGAGTAATGATGTTTACGGTTTTATAATGTTCGAATGAACGTCCATATTATTTTATTCATTAGTGATGTTTAATATTTCACTTTCTCTAACTAGCATTTTTTTAAATGTTTTTTTTTTCGTAGAATGCCGTGACAGAGTGGTAAACCAAAATGTTGTCCCCACTGAAAGAGTCCACTTTGTCACATGTTTTTTTTTAGAAACCAACCGTAAATAAATATTTATATTGGCCAGAAAGGAAACTTTAATTAGTTCTAATGAAGAAACCTATGCATTTTTTTTTAAATCGCACTTCAAAACCACAATTTTCGATAGTTAAAAACCAAAAAAACAGAAAAACCTCGGATCATTGTCGGTAAAAAAGAAGAACGACCCATGTAAGTTTGTGTGTTTTGGGTAATCTCTGGAACCGCTTATCTAATTTCAAAAATTCTTACACCTGCGTTTAAAATATACTTTCTGGATGGTTACAGGCTATATTTTATCCAGCGGGTTTGCCTGCGTTCATTGCAACAACTGAGCGAAGCCGCGCGCGCAGTTAGTATAGAATAATTTGAGAAAGATAGTTGAACTATCTATTTAAAGAATAAGAATTGGTACATATACAATCCAACCCAGACTTAGCGAAGTGCAATCGGTTGGATTAATTTTAACGGCTAAAACTGGTGTTCAGTTTAGCTTCGAGCTATGTATTACGGGCATGATCGCGATTTCAATTTTCAACTGTAATTTTCGTAGCTTAACTTTCTGTTGATGGACGATCGTTTTTCCTGTGAATATTTAAAAGGATTGTATTACAGTTTGTTTCGTCAATAAAGAAGTCATTAATTTCAAAGTTCGGCTCTTTTACATATCTAGAAACAATTTTTTATGAGGAGTTAAAAATATAATAGTGCGTGCGACATGAATCAGACGGATTGGGCAGTAGTCGCCACGCGGGCCCATTGCGGGCTGGGGACTTCACTGGAGACTTCACATACACCTTTGAATTTCTTCGCAGATTTTCTCAGGATGTTTTTTTCACCGAAAGTGGGTTGGACGTTCAAAGGAGTTTACGCAGTCGAAATCGCATCCCATTCTCAATTTTTTTGGTCTGCAGTTGTTCCTAATTACCACGACCATTTACGAACATTTTATATGGAGTCGTGGCAATTAGATGCAGACACAAATCTGGAGGATAGCCGTTAGTTATAACGGCTAATTAGAACAAAGGAATTAGGTCTCATGTCATGTACAAGTGACCATAAATCCATTAGTGAGATAACCTAACTAGATTGTCCCTGTTTTTGTCCTCTGATCCTTCTGGAACCCACGATCTGATTTAATCCTACAGCCAGATCTTGGCCTTTATTGTTTCTTTAAGGTGACCGCACACTAAAAGATATGCTATGAAAGCGATAAATTCCATGCATCACATCTACTTGAATATTGCTACCTGACCAATTACATTCGATGGCTGCTGGACAAAGGTAACTAGATCCTCGTTTTCATAAATTATATACGGTTCGTATATAAGGCCTTTCAGGATGGACATAGGTTCTAAGTTATACTTCGGGTTCTCTGTAAGGCCGCGGTCAGATGGTCGATCACGTAACGCATAGTACGCGCGTCAGGTAGATCTAAACGTCAATTTTTATATGGAAAAATGACTAGACTGGACGCTAGCGAGCACCGCCGGTGAACGGGTGTTCATACATTGAACTCGTTCTGTATGAACGCCCGCTCACCGGCCCGCTGCCCGCTGGCGTCCAGAGGGGTAGTTAATCACGTAACGTTTTGAACGCGCGTTAGGTAGACCTAACGCGCGTTCAAAACGTTGAGCGGGCGTTCATACAGAACGAGTTCAATGTATGAACACCCGCACACCGGCGGTGCTCGTTAGCGTCCAATCTAGACCGCGACCACATACAGGCCATACAGCAGGCGCGCGGGCGGCTGGTGTACAATAAAACGAGACATACATACTTTGAACAGCAGATTATTTTTGGTCGTCGCTTCCGGTCTACTATAGAGCGGTTATACTTACTCACTTACTCCGCTCGCTCAGCGACCGAAGTGGATCTTGGCCTCCGATACGAGTTGGCAGCAGCGGCCTATTCTGTGCGACCTCCCAGTTTTCTGCGTGCACGTCGCTAAGGTCTTCTCTACCACGTCCTTCCAGTGATAGTTAGGCCGACCGACCGGTCTTCGTCTTCTCTCAAGGTGTCTAAACCGTCGGAGTCTTGCGGTTATATACCGGGAGTGCGACTTTTCGCGCTATACAAACACGATGCAGTATCTATGGCGGTGACGCGATACAGTCGCGGGTTCGTGCATCGTGTTTGTGTCGCTGCAAAAAAATCGCCGTTTGTAAATAACCGTTTTTAAGCGCGTGCAGCTGTTTATTTATTTATTTCCATACATACAATTATCATTACAGGCTAGACCCAATGCGATAATTTTGCACAACACACCTTATAACGAATTATTTATAATAACAAATTTTAAATTATGCTCTCCTTGTAAATTCACTCAGTGTACAGAAGAACAGATCTAGGTCAGTCCCTATGAGGTTCAGAGTGCGCAGCGCGCGCGTCATTGGCGCCTCATGCAGCAGCTGCGTGCGCGCGCGCGGCACCGACAGCAGCGGCGGCCGCCGCCGGCGTCCCACGCCGCGAGGGACACATATACCTACCCTCTCCAATATTGTAGCATTGTATACCTTTCCTGTTCCTGTTGACGGTCATTCTCCAGATTTGTGACTGCGTCTAATTGACGCGCTTCCATATAAAATGTTTGAAAAAGGTCGCGTTAATTAGACACGACCGCAGACACAAATCTGGAGAATTACCGTTTAACGTTTCAGAACGTGCGCCGAAACATAATACTCGATTGTGAAATGATTAATGCAGGAAATGGATCAGATTGCTGCTTTGGAAGAGATAATTCTCTTATTTCCACTGCTGCAGACCTTTTTAATGAAAAATATGTGAGAATGTAGCTTTATAAGTTTGTAAGTAGGGTGTACCTACTCACCGAAACCATTTATATACAAGGTGAGCAATCCAAATGGGTCAGTATGGCGGTTTTGGAAACCATAACAGATAGCGAAATCTTGGCTTAGGAACCATGACGTTGATTTTAGTAAAAAGAAAAACTGCATTCATATACTTACAAAAATACGTGTACTCGGCCCAGGAATCGAACCTGGACTTTTTGAAAAATTAAATTTCGTTATTTAAAAACAATGCATTTTATTAGTTTTAGATATCATGTTTCTTAGTTACATTTACTATTTAAGAGCTACATAACCGATATTCAAAGGAAAATAACGAAATTTAATTTTTCAAAAAGTCCAGGTTCGATTCCTGGGCCGAGTACCTACACGTATTTTTGTAAATATATGAATGCAGTTTTTCTTTTTACTAAAATCAACGTCATGGTTCCTAAGCCAAGATTTCGCTATCTGTTATGGTTTCCAAAACCGCCATACTGACCCATTTGGATTGCTCACCCTGTATAGGGATATTATATTCCGCGGGGTTGTCTGCATTTTTCGTAATATGCGAGTGAATTTGCGGGGGCAGCTAGAATTTAATAATGATATACAACTGACCGCTATTTTTTGACATTCTTAGCAATCTGACCAAAATGTACCTCACTCTAACCAAGTCGTGACCATTCGATTGCCTGAGCAACTTAGCGATTACATTGAAGTTTCCAGTTCATTTTTAACAATATTTTCTGTACGTTAGGTAACTCTAAATGTATTTATCTCCATTTACTTTGGTACATCAACAAAATAGAAGTATACTTTTATCTATATCTTTCTATAGCTTTCCACTCACTGTATGCCAGACCTTGCAACTATCAAGGGTTGCGCGATTTCAGATAAATTATATAATACAACGCTGCCCGGAATGTCAAAAAGTCGTAACTCCTTACGATTGTCACAGTGACTTACGTCCTTTTGTCGTAGTAAGGATAACGGCCGAGCCTGGTGTGTTCCTCTTGTTACCGCTATTGTTATCAAACAGGTCACTGAAGCAAAAAAAGATACGTTTCTTTCAGGTTTTTGCGTATTTTGGTAAAGTAGCGTAAGTGTTTAGATTTTTTTACGGTTTGATATAAGTACCTAACATAAATAAGTCAATAGGATTTTTAACTTGAAAATTTTTGTGTACGTTATCTGACCAATAATGAGTCAAAATTTTAAGTAGTAATTTAACGAGCGAGCGAAGCTAACGAAGTCTTCCATTTTAGCTTGGGCCAAAATTCTTTCGTGTGTCTGGATGTCGGAGTGTCCGGCTGTTCTCCTCTACAGGTCGCATTTTCAACCAATTTTCGTGAAATTTTGTGAACAGCTTTAATAATTATTTATTGTCGATTCATTTTATTGAAATCATTTAAAGAAATAGGTGTTTAAATAAAAGACAGGCTCGCGAGTACTACAGCTTACAGTGCCACTAGTTTAATTTAAATATGAAATTAAATAATATACTCTTAAAATGAGTTAAAATCGCTAAAGATATATGTTAAATTACAACGCGTAAGACATCTTTGTATAAACTTGGTGTCTATCTTTAAGGCGACTGTAAACCTCGATTTTGTCTCTCTTACTCGCTAATGTTAGCTTGATATGGTGTTTTCTTAGAATTTATATTGTCAAAAAGAAAGATTATTTTGGAATAAGCTTCTTTCAGATTTTTAATAAAGAAACAATATTTATTCGAAAGAAAAGCGAAAATATCAGTTCTAGTTTTGAAGAAGTAGCTAATTTTAAGTTGAAAACGGCTTCATTTCAAAAAATATTTTAACATAGTATTTAGTGCCCTACTCAAAATTCAAATGTTTAGATTAAAATTAACAAGTAATTAAATAAATTAAGTATAAGATGTTTTTTCAAGTTTTTTTACCAGGCTCATTTAAGAGACTTTACTCTTCAAAAACCTACATTATACATCTACTCGCCGTAACTATGTCGAAAATACAAAAAATCACACTTCAATGACGCTATTGTATTTGCGATGTCGTAATAGTACATTGTGCCACTAGGTAGGTAAGTCGTTTTTTTACGAACGAGAGTCTATTAGAAGCCTGACGCCCGCGGAGGCGCAGGACTTTGGTGATGGCTCGAATCGTAATAGTACATTCCTTACCTAGGGCGGCAACATAAAGAATGTCGCAGATCGCAGGTATTTGATAAATATGCGAACTGAAGCTTTCTGTATCTCTCGTCTCTGGCCAGGAAGTGGGATTTTCCACGGTAATTGCTACTTTTTGGCCAGGTGTGGTGTGACGTAAAAACATCTTACCATCCGTGTCGCACACAACGTTTTTCATCATATTTGCGAGAAAATTATGGCATTTTGAAAAATAATAATAATCGCAATAAAAATACTAAACGTCAATCGTCCATTTTGTTAAACTTAACGTGAGGCGCGTGAGGCAAATACCCTTCAGCATGCAGCCACGATTTAAAATTACTGCTGAAAACATTTTACACACACACTAAATTAATTACTTTTATATTATTTTTAAATCTTAAAATAATTAAGTTAATCATGTTTTATTTGTGTTTTTATGTTTAGAATAATAAATAAATACGTTTTCAAACGTCCTTGCTTTCGATGGATGGATACAATTTAAGAAAAAACCATTACGGCCGTGGGCGTTATAAAGGCTATTGTAGCTCTGTATGCCTGCCGTGTTATGAAGCCCTTTACGAGCAAGTGTGATGAAAAGCAATTTATACAACACTCGAGGGTAGTATAATGTACTTGGTTTTAAAATAAAGTACCAATTAGCATTTCCATGCATAATGTAAATGGCTCGCACCGCAAATACCGCAGTGTTATCCCTCGAGACCAATTGTATATGCACAAAGTCAACGAATTTCCAAATATATGCTTTATTTTAATGTATTTTTACTTTTGGGATGAAATATGATATTCATTGTTTGATTTATATTTATTATGAAACACGTACTTCGCAACCCTTTAATTCGCAACGACCACTCGTAGACCGTCTTTTTGTATTTTTTCCCTGACCAGAATGGTATGGACTATTCAGCGTCACCGAGACTTGAATTAAGGACCTTTCCTCTTTTCTGCGAGTTAAATGGCTAACGCACATTAGAGTAAATAACATCTTTCTTACATATTTGGATGACCGCTTTAGCCTAGTTGGTAGTGACGCTGCCTACGAAGCAAGAGGTCCTGGGTTCGAATCCCGGTACGGGCATTTATTTGTGTGATGAGCACGAATATTTATTCCCGAGTCATGGATGTTTTCTATGTATTTAAGTATCTATTTATCTATATAAGTATGTTTATCGTCGTCTAGTACCCATAGTACAAGCTTTGCTCAGTTTGGGACTAGGACGATTTGTGTAAGATTGTCCGCAAAATATTTATTTATTTATATTCATTAAAATATTTATCTTATCCTCTAAGCAAAATGCACTTAATGGTCTCGAACTTTGCGATATGGTTCTCCCCTTTATTGTTAGGCATTGGTCCCTTATCCCAGGTTTTTTTGCAGAACTTATTTTCATACCAAGTTCTGGTAAAAAGATAAAAGTTTCCCCTGTCAAAATCTTTATGTATTTGACAAGATTGAGTGTCACATGCCCTTTGGACTTTTCCATTTCTTATTGTTTTTTAAACTGTCAATTTTAAACAAGTGTTATTAATGTTGATTAAATTTTGCACATATTCAATTTCTCGGTTGTAACGAGATAAATGAAGTGCCAAAAGGAACCAACCCAAGCCTTATCATTTATTATTAAAGGCATTTACTTTCCTGTACAATACACACGATTTCTTATTCCGGGATTCCAGTAAAGCTTCCAAAGAGAAAAGAACGATATTATTGGAAAAGTCTTAAAACGTTATGTGAGATATATTTTACATCACATCTGTCCATAAAGTTGCAATTACCGGCCGCTACACGTGCGGATAATGCCACTTGGCCAGAGGGAGACATAAAATTTTGTACTCGGCACAGGTGGTACCTAACATAGAAAACCTCAGATAGCAAACTGGCACGCGGGCGTCAATTACCTGCGATTTTATATAGAAAACTAGCTGCCGTCGCGACTTCGTCTGCGTGGACCCGGCATAAAAACTATCCTATAATTTAATTTAGGCCATAAACTATCTTCGTGCAAAATTTCATCAAAATCGGTTTAGACGTTTAAGCGTGATTGAGTAATAAACATCCAAACATCTAAATATCCAAACATCCAAACTTTCGCATTTATAATATTAGCAGGATTCCTGTGAGTCCCACAAATATTAAAATACTAGCTTCTGCCCGCGACTTCGTCGGCATGGACCCGGGATAAAAACTATCCTATATTTTAATCCAGGCCATAAACTATCTTTGTGCAAAGTTTCATCCAAATCCGTTGAGCCGTTTAAGCGTGATTGAGTAACAAACATCTAAACATCCAAACATTCGCATAAACAATATTAGTAGGATTAGTAGGATAGGATAATGAAACGGGTCACACACGTCGTTGTGGTCGAATATATCAGTGTTAAGCGCGCCGGCATCGCGAGTGCTCGCGAATAAGGGCCACGTATTGGTTCGAAACATGCACACAACAACCAAACAAAGACGCGAGTGACCCGTCTCATTATACTTGAACACTTTCACAGATTAGAACCCGCCTAGCGGGCGCTTACCTACGTCGTAGTCGCTTTCCGCTATATAACGAAACGACACGACAGTTAAATAAAAACTATAGTTGAAGGAAATATAGAAGAAAAGAGAGGCAGGGGTAGATCAAGACGTGCGTTTATGGATCAAGTTAAAGAGAAAGTTAGTGTAATGTCGTATCAAGAGCTCAAAACAGTGGCAGAGAGAACAGAATGGCGATACCTTCACCCACAAGAGCCCGGTTCTTAAGTTTATGATGATGTTTCCTCTACGGTTGCTTACATTGACATATTATTTTTACTACACGCTTCTAGGAAATTGGGTCGAAATAGCTTTTATAAAGCCGATAAAGCCGATAAAGCATATTTTGTAACGATACGATACGTATTAAAATGATTCAAAAATGCGCTGAATTCTACGCCGAAAGCTTATGAATTATTTATGTAAATAATAATATGTTCTATATCGAGTGTCATGGATGCAGACGACAGGTGTTTAAATGAAAAATGAACTCTAAAACTGGCGCGTTAGTATTTAATGTTCTTTGAAAGGATGCAGCTGCAATGTCAGTAAAAAAATATCCATATTGTGTATTCATGGTTATAATGTGACATGTATATTCTTAGTATGTTAGTGTCAATGTGATATTATGTCGATAAATAAATTATCGAACGAGAGAGCGAAGCGAATTTTTTAATTTTGATCTGACCTGAAACTATCCACTTTACCTTCCAATATGTAGCGACTAATGTACACTTTGCGGGCCATTTTAGAGAAATAGTACATTATTGCCGTGGCCGGGAAGGATAATAAACTGGGGGAATAATGAACTTTAAATATCGTTGCACAACATGAAAATATTAATGATTTCCCGCCGTTTTTCTTTTTAAACCGAATCGCAAGTGTATTTTTCCACCGAAAAACGCAAACTATTTGAGACACATACAAAAACGTCGCGTTTGCAACAGAAAAATACGAGTTTTATTGGCTGAATACGACCTGTGCCGTCTTTTATAGGTATGCCGGTATCAACTTTTTAAAAAGTTTGGTACTTGACAAATAAAGGAATTATATATGTAACATTACAGGCGGCCTGCAATGTTTTTTATTTTTTAATTTTGATCTGACCTGCACTTTGCTTGCTTACTGTTTGGGATTGTGAAGACTCAAGGACCTCGTTACCTGCATGACAAGCTCAGGTTTCTGCAACGCCAAAGAGTGTGTACTCTTCTCATGTGCCCCAAACACAAAACTGCAGCATTTCGTGGCAGTTTTAAGTACACTGCCACAAAATGCTGGAACAACATACCGCCACCTTATAAGAAAGCTACTTCTCTGCAATCATTTAAAGCCAATTTAAAAAGATACATACTCACTGAGCAAAAACGAACATCCCGGTAATGGGACCTTCACTCCTTCTTTTTACATCTCTTCATCATACTTGCCAATTATCCCATTATATATATCCCATTATATATGTATATATATATATATATATATAAATGTATATATTATTAAATTTCCCATACCATTACAATATTTATTCTCTTATTAAATCTCACTTGCTTCATCTCCACTTCGTACCTACTGTCGTAAATTTTAGCACCAGTATTTGTGGGATTCAATTAGCAGCTACGCGCAACTACGCTCCCTACTGGTGATCACGGAAGACCAGCGTCGGGTACTCGCTAGTAGCACCCGGCATTATGCTGAGTGTTCACCCTTTTCAGTATAAGTTAGTAATTAGTATATAGCTGATAAGTTCTTCCTTTGCTTCATTTTTTTTTTCTTTTTTTGTAATTGTATTACTTACTGTGTTTTTGTGTACTTATACTGAAATAAATTATCTTCTATTCTAAAACTATACACTTTACCTTCCAATATGTAGCGACTAATGTACACTTTGCGGGCCATTTTGGAGAAAAATAAATTAAAAGTTCTATTCTTAAGCTATAATAATTTGCCACGCACGATGTCACGCTGTCACGCTGTCCGGCTATTCGCAACATATTCTCATGAAATTTTGTGAGCAGGATCCTTAATTATTATAGTTTTTTTTTTGTTAAGTCACCTTTTTTTATAAAAAAGACAGCTCACAGAGTCACTAGTTATCTGCTAACACTGTTCAAATAAGGCTGCTTAGATTATATTTGGATGTATTTCTAAACTAACAATAAAGTAAAGTTTCTATTCACTTATTTTATTTTCTACTAGACGTGCCCGCGGCTCCGCCCGCGTGAATGAATTATATGAATGTATTTGTCACAATTGTATTATGTTCATGACCCCTGATTAGCAACGTAACGATATGGAAATAAAAAATAGTATATATTTTCATATACATTTATTAAAATGTCAACATAAAATAAATCACCCGCTTATCATCATCATCATCAGACACTCGCTCCTTCTGCCGTGCAATACTTAAACAACAGTAAGTGCTACTTTTGCGATTTTTTGTTTTTTCTTGATCTTGGACCACCGTGTCGAGACGCACACGTGTATATAGTCCACGTGCGATTATGACAATGGGAACATATAAAAATCGAAACCTCCATGTACAGTAAATTAGAAGAATTTAGTGAATTATTGAGGTAAAACTAACTAAACTGCCGTAATAAAGTTGTCGGCTGTGAATTTTTAGACTTCACTGATTAAAATACAGTAAAGGTCTCATTTCAATCCTAAATTAACAAGTAAAGAGAAGTTAATATTTACGCCAAAAACTGTTTAAAATGCAGTACAATATAAATGTTCTAAAATATTTGTACTGTGTTTGAAATATTAAGGATTTTTTTAGCATAATTACTAATTAAAATGCAGTAAAAATGCTCACTTACTGTGATTTAAACTGTCGTTTGGCTATTTTCAAATGTGTCCACTGCAAGCGTGACGGCAATTTACTGTACATTAGGTTGAATATTGCTCTTCAGTTTTGTCTCCGACGCTGTGCGAGGCGGACCGGGCGCGTGTAACACTGGACTGCCGAGATAAGCAAGTGTTCAATACCTACTTTGCGTACGATTTTTATATATATTACCATTTTCATTATAAAAATTGTTTGTTACATTGCTTTAAATGTATAGTGGACTTAATATTGTCTATCATTCTGACAATATTTTATTGAACTTGCTGAGGTTGTTAGTATGAAGCTATGAATGTACTCGTAGTTATCTATGTATGTTTATGTAAACTGAGAGATTTAAGTAGTTTTCAAGTGTCGTTTCAGTTAGATAGATTAACTACATTGTAGGACAAAAGTTAGATAATATCGATACCATTGATAAAATGCGGTGCCGTCGATCGTCCTACAAGTTGTCAAACACGGTATAAGTATTATAGTTAACACACCTCCGACACACGCTGCTGCTTTCCAAGGATTGAATTTACGTATAGCTTGATTTTTGATGATAAATTTTAATATAAATGAACCTGTCCCATGACATAATTTCAGTTTTTAGGGTTCCGTACCAAAAAGGTAAAAACCTCTATGGTGCGATTGTGTATGTCTGTCTGTCTGTATTTTTAATGGTTGGACCCGGTCACTAACTAGTTTGTTATTAATTTGTTTATGTGTATACAAATATAAAGTGCGTTTAAAATTAAATGAAGACTTTTACTAGGTACATTAGTATTCTATTTCTATTTGCAGAAAAATGAATACAAGATCGAAAAGAATATTGGCCATAAAAGATTAAGTGCCATGGAAAAAAGTCCGATTTTAATGATACTCGACGGGTTACTACTAATTACAACTACTTAGTAAGAGATATTTATTTTAATTTCTTATGTGTAATACAATTGCACTTTAATCATTGATGTGAATTACATTTTTTTAATATACATATGTGTATTCTTTGTAAACATACCTTATTTGTACCACGACGTGTTGGTATCTCGAAGAACCCAATCAATATATATACTAAGTAAATTACAGTAAATTGTTATGAATACTGTACTTTAGCTTGCAATTAATTCAAGTAGCTATTAGTGTACGAGGGTTGTTTGCAGTAATCCGCTTTTTTACTGCACATTATTCTGCATTTATTGTGTTTTTAGTTCTTTTCGAGAGTACAGTAAAACTATAAAAAATTGAAAAATAGCAATAATTTATTCAATAATTGTTAAAATAAAAAAGTGTTCACTTATTCGTATTTCATGTATTCCATGCTATATTTTGACATTTAAGCATTTGTAAATAATCATCGAAAACACCAAAAAAAACATGTTTGAAAGGGTTTTTTGCGTTTTTCTCGAAACTCACTTTTTGCACTTACTGTTGTTTAAGTATTGCACGGCAGCCTTGCGAACGGCATGGCGTGAAACAAAAACAAAAAAACCGGCCAAGTGCGTGTCGGACCACGCAAAAGGAAGGGTTCCGTGCCTATTAAAAAGGTCGTATCGTCACAGAAATTTTACGGCACTTACGTCCTTTTCTTTGAGGAAGGCAGTTTTTCAGCAATATCTCGAAAACCTCTGAACCGATCTTGTTCAAAACAATTTTCGGTGAATGAAATTAATAAGCCCTATGTCCATGAATTTTTCCATATTTTTAAAATACACCGTTCAAAAATTAGAGGGGGGGGGACAGAATTTTAGTGACTTTCGGGGCGATTATCTCCGACCCTATTCATCTAATCAAAAAAAATGCTAAGAAACCTTATATTTATTTTGAAAGGCCTATCGATTGATGTGCCACACGGGGGGTCACAATGAAAAAAAAAAATTTGACTTTTAGTTTTATGTATGGAGTGCACCTCTAAAAAAATTTTTTTTTGTCATTTTAATTACAAAACTATGTAGCGGCCAACAAAATACACCTATCCTCAAAATTTTATTCGAATACACCTTACAGTTTTCGAGTAAAATGCCTGTGACATACGGACAGACGGACAGACGGACAGACGGACAGACGGACAGACGGACAGACGGACAGACGGACATGACGAAACTATAAGGGTTCCGTTTTTGCCATTTTGGCTACGGAACCCTAAAAATAAGAAATCTTAAGAATATGCACAGGATGACTCATCAATCCACCACCGTTCAATAACTGGCCACCTCATACTAAAAATTAACTCTATTCACCTATAATAGAATTCATTTTTGATATAAGGTTTTAATTAATATATTGATTTAAATTTTCACGATTCTCACAGATATTTTTATACTAAAGCGGGACTTAATCGTTTACATTAAACTATGTATTCATCTACTTCAAAGGTTTCCCGACGTTACATAGTTTAGTGTACGCGATTAAGTCCCGCTTTAGTAAAAACACACCCTTCAATAAATGGCCACGTTATACTAAATTGAATTCTGTTTGTAGGGAAACACAGTTCATTTTTAGTATGAGGGGGCCATTTATTGAAGGGTGGCCAGTTATTGGCGATTTACCATACAACTTTTTAAGTCAGATTTTATATTAATTACTTACATACTAAATATCACAGTATAAATCACATTTTTGGCAAAACTTTTATTTTGGCTTTTGCTACAGCCGTAAATAGCGGCCACTTACAGTAGCTTATGAGTAAAAACTGCCCAGCTCACACTTGTAAATTTTGGGAATAATCTTGCATCATCTGTAGCTCAGAATAATAACTAATTATTGTTCTGTGATCTGTAGGGAACGTAATAATAAGCAACAGAGGGCCTACCGCGAAACGATATTCGTTTTCGTTCGTGTATCTCCGTCTCTGTCGCACTTGCATGTTCGAGAGACAGAGAGGGAGATACACGAACGAAAACGAACATCGTTTCGCGGTAGCCCCTCAGACGTAGATAACCTCTATGGCAACAGACAAAAAAGAGACACTGTTCTTTCCACAGACAACATAATTACTCTCTTCGGACCACAGACTAATAATGGAGTATCCACATAATATGATTTCACCACAATTTGTCAGTACAACATGTCAGAGGTGTGATTGGGTGTGTTGCAACTTAACAGCAAGAAAGCGAATATCAAAACTAATAATGGCTCCGGCTTTGTGTAAAAAACAATTTGTGGGTACAAAAACACTTGGCAGATACAATCATCACTTCTGTTTTATCGCATCCAATTTATGACAAATTGTGGCAATTTAGGGATACCATTTAGTAAGAATAATATGGCCATAACAGGATAACTGAGGGCCTACCGCGAAAGGCATTCGAAGTTTTATTTCTCTGTCATACTTGCAAGTTCGTACTTAAGTGCGACAGAGAGGGAAAACTTCGAATGCCGTTCGCGGTAGGCCCTCTGGTTTTGACTGTTGGATCAGCAGCGCACCATGCATTCAGACGATAGCAATTAGGGCTGACAAATCACTACATGTATATACCCCATAAATTTCTCTTTAATCACAAACCGTGGTTTTACAGTCTAAACAGCGCTTAAGGTATTATTAAAGACCAAATGCGTCTACTCAAACGTAAGGTATTAAGCAAGACCGGTCCGAACGTTAGCCGAACATTTCCGAACAATGGCCGACGGTTCAAATATCAATATTATCGAAATTTCATTAAGTGATTGTAGAAAAAATACGCAATAGAACCGGGAGCCTTTGTGCTCTTATTCTATGGTAATATCCAGAAAATTGATTTTAAAATTTATTTCTCGTGTTACTTGCGTGGTTTTTGAAAAACGTGTCCCCGGAGATCGTGTTTTTTGTAAGGCGCTATCTCGCTCGTTCCTTAGTGTTTTATCCCGTTCTGGTTTTTCGATTTTATATAATAGATTATTCTCAGTTTAGGCCTTTTACAACATGAATATAAAAGTAAAATAAACACATTATAAAAAAACCTAACCTAGGGTGCCGCCGGCAGCGGGGCGGGGCCTAAGCTGCCGGTGGTCAGGTTGACAGAGAGAGGTAAATTCTGCGCAGTGTCCGCCTTCTGTATCTGCCCCTTGACCCTGCCATTTAGCGAGTCTCTTAAAAGAGTTGTCGATGGTTAGCTTCACACTTGAGTTAAATTTTTTCGTTGACAAGTAATTTAAAAAATCTAATTAAACAAAACAAATGCGCGTTTCACGAGCGCGCGGCTGTCGCGCGACACTATCCATCACCCATTCCCGGCCCGTGACGACACGTATGCGTCCCTACGCCGTAGTCGCTTTCCGCAGGAATACCACGGGATCGCCTACGAGCGTAGCGATTCTGAGCACTGAATGTGTTAATTATTTTGTGGCGCTGCAAAAAGTCGCCGTATGTAACTGCCCTTATGCACCGCTCGCCACGCCAGTGTGACCCAACTTTACACATGTTTTGACCTATCGTGTAGATATGTGTATATGTCGCCTTTTAGGGTTCCGTACCTCAAAAGGAAAAAAAACGGAACCCTTATAGGATCACTCGTGCGTCTGTCTGTCCGTCTGTCACAGCCGATTTGCTCCGAAACTACTAGACCGATTAAGTTGAAATTTGGTAAACATATGTAAATTGGTGACTCAAAGACGGACGCGTAAAGTAAATTAATGAATTCTGGACAAGGGGCGACTTTTCGAGGGTAAACTGGAGAATTCAAAAAAAAAGTTTCGCAAACTGTATCTAGTAGCATCTCATCAGATATTTTTTTTCATAATTTTAGCATAAAACAGATTTGAAGTAATTTAGGAAAACAGATTTTACAGGAAGACCTATAAGAAGTTTTTAATAGGCACGGAACCCTTCGTTTTGCGTAGCCTGACACGCACTTGGCTGGTTTTTTTTATAATCGAATGAAGAAATAACTGGGCAAATCTGTAGGTAGAATAGATTTAAATCCCACTTATTTATCTCAATTCACATGCATAAATATTTATACCCATGTCAGTTCTTTTATTAAATTACAATGTTACTTAAATTGATCACCTGATTTACTCGTTGAACGAGTGAGCGAAACAATAATTCTGTAGATTATTTTTGCCGATCCAGTTTCTCGAAACTTAATAAAAAAGACAGGCTCGCAAGTTTTGCAGCTCTAAGAGTCACTAATAGTGTATACTATACTAGGTGTGTTGTTTTTAGTATTGTGGAAACGAACCTTACAAAATTTAAATCACAACACCGTGTAGCTTATGGACTTCAGAAGAAACACAAGCGCGTTTCCAACCCTTAATAGATTTGAGGATTTTGAGGATTGATTGTTGGTCAGCTAGCGACGAATGTATACGAGCCTCAGTATCAACGCAGCGCGATTGGAAACTTTATTTTTAAAAACAGCTTGTTCCCGCTCCGATATCCGCACAAATATTGTTTCAAGTTAAATATTGGTCTTGTCTGTATAGATAAACTGTAACTTGGAGTAGTCCGTTATGCCGTGACGTGGACGATATTTACATGAAAGTGCTGGGTTAGGCGCTAGCTGTTGAGTTGAGATACGATATCGATATCAGTCGCCGTCGATAAAAAGAAATAAATATGTTTATTTAGCACCTCAAAGTGACACAGACGTTAGAAAGAAAGAAAGAAAGAAAAAACATTAATTCGTGACAAAATACATAAAAACAAACTGTTGACACAATACACACAAACACCACGCCACGAAATGGTCACAACTCAGCGTGGTGCTGGCAGCTTTGACGTTAAAGTCAAAGTCAAAGTGATTTATTCTTCAATTTAGGCATATTACATGCAATTATGAATGTCGATAAACTACCACCGGTTCGGAAAGAAAACCTCTGCCTCGAGAAGAACCGGCGTAAAAAACTCGGCGAGGTATAATTTTTCAAAACAGTATCATTTCAGTATCAGAGTATTATAAAATTATAAAATTACATTGCTACAATAGAAAGCCTATTTATTTTCCGATAGATTTTTAGTGCAGGATTTTATCGCTGCCAAATATGTAATCGTTTATTTTACAATATGGTTTTGAAATAAGTGTTTTACGACAGATTTGAATTTAGAGTCACTAAGTTCGGTAATGTGTTTTGGAATTTTATTGTAGTTTTTTATACAATTTCCCAAGAACGACTTTTTCGCTTTTACTAGACTGTAAAAAGTTGTTTTGAGCTTCCCTGTGCTTCTGGTAACCTTGAGCCTATCAGTGTTCGTTGGGAAGTTGTATAAATTTTTCCTAACATACATTATTGTTTTAAATACGTATAGCGACGGCAGTGTTAGAATATCGTTAGGAGTAGCCTTAGAATAGACTCGGCAATCAGTAAGGTAAACGTCCGAGTGCTCGACGGTGCACTAGTGTATGGCATGGGCACTCTATGTCAAAGTGTCATGGCTTAAATTCGAATGAAGAAAAATCCTCTTAGTTCGAATTCAACCCATATTGCTTTGACATAAGGTGCCCATGTCATTCACTAGTTCACCGTCGAGCACTCGGACGTTTACCTTACTAAAAGGTCGTCACTAAGCATTGCTGTCGCGAAGCAAATCGTGGTTTACTTCGTGACGCCGATTTTCAGTGACGGCATGAATTATAGTTAACTATTACTAGTATTTAACAACAAACATTAGTAATGAAGAAATAATGAAACTTTGTAACAAAAACTTATAATAAATTACAATTAGATTGTAACATTAAAAGTGTGTGTGTGAGTGCGTTCATGCTTGTTTATTTGCTTGGTTACTTATGACTGCTTCTGTGGGATCTTTTTGTGGGAATGATTTTTTGAAATCGGATAAGAGGTGGCGCTTATGTCGAACAACATACAAACCAACAATTGTACACGCTTTTCCTCTTAAATAATATAGTGATTAGTATAGGTTTCTTTCATAATAGGGTAGTATCATCGAGTTAAAGCAACGGGTGTGTGTCAACAGAATGTAGGTACTCTGTAGGTTTTGATTCCATGCGAGTGTCAAAATATGCGGCATAAACGGCCATATCTTTTGATTCCGTTAACTTAGCAGTTGCAGTTTTCTCAATTTCAATGGACTGCATAGTTGAGTCATTTATTTTAATTTCACCATGATACTTTCTCGCGTTCCTGAAAAAAAACGTATAGATAGACGGACAGACAGACACAGAACAAAGTGATCCTGTAAGGGTCCCTACACTACATAATTCAGAATATTTTTTCGAATTTCATAATTCCTAAAACAATGTTGCGCTGAAGGAATTTTTGACTGTTTAGGATAGAATACTAACCTAACCTATTCATAAATTCCATTAAATTATCTGCGTCCAAATTTTCGGTTACCGAAAAACGGCGCACGGAATTTAGAAATTTCGGAATCATTTTTCTTTTTTTGGGGCACGGAACCCTAAAAAAGGGGAAATGTCATCCAAATTCGTTTTAATCTTTACAAAGTGTGGATCCAAATGTTTCTGCGAGAAGCTATAACCACCAATAGCAAAGACAATGGCCATATCACTAGCTTATTTGAAACAGCGTCGCAGGTGTAGACAACCGCCGCGCCGCCCCCTTTATAAATATTTTAGTCGAAACGATGCAATTACGCTCCACGAATTCGAAAGAGACAATTGTTCCTACCATTGTTTGGTCGAACTAAGTATTCTAAAACACCAATTTCTCACTAGCCTTAAGGCTATACCTTGGTCAAAAAGTTGTCTTGCTCGCTCATTAATGTTTGTCGATATGCGGTAGTCTTCCTTATAATATATAATCAATCAGTATATAATGAAGCACTTATGATCCATACTAACTAATTGTAGCGTTGTAAGTTTATAAGTTTGTATGTAATGGGTAAGTTTCGTTTTTAGTATTATGTGTGTGTATAACAAAGTCGCGAGACATCCGCTCCATAGTTTTTGAATGATTAACAAACTCATGGATATGAGTACTAAGTTTAACAGTAGGCAGCAAAATCTCTTTCGAAACTAGTTTTCCGAATGGATATACGACAACTTTAAAATTCAATTTTCTCTTTTGGCTCATGTTTTAAGTAACTTTGTAAAGGACTATAATTCTGAAAAAAACATGGAAAATAGTTCCTTGCCTAAAGTTTACAGGAAAACCTATAAGAAGTTTGAGTATTCAAAAACACTTAAGAAATTTAGATTAGGTATATACGGAACCCTCACCACGCGAGTTGAACTCGCACTAGTCCGGTTTTTTTTAATAAACAATCTTCTAATTATTTTGTCATAAGATCTTCTTTATCTTTCAAACTCGAATGGGTAACTTCGAAGTCCCATAGTAACCGAGGCGCGAACGTATAAGAAGAATCGAATTTCCCTTCGGAGGAAATAAAGGCCAATGGTCTCATGCTTTACAAAAGTCGTATTACCATGAAAGTATAATATTAACATACGTCCTTTTGAAAGTAAGCGGTGGAATAAAGGTGAATTGAAAAACGGCTTGATTAAATAGAAAGTTTTTTCGTTGGTATTGTTTGTTAAGCTACTTTTTCATCGGCATTATTGATCTGGGAGAAATTTAGTATATGGAGATTAAAATGACGTTAAATTGACGATCACAATGATGGCTTAGTAACTTAAATGTCATGAATATATAAAGGTACTTCTGTTCCATTGAAATCACACATACACTCCTTGAGGATGCAATACAGAGTGTATGTGTGTAATGAGTCATGACCATCATCGATCATATAACAAAACATACATACATAAACTAACGCCTGCATTCCAAAACTGATGCAAGATTCTCAATTCATTAAGAAGTTTATTAAATAAATCAATATACTATACATGTTATGTTCTCAATGATGGTACTGGACAGCGACAGCAAACTGGATATGTTTAACTAGCAGCCGATATTTGGAGTCTATTACGACTTCAAGTTCCATAAATTCTTGATACTTAGCTACTGTATTACCACTGCTTTAGACCTAAGTACCTTAATGTATATTAACCTCCTGTATAATTAACATGCATAGCCTGTCTGTTAGTGTTAATTTAAGGAATGAATAAATAAATAAATATGAATTTTTCCTATAGATATCGGGTCTACAAATTGGCTGATATAGCAAATTTTTATACTACGCTCGCTTGTTTAGTTAAGTACTCGTTGAAAGGGGCAAATTGACGGGTTTATCTTTTGTAGTTTAGGAGTTGCTATGGCCATCTCTCTCCATCATCAGATAAACTCGGCGGTGCAATAGTCATTACGTTTGCCTTGTTCAAACAAAAAAAACTACCAGTAAGTAACAAAATTCAGTTTTATAAAAGAAAGTAGCTCACAAATACCAGATTACCCTGTATATGAGCGTTTTTCAAAAAAAGTGTACCGTAAAACCACACAACTTTAGTCCAGGTCATCCAACAATGGTCCAAATTAATTGTCATATTACTTGCTCAGGTGGGACTGGCTGACAGGCAATATAATAACACAGATTTAAATAAAAACCTGTAAAATCACAAATACAAAATCGGTATTGATAGAAACGAATGAGTTTACTTTTGGACCATAGTGGGGGTAGTGGACTATAGTTGGGTCGTTCTTCTTTTTTACCGACAATGAACCGAGGTTTTTCTGTTTTTTTGGTTTTTGAACTATCGAAAATTGTGGTTTTGAAGTGCGATTTAAAAAAAATGCATAGGTTTCTTCATTAGAACTAATTAAAGTTTCCTTTCTGGCCAATATAAATATTTATTTACGGTTGGTTTCTAAAAAAAAACATGTGACAAAGTGGACTCTTTCAGTGGGGACAACATTTTATTTTACCACTCTGTCACGGCATTCTACGAAAAAACAAATATTTAAAAAAAAATGCTAGATAGAGAAAATGAAATATTAAATATCACTAATTAATAAAATAATATGGACGTTCATTCGAACATTATAAAACCGTAAATATCATTACTCAAATGAGATGCCGTAATAAGACGAAGGACAGGCTATTGTCGGTCGAAAAGAAGAACGACCCAGTTGTGTGCTTTTACGGTACATGAAACTTATTTTTACTACTTACTCAGAATCGCTGATAATATCGACCCTTACACAAGAAGAAGATTGTTCCAGGTTTTTCTAGGGTTTTTCTTCCAGTGCGTCACTTGTATAAAAAAACCGGACAAGTGCGAGTTCAACTCGCGTGGTGAGGGTTCCGTATATAATGTAAATTTCATAAACGTTTTTAATTACTCGAACTTCTTATAGGTTTTCATGTAATCTTTAGGCAAGGAACTATTTTCCATATTTTTCAGAATTTTAAGCCTAGTAGTTTCGGAGATAAGGGGGGGGGATGGTAAATTTTCGTCTTTTTTCCTAAATTACTTCAAATCTGTTTATGCTAAAATTATAAAGAAAATATATCTGACATGCTTACAACAACCCCTTTCATTTGATATGTCACACAATACAGTTTGCGAAACTTTTTTTTTTTAATTTTTTAGTTTACCCGCCAAAAGTGGCCCCCTTGTTCAGAATTCATTAATTTACTTTATACATATGTGTACCAAATTTCAACTCAATTGGTCCAGTAGTTTCGGAGCAAATCGGCTGTGACAGACGGACAGACAAACAACCGAGTGATCCTATAAGGGTTCCGTTTTTTCCTTTTGCGGTATCGGAACCCTAAAAATGTGATGATCTGTAATGGAATATTTAGGACATTTTTTTCTGGTATGAGGATCGTCAGTTTTAACGATTTTGAGTAGGTATCAAGAATCGAAAAAATTATAAATAGAAAAAAAAACTTATGTTAATTTTTTTTTGGAAAATGCTCATTTTACAGATCTCTGTTTAATTATCTCAAAAATATCTTATTGTCTACTTGAGCGCTCATTATTATCCAATATCCTTCACAATTAAAGTTCCGAGTAATAAAAAATAGGAGAGTAAATAAACCTCGTAGATAAAATTTCCTTTTGTATTATAAAATAGGGGGATGAGGTGATACTACTTGAATACTGATTAGGTTTGAAGGGCACGCTTTGAGTAAAAAGGAAATGTTTCGTTAGATTGCTTGTGCTGTTATGTATTAACAAAAAAGGTATGATTATCTAAAAAAAGTTAAACAAATAAGCCTAATTCCTTCAGACTATATATTTTTATGTCACTTTTCGGACAATTTAACTGTATTTTGTCATGCAAAAAATGACATTTATATCTAAAGACGTCATCATCATCATATCAGCTGAAATACGTCCACTGCTGGACATAGGCCTCCCTTAAAGAGTGCCAAATTGACCGGTCCTGCGCCACCCGCATCCAGCGGACTTCGAGAAAGAGATAAATCGTCGAATCCCAACTCGGCTGGGCAGCGTTCGGGAAGCTTCGGCACATCTTTTCGTCCAATATTCCGCAGTGTCTCAAGACGAGAGTCTTTGACCAGTGTGTGTTGCCAGTGATGATATATGGCACGTCGCTTACTATGGGCCTCATAAGAAGGCTCAAAGTCACCCAAAGGGCTATGTTGGGAGTTTCTCTGCGTGATCGCATCAGAAATGAGGCTATCCGCAGCAAGGTAACCGATTAAAAGACGTAACGTTACGCAATCCACTAGCTGCAGGTCTCAACGAAATAGTAGATTGTATAACAAGTGCATAAAAAGAGCCATTTCACCCGAGACGTTTATATCCATCCGAGCCACCGGCGGCGAGGGTGGACAGTTAAGTCAAAGGAGAAAATAGCTTATTTACGCTCGAGTTATACACACTGCTTTTAACTTCGAGAAAATAACAAATAGCACAAGCAAAATAACACAAGCAAAATTAAAAAAAAAAATAGTACATTCCCGCCACTTTACTTTTTAAAGTTTTTATGTTTAATTTTTGACATCTGATATTAGACTTAGGTACTTCTTACTGCTAAGTCATTTAATGGTTCGATAAGTTTTAACTTCTATTATGTCTGGTTTTATTAATTTAGTAATAGAAAACCCGTATGTGAAATTTATTAAAGCAAATAAAAAAAAATAACAAGTTTATTCAACGACGTTTAAGTGTGCGTGTGGCCGTTAGGCCCGATTATCTTAGTCTTAAAAACAATTTTATTTTTTAATTTTGCAAGTATGAGAAGTGAAAATATTTTTTTACACATTATTTATCTTGTAAAGAATCGCTACGCGCTATTTCATCCAAATCAGTTCAGCCGTTTATGCGTGATTGAGTAACAAACATCTAAACATCCAACAGTACGATTAGTAGGATGAAAAAGCACTTCAGCGTTCTCTTAGATACGCAAGGTTGGTAATGTATTGAAAGTCACTGAATTAATAAGTTTTACAAAAATAATGTAATAATTTTAATTTACCTAGGTACCTTTCTTCGGTAATTAACGTTCTGTTCGTTATTAATTTAATTATCTCAATATCAAAGTTGCTACCTCAAACCCGTGTCTAGAATTAACGCAAAACCATTTTAAACTAAACATTACTAATGAGGTTAGATCCTCATTAGTAATCGTCTAGACGCGACTTGGTAATTAGTGTTGAAAATAAGCTAATTTTCTCTAGTTGCGTTATTGTGGGAAATTTGTGGACTAAGTACTCATTAAATTAGTAGTTTCTGTGCGTCGCAAAGAAATAATTTGTTTCTATGTTTAATATGATTCGAAACATTGCTTCAATTTTGCTCGGAAAAATCATTCGTATTTTCTCAATTTTTTTGGTACCCCAGTATAACTAGTTTTAAATTCGCAATGTGTCTTTTATAAGTAGGTATAGAAAATTGCTTACAGAGAAATTGCGTACTGACTGGATATAGATATTTTAATATTTTATAACAACCGCATGTACCTTCTTCAACCCATGTTTAGTAACAATAAAATTCCCTTCCTGTTTTGCAAAGTTAATATCAGCGTATTTTCAAAATACCTCCACGCGATATTTTGCGATCTTACGTCGAGTTATGCCTTGTATGTCTCGCAAATATAGGAGGAATATTTTCCGTCCTCCGTAGCTTTATATTGGACATCTTTTTATAAATACTGTCCCCGTGGACTCGGTTTATACGCGAGTTTATTCCTTTTCATTACTCATTTGTAGTTAAAGGTATATACGGACTAAGGTGTACCGTAATATACGATTGGGTACATTCCTAAAAAAAAAAAATTAGTCCTCTCCGTCAGTTAGATTATCAAAAAACATTGGCCACATATTTTTTTGTTTGTCAATTAAACAAAAAATGATGAAGATATAGCCCGTTGAAGTTCCGCGTGACGTCACATTATGGTACACTTTTTAGCATAATGTGACGTCACGCGGAGGTTTAACAAGCTAGCACCACTAACCTAATCTGCCTATTTTAGGACTGCTTTAACCTCTTAAGCACATTTCAATTTATATCGCGCGCTCGCTCTTACACGCACGAACAACACGACTTGACACGCTTTGGCACGAAACAACGAAACATGAGATCGGGATGCGAAAAAGTACAGGGTAGGTATGCTTGAGATTATTTGAGTTGGCTGAATTGCATCAAAGTAGGCCATTCAAAAAGCAACTCTACCCTCCAAGGTGAAAGTTTCTAATTCCAATGACAGCTTATAAATTGTCGGCCACATAAAAAAATCTTAACCATATCCTTTTTTCGTCATGAGTTAACAATGCTAAGCGGAGCTATTTGACTAAAGACTTGTGTAATGACCCGGATTTCCATGCCCCGAGGGTTACTGTTGGGACTAAGATCGATATTCCGACTTTTACCGGGTCGACCAAAGAGTGGGGTGTAACTTAGTAATCCACTCAGCGCAATGCAAATCATCACACATCACATGCGTCAGTGCTACGGGCCCTATTGGCTACATGGATATGAACCCAATCGAGACCAAGCATTGCTACGTGTGAAATTGCTCAAGGTTAAATTGAATTTACCAAACACCTCCCATAGAATAAGTATCACAAGCAACTTTTGTAGGTATAACTTTGGATCGTCAGTGCGATTGGTGGACAAAGTAAACAAATTTGTATATGTTCATCTCAAAAAAGTTCGTCAGGCTGTCTCTTCAAGCTGCAATAACAGCATATAACGGATATGTTGATTCTGCTTTACGATATGGCATTGTGACATGGGGAAATTCTGTATATAAAGAAGATTTGTTTTTGATTCAGAAGCGTTGTATAAGGACATTGTTTGGACTTAAACAGGATGAATCATGTCGCCCATATTTCATTAAATATCCCATTATGACACTATATAGTTTGTACATGTAAAATAAATAGGCTTTCTACTGTAGTAATGTAATTTTAAAATTTTATAATACTCTGATACTGAAATGATATATTGTATACTGTTTTGAAAAAATGACACCTCGCCGAGTTTTTTACGCCGGTTCTTCTCGATGCAGAGGTTTACTTTCCGAACCGGTGGTAGTTTATCGACATTCATAGGTGCATGTAATATGCCTAAATTGAAGAATTGACTTTGACTTTGACTTTTTTTGGAGGTAGGTATGTTTATTTGTACATAAACACAAATCTATGTCTTCTAGGACAGAAATATCACAATATACGCACAAATTGTACAAGCCCTATGCGAGACTGACACTTACAAAAATTGTTTTATGATCTGCATTGACATTTTTAATAAGTTACCTGAAAATTTCAAATTCTTACACATACCTATATAAATTTAAAAATACAAAATGGTGGATTTCAGACAAATATTTCTACAGTTTAAAGGAATAGATGGAGCTTAAATAATTTGTATTAGCAATAGGAGCTTAAATAATTTCTAGTTAAAGTTTTATCATATCAGCCGAAAGACGTCCACTGCTAGACATAGGCCTCCCCCAGAGAGTTCCAAATTGACCGGTCTTGCGCCACCCGCATCCAGCGGATTCCCGCGACCTTTACCAGGTCATCAGTCCACCTTGTGGGGGGCCTACCCACGCCGCGCCTTCCGGTACGTGGTCGCCACTCGAGAACCTTTCCGCCCCAACGGCCATCGGTTCTACGTGCAATGTGCCCCGCCCACTGCCACTTAAGTTTAGCAATTCGGAGGGCTATATCGGTTACCTTGGTTATGCTGCGGATAGCCTCATTTCTGATGCGATCACGCAGACAAACTCCTAACATAGCCCTCTCCATTGCCCTTTGGATGACTTTGAGCCTTCTTATGATGCTAAATTGTTGACATTTTAAAGTTTCAAATAATTCTAGTTCTAGTTTTAGTTAGTATTAATAATTATTATTTAATGCAGTTTTGTTTTTGTAATAATTAGTAAAATAAACGTGTACGCCTGCAAAGGTTCTTTATGCAACTGTATCTGCAACTGTAACCTGGATTCCTTATATTATACGTAATAAATTTCATTTCATTTCATTTCATTTACACTCACTGCCAGAAAACCACCTAACGGGCGCCTACGCCGCAGCGGGCTCGGCTACGA
This sequence comes from Epinotia nisella, assembly GCA_932294315.1. NCBI lineage: Eukaryota > Metazoa > Arthropoda > Insecta > Lepidoptera > Tortricidae > Epinotia > Epinotia nisella. The sequence goes on along the minus strand of OW028696.1, from coordinate 7,313,135 downwards.
GCGTAGCGCGTAGCGATTCTTGGCATTGAATGTGTTAAGAGGACTATAACAAAAAACACGCGTAATTGTAAGTTTTTATCGTCAAAATTACATACCTTCCATTCGTTTTTTTAAATAACAACTAGTTGGTGAAGATAGTTTGATTTCTCCTTTACAATATCAGCATGACAATTGACCGATAATCTTTTTACTGATTTAGTAATGAATTTTCTGCAGCGGCATGTTTCAGCTAAATCTCGTGAGAGACCTCATTTCGGAGTGATAATTGGTCAAATCAGTTAAATAGTATGCACAAAATAAAAATCTGTTACAATTACAAGTACCCTGTAGTTTAATCAAAGTAATTAAAAGTTTAATTTTTATGAGCCATGGGCTGAGAAAAAAAATCTGAAACGAATTACATTTTGCACCGAAAACGGTCAAAATCAATTCATGATTTCTCAAAATCCCTGCATTATCTTAACGTAATTCTGATACCAAAATGATCTCCAGTATCTGTTTATTACGAAACATTTATTGAGTGGATTTAAATCACCACGATTTATTATTGACGAATTATTAAACAATACCTCATTTTACATGACTACGGCGGCCACGCGCTGCCTAACGCTCAGACCCGCGCCAGCGCTCGTCGAGGTAGGACCTATGTTCGTCGGCTCCGCACAGCTAGCAACGTCGCTATGCGTGACATTTATGCTAGTGTGCGTCGGACGGTGTGTAGCGGCATGAAACATTGTTAATGTGTGCGCGTATAGGACGATAGTATCGACTTGATCGTTGTTTGTTGGAAGTGGAAGTATCTAACTTCATCTAGGATTGGTGTTATAATAATTTTTATGTTTAACTGTTTTTCCTTAATTGATTGCTTTATACAAATTGCATAATTGTTATGGATGTCAATCCTAACTTTTTTATATCTACCATGATGGCGGTAAACGAGTGTACGGCCTGCCCGATGGTTTTATATGCACTGATAATAATGATATTTTCAGTAAATAAATATTATTATCCTACTATAATATTACAAATGCGAAAGTTTGGATGTTTAGATGTTTGTTACTCAATCACGCTTAAACGTCTCAACCGATTTGGATGAAATTTTGCACTAAGATAGTTTATAGCCTGTGGGTCGATCACGTAACATTTCTTACGCGCGTTAGGTAGATTTAACTGTCATTTTTCCATATAAAATGTGAAATTTAGGTCTACCTGACGCACGTACAATGCGTTACGTGATTGACCCTCTGGAATCCATACTTTAATATTATAAATGGGAAAGTGTATGTGTGTGTTTGTTTGTCCGTCTTTCACGGCAAAACGGGGCGACGAATTGACGTGATTTCTTAAGTGGAGATAGTTGAAGGGATGGAGAGTGACATAGGCTACTTTTTGGCTCTTTCTAACCCCCCACTTCCCTAAAATGGGGGGTGGAAGTTTGTATGGAGCATTCCGCAATTTTCAAGGTAGAAAGCTAATAATTGGTCTTGCGGACTATTTGTGACTAACAAAAAAATCGTGCATAACTATTTTTTTGGAAATCTGCACCCAACCCCTTATAAGAGGGGTTGAAATTTTAGATGGGGGTCCAGATATGTAGAGTCTATATGTAGAGTCGATATGTAGAGTCGATATGTAGAGTTGATATGTAGAGTTGATATGTAGAGTCGATATGTAGAGTCTATATGTAGAGTCGATATGTAGAGTTGATATTTAGAGTCGATATGTAGAGTCGACTTGTAGTCGACATGTAGAGGAGACATGTAGAGTCGATATGTAGAGTCCATATGTAGAGTCGACTTGTAGTCGACATGTAGAGTCGATACGTAGAGTCGATATGTAGAGTCGACTTGTAGTCGACATGTAGAGTCAACATGTAGAGTCTATGTAGAGTCGATCTAAATATATAAAAGAAGAAACTGACTGACTGACATCACCGCACAGCTCAAACCGCTGGATCTAGAGATTCCAAATTTGACACGTAGGTTCCTTATAAGGTCGAAGAGTGCACTAAGATTTTGTTTTTTTAATTTTCCCCCTAAGCGGGTGATATGTGGGTCCAAAGTTTGTATGGGGACACAAAATAAGTATGTTTATTTGATTCGAAACTTCACAGGAGTATTTCTAACAATAAATGAGTAAATACGTGTTTCAGGTTTTTGGAATTCAACCCCTAAAAGGGGGAAATGGGACAATGTCTGAAAATCAACATGAGTATTGTTTCTATGGTTTATCTGGTCGCTGGTCGCTGATTACGAAAACAACAACAACTATTTTTAAATCCAACGTGGCGGACGTGAAATACCATCTCCCTGTTGGGGTGCGATGGGGTTGTGTCTAAATATCAATATGGGTGTCGTTATTATGGTTTTTTGGGACGTTAATTACGAAAATGGCATCGATTTTGTAATTTAACATAGTGGACATGAACATTCTTGAAAGTATTTGTGCCAAATTGCAATTAAATTGTCATACGGGTCAAACTGAGATGCACCTTTTTTGTAGACGGTTAAAATTACTTTTAGTACGCGGGCGAAGCCAGTTTCTTATTTTATATATTTAGATCGACTCTATATAGACTCTACATATCAAGCATAGACTCTACATATCGCTTATTGACGTTTGCGGGTCAGACCCTGCGCGGTGATTCGGACTGTCCAGAATTGGTGAGTCGAGTTGTGCGACTGCATGTTCTAGACGTCCCCAGGATAGCCCTCAGGCAGCGGCGACGCGATCTGTTGGCTTTGCCAGCGGGACGCACCGTGTCGCGCCTGAACTCTCCGCTGCTCCGTGCCCTCACACATTTGAATGCTCTCTTGGCATCAGCACCTGAGTGCGACCTGTTTGCGTGGCGATGGGCGTCTGTGAGAAAAGAATGCCTGAGATTCTGTAAGATGATGGATGCGGGGCCTAGAACCGTGAAACTGTAATTGGTAACAATAATTGTACCTGATTGTTATTTGTAATAAATAACTTTGTTGTATATGTTAATTTTAAGTGTCATGTCGAATTGGAATAGTTCTGTAAGGGCATGTATACATATCTTCAAATAAATAAATAAATAAATATCGAATCTACATATCGACTCTATATATCGACTCTACATATTGACTATACATATCGACTCTACATATCGAATCTACATATCGACTCTACATATCGACTCTACGTATCGACTATACATATCGACTCTACATATCAACTCTATATATCGACTCTACATATCGACTCTACATATCGAATCTACATATCGACTCTACATATCGACTCTACATATCTGGACCCCCATATAAAATTTCATCCCCTCTTTTAAGGGGTTGGGTGCAGATTTCCAAAAAAAAAATGATTCACGATTTTTTGTTACTCACAAATAGTCCGCATACCAATTTTTAGCTTTCTACCTTGAAAATTGCGGAATGCTCCATACAAACTTCCAACCCCCATTTTAGGGAAGTGGGGGGTTAGAAAGAGACAAAAATTAGCCTATGTCACTAACTATCTCCGCTTAAAAAATCAAGTCAATTCGTCGCCCCGTTTTGCCGTGAAAGATGGACAAACAAACACACACATTCACTTTCCCATTTATAATATTAGTATGGATTAGTATGAATATGGAAGTATGGATTAATTAAACACTTAATCATATAACAATACCTACAATACGTTTGTATTCTCATTCCCATACATGGCATACTGTGTCCTCACTAATGGCTTCAGCGCTGGATCAACACTATTTCGTCGTCTTTCACATTGCAGCTAGTAAGACGTGAGACAAATGATAGCGCGAGCGGAATGGCAACGTCGCGTAAAAATTGCGAATTGGCTTACAGCTCAAATGTCAGAGGGCTCTTAAGCTGCTACGGATTACGGCGTGTCGGCAGGCGTAGCGTGGCAAATGAGTTAATGTGAAGGTATTTATCATTGTGAACTTCGCTGTTTCGAGATGTTATAGCTGCTATACTAAGAACAGTACAATACAAATACTCTATTAGACACCTCAAATAGATAGAGCAGTTTACACAAGCAAACACAGAGATACAGGGTATTAGAGGTAAAACAACAGGCGGTCTTATCGCTAAAGAGTGATCTCTTGCAGACAACGTTAACCACCACTTAACTAGTGAACCATGACCATGTAAGAGATAATGCCTGTGAATTGTAAGTTAGTAGCTTTGTACGGTTTTATGTAGGGGTAATCTCCAAAACTCATCCGAGTATAAAAAATTCTTCGATTAATATATAATAAGTTTCTGTCAAAAAATTTTTTTATTGCCGACTGCACTTTTCTGTATATCGTTGAGCCGATTCTAATGAGACCAAACTCAACGGGGTTACGTCGGTTAAGTACTGAATTCCCATGACCACCTTCTGTCTCCATCAGCAGATCAGCTTGATGGTACCATGATATTAAATTGTAATCCAAACTATACCTTTACCCAAAATTTCAGCACAATCGGTTGATGATATCTGTTTCAAAATTGAGTTGCAAGATTCCACCCGAACAAACGTAGTTACATACATTGCAAGTTAACACATTCGCTGCCGAGAATCGCTACGCGCTACGCTCGTAGCCGATTCCGTGGTTTTCTTCGTATGTAGCGGAAAGCGACTACGTCGTAGGCACCCGATATCGGGTTTCCGGCACTGAATGTGTTAAATAAAAGCTCGTAAAATAGACCTTTGGAATGGACAAAGGCTATATATTTTATCCCGTGGCTCTGCTTGGGTTCTCTTCTTCTTCTTCGTCGGTCCTTCACTGCTGAGGATCGTGACTCCGTAGGTCAGTGGCCCGGTGCAATGGTAGGACCATCCCTTGGGACTACGGCCTCTCGGTTTGGTCCTCTCAACTTTCCCCGTCACCAATAGTCGTTTAAGATTTTTTCGTTGCTGCGAGCAATATAAAGAAAGAAGAAAAAGAAAGAAGACATTTATTCACTACACAAAAGACACACAGAGATAAAGGGAGTAGACATGCAATACAATTATATATATGGCCGAAGTATTTCAAAATCCTGTGCAGGCAAACTTGATATAATTAGTCTTTGAGCCCCCTCAACCTTGATTCCTTTACTATTTGGGCTTTACTTCATTTGTAATATGCGGGCAGCTATAGTCGTTACAATATATAATACAATATATACAATAAGCGTAGCAGCGTTTTTCCGCTCTGTAGCGGAAATCGCACGTAGTGGCATGGATATGTTGAGTCACTGGCCTTGAATGGGTTAAAATGTCGTCAGAAAATCTTTCGATTAACGACCAGGGGGCTGATTTTTGCCTTTCGAGCGCTCAAAAATTAAATAAAAGTAAATACGATTGTTGTGTCAAAATAACAGGCACTTACAGGTAAATTACTTTCGAGACGTTTTTGCATTTGTAGGTATTTGTTTATTTACAGGGACACACGTACATGTTGACGTACACAGACACACGTATGTGTGTGTGAGGCTGCCTGCAGAGGTCACAACTATAAATGCGAAAACGTCTCGAAAGTAATTTACCTGTACTTTCTACCGATAGAATATAATACGAGTGTTCAATACCACTCGTTTTTCAATTTTCTATTGCTTTTTAAAAATAGTATTCTAACATTTTTGACAGTTTTCGAGTAAAAGAGTCAAGACATTGAAAGTCAAAAATTTGTCTCCTGAGCTTTCTAGAGAAAATATGAGGTCACATTGGTGTATGACTTTGAAATTTACCAAACAGTCCAACCGTTATAAAATAATTCCATCATTTTATTGAAACATTGTTCTAAAATTCACTTTCGGCTTTTTCAGCATGACTGATTAATAACTTTAGAAAATGAACTGTCTACGAAATTCTAACTATTTAATCGAACGAATTATTTGGGTAATATGGTTGAGATTACTGAATGTGGCCGACTTTTTGTGAAACTGTCATTCGAATTTGAATTTTTTACCTTGGATTATAGAGTTGATTTTCAGGGTTTCGTAGCCAAAATGGCAAAAACGGAACCCTTATAGTTTCATCATGCCCGTCTGTCTAACTACCTAACCGTATGTGAAAATTTATTTGAATAAAATTTTGAGTATAGGTGTATTTTGTTAGCCGCTACATAGTTCTGTAATTAAATGACTAAAAACATATTTTTTTACGGGTGCACTTCATCCATGTAACTGCAAGTCCAAAAAAAAAATGATTAAAAGTCCACAAGGTGGCAATAAATCGATAGGCTTTTCAAAATAAATATAAGGTTTCTCAGCAACTTTTTTCATTCTTAAGTGTGCCTAAAATTGTGCCCCACCTCTAATATTTTATGAACTTTGTATTAAAAAAAAAACTACGGTAGCCTAGTGGTTCAGGCATGCGGCTGTCGAGCGGCGGTCGTGGGTTCAAATCGCGGCTCGTACCAATTAGTTTTTCGGAATTTATGTACGGAATATTTACCGTTAGCTTTACGGTGAAGGAAAACATCGTGCGTGAGGAAACCGGTCTAATCCCAATACGGTTTAGTTTTCCTCTGCGTTGAAAAGTCGGATGGCAGTCGCTTTCTTAAAACTAGTGCCTATGCCCAGTGGCGTGCATAGGGTTTTTAGTTAGGGTAGGCAGATTTTTTTTGAGGAGACCTATTTAGGGACGAACAAGCTAATTCTTGCTTGCCTAAAAAGCAAACTACCTATATCAATCAATCTTTGAAATATATGCCTATTCTGTTCTACTTTGGCGTGATATGTTAAGTTTCAACTGAATGTTTAAGCTTATCTCAATTCGATCTCGACTGAAGGTAGCAAGTTTAACAGAAGCCTCCAAATGCTTTTCAGATCGCTTGTGCTTTCTAGCAGAAACGTGAAAGTTTTTTAAATCGACATAACCTGTGTCATTCCAAACATTATGAAAATTCCCGAATAAAATGCACAAAAACAAAATAATCTACCTTATTACCGAACGTTAATTGCCTAAATTCGCCGAAAGTTAACGTCCACAAACACACTAGATCAATACACCGGTCACAGCTAAAACACATATTTAAGGTTTAATACACAAATATAGAAAACGCCAAAAAACAGAAACACACGCGAAATTCAATAGAAAACGTAAAAAACTCGCTCCGAACCAAACTATGTAACGCAACTACTTATACAAGAAATTTTCCTTCCCAATACAACTTGGACGTAACAAAAAAATCACATTATGGCTTCCGAATAGCAAATTCAAAACAAAATTTCGTAAACAAACAACCTTGACAAATTAGAACGCCCCTCATTACGAGGAAAAATTACAGCAATGGGGACTTCTTTAATTTGCCACATGACACTTTGTGCCGCACGTCTTGAAGTTGCAATGCGCTGGGGGCCTACCGCCAACGGCATTCGAAGTTTTCCCTCTCTGTTGCACTTACGTACAAACTCGCAAGTCTGACAGAGAGAGAACACTTCAAATGCCTTTCGCGGTAGGCCCTCTGATTGGCTGAAATGCGGGGGCAGGTCAGTACAATACTCGGTCCGGCGGCCGGACTTGGAAGCATGTGTGCGTGTAATTTGCTTGCATGTGTGTGTACTGAGCAAATCGGTACATAGTTCACGGACGATATTTACACAAGCGCACTGTGAGAGTGTGTGCCGTGGCTTAGGCACCGCTCGCCTTGCCTGCCCTGCGCTGAGGGAGTCTGGTTCGCGCTCAATTTTTAATCGCTGCGCGTCCCGTAATGTGAGTTAAGAAGTAGATTCTTTTAAAAACTATTATAGTATTATCATAGAGAAGAAAAATATATGTTGTGGACTTATTTTGCTAGGTAGGCACTGCCTATTTGCCTATATGGTAAGCACGCCACTGCCTATGCCAAATCTTGGGATTAGGTGTCAAAGCAGACCCCGGGCGGAAATAACGCTAGGAGGATGATGATGTATTTTAAAACATATGAAAAACATCGTGTCGGCTTATTAAATTCATCATCATCATCATCATATCAGTCGAAAGAAGTTCACTGCTGGACATAGGCCTCCCCCAAAGAGTGCCGACCTTTACCTGGTCATCAGTCCACCTTGGGGGGCCTACCCACGCCGCGCTTTCCGGTACGTGGTCGCCACTCGAGAATCTCTCCGCTCCAACGGCCATCAGTTCTTGCCACTTAGGTTTAGCGATTCGGAGGGCTATATCGGTGACCTTGGTTCTGCTGCGGATAGCCTTGTTTATGATACGATCACGCATAGAAACTCCCAACGTAGCCCTCTCCATTGCCCTTTGGGTGGGTTAAATTCATTCACCGAAAATTATTTGAACAAGATCGGTTTGTGTGCGTTTGTGATTATGCAGGTTTGATTTGTGTGTCAGTGACGCAGCGGCCGTCGTTACATGCGCACATACGGCTCCTAATTATGAGTTGAATTGTTTTACGCTTATTTAAAAGCGATGATTTAATTTATTTCCCGTGGTGTATGAAAATAATGACTTTATTATCAGGTGCAGATTAAGAACTGAGTGTGTTAATAGTATATTTTGCCCTTGAAGATTTTTGTTTTTTAACAATTGGGCGGAAGAAGCACCTAGCAGGGACGCGTGGAGATCACGAGGACCTCTCCCCGTGATCTTTGCCCAGAAGTGGGAGACTCAATAGGCCCTTAATAAAAGTGGGTACCTATTGAATGTTTTTGATGTATTTATGTGTATCTATTTCATACAATATCGTTGTCTAGGAGTTATACACAAGCCTTATTGAACATACTTTAGGGCTAGCTCTATTTGTATAAGATTTTCGGCCATTACCTATTTGTGAATTATTGACAATATTTAACAGTGTGGTTCAGAAATAACTTTAAATAATAGCAGTGATTCCCATGATTTCTAGTAAGAGGTATCTTTTCCCAGAAAATCACACATATTAAAGAACCATACTGCCCCGTATACTTGCGTAGTGAATGTACAAAAAAATGTTTGATAATTTTTCTAATTATAAATTTTATTTTGCCAGGTAATTTTACAAAGTTGAATCAAGTGAGCTCACTCAGATCAGGTAAGAGTTAACTGAGCGTAATTTTAATAAGTAGTTAGATGCAAATTTTAATAAATATTCTGAAGAGGATTTTCACATTTTTTTTATAATATGTAGACATTTTTATACCACGATGGCAAATAAGCAGTCCCACGTTAACCCATTCGAGGCCACGCATCGCTACGTGTGCTACGCCGTAGCGCGTAGCAGCGTTTTTTTCCGCTACCTATGTAGCGGAAATGGCACGTAGAAGCATGACTCATATGTTGAGTCACTGGGCTTGAATGGGTTAAGTACGTGGAAAACATCCAAGACCCAGGAAAAATATGTTCGTCATCGAGTAGTCGTTGAGAGGCTTTCAATGTGCCCAATCACGACGAGTTATTTATATAAGTACTTGGTTGAGAAGTAGCTTTAACCACCTTCTGTATGCATCAGATCAGCTCGATGGTACCATGAGTTGTCACCAAATTAATATAATTGTACCTCAGCTCAATCAGATGCCGACAAGTGCCATTAAAGTGGTTTGCAAATATTGAAGGACAACTCACATTACATATAGGTATCGGCAGGAGAGTTGAGGTGAATGGGTACACACACAGCTGCCTAGAGTAAGTACTAATTGCAACAAGGGTAGGGTTGTGAATTAGTGAATTTGATTTAAATGCACGATTAATTAAAAAAAAAACTGAATATTATTAACTTTTTTTTACGATTAAAATAATTATGTATATTGTTGTTTTTTTTTCTTTATTCATTTAGATAGGTAATTTTTTTAAATGGAATGTAAAAATATGATGTTGTATTGGAATCAGATTTTTATTTAAAAAAAATATTGATATGAAAAATATTTTTTTTTTATTAAAATCTGAAGAAACTTTTAGTCAATCCTACTTACAGTTTGTTGCTGAACTTGGTATCGGTACGAAAAAAGAACACTAATTGAGTACTTTCCTGGGTAAAAAATACCTTTGTAATTATATTTAGTCTGTCAATTAGATTGTCAAAAAACACATAATTATCATGATGAAGATATAGCTCTATCTTAATTATTTTTGTTTAATTGACAAACAAAAAATACGCGTCTAATATTTTTTGATAATCTGACGGACTTAATATATATTTTATATATAATTATATTTATTCCTTCAGTTGATTGTCAAAAAATAAATATCACGATGAAGATATAGCTCTATCTTAATTATTTTTTGTTTAATTGACAAACAAAAAAATACGTGTCCAATATTTTTTTAATAATCTGACGGACTTAATATATATTTTATTTATAATTATATTTATTCCTTCAGTTAGATTGTCAAAAAACAAATATCATGATGTAGATATAGCTCTATCTTAATTATTTTTTTGTTTAATTGACAAACAAAAAAATACGTGTCCAATATTTTTTGATAATCTGACGGACTTAATATATTTTTTTAGGAAAGTAGCCAATTTTAAAATCCCTCTGTCATTACATGACATGTTGTGTGCGCCAACTCTGTTGCCGATACCTATACTTGCGAACAGAGCAAGTAAAAATCTTGTAAAAAAGATAGGCCCCGTTGAAGCTCAAAGTAATCTCCCTCAGTGCGAAAACGCTCTTGTATTGCTCGCACATTCTCAAGTGTACATACAATATGTACTCATACGCTATAACCCTGCTTTTCGAGTGAGCATTTAAACTCGATGGCGTTATCGAGACCTCTCAAATTCGTCAATGTTCTTGGAGTAGAGCGATCATAAAACCTTTTTGCAGTGCCAAATCATAAGCTGTAGCGTTTCAATAGCTATTCTCAAAAATGATCGCCTTTTCACATAAGAAGATTCGCAACTTTGGAAAGTTCATATCGAGTCATAGCTACAACTTACTAATGCATATTTATATGAAATAATATGCGTAGGTATATCATTATAGCCAATTAAAAAAATATATGTGACGTCAATGAAACGATTCATACTAATTTACAGAGGATTATGACGCCACAGCTCTTTTTACTAATCCTTGTATGGAAAATCAAGTAAATTGCTGTTTCGGTCGCGAAATACTGCCTTAGATCCGTAGTTGACATACAATTTTGTTGACATACAATTTTGATTCTATAAGAGCGGACTCTTGGTAGATTTAAATTTCCTCTTGGACAATAAAAAAAGGCATATTTTTTCTAAACTTGCATGGTCCATAAATATGTATCATTTTATGATGTTAATTATATTTTGTAATTTGATACTTTATTACAATAATTTGGTGGTTTACTATACATTTAACAACACTACGTTATTAATTTTAACATAAGGAAACTACCCTATTGGCAGTGTCAGCAGTGGCGTGCTTACCATATAGGCAAATAGGCAGTGCCTACCTAGCAAAATAAGTCCACAACATATATTTTTCTTCTCTATGATAATACTATAATAGTTTTTAAAAGAATCTACTTCTTAACTCACATTACGGGACGCGCAGCGATTAAAAATTGCGCGCGAACCAGACTCCCTCAGCGCAGGGCAGGCAAGGCGAGCGGTGCCTAAGCCACGGCACACACTCTCACAGTGCGCTTGTGTAAATATCGTCCGTGAACTATGTACCGATTTGCTCAGTACACACACATGCAAGCAAATTACACGCACACATGCTTCCAAGTCCGGCCGCCGGACCGAGTATTGTACTGACCTGCCCCCGCATTTCAGCCAATCAGAGGGCCTACCGCGAAAGGCATTTGAAGTGTTCTCTCTCTGTCAGACTTGCGAGTTTGTACGTAAGTGCAACAGAGAGGGAAAACTTCGAATGCCGTTGGCGGTAGGCCCCCAGCGCATTGCAACTTCAAGACGTGCGGCACAAAGTGTCATGTGGCAAATTAAAGAAGTCCCCATTGCTGTAATTTTTCCTCGTAATGAGGGGCGTTCTAATTTGTCAAGGTTGTTTGTTTACGAAATTTTGTTTTGAATTTGCTATTCGGAAGCCATAATGTGATTTTTTTGTTACGTCCAAGTTGTATTGGGAAGGAAAATTTCTTGTATAAGTAGTTGCGTTACATAGTTTGGTTCGGAGCGAGTTTTTTACGTTTTCTATTGAATTTCGCGTGTGTTTCTGTTTTTTGGCGTTTTCTATATTTGTGTATTAAACCTTAAATATGTGTTTTAGCTGTGACCGGTGTATTGATCTAGTGTGTTTGTGGACGTTAACTTTCGGCGAATTTAGGCAATTAACGTTCGGTAATAAGGTAGATTATTTTGTTTTTGTGCATTTTATTCGGGAATTTTCATAATGTTTGGAATGACACAGGTTATGTCGATTTAAAAAACTTTCACGTTTCTGCTAGAACGCACAAGCGATCTGAAAAGCATTTGGAGGCTTCTGTTAAACTTGCTACCTTCAGTCGAGATCGAATTGAGATAAGCTTAAACATTCAGTTGAAACTTAACATATCACGCCAAAGTAGAACAGAATAGGCATATATTTCAAAGATTGATTGATATAGGTAGTTTGCTTTTTAGGCAAGCAAGAATTAGCTTGTTCGTCCCTAAATAGGTCTCCTCAAAAAAAATCTGCCTACCCTAACTAAAAACCCTATGCACGCCACTGAATGTCAGTGTTTAGACTAGCTGCCCATGGTGCTCCGCTCGCCTTTTACAACCCCGGGATAAAATAGGGTCTGAAGTGTGTGTCTTTTTAGTGTCAAATGTCCATCCTGAAGGTCCATTCTATATACTGGTAATTTTTTTTATCGGATAAGTAGTTCCGGGAATGACTTCCCCTACTTACAAACTTACTACCTTAGAACCTCGCTGATTTTCTTCTGTATAAGATCAATATTAAAGCACTAGTTGGAACCCGACAGCAGCAGCAGACGACGTGTCGCGGCGACACTAGTGGTTTCTATATATTTCTATAAAATACCTTTCGTAGCTAGCGACACGCCCCGCCACCGTCATAGAAATACATAGAAACCGGTAAGTTTCGCTGCGACACATCGTCTGCTGCTGATGTCTGCAGACGGGTTCCAACCTTCCAACTTGTCTCGACTACTGGTAGACTATTAAATGTTTTTTTTCAAACGCGGTGCGCTCAATGCTTGCACCATCCATACCTATCATATCTCCCTTCTCATCTGTACCATCGAAGGGTGTGCATAAAAACCGAATTTCCAGTTGTCTGTAATTGATGAAGAGGCTATGACTGGTCGGATCGACGGCCTATACTGCCAAGTTAAAGAGACCTATCTCACTATGCAACCGTTAGGAAGAAAAGTCTTTTTTCCTCGGTAGCATTATAAAAAGCCTGCAGGTCATCGAAAAGCTACATTCAAGAATGGAAATTCTAGCCTTATTCTGGATGATGAATGGGCAAATAATTGACAAGGAGGCATAACTTTGCTGAGCTGCTGAAATATAATAGAAAAAGAGTTTTTAGTTGTAGTCTGTGCTCGATGAACTCGAAAGAAATATGTTTTCCTGAAGCTGAGTTCAAGATTATAAGGAGTATGCCGTTGGTTGTATTTGTATATTTTAAAAAATTCACACCATCGTACCCATATGTGTATGTATTAAATATCATTCTCAATTAACCTCAGAACATAAAATAACCCTTTTTAATGTCCTGGGTATATACAATCAAGAACATTGAAACGTACCTTGTTCACTCTTGTCAGTATGATAATAGACCACATCGCTACGGTAATAACATAGATTCGTGTTTTAGTTTCCTTTACCAAACTAATTCTTTATTGCTCTTACAGTGCATATCAGCTGGTCGATCACGTACTGTACGTGCGTCAGGTAGATCTAAACGTCAATTTTTATACGCAAAAATGACAGTTGGATCTACCTAACGTGCGTTCAAAACGTTACGTGATCGACCAGCGAACACACATATGGCGCATAGACTTTCTTTGCTATAACATAGTTTTATTAGTACACGAATTATAGATATAAGTCTGAAATAAAAAAATATGAATTTTAATAGTGGCCGTCGGGGTCTAGAATAAGAACGTAATACAGAAGAGTAATCACGTAATGATTCGAACGCGCGTTAAGACAATCCAACTGTAATTTTTCCACACAATAAGATCTACCTAACGTACGCACACTGCGTTACGTGATCGACCTGCAGGAGGTCAACCAGACACCTAGATTTTGTTTTCTAATTAAAATTTCAATCTGTTTAACGCCTTCGTTTTTATTGGATAACCTCAGCGCGCGTAAAAAAAGCATGCACTACACATTGAAAGTATTGCAAGAGTATCTACATATGTCAAGAATAAGATTCCATATAACTCAATATATTAAATACATCCAAAAATTCCACTATGTCCGGCAAAATCTCGCTTTTCCAATATTTATGCACTATTGGAAATCATATTTGCGACGGACAAAGGCCCAGGAGAGCGGAGATGAAACTTTTGAGAGAAATTTCTAGGTTAGGTGGCTATTTCATAATGCAAGTCTGGGCTATTTATTATTCAAAATACGCATGAGGATTGCAGGCTGTTTTACAATGAAAAATACAATATTAAGTAGGAACTAGAGCGTGAGCTTCCCATGCAAACGTTTTTCGGGCTACATTACTCAAGTACCGAATATTTATGAAATTCATAAAATAATCAAATACAAAAATATTAAGGTATTAATTACTAAGAACGTTTGTATAGAAAGTTTAGGCTGGTCTGCCAAATAAATGTTCGTGATTTTTTGCCGTAAAGTAGAGATGTAAATAAAATGTTTTGGCGAAGCGTAAGGCTAATTGAAGGCGTTGTGTATTTTATTAGAGTAATCTATACATAACTGTTTTTTTTTTACTTTATAGGTGCACTAAGTAACGTTTAAAAAGTCCGGTTAAATATGCTAATGTTAGAAGTAAAAGCACTGGTTTGATAGATGAATATTTTCATATTAAAATCCCAAGCGCGCACAAGCTAGACTCGTTGACATTCTCATTGACTTTCAGGGCGGCCGACGCCATTCTGACAGGTCCCCGAAGGCGCGTTCGGAAACACTGCTACCGTAAACCGGGGTTACTTTAGGAAAAAATGGGGCTACTTTGATAATTTTGAATGTAGTATAAAAGCAGACCTATTTGAAATTAAGAAGATTTAATCGAGTATACATCAAGATAGAATACTAAAATAGCCACTGCCACAGTTCACTCACAAGTAAAAACAATGATTTCGGAGAAAAACCTATTTGATCAAAGTCACCCCCCGAATTAAAGTACCGTACATTTACACTAATATGGCCACTTTCATTGTTACGCTGGCGGGACGAAATCGGTAGGCGGTGTTCTTTATATTACATTATTTTTTGGGGACTAAAAATCGCCCAGTCATTGTCATTTCCTTATCCGTCGTAGTATTACACGGTATCAGGGCAGTACCGCAGACTGTAGTACTGCCACATTTCCGCGCGTCCTGCGCCAATCAGTAAACAATAATTTAAATGCGCATAGTAAATAATCTGTACTGACTTTACTGACAGTTGACACCAACAGTTTACTGATAGCGTACCGATTCGAATGAGGAAGTTGCCTTATCATCATCATCATCATCGTCATTTCAGCCGAAAGACGTCCACTGTTGGACTTGTGCCTACCCCAAAGTGTGCCAAAGTGACCGGTCCTATGCCATCCGCTCCCGCAACCTTTACCAGGTTACCAGTCCACCCCCACAAGGTGGTCTACCCACGCTACTACGTCTACTACGTTACTAAGCCTACTAGAACGCAATGGAAAGGATTAGACACAGTTTCGTAATGGAACAAATATTCTCATCGATGGAAAACCTAAAATCTAGGACCAGAACAAAGATCAAAATCTAGAACAAAGATCTATATGTTGTTATGTTTTTGTCTCGAATGAATGATTCTTATTCCAAGAGTATCATAGCCATTTAGATTATCTAGCAACGTCGCTGCAAAACTAGAAATTGATTTACGCTGTCTTCAAAGAATCTAGGTCTCAAAGCGGCAATGAAATCGAGCGCCCAGTTACTTACCTATTTCTTTTTACTTTGACAGGAGAATTGTATTTTACTTTTTTAAACTGAATCAGCCTTCTAGAACCTTGTGATTTGACTGTGGATATTGTTTTAGGGGTTTTATTAAACTTGTTTTGAATTGGAATCGGTTTGATACTTATCACGCACGTTGGCCTAAGCCAACACACTACACACACATTGTACACTACTTTTCTAAAGAAGTAGTGTACAGTCGAGTTCTCCAATATCTATACAGACAACCTTTCAAAAATATCTGAACGCAGGCTTTATTATTACTTACATAAGACACATGTGATACGGCAATTTATATTTGAAAATTAAATTATACAATTTAATACAGTGTAAATAAAACTACACTTAGTCGAATAACCCGCCCCGTGTCATTGGGGGTGCAAAGGTGCGGCAAAGGCGGGTAAAGGCGGGTTTATTAGACACATGTGTAGATATTTTTGAAAGGTTGTCTGTATAGATATTGGAGAACTCGTCTGTACAATGGATTTTCATCTCGCTCATATTTGGTGCATCCCAATTGAGGAAGTACCACAGAATTACAGAAGACCTCATCAATAAGGCCCTCTTTAATAAACTGCGTTTGTCTCTGCCGTCTCTGGTTGATATAATTAATCTTCAAACCAATAAAGGGTTTCTGTGACTCATGGGTGTGTGTGAGACTTCATTCGTAGTCGCAAGCGTCCATAGGCATGCCGACCATCGGGGCAAAATGCAACTATGATGAAACGAGTATAATAATAGCATTGCTTGGAAAAGGAGCCTTAGTAGAAACACTAGCTTTAGAACGAGCCACTGTAGATGTAGGCAGTTGGAAGCTTATTTCCATTTAAATTAAACTTTAATAGGTCTATCCACTGAATTCTTAAAGCTACACTTTCTTAAACTTCTCAGAGTCATAATTAGCTGCTCAAAATGTTACACTAATAGTTTATTTCGCGAAAGAACTTGGTTAAAATAAATACACCGCTGATATTACGGTATTCTAGCACAAAATAAATACTAGTACAGCCAGCATGGTATAGTTAGTACCAGCCAAAGTAGTAGTAGTAGTAAGAATAATCTTACAGTAATAAAGACGTGTACTGAAATATTTGGCTACTTTGGCTCCTACTAACTACATGATGCTGACTGTACTTCCATGCAGAGAGACCACTGTCTAAAAAAACTAGACGTTTGACTTTTTAAAAAACCCGGGAAGCATGATTCTTTGTCGCATAACATGAGTCCTTTCGAATCTTAAGGGCTGCCGATTTCTCACGTCATATTTCGACATGTGTTTTGTGGAACTACAAAGGTATTATTTTCTCTTTTTTTGCGTTCATATTAAGGTTTACTTATTACAAGTAGGTTAATTATTATCATTGTAAAGTGCTTAAATTATAGCAGAAAATTACTGACTGTTGTTGTTTAGACGTTTCATCTTGACATTGGTCAACTTTTTCAAAAATGCTGGTAGATGTAAAAGATCCATTGCGGCCTACTGGCTGAACAATGTCCATTTATTTCGTTATTTCATTAATTTATTTCATAAACCGAAGCCTTTGCATCCAAAATAAAGCCCAATGTATATCATTGGACCCACGAACCGCAATCAATATTCGCCAATTAGATCCCATAAATTCCGGGCCCCTTAAGCTAAGTTCCTAACAAGTTTACCAAAGGTATTCGGTCCCTTGCAAGACTCTAGCCAATTGATTCGCACAATTAATTATTGTAATGTTACAACCCTCTTAAATATACTAAAGCCAGCTCACATGGTTGACCTGGAGAATTTATGTCGCTGGTACGCCGTAAATCTTGGGGGTATTTGGAGATTTGGATGCTGAGATTCGCATTGGTGAGTTAGACTTGACAAAGACAAAATAAAAGTTTTAACTTTTATTTTGTCTTTGTCAAGTCTAACTCACCAATCGCGATACAGCTGTGTAAGTATAGTAAGCTGCAGAGAAACGTGACCTTCTCTGTATAAAAGGGTTACGCAGGGCGCTCATGTTTCTCTGCTGCCGACTGTACTTTGTTCATCTAGCATTACTATCTATCTAGGGTGTCTCCATTTTTTTAAATCTTCAACCAAAAAAAAACCGTTGACTTTCCTTTTTTTTTCGTTGCACTCTTTAGGGGAGGTATCCAGACTATCCAGCAGTGGACGTCTTTCGGCTGATATCATGATTTTCCAAATAGGAACGTTAACTCAGGCAATTTTTCAATTGGGTTGTGCTAAGTATTCAATAATTAAATAGAATGATCCTTTAGGACATAGGCGATCTTGTGTTTTGATTACCGGTGTAGCCTAGTGGGTAGTGATTCTGTTTACGAAGCGGGTTCGAATGCGCATATGCGAAATTATTTTGTTTCTGAGACTTGGATTTTTTCGATGTATTTAAGTACTTCTATGTAAGGCACGCGATTTTCAATCTGGAGGTTAGATGGCAGTCGCTTTCGTAAAACTAGTGCCTACGGCAAATTTTGGGATTAGTTGCCAAAGCGGACCCACGAACGGCACGTTTGAGCACTACCGTGAAATAACTCGAAGAGGATGATGATATTGTATGTATTATTCTGTCAAATTAAAAAGGTCTGTAAACGCGAGCAAATTCGCAAGCCCAGCTATTCATGAATAACATCCAAAATCTTCTTTCTTTGTAAATCTCAGGCAACGCTTCAACCTCCGCATAAAACATTTATCGCGCATTCTAACACTTCCGAGTAATTTGTCTAAAAGCCACAAAGGAATTGTTATAAAAACATCCGCTATGATTTTTCCCTGTATTCTAAGAATCCAAACAGTCGTAAGAATAATTTAAAACATGGTTTATACGTCTATTTGATTCTAAAGGGGTTCTGCGCTGCTCTAAAAAGTCCTAATATTAACTGCGTTCTCAATACGTACGTCTATTCATTTTGAAAGACGTCCCTTGGTACTCACAATTTGTCCTCAATTCGAAATACGAATATCTTCAACAGAAAAAAATAATTTCATTCACCTCTCGTTTACTCCTAATTGAAGTAGAACGTTGGCAGAGATTATAATGTTGAAACTTTTTTCCAACGTCACTTTTGCACGGTGTCAAAATTAAATTCTTTTCGCGATATAACTTTAATGGGTCTTTTTGACGAGTTCTTTGTAATTATTTGGGATGCTCGTGCGAAAGTTTTCATTTATTTCCAGGAAATGGAAATAAATGACACTTTTGCCGTTATATAGGGAATGCAATCTATTGTTTTTGAATTTGTCCTGTATCTTTTTGTTGTTATGTTATTACGAGAACAATATTCCTTTGCTATAGATCAAATGCAACTATTTGACATGAATCTGGGGATCTCGATGAAACACCGGGGACACGACGTACTTTTTGCAAGTCAAATAGTGGCCGTTACTTAATTTATAAAGTCTACAACTTAATTTATAAACTGACAGTAATTTATAAAGTCTACAATTGTGTAAACAATGTAGCTTTCCTTCAAAATAATGAAGGCTCATTAGGCGATGTGATATAAAAAGTACTTGAAGTTGCTTTTAAACTTCATTAACTGAAGAATTATTCCCAAAAATACTCAAGAGCTTCTGGGCCTGAGCTTTTAAGCTTGACAGACGTGACGCGAGCTATTTAGTTTGAGGCTTGAGTTTTGAGGATTCAAACACATTTAAATGCTATTTTCTAACCGATTATCTTTGCTTCATTAAGAGCCCTCTAACATTTGAGCTGTAAGCCAATTCGCAATTTTTACGCGACGTTGCCATTCCGCTCGCGCTATCATTTGTCTCACGTCTTACTCGCTGCAATGTGAAAGACGACGAAATAGTGTTGATCCAGCGGCAGCGCTGAAGCCATTAGTGAGGACACAGTATGCCATGTATGGGAATGAGAATACAAACGTATTGTAGGTATTGTTATATGATTAAGTGTTTAATTAATCCATACTTCCATATTCATACTAATCCATACTAATATTATAAATGGGAAAGTGAATGTGTGTGTTTGTTTGTCCATCTTTCACGGCAAAACGGGGCGACGAATTGACTTGATTTTTTAAGCGGAGATAGTTAGTGACATAGGCTAATTTTTGTCTCTTTCTAACCCCCCACTTCCCTAAAATGGGGGTTGGAAGTTTGTATGGAGCATTCCGCAATTTTCAAGGTAGAAAGCTAAAAATTGGTATGCGGACTATTTGTGACTAACAAAAAAATCGTGAATCATTTTTTTTTGGAAATCTGCACCCAACCCCTTAAAAGAGGGGATGAAATTTTATATGGGGGTCCAGATATGTAGAGTCGATATGTAGAGTCGATATGTAGATTCGATATGTAGAGTCGATATGTAGAGTCGATATATAGAGTCGATATATAGAGTCGATATGTAGATTCGATATGTAGAGTCGATATGTAGAGTCGATATGTATAGTCGATACGTAGAGTCGATATGTAGAGTCGATATGTAGAGTCGATATGTAGAGTCGATATGTATAGTCAACATGTAGAGTCGATATATAGAGTCGATATGTAGATTTGATATTTATTTATTTATTTATTTGAAGATATGTATACATGCCCTTACAGAACTATTCCAATTCGACATGACACTTAAAATGAACATATACAACAAAGTTATTTATTACAAATAACAATCAGGTACAATTATTGTTACCAATTACAGTTTCACGGTTGTAGGCCTCGCATCCATCATCTCACAGAATCTGAGGCATTATTTTCTCACAGACGCCCATCGCCACGCAAACAGGTCGCACTCGGGTGCTGATGCCAAGAGAGCATTCAAGTGTGTGAGGGCACGGAGCAGCGGAGAGTTCAGGCGCGACACGGTGCGTCCCGCTGGCAAAGCCAACAGATCGCGTCGCCGCTGCCTGAGGGCTATCCTGGGGATGTCTGGAACATGCAGTCGCACAACTCGACTCACCAATTCTGGACAGTCCGAATCACCGCGCAGGGTCTGACACGCAAACGTCAATAAGCGATATGTAGAGTATATGTTCGATATGTAGAGTCTATATAGAGTCGATCTAAATAATTATATAAAAGAAGAAACTGGCTTCGTCCGCGTACTAAAAGTAATTTTAACCGTCTACAAAAAAGGTGCATCTCAGTTTGACCCGTATGACAATTTAATTGCAATTTGGCACAAATACTTTCAAGAATGTTCATGTCCACTATGTTAAATTACAAAATCGATGCCGCTTTCGTAATTAACGTCCCAAAAAACCATAAAAACGACACCCATATTGATATTTAGACACAACCCCATCGCACCCCAACAGGGAGATGGTATTTCACGTCCGCCACGTTGGATTTAAAAATAGTTGTTGTTGTTTTCGTAATCAGCGACCAGCGACCAGATAAACCATAGAAACAATACTCATGGTGATTTTCAGACATTGTCCCATTTCCCCCTTTTAGGGGTTGAATTCCAAAAAAACCTGAAACACGTATTTACTCATTTATTGTTAGAAATACTCCTGTGAAGTTTCGAATCAAATAAACTTACTTATTTTGTGTCCCCATACAAACTTTGGACCCACATATCACCCGCTTAGGGGGAAAATTAAAAAAAATATTTCTTAGTGCACTCTTAGACCTTATAAGGAACCTACGTGCCAAATTTGGAATCTCTAGATCCAGCGGTTTGAGCTGTGCGGTGATGTCAGTCAGTCAGTTTCTTCTTTTATATATTTAGATCGACTCTACATATCGACTCTACATATCGACTCTACATATCGACTCTACGTATCGACTCTACATGTCGACTCTACATGTCTACTCTACATGTCGACTACAAGTCAACTCTACATATCCACTCTACATATCAACTCTACATATCGACTCTACATATAGACTCTACATATCGACTCTACATATCGACTCTACATATCAACTCTACATATCAACTCTACATATAGACTCTACATATCGACTCTACATATCTGGACCCCCATCTAAAATTTCAACCCCTCTTTTAAGAAGTCGGGTGCAGTATTCCAAAAAAAAGTTATGCACGATTTTTTTGTTAGTCACAAAATAGTCCGCATACCAAATTTTAGCTTTCAACCTTGAATGGATTTCTACTTGGAATGCTTAATACAAACTTCCACCCCCCATTTTAGGGAAGTGGGGGGTTAGAAAGAGCCAAAAAGTAGCCTATGTCACTCTCCATCCCTTCAACTATCTCCACTTAAAAAATCACGTCAATTCGTCGCTCCGTTTTGCCGTGAAAGACGGACAAACAAACACACACATACACTTTCCCATTTATAATATTAAGTATGGATTCCAGAGGGTCAATCACGTAACGCATTGTACGTGCGTCAGGTAGACCTAAATTTCACATTTTATATGGAAAAATGACAGTTAAATCTACCTAACGCGCGTAAGAAATGTTACGTGATCGACCCACAGGCTATAAACTATCTTAGTGCAAAATTCCATCCAAATCGGTTGAGACGTTTAAGCGTGATTGAGTAACAAACATCTAAACATCCAAACTTTCGCATTTGTAATATTATAGTAGGATAATAATATTTATTTACTGAAAATATCATTATTATCAGTGCATATAAAACCATCGGGCAGGCCGTACACTCGTTTACCGCCGTCATGGTAGATATAAAAAAGTTAGGATTGACATCCATAACAATTATGCAATTTGTATAAAGCAATCAATTAAGGAAAAACAGTTAAACATAAAGATTATTATAACACCAATCTTAGATACTTCCACTTCCAACAAACAACGATCAAGTCGATACTATCGTCCTATACGCGCACACATTAACAATGTTTCATGCCGCTACACACCGTCCGACGCACACTAGCATAAATGTCACGCATAGCGACGTTGCTAGCTGTGCGGAGCCGACGAACATAGGTCCTACCTCGACGAGCGCTGGCGCGGGTCTGAGCGTTAGGCAGCGCGTGGCCGCCGTAGTCATGTAAAATGAGGTATTGTTTAATAATTCGTCGAAAATAAATCGTGGTGATTTAAATCCACTTAATAAATGTTTCGTAATAAACAGATACTGGAGATCATTTTGGTATCAGAATTACGTTAAGATAATGCAGGGATTTTGAGAAATCATGACTTGATTTTGACCGTTTTCGGTGCAAAATGTAATTCGTTTCAGATTTTTTTTCTCAGCCCATGGCTCATAAAAATTTAACTTTTAATTACTTTGATTAAACTACAGGGTATTTGTGATTGTAACAGATTTTTTTTTGTGTATACTATTTAACTGATTTGACCAATTATCACTCCGAAATGAGGTCTCTCACGAGATTTAGCTGAAACATGCCGCTGCAGAAAATTCATTACTAAATCAGTAAAAAGATTATCGGTCAATTGTCATGCTGATATTGTAAAGGAGAAATCAAACTATCTTCACCAACTAGTTGTTATTTAAAAAAACGAATGGAAGGTATGTAATTTTGACGATAAAAACTTACAATTACGCGTGTTTTTTGTTATAGTCCTCTTAATAACGAAACTGGATGAAAAACCTCAATTTGATCACCTCAGTATTAGGTTAAGCAATTATTTACTTTGTTCCAAGGAAGCAAAATTAATTAGAATCTTAAATCACTTTTGTGGGTGAACTGTTAGCTTGACAACTTGACAGGAGCAAATTGAACATTGTTTTATGGACTTAGAGCTTGTTCACATTTTCCTATAATAACGGCCGATTGTAGCCAGCATAGAATCCTTCCTCAATGTTATCTGGCTTTTTTAATTAGGTGAAACTAATATTTTCTTTATTGTTTTTCACCACATTGCATGCAGAACTGATGGCCATTGGGATGGAAAGGTTCTCGAGTGGCGACAATGTACAGGAAGATGCAGCGTGGGTAACCCCCCACAAGGTGGACTGATGATCGTAAAGGTCAGGGGAGTCCGCTGGGTGCGGGTGGCAGAGCGGGTGGGAGAGGCCTATGTCCAGCAGTGGACGTCATTCAGCTGATATCCTGATGATGATGACTTCCCAAACATAATAACCATGACAAATAAATATTAGAGGACATTCTTACACAAATCGAACTAGGCCTATAGTAAGCTTAATAAGGCTTGTGTTATAGGTACTAGACGACGATATATATCATATATATAAATACTTAAATACATAGAAAAGATCCAAGACTCAGAAACAAATATCCATGCTCATCAGACAAACATTTGCCCTTACTGAGATTCGAACCCAGGACCTTCAGCTTCATAAGTATTATAAGTACTTTCGATTATGCGCAAGAATGTGATTGCACAACATGAAAGTGACAACAATGGCACTCAAAAAGAAGGAGCATTACGAACAACCTATTGAAGCTGTTTTTTAACCATCCCAAATAAGTTAAGCACACGCTCGCGCACACATGTACAAACTAGGTTGCACTAAACTTCATTATGTGGCAATGCAGTCAAGATCCCACGTTTCTCATTTTGTGCAGTTTAGATTCTATATATACGAGTACGAGTATGCCTGAACGTGTGCATAACTTCTTGACTATAGGTTGTTCGTAATTCCCCGACTTTGAGCTTTGGCAGTGTTGGACCGATAATATCAGACAATGTAACCGGGGCGTTATACTACAGGGTGGACCATAACTCTTTTTACATTTCAAACTAAAATAAAATGAAAACTAATTATATCAGATGAAAACCGTTTATTAATTATGAAAACACATGAATAAAGATTTTATTTTTTTTAAATTACGTCATCCATATGTGATCCTTCATTATTTTGGCATTGCCGTAACCTGGAGCGAAAATTTTCAGTGACGGCCTGACAAGTGTTCCGAGAAATGTGGACCAAAAGTCCGTTAACTTTTGAATCGGTAGCTGCGTCGGGGAGCGGTGGCGGGAAGGTGAAGGACGCCATGGCACTAAATTCCCATTGGCCGCTCTTGCATTTCGTAACCCCGCCGCCTTACCACGCATTTTTAAAAAATAAAATCCCTATTCATGTGTTTTCATAATTAATAAACGGTTTTCATCTGATATAATTAGTTTTCATTTTATTTTACATTGAAATGTAAAAAGAGTTATGGTCCACCCTGTATATTTTTGTAAAGGCTAGAAAGTAGGCAATAGATAGATGGACGAGTGGGTTCGAGGTCCGAGCCGTAGGTGAGTCTATTGATTTTTTGGCCGAGACATTACAAAGTGCTTTTCACGCCTACTGCGAGGAAATTGGAAATAATTATAAATAAAAATCAAAATTAAGTACCTAATAAAAGATACTAAACAAAAGAGCCCGTTCGCCGGTGCGGCGGTGAAGAGCGCTGTGATTGTTCGAATCGCTGCTACAACTGGACTACAAAGACATTGTTGGACAGTTTGAATTCATAGTTGGTCTGTTCGTGCGACGTCCAACTAACCCCAGCTTTGAAGCCTGAATTCTGCCCATCTTTTGCCACATTTCCGAGCAGTGGCGTGAAAAGGTATATTGGTCTTTTGTCTTTGATATTAGCACTTAAAACTCTCTGATTTAATTTCCTGTAAAGCTTGCAATTTATTTCAGATTCTATTAATTGAACGAACTGGTCCGAACTAGTTCCTTTAAAGGATATAACAAGATTAAATCGCCTCTAGACGGTCAGAACGTACAGTCGACATGAAAGATATGTATTTTGTTTTAGCCTTATTACCAAGGAATAAGGTGCAAATATACATACATAATATCTTGGTCGTCGACAGTACCGTACAACACCGTGAAACAAACCGTACCTACAATCCAACTAGCTAATGTCGCAGACACCTTCAGAGGACTAAAGTTGGCCGTTAGATTATACAATACGGTTATACTGGGTGGCAGTGGCTATATTATGCAACTTAATTGTACCAATATATTTATACTAATAGTGAAATAATCCACTAATATTATTATAAAAATCTTCGGATTAGGATTTAAAGCTGCCCCCGGGCTCCGTTAGAATACTGCCGGAGGCCGGTTATAGGAGCGGCGTAGGGAGCTAGTTGTCTATAGGTAAGTACTAATTTAATAAGATCGGTGTCCCTTCATTTTCTATAATTCTATTTGTACTTATGTCATTTGCCATATTGGTTACTGGCTATAACCTTAATTTGCCCAAATATCACATACCATAATTTTTGAGGGCCATAAATACTAAAGTGTCATAAAATATACCATAAAAATCATTTGCCATAGTTACGGAAAAGCCAGATCCAGACTGTTGAAATTTCATCATCATCTTGTCAGCCGAAAGACGTCCACTGCTGGACACAGGCCTCCCCCAAAGAGTGCCAAAGTGACCGGTCCTGCGCCACCCGCATCCAGGTACCATACCAGGTCATCAGTCCACCTTGTGAGGGCCTACCCACGCCGCGCCTTCCGGTATGTGGCCGCCACTCAAAAACCTTTCCGCCCCAACGGCCATCGGTTCTACGTGCAATGTGTAAAATTAAAGCAAAATAAATTCAGGCATATGAGATTATTGCATATGAAATTCGGACAAACTATAGAGAACCAATAAAGTTAAACTCTACGTATGAAATAACAATTTTACCGTGTAGAAATGGCAACCATCACTCGCCCGCAGGGAGCAAACGTCTACACATCAAGGACAAAATATATTCTGCGATATAAAACAATGTTTCTTTCCCCGCCCTGAGTTGGAATTGCCGCATTGTCACCGTATTCTGCCACCCTGCAAGTACGTAAGTACCTGCCACATGTTCGAGGTTTCAAACACTGGTGTACATGTGTTCGAATTTACAGCAAGACATCGAACTCCGACTACAGATCTCACTTCAATTACCTCGGCGACATGCAGAAATGTGGTCGAACATTCAGTGTGGAATTGGCTACGTCAGCCACGCGACTATTTGACGTATTGAATTGAAATTAATTTGAAATTTGCTTACCGCGTTTTCTACGCAGAAATCTATAGGTACGGTCGGAATCATTGCGCGTAATTGGGTACTTTCCTGGGTAAAAAAATATCATTATATTTAGTCCGTAAGTTAGATTATCAAAAAATATTGGTCATGTACTTTCTTGGTTGTCAATTAAACAAAAAAATATAAAGATATAGCGCGTTAAAGTTCCGCGTGACGTCACATTATGCTGCGGAACTTTGACGGGCTATATCTTCATATTTTTTTGTTTAATTGACAAACATAAAAACACGTGTCCAATATTTTTGGTAATATAACTGACGGACACAATAGTTTTTATAGAAAGTAGCCAATTAAAACACATCAATAGCATATTATATTCGTCGGGTGACAACCGTAAGTCACGAAGTACAGATATTTTTTTAAGAAACATCCACTGTGTTGAAGTAGTAATGTTTGAGGTTGAGTTTTCCTTTACGTACGTGTAATTAGTGAGTTTTGGTTGTCACCTAGTAGACCTTTATGGTTTTATTTGACACTTTCGCATCCTAATAGTCCCAGCTGCATCCTAAAGGATCCCAGGTCCACTGCCCAATCATTATAACTGGCATAGGTAGGTACTAGATTTTTATGAAACCTTTGTTAGGTGACTGGCCAACTTGACTGTTAGAAGTCTTCAAGACTCTAATTTTCGACTGTTATTATCATACTAATCCTACTTACTAATATTATAAATGCGAATGTTTGGATGTTTAGATGTTTGGATGTTTCTTATTCAGTCACGCTAAAACGCCTCAACCGATTTAAATGAAATTTTGCACGGAGATAGTCTATAGCCTGGATAAAAACATAGGATAGTTTTTTTGCCGGGGCCTTTTTGGGTTTTAGGTACCTATCTGATGCGCACGTATTTGAATACAACACAAATGACATGTTATAATAACACAAGTCAAGTGTTGTCATCTATAGGCCTTATGGTGTGGTTGGCTGACAATATAAATTATATATGTATTTATAAGCATTGTAAATTTCAGCTCCGCTTTCGCTCGAACTTTCCATAGCTGAATAGAAATATAATTAAAACTGTAACATTAAAATACTCCACGAAACACAGAAACAAACTCAAACAGAGGGTGATATTAGGTTTTAACTCATTAAAATTCGAATTCGTATACCCATGTGACTTGTAATTTATTAGGCGACCATTATTTAAGGGTGTAAGTTGGTTGTGTTATTAAATGTTTGCATGCGTTAATTAGACCTTTTGGTCACATTTGTGTTTGTGACTGGTGACAAAGGTTGTATAAAGGTCTGGTGATATGTAGGTCGTTTTTTAGGGTTCCGTACCTCAAAAGGAACAAAGGAACCCTTATAGGATCACTTTGTTGTTTGTCTGCCTGTCAAGACCCTTTTTCTCACGAACGCGTGCAGGGATCAAATTGAAATTAAAATCAAACACTTAAATCTGCGGTTCCTTGTGGTATAAAATTCAAACTTCTAAATGAACACAATCAAGAGATATAGCCGTTTATGCTGCATATTCCTTACTTTCTCAAGGGAATCAAAAACCTATAGGGCACTTCTCGTTGACCTAGACCTAGATCATGAAATTTGGCCTGTATTTACAAATTAGGAATAAAAACTTTCTTAAAAATATTGTGTTACTGTATTGCATAAAAATACTTTGAATATAACCAGCGACAAGGGATACCGAGACTCGAGTTCTCACTTCTTGACGGAAGCTCATGTTACACTAGATAATAGTTAAAATAGCTACAAAGTACCCGAGCACGTTACGGGACGGGAGTCCGACTCGCACTTGGCCGGTTTTTTTATACCTCATCAGTGTGGGGTGAGAATAGTACCGCCCCCTTCCGTCCCGTGGGTATACGACTATTGCATTAGGGTTGAAGTGTACAACAACAGGCTAGCGGCTTCGATTCCTAAAAAGCATAAAACGTTCATAAACTATACGAAAAACTAACTGAGAAAAATGGTTGTCTGTAAAGTCGGTTTATGGACGATAATTTTACGTGATAACGTCATAAGAAAACATTAATTAACAATCAGAGACCCGAAAAACCATAGAAAAATACCCATTTTTTAAAACTACCTACATTGTATGTGTCTGCCCACTACAATAATCATTATTTCACGAATCTAACTGTACGGGACGTACACCTATGACTGGGTTTGCTACGGGAGGTCGAAATCAGGGAAACACTGGTAGCTGCTTGACTATGGGTGGGCGGAGCAGGCTGGAGAAGTGTGGAGGCGCGGTCTGAAGTTAACTGAATGCTGAGCGGGGGTCGGTCGCCATTTTTATACCGTTGGGCCGTACCCCCACTCCTGCCCTATCCCTATCCCCACCTTGTCCAGTCTGCCCCACCCTAAACTTTATTGAATATATAATTTTATTACTTATTTTAGTACTATTCTTACTTTACCTTTTATTTACCTTTTATTTACATATGTGATTCCGCGCGTGCGATGTGTCCTTTCTCGGGTGCGGGGTTTTAGGCAAGCGAGCGTATGCGTATCATGTTCCCCCCCCTGTCGGGGCGCATACACTCGCTTTCCCCCCGCAGTCGCCCGTGAGTCCGTCAACGGGCGACATCGCACGCGCGAGTCTAATAGGATCCCTTTTGCCCAATAGGAATCCTATTAGTATTTATAAAATGATCAACACCAAGCTTTATTTACACTAATTAGAGAAAAACTTACTTGCTAAAGGATAATTACAAATTAATAAATGAAACTTATGCTAAGATTGAGCCACGTCGTCCTGCACATCTCTCCCGCCGTCCATCGTTCGGGTGAACGTTGGAGAAGATCCTCGTGGGTGTAGGTCGTCGGGCTCAGTGGGCAGGATCACCAGCTTCTTGGTAGGCCGCCTGAAGACTCCGCCCTTGGTTGACACGTCAACTGCTCGTGTCACGCCGTCCGGACCCGGGTACAGCGCCGTCACCCGGCCTCGTGGCCATGTGTTACGAGGCAGGGTCCCGTCGGCCACCAGTACCACGTCGCCGACCTTGATTGGCTGCCCCCGACCGTAGGGCTCCCGCCGATATTGGAGTGAAGGCAGGTACTCCCGGAGCCAGCGGGACCAGAAGTGTTCGGCGAGGCGTTGGCTTGTCCTCCATGTCGCGCGGCCTACGAGTGCGGTGTCGTCGAAGGTACCGGGGTTGGGGGCCCGGGCTGAGCCGCCGAGCACGAAATGGTTCGGTGTGATGGCTTCCGGTTCGTCAGGGTCGACCGGCACGTGGGTGAGGGGGCGGCTATTTACTGTGTATTCCGCCTCGGCGAGTAGCGTGGCTAGGGTTTCTTCACTAGGGCGGCGTTCGTCCAGTACGGCGTGTAGGGCCCTCTTCACGGCTCGGACCATCCTTTCCCAAGCCCCTCCCATGAATGGGGCTCCCGCCGGTATGAACTTCCACTTGATGGCTCGCTCCGCGGCGCCGGTCTGGATGGCCTCCCCGTAGGCCTCCCTGAGCTCTCTGTCGGCGGCGTGGAAATTGGTGCCATTGTCACTCCATATCTCGGTCGGGCATCCGCGGCGCGCGATCATGCGTCGGAGTGCCATGACCGCCGAGTCCCCGCTGAGACTTGGTACCACTTCCAGATGCACTGCGCGAACTGTGAGGCACGTGAATAGTGCCACGTACCTTTTCTGAGTGCCTCTTCCGACGGTCACAGTGAGGGGCCCGAATAGATCGAGCCCCGTATATGTGAAGGGGCGCTGATGATGGGCGAGGCGACTTCGCGGGTGGTCTCCGGTGGGCGGCACTGACGGCATTGATTTCTTTATGCGGCAGGGCAGGCAGCGATGTATAATCATTTTGGTCACAGGCCGAAGTCGTAAAATACTGTAGTGTTGTTTACACTCGTTGATTGTAGCCTCGGCGCCATTGTGTTGCATCTGACGGTGTATATAGTCTATGTACAACTTCACTGCCTGGTGATCACCGTCGAGTACGGGCGGCCGGCGTTGTAGCTCGGTGATGTCCATTGCTGCGTCGATACGAGTCTTGATAACTATGACGTCATTCACTAATTCGACCGCCAGGTGACGCAGTCGGCTGTGAGGGCTCGGTGGCTTGCCGATCCTCAGGTCATTGACGTCACTGTTGAAGGCTTCCAGCTGACTCGCACGTACCACCAGGCGCTCCGCTTCGTGTAGATACGAGGCATCGAGAATCTTGTATCCTTTTGTATGTTGTATCTTCTTATGTTGTGTCGGCGGCGGGGCGAGTTTGTTTCTTTTGTTCCAGTCCGGGTCGGCTTGTTTGTTTCGTGTCGTGCGCTTGTAGTGAGTGCGCGCACTGTGGGGCCGACAGAGATCGACAAACTGGAGCACTCGCCCTATGACGCGTAGTAGGCGCTCCCACTTTGAGAATCGGGCCGGGGCCGGCAACCAGGCGAGCGGGCCCGGCTCTATTTTTTGCACTAACACTGTATGCACTTTTTCTTCGTGAGTAGGGCTCTCGTGCGGCTGTGATGGCTCGGTGGGCCACGTCGCCGGGTCGTTGTGCAGGAACTCTGGACCTCTGAACCACCGGTGTTGGCTGTCGAAGTCGAGTGGCACCTCCCGTGTGGCTTTGTCGGCGACGTTCAATTTGGTAGGTACCCAGCGCCACTCGTTTACAGTACTGTATTCTTCGATCGCGGCGACGCGGTGCGCGACAAAGGGCTTAAATGTCCGCGCACCGGTTCTCAGCCACGCTAGCACTGTGCGGCTGTCGGTCCAAAATGTCTTCGTTTCTGGCTTGAAGTCGTGTTCTTCTATCACCTTGGCTGCCATCCGACACCCCATGGCCGCAGCTTGTATTTCCAGCCGCGGTATAGATATCAATTTCAAGGGAGCGACTTTTGCTTTAGCCGCTATTAGGGACACGTGTACTTGTCCGTCGGCCGTCATCACCCGCCAGTATAGTGCACTTGTGTACGCCGACTCGCTTGCATCGACGAAAACGTGTATCTCACGCTTGACCGCGGTGCCATAGTATGGGTAGGCACGCGGTATCGTAAGATCCCGTAGTGCCCGCAGATGACGTGTCCACCCCGCCCACTGTTGGGCGAGGTCCACATCCAACTTCTCGTCCCAGCCTGTTCCGCGCCGCCACACTTCTTGTAATATTTTCTTGGCGATGATTGTGACCGGTGCCGCCAGTCCTAGTGGGTCAAAGATAGACATTGTAATTTTCAATATCTGCCTCTTTGTAGGTTCGGCGACGTCTAGGGCGCCGGGCGGCAAGCGGGTGAGGTCCAAGTTGAAGGCGAGTTCGTCGGTCATTGGTTTCCACACTTGTCCCAAAACTCGTTCGTTTTGCATCTCGCTTTTATTTAATTCGACGTGCGTAGACGCTGCGCCCTCCGATGTGAGGGCTCGGAGGACGTTTGTAGAGTTCGACGTCCATTGACGTAACTCATAGTGGGCCTCTTTGTGAATGTCGCGCACTTCGCTTGAGACACGAATCGCTTCCTCTTCTGTCTCGAAACTGTGAAGATAATCATCGACGTAGTGGTGTCGGATTATCGCCTTCACGGCCTCGGGGTGCGTGTCTTCGTGTTTCTGGGCGTTGATATTCTTCACGTGTATGGCGATTGACGGCGAACAGGTCGCCCCGAATATTAGTGAAGTCATGCGGTATTCTTGAGGCGCGTCGTCGCCGCGCTGGTCGCCCCGCCATAGGTAGCGCAGTGCGTCTCTGTCTTCGGGTTTCACTTTCACTTGCATGAACATTTCTTTAATGTCCGCGCCCACGGCGATTGAGTGTTGCCGGAAACGCATGAGGACCCCCGGGAGTGACTGTAGCAGGTCGGGGCCGGTGAGTAGGCGGTCGTTGAGTGAGACCCCTCTCGTGGCCGCCGCTGCGTCGTGGACAATTCGAACTTTCTTGGGCTTGGCGGGATTCAACACAGGGAAATGAGGCAGGTACCACACTCGCGATGACTTGACGGGCGGTGCGGGCTCGGCGTAGCCCTTAATGATAAGGGCGTTCATTTCTTCATTATATCTTTTCTTGAGTGCTTCATTTTTGTCAAGCTTCTTTTCTATGTTATGAAGTCTTCTCAGCGTGTTGTCGTAGTTGTCAGGCAAGCGGACATCGGGTTGCTTCCATAGTAGCGGGGCTTCATAATGACCGTCGGCTGTAGTCGTCATTGACTGGGCTAAGATGAGGCGCGCGCGCTCTTCCGGGCTTGACTGGGGTAATTTCGGCTCGATTAGTAATGATTCGAGCGCGAAATATCTGCTGAGCTGCGAGTTCATGTCTTCTTTGCTTTCACTTTCTTCATAGGCGGTTAAGCGATGCGTTGCGTGTACTCGCCGGCCGGTAATACGTGTGTGTGCGCCATGCAGCACCCAACCGAGTGGCGTGAGAGATGCCACTGGCTGGTGCCGTTGCCCTCGCCGAGTCTGGTCGCTGACAAGTAAGTGCCAGTTATCTTGTCCGATCAGTATGGAGGGCTTCGCCGCGTCGTACCTCAGATGCTCTTCTATGTCGTGAAGATGTGTGCACCCCCGGAGGTCTTCTATGTTCACAGATTGCGGCGTCAGGCGGAGATCTTCTATGGTGTGGGCGCCGACCCTATGGTGTTGGTCGGCGCCGCGGATGCTCAGCATGACCCGGCGTGAATCTGACGCGTCGATTTCTTCTTTCGTTATCGCCTCGATGCGCAGCGGCTCTGTTGGCCCGTCTAGGCCCAGCTTCTTGGCGACCTCCTCTTGCACCAGTGTGATGGTGGAGCCGTCGTCCAAGAGGGCGTAGGTATCGACGGCTCCCGCCGGTCCGGAGAGTGTGACCGGGATTATTTTCAAATAGGCTCGTGCGTCGCGCGAGGCCCGGGTTGACGTGACGGCTTCACTTCTTTTTTCTCTCTTCTTGTGGTGCAGTAGTTTGTGATGGTAGTACTCACAGTCGTCTTCGCCGCACTTGTTGCGCTTGCATGCGTGTGTCTTTGTGCGATATCGTAGACACCGGAAGCATAGCCGTTGGTCTTTGGCTAGCTTCCAGCGATCTTCTATCGCCTTCTCGGCGAATTTGTTGCACTTGTCGATGTGATGACCGGTGTTGCCGCAGCAGGCGCACTTGGGTGTCGGTTTTTCGGAAGTGGCGAAGGTTCTGTGTGTCCTTCTCGCCGTGTGGTTGCTCGGGCCTTCTACGTTTTCTGGTTGTGCGTAGAGCGCGCAGTAGTCCGCCTCGCGTTGCAGGAAGGCGGCTATTTTGAGTAGCTCGGGCTCTTCGCTCTGTTGTGTAGTCGCGTAGTCGAACCATCTGTAGCGTAGCGCCGGCGTGAATTTTTCCATCATGGCGCGCGTCGTTTCCGGACTATGTAGGTAGTGGACGCGATCGAGTGCCTTTAGTGTAGCGATTACGTTCGCTACACGGCTGGCGAACACGCATATATCGAGCGGTCCGTCGTTCAGGCGTGGTAGGGCTCGAAGTCGTTCGAGCTCGGCGAGGGCGATGGCGTCGGGGCGGCCGAAACGGGCTTCTAGGCTTCTCATTACCTCGTCGGCGCGTGCGTTGTAGATGAGAAGATTGTCGACTGCCTCCTTCGCTCGTCCTTTGAGACACCGTCTCAATCTTGCTATGTTGTCCGCCTCGTTGTAGTTTGAGGCGGTTTCGGCGAAGGCGGCTTTAAATGACAGCCATTCTTGATGCGACCCGCTGAACGGCGGCAATTCGGCGTGAAATCTTGACATAGATGTGTTGCCGGCGCGGGCGGCGACGGCGATGGCGGAGGCGAGATCACTTAGGTTGATCTGTTGATTTTTCACTGCTACGGCGTTATCTTCTTGCGTATACGGCAGTGGCGGCGGATAGGCATTCACTTCGTGGGTGCGCGGCGGCGCTGCGAATGTTGGGGCGTGGTTTCCCCCGGCGGGGGGAGGAGCGGGGACGGCGGGACGCGCGGCACTGGCGTCCTGTCCTCTGCTCGCTGAAACTTCCCTTTCCTGAGTCTGCGTGACGAACTGTGGGGTTGCAGGCTTGGGCTCTTCGATGTGTGGCACGTTGGAAATGGCTAGGACTTGCCTGTGACTGGATTCCAACCATTCTGTTACACGGTTTTCTTGTCTGACTGTAGACATTACTGACTCGACGTCTTCCTCGTCGCTGTCTTCGGCTTCTATGGCGGCGATGCGTGCGTGCGCGAGTTCGAGCTGTATCTTGAGAGCTTCCTCTCGCGCTTGTGCGAGACGGTGGACGCGGCGGCTTGACGTCGATTTGACCGACTTGGTCGGTGGCTGCGCGGCAAGATGTGGGCTTGACTGTGGGGTTTCTTGCCGCGGCGTCGCTGCAGGGTGTGGACTTGACTGTGGGGCTTCCTGCGGCGACGGCACTATGGGTGACGAGCTTGACGGCGGGACTTCTTGAGTCGGCGGCATCGCGGGGTGTAGGCTTGACTGTGGGGTTTCCCGCGATGACGTGGTGTCTTGACTCGTCGTGGCTGTTTCTTCAGTTGTCGAGACGTTTGCCAGATTTTCCATGAGGAGCTGGCCGAGGGTTCGCTTCCCTGATTTCGACCTTGTGACTGCCATTTCTTGAAATCCGGTTCGACAGGACCAGCGTGTACGGGACGTACACCTATGACTGGGTTTGCTACGGGAGGTCGAAATCAGGGAAACACTGGTAGCTGCTTGACTATGGGTGGGCGGAGCAGGCTGGAGAAGTGTGGAGGCGCGGTCTGAAGTTAACTGAATGCTGAGCGGGGGTCGGTCGCCATTTTTATACCGTTGGGCCGTACCCCCACTCCTGCCCTATCCCTATCCCCACCTTGTCCAGTCTGCCCCACCCTAAACTTTATTGAATATATAATTTTATTACTTATTTTAGTACTATTCTTACTTTACCTTTTATTTACCTTTTATTTACATATGTGATTCCGCGCGTGCGATGTGTCCTTTCTCGGGTGCGGGGTTTTAGGCAAGCGAGCGTATGCGTATCATGTTCCCCCCCCTGTCGGGGCGCATACACTCGCTTTCCCCCCGCAGTCGCCCGTGAGTCCGTCAACGGGCGACATCGCACGCGCGAGTCTAATAGGATCCCTTTTGCCCAATAGGAATCCTATTAGTATTTATAAAATGATCAACACCAAGCTTTATTTACACTAATTAGAGAAAAACTTACTTGCTAAAGGATAATTACAAATTAATAAATGAAACTTATGCTAAGATTGAGCCACGTCGTCCTGCACACTAACATTCAGGATGACTCTTAATTACAGTACTAGAATTACTTAATTGCTATGCAAAACCGAGTTTCGCGGGCAAGTTAGGAAACTTTCATTGCAACGCACCGAAAGCACAGTAACAAGCACAATTCCGAGCTTAATTACTCTGGAAGCCAACCCGGCGACCACTTAGCTTTAAGCTTAAAATGCTTCGCCTGTAGGCATTCGGTTAACCACATTTAAATGTCGGGAAGTAAGGGATTTAACCTGACAATAAGGTCATTTGGAACTCATGTTTGAGGAATATTATTACTGCAGAGGGCGGAATAATTAGGATTGCCGGCCAAGTAGGGATAGGGATACGATCCATATCTGATTCCAAGTACGTATCGATATTTAAATATTCTTCATATTGTAACTTCGAAGTCTCTGATTCTGTGTCGCTTTCAAGACCGCCGACCTCAATTATAAAACGTTCGGTCTGGGATTCGCCTTGAGGACCTTTTTTCTATACCTAATTCGTCTTCAGTTTTTATTACAATATTTTAATAAGAAAAGAAATTACTAGTCCGAAATCCAACCAAACTAACCAGTTCAATCATATCTACGACCGCATTACGAAATGTCAGTACCGGTCATGTCAACAACCAATTTCAAGATATTGTTTATAGAAATACCAGACAATCCTTTTTTGCTGCAAATATTTAATTACATTGAAAAAAAGCTTTCTGACATCGCTATGGATTGCTTTCGGCATATATAAAATGTAATTTATTGTACAATCGCGAAGTATTTCGTTTTCCTTGCTGTTTGTTTACATAGGTGACATTCGATGACTTCTAACGTCTGTTGTCAAAGAGTACCTACTCCTTGCTGGTAAATTAGTTCCATTAAAAATCCGCAACGTGGCTGGTCAAAAAAAAAGCTTGTAGGGCCCCTTAATATAAGTTTTGTTGTTTTTTGTTAGTCTGTTGGAGTATCCAACTGCTGGGCAGAGCCCTCCCCCCTGGATTTCCACTCGTTTCTGTCCACTGCAATCCATGGCCTCAGTTTTGTTTTATTTATATACCATGACGGTGGCAAACAAGCATACTGCCTACCCCTGGCAATAGGGTATGGAAGCTACTGAAGATTCAAAAGCGCGTTGTCAACAGCTAGTTCCAAAATTCAGGTTTCACATTTCCAACACTGGCAACACTTAATTTCCCCAGTGGACTTTCAGAAAATTTATCGGTACTCAGCGATTTTATCGCAAAAACTCGATGTTGAGAAATTCAGCTCAAACACCCAATAATATCAGCTCAATAAAGCGAATATCCTTCACTGAAATAAAATCGGAGCAGGTGTGGAAATTAAATCCAAACTAATCAACTTTTTTTTTACCAAAAAGTTAACTAGATTTTTAGCAAGAGCGTTAAAATGGAGCGCTCATGACGGTAGCAGTACGATCACATCAATTGCACTGGTTTACCAACGTTGGGCGCTTTGAGTGGTTCCTAATAGAGGGCTCTCTTGATTTGGAAGGCATGATAAACTGTTGATCCTGGTTGTTGTCTATGAGAGCAATCAAGTCGCCCTGAAATATATTTTTCCATTTTGGATAGTACGGTTAGATGACAGTTGCTTCCGAAAAAACTAGAGCCTTCGCCAGACCCCAGATTATTTCAGGATGCAACTGGGATAACAACGATGTTTAAATAATAATAATCCTTGATAATCCTTGTAATCTGCATATCGCTCTGCATGCTCTTTACGGTTTTTTTTTTCAAAAGAAGTTGTATAACAAGTATGTACTTAAACGAGGCAACGATTTTGTACGGATATATTTATAAAGTTTTGTCGTCAAAATTCTGTTAAAAATTTGTTTGAGTCGATTTTGCGTCCGCTAGCGATGTCTGATTTTGACAAATAGTCTCCACGATCTTGATCACCCCAATTTGGAATTGTTACCTACCTGATAATGATAACTCACAGTAGATTCGCATTTTATAGATGCCATTCGAATACAGGAACAAATGTTTGTATGGGAGCAACTACAATTAAGATTCTCGAGTGGCTACCACGTACCGGAAGGCGCAGCGTGGGTAGGCCCCCCACAAGGTGGACCGATGACCTGTCAAAAGTCGCTGGAGTCCACTGGATGCGGGTGGCGTAGGACCAGTCATTGTGGCACTCTTTGGGGGAGGCCTATGTCCAGCAGTGGACGTCTATCGGCTGATATGATGATGATGATGAACTTTAATGAAATGAAATAGCAAAAAAAAAATGTTTCTATAAAAGCATAAGGATTCTACGGGTAGTTCATATATTTTTATGATTTTAATTATATTTAGTAATATGCTTTATTACAATTACCTGATGGTTAGATTCTATCCATTCCTATTCATTTAGCAATACAACGTTATCAATTTCAACATGAGGAAACTACCCTATTTACTAAAATGTCCAGTTGGTGACATTTAATATAAAATTCAGCGGGTTGATTGCGTAACGTTTCGTACGTACGTTAGGTAGATCTAAATATAATTTTTTGTATTGGGAAATGACTGTTGAGTTCTCCTGATGCTCGTTCGAAAATCGTTCTTCTAAAGCTCCTCTGATTCCATAGGATTTCTACGCCCACCCACCCGAAAACCCTATTCGAACTACCAAACAAAGTATACTGGGAATCATTTTCTAGAACGGATCTTATCTTAAGACCCATCGGTCCAACAATACGCATTGTTTAGCCACGTGCCGCAAATGCTTCGAAATAATATTTTACTCAAGTTGTGACTCCATTATTGAAGTAGCAAGGTTCAAATTATAAAACGAAAGGTATGTCGGTATTAACAACTTTTTATTAGTAGTTGCAGCATAGTTAGCGCAACGTAAACCATTAGCGGTTGTTGTTACACTTAACAATGACAACTTTTTCTCTTTGTGCCTAGTACAAAGAGAATTGAATTCGTTCTAGAAAACCTACTAAACAAAGTCATTTAAACACCCACGAAATGGCTAGTCTCATCTCATTGTATTAGCCCTACATAATAACACAGACAGACGGATGGACAGACGTTCGTGCGAGCCATCTTTCTCTATTGATGACGTCATTTGTCTAACTGACCCCTTGGGTCCTATACGTGAACTGAAATTGGTTTGGCACAAGTCTTAGAATATAGCGGAATTACGATAGATAATTCATTGATCACTTTGTACCCCAAAAAATATCCCCCAAAAGACGCAATTAAGGAGCGAAGTTGATACGGGAGTTAACGTGGACGAAGTTGCGGACAATCGCTAGTCTATACTTAATAAGAGGTCAATCTGTGAATAGTAAGTTGGCCGCTTTGTAATTTAACCCGCGTATCATTGGGCCTACCTACTACGAGTGACTGCCCGCTGATCTTAGACTGGAACCATGTGACAAAGCATTTAGACGTTGCCTTAAATACCTTTTATTGGAAAATCCATTGTACTACCCTAATCTCTAAACCAAATAGTAGTTTATTATGGGTTAAAATTACCACTTCTTGTTTTTGGAAGAGCGGTGTCTCCTGACACAAGCAAAATTAATTGCTTAATAGGAGGCTCCAACCTTGGCTATTGTAAAAATCCTTTTTATAACCAAATAAACTTTTTTCATTTTCATTTTTAATTTCTCTCAGTTAATGAGTAGGTATAGTTAAGTCTTGACATGGACATGACATGTTAAATTATTATTATTATCTATTTAAATTTCTATTAATATCCTTTGACATTAAATCTATTGAGTCACGTATGAATTTTGAATGAACTTAGTATAGTTGATATATCTGTGTTCTTTTAATTTAGTATTCTTTTTATATTTCCTCGTTATTGTGTTGACATTGCCTCAATATCATATCTTTATTTTTCTTTGTTTTTGACGATTCTGATAAATATTCTTATTTTTTGTCTTGTATGCAAAGTAATGTAATTTTTAATCATGAAATAAAAATCTATTCTAATCTATTTAGGGATGTAAAATTGTAGCTACGTTCGTACGCGACACAAGCAAATCTCTTAACAAGCGAATATTTGTCGGTACGGCCTGCGCTCGCCAACAAACGGTGAAAACAGTTAAGATCCCGAACATCGTAGTAGACATCCTCACTTGTATAGACAAACAGAATTTGAGATGGGCTGGACATACTGTAAAATGCAAGTTAGAGAGGTGAAGAAAGAGACGGTTAAAGAGCAAGAGGCCGCCAAGTCAAGAGGTGGGAAGATCAACGAAAACTGACTGGAACTACTGGACAAGAGTGTGAGAGATAGGAAACATTGAAAAGAGTTGGAGGAGGCCTTTGCCAAAAAGCACACCGAACTGAGAGTTTTTATGTAAACACAAGAATTGTAATGTGAAAAAATATGTTCAGAATAAACGGCTATATGTTTAACTTTTTGGACGCCAATAGCACCTAAAAACAGCCTAGAACAATAATGTTATGGCGTGAGCTGTCAAAATCACCTTTATGTTTGATCTAAATTTCATATTCACAATCTTATGCAAAATACTTGGCGTATAGGTGTCACTTTCGTACGTGAAGAACGGCGTCCAAAGGGTTAAAAGAGTTTGTCACGAGCTTAGAGTCCCATAGGTTTCTTCGGATTATTTTCGTTAATTATCGCTTCCGCTTATATTTTACGTCCGAATGAAAGATAAGAGTCACGTCTAAGTATTTTATTGAGACAGAAATACCGAATCACGCCTTCGCTTTCCCCGTCGTTCTGAATAATTTGTTCCCCACATGTATCTATACGCCTTTATGCAAAATGGGACAAATGGTCGGATTTCTGTACATTTGTTTAGTAAATGTTTACGCTTAGGAATCTTTCGCTGTGGAAGTTTATCTACAGTTGGAATTTATAAACACACTCCTTCCAAGCACTTTTTGTAAAATAGTCATGTATAATATTTATGACAAAATTACATTCAAAGTTCGCAAAAGATGCGAGCTTGTTTTGGCAAGACTATTTCATAGAGATACTGGGTGAATATCAGATTTCGATTGCAATTTTCTAATTTCTATGGCGCATTTTTTTTTACATATTCCCTGAATTAAATAACATACTTTTCCTACTGAATCTTTATTTAAAAAGACGCTTCTTGTATATTTAACAACAGAGACTGGCCTCATGAATTCGAAAATGCAAACTGCGAAATAACTTGCAACTAACTTGCTACTGACTCGCTCGAGTATTCCATTACGGAGTGTAATTTTAACTTGGCCCGTTTTTATTGTGCGCCCATTCGTCATTGTGCTTGGAGATTAAGCTACTTTTACGAGTATTAAAAATATGTTTTATGTATCGTTTCGAGGCTGTGACTTTAAATTGCCTTCTTTTAAGGCCCCGTTCTACTCATCATCAACTTAGCATTTTTCTGGTTATACCTTAGGACATTGCAAGTAGAATTTTATGGCGTAGGGGTTGGATGTGGCCTTTCCGAATGTTCTAGACTGTAATTTCGATCTTCACTCCGATCTTCTTTTGTTTTGAGTAGCGTGAGTTTTTCCAGATATTCGTCCTGCGTCCACGTTTCTCGAATATTCCAAGCCCATACATTTGTCTATAAATCTCAGAAAGCATCGAATGTTCTATTCTTTTACATTTTCTAGAACATTCCATGTTACTCGGCATTCTAAAATATACTCGCTAAGAATTTAAAACATACAAAATCTGCAAAGATGTGGGATAAAATATAGCTTATTTCCATCGCAGAGCTTCTTTCTATGTATTGGTGGAAAAATATTTTAAATGAGACTAGTAGTTCCAAAGATTATCGCGTCCAAACATACATACAACTTTACTTACTTACAAAGCTATGATCTTACAGACTTTTCGCATTAATTATATAGGTAGGTATAGATAATAAAGATGCCCACTGTGATATGAAAGCAAAGCTCTATGATATGCTGTCACAATTGGTCCTCCCAGATTGGGCCCTGTAACTTCCTTCCTTGAAACTTAATCGATTTTATAAACAACCCTTTAAGATATCTGTAAGCCCATCTCACTTGCTTTAAGTTTCCAAAATCAAAAGGACCGAAAAATGTAAATCCAAAACAGAGAGTGCAATTTAAACTTCGGAAAATTGCGTTCACAGTTCCGCATTTCGAGATGGCAATTTGCAAAGTTACAGCGAGTCGCTGATACTATTACTTTCCAAATATTTTAATAAACATTCCAAGTTTTCCTTATTAAGTCGTAGGTTTATTACGTCTGTATGTTGAGGAAAAGTTTTGGGGTAAGCTTTTTTGAGGTAATCTGAGAGAGTTTTAATGTGTTTCTAAGTGGTTTATAAAAAGGAACAACTTTGTTTTTATTAAAGACTTTTAATGAAGGTATAATTGAATAAAATCTCCGTAATAATATTTTTTTATACCTAGCAGTTTTTTTTTTCTTATTACAAACATGCCTGCCTAATGGTAAGCTGATACCGTAGCCGATGGAAGCTTGCGATTCTACAGAAGTCACAAGCATGTTTTATTTTAACCAGGCCTATAGTGGGCTTAATAAAGCTTTTGTTGACGATAAATTGAATCAACATAATACATAGAAAACATCCAAGTCTTCGATACAGATCTCACGCTCATTACACACATATTTGCCCTCTCCGAGATTTGAACCGAGGACCATCACCTCTTAGGCAGGTATGGTTTTTTATTAAACATCTATGTGCTAGTACACTTTTCCACTCAATTTAGAACTAGTTTTAGCGTTTGGTTTTCGTTGCTTATACACTTACTATATTATGTATAAATCTCCGTACAGACAATGCATATTGTATGTTAACCACAGTGTTTTCCGGGCCCTTCCCGTGTCCTTATATTACCATAACGTGTGTCAATAAGATAAAGTGATTCCCTCTACTTAACTCGCCGCTACACGGATAGGAACAATATCCGGATGATGTTTTAGGGATACCACAATTGAAATCCAGTGACTTAAGGGATTTTCTGAAATACAGTGGTTAGTTTCATATTGTGAAGTATCGGTGTGTATCGATTCAATCCTCTCATAATCATGTACCGAAACCTTAAGGGGAAATGCGGGCTGACGCGCGCCCTATGCAAATACTTGCATTTCGAGCTGCCGTCCCCAGTTTTCTCCGTTACATTTAAATAAATAAATAAATAAATATTAGAGGACATTCTTACACAAATCGAACTAGCTAGCTCAATAAGGCTTGTGTTATAGGTACTAGACGACGAGTAGGATTTAGACCTATGTATTGATTAACGAAGAGTTCCTAAGTTTCGTATTGAAAATATTTTTGTACATTTGACATCTTTACGCGATGGTAAAGTTGAAGTATTTTTAGCGGTTTACCAAGCGGCTCTAATTCATTAACAAAATCAGTTTTCACATAAATATCTTAGGGACATAGTGAAACTCTTAGTTAATACCTATGTTACAAAAATTATATGCATAAATTTTGATTTAGTAAAGGAAATAGGAGACTAATTCAAGTTTTTGTACAGTCTTTATTCGCGAACTTATGAGTCATGGGACATATTTTTGAGTAAATTGTTTGCTATTTTTGCACTTCGCTGTACGACGACGCCAAAAATACGTTCACACTTTTGCACCTTATTCCATTGCAATGAGGCGAATAGTGTAAACGTATTTTTGGCGTCGACCGTACTACGCATGTGGCAAATAAGTATACGGCCTGCATGATGTAAAGCTGACACTATAGCCTATAGACGCTTCTGACTTCAGAGCAATTGGCAATACTTGTGTGAAGCTTGCCTAATGGAAAGCAGACGCCGTAGATTATGGACATTTGCAACTCAAGAGGAGTGATAATGCGCGTTGCCGACCCTTTGTTTTGAGGATTCACTAATCTTGCATCTAATCTTACGTGGTGTAAAATCATCAAGAATTATATCAACAGAATCGACAGATTATGTAGACCACTTTTCATGTAAAAGGGGCAAGGTACATAAAATATATTCCCATTTAACGCTATTGGATTTGAGATTATTTACATACATTCCTTTTCCGACGTCCGTGCATCGGCTATGTGTAGCAGGAAACCGGAAAATACTGGTTTCATTCGTTCTTGCATGCAGTTTGATGTAGGCGGCACAGAAAATGTATATTGCAGGCGTTCTACTGAAAATATATTTAGGAGCTAAAACGCGTCCGACCAGGCAGTT
The DNA here is from genome assembly GCA_932294315.1 of Epinotia nisella. Taxonomy (NCBI): domain Eukaryota; kingdom Metazoa; phylum Arthropoda; class Insecta; order Lepidoptera; family Tortricidae; genus Epinotia; species Epinotia nisella. The sequence goes on along the minus strand of OW028696.1, from coordinate 7,268,992 downwards.
ACGCGTATAATAAAGTGCATCTTTCTCTTTTGTAATTCAGCCATTTTTTTGACATCACTCCGAAGCTTATCTCAAATAAGCTTATTGATGATGATGATGATCTGTCCGACCGTTTTCGGCCATGGCGACCACTCCGACTCCTATCTAGCGTTTTGGCGCTCGTGCGCTCGAAGATGGCTTATGTAGCCTATCTTTGCGGCAAAATTCCGTTTGCTTATTAATAACGTCTTAATTAACAGAGAATACTCAAATATAGAAAAATGACCAGCAGATTCAAATACAAAACTATTCATTGCAGGTCACAGAAAAAATGCATTCGAGCCATATGTAGCCTCAAACGAACAAAAAGTTGCAAACATTTTAAAGAATTAGAGCTCCTCACACTAACCTGCCTGTATATTTACGAGATCGCAGTATTTGTCAAATCAAACTCCTCACTGTTTCCCTTAAGGCTGAACATGAACTCGAGAAGCGTCCGTTACAAACATGCAATACCGACCGTGAGTGGCAAGACAGCTTTGTTGAGAAAGAGTGTACTAGGCATGGCTTCCAAAATATATAATTCTTACCAGAAAGCCTAAAGAAATTAAATAGGTCAATGTTTAAAAACAAATTAAAATTAAAACTTATAGGGAGAGCATATTTATTTATTTATTTATTTAAAAATATTCATAACTGTACATCTCATTTACAAGTCACAAAATAATAACATTCACAATTTTTCGCCTGTGTTAGGTTAGGGTCAATGATCTTTTTGGAGAAACTCATTCACATTGTAGCACGCAAGGTCAGTAAGCAATGCCTTAAGTTTTTAGTAAATGAGACATTACACCATTGATGAGTTTTTTTTACATAGAAGTTTCGTAAATATGTAAAGCATGTTATAAAAATATAATTACAGAATGTTCTTCTACAGATAATTATGTATTTTAGCAATGATTAAGTAAATTGAATGCTCATAAAATTAGATTTAGTTGTAGTTTTTAGTTCTTTAGTTCTTGTAAGGCCTTCTATCTCCATCATTAGATTAGCTTGATGATATTGAATTGTTATCCAAATTATACTTAAACCCAAAATTTCAGTTTAATCGGATAACGGCAAGTGACTGAAAAATTAATTGCTAATTTTGACGGACTACTTACTTATTACATATTTACATATGAACACGAACAGGTCAAGTTAATATAAAGCTTGTAACAAAGGGTGTAAAGACTGGTTTTACTTTTGACGGCATATTAACGTGCTTTAACACATTCACTGCTAAGAATCGCTACGTGTTACGCTCGTATCTGATTACCCGTATGTAGCGAAAAGCCTGCTAGGTGGGTTCCTGGCAGTAAAAGTGTTAAGATTTATTTGCACGTTTGACGTCACGTAAGTCTTAAGAAAAATGTAAAAAAAACCTTTTTTTTTAGCTGATCAAACGCTGAACGTAACTTGAATATGCGGGATAAACAATGGGTGAGGAACTTAAACGACTGTATTAGACGTTCTCTGTGCCAACTGCCCAGTAACAGGAGCTTCCAATGAAAGCTTTTGCGCTTCACACCTTATTAAAGTGGCGCTGCTTACATAGTCCTTTTGTAGCTTCTGCGCATTCTATCCAAGCTGGATAGTGAAATAGAGCTTTTTAACGATAAACATGCCAAATAGTTACTTATGCAGATGTCTAGTTTTGTTTCACATTGTTCTATCACAGTTAATATATAACTAAATAAATAATAAAGTAAATATATAATAGTTAACGATAGTTGCAAACAAGCACACGGTATGATGGTGAGCTGACGCCATAGTCTAATACGGACGCTTGGCGATGGCGACTCCAAAGTAGTCCTCGAATCGATATTGGGTCGACAACGCGCTCCTCTATCGTCGGAAGCGTCCATAAGCTACGCCATCTGTTTACCATCAGGCTCATATGCTTGTTTAGCAGCATCGTGGTGTGAAAAATACTTAAATATCTGACCTATTTGCTTAATTTACTAAATACTATTTTCACACGTCTACCTAAACTGAATATATCATGGGAAACACTGCTTGTAATTTAAAACGTATGGTAATATATGTTCATTATGAATAAACGATTTAAAAAAACTCGATAAGTGTGACAGAAAGGGAGATAATCATTCGTTTTCCTTATCCAGTTTTTTTTATTTGCCACAACTGATTTAGTATGAAGTTGTGGCAAATAAAGCATTACCCGCCCAAATTAAGTAGGTTGTTTATGGTAAGCCATCACCCATTTTAAGACCAGTTCTTAATTTAGCTGCATAGGAGCCTTCCCGTCGCTCATTGTGGCGACACGTATAGCTTGTCCTGAGTATTATAGGTCCATGGTTTAGGAGCTACAATGCCACAGACAGACACACATTTGAACAACCCTCGTTTGTGTAGGCGATATTTATTTTTTTATCATTCTACAATGCGAAATGTAAGTGTTAAATTGAGCCCGTTTCTCATTAGGCACCGGTCTAAGGCCCTTCAAAGACAAAAGACTATTCGAAGATTCATTCATTAGTGCCCAAGGGTGCTTTCGACGACCGGTGTGAAGTTAGCGGCCAAAGTTAGCGGCCATCAATAACCCGACCAAATTAAGGAGTCAAGTATTTTTTGAAAGCCACAATCTGAAAAAAAAATCATTCGTAGTGAAATCTCTGTCAGTAACCGAATACGGCCACTTGCAGAGTGATACTCGATCGTTTAGTAGGGTATAGCCACCGAGAAACACATGTTAGTAAGTAACTCAATGAACTTTGAGTAACAGTTAAATTTCAACACGATGGACGGCAAGCAAGTAACTTCTAACAGATTATTCGTAGAGATAAACCTAATAGCTACCGAATAAAGTCATTTCCATAGTGATACTCGATCGTTTAGTAGGGTAAAGGCACCGAGAAACACATGTTAGTAAGTCACTCAATTAACTTTGAGTAACAGTTAAATTTCAACATGATGGACGGCAAGCAAGTAACTTCTAAGAGATTATTTGTAGAGATAAACCTAATAGCTACCGAATAAAGACATTTCCAGAGTGATACTCGATCGACTAGTAGGGTAAAGGTACCGAAAAACACATGTTAGTAAGTCACTCAATGTACTTTGAGAAACAGTTACATTTCAACATGATGGACGGCAAGCAAGTAACTTCTAACAGAATATTCGTAGAGAAACATCTAATAGCTACTTAATAAAGTCATTTCCAGAGTGATACTCGATCGATTTGTAGGGTAAGGGCACCGAGAAACACATGTTAGTAAGTCACTCAATGAACTTTGAGTAACAGTTAAATTTCAACATGATGGACGGCAAGCAAGTAACTTCTAACAGATTATTCGTAGAGATAAACCTAAAAGCTACCAAATAAAGTCATTTCCAGAGTGATACTCGATTGATTAGTAGGGTAAAGGTACCGAGGAACACATGTTAGTAACTTTGTCGATGAACTTTTAATAATAGTTAAATTTCAACATGATGGACGGCAAGCAAGTAACTTCTAAAAGATTACTCGTAGAGATAAACCTAATAGCTACTGAATAAAGTCATTTCCAGAGTGATACTCGATCGATTAGTGGGGTAAAGGCACCGAGAAACACATGTTAGTAAGTCACTCAATGAACTTTGTAACAGTTAAATTCAACATAATGGACGGCAGGCAAGTAACTTATAACAAATTATTCGTAGAGATAAACCTAATAGCTACCGAATAAAGTAATTTCCAGAGTGATACTCGATCGATTAGTAGGGAAAAGGTACCGAGAAACACATGTTAGTAAGTCACTCAATGTACTTCGAGAAACAGTTAAATTTCAACATGATGGACGGCAAGCAAGTAACTTCTAACAGATTATTCGTAGAGATAAACCTAATAGCTACCGAATAAAGTCATTTCCAGAGTGATACTCGATCGATTAGTAGGGTAAAGGCACCGAGAAACACATGTTAGTAAGTCACTCAAGAACTTTGTAACAGTTAAATTCAACATGATGGACGGCAGGCAAGTAACTTCTAACAGATTATTTGTAGAGATAAACTTAATAGCTACCGAATAAAGTCATTTCCAGAGTGATACTCGATCGACTAGTAGGGTAAAGGTACCGAGAAACACATGTTAGTAAGTCACTCAATGTACTTCGAGAAACAGTTAAATTTCAACATGATGGACGGCAAGCAAGTAACTTCTAACAGATTATTCGTAGAGATAAACCTAATAGCTACTGAATAAAGTCATTTCCAGAGTGATACTCGATCGATTAGTAGGGTAAAGGTACCGAGAAACACATGTTAGTAAGTCACTCAATGTACTTTGAGAAACAGTTAAATTTCAACATGATGGACGGCAAGCAAGTAACTTCTAACAGATAACTCGTAGAGATAAACTTGATAGCTACCAAATAAAATCATTTCTAGAGTGATACTCGATCGATTAGTAGGGTAAAGGCACCGAGGAACACATGTTAGTAAGTCACTCAATGTACTTCGAGAAACAGTTAAATTTCAACATGATGGACGGCAAGCAAGTAACTTCTAACAGATTACTCGTAGAGATAAACCTAATAGCTACCGAATAAAGTCATTTCCAGAGTGATACTCGATCGATTAGTAGAGTAAAGGTACCGAGAAACACATGTTAGTAAGTCACTCAATGTACTTCGAGAAACAGTTAAATTTCAACATGATGGACGGCAAGCAAGTAACTTCTAACAGATTATTCGTAGAGATAAACCTAATAGCTACCGAATAAAGTAATTTTCAGAGTGATACTCGATCGATTAGTAGCGTAAAGATACCGAGAAACACATGTTAGTAAGTCACTCAATGTACTTCGAGAAACAGTTAAATTTCAACATGATGGACGGCAAGCAAGTAACTTCTAACAGATTATTCGTAGAGATAAACCTAATAGCTACCGAATAAAGTCATTTCCAGAGTGATACTCGATCGATTAGTAGGGTAAAGGCACCGAGAAACACATGTTAGTAAGTCACTCAAGAACTTTGTAACAGTTAAATTCAACATGATGGACGGCAGGCAAGTAACTTCTAACAGATTATTTGTAGAGATAAACTTAATAGCTACCGAATAAAGTCATTTCCAGAGTGATACTCGATCGACTAGTAGGGTAAAGGCACCGAGAAACACATATTAGTAAGTCACTCAATGAACTTTGAGTAACAGTTAAATTTCAACATGATGGACGGCAAGCAAGTAACTTCTAACAGATTATTCGTAGAGAAACACCTAATAACTACCGAATTAAGTCATTTTCAGAGTGATACTCGATCGATTTGTAGGGTAAGGGCACCGAGAAACACATGTTAGTAAGTCACTCAATGAACTTTGAGTAACAGTTAAATTTCAACATGATGGACGGCAAGCAAGTAACTTCTAACATATTACTCGTAGAGATAAACCTAATAGCTACTGAATAAAGTCATTTCCAGAGTGATACTCGATCGATTAGTAGGGTAAAGGTACCGAGAAACACATGTTAGTAAGTCACTCAATGTACTTTGAGAAACAGTTAAATTTCAACATGATAGACGGCAAGCAAGTAACTTCTAACAGATAACTCGTAGAGATAAACTTGATAGCTACCAAATAAAATCATTTCTAGAGTGATACTCGATCGATTAGTAGGGTAAAGGCACCGAGGAACGTTAGTAAGTCACTCAATGTACTTCGAGAAACAGTTAAATTTCAACATGATGGACGGCAAGCAAGTAACTTCTAACAGATTATTCGTAGAGATAAACCTAATAGCTACTGAATAAAGTCATTTCCAGAGTGATAATCGATCGATTAGTAGGGTAAAGGTACCGAGAAACACATGTTAGTAAGTCACTCAATGTACTTTGAGAAACAGTTAAATTTCAACATGATGGACGGCAAGCAAGTAACTTCTAACAGATAACTCGTAGAGATAAACTTGATAGCTACCAAATAAAATCATTTCTAGAGTGATACTCGATCGATTAGTAGGGTAAAGGCACCGAGGAACACATGTTAGTAAGTCACTCAATGTACTTCGAGAAACAGTTAAATTTCAACATGATGGACGGCAAGCAAGTAACTTCTCACAGATTACTCGTAGAGATAAACCTAATAGCTACCGAATAAAGTCATTTCCAGAGTGATACTCGATCGATTAGTAGGGTAAAGGTACCGAGAAACACATGTTAGTAAGTCACTCAATGTACTTCGAGAAACAGTTAAATTTCAACATGATGGACGGCAAGCAAGTAACTTCTAACAGATAACTCGTAGAGATAAACTTGATAGCTACCAAATAAAATCATTTCTAGAGTGATACTCGATCGATTAGTAGGGTAAAGGCACCGAGGAACACATGTTAGTAAGTCACTCAATGTACTTCGAGAAACAGTTAAATTTCAACATGATGGACGGCAAGCAAGTAATTTCTCACAGATTACTCGTAGAGATAAACCTAATAGCTACCGAATAAAGTCATTTCCAGAGTGATACTCGATCGATTAGTAGGGTAAAGGTACCGAGAAACACATGTTAGTAAGTCACTCAATGTACTTCGAGAAACAGTTAAATTTCAACATGATGGACGGCAAGCAAGTAACTTCTAACAGATTATTCGTAGAGATAAACCTAATAGCTACTGAATAAAGTCATTTCCAGAGTGATACTCGATTGATTAGTAGGGTAAAGGTACCGAGAAACATGTTAGAAAGTCACTCAATGTACTTTGAGAAACAGTTAAATTCAACATGATGGACGGCAGGCAAGTAACTTCTAACAAATTATTCGTAGCGAAAAACCTAATAGCTACCGAATAAAGTCATTTCCAGAGTGATACTCGATCGATTAGTGGGGTAAAGGCACCGAGAAACACATGTTAGTAAGTCACTCAATGAACTTTGTAACAGTTAAATTCAACATAATGGACGGCAGGCAAGTAACTTATAACAAATTATTCGTAGAGATAAACCTAATAGCTACCGAATAAAGTAATTTCCAGAGTGATACTCGATCGATTAGTAGGGAAAAGGTACCGAGAAACACATGTTAGTAAGTCACTCAATGTACTTCGAGAAACAGTTAAATTTCAACATGATGGACGGCAAGCAAGTAACTTCTAACAGATTATTCGTAGAGATAAACCTAATAGCTACCGAATAAAGTCATTTCCAGAGTGATACTCGATCGATTAGTAGGGTAAAGGCACCGAGAAACACATGTTAGTAAGTCACTCAAGAACTTTGTAACAGTTAAATTCAACATGATGGACGGCAGGCAAGTAACTTCTAACAGATTATTTGTAGAGATAAACTTAATAGCTACCGAATAAAGTCATTTCCAGAGTGATACTCGATCGACTAGTAGGGTAAAGGTACCGAGAAACACATGTTAGTAAGTCACTCAATGTACTTCGAGAAACAGTTAAATTTCAACATGATGGACGGCAAGCAAGTAACTTCTAAGAGATTATTTGTAGAGATAAACCTAATAGCTACCGAATAAAGACATTTCCAGAGTGATACTCGATCGTTTAGTAGGGTAAAGGTACCGAGAAACACATGTTAGTAAGTCACTCAATGTACTTTAAGAAACAGTTAAATTCAACATGATGAACGGCAGGCAAGTAACTTCTAACAGATTATTTGTAGTGATAAACTTAATAGCTACCGAATAAAGTCATTTCCAGAGTGATACTCGATCGACTAGTAGGGTAAAGGTACCGAAAAACACATGTTAGTAAGTCACTCAATGTACTTTGAGAAACAGTTACATTTCAACATGATGGACGGCAAGCAAGTAACTTCTAACAGAATATTCGTAGAGAAACATCTAATAGCTACTTAATAAAGTCATTTCCAGAGTGATACTCGATCGATTTGTAGGGTAAGGGCACCGAGAAACACATGTTAGTAAGTCACTCAATGAACTTTGAGTAACAGTTAAATTTCAACATGATGGACGGCAAGCAAGTAACTTCTAACAGATTATTCGTAGAGATAAACCTAAAAGCTACCAAATAAAGTCATTTCCAGAGTGATACTCGATCGATTAGTAGGGTAAAGGCACCGAGGAACACATGTTAGTAAGTCACTCAATGTACTTCGAGAAACAGTTAAATTTCAACATGATGGACGGCAAGCAAGTAACTTCTAACAGATTACTCGTAGAGATAAACCTAATAGCTACCGAATAAAGTCATTTCCAGAGTGATACTCGATCGATTAGTAGAGTAAAGGTACCGAGAAACACATGTTAGTAAGTCACTCAATGTACTTCGAGAAACAGTTAAATTTCAACATGATGGACGGCAAGCAAGTAACTTCTAACAGATTATTCGTAGAGATAAACCTAATAGCTACCGAATAAAGTAATTTTCAGAGTGATACTCGATCGATTAGTAGCGTAAAGATACCGAGAAACACATGTTAGTAAGTCACTCAATGTACTTCGAGAAACAGTTAAATTTCAACATGATGGACGGCAAGCAAGTAACTTCTAACAGATTATTTGTAGAGATAAACTTAATAGCTACCGAATAAAGTCATTTCCAGAGTGATACTCGATCGACTAGTAGGGTAAAGGCACCGAGAAACACATATTAGTAAGTCACTCAATGAACTTTGAGTAACAGTTAAATTTCAACATGATGGACGGCAAGCAAGTAACTTCTAACAGATTATTCGTAGAGAAACACCTAATAACTACCGAATTAAGTCATTTTCAGAGTGATACTCGATCGATTTGTAGGGTAAGGGCACCGAGAAACACATGTTAGTAAGTCACTCAATGAACTTTGAGTAACAGTTAAATTTCAACATGATGGACGGCAAGCAAGTAACTTCTAACAGATTATTCGTAGAGATAAACCTAATAGCTACCGAATAAAGTAATTTTCAGAGTGATACTCGATCGATTAGTAGGGTAAAGGCACCGAGAAACACATGTTAGTAAGTCACTCAAGAACTTTGTAACAGTTAAATTCAACATGATGGACGGCAGGCAAGTAACTTCTAACAGATTATTTGTAGAGATAAACTTAATAGCTACCGAATAAAGTCATTTCCAGAGTGATACTCGATCGACTAGTAGGGTAAAGGCACCGAGAAACACATATTAGTAAGTCACTCAATGAACTTTGAGTAACAGTTAAATTTCAACATGATGGACGGCAAGCAAGTAACTTCTAACAGATTATTCGTAGAGAAACACCTAATAACTACCGAATTAAGTCATTTTCAGAGTGATACTCGATCGATTTGTAGGGTAAGGGCACCGAGAAACACATGTTAGTAAGTCACTCAATGAACTTTGAGTAACAGTTAAATTTCAACATGATGGACGGCAAGCAAGTAACTTCTAACATATTACTCGTAGAGATAAACCTAATAGCTACTGAATAAAGTCATTTCCAGAGTGATACTCGATCGATTAGTAGGGTAAAGGTACCGAGAAACACATGTTAGTAAGTCACTCAATGTACTTTGAGAAACAGTTAAATTTCAACATGATGGACGGCAAGCAAGTAACTTCTAACAGATAACTCGTAGAGATAAACTTGATAGCTACCAATTAAAATCATTTCTAGAGTGATACTCGATCGATTAGTAGGGTAAAGGCACCGAGGAACACATGTTAGTAAGTCACTCAATGTACTTCGAGAAACAGTTAAATTTCAACATGATGGACGGCAAGCAAGTAACTTCTAACAGATTATTCGTAGAGATAAACCTAATAGCTACTGAATAAAGTCATTTCCAGAGTGATAATCGATCGATTAGTAGGGTAAAGGTACCGAGAAACACATGTTAGTAAGTCACTCAATGTACTTTGAGAAACAGTTAAATTTCAACATGATGGACGGCAAGCAAGTAACTTCTAACAGATAACTCGTAGAGATAAACTTGATAGCTACCAAATAAAATCATTTCTAGAGTGATACTCGATCGATTAGTAGGGTAAAGGCACCGAGGAACACATGTTAGTAAGTCACTCAATGTACTTCGAGAAACAGTTAAATTTCAACATGATGGACGGCAAGCAAGTAACTTCTCACAGATTACTTGGGGCGTATAGAATTGAGGTTAGGTATTATAGATGCACGCACACCAAGGGTGGTTTTTTGCGGTGCGCTTTCTAATTTCCCTTTTCAGAGATTAGCGCGTTAAGATTAGTGGACTGTATGTAGGTGTCCAACCGTGGTCTATTGTCGTAGCTACTAGACGCGAAATTGCGAAGGAAAGTCAGCTGCTTTTGGAAATTGGAACAGGTCGATGAATCAGCTAACAGAAGGTAGCAAATAGGAGCCATGCGCACTTACTTGTGATTTTGAGTGAATTTCTCCTTCAGGCTCCTCGTGGCACACCACGCGCTTTCGTGGGACGCGCAGCGTAATTCCAAAATGTCCAAACGCACTTTCAATTCATGAACACTTTTAGCACCAGGATGGCAGCACATAAAATATTGTACAAATTGCAGGATAATACGTGGGATTTAATTCGATTTAAATTTCTTCACCAGCGGAGCAGCTGGTCTTATACGCGAGCGGGAGAGAATCTAACTTGCTCTCGCCAGGTGGCGGGAGTGATGCGCATACGTCGCGTATGTGAGAAAGACAGCGCGATATATCAGTGCGCATGGGGGAAAAGGAAGATGTATAGGAAATCGGGACTGTAGAAACGACAACAGATTAAAGTTAGACATACAAGTATACGAAATCCAACATTACTCGTAGAGATAAACCTAATAGCTAACGAATAAAGTCATTTCCAGAGTGATACTCGATCGATTAGTAGGGTAAAGGTACCGAGAAACACATGTTAGTAAGTCACTCAATGTACTTCGAGAAACAGTTAAATTTCAACATGATGGACGGCAAGCAAGTAACTTCTAACAGATTATTCATAGAGATAAACCTAATAGCTACCGAATAAAGTCATTTTCAGAGTGATACTCGATCGATTAGTAGGGTAAAGGCACCGAGAAACGCATGTTAGTAAGTCACTCAATGAACTTTGTAACAGTTAAATTCAACATGATGGACGGCAGGCAAGTAACTTCTAACAGATTATTTGTAGAGATAAACTTAATAGCTACCGAATAAAGTCATTTCCAGAGTGATACTCGATCGACTAGTAGGGTAAAGGCACCAAGAAACACATATTAGTAAGTCACTCAATGAACTTTGAGTAACAGTAAAATTTCAACATGATGGACGGCAAGCAAGTAACTTCTAACAGATTATTCGTAGAGAAACACCTAATAGCTACCGAATAAAGTCATTTTTAGAGTGATACTCGATCGATTTGTAGGGTAAGGGCACCGAGAAACACATGTTAGTAAGTCACTCAATGAACTTTGAGTAACAGTTAAATTTCAACATGATGGACGGCAAGCAAGTAACTTCTAACAGATTATTCGTAGAGATAAACCTTAAAGCTACCAAATAAAGTCATTTCCAGAGTGATACTAGATTGATTAGTAGGGTAAAGGTACCGAGGAACACATGTTAGTAACTTTGTCGATGAACTTTTAATAATAATTAAATTTCATCATGATATACGGCAAGCAAGTAACTTCTAACAGATTACTCGTAGAGATAAACCTAATAGCTACTGAATAAAGTCATTTCCAGAGTGATACTCGATTGATTAGTAGGGTAAAGGTACCGAGAAATATGTTAGAAAGTCACTCAATGTACTTTATAAATAATAAAAAATAAAATAAAATAAAAATTGTTTATTTCGGATCATAAAAAATCCATAGTTTGTTAGTATGGCTTACAATATATGTTAATTTACCCAATTACCAAAAGAAAAGAAAAGACACACGTTTTAAACAATAAACATAAAAAAAACAATAAAAATTAAAAAATTGTTAGGGGGCGAGGTTTGCCTATTGCCCTACTTAGCCCTCCCAATAACCACATCGACCCAGTATTTAGTGAGCGGGCAGTCAAGGCGCTCGGCCAACGTCCTCAGCATGCTGTTGCTGCTGCCTCGCACACGCCTTAATAGTGAGGCTATCCTTTTTCTTCTGATGGCATAGAAGTCGTCAGTTCGCGCCTCGGCGAACATGCCAGAAGCACTGCAGTGTTTCGGCAGCCTCAACAGCAATCTGAGGACATTGTTGTACTGTACACGTGCAGTACTATATGCCCTTTGCGAGAATCTCACCCACAGGCTGCACGTGTAAAAGGTCTGACAATATGCTTTGAAAAGTGTCAGCTTGACCTGAGTGTTACAACGTGCAAACCTGCGGGCGAGCATATTGCCACGCACTGCCATCGCCCTCCTTTCTCTTTCTATATCTGCATCATCATTGAGATCTACAGTGATCATGTGACCCAAATATTTAAATTTCTCAACTATGTTAAGAGGCACTCCTCCCAGCATGATCCTCGGCAGCGTGGTGATATTATATTTTCGTGCCTTAAAAATGAGCACTTCGCTTTTGTTAGCGTTATACTTTAGACCATACTGTTCGGCGTAGGCCTCACACATCCTGACAAGTTGTGTAATCGAGTCAAACGACGGTCCCAGCAGGACCATGTCATCAGCATAACTGATATTGTTGAAACAACTTTCACCTATATGACATCCTACACGCGTCCTGCTAAGACCCTCGATCAACTCGTTCACATATAGATTGAACAGTATCGGGGATGTCAACCCCCCCTGCCTCACCCCACACTGTAACCTATACTCCTCCGATTCGACTCCCGCCCATCTCACCTGGTTGACCTGGTTGTTATACCAATATTTTAATAACGAGACGCATTCTCTGGGCAGGCCTGTTTTTTCCAGCTTCTCCCATAATACATCGTAAACAACCAGGTCAAAAGCTTTGGACAAGTCCAGAAAGCATGCATATACAGGCGTGTTTCTGTCCTTGTAGTACCTGACAGCTTGCTTAAGGCACAAGATTGCACTCTCTGTCGACAAGCCTGGCCTGAAGCCAAATTGAGCGTCGTGCAACTTTATATATTTGCAAAGATGTGCATTAAGCAAGCCGTCTAGCACTTTAGCTAGCACTGTTGCCAGTGAGATGGGCCTATAGTTTTCCATCTTTGATAGGTCACCTGTCTTATTTTTTACTAGTGGGATCACCACTGTTCGTGTGAGCCTTTGAGGAAGGTAGGCATGTCTGAGACAGAGTGTGAAGAACATAGCCAGTATACGCGGCAAGTGAACTTTGAGAAACAGTTAAATTCAACATGATAGACGGCAAGCAAGTAACTTATTACAGATTATTCGTAGTGAAACACCTAATAGCTACCGAATAAAGTCATTTCCATAGTGATACTCGATCGATTTGTAGGGTAAGGGCACCGAGAAACACATGTTAGTAAGTCATTCAATGAACTTTGAGTAACAGTTAAATTTCAACATGATGGACGGCAAGCAAGTAACTTCTAATGGATTATTCGTAGAGATATACCTAAAAGCTACCAAATAAAGTCATTTCCAGAGTGATACTCGATTGATTAGTAGGGTAAAGGTACCGAGGAACACATGTTAGTAAGTCACTCAAGAACTTTGTAACAGTTAAATTCAACATGATGGACGGCAGGCAAGTAACTTCTTACAAATTATTCGTAGAGATAAACCTAATAGCTACCAAATAAAGTAATTTCCAGAGTGATACTCGATCGATTAGTAGGGTAAAGGTACCGAGAAACACATGTTAGTAAGTCACTCAATGTACTTCGAGATACAGCTAAATTTCAACATGATGGACGGCAAGCAAGTATTTTCTAACAGATTATTCGTAGAGATAAACTTAATAGCTACCGAATAAAGTCATTTCCAGAGTGATACTCGATCGACTAGTAGGGTAAAGGCACCGAGAAACACATATTAGTAAGTCACTCAATGAACTTTGAGTAACAGTTAAATTTCAACATGATGGACGGCAAGCAAGTAACTTCTAACAGATTATTCGTAGAGATAAACCTAAATGCTACCGAATAAATTCATTTTCAGAGTGATACTCGATCGATTAGTAGCGTAAAGGCACCGAGGAACACATGTTAGTAACTTTGTCGATGAACTTTTAATAACAGTTAAATTTCAACATGATGGACGGCAAGCAAGTAACTTCTAACAGATTATTCGTAGAGAAACACCTAATAGCTACCAAATAAAGTCATTTCCAGAGTGATACTCTATTGATTAGTAGGGTAAAGGTACCGAGGAACACATGTTAGTAACTTTGTCGATGAACTTTTAATAATAGTTAAATTTCATCATGATGAACGGCAGGCAAGTAACTTCTAACAGATTATTTGTAGTGATAAACTTAATAGCTACCAAATAAAGTCATTTCCAGAGTGATACTCGATCGACTAGTAGGGTAAAGGTACCGAAAAACACATGTTAGTAAGTCACTCAATGTACTTTGAGAAACAGTTACATTTCAACATGATGGACGGCAAGCAAGTAACTTCTAACAGAATATTCGTGGAGAAACATCTAATAGCTACTTAATAAAGTCATTTCCAGAGTGATACTCGATCGAGTTGTAGGGTAAGGGCACCGAGAAACACATGTTAGTAAGTCACTCAATGAACTTTGAGTAACAGTTAAATTTCAACATGATGGACGGCAAGCAAGTAACTTCTAACAGATTATTCGTAGAGATAAACCTAAAAGCTACCAAATAAAGTCATTTCCAGAGTGATACTCGATCGACTAGTAGGGTAAAGGCACCGAGAAACACATATTAGTAAGTCACTCAATGAACTTTGAGTAACAGTTAAATTTTAACATGATGGACGGCAAGCAAGTAACTTCTAACAGACTATTCGTAGAGAAACACCTAATAGCTACCAAATAAAGTCATTTCCAGAGTGATACTCTATTGATTAGTAGGGTAAAGGTACCGAGGAACACATGTTAGTAACTATGTCGATGAACTTTTAATAATAGTTAAATTTCATCATGATGAACGGCAGGCAAGTAACTTCTAACAGATTATTTGTAGTGATAAACTTAATAGCTACCGAATAAAGTCATTTCCAGAGTGATACTCGATCGACTAGTAGGGTAAAGGTACCGAAAAACACATGTTAGTAAGTCACTCAATGTACTTTGAGAAACAGTTACATTTCAACATGATGGACGGCAAGCAAGTAACTTCTAACAGAATATTCGTAGAGAAACATCTAATAGCTACTTAATAAAGTCATTTCCAGAGTGATACTCGATCGATTTGTAGGGTAAGGGCACCGAGAAACACATGTTAGTAAGTCACTCAATGAACTTTGAGTAACAGTTAAATTTCAACATGATGGACGGCAAGCAAGTAACTTCTAACAGATTATTCGTAGAGATAAACCTAAAAGCTACCAAATAAAGTCATTTCCAGAGTGATACTCGATTGATTAGTAGGGTAAAGGTACCGAGGAACACATGTTAGTAACTTTGTCGATGAACTTTTAATAACAGTTAAATTTCAACATGATGGACGCCAAGCAAGTAACTTCTAACAGATTATTCGTAGAGAAACACCTAATAGCTACCGAATAAAGTCATTTCCAGAGTGATACTCATTAATTATAGTTAAATTGCCAAGTAACATCATTAAAAAGTACTGAAAATATTAAATGTTATCAGGAAACTGCTAAAAAACTGGTGTGCGTTTCTCTGACTATTATTATTTTAGGTATTTCTACATATGTAACGTGATACTTATTCAAAATGTACCTTAAAAACTGCTGGAAATCAAGTGTACATTCCTTTAACTATTTATGATTTGAGGTATTTTTATGGAACTTGGTACTTATTCAGATATCACTTATTTTATAGGCGTAGCATTCCCATAGTATCGAATTTGGCAGTCCATTGAAAAGTCAACGTAGGTACGTTAGATTGACTTTTTTAAAGTAATGGAAGTGCAAAATCGCATAATCATAAGCCGGAGAACATTGATTACATTTTGCTATGATTTTGTTATACCTCTTTGTCGGCGTGATTAGGTTTTATACCTACCCATGCAAAATTACACCTTTCTAGTAGTATCTACGGGTCACGGCGCTGGAGACTATGGAACCAGTATATAATCAGATTTTTTTAACAGCCGATATTTGACGGCCGTCATTCCGGTACAATAAATGTCAATGATGACATATGATGACATAAATCGTACTGGGATGACAAGCTGTCAAATATTGGGTGTAAGGGCATTTTCACTATAGTAGTATCTCTTCTCTCTTCGTTGTCTGTCTGTCAATCTGTCAATACCCTTTTTCTCAGGAATGCGTACACGTATCAAGCTTCCTATCCTTGAAGCTGTGAAAATTCAAACAGTGATACGAAGTTATAAGATATAGGGATAGAATTTTGCAGGACGCCGTGCTTCCGGCACATACATCCACTGTATATTACAACCAGCATAAGTTAAAATGTTCTAGAGAATTTCTTGCCTTAGAAAGAATACAAAGGTTATATTTTTAAGTAAATTACACCATATAATGTAATGAATGACACAATCTAATTCGAGAATGAAATAGCTTTATTTTTAGGTTTGTGAGTTATGAAAGGTAACAAATTATATATATATATATACATGTATATATGCCATACGGTTGTTAACACCCACGGAAATAACCAAAACCAAAGTATATTTCACACAATCCTTATAACGATTGCTGGTTGTACAAGAACTAGCTTCTACAGATTCTACACCTTACAACTTAATCAATACCAAGCATGTCCGTTCGACATCACTGCCCGACCGAGAATGCCCCTTCGCGCCAAATCCCCTCACTCACGTTAACGACGGTCGTCATGACGTCACCAGAATGGTCAGTTGAGCTACTTTTAAACTGTAATTTATTCCCTGAAACAATAAAACCTCACACGGTTTAACGTGGTTCCTCTTCATTTGCCTTTCTGTTTAAAAAACATGAAGAAGTAAGTGTGCTGGTAGCTAGATTAGTATCTTGACGATCTGTATTCGATAGGGGTCGCCTTGTATTGTCCACGGTTTGTTCATTCATTCAATAGCATCATGACGGGGCCTGCTATACTACTGTCTTTCTTGTCTCATGGATAGTTTCTGTAGCAGCAGAAGTATTAGCGGGAGACCAGTGCAACGTTCAATTGTAGACGATTCCCAGTTGATCTTATAAATATTGTGACTATGTCTTTCTCTTAATGATTAGGTAGGATTCAATTCGTTGGCACTGCAGCACTGCACTTCACAGGATGGCGTAAGCATTATGGCAGGATCACAATTACCACATCATAAGTGGTAAAATCTTCATATTTCGTAGGTACACGATACGGTGCTCCCTTGGACTTCATATTATTTATTTATAATATTAGCTTTGCAAAATTAAGAGCTGCGGACGACATCATAAATGTCAAATGTCAGACCTACCTAATATGTCAAACGTTACGAGACACATACACTTATACGCCGTATAAGACAATGTGGCCTGTGAAATAAAAAAATATTCCAGATACTTAAGAAACTAATTCGAACTTTTTACATTAAGAAAGCTCGTAAGAAGGCTCGTAGAAGAAAATTGAAATTGAAAATTAAATTGAAATTGAAATTAAATTTATTGCCAAAAATTATGAAAAATCGGGTTGTAATGGTATGTTTTTTGAACTTTTATATTAGTGCGTATTGTAAAAAAGCCATAAAATCTAGTTTGAGTGCTTATCCAACCACATCATATCCACACAGTTGACAGCTGTCAAACGAACCAGAAGTATAAATAATCGCTGCTACTATTTTAATATATTTCCGACATAAACTGTACTATTTACCAGTAAATAAGTTGTTATCGTGGAGAACATAACCTCAACGTCGAGCACCAACATTGTCACCATTGTAAACTGCGGCTCTGCCGCGTATACAAAGAACCTAGGCGGTGCGACGGGATAAAATATTATAGCACATACTCCCGTAGGTCCATTCTACATATATAACATAGGTACTGAAGAAAGGATTTTTAGAATGCGATGGGTATAGTTTCTGAGACTATCCCCAACATACAAACTTACATTCCACCGACATTACACCTGTTTATTATTAGTATCAGCACAGATCAAGAATACTGTATCGGGGACCGTTAATGGTTTAAAATAATATTTTACCGGTTATAGTTGCATTTGAATATTTATACCGCTAAATAGTTTAATACTGGTTTATGTTTTCCAGTATTAAGTCATATCGGTTTGACAAATTACAACCTACCTGTAATCGAAATATGATTATCTGAACCTGAAATAATTTGGATGGTATTCAAGTCAGGTGAATAAAGTTGCCAATGGGAGTCCCCGGTATCCGAAAAGAAATTTTAGTACTTAATCGAGGTTCGTTTTCTACATCTTTACTTCAAATTTGAAGCCTATCGGTGCCTACGGCATTGTGCTAAGTAAGGTAAATAATACCTATTCCCTTCTCCCAACATCTCGAATATGGGAAAATAAGTTAGTATATAAACTTTTTGAAATAAATATAAACATGGCAAATAATATTGACAACTCTCTCACTAAAAAAATTAATCCACAGTTGACACAATACGTCTGTCAGTTTTTGTAAGCATTGTAAAAGATCGTTTATTTTCTATTTACTTAATTTTCTTAGTGTTGTATCCATATGTGGCCGACTCAACATTTATAATTTCTTATGCTGAAGAACTTACTACAGGTTTGAGTTCAATTGTTGTTTATTTATTTTACATTGTCATCTCAAGTCAAAACAGGAGTTAGGTACGTCACGTGACGTCACACAGCCAAAGTCACGTGGTCAGCGCACGGTAGATTCTTTAAATTAAAATTTTAGTACTTTTTCAATTCAAAAATTAAAAATCGGAGACCTTATTGCAAATCTCCAGTATGAGACAAATCGAACGACATATCATTTAACAAAATCGGACCATAACTGTAGATCTGATGATCTGATGAATTTGATCATACGACAATTGTTACGAATAAAGAATATCCGATCAGTTGCTTATTTTGATATTGAACCTAGTTGCTATGCAGATTTGATATTATTAGTTGGTCGGAAAAGTAGTCCATTCAAAAAGCAACTCTATCGACCAACGAATAGGTTTTCAACCACAATAATGGAGTCAGAAATATTATATTAACAAATAAACGGAACGTATTCACACGCATTTTGAGCGCCAGCCAATCACAGCGTAGCTCGCCATTGTAGCCGCGAGTATCGACCAATCACAGAGCATAGAGGAATATATAATTGTCGAAGTTCTCAAAAAGCAAAATATAGACGAATAGGATAGAATTCATGAAAAGGACAGACATCTTAGAAATCATAAAAAGTATGGCGGCATAAATAGGGAGGCGAGATTAGGCGCGGGGCTTTTTGGCATTGATACTCGGACTGATTGGGTCTCCTGGCTGTGACTTTAAAGTTTATTTAGTGGGTGTTTTTTTCTATAAATTAGTGTTTTGTTGTTGGGAATCTCTTTAAAAATTAGTGTTTATTTTTGTGGGGCTTTTAACAGGCCTAGGAATGTGACTTGTCATTGTGGAGAGAAATAATTCCATAATGTAGAGTTATGGTTCTAGGTACTGGAATAGTGTTTTGAATAGTTTAATATTTTTATTATCACATAAGCCAGATCCCAGTCTAGGTAAACACCATAAACAGTTTGCCTAACACCTTGATCTCACCTAACGGTGCCAACCGAGGTTAAGGTGAAGTTTGAATGCGTAATCAGATTAGAAGGGTGGATCTGATGTCTCTTTTTTATCGACCAAGAGGCAGCCAAACACCTGGACGTTGCTCGAAATTCCTCTGCGTTCTAAGGCATGACCACAGTAGTTGGTATAGAGGGATACCTCGCTTGCCGAAGTCCTGTAGTATTCGAGAAGCGGGCAGTATTAAATACACATATATACAACTATATACATAATAGGGCGCCTTACTCACTGTACTCCATTTAGACTTCGGTCGCAGTGGGGGGAGGCAAATACACTGGCGTCAGGTTGCTATATCTCAGCTTAGCCAACTGAACTACTTACAGATAGAATAGGGCATACATTCTCATCTTTTAAACTGAGGTAAGGTTTAAAAATGAGCAGAGTAGGGAAATATCGGGATAGGATAGGGTAGAATCATACACACCTTAGGGGAAGATAGGTTTAGAGGTGGTAGGACGACAAGGTTAATTTTATTCGTCATGAGTGGATAAATTTATGATTGGTCTTAAAAGAGAAGTGTAGAGCTTGTGCAGTTGAATGTGATATTCTTACGTGGTAACGTAATTTCACCTTTATTTTCATTGACTAAGGAAACGGTTTCGTTTCGGAGAAGGAAACAAAACTGTTATAGGGACCAGTGATAGGCTGAGCAAGTCGCTGTTGATCGTAGTTACGGGCAGAATAATACCCATATAACTACTAGCTATTTCATACATAATTATCTTAAGAATATTGCACGTTCAACTACATTAGATTCGGCGTTATAATATATAAGGCTTAGGTAAATGAATTGCTTATATAATTAAATTTTTACGCAGCAATATTAAAGTGAGAGGTCTGATTAAGTTTGTTTCGGTATTTTCTTCTTACTCAGACCGTTAAGAGGGCGTTACTGAAATTCGTCAGGAATAAGCGAAAAACCGGATTTTTGACGTTGTATTTCTAAGAAACAGAAAGGTTTTTTCTAGATTCTGATTACTTATTTACATAGGTCAATTCCTCATATTGACACTACCCGCCAGGAATTTAAGAAAAACTGAATGTTTAAACCTAATATACCTGATTACCGACAGTCGTTTTCAGAAGAGAGCGCAGAGGCATAAGTTTGATCCCTCAATACTCAATGATGTCAAAAGAAAACCCAATTTTTTTTTTCTTTTCACAATTGTAATATGTCCTTATTGACACTACCCGCCTCTATTTTTTCTTATTTTGCAGGTATGTATACGTAAATCGTACTCAATTACACCATATTTTTCAACAAAATCGTACTGAAAACACGAGGATTTTCTCATTATTGTTGAATTATTAGTATATTGAATCTTACATAACATTACAGTTCATACTTCGACCAACACAATCCAGTAAAAAAATAAAAACTTTTCTTAAAAATAATATGTTTTAATAATTATTCAAAATTCGTTTAAATTCACCTCCGCGCGGGAACACTTCTCAGTACCGGCTGAGCCGGCCTCCGAGCCAGTCGTGTACCGTGTTTATTTGAGGCTATTCACGAAGCTAACCGACAACGTGTCAGCAAAACAAATATAATTTTGATCTCCGACTGGGTATAGTTGTTACCAACTTCGGGGTCAAGCTATACTGGGGATACATTCGTGAGGCGAGTCGAGACAAGTTATGAATCGCATAGCGCTGCCATGAAATAGTCAATTATTTTACGAGTGATCATGATACTTGGTTGATTTAATTTATTTATTAGTTAGTATCAGTCTATCTTGTGGGGTGTCCGCTGCGCCTTCCGGAATGTGGTCGCCTCTCGAGAACCTTCCCGCCCCAACAGCCATCATGATTAGTTAGTATGTATATATGTATGTTAGTTTGGTTTGGACCAAATCTTCAAATTAGGTACATTTGCGTATCTTCGGTGACAATGCAATAATATCATAGAGCTGGTCTGATGATGAAGTTGGAAGGCCACCTTACATAGGAACTCCTAAACAAAACAAGGTAAAGCCATCGAGTTTGGGCTCATTTATTTGGTCTTGGCAAACACTCTAGTGCTGGATGATTTCCAGAGTCTGGTGACGGAGCTGGAAGGTGGCCATGGGAACTACTAAAGTAAACAAGATAAACACATCGAGTTTGGGCTCATTTGATTTGCCCTTTCAAACACTGGTTCTGGATGATTTTCAGAGTCGGATGAGGGATGGAAGGTGAGGTGGAAGGTGTATTGAAAAGAATTTCAATACAAAATGTACGGGCACGTTTTTTCTTGCTCTTGACTATAGTAGGGGTTTACACTGGAAAGAAAATAAAGGGGTCCTACGTGATTTTGCCACGTTTCCGAGTCTCGCTCTTTATTTCGAAATAAACGACTGTAGCGAAGCTACATATTTTTATACGCGAATTGTAGGCATGACTTTCCGACTCGATTTTTACAACAACTAACATCATCTGGCTATTGAATAGTACATGGGAAGATTACTGACCTTCAATATATTTAACTTAAAGCCGTATTAGTGGCCAATACGATGCACAACCGCTCCATTCATCACAAAATAACCATGTATGGTTGACAAACTTCACATACACATTTCGATGGCTTCCCGGCACACAAACTTAACTTCCAGCATACCGAATTCCTCGCCGCGAAGAGGCGCATGCGTTTATGATATTAGTTTGATAAATAGATTTATATCCAGTGAAATAAATTCATGAATAAGCCCATCCGAAAAATGAAGGTAAATAATAAATAAAACCGACGTCAGTTTGACATTTCATTTTCCGTATGCGTTCCGTTTTGCGTTTTTTCCATTTCAAGATGTTTGGGTAACGTCATCCGTTTAAGCGTTATATAGTAACTAAAAGTAAGTTAAAAATTCAATATTTGAGATAGTATTTATTTAGTAGAAAAACATCAATTAATTAATTTGATTTCATTTTGCAACGCATACATTCAGTAATGTCGTGTTTCTTTGAAGCGTGTATCGGAATTTTAAATTGAACTTTTTTCGAGATTGACTTGACATGACAGAGAGATTTGGAACAGCGCACGAGACGGATCGTCCTCGCTGGGATAGGAAAAAATCCGCCATTTTGTAGGCGAAGCACGTGGTTTTCGAGAACCGCGTGGTAACTTCCTTCGGTTTGCCCAACATGTTGTAGAAAGGACGATTGTAAAGTAATAAAATCGCGTAAGTGTGAAGTGTTATGCGTTATGAGCGGTCGTGCCGCGCTATTATAGTGTAGTGTCGTCGTCGAGGCTTTTCTTTCGCCTCCATCTTCACCGCAGGCTGCGAGTTTTATGAGGCCTGTGGACTCGCGACCCCGTCTGCACGCTCGCCTTGGAGGCGCAGCGTAGCGAACTCGCGCTTCCAGGACGACCGGCGCAGGCGCGGCATGCCAAGGTGCCTTACGCAGGCCCCCCAACCATCATCCGCGCCGAAGACCTTAGGGGCCTAGTCCCGATCCCTAAGCGTACCTGGGTGCGCTTGCGACGGAGCAGCACCTTCGCTCACTGTTCGGTCGTGACCGCACCGGTCACGAAGTCAAGGGGATGAACCCGGGACAGCGGGTTATCAACGAGTCGCCGTGTGACGTCGCGCCACCTTGCGCCTCCCGCCGGCTCAGATGAGCTGGTGCGTGATGACGCTGCCAGTTGGACATCAACGACTTGCGTGTGCGTAATTTCGGACGTTCGCCGACGTAAGTGATCTTTCACATATTTAACCTGGCCAGGCTCGCGCTGCGACACGCTATCTTTCGGTATTCGTATTATGGGATCCCCGCGTTAGTTTAATCCATAGCAAATGCTCTGCGAGCATGTATAAGATTTTATACAGAAGTATATAGCATGTTCGATAACCTGGTTTTTTATATTGCCTCCCAGTAGTTATCCCAGTCCAAGGAGAAGCACAAGAGGACCCTTGCACGTAAAAGTCTAACTGTTTGGTCCGTCTGAAATCCGAGCAATTATTGAAAAATTAGTAACGTAACTCTTTTACACGCCACATTCAGTGTGACAGTCATACATAACAAAACCAATCTTTATTTTATTTTCGCCACGTTACAATGGCGCCCGTTTAAAAGCATCTTAACACATAAAACAAGCATTTGCTTGGACTGGTATAGGTACGAGGTTTAATTTTCATTTTATTCATGCCAATATTTCATAAGAAATAATGGTATGACTATATTTTGATACATATTTCAAATGTCAGTGCAAATGTGTCTTGATTAACTTTATGTATTAATGTGAAGTGAGCTTATGTGCTTTTAGGAGAGCTTAATAATAATATTTTTAATTATTTAGGTCAGTGCTATGGATAATTAGCATAGCAACTGCCATATATTTGATAAAAGCATTCTACCAAGTGTATTTGCTATTTGTTTAATATTTAATTTAAAAATCTTCTCATAGTAGAAGTAATAATTATTACTGAAAGCTCTTTCTGACTCACATAGGCACATTTTAGTCTGCAAACATGTCATTATCTCTACAAAAAATATGTTAGAAGTTAATTGCCTGCCGTCCATCATGTTGAAATTTAACTGTTACTCAAAATTTATTGAGTCAAATACTAACATGCG
Organism: Epinotia nisella; assembly: GCA_932294315.1. Taxonomy (NCBI): domain Eukaryota; kingdom Metazoa; phylum Arthropoda; class Insecta; order Lepidoptera; family Tortricidae; genus Epinotia; species Epinotia nisella. The sequence continues at coordinate 7,244,768 of OW028696.1, read as the reverse complement.
TTCCTCGGTGCCTTTACCCTACTAATCGATTGAGTATCACTCTGAAAATGACTTTATTCGATATCTATTAGGTTTATCTCCACAAATAATCTGTTAGAAAGTGTTACTTGCTTGCCGTCCATCATGTTGAAATTTAACTGTTACTCAAAGTTCATTGAGTGACTTACTAACATGTGTTTCTCGGTGTCTTTACCCTACTAGTCGATCGAGTATCACTCTAGAAATGACTTAATTTGGTAGCTATTAAGTTTATATCTACAAATAATCTGTTAGAAGTTACTTGCCTGCCGTCCATCATGTTGAATTTAACTGTTACAAATTTCATTGAGAGACTTACTAACATGTGTTTCTCGGTGCCCTTACCCTACAAATCGATCGAGTATCACTCTGGAAATGACTTTATTCGGTAGCTATTAAATGTTTCTTTACGAATAATCTGTTAGAAGTTACTTGCTTGCCGTCCATCATGATGAAATTTAACTGTTTCTCAAAGTACATTGAGTGACTTACTAACATGTGTTTCTCGGTACCTTTACCCTACTAATCAATCGAGTATCACCCTGGAAATGACTTTATTCTGTAGCTATTAAGTTTATCTCTACGAGTAATCTGTTAGAAGTTACTTGCTTGCCGTCCATCATGTTGAAATTTAACCGTTATTAAAAGTTCATCGACAAAGTAACTAACATGTGTTCCTCGGTACCTTTACCCTACTAATCGATCGAGTATCACTCTGGAAATGACTTTATTTGGTAGCTTTTTGGTTGATCTCTACGAGTAGTTTGTTAGAAGTTACTTGCTTGCCGTCCATCATGTTGAAATTTAACTGTTATTAAAAGTTCATCGACAAAGTTACTAACATGTGTTCCTCGGTGCCTTTACCCTACTAATCGATCAAGTATCAATCTAGAAATGACTTTATTCATTAGCTATTAAGTTTATCTCTAAGAGTAATCAGTTAGAAGTTACTTGCTTGCCGTCCATCGTGTTGAAATTTAACTGTTTCTCAAAGTACATTGAGTGACTTACTAACATGTGTTTCTCGGTACCTTTACCCTACTAATCGATCGAGTATCACTCAGAAAATGACTTTATTTGGTAGCTATTAGGTTTATCTCTACGAATAATTTGTTAGAAGTTACTTGCTTGCCGTCCATCATGTTGAAATTTAACTGTTTCTCAAAGTACATTGAGTGACTTTCTAACATGTTTTTCGGTGCCCTTACCCTACAAATCGATCGAGTATCACTCTAGTAATCACTTTATTCGGTAGCTATTAGGTTTATCTTTACGAGTAATCATTTAGAAGTTACTTGCTTGCCGTCCATCATGTTGAAATTTAACTTTTATTAAATGTTCATCGACAAAGTTACTAGCATGTGTTCCTCGGTGCCTTTACCCTACTAATCGATCGAGTATCACTCTAGAAATGACTTTATTTTGTAGCTATCAAGTTTATCTCTACGAGTAATCTGTTAGAAGTTACTTGCTTGCCGTTCATCATGTTGAAATTTAACTGTTACTCAAAGTTCATTGAGTGACTTACTAACATGTGTTTCTCGGTGCCCTTACCCTACAAATCGATCGAGTATCACTCTGAAAATGACTTTATTTGGTAGCTATTAGGTTTATCTCTACGAATAATTTGTTAGAAGTTACTTGCTTGCCGTCCATCATATTGAAATTTAACTGTTTCTCAAAGTACATTGAGTGACTTACTAACATGTGTTTCTCGGTACCTTTACCCTACTAATCGATCGAGTATCACTCTGAAAATGACTTTATTCGGTAGCTATTAGGTTTATCTCTACGAATAATCTATTAGAAGTTACTTGCTTGCCGTCCATCATGTTGAAATTTAACTGTTACTCAAAGTTCATTGAGTGACTTTCTAACATGTTTCTCAGTGCCCTTACCCTACAAACCGATCGAGTATCACTCTAGGAATGACTTTATTCGGTAGCTATTAGGTTTATCTCTACGAGTAATCTGTTAGAAGTTACTTGCTTGCCGTCCATCATGTTGAAATTTAACTGTTTCTCAAAGTACATTGAGTGACTTACTAACATGTGTTTCTCGGTGCCCTTACCCTACAAATCGATCGAGTATCACTCTGGAAATGACTTTATTCGGTAGCTATTAAGTTTATCTCTACGAATAATCCATTAGAAGTTACTTGCTTGCCGTCCATCATGTTGACATTTAACTGTTACTCAAAGTTCATTGAGTGACTTACTAACATGTGTTTCTCGGTGCCTTTACCCTACTAATCGATCGAGTATCACTTTGGAAATGACTTTATTTGGTAGCTTAAAGGTTTATCTCTACGAATAATCTGTTAGAAGTTACTTGCCTGCCGTCTATCATGTTGAATTTAACTGTTTCTCAAAGTACATTGAGTGACTTTCTAACATGTTTCTCGGTGCCCTTACCCTACAAATCGATCGAGTATCACTCTAGGAATGACTTTATTCCGTAGCTATTAGGTTTATCTCTAAGAGTAATCTGTGAGAAGTTACTTGCTTGCCGTCCATCATGTTGAAATTTAACTGTTTCTCAAAGTACATTGAGTGACTTACTAACATGTGTTTCTCGGTACCTTTACCCTACTAGTCGATCGAGTATCACTCTGGAAATGACTTTATTCGGTAGCCATTAGGTTTTTCTCTACGAATAATTTGTAAGAAGTTACTTGCCTGGCGTCCATCATGTTGAAATTTAACTGTTAATAAAAGTTCATCGACAAAGTTACTAGCATGTGTTCCTCGGTGCCTTTACCCTACTAATCGATCGAGTATCACTCTAAAAATGACTTTATTTTGTAGCTATCAAGTTTATCTCTACGAGTAATCTGTTAGAAGTTACTTGCTTGCCGTTCATCATGTTGAAATTTAACTGTTACTCAAAGTTCATTGAGTGACTTACTAACATGTGTTTCTCGGTGCCCTTACCCTACAAATCGATCGAGTATCACTCTGAAAATGACTTAATTTGGTAGCTATTAGGTTTATCTCTACGAATAATTTGTTAGAAGTTACTTGCTTGCCGTCCATCATGTTGAAATTTAACTGTTTCTCAAAGTACATTGAGTGACTTTCTAACATGTTTCTCGGTACCTTTACCCTACTAATCAATCGAGTATCACTCTGAAAATGACTTTATGTAGTAGCTATTAGGTTTATCTCTACAAGTAATCTGTTAGAAGTTACTTGCTTGCCGTCCATCATGTTGAATTTAACTGTTTCTCAAAGTACATTGAGTGACTTTCTAACATGTTTTTCGGTGCCCTTACCCTACAAATCGATCGAGTATCACTCTAGGAATCACTTTATTCGGTAGCTATTAGGTTTATCTTTACGAGTAATCATTTAGAAGTTACTTGCTTGCCGTCCATCATGTTGAAATTTAACTTTTATTAAATGTTCATCGACAAAGTTACTAGCATGTGTTCCTCGGTGCCTTTACCCTACTAATCGATCGAGTATCACTCTAGAAATGACTTTATTTTGTAGCTATCAAGTTTATCTCTACGAGTAATCTGTTAGAAGTTACTTGCTTGCCGTTCATCATGTTGAAATTTAACTGTTACTCAAAGTTCATTGAGTGACTTACTAACATGTGTTTCTCGGTGCCCTTACCCTACAAATCGATCGAGTATCACTCTGAAAATGACTTTATTTGGTAGCTATTAGGTTTATCTCTACGAATAATTTGTTAGAAGTTACTTGCTTGCCGTCCATCATGTTGAAATTTAACTGTTTCTCAAAGTACATTGAGTGACTTACTAACATGTGTTTCTCGGTACCTTTACCCTACTAATCGATCGAGTATCACTCTGGAAATGACTTTATTCGGTAGCTATTAGGTTTATCTCTACGAATAATCTATTAGAAATTACTTGCTTGCCGTCCATCATGTTGAAATTTAACTGTTACTCAAAGTTCATTGAGTGACTTTCTAACATGTTTCTCGGTGCCCTTACCCTACAAACCGATCGAGTATCACTCTAGGAATGACTTTATTCGGTAGCTATTAGGTTTATCTCTACGAGTAATCTGTTAGAAGTTACTTGCTTGCCGTCCATCATGTTGAAATTTAACTGTTACTCAAAGTACATTGAGTGACTTACTAACATGTGTTTCTCGGTGCCCTTACCCTACAAATCGATCGAGTTTCACTCTGGAAATGACTTTATTCGGTAGCTATTAAGTTTATCTCTACGAATAATCCATTAGAAGTTACTTGCTTGCCGTCCATCATGTTGACATTTAACTGTTACTCAAAGTTCATTGAGTGACTTACTAACATGTGTTTCTCGGTGCCTTTACCCTACTAATCGATCGAGTATCACTCTGGAAATTACTTTATATTGTAGCTATTAAGTTTATCTCTACGAATAATCTATTAGAAGTTACTTGCTTGCCGTCCATCATGTTGAAATTTAACTGTTTCTCAAAGTACATTGAGTGACTTACTAACATGTGTTTCTCGGTGCCCTTACCCTACAAATCGATCGAGTATCACTCTGGAAATGACTTTATTCGGTAGCTATTAAGTTTATCTCTACGAATAATCCATTAGAAGTTACTTGCTTGCCGTCCATCATGTTGACATTTAACTGTTACTCAAAGTTCATTGAGTGACTTACTAACATGTGTTTCTCGGTGCCTTTACCCTACTAATCGATCGAGTATCACTTTGGAAATGACTTTATTTGGTAGCTTAAAGGTTTATCTCTACGAGTAATCTGTTAGAAGTTACTTGCCTGCCGTCTATCATGTTGAATTTAACTGTTTCTCAAAGTACATTGAGTGACTTTCTAACATGTTTCTCGGTGCCCTTACCCTACAAATCGATCGTGTATCACTCTAGGAATGACTTTATTCAGTAGCTATTAGGTTTATCTCTAAGAGTAATCTGTTAGAAGTTACTTGCTTGCCGTCCATCATGTTGAAATTAAGTGTTTCTCAAAGTACATTGAGTGACTTTCTAACATGTGTTTCTCGGTACCTTTACCCTACTAATCGATCGAGTATCACTCTAAAAATGACTTTATTCGGTAGCTATTAGGTTTATCTCTACGAATAATCTATTAGAAGTTACTTGCTTGCCGTCCATCATGTTGAAATTTAACTGTTTCTCAAAGTACATTGAGTGACTTACTAACATGTGTTTCTCGGTGCCCTTACCCTACTAATCGATCGAGTATCACTCTAAAAATGACTTTATTCGGTAGCTATTAGGTTTATCTCTACGAATAATCTATTAGAAGTTACTTGCTTGCCGTCCATCATGTTGAAATTTAACTGTTACTCAAAGTTCATTGAGTGACTTTCTAACATGTTTCTCGGTGCCCTTACCCTACAAACCGATCGAGTATCACTCTAGGAATGACTTTATTCGGTAGCTATTAGGTTTATCTCTACGAGTAATCTGTTAGAAGTTACTTGCTTGCCGTCCATCATGTTGAAATTAAACTATTATTAAAAGTTCATCGACAAAGTTACTAACATGTGTTCCTCGGTACCCTTACCCTACTAATCAATCGAGTATCACTCTGGAAATAACTTTATTTGGTAGCTTTTAGGTTTATCTCTACGAATAATCTATTAGAAGTTACTTGCTTGCCGTCCATCATGTTGAAATTTAACTGTTACTCAAAGTACATTGAGTGACTTACTAACATGTGTTTCTCGGTACCTTTACCCTACTAATCAATCGAGTATCACTCTGGAAATGACTTTTTTTGGTAGCTTTTCAATTTATCTCTACGAATAATCCATTAGAAGTTACTTGCTTGCCGTCCATCATGTTGAATTTAACTGTTTCTCAAAGTACATTGAGTGACTTTCTAACATGTTTCTCGGTGCCCTTACCCTACAAATCGATCGAGTATCACTCTAGGAATGACTTTATTCGGTAGCTATTAGGTTTATCTCTACGAGTAATCTGTTAGAAGTTACTTGCTTGCCGTCCATCATGTTGAAATTAACTGTTTCTCAAAGTACATTGAGTGACTTTCTAACATGTGTTTCTCGGTACCTTTACCCTACTAATCAATCGAGTATCACTCTGGAAATGACTTTATTCGATAGCTATTAGGTTTATCTCTACGAGTAATCTGTTAGAAGTTACTTGCTTGCCGTCCATCATGTTGAAATTTAACTATTATTAAAAGTTCATCGACAAAGTTACTAACATGTGTTCCTCGGTACCTTTACCCTACTAATCAATTGATTATCACTCTGGAAATGACTTTATTTGGTAGCTTTTAGATTTATCTCTACGATTAATCTATTAGAAGTTATTTGCTTGCCGTCCATCATGTTGAATTTAACTGTTTCTCAAAGTACATTGAGTGACTTTCTAACATGTTTCTCGGTGCCCTTACCCTACAAATCGATAGAGTATCACTCTAGGAATGACTTTATTCGGTAGCTATTAGTTTTATCTCTACGAGTAATCTGTTAGAATTTACTTGCTTGCCGTCCATCATGTTGAAATTAACTGTTTCTCAAAGTACATTGAGTGACTTTCTAACATGTTTCTCGGTACCTTTACCCTACTAATCAATCGAGTATCACTCTGGAAATGACTTTATTTAGTAGCTATTAGGTTTATCTTTACGAGTAATCTGTTAGAAGTTACTTGCTTGCCGTCCATCATGTTGAAATTTAACTATTATTAAAAGTTCATCGACAAAGTTACTAACATGTGTTCCTCGGTACCTTTACCCTACTAATCAATCGAGTATCACTCTGGAAATGACTTTATTTGGTAGCTTTTAGATTTATCTCTACGAGTAATTTATTAGAAGTTACTTGCTTGCCGTCCATCATGTTGAATTTAACTGTTTCTCAAAGTACATTGAGTGACTTTCTAACATGTTTCTCGGTGCCCTTACCCTACAAATCGATCGAGTATCACTCTAGGAATGACTTTATTCGGTAGCTATTAGGTTTATCTCTACGAGTAATCTGTTAGAAGTTACTTGCTTGCCGTCCATCATGTTGAAATTTAACTATTATTAAAAGTTCATCGACAAAGTTACTAACATGTGTTCCTCGGTGCCTTTACCCCACTAATCGATCGAGTATCACTCTGCAAATGACTTTATTCGGTAGCTATTAGATTTATCTCTACGAATAATTTGATAGAAGTTACTTGCTTGCCGTCCATCATGTTGAAATTTAACTGTTACTCAAAGTTCATTGAGTGACTTACTAATATGTGTTTCTCGGTGCCTTTACCCTACTAGTCGATCGAGTATCACTCTGGAAATGACTTTATTCGGTAGGTATTAAGTTTATCTCTACAAATAATCTGATAGAAGTTACTTGCCTGCCGTCCATCATGTTGAATTTAACTGTTACAAAGTTCATTGAGTGACTTACTAACATGTGTTTCTCGGTGTCTTTACCCTACTAGTCGATCGAGTATCACTCTGGAAATGACTTTATTCGGTAGCTATTAAGTTTATATCTACAAATAATCTGTTAGAAGTTACTTGCTAGCCGTCCATCATGTTGAGATTTAACTGTTTCTCAAAGTACATTGAGTGACTTACTAACATGTGTTTCTCGGTACCTTTATCCTACTAATCGATCGAGTATCACTTTGGAAATGACTTTATTCTGTAGCTATTAGGTTTATCTCTACGAATAATCTGTTAGAAGTTACTTGCTTGCCGTCCATCATGTTGAAATTTAACTGTTTCTCGAAGTACATTGAGTGACTTACTAACATGTGTTTCTCGGTACCTTTACCCTACTAGTCGATCGAGTATCACTCTGGAAATGACTTTATTCGGTAGCTTTTAGGTTTATCTCTACGAATAATTTGTAAGAAAATACTTGCCTGCCGTCCATCATGTTGAATTTAACTGTTTCTCAAAGTACATTGAGTGACTTTCTAACATGTTTCTCGGTACCTTTACCCTACTAATCAATCGAGTATCACTCTGGAAATGACTTAATTCAGTAGCTATTAGGTTTATCTCTACGAGTAATCTTTTAGAAGTTACTTGCTTGCCGTCTATCATGTTGAAATTTAACTATTATTAAAAGTTCATCGACAAAGTTACTAACATGTGTTCCTCGGTGCCCTTACCCTACAAATCGATCGAGTATCACTCTGGAAATGACTTTATTTGTTAGCTTTTAGGTTTATCTCTACGAATAATCTGTTAGAAGTTACTTGCTTGCCGTCCATCATGTTGAAATGTAACTGTTTCTCAAAGTACATTGAGTGACTTTCTAACATGTTTCTCGGTGCCCTTACCCTACAAATCGATCGAGTATCACTCTAGGAATGACTTTATTCGGTAGCTATTAGGTTTATCTCTACGAGTAATCTGTTAGAAGTTACTTGCTTGCCGTCCATCATGTTGAAATTTAACTATTATTAAAAGTTCATCGACAAAGTTACTAACATGTGTTCCTCGGTGCCTTTACCCCACTAATCGATCGAGTATCACTCTGCAAATGACTTTATTCGGTAGCTATTAGATTTATCTCTACGAATAATTTGATAGAAGTTACTTGCTTGCCGTCCATCATGTTGAAATTTAACTATTATTAAAAGTTCATCGACAAAGTTACTAACATGTGTTCCTCGGTGCCTTTACCCCACTAATCGATCGAGTATCACTCTGCAAATGACTTTATTCGGTAGCTATTAGATTTATCTCTACGAATAATTTGATAGAAGTTACTTGCTTGCCGTCCATCATGTTGAAATTTAACTGTTACTCAAAGTTCATTGAGTGACTTACTAATATGTGTTTCTCGGTGCCTTTACCCTACTAGTCGATCGAGTATCACTCTGGAAATGACTTTATTCGGTAGGTATTAAGTTTATCTCTACAAATAATCTGATAGAAGTTACTTGCCTGCCGTCCATCATGTTGAATTTAACTGTTACAAAGTTCATTGAGTGACTTACTAACATGTGTTTCTCGGTGTCTTTACCCTACTAGTCGATCGAGTATCACTCTGGAAATGACTTTATTCGGTAGCTATTAAGTTTATATCTACAAATAATCTGTTAGAAGTTACTTGCTAGCCGTCCATCATGTTGAGATTTAACTGTTTCTCAAAGTACATTGAGTGACTTACTAACATGTGTTTCTCGGTACCTTTATCCTACTAATCGATCGAGTATCACTCTGGAAATGACTTTATTCGGTAGCTATTAAGTTTATCACTACAAATAATTTGTTAGAAGTTACTTGCCTGCCGTTCATCATGTTGAATTTAACTGTTTCTCAAAGTACATTGAGTGACTTACTAACATGTGTTTCTCGGTACCTTTACCCTACTAAACGATCGAGTATCACTCTGGAAATGACTTCATTCGGTAGCTATTAGGTTTATCTCTACGAATAATCTGTTAGAAGTTACTTGCTTGCCGTCCATCATGTTGAAATTTAACTGTTACTCAAAGTTCATTGAGTTACTTACTAACATGTGTTTCTCGGTGGCTATACCCTACTAAACGATCGAGTATCACTTTGCAAGTGACCGTATTCGGTTACTGACAGAGATTTCACTACGAATGTTTTTTTTTTCAGATTCTGGCTTTCAAAAAATACTTGACTCCTTAATTTGGTCGGGTTATTGATGGCCGCTAACTTTGGCCGCTAACTTCACACCGGTCTTTCGACGTTAGAAATGTGGTATTTCTACACGCCTTTCATATTGAAATACTACTTCTGGGATTCGATGTTCAGAATTGGACGTAATCATTTACAGTGAGCAATTAACAGATTGCTTCTCTGTCCCAGTAGATGGCGTCGTGGTTGGGATTTATTTGTTTGAATTTGTGTGATGGATGAATACGACGACGATGGACGGATAGTAACAATATTCGGATGATGTTTTAGGGATACCACAATTGAAATCCAGTGACTTTAGGGATTTTCTGAAATACGGTGGTTAGTTTCATATTGTGAAGTATCGGTGTATATCGATTCAATCCTCTCATAACCATGTACCGAAACCTTAAGGGGAAATACGGGCTGACGCGCGCACTATGCAAAGACTTGCATTTCGAGCTGCCGTCCCCAGTTTTCTCCGTTACATTTAGACCTATGTATTGATTGACGAAGAGTTCCTAAGTTTCGTATTGAAAATATTTTTGTACATTTGACATCTTTATGATGGTAAAGTTGAAGTATTTTTAGAGTTTTACCAAGCGGCTCTAATTCATTAACAAAATCAGTTTTCACATAAATCAGATCTTAGGGACATAGTGAAACTCTTAGTTAAAACCTATTTCACACAAATGATAAGCATAGATTTTGATTTAGTGAAGGAAATAGGAGATTAATTCAAGTTTTTGTACAGTCTTTATTCGCGAACTTATGAGTCATGTGACATATTTTTGAGTAAATTGTTTGCTATTTTTTACGTTGTCGTGAATGAATAAACTAAACCTACTCATCGAAAGCAAAAGGTAAACCCCCTAATCATTGACATGAAATAAGATTGATCGCGGCAACTTACATAATGTGGTAAGTATATTATGGCCTTTACGCTATACTTTTATCAAACGCTCACTATGCACGGGACCATAAAGGCCCATTCAGATTGAGTAAAACCAAAGTCGTGTTTCCTGTGATCAATAGTTAAGGGTTTCCGCGCAAAAAATGATTTGATTGCATCTTATATGTAATCATATAAGATGCAATCAAATCGTAGAGGACACGCGGTTTATGTGGATTACGAGCCCAACCAAAAATTAGGCTTTACAGCCCTTCACTTTAGCAATGTCCACAGGAGAGACGACAACCAAAAAAAAGATAAAAAAATTACTAATCTTTAATATAACAATGTGGGTGGCGCAGGACCGGTCATTGTGGCACTCTTTGGGGGAGGCCTATGTCCAGCAGTGGACGTCTTTGGGCTGATATGATGATGATGATGAATATAACAAAACAAACAAATCAAACATATAATCAAACAAATCAAGTATAAAAGATTTCTTGAGTTAAGGAGCCTGCCTTTTAACTAGTTATTAATTAAGTAATGATTATTTAAGGTATGCGTTCGGTAGATGTAGCAATGAGAGTGGGGTGCGGTCCCGTCCGCGCTGGCTGGTTGCTGACGCATGTGAGTTTGTGTGTGCCTGTGCTTGCATAGCACACATACGCTGGGCGTTAACAAGTACAGTTACTTGTTTCACATTTAACCCAAGTATCCTTTTCAGCCCGATATTAACTCGAGTGAAAGCGGGAATGCCCCAGGACGCGAGTGGAATTCCACGAGTTCCGTTTGAGTTTTTCTGTGGAACAATTAAATTCTCGAGTCAGTTCGATTTCTTTCGGAAATGTATTTTCTATAAGGGTGGAATGCAAAATAATTGTACAAGGGGAGTAAGTTTTTTTGTAATCTACCCATTAAGTGTTTTTGTACCTTGAGTGTGGTGAAAAATTGTTTCAGTATATCCTTCGTATACAATACGGTATTGACAACAGTAAATAGTTATTTGTGTCACAAGGGAGCAAAATAGTATATTTACGGCGAGGGCGGTGTATTGAATCCTGAGCGTAGTGAGGGATTCAAGTGTTAACGCCCAAGACGAAAATAATTTTGCTCCTGAGTGACACATGTAACTTTTCACACCGATTATGAGGAAAATTGAAATAAAATGCTCTAAAAATAATTAAATAACTTTTATTTAAGTTTTATTGAAGAATGACGTTTATTGTGACAATTTTTTCAAATATTACGAAAAATTCTCAAGTTTTAATATGTAAATGTACCTATAACGTTGCTAAAGTTAAAACTTGAAATATGTTCGTTTTTAATCGATTACGATGAAATTACAATCGATTATTTTCTTAAGATCTGTGTTCAATTGGCACATTGCGTAAATGCTACATGCCAATGAATAAATTAAAAAAGTAGCTTGAACAGAAAAGTGGCATTTTGCTCCCTCTCGTCGGGGACCAAAACTTACTTTTCTGAATGAGAGGTGTGAAAAATCAATTATTCTCATATTGAAAATGAACATAATTTGGGAGAATACTCTGAAAACATCACGCTCCAATTTACTTTCGCTATTTCAAAGGTTTTTAAATACATGAATATGGAAAAATTGACGCTGTTTGACCATAGAATGTCGTGACATCACTTGTTCCTATTTTTTAGTAATATCTCGGAGGCAAACAAGCACATGGTCTGCCTGATGGTAATCATATACCGTAGTCTATGGACGCTTGCAATTTCAGAAAATTCACAACCGCATTGCTGACCCTTTATAATTTTTTTGTCCCTATACTGTAAAATTTTATGTGGAGAGAGAAAATCACGAAATTCATGCTAATAATTCCTTTGATTAAGCTCTGTAGGTATTGTTGCGATGAATCGGCATAATAGAATCCTCGTTGTTTCAGACTGAATATTAATTTGAATATTAACGAAGCATATTCGTACAATAATTATTGTATAACAGCTGGCCAATTGCGTAATGCTTAGTACGTATGTTAGTTGGATCTAACTTGCAGACGACCGGTTTAGCCTTGTGGGTAACGCTGTCTTCGAAGCTGTAAGTCCTGGATTCGAATTCCGGTAAGGGCAAATATTAGTGGGATAAAATGAAATAAAATGAAATTAAACCCATAACCCAAGCCTTATTTGACTGGTTCGATTTGTGTAAGATTTACCCGTAATGTTTAATTTAAAAAATATTCAAGAGTTAAGTAGTAGTTTTAATTCATAAATAAATTACGTAGGTAAGGTAACCGTCCGAGTGCTCGACGCTGTACTAGTATATGGCACTCTATGTCAAAGTGATATGGCTTAAATTCGAATGAAGCAAAATCCTCTTAGTTCGAATTTAACCTGTATTTCTTTGACATAGAGTGCCCATATACTAGTACATCGTCGTGCACTCGGACGTTTACCTTATATCAGAAATCGTGAATCACGCCATTAAGATTTTTCCTCCAAAGTGGTAATTATTTTAATTTGTACAGTAAGGGAAATGTATTCACGTACCACCGTAGAACCCTGTCGCTATTGATAGGCCGCCGTCACTCAAACTCGAGTGATATCCTTATTGCGATACAGTTCTACGGTGGTCCGTGAATATATTTCCCTTACATTAGCTGAATAAATAGTATTGGTGTATATCATTTTGGGATCCAGTTTTCCATGAATACATTGGTATTCATTTAGTAGATTAATCAAGATCCAATCCAATTCGATATTAATTAAATTAATATCCGTTTTTATTATAAACTCGACTGAAATTTAGTTTATAAATTGAAACCGAAGCCTAGAATTATCAGTAACAAAATTCCGTAACGTGCTGACAATACAGAAATGCTTGCCATTACGGGTTAATAATTCTCAGTCATTTTATAGCTAGCGGCTGAATTAATCAATAAATGTAATCTATTCTATTATGTACGATTTCCACCGAAAGGGCCGGGCTGGGTCGCGTGGTGCCGCATCGCAACGGATGCGCAAGCACCCGGCGGTAGTTGACCACGTTTCAATAGAGTGTAGTAAAGCCGGTCAGATGCGACGACAGCGGAGCACAGCTGTCCTCGTCCACGAGGAGCCGACTGGCAGCAAATCCATTTAATTATGACAGGTAAAGCTTTAAATTCCTTTGGAGACTTGTAAAATCCGCTCAGGTGCGCTCCGGCCCGGCCCGGTCAGTGAGAATCGTAAATTAGACTATCAAATGCTTGTTTCCAATGACATTTCAATGTGTATGTCTCGCTAAAGTGTCTGAACGAGCTAGCGCGGACCATATTGTAATACGATTACTATGTGACAGAGATGAACCGCATTAAAGCCCTAATATTATAGTGACTATGCTGTTGCGCAATCTGGTTCACTTACTTGCCGCGACTGGTGCGGCAGAGAGCGCAACAGAAGTGTCCCATTCCCACATTGTATGGCCCCGCGCGCAGCGACCGTTTGATGATACTATAGGTACTAATACAGGGCCTTAATGCAGTTCATCTCTCACAATAGCAATCGGATTACAATATGGACCGCGCTAGCTCGTTCAGATAGGCGAGGCGCGAAAACTATTGAAATCTCATTGGAAACGGAAGCGAAGTTAAAATATACCTCTTGTTGGTCGATTCCGTAACGCTTCGTAGGTATAAGGTATATAGCCAACTTAACCAACCTAACCAACTTAAGATTACAGGCCAATCAACGTTAAATATGGCGCCGGCAGCTACATTCAGATTTTAACGAACACCGCTTACGATTACAGACTCCCTACAAATTTCTACCCAAACACATGCCCGTAACCCGGTATGCGAATGTGTGCGCACGTTTGAACTAAACGGCTGCTTGGCATCCTTTTGACACCCCGCCACGTCCGCATACGTCCGCATAATGGGAATGTGCATCCTTTTTGTGGGGCCACTTTTCGGCGCAAGTTAGACTTCTACTGTTTTTTCGTTCGCTGGGTCATTTTTTGAATGGGAACATATGACAAATGATTTGACCTAACGCTCGCGTCATAAATGTTACGTAAATTACCTACCCCTATGCAGTGTGTGTTTTATCTGAATAAACTGTTTCATATCTTCTGGTTCACATACAAAATGTAAATTATTAAAACTGCGCGCCATTCACACAAGAATATTAACTGAAAACGGCAAAATAGACACACGGGCTATTAAAGCATTCACGCGGACGCCATTGAAAACGGAACGTTACTCATGTTTAAAAAAAGTGGCTATTTCCAGGTCACGGTATTCAGATGCTACGAATAGGCACATTGAAACGTTCCGTTTAACGCGAAAGCGGGATTGAGAATTTGTGAGCGTTTGTTCGTAATAAGTGACCTGTAGTGTTTGGATTTAATTTGAACGTTGTTGTGAGTTTAGATTGGCAATTCAGTGGGGCAATATTGGTGCTTTGACTTTGTTTTTAGATGCTTAATGTAGTAACAATGGCCGGTTGATTGCTGCTGGGAAAAGATAGAAAATGCTAGATTATAAATATGCCTTGGAAAATTGGAACCATTTTTGATGGGATTTTGGCTTGAGAGATTCAACAGTGACACCTTATTATGAACCTCATTTATTTGATTATTGAATCATAAAGTACGCAGTATAATATATGGAATTCGTAAAGCGAAATTCACTCGTAGAGTAATGAATTTTGAATGGGTTAAGAACTGAGTTGGAGCGTTGAATTATTTGTATTCAGCTGAAACAGAAACAATTTCGTATCACGATTAAAATGCATGCTGGGCGCAGGCCTCCGCTCTCCGGCTCGCAAATGGATCACCCCCTTTATGATTCGTCGCAATGGTTCAGACTACGGTGTCTGCTTATCATCATGGCAGCTCGTATGCTTCATTGCCATATTCCTAATATAAAAAAAAAAACCAATATTTCTAGTTCATCCGACTCGAGAAAGTTCCAAATGTCTTTAAAACACCTTTTTCGCTTGCAAATATTGAACGATCGTTCAAACAGAATGGTGCTTTCTCGACAAGAACACGTTTTCTGGCTCATTGGCTCTCCTAATGTTGTCGTGTGTACGGAGCGCATTAAAGACTTTCGATAAATGTGTATTCAGGTTTCGTGAGGTTTGCTTCGAAGTCAATTGGATTTAAGAAAAGCTGGGTTATTGGGAATTTCATTAACGTTCGCCACGGCCATATTGGGACAGTTGTAGGATTGATTTGTTATTGTGTTATCTTTATTTTATTTAAATCTTACATATCGACTAACACGCTCAAAGGGCGTAACGGACAAATTGCCATTTTTCAGAACAGCCAAAAAACCGTTACTATTCGAGAAAAAATTAACGTAACTCTTTTGTTTCTTCACATAATAATTAACGTCACACATATTGGTGTAAGAGACACCCTATTCGTGATATAAACCCTATAATTTGATATAATAGAACGAGGAAAAATTCCAATTCTCTTAAAGATATAAATAAATAATAGTATCATGTAGATAAATAACATGTTCAAATTATATTTGCAAGTGTATGTGAGGGCCATGCACCTATAATCAGATGGATATGAAATTGAAATAAAATAATTCCCAAAGAAGGAAAAAAAATAAAAACTTCTTATTTTTTTTTCTAAAAGCAAATCGGTTTTTAGCTCTAAAGAAAAAAATCACAGTTGGTCCCTTACGCCCTTTGAATGCCCTGGTGCAAAGGGCGTAAGTGGAGATCGAAATGCTGTTATCATCGTAAACGTAAAAAAACTCTTATGAACACCTTGATAAGTAAACGGTTTTTAGAGAGGAACAAATGTTTGTATGGGAGCGATTGCAATTAAACAACTTAAATACCCAAGAAATTGAGTTACAGACGAACCTCGCTGGCGGCAGCCGAAACGTTTCATACTAATTGTCATTAAAGTATGACGTCACAAGTTTACTATTTGTACCTACTAATCGTTGTATGGAAAATCAAATAAATTGCTGTTTCGGTCGCGAAATACAGCATTTAGATCCATAGCTATTTGTATTGACTATTGACTATTGACTAGCTGTCATACAATTTTGTTTCTATAGAAGCGTAAGCGCTATTAAGCGTGAACATGACAAAGACTAAGCTTATGACCAATAGCACCGCACGTAGGATTGAGATAAACGGAGAATCAATTGCATATGTCCATGCGT
This sequence comes from Epinotia nisella, assembly GCA_932294315.1. Classification (NCBI taxonomy): domain Eukaryota; kingdom Metazoa; phylum Arthropoda; class Insecta; order Lepidoptera; family Tortricidae; genus Epinotia; species Epinotia nisella. The sequence continues at coordinate 7,228,141 of OW028696.1, read as the reverse complement.
ACCTTTACTTGGGCCAACTAGTTTCCTTCCAGGCGCGACAGGAGAAAGAGGTCGAAAGACGGACTGAAAACGCCTGGAGGAGCGTGACCTTCCATTATCACTTAAGCTGAGACTCATGGACATGTGCATTCTTCCAATCCTCACCTACAGTGCACAGACTTGGTCTCTGACGTCATCTCAAAAGTCCCAACTCGGGGTTTGCCAGCGACCCATGGAGCGCAGCATACTAGGTATCAAATTAGTGGATCGCATCCGGAACACCACGCTGCGCTCCAAAACTCAAATAGTCGATGTAGCTCGGAAGTCAGCCAAGTTGAAGTGTGACTGGGCTGGTCATGTCTGTCGCATGCCGCCAGCTGTGGGCCAAGATTGCCACTGAATGGCAGCCCTACAGCTCGAGCGCTACAGCGATGGAGAGACGAGCTAGACTCGTTTTTAAAAGAATGGCCAGAGACTGCTCAGGATCGGGAGCAGTGGAAAAGGTGGCAGGAGGCCTTTGTCCAGCAGTAGGACACTACGGGCTCACAATAATAATAAATAAATACAGAAGCGTAAGGATTCTGTTGGTAGCTTTAAATAAAAAAAATGCATATTTTTTCTAATTTTTCAATATCCTTTTATGATTAATTATACTTCGTAATTTATATTTTATTGCAATTATTTGATGGTTTACTATCTATTTAGCAACACTACTTTACAAATTTTAACATGAGGAAACTACCCTATTTTATGTCTCCCGCTGGCCATGAAGTATTTTCTGCACGCGTTAGCGGGTGGTAATTGTTACTTTATGGCCAGATGTGACCTAAAAATATCCATGTAAGGTCGTATTTCACGTGAGTTACAAAAATGTCACATCCAAACAGATCCCGTGCACAAATGGGCTAATGATCGTCGATTCAAACGTAGCTTGTAATGTATAAAGCTTTGGCACGGGTGCGCACTGACGCGCTGCGAATTCTACGAAATTTCAAGTAATAACACACATCAATATCGCATGAGCACAGAAGATCAAATACAGTGGATGCGAAGTTATAGATGACCCTCAGGTTCTTTATTGGTAAATATCAATTTACAGGGCATAATAGATTCGCAATACAGAATGTCTTATTAATATTAACAGTGCGTGAACTGAGCGGTTGAATTTTTATTTTATTTTAAATACGGTCTTGATAGTTAAAAAAACTTGATCACGTTTTAAGTTATCAACTATGTATCTATATACCAAATTTCATCCCATCCATTTAGTCGTTTTCGTGTTATTTGGTAACAAACTTCTAAACACTTACTTTCATATGTATAATATTGGGCTCCATGGTTTCAATCGTATTTATTCTTAATTTAAGTCCGTAAAATGATTTTTATAGAAAATTGACAGTTGCCGGAGCCATATTATATAATAAGTCAAAAATGTGGTCGATGCAAACCACTGCTAGTAGGATAAAATGTAGATATGCTGTGTTACTCATCATCATCATCATTATCCTAGCGTTATTCCCGGTTGTGCCTTAAAGGTCCGCTCTAGCACCTAATCCCAAGATTTGGTGTAGACCCTCTTTATACGAAAGCGAATGCCATCTGATCTTCCAACCCAGAGGGAAAACTATTATTGGGATTAAATCGGTTTGCTCACGATGTTTTCCTTCACCGAAAAGCCACTTAAATATCAAATGATATTTCGTAACATGTTATTTTGAAAAAACCCAGTGGCACAAGTCGGGGTTCGAACCCACGATTTCCATAGATTGAAAGTCGCTTTACCGTTGGGTAACAGTGGCTCAGCTGTAAATCTGTAACTACTGTGTTAAAATCGTGTATCAGTTACCACGTCCCCATTTCAGCGAACACTTGTTCACGAAAACTAGCTCTTGGCATTTTCCGCAGTGAAAACTTTCATATTTTCCACTCGCACGAGTTAGGAGTTCGGCTAATGGAGTATTTGAGAAATGTTGTTCTATATCTTTAAAGTTATTCTAGAGAGTGAACGCTGGAATCTAAAGTTCTAACAGTAGATACATTAAAAGTAGATATTTTTGTCTACGAATAAAATACGTACTACAATATTTATAAATCGTTTTGACAAATACTTGTTACACTCTTTTTAAGAAAGAAAAATTGAAAGATAAAAAATAAACATTAATTCGAGACAAAAAAACAAACCTATGTCTATTTAAAAAGAGTGTTAGCCATAGCGTTAGAAGCGTTTTAGACTTATTCTTATTTCTAAAACCATAAAGATGAAAACATGTGGTTAGTTGAATTGTTCATGGGTTTACTTTGCTAGGTACAGTCAGCTTCAAAAGTAACTGCGCAATCGAAGATGTCAAAAGCTCTTATTCCCTTTTAATAAGGATTTTTGACGTCTTCGTTTATGTAGCTACTTTTGATGCTGACTGTACCTAGCTGAAATAATTGAGTGTTTTTTGCACACCACAAGCATATTTTAAATATGTCGTAAAAAAATTAAACAAAACACTCAAGATTTAATAATGTTTGTTCTTCGAGACGCACTTGAAGGACAATTTGTTAACTTTTAATAAGCAGTGGCATGTCTTTATTCAGCTCTGTGGTGACTTGTTTATTTTGCTAATTTTGTTTCATTTCTACGGTTCAGTGCCTCAAAAGGAAAAAAGGAGCCCGTGGGGTATCATGTTGAATTCAATATTAAATACTTAAGTTTGCAATCCCTAGGAGCTGTTAAAAAAAAGAAGGGACCCGCAATGAAAGAGAATAATATATGTTTCATAAAAAATCACAGTCCTTTCTATTCGAAGGATATTTTTTTTTGCGACAAACAGAGATGGAGAAACGAAACTACAGGAATTCCTATTATTTACTATTAAGCAGTCGGTCTGCTAACGAAATTGTAAAATATTATTTAATTATTTCAAAACACATAATACACATAACAGGGACGATGACGACTTACAAATACAAATTAGTTATTTATGATACAAGTGCGGAAAGTAGGTAATTCCCAACGAGTGACCAAAAACACGACCGTGAGGGAGTGTTTTTGATCGACACGCGTTGGGAATTACCTATCCGCACGTGTATCATACAACATTTTACAATGCGTCATGCAAGAAAATAAAAATCCTACTAATATTATAAATGCGAAAGTTTGGATGTTTAGATATTTGCATGTTTGGATGTTTGTTACACAATCACGCAAAAATGGCTGGACAAATTAAGATGAATTTTGGTATACATATAGTTTATAGCCTAAATTAACACATAGAATACTTTTTATCCCGGGATTCATCCCCTAAGGGGGTCAAAAGGGGGGCGAAAGTTTGTATGGAGCTACGATATAAACGAGTTCCACGCGGACGAAGTCGCGGGCAGAAGCTAGTATATAAATAAAAGGTGAAATTTGAGCTGTCATGAAATCTCATTCTCGTACGTCTGTTGGCCCGAAATCCATTCCCGCACGGCCCCCCACCGCCGCCGTTATTCCGTCGGCGGCCGCGCGGCCGCGGGCATAGACGAGTTCCCGTGTTTATGTTAAAAGGCGCACTTTCAGAGCAAGTGCATTGTAAAATAATAGTTATTTGTGTCACAAGGGAGCAAAATAGTATATTTACGGCGAGGGCGGTGTATTGAATCCTGAATGTAGCGAGGGATCCTACAATATAATCCTGAGCGTAGCGAGGGATTCTAACGTAGGATCCTGAGCGTAGTGAGGGATTCAAGTGTTAACGCCCAAGACGAAAATAATTTTGCTCCTGAGTGACACATGTAACTTTTCACACCGATTATGAGGAAAATTGAAATAAAATGCTCTAAAAATAATTAAATAACTTTTATTTAAGTTTTATTGAAGAATGACGTTTATTGTGACAATTTTTTCAAATATTACGAAAAATTCTCAAGTTTTAATATGTAAATGTACCTATAACGTTGCTAAAGTTAAAACTTGAAATATGTTCGTTTTTAATCGATTACGATGAAATTACAATCGATTATTTTCTTAAGATCTGTGTTCAATTGGCACATTGCGTAAATGCTACATGCCAATGAATAAATTAAAAAAGTAGCTTGAACAGAAAAGTGTCATTTCGCTCCCTCTCGTCGGGGACCAAAACTTACTTTTCTGAATGAGAGGTGTGAAAAATTTATTTATTTACCTAGTGAGTTAGAAACAGGAAAAATTACAAAGAGCTTACAAGGAAAGGCACCCAACCGTCCGGCTCCAATTAGTCTTACCCCTACATTATGCTACAGAGCAGTCTAAAATAACAGACACTTATTCAATCCCAGCTGCCCAAACCCAACCCGTTGGAAGAAACTTGTTGATAGGTTCCTTGGATCGAGCAACGGCTTTGATTGCTCAGTTAGTACAGAGCGATTAGCCCGCTCTGCCGAAATGTATTTAGCAGAAATCGCGAAACGTCTGGTCGATGTAACTGGTGACCGAAGAGCTGGCGGCTTTCTCGCGCAACGCATCAGCATTGCAATTCAGCGAGGAAATGCCGCCAGCATCCACGGTACAATGCCTCGAGGGCCTTTTTTAGATTTAACTTAGTTTTAATTTATCTTAGTTAATGTTAATTATAATCTTGTATTCACTTTTAATAAATATTTAGCTCGTATCTATCGTAACGCCACGTATTTCTAACATCTGCCCTTTAATAGTTATTTACGCTACAAGTGCAGAAAATAGGAAATACCTATTCGCACGTGTATCGTACAACGTTTTACAGTACATATGGCTTTTTAAAGTTTCAACATATGCACGGAAAGTGCTCATTTCCGCACTCGTGCGGAAAAGTAACACCATGTGTACTGTAAATATTTTAATTCCGATTTTACCTGTAAAATAAATAAATAATATAGACCGCCGCGGTATGCCTCTGAAAGCGCTGCGTTTCACTAATTAGCCATGTTTAATAGTTGTGTTTTTCTTTCAGGTACGATGAAGTCATTTACTGTTTTTAGTAAACACGCTGTTCTATCGACAATATAGCAGTATTCAGCTTCTGGCAAGTAAGTACAGTTCGTTTTCAAAATAATTGAGGCCTGTCGCGATTTTCATATAGGTGACTTTGTTTTTGACCAAACGGGACTTAAGTCGAATTCATATTTATCGCGATTCGCGGTTCTTAGTCATGAGCACACCCGTTGTCGGTGTGTTTAGCACTGACCGTTAGCGTTCAAACGCTTAAGAGTGCTTTAGCGTTTAAGAGTGACCCGTTTTCATAATGCAGTAATATATCTGATTTTCACGGGAGTTTTCTATATAAATTAAACATAACGTTCAGTACCTCCTCAAATAAATTTTCATATGTTATACTCAACCGAAGCCAGAAACCGCATTTTCGTACGGGTTTTTGTTAAGACTTAGCCCCAATTTACCTAAGTGTAGCGATCAATCATCCACATTGCGTCTAGGAATATTAACACGAGCATTAAAATAGCGCAGTACCCTAAACAACTCGCCTTGTCAAGAAATTCGCTATAAATTTTGGCAACCCTATTTTCATTCGTATGTAAAGATATTCTGTTCCGCACCTAGGGATGCGCCGTTACAGGAACGTCAGAAAACGGCCGTCGATGTTGCTAGAAACTAGGTAGGCAATGTTTTCAGAAACTTTGGGACTGACGCATGACGGCTGCTTGTGAACAGCTTTACATACGTATTAGTGAACTTTCAATAGGATTTGCGAGCGTCCATGTTACTTACAATATATTTTCATTCAATCATATAAACATTTCACATTACGTATAATATTTTTATCAGAAACACTGTCAGCAACAAACGCCCATGCCTGCACTTTCGATATGTCATAAGTTACGAAAATATCACATTTATTTATGTTTCACTAACTTTTCAAGCAACACAGTTGTTATAGGAGCCATTTTTGCGACACGTCCTTTTTCTTGCAAATAAAGATACTTTCGAAAATTATAAACGATAGACTAGATCTCCCGCGTGCCAATTATGATTTATTGAGTTATTTTTCCCTTTATCCGGTCACATTTCATTTAATTTTAAAGATTTATTTTTTGAAATAAATCGGAATTGGCACGCAGAAGTTCTAGTCTAACGTTTATAATGTTCGAAAATTAATAATTGCAAGAAAAATGACAAGTCGCCAAAATGTCTTCTTTATCACACTGTGCAACCGAAGCAAGTTCGGTAATATTCGCGAATCTATTATTCCCATTTCTAGGAATATAAAACTCAAACTCAAACATTTATTCATGACAAATAATACAGAAAACAAAAGTAATAAACTAAAATAACACAGGTTAATGTCACGAAATGGACCCAGCTCAGCAAAATGCTAGCTTTACAGCCAGCGCTGGTCTTCCGCAGAGTCCATTCGGTGAAGGCACGGTAGGCAGCAATGACAGATGCACAAATTACGAATACACCAGTATCTGTCCATACCATATGTCAAAATATTCAGCTTCGCCGTACCACAGCAAAATATTCTCAATAGGGGTGTAGACTCTAAATGTATTATTATTCCAAAAGAAAGAAGGCAACAAAATATGCCTAGTGACGAAAATCCCATTCAGATATCCCAAAAAATTACGAAGCTACAACCGTTTTAATATAGCTTGTTAAAGAGAGAAAAAAGTCGGGAAGTCACGAACCCCGAGCGTCAAAGTAAATGACAATTGTTTCATATGAAGACGAGTTGCGCGGAAAAGGGACAGAATAAAACTTTGGACACTTATAAATTTGTGATTATTTAATCCCCTGCTTTACTTTTTTCTCCATTTGACAATATTTTAAATCCTTTTTTCGAGAAAATTCATCATTTATTGGTTATTTTATTCGGTGTCTACACCAGGGATCGGATACCGGTATTTTCTCTATACAAATTAAACCGGTATTATTTCGTTCTTTGGTTATAATATCATTTTTAATCGGGCAGTCTAATAATGTGAATATGTTACCTAAATACACGATAGAGTCCTACATTAAGAGCCGAAAATAATTCAAAATATTAGACTACTTCGGGGATTTTTGGAAAAACCGGTTCCGATCCCTGGTCTACACCCCTATTCAGTTAATCACACATTTCAATCTCATTGGAATATATCACGCGCTCGTGACCCGTTATTTATTTATTTATTAGGACCATAATAAGCATACCATTACATAATATTGCTCTTATATGCACAAATTAAAATCAAGTACCTTATTAATTACAGAAGGACACAGCATGCAACAATTAACAGTGAAAATAAAAACAGATTACAATTACTTTAATCTAACTAATAAAATTTGGAGTCCACAAGGTGGACTGATGACCTGGTAAAGGTCGCGGGAGTCCGCTGGATGCGGATGGCGCAGAACCGGTCAATTTGGCACTCTCTAGGAGAGGCCTATGTCCAGCAGTGGACGTCTTTCGGCTGATATGATGATGATGATGATGGTGAACTAATAAAATCTCGTCCCGGAAACGAAACAGACTGAAATAAGATTGAAATGCTGCGGACATAAATAGACCTCTCGTGGTTTGAAACAACTAGCAAGAATCTCGCGAAGGAGCGATGTAAAAACAAGTTGGATTCAAACTTGTTCGGTCGATGAGAAGCAGGTGCACCTAAGTAGGCACTTGCGAATCTACGAGGATATTGGTTTCTGGAAGTGCTCAAAGTAAAGTTTGTGTTATGAAGTTTGTACAGGGTTTTTTAACGATATCCTTTGCATTGCGGAGCTGCAGTAATCTTTTCTTGGAACTATCACTTGTTTGTGTATTGTGTTCCCGGTGGCAAGTAAGGTGGTTGAGGATATGATGCTGTTGACAGTGCTGGACCTGCATTTGCCTCTAGCTAACACAATAAAATACAAATCAATAGGCTAGTGTCCTATTTTTTTTACAATGCCATTCGAACCAGATTTTGGAGAGGAAGATTTTTTTGCGATTTCAGTGTACTGCTGGGGTCGCATTAATAATCCTTGGTTTATTGATTGTGTCCAACTCCAAACTAAAACAAATATTGATTATGGAAATGTTTCGTTGGTAACCGTTAAATTGAAAGGTGGATGTGGAAAAATACTACTCAATCTCCAATGTGTATTTTCTCTTGAACCTGTTTGTACAAATATATAGGTACACAACTTAATAAATTATTGATATCCCAATCAGCTTGCGCACGTAAATATAAGCACTCGCCATTCAAACGGAAAGAAGGAATCAAGGGAAATATTACCGGAAAGAAAAGAAAGAAAAAGGAAAAAATGTAATTCGTTACCAACCAGATAGGGTGATTTCAACACTTGTGTGGGAAACGAACGTTTTCTGTTATAGGTATTTTTGTTTAGCGTTGCCGATATCAATCATGTTATTATCCGATCTTGTCGTAACGCGACTGAACGACATCGGTTGCATACATATCATCATCATCGTCATAACAGCCGAATGACGTCCACTGCTGGACACAGGCCTCCCCCAGCCACGGATTGTCACTATGACCGGAGAGGTGGAGAGTGCCACTATTACCGGTCCTGTGCCACCCGCTTTATACTTTTACTTTATATTTTACCTCTTTATACATCAATAATAAAAACGCGCGTGTTAAAATAATTTCGTCATTGCAATGTCAATCCATTATAAAGAGCCAATTGCCAGAAAAAGTTTCAAAACCAAGCACGTTAAACACTTTATTAAACTTCATCGAAAATACAACGATCATAGTGAAAAGAAAAGAAAAAGAAAAGAAAAGAAGACATTTATTCACTACACAAAAGACACACAGAGACAAAGGAGTAGACATACAATACAATATGAAAGGGTTGTTCTCTCTGTACCATTTAATACAAGCGTGACCAAAGTCTGCAAAAGTCGGTATCGTCCTAATCGATATAGCTGTGTCCCTTTCATGTCAATGGGGAGAGAGCTAGATGCCGCACAAGATATGCTATCGCATATTCAATAAAACGGCCCCGGACAGCGCTCGGCCAAAATAGAGCGTTGACCAAGTCAGTTTTGTGGCTCAAGTTAGAACATTATAGCGTATCGTAAATTACTAGGCTGGCAAACTTGGTTTGCCAAATTAGGAGGTCGTACAGTTTTTCAAACAACCAGTTTGGCGAAAAAGTTTTACAAACCAATCCATTCTGGAATGCGCAGCTCGCATAAAGGTTCGACCACACCGCCGCTTAAAATACGGTTACGGTACGGAATCGCAGTGACATATGACGTTATTGGCATAGAACTTCATACTAGGTAGGCCGTATCCGTACCGTCACCGTTTTTTGAGCGCCAGTGTGACCGAACCTTAAGTCGTCGACTATCCATAGTATTCCAAGATCGTATGCTTACATATTTTGGACACCTCTCACGACGTTCTTCGGATAGCCTGGAGAAGATTATTATGACGGGCAAAATTGAGGGCCAGAGGTCTCGAGGCAGACCACCCGCTAGATGGAACACACAAATCACTGCACCCTTGCAACTACATCTGCACGAGGCCAAACATAAAGCGGGTGATAGGAGCCTATGGAGAAATCTGGTCATCAAGATTAGGACATGATGTCACGATCCTCAGCATTGAGGGAACGACTGATGATGACTTTGTTTAAAGTTTTCCTTGAGCCTTATGTTTCAATAATCTCTGAATTGCGGCTGTTAAATGTGAAGGTAAGTACAGTCAGTATCATATTCTATGAAGCTATTTATTTATTCATTCCTTAAATTAACACTAACAGACAGGCTATGCATGTTAATTATACAGGAGGTTAATATACATTAAGGTACTTAGGTCTAAAGCAGTGGTAATACAGTAGCTAAGTATCAAGAAATTATGGAACTTGAAGTCGTAATAGATTCCAAATATCGGCTGCTAGTCGAGAGAAATTGTTTGCTGTCGCTGTCCAGTACATCATTGAGAAGAGTCAAGGCATGGACGTGCAGTGGTGAGTGCGATAGGGCACGAGTTCGCGCCGCCGGGACAGCAAATAGCATATTAAACATGTATACACTTTTCGACCTAAAAAGTAAGGGTCTAAGTAGTAAGGTCACAGAATGTATACATATTTATGCTGTCTTTACTTAGTACACTAAGTAAGGTAAAAAATACTAGGCGTGGGTAGCAAGCCAATTGGATTTATAAATTGATAAATATCAGAGGATTTCACGACGATATACTCGTAATGAATAGTTGAATACATTTAATATAATTAAATACAAAGTAACATCCGAGACTAAAAAAATGCCCACGACGATTTATGTAATCGGTATATCGATCGATAATTTCCGGCGATCCGTTCTGATTGAACCGATCAGCATGAAATTTCCGAAGTTTTTGACGAGTGGCGTGTTTCTACTGCCATTGTTGGTAGTTTGAAATATAACAACTTTCAACCCACCCACCGGGGTCCGCCCGCGCCGTCGCCCACCAGTGCCGGGTCATCCGCAGTGTAGTTAATGAATTTTATTAGTTTTTTCTAGTGATTTTTGAGAAAATCTACATCCACACTTCGCACGCACCACTCTTCCCGGGCATTGTAGTAATGAACTATTCTTTCTTTCTTTCAAAGAATAATGATCCGCGCTAGTAACTTGCACCACAACATTTCTATTAACTAGAGTATTGTTGCGCATTTCTGTCTCTTAAAGTGGCTAGTAAATCAAGGAACCATGAACTTTGCACTGGCAGCCATCGCTCTTCTCATTTAGTAATGACTAGGGAAAGTCATCAAGTCGGTGAGGATTTCAGGGGGTTTATTTGGGTAGGGGGTGTTCTAGAATGCTGGGAGATACGAGTATAATGATGTTCTAGCATTGTGTAATTGCTTGATTTATGTGACGGAAGTTAACCCTTCAGGAAGTCTATTTGACTAAAATGGTTGGATTGAATTCAATCGCTTGACGAAGCTGCCAACCCTAATAATACCTAGTATAAAATACTACTAATAATTCTACGGTTAAATTTAAGTATCAAATGTCACTACGGGCGACATGTTTCGAACTCTTCGGGAGTTCTTCTTCAGGATGACGGTTTTCGTGGCAATCAATGTCGCATGAAGCATTCCCCAGGAGTTCGAAACATGTCGCCCGTAGTGACATTTAATACTTAAGTTTTAATTCGAATACATATTTTCTCTCTCGTCAGACGGCAAGATCGATATCACTAAAGCTAAAAAAAAACGCTCCGAGCAGGATTCGAAGCTGCGACATTCAGACATAACGCAGCTTGTGGCTAGAGCCAACGCGGCGTTAACCTGAAGGTTCGAACCCTGCTGGGAGTAATAACTTTCCTTTTTTTTTATTAACACATAACAGCTTAAAAAAGTTGAAAAACCCCCGACATTTTCATTTCAAAGTTCAATATCTTAAAACCGGCTAAACAGATTTTGTTGATACGTAACTAAGAACCATCTCGATCACTTCAGCTTTCGGACATAAAAACCGCATTAAAATGGGCATTCGTTTAGGAGCGACGATGCCACAGACAGACACACAGATACAGACACACAGATACACAGGCACGATTAACATAATAACATCCCTCTGTTTGCGTCCAACAAACCAAGTCTAACGCCAATACTTGGGATCAGGGATACCGGTATTTTCTCCACACAAATTAAACCGGTATTATTTTGTTTTTTGTTTATGATATCGTTTTGGATTGCGCAGTCTAATAATACGAAAATGTTACCTAAATACACGATAGTCCTACATTAAGAGCCTAAAATAATTCAAAATATTAGACTACTTCGGGGATTTTTGAAAAAACCGGTTCCGATCCCTACTTGGGATTCGGTCATCAAAATGGGTCACTATCAAATTTACCTTATCGCTAAAGGACAATGTAGCTGAAATGTCTGGATTGTGTTATGTCTTTGTAACTACATAGACATGAATGCTAAATGCCTCTTTGGCAAAACGTCTGGATCTTAGAACGTAACAATTTAAAATGATCTAGCAGCAAAACATCTTTATCTTCGAATGTCTTTATTTCTTAATAGACACAAATGCTAAATGGTTCGGTAGCAACACGTTTGTATCTTAAAACGTCTTAATTACTAAACAGACATGAACGCTAAACAGTCAAGAAGCAAAAAGTCTGGATTGTGTAATGTTTTTATTTCTAAATGGAATAACCGCCAAGCGACCCATTAGCAAAACGTCTGGATTTCAAATGTTAAGTATACATAGAAAAATCCAAATATAAGTTAACACAAGTTAGCAGTAAAGGAATTACTTCCAATTTTATTTTTAAGTGTGATAGGATAAACCAATGTTTTTAGGGGGTATGCGTTACTAACAAATAAAAATGACAGAATATCCATATTAATATTATACCTAACTTATAAGCCTTGCTTAAACTTAAACCAGACGTTTTGCTATTAACTCGTTCTGTGTTTATGTCAATTAACTAATTTCACTTTCGGCTCATTAGATATTCTAATCATATGGACTATTTATATTTTCAGACGTTTGGCTACTTATTCATTCTAATTCTTAGCCATCCAGCTAAACTGTCTTTTTGCTGACTGAGTATTCTACTTTCATGTCGTCGCAGCTGAATTGACTATATGCTGACTGTGTATTTAAATTTTATGTCATCTAGCTGAAATGGTCGTTTAACGATAAGGTAAATTTGATAGTGACCCATCAAAATTATCCATAGTCTTAATTGCTCTTTTGCTTTGGTGACATTACAAACACAGATAGCTATTCACGCCGGTGTGATCTAAATCTACAAAGCGTTCACGACACTGCTGAGAGGTGTACGTACACGAACGTTCGCGTTGTTAGATGCATTATTGCAGTCGGAATAGCAACAATACACAGATTTACTTCGGTATTGCAAACTCGTCGAGCAAATGTATCTATAGGTGAGCGTTTTTCAAAAAAACTGTACATGAACTTTTCAGATTTCGTTTTTTTTTTTTTTCTCAGAATTGTTGATACTATCGATCCTCATACAAGAAAAAAAGTGTCCCAGGTTTTACTATGTAAGTTTTTTCATCCAGTGCGTCACGACCATCATCATTCGCTTGTCCTTATCCCATTTACTTGGGGTCGGCGCAGCATGTCACGACCATATAAATAAAAACCGGCCAAGTGCGTGTTGGACCACACAAAACGAAGGGTTCCGTGCCTATTAAAAAGGTCGTATCGTCACAGAAATTTTACGGCACTTCCGTCCTTTTCTTTGAGGAAGGCAGTTTTTCAGCAATATCTCGAAAACCTCTGAACCGATCTTGTTCAAAACAATTTTCGGTGAATGAAATTAATAAGCCCTATGTCCATGAATTTTTCCATATTTTTAAAATTCACCGTTCAAAAATTAGAGGGGGGGGACAGAATTTTAGTGACTTTCGGGGCGATTATCTCCGACCCTATTCACTTAATCAAAAAAAATGCTAAGAAACCTTATATTTATTTTGAAAGGCCTATCGATTGATGTGCCACACGGGGGGTCACAATGAAAAAAAAAATTTTGACTTTTAGTTTTATGTATGGAGTGCACCACTAAAAAAAATTTTTTTGTCATTTTAATTACAAAACTATGTAGCGGTTAACAAAATACACCTATCCTCAAAATTTTATTCAAATACACCTTATAGTTTTCGAGTAAAATGCCTGTGACATACGGACAGACGGACAGACGGACAGACGGACAGACGGACAGACGGACATGACGAAACTATAAGTGTTCCGTTTTTGCCATTTTGGCTACGGAACCCTAAAAAAGACTTCATAGGTACAAAAGTGTGACGATCTGGAATGGAATATTTTGGACACTTTTTTTCTTGTATGAGGATCGATAGCATCAACGATTCTGCATGAGTAAGAAAAACCCAAAAAAATCGGATTCTGAAAAAAAAAGTTTATGTACACTTTTTTTCAAAAACGCTCAGGTACTAATATTGTAAAATGCAAAATAACTATCTGTCTGATCGTTACTTACCTTTTCACCACAGAAAACTAAATACTATAGGAAGTCGATGTGGGCGTGGCACGCGCGTCACTACTTAGAGCATGCGCTCAAAGCTTTTGCGCCAACGTCACCTGGGGGGGGTAATCACGTAACGTTCCGAACGCGCGTCTGACAGTTAAATCTCAATCTGTCATTTTTCCATAAAAAAATGACGTTTAAATCTTACAGACGTTCGTAAGAAAAGTTACGTGATCGACCCACTGATCGCCGTGCAGTCGCTCACAAAGTTGTAGGCGACGTGGAGGGGATGAGGCGGCGACACCGGTCCCGATGGAAACCGCGCTTGATACCTCTATAGTATTTAGTATTCTGTACTTTTCACACTTAAATCGCAAAACCGAACTACCTTGTTGTCTAACAGAGAACGCTCGGATACCCGTCTATTCGCTACAGTTGAATAGAGTATAAAAGTGTAAGGTCCTTGTGTTGCCAACTTTAATCGTCATCCTAGAGTTTTCGTGGTTGTAGCCTGGGGTCCACTTTGGCGCCTAAGATTTGGCGTAGACACTAGTTTTATGAAAGCTATTGCCATCAGACCTTCCAACCCAGAGGGAAAGCTAGACCAGAGTAGACCTTGTTGGGATTAAACTGGTTTCCTGTACCGAAAATCTACTGTTAACAATCAAATGATATTACGTCCTCAGGAAGTTTTGCTTTACCGCAAAGCTACTGTTAATAACAACAACTTAGAAAAGTTGAAAAACCCCCGATTTTTTCATTTCAAAGTCAATATCTCAAAACGGATAAACCGATTTTATTAAAACGCAGCTAAGATTGGTTTGCACAAGATTAAAAAACTAGTTTTTGTATAATATCGGTCAAAATGATGTACGTGATCCTAGTTATAGTATTGTTGGATCTGAGCTTCAGCATCGCCTACGTTTTTAACAACGCCTTAAACAGACCGGTTGACATTAGCTGTCATTTAACGCGGGAATAGCCTAGATTTCACTTTGTCATGTTTGCTGGTAGGACTTGGATTGTTTGAACGTTGATATTATTGTAGAATCGTTGATTTGATGTAAATTCATTTAATATTTGTAGAAAAAGCGATTATAATTGTTAATTTTGATCCGTGTGTATTTTATTGCTAAAATCAGAAGTGAGAAACGATAGGTATTCATTTGCCCACAAGGCAAACACCTACCGCGCGCTTAGCTAACTTGTTGTGTTCTAAGCTGAAATCGCTAAAAATATGTAACTCTCGGTTACAATATGTCTAAGATCAACGTTCAGACAATCTGATTAAATCAACTAGCAAGAGATCGGAAGTGACGTAATTTGCTGCGTAGTTGCGCACACGCTGATCGCGAAAATTGCCGTCTCTTAGCTCAAATTTTGTTATCCCTTGAGTTACTTGTGTTTGAATGGCAAAAACATACTACAACTAGCCTATTCAATTATCTACGTGTTAGTGTTAAGTTTTTGACAAACATGACGAAGTTATACCTCACAGTCGGTGTGGTTACGCATCGGTCGATTATCAATGATTGGGGTTCCGAGGCGATTTCTATTAAGTGTCCACAGGTCAGCCGTCAGATTTCAGGAGGGTTATGACACAAGGTGCAACGAGCTGCCTAGCAACTACACCTACAGCAGTCAGTGCCAGATTTCATGGTTGTGCTCGAGTTGTCAAGTACTCATGTAGCAGTTGAGTCAATGGAAACACCGGAGCACTGGAAAGTTCACAGCGAGCATCAAGTGAACCAATCAACCTTATTTCCTGTGTGGTGGACGTCCCTGACTTGGCACAGTGACAAACAAGTGGTTATATGCATGGCAAGTAGTCAGATGGGTAAGTACTCATCTTGAAAAATGAGTGCTACCTAAGGATCAACCAGGTACTAAGCAAACTTTTAAATCTTGAGCATTGATGTGTGGCATATATCTGTTATCAGTGACAATTTCCTGGTTTCTTAGTGGATCTAGTAAAGTCCTAGTGTGTTATAGTCATATTTAGCATTTCTGGACTCAAACTATAAACTTGTCATCATATCTTAGTGTGATAGCATATCAAGTAAGATGAGAATTGCAAGAGTGCATACAAAATCACATAAATGCCTAGAGTAGTCCTAGTATTTACATGCTGGTAAGTACATACATCATCGGCTTAGACATTGATTTTAGTGTCAAAGAATTATGTTTCAAAATGCAGTAGAAATATTAAAACAGTCAGCGGTTAAGTTAACTATTAGTGACTGTATTTTTGTCACTATCAATTTATATGAATGTTGGGTGACTTCAGTAGTAATTATTTTGAACTTGTTTTTAAAATAATTCTTTGAGACAAACTTGTAAGTACATCACTGATGAATTACACAACAGGAGTAAACTTAGGAACGGTAACATACATATGTGATGAAAGTTTGGCATGCAATTGAGGGAATTATGACATGAGTACATGACAGTTATGATGTATCTTGTAACATTATTCCTTTAGTAGGTACCTGCAAAAGTTGTCAGTAGTTCAGTGGTACATATGTATTGTGATGTGTTTGATAAGAAACTGACAACATCCCTAGGTATCAAGTTTGAATTTTAAGGGACAAAGTGAGAAGTCAGTCATGCATGACTGCTTGACTTTCAGGTCAGGAATTGCATCAGATTTGACAAATGGATACAAGACTGTAATTTTATCTAGAAGTTTTAACACATACAAGCTTTTATTCAATTTGCAATGTTTGTTTGCTTGTATGCATGTAGTTATGTATGTTGACTTGTTTGGGTCAAGTCTTGCAGGTGCAATTTAGACAATTTCTTGAAGTTCAATTGGTTTGAAGTTGAAATGATGAAATGTACTAACATTTGAGTTTATCAGATGACAATGCAATATTATGGTGACATCATCAGGCTGGTCTGATGAGGGAGACAGAGGCTAGTCATTGCGGGTCTTTGATTACACTTAGGTACACATGGTAGACTCATCATGTTGGGGTCCATTGGAATAGTCTCAATGATTAGTTGATGACTGTACAAAGAAAGGTACAGTTAGCAAAATAAAAGTGCCTACCAAAAGGTTAAGTTCTTTGACAAATTAATTTCATATTTGTGCTGTTCATATGATTGTAGAAGTTGAAGGTTTAACTTGTTGTTCCTAGTTTACAGAAAGATTAGTCTGTCAGGTGGTGCAGACCAATATTGACTTATGTGCAAATGCAACGCCCCATGCTTGATTTTAAGATGACTTGATGTGTTAGGACAACAATAGTATTTAAAGTACTGGGAAAAGGGTTAAATGCCTACAACATGCATTAATTTATTTCATCTGTCATTTATATATTTTTGTATCACTCATGGATGTTACCTGCATAGTGCAGTTGTTTAAGAGATGATCTATGTTGTGTAAGTTAATGATTGAAACATAGGTAGTAGACAAGAAAGCCCTTTTGATTTTATCTCATTGGTCATGGAATGTTAAAAAGAAAATAATCTAGTAAACTGTACATCCTAGTCAGCCTTGGATGACAGACTGGTTAAATAATTTGCTGTAATGTTTACAAGAGCTAGTATGAAAGAGGTGCAATACTTTTATTTAACCCTTTGAATGCGATCGACGTTGTAAGTCGGTCTTACCTATCAGTACTGGTATCTGGCTAGTGCTTGGGTAGGTACTACCAACTATTAAGTTACTAAGTGGTGAGCTACCTCACATTCAAGCAAGGTTTTGTTTTGTTCGATTGAAGCAAGGAGTGAATGTGGTAGTATTGGCTAAAAATGACTGAAGTAATGAGTCAGTGACAGCCGATCGGTCTAAACATAAGATGACAGATAATCCGAAAGTAGTTTTTATGAGGATTATGGTGGTACACTTTGCTGTATGTGAACTGTTTTCCAATGAGTAGCGACGCTAGTCCAATAGATAGTGACTTGTAATGGCGGTGTTCGTAAAAGCAATTGTACTTGCTAATTAGATTTCATTGTGTTTGCAGTGGATGTCTACTGTTAGAAGAGGACGCTATTAACTGCGGTTGATATGCGGGTCTTATGGGGAAGCCAGACGATCAGCCATCGAGTATTGCTGATGCTGCTACTACTGCAGTGCTGTGAAGAGGATAGTGGTGCCTGGAGTTATGCGCTGCTTTCCTGGAGGCTATGAACTGCAGTTGATAAGCCGATCCTGCTATCTGGCGCTGTGGAAAGAATGGTGATGCCTGGAGGCATGCACAACTTTCTTGGACGATCTTGACTGCGGTTGATGAGCGAGTTCTCATATCTGAGGATGTGGAGAGGAGAGTTGTTGGAGTCATGCGCTACTTTCATTGCTGTTCCTAACAGTTGTGATTCTGTTTATCATAAGCCCACTTCGTATCCTCTATTCTCTTGAGTCAGACCCTCTTAGTCTTTATTTGGCCAATAAATTTATCTCGACGTACCCATCTACTTACTGACTGACTTAATCGTACATGATAAAACGAATCACAATAAGGCATTAATGTTGGTAGACGTGTGTGCAGGTTAACAAGCAATCCTGCTGTGCTTTTGTTAACATTGTAGTTTGAGCAGGTTGACATGTTGTTGACATTTTAGTTTGAGCAGGTTTACATGTTGTCGTCGACAGAGCAGGTTGACATACTACTGTCAACGTTTTAAGTACTTTGCTGAGCAGGTTATCATGCTAGTGGGACGCCTCTAGCCTCTGTTAACGCATACATGGTGCGGGTTAACAAGCGCTTGGGATGCCTTGTTAATCACATGTATGCAGAAGGGTAATTGCGTGACTTTTCGAGCGAGCGTTGCTAGGACGGATCAACTGTCATTTTCCTGTACACAGGAATGACATTTGATTTAACTGGCGTGCGTGCTGGGCGTTACGTAGTTGACCAGCAGGTTAACAAGTGTGTGTGATCCTTGTTAACGGAGGAGGAGACTTGTGTTCTCAGCTTCCTGGGTGATGAAAGGGGAACGTTTCCAATCTTCGTGTCAAGTAGGCAATCCTACTTTGGCTGCTGATGAGACGTCTCAGTGAAAGTTATTAAAAAGTTGATGAATGATTTCTGGTTTCGCATGATATGATGGTGATGTTATGTTGAATGAATGAGTTGTGGTGATGCGATAGCGATGTTAAACATTACTTTCAATGTATGAATTGCCATGTCTGTTGAATAAGAAAGTCAGAATGAAGACTGAAAAGAAAGTAATGTCAAATAAGGTATGAGTATGGAGACTAAGGTCATTATCTTTCAGATTACTAGTCCTTGGGTCCTGATGCTGGTTCTGCAGAAGCCAGCGAGCGAGAAACATCGGGAGTGGAGCCACGAGTTGCCGACTGCGTGTAGCAGTTGCTGCGGGTGTTGGTGATGAAGAGCTGAAGATGCAGTCGAGGACGACGCACTGTCAGGAGAGGCCGTGTTGGATCTGAGCTTCAGCATCGCCTACGTTTTTAACAACGCCTTAAACAGACCGGTTGACATTAGCTGTCATTTAACGCGGGAATAGCCTAGATTTCACTTTGTCATGTTTGCTGGTAGGACTTGGATTGTTTGAACGTTGATATTATTGTAGAATCGTTGATTTGATGTAAATTCATTTAATATTTGTAGAAAAAGCGATTATAATTGTTAATTTTGATCCGTGTGTATTTTATTGCTAAAAGTATTTACTTCTATTATTAAGTGTATGTACAAATTTCAAACACAATCATTGTATTGTTCATGAATAAATGTTGAATTGAATTGAATTGAATTGCTAAGGACCATCTTGATTACTTCAGCTTCCGGACAAAAAAAAACTGCATTAAAATCGGTTCATTCGCTAAGCTCCATCGCATCGCATCGTAGCTCCTAAGAGCTACGACGCCGATAGACACACAGACACATCAAACTTATAGCACCCCTTTTTTGCGTCGGGGGTTAAAAATCAAATGATATTTTGTACCCCACCTAAGTGAGAACTGTTAACTCTGTGTACTGCGCACAGGAGCATCTGTCTGCATCTTCAGCTGAATGCTGTAATTGCTCTCCCGTTAGCATCAGTAATGTTCTATTGTTGTCGTCACACCTGACGGGAAGCTATTTGACGGCCTGATCGATGATTGTATTTATGTATTAAGTACATTTATTAACATAATATAGGTACTAAAACAAATAATAATAACAATAATTCATATCTCTGCAATGCACAGTCAGGTGAAGTTTAGTTAGAACTGGGAATGGCTGTTCCGTCGTCAAACCCCAACAGTTTCGCTGCAGGTTTGAATTTGTGACGTGTGCCTCGTATGCACATACTGGTGGCTCGAATTATGGCAGTGCATATCCTTGTTCTAAGCCAACCCAGTATCGTACTCAGCGATTTATTCCAACGGTCCGCGAGGGCTTCGCCTATGTGTTTGACAAAGGAGGTCATCTGTGGTGCGAATACGCCATCGACGGAAGTCACGAGAGGGGTGAAGGTAGCATGTTTCGCTTCGCAGGCAGCGGAGTATTTTCTTTGTTTTTCAGTCTCAGCGGATTTTAGGACAAAACTGACATGGCGTGCAATGTAAGAGGGAGCGTCAGTGTCTACGACACGGATATCGAAAAGAGCCTCTCTCTGAGCATTCCATACGCCACGGCAAGATAAGTCACCGCGTAGTCCAAGGTCACCTTCTGTGATTATGGGTTATATTGTGACGTTGCTCCATGCTTGGTGACATAGTTCGGCAAATAGATCACGAATTTCGTTGTGCCGTCTTGAAATTAGCCCCCCAGTCTTGCAACAGAGAGCATGGTCAATATTAAATTTATGTATTAAAATACAATGAAACGGGTCTGTAGTAAATTAACGCGTTTATAGATGATGCAATGTCAATTCACCACTTTGGATCGAATATGTGATATATTCGGCGGTAAAAAAACAGTACAACAAAGACTCAATGAGAAAACCATGCTCTAGTACAGTCAAGAGCAAAAATATGTATCGATTTAATCCGATCATAAATATGTACCACAACCTTAATCCGCTGACATAAGAGCGATGGGACATATTTATGTGTAAGTTGTATGCACCCATATTTTTGCACTTGACTGTATTTACTTACCTGATAGTAGGCAGCGTGCTGGCTTCCGCGAAACAACAATTCTCTTGAATTTGTCCTTCAGATACGTATGCCGGCGGGCATAATAATATGTACACAGTTCCTGGATAGTGTCGCACACAACGATAACATAACTTTGAGTATTAATGAGTTTTTTGACACGGTAAGATAAGTTCGCGATGAGCGAGCGTTGTTTCGACTCTTTTTTCGCGCTAACGGGCATCCCGCGCGTTCCCATTGGCTAGATTTTCGATGTTGCACTGCTTGCGGAGGCGTTTTGACATTGCATCGTTTAGGTTGGTAAGGCGTGCGAAAGATTAAAGATGAAAGAAAAACAAAACGTTAAGAACGGAACAGCACTATTTTTTAAATTGGAAGTTGTTATTATTTTTTCACTTAAAGCCGATATAAATTAAATAATCGCATATGAATATCAACGGAATATTGTGTTATTTAAAATACGGTATAAAATTTCAATTTACAGTAACTAATTGGAATGTTCAGAATTTCTGTCCCGAATTTTTCAATAAAACAGGCCAAGCTAAATTAATAGTCCGGAAAAATTATAGAGCGTGGTTTCCTGGACGGAGTAAATTGGCCCCGGCAATTGGAATTGGGAAAGGTTTTCGTTTAATTAATATTTGCTTCGGACATTGACGTCTAACGTATTTATGGACTGGGTGTTCGAACAGGACTTGGACAATTTTATGGTGAGTCGAAGGTCTGGTATACTAGTAGGGTGAAATTTAACAGTGATTTACGTGTCTGTCATATCAATGGGATAATATTACTCTGACAGTCCAAACCTGCGATCCACTTCTATGAGCGCGTAAATAATGGCCAAATGGAAAACTTACTCGTTTATTTATAAAGCTTAACAAATTTGTGTTACCTTTTTATTTTTATTTTTTTTATTAGCCTATTTTGTGTCCCACTGCAGGGCAAAGGCCTCCCCTTTTTCCCGCCACTCATCTCGGTCCTGTGCTAAAGTTCGCCAATCTGTAAAAAACATATCAAAATCGTCCCGCCATCTCCTTTTCGGTCTGCCTCTACCTCGGAAGCCATCTTGTGGGGTCCATTCGGTGTATAATTTGGCCCATCGCTCCACGTGCATCCGACAGACATGTCCAGCCCAGTCCCACTTAAGCTTCGCGGTTACCTTAAGACTGTTTAATTTTTTTGTCATGTTAAAGTGGCAGATGAATAATCTTTATTTAATCTTAATGTTTTTATTAAAGTCAAACCGAAAATGGACGAGTCATAAATATATATTTGGATGTTTATGAAAAAGGGCTTTATATATAGAGGCATTATTTACGAGTTGAGATCTTTATTTTTTATTTGCTTATAGTTAAATCGAACTGAAAGTAAATGCTTGATTTGAACACATACTTTTGCCCTTTGTAATTGGGCAAATTTGGTTTGCATAATTATCAGCATCTCATATTTCGTCATCGGCATAATATATCACACTACACAGGCTTTCGTTTATCGATGATAAAAAATGAGCTTTCCCCACGCTGCAGCTGCCGCAATAGGTACTCATTTACCTGTATTATGACATTTACTTCATTTAATTTTTTTTTAATTGTACATCTACATATACGGGATGGGCCCTGTAACCGGAGCAAATATTTAAATGGACACTAAGGAATTAGAGCATCTGCAGTAACCCCCTCGTGTCCAATTTTTTATTAAATTATAGCGTAGTAGTCAATGCAAATTTTGATGTACCTAACATCATGTAGTGAGTCATAATAGTTTTTGCATTTTGGTTTTCAAAAGGTATTTTTGTGTTGTTTTTTTTTAGTGTTCTTCAAATAAAAACTCACTCCAGAAGAGTTAAAAAGTACACGTAAACTAATATTAAAGAAAAAAATTAAAAAAAAAACAATTAAACCACTTGCAAATAATTGTTTACAAGCTTAATAATTGTACAGTTTAATTTTTTGCTCCTGTTACAGGGCCCACTCTGTGTATATTTCACTCTGTGCCATGAAAGTCATGTAACAAGAAAAGTATTCGATCTAAGCTATAATCGTGGGGGGTTCTACGTGAAACGATATGAATAGGAAGAATTTGAGAGATAAGGTAACAGGCATAGGGAGGATGGAAGATAGAGAACTGCGCCTATCCCAAATAATTGGGATAAGGTCAAACGAATGTGTGTCCATATATTTTGCATATCTACGCTTCGGGTGCCATATTCTACAGCATGAGTCCAATTTAAACTTGCTTTCCGGTCAAACGTGACCTAATTGTGAATAGTATGGAGGGGTTAACTTATTTTGGTTACGGAAGGATTTGGATGGCCGTCCGAAAAAAGGTGAACTCTTGAAGTCACATTGATCGTGTAATTCCACTGTTAAGCTGGACTTAAAGCTTGGAGTTTTATTCATAGTTTGAGGTTTTAGGTAGTTTCTGGCTGCCAACGTCGATTTTATTTAGTTTTTTTACATTTCGGAATTTGTTCTTCTGTTCGCAAAGTTGTTCAATTATTTTATTTTATTTATTTATTTAATAAGAACAATTTACTTAATACTTAAAATTAAACATTGTCCCACAAAACTGTAGTAACAGTTTGACTGTGGGATCGGCAGTCTCAAGGTCAGACATAAACATAAATAAAAGTTTATCATACTATCCATAAATCAGTTAAACTAAGCTTACATGGTATTATATGAGTAGATCTAGGTAATGCTTTTTTAATAAATAGTCTCTTGTTTTTTTTTTTTTTCATGTTTAGTCGTGGGAAACTCCCAAAAGCTATAGGTATTATCTTTGCCCCTAGTTTAGTTTTGGAAGATAATTTCCGGGATAGAACGTATTCTTTATTTTATCATACCTATGTGCCCATCAAAATCTGATCGCGTAATAAACATCCTAACTTTCAGGTTATATTAATAGGAATGTTCTAATAATGAACGAGCGAGCGAAGCCAACGATATTCTCTGCTTCAGGTTGGTCCGAAATTCTTTAGTATGTCTGGATTTCCAGCTATTCTCCTCTACAGGTCGTATTTCTCAACCGATTCTCTAATCCGAAATTCGATCAGGTTCGTTAATTCTACACCCGGTAGGCTCAAAATTTATTGGTACTCCCAAAGAAAGAAGGCAAAAAAATATGCTTAATGACGAAACTCCCATTCAAATATCTCAAACAGTTATGAAGCTACAACCGTTTTAATGTAGCTTGTTAGAGGGACAAAACGCTCGATGATCGTGACGTCACGATCATCGAGCGTCATAGTAAATGACAATCGTTTCATATGAAGGTGCGTGTTGCGGAAAAGAGACAGGACATACTCCCTCTTAAAACTTTGGACACTTATAACATTGTCATTATTTAACCCTTTGCGTTGCTTTTTTTCCCATTTGACTACATTTTACTCCTTTTTCGAGAAAATACAACATTATTGATTATTTTATTTAGTGTCTACACCCCTATTTTAAACCTTGTTTTTTTGACGATTTTTTTATAACACAACACACAACTGCGGTGGAAACATAGTGCTACCAAAAATCTCTCCCAGATAATATTCTCTGAGTAGAGAGTTTTTTTGCTTGCGTTTTTAACCCCCGACGCAAAAAGAGGGGTGTTATAAGTTAGACGTGTCTGTGTGTCTGTCTGTGGCATCGTAGCTCCGAAACAAATGGACCGATTTTAACGCGGTTTTTTTGTGCGAAAGCTTACGTGATCGAGATGGTTCTTAGCTACGTTTCAACAAAATCGGTTCAGCCGTTCTTGAGATATTGAACTTTGAAATGAAAATTTCGGTGGTCTTTCAACTTTTCCAAGTTGTAGTTATTTTAACAGAATTTTGTTAATTCTGCACTACCGAATAACTGTCTAACTGGTCCATAAGGCAGTTTACAAATCCCTGCTATTTCAAAAGCACCTGAAAATGATCATAAAACTGATATATTCCGGATATTCCCCGCATCTTGCGAGATAGTAAGCTAAATTGAATATAAAGGTCACGAGCTCCAAATATGAGGCAGCGCGAACTGGGCCACTGAGATTACGCAAAGAATTATTCCACTTTTCTTGGAAAGTTTTTGTTGGAATATTTAGTTTTAAAAGTGTGTAGTCATTGGTAAAAATGCCTTTTCTATACCACAACGTTGGCTATTACTGTTTGATTACTTTGGCTGCTACTATCTGGATGATAGAGAGATTTATGGCCACGTCTTTCCAGTAAGTATAGCCAAAGATTAAGGATAAAAACGCTTAATTTTTGGTTAGCATCATAATTGGCAGAGTGCAAAGCGGGTGGAGGGGGTAGCCTAAAAGATCACAGCGCTCGCTACGGCTAAAATTGTCATTTTTGTCGCTGACTTGAGCTGTCAAATCCATATTGCAGTAAACTGTTTCTAATTGTTTTTGAGATAAAAATAATGTTACTGACTACCATTGTCCAAAATTGTGTAATATAGTAAAATAACACAAGATTTTATTAATATTTTTCACAATATTTACTTACTTCTTGTTTGACAGCGGTGACAATATTGTCCATAATGGCCGCCTGTCACGTGGCGCTGTCGTCGCGCTCGGTCCCACGTCTCCTTTTATTATCTTTGTGATTAAATCATAATTTACGTGTACAACAGCTGTTTACTTTTGACCATAAGAAAGACGACTTTTATTTTCACCCCGCATCTACCTATAACCCATCGAGAATTTAGATTGATTCCCCAAAGTCGTTAATTTCGCGTAGCAGAATTTCCATTCGCGTTTTTCCCCACTTTTTATTTTTCTTAGTCGATTTAATTAATGAATATACACAGTGTTGACAAATGGATTGTTTTCTAGTCGGGTTTTTCCATTTGATTATTTTTCTATAGTTCATATTCCCACGTGTTGATAGACTGACTGATTGTTTCCCAGACGCGTTTTTTTCACTTGTCAACACTTGCGCATATGAATTAAATCGAATAAGAACAAAAGATTTTTCGAAAAACACACTGCTTTTTTGCAAATAATGCCTATGTTACTCCCACGATTAAGAGAAATCCAACAACACCTCGTATGTCGAAATCCGTCAAACGGTTTAGGCTTCAGGGCGTGCCAAAGAATAAGACATACTCACATGCAAACATACGCTCAAAAAACATAACCCCCCTCTCCTTCGGCAGTCGGGTAAAAATAAAAAGTGGGGCAAAACACGAATGGAAATTTTGCTACGCGGAATTAACGAGTTTGGGGAACCGATCTAACCACTCACCTATCTAAGTATATGGTTCTGACTGTACAATACAATACAATACAAATACTCTTTATTGCACACCTCACACAAACAAAGCAGTTACAGAGAGAAACAATACAACAACATGTAGGTAGAGGTAGACAACAGGCTGTACATACGAGTACATAAGTGAAATGGACATGGTACAACAACTGTACCAAAGTATCGTTAAATCCTAAAAGTGGGATGACCTAGTTCTTACTCGCAGTTCGCTGTTTGAGGCTTGTTACCCTTGTTTCTGGAGTTTATACCTATTCTAAACTTCTATGAAAATATTCCCGGTTTTATAAAGATAAGATTAGACCTTAGGGGTAGTTATGTAATTATTCGAACGAGTATTGGGACTAATCAACTGTCATTTTCCCAATGACATTTAGATTTGTCTAACTAATGTAACAAATTACACAACTTATTTCGGTAATTAATGTCGAATAATTTTCTACGACCGAATAGCCTTAGTGGTTAGAGAACCTGATTATAAAGCTTGAGGTTCCGGGTTCGATCCCCGGCCTCATTTGTATGATTCTGAATACGAATGTTTGTTCTCGAGTCTTGGATGTTTACATACATACATACATATAATCACGCCTCTTTCCCAGAGGGGTAGGCAGAGATCACGGATCTCCATTTGCTACGATCCTGACAAACCACTTTCGCTTCACTCACCTTCATAACATTTCTCATACATGCTCGTCGGTTTAGGGTACTTTTGACCTGGCCTTGTGGATGTTTATTATGTATTTAAGTATGTATTTATATATATAAGTATTTTTATCCGTTGTCTAGTACCCATAGTACAGGCTTTGCCTAGTTTGGGACTGGATCTATTGGTGAGAATTGTCCCACGATATGTATTTATTTATATACTTTGAGTGCGAAGGAGTTAAATAAAACCAGGCTGCACCATAAAACTCAGCTTTTTTTTTAACCCCCACACAAAAAGAAGGGTGTTATAAGTTTAACGTGTCTGTGCGTTTGTCTGTGGCATCGTAGCTCCTAAACGAATGGACCGATGCGGTTTTTTTTTTCGAAAGCTGACGTGATCGAGATGGTTCTTAGGTACGTTTTAACAAAATCGGCTGAGTCGGGTTTGAGATATTGAACTTTATAATGAAATGTCGGGAGTTTTTGAACTTTTGAAAGTTGTTAGTAAAAAAGAGATGCCTTGATTTTTGTAGACCAGCCTCTAAAAAAAGACTCGTTTATATCTTTCGTGCACGAGGAAATGAGATGCGAAACTCTTCAGACATGATTTTTTGGGTGAAGGTCCTTAAATATCTTGTGAAGTTTATTAATATAATTGCCTGTATAAAGATTCAGCATGTTTAGAAGCCCTGATAACCCTACTATTGTCATAGACAACAACCGGGATCAAAAGCTTAACTTGCCTTCCAGTGCACGGGATCGTTTTTATTAACCATTCAAATCGTGCGATCGTGACACCGCTAGTCCATGAGCGTTTGGTTGAAAAGCTAGCAATAACAAATGATATTCCGTACATGAGTTCCGGAAAACTCATTGTTACCAGCATCCGATCCCGGAAGAAAACGTTATTACGAAATAAATAAATGCCATCGATTTACTAATCACGATGAAACACAACTTCCTCTAGTAACCCACTTCGCAGTCTCCTAAATAAGTTATTTCATAAGGGTCCTCTTCGGATATGTTTGCTCATAGACCGTGAGCTGAATTAAGTTTGTCTAAGTTGTCGTGCACGAAACTGATGTTAAGTTTATTAAGGAGCTTCAAAAGTGCTCAATTTCTCAGGTGGCATGTTTGAAGGATGAGTTTGAATTGAAATCTGTTGAAGGTTGAATTTCTTATTAAATGGAGGATCAAGGGTAACAAGCCACAAACAACAAAAAGAAAAATAAAAAGTAGGGAAAAATACGAATGGAAATTCTCCTACGTGGAATTAACAAGTGGGGAACCGATCTAACCACTCCAAAGAAAATCCATCTGGATTAATGATCATCGCACGTGTAAAGAAAGGTACTAGGTTATCTACAATTAAATATATATATATATTTTTTTTTTTTCACGTCATACAATTTTCAGAAGAGAAATACACTGACCCCTACACTAGGCACAGCCTGTCCTGTAGGTAGCCATCTCGAAAGTGAGTTTACATAGTAGGTGCGAAAAGTTAACAAGATGAGCAGATTAGAGTACTACTTTAAACATAAAACATAATTAAACATGCTAAACAGCAAAAAGGTGAAATTTAAAATCTGAGATTAAAAACAAAAGTTACAATTAAGCTTCTATATATCTACGAAAGTGAGTGTGTATGTGTTTGTATGTGTATGTGTGTGTGGCTGTCAAGGTGTTAAAGTGAACGTCTAGGTATATTTACCCGATATAGCGTTTTTATCGCGTTTGTGTAGTCTTCAACTTTTCAGAGCAAAGGGAGCTTAATGTCGTTGGCGCTAATGCCATTGTTCCGCCATGAATCCTCACATTTGTACAAACGCATCGTAAATAATGGCTTAAGCTCCAACGCCAATAAGGCTTTTTCCAGAGAACGACACATATTTCATCACTCACCTTACAACTCGCGTGAACTAACGCCGTCTCCTTGCCTACAAAACGGAAATCTTTGCTAAGCGACGTGAGGGCAGCATTTGGGAGAGTTTCCCTCGACAGCAAGCTAAGTTTTTGTTGACAAGTTGGAACTTGTCCAAATGGACGTTATGAACTAGACAGTTTTCTGGGCTGCTGAATTGATATCGCTGTTTTGAAATTGGAGTGGAGTGTGCGTTTGGCAGATTTTGTGTGTGTTTGGTACCTACGTTTTGTGTGTTTTGTGTTTCCCTTCAGTCGGCGTACAGTGTCAAATTCTGGAACGACTTTTTGACGTATTAGAGCGGGTTGCATCAACTTGGTCATACCCTAATATTGTAAGGTTTAATAAAGCTTGTATATTTTGGAGCCATGGAATATGTTACACAATAATTACACGTGTTGTTTATATATACGGGGTGGGCCCTGTAACAGGAGCAAATATTTAAAAGGACGCTTCCTTAGAGCATCTGCAGTAACCAAATTGTGTCCAATTTTTTTATTTTTTTAATCCGGTGAAATTTATGTAGATCTAAAGTTATGACCTTCCAGTAATGTATCTTGGCAACACGAGATTATAGCAAAGCAGTCAATGCAGATTTTAAGGTAACATCATGTAATGAGTCGTAATAGTTTTTGCGTTTTGGTTTTCAAAAGATATTTTTATGTTTTTTTTTTTAATAAAATGTTTAATAAATCACTTCAGATCTACCGTTTAATTTTTTGCTCCTGATACAGGGCCTACCAGGGCCATACTAGGGCGATTTACTAATACACATTAAAGGCAAACAATAATAATGGTAATTCTTCGTAAATTTTCATTTTTGGTTCAAGCTTTTATTGCCAACTATACTTTTCTGTGTACCGTCATCAACTACTCATTGAGATGATTCTAACGAGCCCAAACACGACTATTATAGCACTTTCCGTCATAGAGTTCCAGTGGCCATCTTCCGGCTCCAGCATCAGATCAGCTAAATAGTGATAACGTAGGTTGCATTGTCACCAAACATACATAAGTATTTTACACTTTAGCTCAATCGGATAACGGCAAATAACTGAAAAAAGGATTGCAAATTTTGACGGACAACTTACATATTTACATATGAACAGCGCAAGTTAAATAAAAGCTTTTACAAATAGTATTTTTTATCATTATTAAGATGTGTATGTGTGTGAAAATAATAAATAAAATTACACATACTTGCAAAGTTTCAAATCGATACGACTAATGGTTGACGAAAATTTACTTGCAAGATTTGATAATGTTGTTACATTATGGGACCCGTATTAAAACAAACCTATAATCAACAGTCGATATTAACCCTTTTAAATTAGCTTAAATGCGTTGTACTTGAGATTTCAATTACTTCAAAAACTGGAGTTCAAGTCAATTATTTAGCCGTCCAAGCTAATTTATGTTCTACTCCGGGATTTGATAGCCGCTATGCCATTACCCGCCTCAAATCACTATCACTAGTATTTCTTGAACTTTCAATTCAAAACAACAGTATGTAAGCTGAGACCATACTTACACTGGTAACGCAAAGTCGAGTGTTGTGAATTTTAACCCATTCACCTGCTTTGAAGATTGATCGCTGGGTAGTGCTTAGGAATTTGTTTTAATTAAAATGTTCCATTAAGGGGATGGTTTTCATGTTTTTGGCCATTTGTTAGAGCTCAAGATGGTTTCGTAGCCTACAAATTTACATTACAGTAAAACCTTCTAACTTTAGTCCAAATGACCTAACCATGGTCCAAGGAAGTGGAATTACACGATTCGGTGTGACTATTATTGTGAATAAACTCTATGAGGGGTAATGTGACTACATGAAGGTAAATAAAAACTAATAATATTAACTGAAAAGACCTTAGTATTGGTAGAAATGTTTCAACTTTATCGACTCCTCCTCACTTCATTACTTCTTATAAAGGCATGGAATTAGAAGTAATGTGTTAGCTCTTATTGAATCTTATCTCAAAAATCGAGCACAATATACTGAAATAACAAGAATCTGTCTAAAAACTAAATTTGAGAAAAAATATATCTCCAGTGAACAACTTGTACAATATGGCGTACCTCAGGGTAGCGTACTTGGCCCTCTCTTATTCTTGTTGTATATTAATGACTTGCCTAGAAATGTTCACCATCCAATGATTATTTTCGCCGACGACAGCACTTCTGTTGTGCGTTTTAATAATAATCTTGATTATGAATATGATATAAACATAGTATTAAATAAAATGATAACATGGCTTAATAAAAATAGTTAAATAATAAATTTGAACAAACCCAATATTATGCATTTTTACCAAAAAAAAAGCAGTACCTGATATGAATATCAACCATAATGGTGATACCAGTTAGGGATAGGCCAGTGTCGGCTAAATGAGGCTTGGATTGGGTTTAACACATTTACATACCTGCGTAAGTGGCAGCCCTTCTATGTATGAACTACGAGTATGTAGGTACATTATTTACGAGCAGAGGTAATCTCGAGAACTGTACATAACAGAAATCATGAAGTTTTATGTTAATTGCACATTAAATAGATTTTTCAAAACGGATCCGATAGCGAGTGAAAAATATTGCAAGGAAAATTGTATATACACAATATACAGATAAGAATGTTGAAAACCATTGTACCGCTTAAAATTAAATATCAGTATAAAAATAATTATGATAAATTACTCCTATAAGTCTGAACGCATCTTTATTAATCCAAGTATGCCAGGAGTTAAATAAAACCAGGCCGCACCATGCACTCAGCTTTTTTTTGAACCCCCACGCAAAAATAGGGGTGTTATATTTAAGTTTGAATGTATTTGATAAAGCCAAAATGGCTGTTATACTGGAATATAGCCACAACCTGGGTAAACTAACTAGGTATAAAAGATCCACAAAACTCCGTGTACTAGAAAAAAGTAATAACTTCATTGTACCAAAAAGTACAAACGTTTATGGACAAAGAGTATGGGTCCAGTCACTTGCCGCATATACTAAATAGTTTGCTGAGGGAGGTATAATTTGTAATAATAACAATTAAAATACCCAGTTTTTTTTACATTTATCAACGGCTCGTACGCTAGCGGCCGCGCGGCGAAAGGTTTTGCTGCGTTGATTGTCAGGCCCAGCCTTGTATGCCGTTCCCGTATCGGCTTGTATAGCTAGCTACTGCAAAGAACACAAGCAAACCTCCGCCGGGACAAAGTAGGTATGTCCATCTAGAAAGTCCAACCTAACTGACAGGTGAAAGAATTTATGATATAGAGTGGATGATTCCGGACAAACTCACAGACTTTTTCTCTTTATTTTATTAGTACATATAGAAGAGACGTCTCTGTCCTTAACACTATAGACTGCAAGGCTTATAACTGATGGTTAGGTAGTAGTAATTTGAAAGGCCAATATTTCGGCAACTATAACAATTAGCAACATAGTCCTACTTGTTATGGCGATTTTTTGGCCGAATGCTGCACTTTGTGATGAAAGCAAGCCGCTTTGCACAGTGATAGTAGGGACCAAACTGAGTGATTTGACCCGCAGCAGTGGAAGTTTCACCCCTTAGGAACAGAGATGGCGCCACTTCCTCAAAAAATATTTCAAAAAATTGTACAGGCTAAACGAATAGACTAATTTCAGTGTGTAGTATCTCAAATGAAAGCTCATTTTATACACTCCTTATAAAAAAATAAAAATAAAATATAAATTAAAAGCTTTTGGCAGAAAATGGCAACTTAAGTTTTATTTTTGTACTAGATTGGTAGTTTTTAATTGATTTCGTATATTTTTTATATGTAATATGTATATTTTTATGTATGATTATATGACTGGGTAAATAACAACTATTATAAAAAAAACTTGACATCAATATATTTCATAGTTCACGAAATATTGAAGTTTAAATGTGAGAGTAATTTCTTTGAAAAATATTTCAAAAAATTGTACAAGGTAAACAAATCCATTTATTTCAATGATTTATGTGTCAAATTAAAGCGCATTGTATATATTACTTATAAAAAAATAAAAATAAAATATATGCCTTTTTTGGCAAAACCTGGTAAATTAAGTTTTTTTTCTTTACTTGGTTGGTAGTTTTTTCTTGAGATCATTTATAAAATGTATGCAACAAGTATGTTTTAATGCGTATGTACATTACTGGGTAAGGAACAAGTATTATAAAAAAAACAAGACATAAATATCTTGTATAGTTAACGAAATATTTAATTTCAAATGTGCGCGCTACTTCTTAAAAAAATATTAATGAAATCTCCAAGCGCAATAAGTGCTCCGATTTTAATGTTTTATGTGTTATATGAAAGAAAAATGCTTAATTTATTATAAAAAATAAAAAATACATGCAAAATTCCTGATGCTGAATTACGAAAAAAATATGAATACTTTAAAAACAGTAAAGTAAATTTGCCATTTTCCATTTAAAGGTTGTAGACAAAACATAAAACTGCATTGGCATTGTCATAGTTGGTTCTGGATATATGTTGCTTAGTAGTTAGCGGATATATGTCAAATTTTTAGCTTTAAATCTGAAAGGATACTCACGTTAAAAATAAAATATATATTAGATAACTTAAATGTGTCATGCATGTTGCGTTTTGAAATGAAAGACTATTTATTTAAATCTTTATCAAATATCTTTATTAAAACTTAAATTAAACCGAATAGGTTTCACAGATAGATGTACTTAGTACTGAAAAGGAAAAGGCGTTTTGAAGTACGCTTACAGCCACCTTTGCAGGATTTACAATAGGCGGTAAGCTGACGCGACGACAACCCCAACGCATTGTATCGCAGCCAGATTTGCAGCCACAATGGTCCAGGAGGCTTAGTTGCATCCAACTCTCTTGTGTCTTGGTCCATCCCCAAGAAAATGAACATGGTATGGAAACTTCTCAATTCAGAGCGTTTCTTCATACGTGGCCCCACTCAGTTAGCTGTTTTTCGCAAGGACTTGTTTGCTTCAAAAAACAAGCTCTTGAGAAGCCTGCCACCTACATCAGCTGCTCTCTATAACCATGCACTGGGTACAGCTTAACAAGCCAGCTACGGATGGGAAAACGCTCTGAATCTGTATTTTTCCATTCAATGTCCATCTTCTTGGGGATGGACCAAGGAACAAGAGATTTGGACTCCACAATGGTCGGCAGTTACAGTGATTTAGTCGCAATTAAGCCTCCTGGACCATTGTGGCTGCAAATCTGGCTGTGATACTATGCGTTGTGGCTCACGTCGCGTCAGCTTACCATGCACTACCCACTGTAAATCCTGCAAAGGTGGCTGTACAAATCAAAAGTGAGTTCATATTATTTTCAATGCAGAGTTATTTTGTATGCCGACCACTGATTTCCACTGGCTGGCACAAAAATTTAGGTCTAATGGTATTCAACTAGGCACAAAAATAATTCAACAGTAAGCTACAACAACCGGTCCATGTATAAAAGATCAGTGATTATGTAGTATTGGAATGGTACGACTACTTCAACACGACTTTTCCTTTTCATTTCTACATCTACCGGTGAACGCGAAGAGGAAATTTAAATTATAATAAAAATATTTGATAAACATGTATGTAATAAATAGTCTTTTATTTCAAAAAGTTACATATATATCTAAGTTAATATAAATTTTCAACGTGAATAGAAGTCCTATCAGATTTAAAGCTAATTTTTTTACATAAATTCGTCACCTACTAAGCAACATATAATATATCTAGGAATCAACTATGGTGGGGATTATATAGTTTTTATTTTTTGTCTAGAAATGTAGTCACTTTAAATAAAAACAATGACAAATTTTAAAGTTTGTAAATGTTTTTTTGTAATTCAGCACCAGAAAAAACTCTTTATTCAGTTTTTTTATTTACTTTTTATTTATTAAAATAAATTACGTGATGTCTTTTCATATGACACATTTAACAATAAAATCAGATCGCTCGTTGCGCTTAAAGATTCCTTTAAATTTATTTGAATTTTTTTTTAAAGAGCGCGCACAATTAAACTTAAATATTTCGTGAACTATGAAAGATATTTATATCTCGTTTTTTTTACTACTTTTTATTAACCCAGTAAAATACATGTGCATTAAAACATACATGTTGCATGTATTTTTTAAATGTAATCAAGTAAAAACTACCAAAAAAGTAAAAAAACATCTTAATATGCCTTTTTTTGCCACTATATTTTGGTATACTTTATTTTTATAAGCAATTTATATAATGCCCCTTCATTTGAGATATTATACACTAGAAATTAGTT
Source organism: Epinotia nisella (assembly GCA_932294315.1). NCBI lineage: Eukaryota > Metazoa > Arthropoda > Insecta > Lepidoptera > Tortricidae > Epinotia > Epinotia nisella. Next base: position 7,193,129 of record OW028696.1, on the reverse strand, counting down.
CATTTGTTTAGCTTGCATAATTTTTTGAAATATGTTTTAAAGAAATGGTGCTCACATTTAAACTTCAATATTTCATGAAGTATGAAAGATATTGATGTCAGGTTTTTTTTATAATACTTGTTATTTAGTCAGTAATATATGTGTGCAATAAACAATTCATGTTGCATACATTTTTTTTAAGAAATCAAGTAAAAACTACCAATTAAATTAGGAAAAAAACTTAACATGCTGTTTTTTGCCAAAAGATTTCTGAATATATTTTTTATATATTTTTTTATAACTAAAATATAAAATGAACTTTCATTTGAGGTATTATACATTAAAATTGGTCTATTCGTTTAGCTTGTAGAATTTTTTGAAATATTTTTTAAGAAGTGGCGCCATCTCTTTTCCTAAGGGGTGAAACTCCCGCTGCTGCGGGTCAAATCACTCAGTTTGGTATCTACTACCACTGTGCCAAGCGGCTTGCTTTCATCATAAAGTGCAGCATTTTGTTCATAACAAGTAGGACTAACATTTATCATACAAATCACGTTAATGAACAAATTTTGCACAAATTTTGAACCGCTGTGCATCGTCAGCGAAATCTATCCAGCTGCACATCCACAACTAGTTTCACCTCACCTCACCGCTAGCCACCAGTGTATCTTGACACCGGGGTCCATAATAATAACGCGTTATCTGGGATCTAGCTTACACTGGTTCTCTAAAGTGAGGCGAGCTTTAAGCGATCGGAATAGTCTAGCACGAAACCCATTTAAACCAATTTTAGCGTAATAGCCTAACTTTAATTAGGCAATTACCGTAATTAGTGCCATTTGATAATGAGTGAATCGTGTTTTATGTCTCTAATATTGTTCTAGCTTGATTGATGATAATATATGTTTTTTCAAGCAATTTTTTTCGTACTTAATGTTATAAATGTGAATGTTTGGATTGTTGGTCGCTACTCAATTACAGTCGCCATCAAATATATCGGATTGGCCAAAGTGATCACAAATGGTGGGGAGGGGGGGGGGGGGGTCCGATGAATCCCGGACACGTACCGGACACAAACCTGCTCACAAAATTTCACGAGAATCGGTTGAGAAATGCGGCTTGTAGAAGATAACAGCCGGACAGCCGGACATGCGATTTTTTTTTTACCCAAACTTGAACCTAGAACTTTGCTCGCTCGAATGAATGAAGATGGCGGCGTTGTGGTGACAATTACATCTCAAAATAGCTCTGACAGTATCAGCTTATCACAGTACTTAATGGAGATATATTAATGTTAGTTTCTAGTAATTATATAGAAGTACCTCAGATGCTTTTCACTAAGAGAAGTTAGGCAAGCGAACACTAACTTTGCCCGTTGACAACTTGCCAGTCAGTCCAGTTAATTTGGTCCGTATTTTGCAAGACTGACTATGGTTCTAATTACTATCAAAGTTTCCCGTTAAACTTTAGAGCTGGTAAGGACAATCACGGTGGTGCCATGAATACAGTCTGCGTCTATATGGTTAGATAATATTAGACGTTCTAAGAAAGTCAAAGATTAAAATTAGTTTCAAAACGCATGACTGAAATTGCAGACTTTCTAGTATTTCTTCTGTTAATTATTTTATAACTGTGCACTAAAATTGTTCGTTCCTTTGTCTTGAATGTATGCCTCTTTTATTACTCGTATATTTTATTTTAAGGCACAGTATATTTCGAAAATACAGATATGAATATTTTTATAAATATTGCTAAACGCAGGTTCTTTCATTTGGTAATTTAGTAAAAATAGCGTAAAAATAAATATTTCGTAATAGTAGATTGTATGACAAGGGGTTAAAATAAGCCATATTACTACATTACCATGAGATGATTATTCGAGGGGTAATATGGTTTTAGATCTGAGTTATACACTCTGATTTTCACTTCGACTGCGAAAAAATAGTGAAATCAAAGATTATACATCCACAATCAATAATAAATTCCACGGCGAAAAGATTGTTCAATTTGGTGCCATATTTTTTTTACTAAACTGCTTTGTCAGATACAAAATATTGACACCACGGATAAACGCCTCTGACCATATACAGGCGCGTCCAAACGGCCGAGCGCGGCGGACAGCGTACGGGGCACAAGATAAAGCGAGATAAACAGCAGTCTATACCGCTCAATCTCATAGCTTATGCCATAAGCAATCAATTAGGGCATATTGTACATCCTTCTACACTAGCAGTCTGTGGGCGAACTATACTCAAAAAGCATACAATGCTCTCAGAGTTCAGTTCAACAATGCCTTCAGGATGTTGATGGGACTGCCCCGGTACTGCAGTGCTTCAGGGATGTTCGCAGAGGCGAGGGTGGACTGTTTCCACACGACGATGCGAAAACGGTGTTCATCCCTGATCCGCAGGATCCGGGCCAGTCCTAACAGCATCCTGAGAATGGTCGCTGAACGCTTTATTGATTGTGCATATTTGAAGCACTGCTGTATGGTGCACATCAATAAGCATGTAAAATATTTATTTTAAGTTATTACCATTAATGTAAACACTAACCCTATTTTTAGGTATATATTAACAAACATGATCCCAATTGAATTATGAAATAAATGAATTGAATTAAATTAATGATTAGTGAAGCTGACATCCCGTGAATTCGAATTTGATTATTTATTATACCTTTAATGTACTTAAATTTCAAACTGACCCAAAAATGTATTATTATTTCTTCAAATTAGCTTTATACACGATGATTTTTAATCCGTGAACAGGAACCATTTTTTCTAACTCAGTAATTGATAAAGTAGTAATTACGTGGAAACAAACTTGTTTTTTTTAAATCATAATTTTAATGTTGAGTTAAATTTTATCCTAAAATCCTTGTCACTCTACTACCTTATCGGTTTTAATGAGTTTGTAACCTCTTTACAAACTTATTAGCAATTGACAATTTATGAGTAAACCCTGTCCTTGACATTGTCAATCACTTTTGTCATACGCATAAACAAAGTCAGAGTCGTGGATATTGAATGAGAAAATTACTAATTGTCCAAAAATCATGCCTCCACCATAAATCCGTACTCAAATATCGAGCGTTACGATATTGTACGTTTGTCGATACAAACGAACAGCACAAGACGAACCCAACAGTTATTTCACGAACTTCATCCAAACGTCCCGATTCCCAGACACAATTTGATAAACCGCATGCACCAAAACCTACGTGACTTCGGGCAGTTTACAGTGCCGCAACATGCTCAAGCACCCGGACGACCGTCATCCTGACGATCCGGATCGACGAATCTTAAGATTCTTTGCTCGGGATCCTCGAAGGAGCACTAGGCAAGCAGCGAGAAGATTTCGAGCGAGTCAATCCTTCGTGTGGCTGCTGCTTAACTTGTCCGATTTACATCCCTTTCCTTTTCGACCTGTGCAAGATATTCTACCAACAGATTTTGCAGGGAGGGTTGCTTTCTGTCAGTGGTTCGAGAGAAACATCGAAACCAATATCTGGTGGTCGGATGAATCGACCTTCACGCGCGTCGGTCAATTTAATGTCCATAATGAACACTTTTGGGCTGCTGAAAATCCACGGCTCACCCGAAGAAACGCGTTTCAAGTGCGTTTCTCGGTAAATGTGTGGGCAGGGATAATGAATGAGACATTAATTGGACCCATATTCATAGAAGAGAGATTAAATGGAGGAAACTACCTAACTTTGCTAAGGCATATGGTAACAGAGCTGTTGGACGAAGTGCCATTGCGGAATTTGAATAACCTGCATTTCCAGCATGATGGTGCCCCTGCACATTTTGAACATAGGGTTCGCGACTACCTGAACGCGGAATTCCCTGGGCGGTGGATCGGCCGCGGCGGCCCTATCGCATGGCCTCCACGCAGTCCAGATCTCACTCCATTGGATGTTTACCTTTGGAGTGACGTAAAACGAATTGTTTATGAACAAGAGTCCAATACTGTACAAGAACTCCGCCAAAGAATATGCAACGCATTTGACGAAATAAGGGCTAGCAATTCTCTTCGCAGAATTAAAAATAAATAATCACAGGCGTCGAGCGGAGCTGTGTCAAGAACAACACGGTGGTCATTTTGAACACCTGTTAAATTATGTTTAAAATAATCTTTTTTATGTTTTAGTTGGTCAGGTATGCAGTTGCTTTTATTGTTTTGTATTTATTTATTAAATTGTACAGTTTAAAAACAAATCATTTTTCTTGTTCAAGATTTAACTTGTTAAGTAGCTTGAAAATTAATAGTTTAGGTAATGCACTTTATGGTAATCACCTACCAATTATTTTCGTCGTTATCAGTGCAGCACTGATAAGCTGATAAGATTACAAGTATTTATTGACATAAGATCCGTCAAATTTCCCGCCATACTGATGGTACTTGACGTATCGTAGTTAAACTTTATTATACCGTAGGATGACCATGTATTCAATGGTTACTTGTTTTAACTATATTTTCACTTTTAATTAATTAAACAGTGGAGAAATAACGCCAGACCTCGCCGAATAAGTTTAATTTGGGCTAAATTTTAATATTTTCCCACTCCTGTTCACGGATTAAAAATCATCGTGTATATGAACTGTATGGTTACTAATATTAATTTAAGTATTTACTAACAAAAATGATCCATGTTGGTCCCTGAATAAATGAAATTTAATTTATTTATATGAGATTAAGCCTTATGGCATTTATTCAGTCAACGCTTGAACGTTTGGACGCAGCTATTGACGGACTGAGGCGTTTATTTTTTTATGATTTGGAATTAAGGACTAAAAACACCTATGTTTGAAATGAATTCTCTTGTCTGATTGGTCGATTTTAATATTTATCTGTATTCTGGTTAGTCGATAGCATATACAAATGTTTTTTGAAAGAGTTGTGATTGGTGGATTTAATACGGTGAAATGTTTTGATTGGTGAAACTAAATGTTTTAAAAATCATAAATATGTATACATAAGTATTTATCCTAGGGGCTAAATGTACTACTTTAGCCCCGCTTGCTAAGCCTAATAAAAATGTACTTACTAACAATAGTTTTATGCTTTTGTAATAAATACTAACACTTCTATAATCAACGACGCTTGAAATAAAAAATTGTATTGTATTGTAATACGACTTTTCGAGCATGAGAAGTGAAATAGTACATTGTTTAACGAGGGGCGTAAGTGGAATATTGCTAACGAGAGTCTATCAGAAGCCCGACGCCGAAGGTGGAGGGCTTTTGATGACTCGAGTTTGCAATATTCTTACGCCCGTGTTATACACAATGTTTTTCATCACATTTGCGAGGAAATAAATAACTACAAAAGACAGAAAAATAAGTTCCATACAGCCGCACCAATCAAAAATTGACAATTTCACTTCCAGATCAGTGCTAGTGGAGTGCGTAGCTTCAATATTTCAACCAATCACAGAGCAGTATTCTTGCGGGGCGGGGCGGCTTGGCCAACTAGATTTTTTTTCAACCAATCACAGAGCAACCAGATTTGCTTAAGCCAATCAGAGGGTTATTTTAAAACTAAACTTAACAGCCCGTAGGAGGTAAAACGGCTATAACTGCTCTGTACGCTCGCAAGTAATAACGCCATTGACGAGCAAGTGTGATGAAACAATATTTGTTATACTATTTTATCAAAGGATAAATGGTATGCTACTATGGAAGCTAAAGTACACAAAACAGTTTTCTCTACCATCTCTTAGTTATGTCCCTTCACAGTACAAATAATTTAATGTTATGAAGCTCATTGCTTTTTAATATCACTGCCTGTCAGTTTAATATATCGTCTTATGTACCAGGTCAGATATCGTTGTCATTACACTGGTTTATGTAGTGAGGGTGTCTTCTTGCTCACAGAAAGTCTTAAATGCCACAGTTTCAAAGGCGACATATGCCCTTTTTGTGTTATGATAGCTCAGGCTATAAAATTCTGTTTAATAGACAGTATCGCAGCAATAGATAACATGATAGTGGTTCTTGTAGGTCCTTACGTATATAGAAAGATATAATAATGGTATTATATTAACTGGGTGGGCGGAGATTGCGCGAAATTCAATTTTGTTTCTTTGCCTGAGGTTATTATGGTTTACTTATGGTAGCATGTCTTTATTATCTCTCTCAATTTCATTTGTTTTCGCATACATTAATGTTCCTTACTTAGGTACTTAGTATGACTGCACTTGTGAGAAGCCGTCTATTTTTGGAAGAGCGAAATCTTCTTATACAGGTACCTACTGGGAGGTTTCAACAACTCGACAGTTACATGAATATATATATATTTTTTATTTATTTATTATTATTATACAGCGTGTATTTTTAATATTACCTCAAAATGTAACCAGAAGTAGATGTTAGGGCTATGAACATATATACTGCAAGAAATTTCTCTTAACTACCAACTTTTTTGTCCATATAAAATAATTCAGCACGCAATGGATCACTACTTTGTCTTACTGATGCAATGTCACAACTGTCACAAGTGACCCGCTTCTTCCATGAGTCAAATGTGTGTACGCAATACATTGGTGCTCGATAAATTTTCAAAAATTAATTACGCTTCAGTAGTTAAGATTAAATTAAAATCGCAATATCGGTTCACAGCCCTAACACCTACCTCTGGTTACAATTTGAGGTAATATTAAAAATACACGCAGTATAATCGGCTTATGTGAATCTTTTATATCATGTCAGCAATTAAATACATGGTGAATACAATTAAAAGATTAAGGGCTGGTTGCACCAACTTAGGACTACAGTACAGGCCAATCAACATTAAATATGGTGCCGGCAGTGTCATCTCATGGAAACTGTCAAACTTTCCATACATTCAGATTTTATCGAACACCGTTTACGGTTTCAAACGGTTTGGCGTAACCCACCTTTAATGTAAGACACTAAAATATGTCACTAAAATTTTGCGCGGGAGTGTTATGATGATCTACGCGAGCGAAGTCAAGACTAAAAGCTAACTCCATTATAAATAAAAATTAAATTGCGTCTGATAAATAAAATGTGTTTTGTCCCTTTCTTACGAATGCAAATGTCAAGGTGACATAAAAAAATTAATGGCATTTTAGGTAAAACAGTTCGATAAACATAAACATTTATGAATAATGCCATAAGGAATAAATTCTTAATACTTTCAGCGCCAGGAACCCGCTAGATAGCTCTGCGCGTATACGCTTTCTTCTATATACGAAATGGTGTTATGGGCTACGAAATCTATGGAACTGAATGTTTTAATCGTTCTGTAACCAAGTGGACTCTTAATAAGGTTCTATTTAAAAAACATTTTTGGTACAAGCTTTTATTGCCAACTCTACTTTTCTGTATACCGTCATCAACTACTCGTTGAGACGATTCTAACGAGCCCAAACTCAAACGTCGGTTAAGTATTCCCATGGTCACCTTCTGTCTCATCACCAGATCAGCTCGATGATACCATAATATTGAATTGCCATCAAAACTATATTTAAACCCAAAATTTCAGCTCAATCGATTAAAGATATCTGCTTCAATATTGAGTTGCACGATTCCACCCGAACAAACATATATTATGTAGTTACATACATTGCAAGTTAATAGAAAGCTTGTAAAATATGTTCACAAAATAGAACATATTAGTTCACGAATATGTCGTTGTCTATAATTAAGTCAGTATTTCGGAATAGGTACCTAAATTACATCCCGCTATTATGTAAATAACCTTTAAATTCCACACGTACAAAGTGGATTTGCCTAAAGATAATATCTTAATCAGTCTGAATACGTCATTAATCTAACATATGATGTCACGTACGAAACGCAATCTAATCTACTTCTCACGAATCCTTCCGGATTGGTTGTCTGCATAGGAAAAGTATAATTTACTTAGTATTTTGTATAATTGTGATAAGTATTTTTGCGTTTTCAGCATAGAGCTTTTGATTATTTTTGTGGTAGGGTCGTTCTTCTTTTTTACCGACAATGAACCGAGGTTTTTCTGTTTTTTTTTTCTTTTTGAACTATCGAAAATTGTACTTTTGAATTGCGTTTTTAAAAAAATGCATAGGTTTCTTCATTAGAACTAATTAAAGTTTCCTTTCCAGCCGATATAATTATTTTTTTACGGTTGGGTTTAAAAATAAATATGTTACAAAGTGGACTCTTTCAGTGGGGACCACATTTTGGTTTACCACTATGTCACGGCATTCCACGAGCAAAAAAACCGTTTAAAAAAATGCTAGTTAGAAAAGGTGAAATATTAAATAATACTAATTAATAAAATAATATGGACGTTCATTCGAAAATTATTAAACCGGAAACATCATTACTCTAATGAGATGCCGTAATAAGACGAAGGACAGGCTATTGTCGGTCGAAAAGAAGAACGACCCGGTAATGTTTTGTTGTATGTATATTATGTTCGTAATACGTATAGTTACGCATCATATAGAGGTAGATGCAAATAGAGTATTAGATCTTCAAAGTCATGATTGCGAGTATTTTAGAACGTTTTCAATACATAAGTTCAAAGTATTTATGTTGAGTTAGGTATATTAACGTTCCCCCTCGAGGGTGCCCGCCTTGTCGGGGCGGGGGGCTTAGTAACCGTGGACTGCAACCCACGGCGAAGCTAAGAGGCACCCAGGGCCAGCCTGTGTGGGGCCTGCTGGCTGGCCCGAGGAGAGCGCTCCTAGCGGGCTGTGCATTGCCCGCTTAGGATGCGTTGGGCAGGGACCGCAGCAGAGAAGGAGTACCTCCTTATCTTCTGCGGCCGAGGCGGGATCGCAGGGGGAGAGGCGTGTTGGTATTACGGTGCGCCACCCTCCCTACCCCCTGCGAACGTGGAGGGGCCGTTCCGCTGAAAAGGCATTGGTGGGACCGCAGAGGAAGAGGAATGCCGGTATTACGGTGAACCGCTTTCCCTATCCTCTGCGGCCGAGACGTAGTCGGTGGCGGAACCACAGACCTGATCCGCCACCGGGTGGTGGAATTTCCCGCACTCATGATCTCCTCGTAGCGGACTCAGGGGGGTCTGCTACTGAACTGGTGGAGATTGAGGAGGCAGGCGCGCCGAAACATCTGGCGTGCCTCTCGTGAGGGCCCTCGGGCATCCGCGAAGGAGCCGATTGTGGGCGGCTGTCGCCGGCGGGGTCGCGGATGTGTGCGGCAAGTGGGGGGGGGGGGGGGAGGTTTAGTGGGTACACTGTGGGTCTCATTAGCCCATACGGGAGTCCTACATAACCAATCGGGTCACCCCCTGCACCCGGGTGGTATGCGTAACGCATCCCCCCCGCCCTCTAAACAAAAAAAAAAAGAAAATTACATAATATTATTATTAGGGTTAGGATTCTGGTGGCATTTTTAGCACAAGTAGTGCAGTGGAGTCGCCATTGTATTTTATTTTTATTTGAATAATTGAATAACTGAATGATAAAGCCATATATTATGTAGATTTCAAAATATTACATGTCAATAAATTTTACTATTTAACTTAAATGATTATGTATTCAAGACCTTGAACAACTTGCAACTGGAATTAAAGTTTCAAAATCTTGCATGTTATCTTCATCAAATTATCAGTAGTATACTGAAACTTATTCCAACGGAAAATTGAGATTGTAAATAGAGACAAAATTACACATTTTAACAAAACATGTGTTATGTTTTAATTTAATGCATCAATTTACTTGTATGTAACATCATTTATTCATTCATTCATTCAATCAAAAAAAATATAACAAGGACTCCATTGCTCTTTGTTCACCCAATGCCACCAAAATTCCTAACTCTAATTATTATTGAACTCTAGGTTTTATTACATATATTTTCAGTGTCTTAATACTAGATATGCACCATACCGTAGGAGATATTTAAAAGGTTACCTATTCAACACCGACAATTTTTGGCCAGAAGGCCAAAGCACGCTCTGTCCGCGCCGACCAATAGGATCCTGCGTAGCCCGGCTCGCACAAAGTCAAGTCAAAAATTAAAAATCATAAGTAGGTACTTATTAGTATCAATACTTATTATATATACCTGTTCCAAGCATCCAAGCATCGCTGTAGGCGTCTAAAATAAATGACGGTATCAATCGAAGGCCGGAGTTGAGGGTTCGGAGATAACGAGAAAAATCGACAGCCTACCGCTCAATATATAAAGGACGTATAAAACAAAGATACTTATAAGTTGATACGACTTTTTGACAAATATAGTAGTGTTACGAAAACATTGTTTCATAAAAGACGTATGTCACATCGTCCTCAAATGTAGATACGACATTTTGACGAATGCAATGAATATTGTAATCCCTTTCTATGGAGTAGTATTGGAATGGCACGTCGTAGTATTATCTTATGGGAGTTTTCTCGTTAATCATCGTGAAGAATGGTCTGGTGATATTGCTGATTAAGCTGATGACATAGCCTGCTCAATATTTTCAATGGCACTCGCTACCCAAAATTCAGTTAATAAAAAGAAATGTACGTGCACACGTGCACTTTCATCATCATCATCATCATATCAGCCCAAAGACGTCCACTGCTGAACATAGGCCTCCCCCAAAGAGTTCCACAATGACCGGTCCTGCGCCACCCGCATCCAGCGGACTCCAGCGACCTTTACCAGGTCATCAGTCCACCTTGTGGGGGGCCTACCCACGCTGCGCCTTCCGGTACGTGGTCGCCACTCAAGAACCTTTCCGCCCCTTGCACGTGCACTTTAAATGCGTGTAATTTTTTCCAGGGAAATGATGATGATGATGATGTAATTCCTGTTATCCCTCATTAGGGGCATAGGCCTCGCAGAAGAGTTCTCCATTTTACACAACTCTCCTTTTCCCCCTGACGGGCTGACCACACTTCCCTGGTATGATAAATTACCGAGTTTACCGACTTGTTCAACTGCCTCGCCGTTAATGTATATCGGCACTATATCCGCGGTGTTTAGACGCATTGTATTTCGTCTTTGCACAATTTATGCGCAGTACTTCTTCTGCAGCGAAATCAGCGAGGTCCTTGGTCTTGGCCTGCAGCTATGGTTCCGTGATGATGCGAATAAACAAAGATCGAAGTGTATGTCTTCGAGGCTTCCTTCATTCACCCGTGGCACTCTTTGGGGGAGGCCTATGTCCAGCAGTGGACGTCTTTCGGCTGATATGATGATGATGATGAATCCTCTCTTATCCCGACTTGTTACCCTTCACATGCCGTGACAGGTTCACAGGTACAGGGTCTGACAACTGCCATTTATACATAACTCTGCAAGAGGAACCCATACAAAATTTTTGAATAATTTTAATGAACTTGTCCAGTATATATTTTCTTAAGTATGCGCCGTATACTTGCCCACTTGACCCTGTCGAAGTCCCGAAGTCCACAAACAAAGTGAATAGTTCGTTACGCATTTCATTGCACTGCTCCAAGATCCTAAGGAAATAGCTAGTGTAATTTTTTTATGTAAATTTGATAGTTTCATTGTACCTACTACACAATTCTAGTATTAATAACTAAGTATTTGATAAAAGTTTTTACCGTTCAGTTTTGTCGTGAATGAACGTTTGGGCAAACATAGTTGTTGTAGGCATATAATAATAATATTTCGGTGGGCTAATTTTCAAACGAAGGCAAAGTTGGACAGTTTGGTTGTGCATCGTATGATAGGTAGGTTAAATGCCGTCCTAACTAACAGACATAAATTCAAAACTACCCAAAATCCAGTTCTTCTCCAAAAGCCGTAAAATTCTCAATATTCAAATAAACCTGTTTGATATACGAGCTAAAACGTCTACGAACCTCGCTACGAGATAAGGTCTACGAGCTACGGCGCTACGGAGCTACGCTTCCGCTCTGATATTGAGTAGTTCGCTTAGCCAAGTTTAGTAAAATCGGGAGGTCAATCGGCGAGTTAAACTTCGCATTCTAAGTTGATTTGAATGTGTTTCATGCTACTACGCTAGTATGGCATTGGTTCAAGCATGGCATTGGTCCGGTGGTCGTGGATTCGTATCTCGGCTCATACCAATTTTTCTGAAGTTATATACGGAATATCATTTGTTAGTTACCATTAGGTGAAGGAAAAGCCCGTGAGGAAACCTGCATCAATCTTTATGAAGAATGATTAAGGTATATGTGTCCCCAACCCGCACTGGGCCAGCTTGGGGACTAGTCCTGATGTTTCCCTCTCTAAAGTAAAAACGTGGGATATATATGTATTTTTTTTTATAAAAATAGGATGTAAAACTTTAGTTTCAGATGAACTCTTGATGTATTAGATATAAGAGTGGAAAATAGCTATCCGATATTTTAGATGACCGACATGACCTTAGGTGATCTTGATCGAGACAGCCGATATACAGGATGAGCATTAAAAGTGGTTATAAAAGAGTTTAGCCCGCGACTTTGCGCGTGTATTTATTATAAAATATGTTATTTTCATGTGCAAGCTACACCTCTAGAAAGTTTCATCATAATCAATTCGGTAATTTTTGCGTGTAACGTGCAATCGTCCTCATATACTTTAGTGTTTATAAATGCTGGTAGTGGTACAAACACACAAAACCAAGGCATAATGGCGTTGATTTTACTTACAAACTAACTTGTAAACAATAAATGATTCAATGGGGATACAAAATCTCGAATCGAACGAGAGAGTCTTATTATCCTACTAATATTATTAATGCGAAAGTTTGGATGTTTAGATGTTTGTTACTCAATCACGCTCAAACGGCTCAACCGATTGGGATGAAGTTTTGTAAGAAGATAGTTCGTAGACTGCAGGTTGATCACGTAATGCATTGTACGCGCGTCAGGTAGATCTAAATGTCAGTTTATGTATGGGAAAATGATTACCCCTCTAGATTAAAATAAAGGATAGTTTTATACCGAGTTCACGCAGACGAAGTCGCGGGCGGAAACTAGTTATTTTACAATTTGTTATTTGCACTGCCCACAATCTTTTCCGCTTTGCCTTAAGGTTTGAATGGTAGAGAATACTATATGGCATTGAGTCCTTTTGTACGATAAGTTGTTCTTTTGCGCATAAAAGGTTAAATAAATAAATAGCTGACTCATTATTAATTTGAAGATTCGTTGAGGCCGAGTGAGCACAGGCAGTGACGCGAGAACACTCGTAGTGAAGACGAACCCCCGAAGTGTCCCCTCGTGGCAATACGTGAGTTTAGCGAATTAGTCCAGGCAATGAACTGACAATTTGTATGTAAAAAATGACAAATTTGGAAATAATTTATAATAGCAATTTTTTTTTAATGTAACGTATATATTATCAATTAAATAGTTACCTAAAGGCAAAATCCAACAAAAAATCAGACATAAAAAAAAACATTATTTAATTAGCTCCTAAAAAGTCCAGATAAATATTAATATTTTTTATCTTTATTTAGGTCAATTTACATTTGCTTTAAAATATTAAATATAAATAAAATAAAAAAGACAAGAAATGTTTAATTTAAATCTATATAGTTATTTCCGGGTGGAAAGTTTGTTGGATTCTTGAATAAAGCATCTTAGAATAACGTTTTAGAATGATATAAACAAAAAAAACGCTATTATAAATTAATGTTTTTCGAAACCGTATTTTGCCTGGAGTAAATAGGTTTGGACAAAACCATTGTGCTGAAACTAACCTAACATTCTATACGGAACCAAGTTTTGATTACTTTCTGCAGTCGTAAACTAAGGGTTCACTGTTTAGTGTTAGTTGAGTGGAGTCAAGTAGTTGTGGTCAGTGCTAGAGTCAAGTAAGGATCTAAATGGTACTAAACGGAGCACTAAAATACCAAGGATATTAGATAAGTTCGTGTACTTTTTTATTTATTTGAAGCTTAGAGACCATATGCATCTCTAAGTACAATAAGTTTATTGCCCTTAGAGATGCATATGGTCTCCTAATATTACACATACTTCTTAAGTATGTGTAAGGCCCAGATCTTATTCGGAGATATTCAATTAATAAACATCACTTTGACAGAAACTTTTACATTTCGAAGTATTGTTTACTTTTAATGCAATTTTAATGTATTTAATAATATTATAAATTTTCTTGATTCAGTCAATTATAAAGTTGACTATGGTTTGTATTGTAATATATACATAATTAACCCATTCAAGGCCCGTGACGACACGTATGCGTCCCTACGCTGTAGTCGGTTTACGCTACATACGAGGAAAACGACGGGATCGGCTACAAGCGTAGCGCGTAGCTATTCTGGGCACTGAATGTGTTAAAAACAAAAATGGTCCTTTTTTAAATCCTATGTGAATAAAACATCTAAAATAGAAAGTAATTAATCTCTCTAATGGATTAAGCTCTATCTCGCCGGGGTATAAAAATAAAGGCTTTCAGATTTGAATGGATATAAAAGGCTGTCATACAGCAGATTACAATGAATTGGACATTTTTTCTAACTTATTTTGAGCTCAACCCCAACCTACTATTGGAATGCGATTTAGGGTGAGTTGCACCAAACCCCCTGTAATCGTAAGAGGTGTTCGTTAAGAGGGCGTTTCAGTACACACTAGTGCCACTGGTAAATCATCATCATCATCATCATCATATCAGCCAAAAGACGTCCACTGCTGGACATAGCCTTCCCTAGAGAGTGCCAAATTGACTGGTCCTGCGCCACCCTTCTAAGTAATTGTGATTATTTAAATTTAACGATAGATATTTAAAAAAGGAGGTCACTACACACTGGATTTCGTATAATTAACAAGTCTGCTCACAAAATTTCACGAGAATCGGTTGAAATGCGACCTGTAGAGTAAAGCAGCCGGACAGCGTGACAGCGAATGAAATGAAATGAAACAAATACATACTTAAGTACATACAACATCCATGATTCAGGAACAAATATTCGTGCTCATCATACAAATAAATGGCCTTCCAAGGATTCGAACCCAGAACCTCTAGCTTCGTAGGCAGCGTCACTACCAACTAGGCTAAAGTGGTCGTCGATAAAATAATTAACAAACTGATTACTCTTAAATTACCCCAAAAACAATTCAAAATTAAATGGCACCAATTATTTTCTCGTCACGTTAATGGTTCTTCGAGACTCAGGCTTAATTAGGTTTAATGATCTACTAAATATTAATGACTTGTAATATTGGGTAGAATGTTCTTACAAATAAACCACACTGAGGCAATGTCACCTTTTGACCTTATTTTGCTACTTTGTTAATCTTAAAAATGTGTTGAAATAAGATCTTCATTAGACAAATAAACTTTGGTCAAACATAACTGTACTGAATTTTCTTTATTAACTCATCAACTTAATAAGATACACAAATTCTACGAATTGACGTCACACATATAAATTGGGCTTCTTTTGTTTGATCGTGCAAATAGTTTGGACAATATCCCACCAGAGAGGTATTTGCGTCACTTTTCAAACGAGTTATAGGACAAGTCAACTGTCATTTTCCCATTCAAAGAAACACATTTAGATCTATCTAACGTACGAGTTCGTATGGTGGACCTCACAAGGGGCTTGAAACCTTTGCACCGTGTCGCATTAACCGTCATGTTAAACTACCATATGAAGTTGTTAAACGAGTGAAAACGACAGGGTACTTAGGTGTTCAGCTACTTTTGAGGCTGAACTCAGATAAATATGTCAAAAAAGTTATTAATACTGGCATCCGTTAGTGGGAATAACCCTCTCAGAATATGCTCAACGCACTCGAAAGAAACTTCTTCGAAACAATGTTAAAACCAAGTTTAAACCTTTTTCTCATTGTAAAACGATGAGACATTTGCGGGAAATTTTACAATAAAGATTATTTCTGCCGTTGTTATAAGGATTTCTTCAGTCTCATAATTGCCTTGGCCTACAATACTTTGCTGGAGCAATTTCTTCCAACCATTATTGTGGACGACACCCGCCTCAGACGAGCTTTCCTGAGGACAACGGGCGGACGGCCCCACCGGTAATACCTCGCCCCATGTAAATGGATGACTCGTGCAAATGTTAATGCACCAATTTGTAAAGTTAGGGTAGGTTTATAAGTGTAATAAATGCCCCAGTACATAGCTCATTATAAATATAAAAGTATCATTGAAGTAGCCTCAGCATGTACTCATAGTAATCTAAAGTTATCCATAGAGAAGAGAATTGTTAAAGTCACTCTGTTTGAGTATATCTCACACACGCCCATTAACGGGTGGTATAAGTAGCGCGAATAGCGAAAAGAGAATTATTAAATTCATTATTTTGAGTATATCTCACACCAGCCCATTAACGGGTGGTATAAGTAGCGCGAATAGCGAAATTAAATGTATAAAGTTATGAAAGTCCATTGCATGAGACTATATCCCCAGACAGTCCAGTAAAGGGGCACATCGCTATCACGCTAACATATGAGAAAAGACAAGTCGAGACTCGCATATGTGAAATCGAGTATATCGGCCTGCCTTGACCGTAAAGTAAGCCAGGGGCGTTACCAAGGCTATCCGTGATTGGTCCAAATTTAATTCGAATTATTTTTTGTGTATATCTCGGCACCTCGACCATGCGGAAGCCATGGGCGTGGCCCGCAATCGCCTGTGATTGGCTTAAATTATCGGAAGAAAATTGCAATATGTAAATTAGGGAAAAGTCAATCACAGTATCATAATTGTATCACCTTCAGTGGAAAACTATCCTGTAATGCTGTTATATAGTATGATATGTTAAAAGTTGCGCACAGACGTCCTTATTGATTGTAAACTAATGTTAAATCGGTAAAGACCGCACAATTCCAATAGGAATCTCATTAGAGGAAAATATTGTCGCACCCTCATTAATAAGTTGAATTCGATGTCGATTAAAAGTCATTAGATGACCACATCAGAACGCAATATGTTGGTAAGACGTTCGTAACCACTCAAGGTACATATGTAAAGGCTGAAAAAGCTTATTTTCTCGAAGTTATTCCCATGAGAGGAAAAGCCGTCACTTTCCTTAAGAAAAGTGGGCGGCAACCTAAAGTCTAGACAGGTTCAGACTTGACTCCGGGCCACCTAGAAAACGAGTATAAAAGGGAGCCCGGGTCATCTAGCAATTTGTGTTCGCTCGACTCCCAACCAGAAGAGTCATAACTAACTAGTAAATTCAGTAGTATAAAAGTGATAGGGCAATAGTGATAGGACAGTCTTTAAATAATTCGTGTACAAATATATTATAATTTATTTTCTGAACAAGTGTTTCTTAAAACCCCTCCTTCATCAGCGTGTCGAGCGACTACGCGGGATTAGCACTCCCCAGCAGTTCATACTGCTCCAGATTTGCTGCTGCCCCTCTGGCGTGTCAGGTTGGCTGCCGTCGGCGCCGCCTCAGTACCTAAAAAGGGCAGCGTTGTTAGGTGACTTGTAGAGTCGTGGAGAGCCCGGTCGGGATAATCTCTACCGCGACCCCGGTGACGTCATACGCCCGTTCCGCGCGGCACCACGCGGCGCGTTGAGCGCGTGAGTGTATCCGCGCTCCCAGGTCGGGACGGGGCGTCGCTCACAATTATCTTTCCGGCGCAGTCTGCAAGCAGCTTAGCGATGTTGTATATGTTTAGAACCATTCATCTAGGGCTCTAGGCAGTATTCTTTGAAATCGAATTTATTTGTTATGTCCTTATTCAATAAATAGTTATTTACGATACAAGTGCAGAAAATAGGAAATTCGCAACGAGTTGTGATAAATTACCTCTACCTGTTCCTGCCTGTTGTCTACCTCTACCTACATGTTATTGTATTGTTTCTCTCTGTAACTGCTTTGTTTGTGTGAGGTGTGCAATAAAGAGTATTTGTATTGTATTAAAACACGACCGAAGGCAGTATTTTGAATCGACACGAGTTGCGAATTACCTATTCGGGTCGTTCTTCTTTTCGACCGACAATAGCCTGTCCCTCGTCTTATTACGGCATCTCATTTGAGTAATGATGTTTACGGTTTTATAATGTTCGAATGAACGTCCATATTATTTTATTAATTAGTGATATTTCATATTCCATTTTGTCTATCTAGCATTTTTTTTTAATGTTTTTTTTTTCGTAGAATGCCGTGACAGAGTGGTAAAATAAAATGTTGTCCCCACTGAAAGAGTCCACTTTGTCACATGTTTTTTTTTAGAAACCAACCGTAAATAAATATTTATATTGGCCAGAAAGGAAACTTTAATTAGTTCTAATGAAGAAACCTATGCATTTTTTTTTAAATCGCACTTCAAAACCACAATTTTCGATAGTTCAAAAACCAAAAAAACAGAAAAACCTCGGATCACTGTCGGTAAAAAAGAAGAACGACCCATTCGCACGTGTATCGTACAACGTTTCACAGTACATATGATTCTTTAAAGTTTCAACATAAGCACGGAAAGTGCTCACTTCCGCACTCGTGCGGGAAAGTAACACCACCATGTGTACTGTAATAGTTATTTACGATACAAGTGCAGAAAATAGGAAATTCGCAACGAGTGGCGATAAATTAAAACACGACCGAAGGAAGTGTTTTAAATCGACACGAGCTGCGAATTACCTATTCGCACGTGTATCGTACAACGTTTTACAGTACATATGGCTTTTTAAAGTTTCAACATATGCACGGAAAGTGCTCATTTTCGCACTCGTGCGGAAAAGTAACACCATGTGTACTGTAAAAGTTTTTTTGTGGCAGATCGGTGACAAACAAAGTGTCCTGCTGATAGTAAGCGATTACCGAAGCATGAACGCTTGCAACTCCAAAACTTAGCCTGCTGAGCTAAATAGATTAATAAATTGTATGAGTAGGTAGGTAGGTTATACTACAGGATGCTTGGTACCTAGGTGCAAAGCTTTAAGGGGGTGATAGTCGGGGCATTTTTGAGCAACTTTTAATATGGGGGCAACCTCGAAAACGCAAAAAAATATCAGTTGTCCCTTACTAAAGTGCAGTTCCTATTCAACCAAATTGTATGGAGAGCTGTTTTTTAATTTTTGCGAATTAAGGGTTGCACCCATATTAAAAGTTGCTCAAAAATGCCTCGACTATCACACCCTTAAAGCTTTGCACCTAGCTACCAAGCACCCTATTGTAATGTATGGGGTAGTTTTAAGTAGTTATCTTTGTAGGTGGAGGGTAGATATTATTACTTTCTTCTCGAATAAATGGTGTTGTGTACGGACGTGTTTTCTTACAACTCCTGAAGTCTGGACCTGACGAGGATTCCTGGTGTACCTGGACGTAGACTTAACAGTGGCGACGATAACGGAACTTGCTCGCGTGTGTGTGTGTGTGTGTGTTATAATTCATCATCATCATAGCAGCCGAAAGACATCCAATGCTGGACATAGGCCTCCCCCAAAGAGAGCCAAAGTGACCGGTCATCAGTCCACCTGCGGCCTACTCACGCCGCGCCGCGCCTTCTGGTACGTGGTCGCCACTTGAGATCATTTCCGCCCCAACGGCCATCGGTTCTACGTGCAATGTGCTCCCACTACTACCTATACTACTACTACATAACGGAATGTCATCGCTCATATTTGGAACATCCGAACTGGGGAAGTCTGGTCAACCAATTTGAATCCTAGGCCACTCTAGAACCCTGTCTCATTGACACCCTGCTATATTTATGCATTAGCGACTTTGACGTTTACTGTGAAAAGATTCTACAGTGGCCTAGGATTCAAATTGGTTGAAGAACACAGCCATAACAGCAGCACTGCTAGCTCTATAGTGATGTATGTTATATTCATGTTTGTGATTAAGAAAGATCGCCAGAGCTTCCGAGGACTGGCTCTAAATAGAATGAGGGATCTGCATTTGTCAAAATTATTTGAGTGAAATTTGTCTCGAATACGTCGATAGTGTCGATACGCCAACTTTATCAAACCTATAGAGCGTTAGATTTTACAAAGCCCTAAAAAAGTCATTGTTATAAAAGACCGGCAGGTTTAAATTATTCACCTCGGTTTTCCGGTTTTTTTACGCCAGTCACAGCCAATTTTAGCTGCCAGCTAGCGAGCTGCGGCCTTCGTCCCTGTTTCTGCCATTTTTCGTTTGCCAATTAATAAAGACCATGCACATGAGGGTGAATATTTGATGGAAACGTTTTTTATCAATATTGTGACCTAAATGAAAACGAAACTGTGTGTGAAGTTGCACGCGCGTGTATAAACTGTACTGTTGGTAGATTTTGTTACTTTTCTGGTTATACAAAAATTTACTTTAAAAACAAAGTTTTAACCGACTTTAAATTAGTACCCAAATCACATCAAGTGTGCCTATAAAATTTGAAGAGGTCCCTCGATTTCACCAGGTTTCCGTGATCAGATCCTGTCCTGATGACCTGGGAAGACACTCTTTGAAACAAAAAAAATAATTTTCCAAATCGGTTCAGGCGTCTTCGAGTAATCGGGGACCATACATTAAAAATAAAAGATTCCTCCTTTCTTGAAGTCGGTTAAAAATATCCGATTATTTAAATAGATATAATATAATATAGAGAATAATATAGAGATATGAAAAGGAAAATTTAACTTTAAACGACTCTGGCAACTTTGTACAAGAACAGAACTTTGTGTATTTGTGCACGAATTCAGAGGCCTCTAAAATACAAAACAGGCGACGGTATACCATTATCTTTGAAAAATGGTCGACATGATTCCATACATGATTATGACGACCGAATAGCCTAGTGGGTAGTGACGCTGCCTACGAAGCTGAAGGTCCTGGGTTCGAATCCCGGTAAGGGCAAATATTTGTGTGATGAGCATGGATATTTGTTTCTGAGTCTTGGATGTTTTCTATGTATTTAAGTATTTAAATCTATTATATATATCGTCGTCTAGTACCTATAACACAAGCCTTATTGAGCTTACTATAGGGCTAGTTCGATTTGTGTAAGAATGTCCCCTAATATTATTTATTATTTATTTATTTATTTATTTATTATACGGTTGGTCCCGAATATTGCTCTGACACACTCTGAATATTTTTACCTATGTAAGTATTAATGTAATTTTTCCAAAAATGTCTTTTTTAATCTATTTTTTAATTCAACTTTGCTGCACTTTTTTTCTTCTCTGCTGCATATGCTATGAGGGCAGCTTGTGTAGAGACAGTCCTCGCTATCCTTCTTAGTGCGTATGTGAAACTATTTACCCTAGAACAGACACTTTGCACCTGCTTCTGCTAGCTGCGGTTACAGTCGAGTATTAGAATAATAGTAACCTAAGAACCGTGTATGGTGGACTTCTTCAATGGTTTATTGTCAATATGAATTTTAGGGTTTTGTGAGTCTGCTTGTGTGAAATTGGATATATCTGTTGATCCTATTTTACTTACAACTACTTACACCACATATTCGTTATTGGATCTTTTGACTGCTTTATTAAATTCCACAACAAAAACGGAATTTCATCACAGAACTAAGAACCGAACTGAAAGCTCGCAAATCTCCAACAGCAAATCCAATAATAACGAAACTCGACAACAAGATTCGTATTCCGTGACCGTCCCCGTTGGATGAACTTTGCAACTCCTTTCTGAATGTAAAATTAATTATGCATTTAAGCAATTAGTGTCGAGAGAGTTCAGTTGACAAGTCAACACAGTGGGATAGGAATTAACAGTACCTATTGCAGTAGTAAATAACAATACTGTTCCAGGCGTAGGTCCGATTACTGCCTTGGGATGCTTGCGATCAAGTATAACGCTTTCACTACCAGGAACCCGCCTAGCGGGCGCCTACCCCGTAGGTGCTTTCCGTTACATACGGGGAAACCACGCAATAGGTTATGCGCGTAGCGATTAGCGATTCTCGGGCAGTGAGTGTGTTAATTTTTTCTTTGTGTTTAATGTGTATTCTGTATCAAATTATTACAATTTGATAGTGGTCAGTTCCTCGTCAAATTAATACGAATCAAAAAATAGTCAACATAATAATTTGATTATAACTAGCAATCGTGTATTGGTTTTTGATAAGCAACTAAATCAGTTTATTATAGTCAAGATATATATAGCCGAAAATTAATTAAAATGGTTTCCTAGATCAGGCTGCACCTTTGAAAAATCTCATATTTTTTCAATTAATGCTCTTTTAGGCTTCGAAACATCGGGAATTATTTAATATGATGTACAATGTATCATTGTAATTGAACGAGCGAGCGAAGCGAACGAAGGATCCTCTACAGGTCGCAATTTCGATAATTATATTATAGTTTTTTTTGTCG
This sequence comes from Epinotia nisella, assembly GCA_932294315.1. Classification (NCBI taxonomy): domain Eukaryota; kingdom Metazoa; phylum Arthropoda; class Insecta; order Lepidoptera; family Tortricidae; genus Epinotia; species Epinotia nisella. Next base: position 7,170,946 of record OW028696.1, on the reverse strand, counting down.
ATTCAATTTTGGGAATTGAAATAAATATTATATTCGCGAGTTTTACAGATCCCAGAGCCACTAGTATTTAATGGGTGATAAAATTATTGATGGAAATTACTCTTGCCTCATTGGTCGAGAGTCTTGCCCCAGAGAAGACAGTTGGCATGTTGTTTTTAAACTGTGTGCTACAAATTAATTTACTTCCTACATTTAATTTCGGACGTTTCTTCCTATTAGCAGTTTATCTTAAGTTTTGTTTATCTTGTTTATCAAATTTGATTTATTTGTAAATCTTATAAAGTTATTGACGTCATGACTTGATTTGCTTCATTAGATTTACTTTTGGATTCCGAAAATAGCATATCAAATTGATTGTTACTGAATTATTTGATTGGCATTCAGATTGTGTTTATTACTTTTTACACGATTGCTGTAGAAGGAAGCCTAATGTTGTTTTAATGATATTTAATATCTCTAACATTATTTCTCTTCTATAGCAATGGCAAAAAAATATTTTTTGTGAATTTTGCCATAAACAGATTTCTATGTAGTGAAGCAGAGCTTAAATTGGCACGCTTTTTGTCCATCAATCAAGATTAAATTGAAATGCGTGTGTTTCAAATCGACCCACCGATATTTTCCGTTGTCAAATTGGTTCAATAATTGTATAAATCATGACAGAAAGTGTAGTACTAAAATGGTAATTGAACAATACGTTGTAATTTTTATTGATATATTTTATTATCTGTGTGTAATTGTTGGTCACGAATAGGTAAATGTTTGAGTTAATTCATGTTCTCAGTCGGTCAGGCAATTAAGTTTTGCATTCTGGTGACAATGTATTGACAGATTTTACGGTAGAATCGAGTATGAAACGGAATCACTTAAGTTAGGTATCAAAATAAATTCTTAATAATACAATTCATTTTGATCAGAACAAAAAACAGAACCTCCTCTAATAGTTTTTAAGATGCCTATGTATGGACGAATTTGAGGTTAGAGGTGTGACAAAATTTTAAAACTTTTTAATTTATTACAAAATAATATAAAAGTGCACAATGGAATAGAAAGTAGGCGCAATTTCATCGACAAAAATACAAAAATGTGTGAGCCACTGTATCGTAGAACTCCTGGTAATGTCATATAAAAAGAAATCTCTTGGGGTCTAACAAGGCACACGTTATGACGTCATTAACTGCCTCCGTTCTCCATAACGCGCGGATATTGAGCCGATACTTAGTGGATTCCCCGTTACGATCATAACTATAACCGGATACGGAATCATTGGCGACGGATATTGACGTAGTAACCGGAAAATACAACAATAGAACCAATGAAACGCAGGGTAATCTAATCAAGTAACTTTTGAATTGACGTTATACATTTTATAATGATACAGATTTTAAAAGCTGCTTAATTTTGATTAGAATAAATACAAAAAAGAAGGAGGTGAAATGGCGGTTGGAAAGTCATATAAAAGTGTGCCCAACAATATCTACGCGAGCGAGCACAAGATAATCTGTTGTAATATTGTCAAGAGGAAACGTCTGCGAGGTTGTAGCTCAGTAAGTTTGTATGTATAAACTCGGCACCCACTTATACGATTTCAATAACCTTTTCACCAATGTATTAGAATCGACTTTGTGGATGACGATAGGCTATATTTTATGCCGCAGCTCTGCTTCGGTTCTCTGTTTTACGTATTAGGCAGAGCTGCCTTGCAAGCAGCTAGCAACTTATACCTGTTTTACCAATTTCTTCAAAATTTAATACAAAAGCTATTCGATATATTTCACCTAAATTAATTCACACTAAACACGCACGCGTCATCCCCAATTATACTACCAATTACACACACAATCATCTTTTAAACCTTAATCATTCATGATTAAAGTTCATTATTCCTTGGCGTTTGTTTCGATAACCATCTTAAGCGTCGCTCACACGTGACTCACTTATAATAAAACATGGTTTTATGCGGCATAAATAAAACTAAATTATAACTAGGATTTTTTGTGTTGTTACGAGTCGTTTGTTTACGATTTCAGAAGTTTTGTACGACATTTGTTTAGCACGATAGTCGTAATGTTATGCGAATGGTTAGGTGAAAATTATAGACCTGGTAAGTCTCTACTAGTGGGGGTGAATTTTTAATGTAAAAATGTACGGCACTAAATCAACATAAAAGGAGATTAGTCTAGAATCATGCCTATTTATTGTGTGACATAAAATAAATTTTCTGATAGTGTTTATTTTCCAGTCAAATTAAATGCACTGCTTAAAGAAGTCAATATCAAGATAATTTGCGAATAAAAACAATAATAATACAGGAAAAAACTGTTTGAAACTCACCTATCGAATAAAAGTAACCTTGTCTACGGTACCTCTTTATATCAGGTTGTTGTCAATCCAAGAGCAAATGTGGTAAATACCAGAACGTTTTAATAATGTTATTTCAATTCGATTAAAATTAGATCATTTTGTTTTTTATATGCAATTTTACTACATCTACTTTAACATTCTGTAAAACGTTAATAAATATATTCATAATGCAGTTTCAAATCGATTAAAAATAGATCAAAAAAGTTTCTAAAAACTTAAATGCAATTTTACTACATCAATTTTCTAAGTAAAACGTTAATACATTTATTAATAATGCAGTTTCAATTCGATTAAAAAAAGGTTTAAAAATCCTAAGACTTAAATACTATTTTACTACATCAACTTCAACATTCATAAATAATTCACCATTTTTCCTCGGCTCCATTCCATCTAACTTATCCTTTGTGCCTCAATATCGCAGAGAAACTTTAGCTTTGACAAAGTTGTAAATGCCTAATGATACCAATATAACTTGAACATGATAGGAAGTACGTTAATACTTTAATTTCAGTTGAACTTTCGGGTCTTTGTTGAGATTTTGAGTCGGCGACAGCGATTAAAATTTGGGGGAGTGATTACAATTTGGTGCCCACACCACACCCATTGATTTTGTTCAAGGGTCTTGTTGAGACCTTTGAAAATAGAAAGATGTTTTGACAAGTCCAACAACGCGACGAAGACATTATGATCATTGTAGGGGAAAATTAAGGGTGGCGTAAGAGAGAGAAAGAGAGAGAGGAATAAAGAAAATACATAGTAATTAGTAAACGTCTTATCAGACTGTAAAAGTAACGACTCAATAATGTGTTCTGATGACATTAGTCCATCAACTAAAACTTTATTCATACTTTAGGTTTTTTTAGTTTTGCGTTTTGTTATGATTTTAACATTTTTACTTGTGACCGTAATTATAGTTTCTAAATTAATATATATGACGAGTATTTATGTTATTCATTAAATAATGAATAGCAATTTATTTATTCATGTCAGTAAAATACAATAAAAAAAGTAACAATCAACTTAAGACTAGCTAAATAAATATTCATTCAATATGAATAACCAGTTTTTTATATTTAATTATTTCATTATGTTACTGTATTTGACTATCTTTGAGCATTATTCCAATTGATTAAATAACTCAACTGATCTACTGTAGTCCTAAAATTAATACACCAATGATACCTTTAACTTATTATGACTATACCAAGTGTGGTAGCCATAAAGCGTTCATTTTAACCGAGGCATAATTTTCAGGGGCTACGCTGCGTAAAATCAAAAAGTCGTATACACGTATACATTTTGTAGTAAGATACGGCTTTCTTAAGATGACGATACCAGCAGAATCAAGGAGCCTTTATGACGGGTATAGTAACAGTCATTAAGGATAATTGCAAAATCATGGATACAGGATTGTTATAAATTTTAATATCAGTTTAATTGAATTGATTAGTTTGTTTATTTATGATTAAAAGGAATAGGGGCGTGATTTTATGCACAGGGCAGATACAAAACGAAAAGTAGCATAAGCTTCTTAATAGTAGTAATAAGTCAGCTTTTAGTATAAGTATTCGACTACCGTAGGCTCGAAGGGCGTACGGTACAAATTGACGATTGGTGTAAATAACGTCTCGATAGCTTTAAAAAAGTGTCCGTTACGACAATGAAAAAAGTTGTATTAGAAACCGTTTTTGCAATACATTTTACTGTATCCACTAAAATAAAAAAAATATCTGTGACACATTTTGACGTAACTCTCACTTGATATACGTTACAGCATTTTGCACATATACAATCATTGATGCATTTTGTCGTAAAGCTCACTTGATGTACTGACCTAGAAAGAAAATTATTTACTAAGCTAAGATACGAAGTTATTATGTTGATCTCAATAAATAAAGTACAAGAAAACCTTTGTTTCACTTATTCATACAACCTTCCTGTAAAAGTGATTTTCCACCGGCGTGGATTGACGAGGCGTGGCGCGGCGTGAATTGAAATTTGTATGGCAAATTTTCAATTCACTCCCGGCGCATCTTCGGTGGAAATAGTACGGATTGACGAGAATATGCGCGACGTGAATTGAAATATTTGTTTGTATAAAAATAAACCGTATTGTTTCTGAAATAGAGATTAAATTAACTCTGCAACAGAAACAATTTTCAATTCACTCCCGGCGCATCTTCGGTGGAAATAGTACGGATTGACGAGAATTTGCGCGACGTGAATGAAATATTTGTTTGTATAAAAATAAACCGTATCGTTTCTGAAATAGAGATTAAATTAACTCTGCAACAGAAACAAACATCTCGCTACAGGTGTTTAGTTGTTAATTCGTTGAGACTGCCGTAGGTGATTTTCCACCGGCGTGGATTGACGAGGCGCGGCGCGGCGTGAATTGAAATATTTTTAGTGGAAAAGGGTCAGCGCGATTTCAATTCACGCCACGCCTCGTCTCGTCAATCCACGCCGGTGGAAAATCACCTTAATCCTCAATGCAATATCAGCAAGTCACAAGTTACATAACTTAAAATTGACATTTAGAAAGATTTTTTTGTACGATACGACCCTTCTGTCATACTGGTTAAACGGAATTTTTTTATAGGGTCTAATACTCTCAAAATTAGCTAATAAAAACCATGAAATTTTGACTGAAATAGAATTACACTTATTTCTATTGCTCTCGATGGTACTCACAATACTTTTTAAGTTGAGTTATAGAGGCTGTTTATTCAAGAACTAACGAGATGATGTATTAAAACAATAAATTTATTATTTCGAGATACAGAGGTCAAATATTATTTTATCGAGTTGTAGAGTGTAAGATTTAACTGAAAAACATTGTAGGGAATTTTTAATTACTATGCCTTATCGAGGTAAAATATTTCGGGTTGTGGAGTTTCTGGGGCTTGAAGGGAAGGGAATGGCATTTTATTTCGTGTTATAGAAGATTTCGTCTTATCGAGGTACGTGATAAAGGTGTTTTTAGCACTGTATTTCGAAAACGCATTTATTATACTTTTTTTGATGGAACCCTTCATCTCTCCTCCTTCTTCTGTGGAATGACGAAACCTGCGCTGTGGCTTTTGATGGTATGTTGTATTATCGTCATCATCATCATCATCATCATATCAGCCGAAAGACGTCCACTGCTGGACATAGGCCTCCCCCAGAGAGTTCCAAATTGACCGGTCCTGCGCCACCCGCATCCAGCGGACTCCCGCGACCTTTATCAGGTCATCAGTCCACCTTGTGGGGGGCCTACCCACGCCGCGCCTTCCGGTACGTGGTCGCCACTCGAGAACCTTTCCGCCCCAACGGCCATCGGTTCTACGTGCAATGTGCCCCGCCCTGTTGTTATTAGTTAAGGTTTTATTATTTTTTTGTGTATTTTTTGTGTAGTTTAATGTTATAAATGTTGTGGGATTGGTACTTTTAAACGTTTTTGTATGGGGCCAGCTGTTAAATGACGATCCAATAATGATGTTTGAATTATTTTGGAATATCTAAAAATTTGATGTTTGACGCAGTGTGTATCTAAATCAGATTAGTAGGTCATATTTATATCAGAAAATGACACTTAAAACAAAGTAAAAAAATAAAATAAAAAGTGTTTATGACCAGATGCGATCCGTAGAATGTTAATAACAAAAACGAAAAAAAAAATATAACTAGGTATGTTAGTGCGTTATTTTACTAAGTTATATTAATTATTATTTGTCCTTCCCAATAACAACCTGCGACCAGTACTTAGTAAGCGGACAGTTAAGGCTGTCCTATTAAGTCGTTCGGAAAAGTTATGTAATTATTTCTTTTTAACGCTTTAAATAAAACGAAGAGTCAATATTGATTATTTTATTTTATTCCAACGTAGACCCAGTTCAATGTCCACATAAATATATACTCATACTCAATATTCACTACTCATACTTATTATTGATATGAACTATATCCTCTCAACCATTACGGTTATTCAATATGTGCCGACACTAATCCCTTCAGACAGTTCTACGATAGTTTCACCCCTATGAGGAGACACGTCCCAACTGATCCTATGTTTAATTAGCCCTTATGTGGATCTGTGTGAGTATATGGCTTAAGAGATAACGGGAGCTGACACAGTTTGTAGGTAAAACTGCTTAGATTCAACAAAAGGGATTGTGTTAAAATTATATATTGACTAATCTTAGAAAGCCTCTCCTTGTTTGGTCGAATTGATACTTAGACGTTTGAAAAATTAAGCTACATACTATGGTGTGATAGTTTTTTCAACACATAACTAACTTCAACTGTAATTAACAATCTGATTAGAGCATGTGCGTCGTAGGTATTGGGACCGAGCGCGACGCCAGCGCCACGTGACAGGCGGCCATTATGGACAATATTGTCACCGCTGTCAAACAAGAAGTAAGTAAATATTGTGAAAAATATTAAGTAATGAAATTTAATTAAAAATTTACAGTCGCTATTCTTCTTGGTGTTATTACAATTCACAACAACACATCTTACCATGACCATATTTTTATCTCAAAAACGATTAGAAAATGTTTACTGCAATATGGATTTGACAGCTCAAGTCAGCGATAAAAATGACAATTTTAGCCGTAGCGAGCGCTGTGATCGTGTAGGCTACCCCCTCCACCCGCTTTGCACTCTGCCAATTTCACTCACTTGCATTAGCTGTATTGATTTGAAATTTTGCAGAATGTACCTATAATTTATAGACGTCAATCATTCAATAGGATGGCTAATAAAAAATTATTAAAATGAGCTCGATACGCTCGATATAACAGTTCGAGACACTCCTCACTCGGCTACAGATTAGGAAGAGATGGAGACACATCACTCGAGAATAATGTTCTGAGACATGTCTCTTTCATGACCACGACCCTCAGTAATGACTAAAGTAATGCAAGGAGAGAGGACACTATGATTGAATTGAATGGAATAAATACATATTGATTGTGTAAATCTCTACGTTGAGGCTACTTGAGATTGAGGGAGATACGGAGACGGTGCAGTGTCAATGAGAGTACAGAATGGCGAGGGATTCACGGAAACGCTATGCCCCGCTTATAATACTAACAGACAGAAATAATACTGACGGACGGTATACTAACAACTGACAAGTAAGGAAATCTGAGCGACGTACAAAAGCGGAGCCGGCCTAACCCAAGTCAATCAAAAACTACGTCCCACATTACGTTTACGTTTCCGCGTGTAACCGCCTCAAGCAGGACTTACATGACCACACATAACTCAAACGTCCACAAAGACCCGATTCGCTGACGTTTAGGGTTGTCAGCGAACCGCACGTCATACGTGAAATATGGAGCGAGATAGTTAGGGGTGGTCCTTGAGAAATTTTACTATGTCTTACTAAATTATAAATGTGAAAGTTTGTATTTTAACATGCCTGCATATTTGTATGTTTGTAACTTAATCACGGAAAAACGGTGGAACGGATAGAGATGAAATTTGGCATACAAATAGTTTATGTTTTGGATGAATGTTTTAACATGAGCTTAGTACTCTTATTTCAGTTCTTTCACATCACATCTCTATCATTTCATCTCGTAGTTCTCTCTCTCACAACACACAACATATGTTTTGCGCTCATTCTGACCTTGATTCGACGCGCGTTACAAATTGAAACGTGATTGTGATTGAAAGCGACGATCCTAAATATTGCTGTTTGCCATTTCAGTAGATGGATTGATCTGCGTTGGTTGATTGGATTGGTGCATGGATAATTGATAGCTTTATAGCGCATGTGGACACAGTTTTAGCGCCACCAGTGCATGGCGCGTTAGTCGTGTAGCAAACAAGATTTATCGGCTTATATATGTTAAATTTTACAAGGCTGGCGTCTATTGAAATCTTCGAGATAGCGTTTATGCATCAAATGTGATATCCAGGTAAAAATAGGATACTTTTATCCCGAAAATCATCCCGTAGAAGTGTTATTTGGAGCTGACTAAGCGTAGGAGTGCTATAAATAAGTTGAACACGAGCACAGTCCTCTATATTGCGTCCAGTTCAGCCAATTTTCGTGCCAATATTTTCCTCCTGACCTAAATAAGAAAACTGTATACACATTTGCTAATACAACGCAATAACGCCCTAATGCTCCTTATATCCTCATTGACAGAAACAGCAAATAAAACTGTCGACATGGGTCTCCTATAAAATATCCTTTATTTAACTCGAGTGACAACCCTAGACATGGGTGGCTGCTTATTGGAGATTCTGGTCTTGTGTAAGAAGGTTTTAGGGCAAAAAACTAGGGTTGTCCCGGTGAATCTAAAAGGTTTTGCTTTGCATGTATGCTCAGCTTAAGTGCTAATCTTTTAGTTTGTTTTTTATCTTTTTTTCTATATTATTGGATTTTATTTCTTGAAAAAAATGTTTAAGAAATATGACTTCAGAAAATGGCTTAATTCTGAGAAACTTAAAAAAAGTTTCATTTTATTTTGCGGTTTTATTGTTAAACGGGGCAGGCTCCAATTTCACCGTTATTTTTAAGTTTTTACTAATCTTTTAGGTGTGTTGTTGTAGTAAGGAATCATGCATATTTATTTATTTGTTTTATTGCATCTGACAACAAAGACCCATTGTAAGGGTTTTGGGGTCCCACAAAAACAAATGGTCAGCACTAAAACTTTAAACTACGTTTATTAATTAATATTCGCTATTACAAAACAGGGAAAGTTATATAAATAACAGATTGTTAACTAAGGGCTGAAAGGCAACCATTTATGACGAGATATTTTGGTGCTCGAACGAAGTGTGAGCGCCAATGGTTCGAGTCAGAAATGGGTGACTTTCACCCAAGTTCAACTCTACTTTTCATATCGAATACGAGGAAAGTAAAAAAAAACGGACGGAAAATTTAACAATAATACGTTTTGTATTTATTATTAGTATTAGTTGAAGACTGGCTGTATGTGTTTCTGCCTTAGCTCACATACACAACTTTAAGTTAAAAAAACGGTTTGTGGGTGTATTCCATTTGTCACCATCTTATAGAGCCTAGTGAATATTTTAGCTAAAATAAAATTAATGAATTTACAACATAATCTTATTTTTTATGTAATAAAATAAATTCTATGAACTGGTAAGAATAAAATTATTTCCCTTTGTCAGTGGCGGGGTAAGTATTGATATTTATTAGAATTAGTTCCTGCATAATGCTTATAAGGCGAGGACTAATTGGAATACCTACACTACTTTTCTGCACTATAGCAGAAACTTATCACTTTCTGCACACTTTTTAGAACAACAACGACCCACTTTCAGAGCATGAGATATGAAAAAATATTAAATTACCTAGGATCGAGTGCAAGCGTGCAGTTGGTCCGGCTCGCTACGACTACCAGATCTGGGCTGTTATTCGCTATGCGCAAATGCGGCTCAGCCCGCCGGTCATCCGTTACGAAACTAGACCTCTATCTACGCTTAGTTACTACGCATCGCGGCGTCAAGATATATTTGTGGGTGAACGTTGAGGTGAGCTTAAAATAAGTTACAGAATAGGGGGACTGTCAGGCGGCGATGCCCCCGCGCGCCCGCGCACCCCGCCGATTTGCGTCGTACCCATATTTAATATACCTTACAGACTAACATGCATATGAATATACAATACTTAAATGGCAACATAATAATACGTTAAGTAAAACCTTAAGACGGCGAAGCGCGGCGCGTTTTCTGGGTAGTATAAATGTATATAATAAAACGAGATATATATGTTTATTTCTTCATGTACAAAGCGTATTAATAGACCTAATGTGTTTTTTGTTTCAGGTCAGTTTTCTACATAAACAAGGTAAAACATTTCGACTTTTAGCTCGTACCGCCAAAGTTACTAAACGGTTTAGAATAATCCTTTTTTGCATCCAAAAGTTAACTAATGGGCAGAATATGGCTTACCTTTTTGTGTTTAAAACTTTTCCATAGCGAAATTCGAATATTCCCGAATTCAGGACAAAGTAAAACCGCTTCTAATACAACGATTTTGGTTATAAATTCAAATGTATTCGGTTTGCCATAGCCTCTGCGACTAAACTCGGCTATCGCACATTGAGGTGTCGATACACCCGATCACGTTAGGAACGAAAAAGCAAGTGCTATGCGGCGAGTGCGTGCGAGCGGGATGCCAAGATTAGATTTTCGTAGCTGTCGAACATCGGGTTTGTTAGACAGAGGGCCTTCTGTACCCGCACCGCGAACAAGTTTAGCCGGAGCAAGCCTGCCTAGTACAGCACGGCTATCACAAGACGGCGCGCGAGCTCTCTCGATTTTTCTCGCATTATCCGTCTCTCTCTTAAGTGCTGTTCTCATTGAGAATACTTTATTAATGACAATTATAAAACTTAATTTAGAATGACAATGTCACTGTAAGTCAGTCTTGGTAATGGTGAAGTGCACACTTACGTGGGTAAGTGTGCATGTGAAACAAGTTTATCTTTGCATCTCTTTCTTGGTTATAGGGTGACCACGCTGTTTAGAGGATATATTTTAATTTTAAAGATTGCATGATTAATAATGCAACTAATCACCTCCATTCCTTGTTATTGTAATCTCTATTTAATGCTTACTTAAGTCTTGTTACTTCTGATTACGTCTCCGATGGAAGCCTGTATAGTATGGCCTATTTTACTGGAATCTTTCATCGTGGTTTCATCAAAATCTGATCGCGAGTCACATCACATACCTATGGAACTTTGTCACTAAATGTTACTACAATAATAAATACGCATCTGTATGGTGAAGAATTCAGGTTCTTGCGATCGTATGTATTGCGTATTCTGGCACAAGTCTACCCAACATTGTTACATACGTAACGACTTGCTTTAGAGCGATTTTTAAATCGGAACACACCGAGTAATGTGACTTCTAATGGCGTTCGAATGGGTTCGAGTCAGCAAACTGCCACCGAATGGCGCGAACAATCCTGCCAATCCCCGCTGCCGTGTCAGCTACGACGAATTGTTTGTTCAACTTTACACAATCGCCGCTACACAAAAATTATTCTAAAATAAACCTTAACGTGACGGTATACCGCAGTGTCAGCTGCATTTGTAAAGCGGTGTTGCGGTGGCGTTTTTCAAATGTTTCGTTTTGTTCTAATTTCGAAGTTTTGTTTTTAATTCTGAATGCGCGGTTATACAGCCACGTATGAAACCTATTTGCGGTCGGAATCAAAATGGCGGTCGTTAAAATGAACGCACATTTTTTTTTGGTAAATGCTTATTGAATGAACGATATTGTTTTTGACGTGGTTACTTTTGTAAGTAGGTTGAGCGTGGCGGGCATATACCAAATTTTGATGAAACGAAATCAGTTTAGATTTTTCATCACTAATATTGTTACTAAAAGCTAGGAAAAATGTTGAAATACCCTATCGCAATCACTAAACTTTATTTCCCATCTGTTTGTATAAATCTATCTTTTGTCCGAATTTTCGTTTCGGCAAAAAGCCAGTTTTCTCAAATAACCCATTTTTATAAACACGTAAACCCCTTAGGTTAGATTAGGTTTGGTTTGTTTTATAATAAATCTGAAAATTACATAGTTTCAGGGAAAAATAGCTGTTTGCCGAACTGAAAATTCCGACAAATTATAGGTACCTACAGAGTTGGTAATTGAAGATTATTAGCGATCGCGATAGAATACCAAATGTTGATTTATTGTATATTACAAGATGATACTTAGGTTTATTCATAACAAAACATATTGTGTAGTAAATTATAATAAAATAATTTTGATTATACATATTATGGAATAGTCCCTGGACGACCGAGCTCAGCTCGGGTGAACATACGGAGAAAACGAATTTTCCCAGACATGAGACCAAGATCGCTTTCTCGCCACTGTAAACCCTTATATTCCAAATTTATATACAGGGTGTGGCCCGTAATAGGACCCCTTGTGTCCATTTCTTTTAAAAAAAATTAACTCGGAGAAATTTTAATCTAAAGTTATGACCTCCGAGTAATGTAGTGGCACCACGAGATCATAGCACAGAGGTCAATGCAGATTTTGAGGTAACATCATGTAGTGAGTCATAATAGTTTTTGCATTTTTGTTTTCAAAACATATTTTTGTGATATTTTCAATTTTTTTTCATTCATTTTTGTTTTTAAAATAAAAAGTTATTTATATCACTCCAGAAGAGTAAAAAAGTACACTAAAACTTAAGTTGAAGAAAAAAAAAACCAAAAAAATTTTTTTTTTTTTCAATTAAAACCACTTAGAAACAATTGCTCACAAGCTTAATAATCTACCGTTTAATTTATTGCACCTATTACGGGCCACACCCTGTATATATATATATACAAATATTTCTCGTTTAATAGTATAGCAATATTAGCCAAAATGACACTCGGATAAGGGAAAACCCGAAGTGGTGTATAATAATAAAATACAAATAAATAAATAAATAAATAAATAAATATTTTGCGGACAATCTTACACAAATCGACCTAGTCCCAAACTAAGCAAAGCTTGTATTATGGGTACTAGACGACGATAAACATACTTATAAAGATAAATACATAGTTAAATACATAGAGAACATCCATGACTCAGGAACAAATATTCGTGCTCATCACACAAATAAATGCCCTTACCGGGATTCGAACCCAGGACCTCTTGCTTCGTAGGCAGGGTCACTAGGTACCAACTAGGCTAAAGCGGTCGGTCGATTAAATGAATCTCGAGAAATACGAACAATACAGCTTGCATAAGCAATTAAAATTACGGTTTAAGAAAGTCTCTAAAGCTCGGAAGCTGCTTTTTTAAAACATTCAGTATCTAATCGTGTTTTAGTAGCTATTCCCAAGTTTTAGCTTGAGTGATTCCCGTTCTTTGTTCATAAAAGGAAAGTTAGTAAACTCCAAATAGAATTAACCTAGCTAAGTCAAAGTTTTCGTTGTTCTACGTAGAATAATCCTAACTTTATAATTGTTTGTTTAAAAGTAGAACTAATACAAACAACGACAAGATGTCTAAGGGTGACATCACTTTGAATAAAGTTATTGACTTTGCTTGTTAAATAATAAATTAAATGGGAAAAATAATTTGTTTGGCGTAAAGGTTTGTGTAACCTGGTAAAGGTCGCTGGAGTCCGCTGGATGCGGGTGGCGCAGGACCGGTCATTGTGGCAGTCTTTGGGGGAGGCCTATGTTCAGCAGTGGACGTCTTTGGGCTGATATGATGATGATGATGATGAAAGGGTTGTGTTATAAGCCTGTTTATTTATTCCAAATGTTCCATCAATCTTTAAGATTTTTATTGTATCATTTTGGTCATCTATACTAAATTAATATAGATGATCAAAACGATACAATTCGTATTCTACTAATTCTTCTTTCTAATATTATAAATGCGAAAATTCGGATGTTTCGATGTTTGGATCTTTTGATCTTTGGATGTTTAGATGTTTGTAGGATTAGGTGATTGTTACTCAATCACGCTAAAACGGCTCAACCGATTTGAATGAAATTCAAGCTAGCAACATGCTGAGCTGGGTCCATTTCGTGACATAACCTGTGTTTTTTTTTTAAATTTTATTTCTTCTTTTATTTTCTGTATTGTCATGAATAAACGTTTCAATTTGAATTTTTGAAATTTTACACGTAGATTATAGAGTTTACAGCCTGGATTAAAATAAAGGATAGTTTTATCCTGGGTCCACGCAGACGAAGTCGCGGGCGGAAGCTTGTATTATAAATGCGAAAGTTTGGATTTTAGATGTTTGGATGTTTGTTACTTAATCAGTTAATCACGCTTAAACGGCTTAACCGATTTAGATGTAATTTTGCACGAAGATAGTTTATAGCTTGGATTAAAATAAAGGATAGTTTTTATCCCGGGTCCACGCAGACGAAGTCGCGGGCGGAAGCTTGTATTATAAATGCGAAAGTTTGGATTTTAGATGTTTGGATGTTTGTTACTTAATCAGTTAATCACGCTTAAACGGCTTAACCGATTTAGATGTAATTTTGCACGAAGACAGTTTATAGCTTGGATTAAAATAAAGGATAGTTTTTATCCCGGCTCCACGCAGACGAAGTCGCGGGCGGAAGCTAGTTACTAATATTATAAAGAGGAAAAGTGTGTGAGATTGTAGCTTTGCAACATGTAATTTCCCCCAGCTTGGTCTCTGAAGTCGATTCTCCATAAAAACGTAGTTTCGTTCTCATTTCAAATTCAAAATAAATATAAGGTTTCTCAGCAATTTTTTTGATTAAGCGAATAGTCAGAGATAATCGTCCCGCAAAGTCACAAACTTGTGTTCCCCTCTCTAATTTTTGAACGGTGTATTAAATTCTTTCACCGAAAATTATTTTTAACAAGATTTCGAGATATTGCTGAAAAACAGCCTCCCCTATAGAAAAGGACGTAAGCGTAAGATTTCTGTGACGATACGATATTTTGAATGGGCACGGAACCCTTCGTTGTGCGTGGTCCGACACGCCCTTGGCTCGTTTTTTTATACACAAATAGGGGCCGCCATGTTACGACCGAACCCCGACCGCATAATTGACGACCGAATAGCCTAGTGGTTAGAGAACCTGACTATGAAGATTGAGGTCCCGGGTTCGATCCCCGGTCGGGGCAGATATTTGTATGATGAATACGAATGTTTGTTCTCGAGTCTTGGATGTTTAATATCTATTTAAGTATGTATGTATCTATATAAGTATGTTTATCCGTTGTCTATTACCCATAGTACAGGCTTTGCCTAATAGTTTGGGACTAAATCAATTGGTGTGAATTGTTCCACTATATTTATTTATTTATTATTATTTATTTATTTAAGGTCCGTGACACCCGCGTAGGGTCGTACCCGGTGCAAAGGTTGTCCGTCGCCATTCAACGTGGAAACGCGGCGAGTGTGATGGGTACCTTTGCGCCAGGGACGACTCGAGGGGGCCTGTATGTCTAGTTTAAGTTAAATTGTTATTTTATTATAATTATAATTGATGTTTGCTATTTAAAAATATAATTATATCATTTATTTATTATATCCAGGTCGGAAAGTAGTTTCTGTTGCTATAAATTATAATAGAAAAAAAACGAAGCAATTCTTATGAAAAACGTTCTATGCGCTCTATTTTAATTACTAAGCAACAGAAACTAGTTTCCGACATAAATATGGCGGATGCGAATTCAAAGTTTCATGTTATTCTAGCATATCGTTTTAAAATGGGAACCATACTACGTTTGTATGGAAAGTCAAGCGTCCTGGCGGCCTTTATGCTGGCTGAAAATCAGCGCTGTAGGTGTCTGACACCTCAGCATAATGCTGAGCCAGTGTCCGGTTCACTGCCGCAGAGACACACTGTTTTATGTTTTATATGTTTCTCTTGTTTATTTTATTGTTTAATATGTGTGTCCTGTGTGTTTGTGAATAAATGTATCTATCTTTCTTTCTTTATTTCTTTCTTATGTTTACTGTATGGACGCGTGTCAGTGTGAGTGCGTCGCATCGTTTATACGAATTTGTTTTACTGCTTGTATCCAGATATCTACTGTGGTGTTAGCGTTTGGATCTTAAACAGATTATGATCTTAACTGGCGAGTGGAACAGTCAGCCCAATCTAGCTCGGATGGTACACTCGGATGCACAATTAGCCACGCATTCATGCTGAAATTGGCCGGGGAGCGAGACTGTATTGCAAGATTATGGGATATTACGTACTAGCTTTTGATCGTGCCTTCGTCCATGAGTGCTTTCATACTAACTTTCATCCCTGATTTCCTCCCCTTAAAGCATGTCTTCCGCACAAAAGAAGTACCTACCTAATAGGGCGGCACATCATGCACCCAGAAGAAGTACAACATATCACCGCCCAAAAAATCTGGAATTTCCTGGAAGCAACGGACCTTAACGGTGAACTCTAGACAAAAAAGGGCTGCCACAATAGATCACTTGCTGGTCGAAGCCGCACATTAAAGGCCCATAAATCAATAATAATAATGCCTTCCGGGGATGAGAAATATCCAACGATTTAATTCAGATTGTAAATTATATGTGTGCCCGTCAAATTGTGTTAATTTTGCGTGATTGAGTATCAAATCAGGGATCGAATACCGGTATTTTCACCATACATAAGAGCCTAAAATAATTCAAAATATTAGACTACTTCGGGGACTTTTGAAAAAACCGGTTCCGATTCCTGTATCAAATATCCAAACACCGAATCAAACAAACAGGATAAGTAACTAGCTAATATTCCGACTGGAGTAGTGATAGTCCGGCCAATCAACCGAATCAGTATTTTAATGTAAATCAAAGTGAATTTTTGCAACCCTCGGTCTTTGGGATAAGCAGCAATGTACAGCCACTTTTAAATGTTCTAATTTGGAATCCTGAAAGCAAGATAGTCTAGAGTATTCTTAATTTGTTAAGCTTTTTAAAAAGAGACGGTAGGTTTCCTCAGTACGTCCCATTTAAAAGTCAAGTTATAAAAAGATCTGTATAGATCGCCAAGCCAAGAATTTGCTTAAGACCTCGACTCAATTAAATCGCTAGTGACTTAAACAATCCATTAACTTTTGTGAAAATTAGCGTGCGTACACATATTGTGTATTTAAATGATAAGCGAATTGGGGAAACAAAGTTTATTATTATTGAGTCTCATATAAAATTGCACTGGCTAGGTTAAAAACACAACAAAACACTATACTTAGTTATATGAACACTAAACACAAACTATAGGCTCAGTCTAAATAATTATTAGTTTAAAACTGTTGTACATCATAGGCGAGGTGCGTCAGAACCTAGCTCAGCGATAGACTGATTCGCGGAAGCGCACCGCGCGCGACTATTTTTGGCGCGCGTGGAACGGCGAGTAGGAGAAGTATTTACGATAAGTAAGCATAATTGTTGATATCACGATCATGTCAGAAAGTATCAAAAAACAATATGGAATCGCGCTCATATTCAACTGCGTCACGACTCGCGGAGCGTAAACCGAGCAGTTTGTAGCGCTTAACAGTTTTTCACTTGCAAAAAAATGCCGTATTTACACACACGAATTGTACTCCGTAATCGTCACACATTCACGCCCCGTGACATGACAAATTTCACCCCATAAAACTGCCACAATTACCCCTTTTCACCCCACCTTTTCAACAAACGAAATAAACAGGTAACGCAAACGCGAAAATTGGGTGTTAAGGAGCGGCGGGACATTCTTTAATTTAAGCAGCAAGCGCCGGAGATAAATCAGCTGGGATGAACCCCGCACACGTGCACTCTGAACCGTATTTCCCCTGGGTTCCGTGGATATTCTAGTCTATTTTAGCAGTACTCAGAAATGTTTTGTATTTAACTCAAAAAACTTACCAAGATAAGTATGTACATTTATTTCGCCAAATTTTATGCGCAGTTTCATCAAACTTCCGCACTCGCCATAGCAAGTTATACTCCTTCTTAGACTCTCATTTTTACATTTGGGTTTATCAACTATTGAAACTCTAACTAGGTGGACTGATGACCTGGTAAAGGTCGCGGGAGTCCGCTGGATGCGGGTGACGCAGGACCGGTCAATTTGGCACTATCTGGGGGAGGCCTATGTCCAGCAGTGGACGTCTTTCGGCTGATATGATGATGATGATGATGAACTATTGAAAGTAAGAAAGGATGAAGAAAGAAAATAATTTTATTTCGCAAATACTAAATCACGCAATCACTTTGTGAGATGCGAAAAAGGAGTCCACTCAGCACGATTTTGAGCCACAGAAGATGACTCGACGCTATTTATTATTGTTCTTATGAGTCAACCAGCAAAGCGAAGTGGAGTGTGAAATTTCGTATAACCACCGATTCTATCCTCGCCGTGGCATGCCACTGGGGAACCAAGTTTAAGGTGATCCATCAGAAATGTACCAGCTATGTTTCCATACAATTGACACAAAGCTGTTAGAGATATCAAATATATGAAATCAAAGCTTAGAACATCTCATGGATACTCGCCTTTACGGTTCATCATTCAAACGGAATCCTGAAAACGCGCAGCAAAATGTAGACTTTAAATGAGCCAGAACGGGATAAACAAATATTGCGTTTCATGCGCGAGCGGTTACGAATGTTCCTCATTCGAATGTGCGAATAAAAATGCGATAAAATTTTACAGTTTCTGTTATGAATGGCCTGAGGGTAAATCACGGACGGAATTTATCTAAATAGAAGTAGTGTATCGCGAATGCGATGCGTTCGCAAAAGTGCAAGTTTTTGCAGCTATAATGAACGCCTAATGGTTTGGACACCTTTAACGACACGAATAATAAATATTAAAATCATTGTTGGAATGTACAATGGAGGTGAAAGAGAGTGGGGATGCATAACATGGACTAAATCTAGGAAAAATTAAACGTTGTCTCGTATGAGGCTGTGAAAAAAAGGCTCAAGATCATCTCCATGTACTTTTCTCGTGTACAGTAAGGGAAATGTATTCACGTACCACAGTAGAACCCTGTCGTAATTGACAGGCCGCCGTCACTCAAACTCGATTGATATATAACCTTATTGCGATAGGGTTCTACGGTGGTACGTGAATACATTTCCCTTACTGTGCATGGAGCTCGACTGATAAGAGCCTAGCTCTTAGATATAAAATGATGAGTAAAAAGCTTATTAAACAAGCGAGCAACGCGGACGAAGTTTTCTGTTCCAGCTTGGGCCGAAATCCATTCGTATGTCCGGATGTCCAGAAGTCCGGCTGTTCTCATCTTCAGGTCGCATTTGTGGCCAGGTTCAATAATTAAATAGATTTTTTGTCTGTTTATTTAGGACAGGGAAAATAAGAAAATATATTTTTTTATAAAATCAGTAGGTACATAATTTATTTCGAAACGTTACTTAACATTGTATTATATACAAGGAAACATAATCCCAAACTTTTTTCCAATAATTTGATTCATAAAAATATAATTTTCCATGAAAGAGTTTGTTTCCTTGGTTCAAAACAATTGTTTTATCTGTGCAACATAAATATTCAAAGATGCAAAAGAAGACCACTTAAGAAGTCGTTCGAAAACTAAGTCTTATGAAGGCACTTGACATAAATGGCTTATTTATAAGTACAATACAGAGAGTACAAGAAATCATCTCTCTGTGGCGTCTCTGGGAAATCACATTATTACTTCGGGGTCTCTCGGAAGTAGTCAGAACACGAGGCATTTTATATTCATTAGTTTTCTTGTGCTTCCAGCTCAATACAGAAACTACTATATTATAGATGTAATTTCTCTTAAGAGCCTTATTTTTCTTTTCATATAGGAACCCAAAAAGATACACAAGTTTTTTTCCCTTTTAGTCTTTATAATATTAATATAAGGTTGAAATTCACCCGGCCTATATACTTTGAGATTATTAAAGTTGGCCGAATTGCATCAAAGTAGTCCATTCAAAAAGCAACTCTAACGTCCAAGGTAAAAGATTCCAATTCCAGTGACAGTTTTATAAAAAGTCGAGCATTATTTGAACCGTATGTTTAGATTGAAATTGCAAAGCAAAGTTTTTAATTCAGGAGAATAAGAATTCATATTATTTACCCACGCTGCGCCAAATATTCCTGGCAATACACACCTGGATTTTTTTTCTACATCGTTCTCCTTTTTTTTAGACTCCTCATTAGTCTATATATCCTCAACTAATTTGTATATAAAAGCAGAATAGTTTTCGCATATCTAAATCTGCACTGTGATTTTTAATTCGTTATCAGGAACTGCTTTTTTCGAACTCAGTTATTGAGGCCTAACACGATTAACTCGTATTTACCTAAAACAAACGTTCTTTTTTTCCTAAATAAAACTAAATTAGTTAATACTTTTTAATTAAAAGTCATTGTCGCCCTAACGATAGTTCAAATATATGAAAGTAAAAACTTCCATAAACAATTTTATTATTTTCATAAACCAACCTCAAAATCCTTTAAATAAATTAAATTAAGAGTAATAAACTGTAAATTGCGGCCACATGCATGACAAGTATATTTTAGAGTTTATTGACCTATCAAAGTTCCCGCCAAAGCGCTGAAATATGGGGTGACCATACAACATTCAGTGGATATAACTATTAACATTATCATTAAAGTTAATGAACTAAACAGTGATGTAATTGCACCTCGTCCATTGAAATCTGTTTTAGCTGTTCAAAAATATTTTTCGTCGGATTAAAAATCGCCGTGTAGAAGAAAGAATGTCATTAATCTCATCAAGTTTCTAAAACTCATAGAGAAGATAAACAAGAGTAAAGGATTGCTATTTTTCTCTTCCGTAACTTTTCATTCCTACTACTACTTTGTGTGCTGTTTGTTTTCAACTGTAAATGATAATGTTTACATATATGTATTTATGTAAATATATAGTCTTTCTTATACAGCGTTGGCCAAAAGTATTGAGCACCCCACGTTTTCCTTTGTAACTTATGGATAAAGTATTATTTTTCAATTTCATAAATACACGAAGACGTACAATATAATAATTGTTTGAACATGTGCAAATCATTAATATATATCATTTTGAAATTGCTATTTGCGTGTGAAAACTGAAGCTAGAAAAAGTCGAGTTTTACAATAAAGGTTTAATTGTATATTTTTTTCACGGAATTTCCCTTGACGTCAATAAATATGACGAATTTTTCCGATAGATACACAACTTTCTATTATAAAATATATAAATGCACCTTTTAAAGTTAGACTTTTGTATGACAAACGCACGGGTGCTCAACACTTTTGACCAAGGCTGTAGTTTAGTTGTTTATATTCTGTTCTTCTGTTTCACCTACCTACTTTTCATATGATTATTTTGCATCGTATCCATTACCCTAAGGTTGTCTGGAAGAGGTCGCATTTTAGCGATAAGATCGCCTGTAGTTTACCATTCTTTGTGTTTAATTTACCTCTGTTTTTTCTATTATGTACCGGTGAGCAATACATAATATTTGTATTGTATTGTAAAGGCCAGGTCAAAAGTACCCTAAACCGACGAGCATGTATGAGAAATGTTATGAAGGTGAGTGAAGCGAAAGTGGTTTGTCAGGATCGTAGCAAGTGGAGATCCGTGATCTCTGCCTACCAATCTGGGAAAGAGGCGTGATTATATGTATGTAATGTATGTATGTATAAACACTAAACTTGCTGCGAGACAAATCCCAGTGAAAATCAGATAAAAGTAACCTTTACATTATACTGGTAATGCAAGGGAACAGAAGGATGCCACCAACAAAACGAGGGTTTTAAATTATGAATGAATAATATGACAAAACCCTCTTTTTGTTCCGTTAGCCGAATACACATTCTAAAGCCACGCTTAAGCGGTTTCCGAGGCCTGCCTCATCTCATTAACTAATTTAGAATCACGAGCACATTTCTAAGAGTGGTTTCTTCTAAAGTATACAAATGAAATACTCTTTTCAATGAAAATCGTCTCAAAAATACTCTTTTAAAGTTACTGAAAGTCCCGTCGGAATATTCTAAATACCTTTATTTGATACGAAGTTCATTTTATTTATTCACCTTTTTTATCTGAATTAGGTTCTTTGCTTATTGAAAGAGTGCTTTTTGAGAGTCCTCGAGTTGTCAAAAGCTCAAAAGCCCCGCAAGAAAGGGCTTGAATTATATAAATTGCTATTTAGGCCGGGAAAGCTCCGTGGTGTAGCTTTGACATTTTATGTCGAGATGAATTTTACGGCACATGGTTTATGGTGCCGCTTCGAGACCGAAGGGCAACTTAGGAAATACAAAATGCCTCGATGACGAAAAAAGACAATGAATGCTACTTAGGCTTTTGCCTCCCATAGATACCTTAGTCGGGGTAAGCGTCATTGTATGAACATTTTATTCTTAGGTAAATTCTTTTTAGATGATCGGTTAGCCTAGTGGGTGGTAGTGACGCTGAAGATCCTGGTTTTAAATCTCGGTAAGGGCAAATATTTGTGTTATGAATATTTCTTTTTGAGTCTTTTCTTATATTTAAGTATTTATATCTATTAAATATATCGTCGTCGTATAATACAAGCCTTACTGAGCTTACTATGGGGCTAGTTCGATTTGTGTAAGATCGTCCCCTAATATTTATTTATTAATACAACGTGACGTCACTGTTCATGATAACTGCATCATTACTGTGCACAATTCAGCGCACGGCATCAATACTAAACGTGTCACATATCGTATTTAAATTGCCATAATTAATTATTTAAGCGGCAGTTTCAACCACAATAAAATTTTGTCTTTATCTGTGCATTGCGGTCTCAAACACTATATGTACTTGGCTATGCGCTAGCGTATAAAAGCACACATGACCTAAGACGAAGTGTCGTATCATTTCAACACATTCAAAACAGCTATATGGCATTATTTAATGCTAAAGCATTATCCTGTCTAGTGTCTGCTTGCGGACAGTATAGCGGTACTACTACTCCTTTTTTTTCTATTTCACTTCAATACAAGTAGATATAGTGCGGATTCTTTTCCTAGACCGGATCTTATCTTAAGACCCATCGGTCCAGCAAAACCGCAATAGCCACGTGCCACACGCAAAACGATACTCGAATAGCGGCTTTATTCTAAAAAAAAGTAGTCTACTGTTTTAAATACAACATTGATCAACACGGATCACGGACTTTAATCGTTGAGCCATTTAGGTGTCAACTAATTTTGGGATTTTCATAGTTAAGCTATGAACATCCAGTAAAAGGTGAGCTCTAAATTGCTCAACGATTAAAGTCCGTGACTTCCTTTCCTTAGACATAAAGCCGCTTTTTAGTTAAAAAAGTGTTGATGTTGATTACGTGTATTTTACAGTATCATTTAGCGGTTACACTTAACAATAAAAGACAATCGCTTTGTTTACCACTTATCAATGACAGACAATCGCATTGTTTACTCCGCACAAAGAGAAGTAAGTGAATTCGATCTATAAAATGAATCCGCACCATAATATTCAGTTCAGTGTTGTTTTTACTAAAAACTTGATGAATTTGTGATGTGTTGTTTTTTGCCTTGCAATATTATTAGTTTTATTAAATTGACTGTGTAAAATACTGTCTGAAATTGGCTCCGAATCCATTTAATATCGTAGATCAAAGATCCATTTGCAGAATTGAATTAGGCTAATTTGAGAGCTACTCTGACTGCGCTCAGATCCTAGAACTCGTTAGCTTACCTTAGTCCTAGCCCAGACTGATCCTCTGGGAATTTTAAGCCAAATAGGATTAGTATCCTTAGTCTAGTGACTAAGAGAATGCCTGAATGACATCGCTAGGCGTTGCTATGGTAACCCTTAACGAGGGTTCACGGCTTCGGTTACCCAAGCGAAGTTGTAGTATATCAACTATTGAATGTAAGTACACATGGTAAAACCGTCGCGCTCGGGCTAATTAGAATCTGGTAACTAGGCAATTAACTGTATAGTTGGCATTGATCTTGGCGACCGGTTAGCTTAGTGGGTAGTGACGCTGCCTACGAAGCTGAAGGTCCTGGGTTCGAATCCCGGTAAGGGCAAATATTTGTGTGATGCGCAGGAATATTTGTTTCTGAGTCTTGAATATCTGTATTTAAGTATTTGTACCTATTAAATATATCGTCGTCTATTACCCATAACACAAGCCTTATTGAGTATATTGTGGGGCTAGTCCGATTTGTGTAAGATTGTCCCTTAATATTTATTAGTTCGGTATTGTAACATTAATTCAGACGTTATTAGAAAACTTAGGCACTGGGTCACCACGGACTTTGTTGTCAAAAAAGTGCAGGCCGCTTTTCAAGACATGCGACACTTAATGACATAATCCGCCGGTCTCTTGCCAGCATCAATGTGCCTGCTCTTCTTGAGCCGCCTGGCATTGTCAGAGATGATGGCAAAAGACCTGATGGTGTGTCTCTGGTTCCATGGAGGTTGGGACGGATGCTTGTGTGGGACGCTACATGTGTAGACACACTGGCACCGTCTCACCTCCAACGGACTACTTCTAAAGCGGGTGCAGCGGCGGAAAACGCCGAAAATCTGAAATGTAATAAATATAGAGGCCTCGGCAGAGAGTACGATTTTGTACCCTTTGGCGTCGAGACCCTCGGTCCGTGGGGTCCCAGTGCGCATAAGTTATTTGCAGAAATCGCGAAACGTCTGGTCGATGTAACTGGTGACCGAAGAGCTGGCGGCTTTCTCGCGCAACGCATCAGCATTGCAATTCAGCGAGGAAATGCCGCCAGCATCCTCGGTACAATGCCTCGAGGGCCTTTTTTAGATTTAACTTAGTTTTAATTTATCTTAGTTAATGTTAATTATAATCTTGTATTTTTATTTCAATAAATTTTACACCAGGCAAAGATCTGACTGATCAAGATTTATATGACATCAATTTATATTTGTTACGTGCTCTAGTTATGACTGGTTAGGTTTGGCTTACTTACGTTGAAGTACTTAAACTTTATACCTAAATATAGTGACATTTAGTCCGATGGCTAACAAGCATACCTACTGCTTTCCCGATTGTAAGTAGACATCGTAACCTATGGACGCAGTGCGTTGCCGACCTTTCAATGATTCGAGGATTTTTCGTGTTGTGAGCTTGAGACGAATTCAACACAACGCATCCTTGGGAACTCTTACGACTTACTGACCATCAGGAACACAACACCTCGTACCTACCTACTATGGTTTCGGTCTTCTGGTGGAGGTATATCCACAGTTGGGCTGCTCTTCTCGTTCTTCTCGTGTCGATGGTTTCAGACTGTGCAGGACCAGAAGGTGGCGACGCTTATCGCCCTGTCTGTCGCGTCTCGAAGGTCTTGCTTGGAGCTGGCGCGCGGGCACGCTGGGCACTCTCACACGTCTAATTCAAATTCAAATGTTTTAATTCAGACCATGGTCCATATATGACTTGCTTCACGTATGGTTAGTCTAGTGGGTAGGGACGCTGCCTACAAAGCTGTAGGTCCTGGCTTCGAATCCCGGTAAGGGCAAATATTTGTGTGATGAGCATGAATATTTGTATCCGAGTCTTGGATGTTTTCTGTATTTAAGTATTATATCTATTAAAAATATCGTCGTCTAGTACCTATAACACAAGCCTTATTGATCTTACTATATGCCTAGTTCGATTTGTGTAAGAATCTCCCCTAATATTTATATATTGTTAGTTGCAATTTGCCTTAAAAACTACTTGACATACGTCAAAGTCTGAGGCATCCTACCATCTAATCAAATTTTCTCTCACACTGCACTTAACCATCTAGCGCCCAGTATCAGCATTAACTATGCTCCAATTCAGGAACGCGTTATTGACATATTCAAATCAGTGAACCATCCATGTTCATGCGTTTCCTCTTGTGTAAGCGAACAGCCGTGCGCGAGTTTGTATGTGTATGCGTGTGTGTGTAAACATTATTTTTATGTGACTAAACGTTTTGATAACTTATTTGCATTTGTAACATAACGTTCTAACGGCGCGCAAGGAAACGAGCCCGTGTGATGTATTTTTTTGTTAATATGATAGCATATCATTTTAACAATTTCTTTTTCAATTCTTTTGACTACATGAAGGATTGATGCGACGTTATCGCGACGGTGTGCGCTGAAGTGTTTGGCCAGAGTGCCCGCTGAAAACGGAGAGTGCGGCAGAGCGGCCAGAGCGTTTTGAATGTGGCCAGTGTTTAACGTAGATAGACGTACTCTGCAGTTTCTGCACGGCTAACTCGTGCGGGTAATCAGGCCGTACGTACACTTATACGCGTGGCAATTTTAACTCTAGCGATATAAAAACAAAAATTACTCCAGAAAACTGGTTCCATATTTTGTTAGTAACAATTGCCCTAAAATACTATGACACATGAAATAAATAAAAATACTAAAATTAACTAGCACAGCACTTCATCTATCCCTGTAGATCGATGAAGTGCGCCAGGATGCCAGAGTCTAGCCTCTCGGCGACCATCTGCAGGATACTGTTACCGCTCCCCCTGCACACGTCTTATAATGGCCGCTGACTTCTTGCGTATCATTGCGTAAAAATCGTCCACGACTGATGCGTCGGCGAACAATCCCGACGCGCTGCAATAGCGGAGGAGCCGCAACAGAGCAATAAAGCAGCGTCAATTGAGCTAAGTCAAAGTCGCAAATTATATGGCGTGCCAATACCTACGTTTTGTCATTGGGCGATTACTCAGTTGCTGCCTGTGACGGCTCGGTCAAGACTACGAGCGGCGGCGATAGCGGTAGCGGACATGGTATCGAAAGATCTGAGCGCAGCTTCTCGCTCCTAAGCTTGGTGTACCACTGCCGCTCAAAGTCGTCGCACCCTTAGAATGAAACCGACCGAACTCAAAAAAAATGCAGTATGTAATTTTGAGTCGATACGTGTTGCTAACTCATTTTGTAATTTTTTTTGAGTTAGGTCGGTTACATTCTAAGGGTGCGTCGTGGCCGAACCCTTAGCGCGTAATCGTCGCGTCAATATATGAAACTTCGTTGTAAGCGATCTCATTCAGATAGGATCGGAATTAAATTAAAATTAAATTATTATTAGCCAAATGTAGTCCCTGAACTTAGTTCCAATTACTCGAAGAGCTCCTATGCACTATCTATTACACTAATTGAACTGATGGACGAATATGGGATACGATAGGAATCGGCTTAAAATCTAAGATGCTGTAATCAATTTATGGAGTCGTGAATTAATACAGTGTTGAAGACGCTGAAGTCTTATAGATAAATATCGTGGTAAGTAATTAAATAAAAAAGAGAAATAGAACTTATTGCAGAAAGCATGCAAATTAGAACTATTTCTTTCTTTCATAAGTTGATCATCATCATTATCAGCTAGTAATCGTACAGTTCTGAGCAAAAGCCTTTCTTCAAGTACGCCACTCATCCCGGTCCCGTGCTAGTCTCATAAGTTGATCACGGAAGACAAATTGGATTTAATAAATATCTATTATCTTTAATATTAATAATATCCTCCAAGACAAGCCAAGCGAAGTGCGAGGGCAAGCACTACTTACCTTTTCACGAAGTGCTTCGTCATTTTTTTTAACCCTCATAACTTGTGCTTGAATTACACCAGATAAACAAAATTCTCAGGATATGATTTCAATAGTGGACTTATTGAACACTAGCTTCCGCCCGCGACTTCGTCTGCGTAGACCCGGGATAGAAACCATCCTATATTTTAATCCACGCACTATCTTCGGGCAAAATTTCATCCAAATCGGTTCAGTCGTTTCAGTGTGATTGAGTAACAAACATCCAAACATCTAAACATCCAATCATATAAACATCTAAACATCCAATCATCTAAACATCCAAACATCTAAACAATGCAAATATCTAAACACCCAAACTTTCGCATTTATAATATTAGTAGGATACAAGACTCGCCTCTTATACACAAATTACACAGTCTAATGAACAGAAAATGCTCTTTGTCCTCTATTGACAGATTTTTTATATTTAACATATGCCCAAGTGCTGTAGGTACCGACAGCGGAACAAAGTAAATTTTGAAATGGCACTGACAAACGAAATGGACGGTCCGTAAGTCTAATATATTATTAGGTAACGTAGATTGAGTCAATTCTTAAAAATTGGAGAAGACAAACACAAAGGAGGGCTTACGAACAAAGGTACTTTACATTTACAAAGGCACCTTAGTGGGTTTCTATTTAATCGTTCTATTTACTTTATGTACCCGCACTTCCGTAGTACTATAGATTATTTTTAACGGCGGAATAAGACATACAGTAAGGCAAGCTAGGCTAGGTGTTACAGACAGTCCTCTCTGCAGAGCCTGCATGGAAGAGGAGGAGACAGCCACCCACGTCATCCTGACGTGCCATGGGGTGGCAGATTACCGGGCAAAGCACCTCGGAACACCGGGGTCACTGCCGGAGGCCGTCGGCAACATAAAGGGTCTGCTAGGTTTCCTGGTGGAACTGGGCTGGCACGAATAATAGTAGTGCCATACGCAAAATAGGCGCATTTATGACGTCGAGTTGCGGAAACCCAGCCCGCGTACACCTATAACCTATACAGTGAGGCAAGAAAGCGGAAACTATTTTTCTTCTCTTTTGCTTTTGGCAAAAGGAAAACAGGTCGACCTCGCACCACTTGGAGATGTACAGTCAAGAGGCTGCCTCTTTGGGCCTTGGCTGGAGAACGAGTTTGCCGCCCAGTACAAATGGAAAATCCTTCTAAGAGCCCTGTCCCTGATGAGGCATAAGTATGAGAATACCATCATCATCACATCATTGCTTCTATATTAATGATCCAAAGTGGTAGGCCTCTCTCTTGCCTTACTATGCATATATTAATTTGCATTTCCAGAAGCAGTAGGCATGGTACGCAGAATTCAATTTCCAGTGCTGTTTTTAGCCATTACAGGTCTAAGATGGAGAAAATGTGACATGAAAATCAGATTTCAGTACCGTCTCGATGGGGGAGATGGTATATTTCAGTGATAGGTTGTTAACCGTTGTTGCCTACAACTCACTTCAACTAACCCGGGGACCTCAGGACAGAAAGTAATTCCCGCATACGCTTTAAGGATCCGATGCTATCTCACCAGCAATCAATCGATAATCAATCGACGCCAATTCATGGACGGATTGATTGATCGTCCTCCATCTTTTAACATACAATAAATCTCAACTGGCACTGAATATAAATTTACGATTTCTGCCTACCTCTTTTGAGAATACAGGCGTGAGTTTATACACACATATTAAAAACGGCGATGTCACCTTTGCATAGAAAGTTGAAATGGTGATATGGTGACTATGTTACGAGATGGCCAGAAGCAAATAATTTGAATGTTGAATCGGGTTCCAGTTCAAATACCAGAACACAGATAAAAAATTCCACCAGCAATAAGCCGTATTAAAATTCGAAAACGTAAAGTACTATTTCAATTGTTCGACTTTTTCCTTTGAGTATTGGTTGTTCGATTCTGTGTCTTTGTATGCAGGTACGTAGTGCTGAAATTGGAGTCATTTGAAAGTCGATTCTACGGCATTTTACGAATATTTACTTTAATTTAAGGTAAGTTAAATGAAAACTTGAGAAGACAAGTAAGTAAGATGCACTCTTAAGCTCGTTCCACACTCGTAACTTTATGTCGAACAATTACTTACCTATGCGTGTGATATCGAGTGAAAAATCTAGTTAGATTTTTGAAACGTGCGGAAACTTGGCAATTTATGCACGAATGCTTTTTACTTTTGCCCGACTAAAGCAGAACAGCAAGGAACATGATTTTTGCAGTTTATGTTGGTATTTACGTGTGTTCCACCGAAGCGTTTAAGATACTGAGTTGATTTAAAGTTGTGAGTATTTAACTGCTTCTAACGCCTTAATGTTCTTTACAATGTTCGCGATTACTTAAGTGTTGATTTGCGTGTTAACCTTTGTGAATCGCTGATATTGTCAAGATTAAACTATTGTGATGTTGTCTATGCTGGCATGCATTACTGGTCGTGCAAAAAGATCATACAACGAGTGCAAAACGCATGCATTCGATTCTGTTTCCGAGTCCCACCCCGCTGCCATATCACTCCCTACTTGAACGCCGCAGGTCCGCTGAACATGCCTGCACGCAGACGACTTCACCTCGCCACTCTTCTCTTTGGCATACGATCTGGGGTCCCAGCATATCTGCTGAGTAGACTTGCATGGCCCAAGAGTGCGCGTAGGTGTAAGGCGATGATTCTGGTTCCAGAGCAACGGACCGCGGCGTTTCGAGGTAGCTTTAGGTTCGCGGCGTCCCTCCACCGATCCAAGAAGCGTCTAGCAAGTATACCTTTAAGCGCCCGCTTAAAGGCTATTTGTTGACGCTCTAAAAATCCCAACCCTGACCCTGATTATTTAATTATATTAATTATACTTTTGTATCTAATAGTATGTTGTGTTGCGTTCCGTGGGCCACGTATGACGCTGTCTGAAAACCAGCGCTGTAGGGGTCTGTCTGACACCTCTGCATAATGCTGAGACAGCAACCGTTTCACTGTCTCGAAGACACACACAATATGTGTCAATTGTATTGTATGTCTACTCCCTTTATCTCTGTGTGTCTTTTGTGTAGTGAAAAAATGTCTCTTTCTTTCTTTATTTTGATGAATGAGGTATCAATCGATTTGAAATTATGCTACCTTTTATAAAAAAAAACCTTTTTTTTTTATAAAAGGTAGCCTATGTGCCGTGTGTGTTCCGACTACGGAAAACTAAACCTTTACACGGTTTTTTTGACCATTTTTTGCTTGTTTAAACCCGTAATACCTCCTGGGACTTCAAGAATTATAAACAAACAAACAATGAACCCGTTAAAATGGTCAGATTGATAAGATCGTAATTACATAGGCGACAATTTCAAGCTTACGAAAGCATACGACGATAATCTTAATTAGATTGCCCTTGATCTCGTTAGGCAGAAGTACGCAGCGAGGGTTCTAATTAATCTTGTATTATACTTGGCTGAGGCAAACGAAAGGGGGATTCAATTAAAAAGTCCCAGTTAACAGAAACTTCAATGCGATTTGAAGGAAAACCGAAGGTAACCGAAGAGATTTACATTAAAAGTTAATAAGGACAAGACAACTTTGCTATATTCCGTGTAAGTTACACATAAGCGTTGTTCGAAAGATCCAAAGTTAAAGTAATTACACTGCTTTAAAGGTCAGTTTATTTTTTGTCGCAATTAAATGAGTTTCTGTCAAACATTTTTGGTTCAATCTTTTTTTGTTGCCAGTAGGTACTTTTATTGAATGAATGAATGAATGTCGTTTATTCATCTGAAACAAATGGTACATATAGATGTTACAATCAATTTGCGTCCCTAATAGCTATGTTTAGCCAAAACAGGCATGTGGACATTTTAAGTCATAAGTTTAATTAAGAATTGTAATATAAAACTGAATTAGAGTCAAATTAAAATTATTTAAAAGATAGCACACGAGAGAGAGAGAGAGAGAGAGAGAGAAGACATTTATTCACTACACAAAAGACACACAGAGACAAAGGAGTAGACATACAATACAATTGACACATATTGTGTGCCTTCGCGGCAGTGAAACGGTCGCTGTCTCAGCATTGTGCCGAGGTGTCAGACAGACACTTGCAGCGCTGGTTTTCAGACAGCACCGCAAGTGCATGAAGCAAACGCTTTTTTATTTAAAATTTTAATTAAAACAATATGTTAATCTAATTTCAAAATTAAAGTTAAAATAAAACTAATTAAAAAACATTGAAAATACGATTCTTAATATAATATAAACAAGTAAATGAAATAAAATTACATTAAAAGAGAAATAATACAATTAAGTTAAAAAAAGACTACATACTTCAAGATTCATTGAAAGAATAAACAATACAAATCGAATTCATGACATAAAAATTAGACTTAAAAATAAAAAGATTGATATTAAACTGAAATTGAAAAACATGCAAAAACATGTCCATTAAAATTTGTGTTCCAAAAATTCTTTGATTCTATAAAAACCGTGTTCGCACAATAACTTATATAATTTAGATTTAAATTCTGGGTCAGATAAAGATTTTAAGGATGTCGGCAATTTTTGTTTGATGCGGTTTTGTCTAAAAACTAGTTTAATGCAAATATGTGCGGTGCGGGCGTACGTTGATTGAACTATTTCAAGTGTAAAATTACTGATCAAGAAGTATCATTGACTATCTGCAATAGGACCATCGTAACTTTTTTGTAAATCATAAATCCGATTTCAGCACGACTGGACTCAAGTCGACTCCCCATACAAAAAACGTAGTTTGGCTCTCTTTTTAAAACGTCATTCTGGAATAACATGAAACATTGCATACACTGTGGGATCCGCCATATCTACCTCGGAAACTAGTACCTGCTCCTAGAAATTGTCATAAAAAAAATAGAGAGAAAAGAAGTTCACCATGGAAAACTTCTTCGGTCTCTCTTCCGTACCCAAAGGGTAATAACGGGACCCTATTACTAAGACTCCGCTGTCCATCCATCTGTCTGTCTGTCTGTCCGTCTGTCACCAGGCTGTATCTCGTGAACCGTGATAGTTGGACATTTGAAATATTTAAAGGGGCTCCCATACAACAAACGTGAATTTTTTTGCTCATTTCTTATAGATAATGTCCGACTCGCACTTGCCGGTTTTTTTTTCGCGCGTCATGGGGACCACAATGTTCACAGATCATTATCACATACCCCTAACTCCCTTTTTTACCTATATAGTGGTTAATCTGTTTTACCCTGAACCCTTTGCGATTTCCTTCTCAGTTTGGCCAAACGGTAGCTCTTAATGTCAATGCAATAAAGCCGAAAATCCGGGGGCTTAATGGATACGATGGACGCATCGGAGTCTACCTTCGTCAGTTTGTTTATCATGGCCGTTTTGTCGTGGCTGACCTATTTTGATGAAAACATACGGAGAAGCAAACGGACTGTATTGCTTGTATTTGTATATACCTACTAGATATAGTCCAGGAACCGACCATTCTCAGTTCTAAGTAATTCAAGAAAACGCCTCTCACTTCCGCAAATAAGGAAATATTAATAAATATTAGGGGACATTTTTACACAAATCGAACTAGCCCTATAGTAAGCTCAATAAGGCTTGTGTTATAGGTACTAGACGACGATATATATAATAGATATAAATACTTAAATACATAGAAAACATCCAAGACGCAGAAACAAATATTCATGATCATCACACAAATATTTGCCCTTACCGGGATTCGAACCCAGGAGCTTCGTAGGCAGCGTCACTACCCACTAGGCTAACCGGTCGTCAAATAACTGGACAATTAATACTAAGAACTAGCCCCCGTAGAAAGCTCAACAAGATTTGTGTTATGGAATACCTACTAGAAATGTATTTAAGTAGGTGTAATAATTCTAAAATCCATAAAATACATCCAAGACAAATATGCTCATCTCGCAAATAATTGCCCTTACCAGGATTTGAACCCTGGACCGTCCACTCCGCAGGCAAGGTCACTACCCACTAGGCTAAACCAGTCATCAAAATTCAATCAAACACATGTACTCAATCAAAAAGCGACGATTTGATATGTGACTACATCACCTATACAGAGTTGTAAGGCGGTTTTCTTTTATTTTTTAGTATTCCATGTGTATAAGTTATCTTCATCCCTCCGAATCGCTAAACTTAAGTGGCAGTGCACGTAGTAGAGTGGGCACGTAGAACCGATGGCCGTTGGGGCGGAAAGGTTCTCAAATGGCGACCACGTACCGGAAGGCGCAGCGTGGGTAGCCCTACAAAGTGGACTGATGACCTGGTAAAGGTCGCGGGAGTCCGCTGGATGCGGGTGACGCTGGACCGGTCATTGTGGCACTCTTTGGGGGAGGCCTATGTCCAGCAGTGGACGTCTTTCGGCTGATATGATGATAATGATGAAGGTATCTTCATCATCACGTGTATCCATACTGGACTTCGAACCTGGTTACCTACACTAATAGACACTTGCATAATATTTTTTACTCTACATATTTCACACGTCCAGTAAAAAAAAAAATAGAGAGCATTACATGAACTGAATTCTCGAATAAATGTATAAATTACTTGCAGCGCTCTTATTTTACAGTAGTTTACCGTTTGAATATCTGATGCTGGAAAATAAGAAGTGCATTTGAATATAAGATAATAAAACGACTTTCCAATGTAGTACCAAAGAGAAAAATTGACTTTGCGTCGACTTATTATGCACAATTTCTATTTATTATACCTAGGCCTTTTACAAAATTGAATTTTGAGCGTAACGAGGGATTCAAATGTGTACGCCCAAGATGGAAATTATTTTCCTATAGAATGGCAAATTCTGCATTTCACATTTTCTATGAGGAAATTAGAAATCTCTCATTTGGGGGCAACAATGGAAGTTTTCTGAATAGCAAATATAGGGAAGAAAAGTACAAGACTGGTCCCTTATTTAAGGGCAACAATTAGTATTTTCTAATATATAGCAGATGTGAAATAGTAGGTACATTGTTTAACGAGGGGCGTAAGTGGTCATCACATGGCCTTCGGCGTGGGGCTTCTGATAGACTCTCGTTAGCAATATTCTTACGCGTTTCGTTTTTAATCATTTAAAAGTAAAGTAATTTTTTTATATAACGTGATTGATTTCTAATTAAATTACCTATATTGATGCAAAATACTCTCTCGTAACTTTGAAAACGTCGGAGATGGATGCTTTGAAATTTTCGTTTTCATTAATGGACAAGTTACCCTACACAGTCCAATAATCCGCGTACAAAGAAGTGGTTACGGAAATATGGCTGTGCATTATTGTAGCCGTGCATTATCATAACCGTACATTAACAAATCCAAGCATTTTAACCACAAACGCTCGTCTACAGACGTTGTATCCGCCCAAATGTTTCCTAAGTGATCCGAACAGCGATCACTAAATCAACGAGCAAATTCACCCTTTAATAGTATTCAGATGCATGTGTTGGCACGGTTCCATAAACTCGTGTCTTTTTCCATGTTAAATTGTCTGTAAAAAAATACGTAAATAAGTACGCTAAGCTTATTGCCGATTGTACTTTTTTTCACAGTAATCGACTGACAAGTTAGTTCTAGAAATGAGACCGCGTTTAGTCAAGCATAATATAGGACGTCCTGCAACTCGTTGGACTGAAATTAAATATATGTTTATTTGCGGAATATGGGTTATTTAGTGTTACAACGTAAATAAGCGCTGATGACCTTAAGAGGCTTGCTGGCAGTAGCTGGATGGGGAAAGCCCAGAATTCAATGTTGGAGGCCTGGGTTCAGCATTGGACGGACTTGGCTGATGATGGTGATGAATCAACTACTGATTGAGAGAATTCTAATGAGCCAACCACGATGGAAAATTCTTGTGTAGTTTAGGAATTGCTATGGCCATCTTCTGTCTATGAAGGAAGATAAAACAACAAAACTACTACGGATCAGAGCTAAAGGGTCAATATAAACAGGGTGAGCCTGTAACAGGAGCAATAAATTAAACGGTAGATTATTAAGCTTCTGAGCAATTATTTCAGTGATTTTAATTTAAAAAAATAATATTAGAACTTTTTTTTTCATAAAAAAAATATCGTGTGGTTTTTTACTCTTCTGGAGTGATATAAGTAACATTTTATTTCAATAACACAAAAAAAAATGCAAAAGAATATAATCACTCATTATATGATTTTACCTCAAAATCTGCATTGACTGCTTTGCTATGATCTCGTGGTGCCAAGATACATTACTTGGAGGTCATAACTTAAAATCTCAATTTTTCCGCATTAAAAAAAATGACGAATATTTGCTCCTGTGCCCACCCCGTATGTACATTTTTATATATTTGACAACTAGCTGTCAAATGTACGAGTTGTCAAACATGAAATTTTCATTTCCAAAACGCGGCCGTACCTATACGGGGAGCCCTTTTTATTACTGGTTCTCTTGGATCTCTTGTTCGTGGATTATGTACAGAAATTCCATACCATCCCACATATCATATCATAATATACGTTGTGTTGTTGTCGACATTTATTAGCGACGCCGGCAACGCGAACGTTGTATCGCAGAAATAGGGAATATGCATGAGACTTCAATTTTGAATAAATTGCACTCAGTCGATGCGGATATACGTAGAAATACCTTTTCTTCAGTCAAGTTTAAGTTGGCCATCAAAATCCTGCTTAACTTGTTCAGCCAGACTAAAGGCTTAGATCGAGACTTAAACAAAGTCGCTTCACACGGCCTGTTCTTGTTATTCTAGCCTCTTAATGCCTTACGATGGCAGAGCCTACTTACACAAATATTTGCCCTTAAAATTAAAATAGAGCGCGCATCGCAAGTTCCAAATTGATCCACATATTTAACTGCCACGGTCACATATGTCACTGTACCGTCACATATGTTATTGTGTTTCCTAGTAAAGTAAGGTAGCTACACTGTTTTCCTAGAGGGATAAACTAGCACTACACATCCGGCGTATTACACGGCTCGCATAGTTTTATGGGCACTTCGGTTCAGTGCACTGGCGAGCAGGGAAAAGGTAACTTGTTCCTTTCTTTACGAACACATATACTTTACGAACGTAGGTATTTCTTGGACATTGTATAGTTTAAACATCAATAGTTTCTGTACTATGCAGTAAAAAACACGTACACTTCCTCTTATTTGGGGTAATAATGCCAGTAAGAGATAGGACCAAGTAAGGAAGGACGTAAAGTTCGTTTTATGGTGTGTAAAGTTCGTCTTTATGTCTAGTGAATAAAGTAAAATGCACCAGTCAGTCAAGTGAGTGCAACACATTGATTTATATACGTATATACTGGCCAGTACAACACATTGATTTAAAACGCTCTCGCGGTCCAAAGGGGAAACGCCGCCAGCGTCATGGGGTCCATGCCGCAGGCGGAACTTTTAGACGGTCTTTTTTTTTGTAATTAGTTTTAAATTTTTCGTTTAGTTTTCAGCTTATTTTATCCTTAGTTAAGTATACTCAATTTCTGACAAATAAAGCATGATTCTTCCCAATATATGTATATATTGGGATATATTATATTAATAAATGATTTTTGAAGAATAAATACCTATACGCTAGATCGAAAAAAAACCTAGAAAAAAATTCTTGGTGTCTTCCATCAGGCTCCCAATTTGAATTGACTAGCGCCCTCCAGAGACTATGCAAAAGTATTCCCACGAATGTTGGCATATGCGCAAACTTATGCTACGGGATGTCAGCTCTATCCTACTAATATTATAAATGCGAAAGTTTGGATCTTTATATGTTTGGATGTTTAGATGTTTGTTACTCAATCACGCTTTAACGGCTCAACCGATTTGGATGAAATTTTGCATGAAGATAGTTTATAGCCTGGATTAAATTATAGGACAGTTTTTATCCCGGGTTCACGCAGACGAAATCGCGGGCGGAAGCTAGTACTCTATAATTATAACTCAATTGTACGAAATACATGATACCCTGTCTCCGAGCTTTCGCTCAGTACCCACGTTGCAGCTCTGCTAATTTGACAATTTCGTATTCAATGACTAATTGTCCAATCGATATCGTTGATTAATCGATTATTGTGATGACTAGAGTCTGCAATTACTACAATCAATAGGATCTAAGGATGGAATCTCTATTATATTAAAGACATTGGTTATTACAATTGCATGAATATATGTAGTTTAAACCGTTCCAATTCAAATTCAGCACTTTAAATGGAATCAGAATAAACAGATGCAATTATTTGTTTGTAAAACTGCATTTTGCTAACCTCTAATAGCTGGAGAAGCGTAGTTTCTGTTGAATAGTTTTTATTCGACATTTTGGATCATAAAAATAAGCTCATATGGTTTATTTTGTTGTAATAACAATTGCAGCGTCTTAGAAAATATGTATTTTATTGTTGCACAAATAACGTTAAATTTTCTAGGATTTCCACTTCCACCAAGATTTATACTATAACAAGCTGTATAGCAAGGATATATTTTAAATTAAAATTGCATTCGATTTAGATAACAGAATTGTAGTTTTCATACACATACTCGTATTACTGCTTAGTGATTAGTTAGTACCTACCAAGTGTAAATTGTGAATACAAAAAGAATTTATATTACGAGAAAGCATTTCACGTACTTAATTATTTCTTCATTATTATTTCATGACACCGAAATGCTTTTTGTGTCACGAGTAATTTGTTGGAAAAAACGTGTACAGTCGACTCCGTAAAGATGGTATCGTGTTTTTCGCCTTACTACAACGCAACAAGTACCAAACATTTGATGTCTATTTCTGTGATAAATATCCTACTAATATTATAAACGTGAAAATTTTGGATTTATGGATGGATGGATCGATGTACGTTCCACTTAATCTAAAAAACTACTGGACGAATTTATATAAAACTTACTAGTTATGTCCTGTATATCAGAATTTAGGGACGAAAAAGGGGATGAAACTTTGTATGGAGACCAAATTGCTCGTTGCCTTCATCAGGCGCTGGGTCTCAAAATGTATGGAAAAACTAAAATCCGACTCGCACTTGACCAAAACTCTAATTGATATTGACGACAACGGTACATTTTCATGGATTCATTCTCATGTGTCTTGTCTTGGCTCGACTATATTGCAGAGAAACACTTCTATGCAGAAGGCGTCATTTGCAACTGACTGTACAATGTCAACCCGTACGACGTCGGTGTTTCAATATTTTTAAACATTATCACTTCAAATATTAGGGGAGAGGCGTACAAAATGGCATAGGCGGGTAAAATGGCACAGTTCCATTTCTCCGAAACCACAAACATGCTAGTTCTCGCAATGGCCGCTAGAGTGCCGCTTAGTAACAGGTCGTAACCTGTGAAGACGCTAGTCGCCTCCGGTGGGCCGCGTGGTGCGGGCGGATGATTGTATAATTTTGGCAGTCACAAGTTTTACGCAGATGATTTTGTGTCGTGGTAAAAGTAAGTACTTTTGTACGTTATTTTGTTTCTATTAGTATTATTTTATTGTAATATTACTAAACAACGCCGAGAATGTATTAAAATCTTAAAACTCTATTTACATTTTTAGTTATGATTTTTTTATGTTAGAGGGTATGGAGTGGACAAAATGGCATACACCTTGTTCGGGTAAAATAGCATACTATGCCATTTGACCCACCTTTTTTTCTTTTTCCAGATAATCGAAGGCAAAACCTGTTTCTAATAAGAAGACCAGACAGGCTAAGGTTACAAAAGCTTTGAATATTAGTTCTGACAGTGAAAATGATTTATCTTTCTTACAAGCTGGAGCCGGTGATGATGATGAAGACTGTCCTTGCATTTATTGTAACGACCTCTACTCCAGGTCTAGGCCAAAAGAGGTCTGGCTGATGTGTTTGAGCTGTAAAAAATGGGCTCATGCATCATGTGCAGATGTTCCGAAAAAGACCAAGCGTTTTACGTGTGAACTCTGCAAGTAGGTAACCGACAGATTTCAGTACAATTTTGGTATGTCATTTTGTCCACACCACGTGTGTCATTTTACCCGCCTAGGGCGGACAAAACGGATTTTGTTAAACTTTTTCTTTTATGTTTGGAATTCTATTATTTTTGTTTTAAGTTGATTGATCTATATAATTTTAACTAGGTAATGAACCAAAGAATACACAGGTACCCTAAGTGTTAAATATTTCTAATAAATAAAGATTTGCTGACTGATTTTATAACTAGTATGTCATTTTGTACGCCTCTCCCCTACAATGTTCTACAGCCGTACTCATCTAAAGAATTTATTTGCAAAATTATTTATTTATTTATATTTGGAGAACCAACAGCTACAGAAACACATTGATATTATAGATAGAATACAAAAAGCCAATTACAGGTTTCTACCAATAGCAGATTTTTATTATCTAAATATACGATTTTTTTGCAAACACATGATAATGTCATGCCAAGTCCCTGTTGAGTTTCTCAAACCCTGACCCATCATACATTATTTATTACCTAATTACTCCTTAGGCTAACACTAAACTTACATTCTAGTTACTCTCGTTAACAAAGAGATATTTAATAGAATTGGCTAAGGCACAAGGTACACAAACGTTACTAGAAGAGATAATACATATTTACGTACGTCAATTAAGTCAAACTTTTAATGAAATTTTTTTACTGTTACTTTTAATACAATTTTTGAGATTCTATCGAATTAAGAAAATGAAAGTTAATACCTTAAGTATCAAAAATAAATCAATAAAGTTCATATAAAATATTAAAATAAACTTTACAAAAATGCTCACACAAAAAAAAAATGCCAGAAGTATAGAGTGCATACACTTGATTGTCCTACAGTGTACACTAAACATTTTGGATATAGGGCGTTGTCGCAGAGTTTTCCCGTTTTTGCTTCTATGTGTAAAACTTTCGCAGTTATGCCCCGAAGGGCTCGCCTCACTGACTCCGCTCTACCTTGCGCCTTATTCACCTTACAAAAGGTTACAAGCATCAAACCTGTTCTTACCAGATACGACCTTATCGTGCAAACTTTAGCCTATTGCGTAAATGTGGAGATATCTTCAGATTAGCTTTGTTTAATGTTTACCTATTGTTTAACAAGACAATTTTATTTAGTAGACAAAGTTTCTGTCAAAAAGCCTTTATTGCCGCAAAAAAGTTTTATGCTGTCATCGACTACGTGCTGAGAGGGATCCGATGAGCCCAATAAATCCTCATGTTTGGGCTCATCGGATCTATCTTCGGGTTCATCTTGTGTAGTTTAAAAGTCGCTGTGACCCTCTGTCTCCATCATCAGAGCTTTTTAAAACAACATAAGATATAGTTTAGTATCTAGTATCATTCTGAAAGTCCATGCTGTAGGTATACAGGTGTTTTTTTTTTCGGGTGAGTCTCTGTAGTTTTGGGTATTACAGTTACATACAAAAATAAGTCGTAAAGCTGCATCTCTTTTACAATATTCTACTTCCTAGGTACTAATATTATAAATGCAAAAGTTTGGATGTTTAGATGGTTTGATGTTTGTTACTCAATCACGCTTAAACGGCTCTACCGATATGGATGAAATTTTGCACGGAGATTGTTTATAGCCTGGATTAAAATATAGGATAGTTTTTATCCCGGGTCCATGCAGACGAAGTAGCGGGTGGAACCTAGTCTGTTAATAATACATCAAATATTTATGCCACTTTGAGTTAATTGTGAACTGGATTTGGAGATTTTTTTCTGGATTATAATATTTATATTATATTTTTAATGTCCGAAACCCAATTACTTACTATATAGTGTAACACGATACAAAAATTCAGCTGTGTCAATCCACGTCATATCTCACTAACCCATGTTTCCAACTAGTCCAATGCTTCCAAAAGAAAATGTAACAAAAAATATCAAGTAACAGGACGAATGAAATTATTCGAGACCATAGTGTAACAAAATGGTGTATTTCTATATACAAACAACACCCCTTACGGCTTTATGCCCTAGGTATGGGATGGGTCGGTGGGCTCCTATTTCTGGCAAAGGATAGCGTTATTGAATTTCGTTCCCTTGCTTCTGTGTCGAGATGATATTATGTTGGACGTAAAAAGTAGTGGATTGAACTTGGAAGTTTTTCTAAAACGTTTTTGATAAAAATGTTATACACTTTTTTGCGTTATGCCAAAGTGGCAATTGAGCCAATATTTTTCAATATGGAATGAAGGTAAAATATGAAAAAAATAATTAGCGAATTTGTGGGAATCTCTTGCCAATTTTTTTATTATAAAACCGCGATGAGAACAGGATTGGAGGTAACAGTTTTGCCAATGTATGTATTTATGTATGGAAATAATATATTCCGATAAAATAACAACCACATTCCTGTTTACAATACATGCAGTTTATTGTCGCTTATACGAACTGAAATCTTTTTCAATCCAAAACTCACTGCGGTTTGACAGCTTCACAATTGTTTTCTATCAGGCTTCATTATTGATTACAAGTTATTTCAAATATAAGAAACGAACTACTGTGTCGTTTCAGAAAGCATGGCTACAAAAAGCGGCCATCGCCTGCGTTTAAAAAAAGCTGAAAGATTTTCTTACATTTCATGATCTGTAGTTAAGTATGACTAAATCTCCTCACTCGCAAACGTATTAAACACCCAAAACTTCCAGTATTTCTCAAATCTTTCATCAAACTTCCCTCACAAAAACTGGCGGCATAACGACAACATTTCTCACAGAAGGAATTGTTGTTATGAAATATTGTTATCAATTTGCATTGGGGCATTCGCTTTTTTTACTGACATTTAATTTTCTCATCCTAAAAGCGCCCGTTAATCTTGGCACAGATAACTTTCAGATGATACAAAGAAAAGGAAAGTATTTTAAGAAAAAACGGGATTGTTTGGACCTTCAGTTTCCATAAAGTATCATTAAGGAAAAGCGCTGCACGTGTATGATTATATTTTTAAATGTTTTCCTTTTATTAGCTTGTA
This sequence comes from Epinotia nisella, assembly GCA_932294315.1. NCBI lineage: Eukaryota > Metazoa > Arthropoda > Insecta > Lepidoptera > Tortricidae > Epinotia > Epinotia nisella. The sequence continues at coordinate 7,128,589 of OW028696.1, read as the reverse complement.
TCCGACTCAATAAGATCTTTTTAGAATCACGTAAGTAAGTACTAGCCTTTTATTAATATTTCTCCAAACGAAAACAGCATAAACTATGAGGTGAAAACATAATTAAAAATTTAAAAACATCCGAAACGAAGCTATGAACAAAAATGTTGCACATTATAAGTTTTTAAACGCCTGGCAGCGATCTGGGGCAAGAAATTATCTTTAGTTTTAGTTATATTTGATTTTTCTTTTCTTAGTTTAGCGACATGTTAATATTTGTTGTTAACTTAATAAAGCCCTTACTTTATGTTGAATGTGGCAGACTTCTTATTTCACTGTCATTGGAATTGGAATCTTCTACCTTGGACGGTAGAGTTGCTTTTTGAATAGACTTACTTTGGAACAATTTCGCCAACTCAAATAATATTAAGTATATTTACAATGTTCGCATATTAATCAGTAACTAATAGGAGGAGTCGTCGGTTAAATAGGAGGTTGGTGGAGTTGTACGGACCCCAGCCTAGGAATAGGACCAATAACGATAAGGCATTGTCGTAGTGTTAAGTACAGGCATAGTTCAATTCGCACGAACCAAGCACCAATTTTCACCTGAATTCGACTGTGCCCAATTTGGCATAGTTCTGTTATGTTAACTCGGTGACAATTAAATATAAGTTAGTCTGATGATGGAGACAGAAACTCGGCCATAAGAACCTTCAATTACACATGATAAACCAGTCAGATAAACAAACAAAAAAAAGAACATTTATTAGTGAATTTATAATACATAAATTATATACTGCGATAAAATAAAAAATAAATCACTTAAAATTAAATGTCACGAAAAGGTAAATAATATTACTTTTGTTTTACAGATTTAGCAGCTGGTTCAATACCTAGTCGTTATATATGTATATCTTAATTTAAAAAAAATGTTAAACAATGGTGACCTTTGCTTATTAATAATATTGGAATAGTGGAATTTTCTGTCACAAGGAAAAATTGTTAACTACCTACTAAGAATATTCCAACCCTTTATATTGTAAACCCTTTAAGTAACCAAATATATATATTAATTATAGTGCGTGATGTGTCAAACATAAGTAGGTACACTTCATAGCAATTTCGGTTAAATATTTTCTAAAGTGACTCGTCTCACAGTTTCTACGCCTTCAACGGGCTTTTTTATTTGCTTTTGCAAGTTTTGGACATCAACCAAATTTAGTATGAAGTGAAACCTCTGTTTTTTCGCTACATGCACTTTATGATATTTTAGCTTGATTGCTGACAATTTGCCAGCCAGAACAATGGTACGTATTAGCACTTTCCGCTTTATCGAATAATTCTTTGCTACACTGTAATAAAAAGTTTCTTTATGACGTCTAGGTATATTCATAATTCTTTTTTACACTTAATGCGCTAGTCGTGGAAAGGCTTACTAAATGGCAAAAAAGTCGTCCACCCGAGCATCGGCAAACATGCCCGATGCACTGCAGTACTTTGGTAGCCCCAACAGCATTCTGAGGATGTTGTTATATTGTACACGCAATGTGTTATTATAAGCCCTAGGCCGTCGAAATTTGCGTTTTTTTTTAACGTAAGTCTGCTTTTGTGTTGTATTTTGCATGGCGTGTAACACAAATTTTGTGCTATGCCATACCACAAAAGTGCCAAATACAAAACAAAACGTAACACAAATGCAAACTTACGTTAAAAAAAAATCGACGGCATTAGTACCCCTCTACGTAAATCTCGCCCACAGGCTACACGTGTAAAATGCTTGACAATACGCTTTGAAACGGGTCAACTTAACCCATTCCCGGCCCGTGACGACACATATGCGCCCCTACGCCGTAGTCGCTTTACGCTACATACGAGGAAAACCACGGGATCGGGATTCTGGGCACTGAACTATAAGTTATAATACTTATAGTTTATTACAACGTGTACACCTGCGGGCGAGGGTATTGCGTCGTACTGACAACGCTTTCTCTCCCTCTCTATGTCCAGGTCGTCATTTAGGTTCATAGTGAGCATATGAACAAGTATGTAACTAAGGGGCGGCCTGGTAGGGAGCAAAAATTGCTCAAGTCTTAGAACGATTGTATGATGAAGATAACATCAACGACCGGTTTAGTCTTGCATCCAGAAGTTATACCCTATCTAAGAAGCTGACGGTCCTGGGTTCAAGTCCCAGCAAGGCCAAATATTTGTGTGTTGAGTTTCTTGGATGTTTTCTATGTACTCGTAGGTATTCAATTATACATATCTATTAATAGAGGAGTGTTGGTGCCCACACTTATGTGTGGTAGTGAAAGTTGGGTGTGGCAGAAAAGACATCAAAGTCGAGTGAATGCAGTAGAAATGAGAGCGTTGAGAAGTATGTGTGGAGTGAAATTGAGTGATAGAGTCAGAAACAGTGTGATAAGAGATACGTGTGGAATGGATGGAGATATAGTCACGAAAATTGAGAAGGGTATGTTAAGGTGGTTTGGGCAATGGGCATGTAGAGAGGATGGATGAAAGAAGATTAACGAAGAGAGTGTATGTAAAAAGAGTGGAAGGGCAAGTTGGAAGGGGAAGACCTAGGCGAACTTTCTCCGATCAAATTGGAGAAATCTTACAAAAAGGCCAGGTCAAAAGTACCCTAAACCGACGAGCATGTATGAGAAATGTTATGAAGGTGAGTGAAGCGAAAGTGGTTTGTCAGGATCGTAGCAAATGGAGATCCGTGATCTCTGCCTACCCCTCTGGGAAAGAGGCGTGATTATATGTATGTATGTATGTATGTATAATGCCGTATTGAGCTTACAATGGGGCTAGTTCGATTAAGCTAAACCGATGACGGACGGACAGACATGGCGAATATCTAACCAATCATGGCCTATTTGTGGACGACGCAACCCTAAAAAGTTGACATTACCTGTGTGCAAACGAAGCACTTTTTCAACACCTGACATTAGATCAAATACACGTAAAAGCAATGGCCACGCGCGCAGTAACAATTCTAACCCTCGAACTAGGCACGTAGGTACCCACCGATTCAATAAAATGCGGCACCGCAAAGATCTTATCTCGACGGGTGGAAACTGGAAACATACGGGGGGAGATTTTGTTTGTCGTGGAGTAGACGAAAATTAAGTGGAGGTGGGTCGTTCTTCTTTTTTACCGACAATGAACCGAGGTTTTCCTTTTTTTTTGGTTTTTGAACTACCCAAAATTGTGATTTTGAAGTGCGATTAAAAAAAAAATGCATTGGTTTCTTCATTAACACTAATTAAAGTTTCCTTTCCGGCCAATATACATATTTGTTTACGGTTGGTTTTAAAAAAAAATATGTGACAAAGTGGACTCTTCCAGTGGGGACTAAATTTTGGTTTACCACTCTATCACGGACTTCTACGATAAAAATACGTTAAAAAAAATGCTAGTTAGAGAAACTAAAATATTAAATTAATACTAATTAATAAAATAATATGGACGTTCATTTTCGAACATTATAAAACCGTAAAATCATTACTCAAATGAGATGCCGTAGTAAGACGAAGGACAGGCTATTGTCGGTCGAAAAGAAGAACGACCCAGGTACCTACATATTATATTTTTCAGGAATGCAGCTTTAGCATATTACAAGTTGAGACTGCATGGGTGAATCAACTTTTTTTTGTCGGGGAATTGATGAAAATATCAGAAGTGCTTGATATTTTTTTGGTGATAGGAATAACCTTACTTAGCACCAAAAAAAAAACAGATTTTTCAGCTGCGTCAATTATTTTTGAAAAATATAAACTTTTTCCTCACTTACGTTTTGGGTCAAGGACGGTCACTTTCCTTGATCCGTCTCATGTTACAAAAAATATCTTCAATATCTGTGGTAAACTGACACTGGTAATGACAAATATAGCTGCTGCAACTGTCAATATCATTGCCAGTGTCAGTTTACCACAGATGTTTAGGATATTTTTTTGTAATATGAGACGTCCTTGATCCAAAACGTAAGTAAGGAAATTGTTTATATTTTTCAAAAATAATTGACGTAGCTGAAATACCTGCAACTTTTTTCTGGTGCTAATTAAGGTTATTCCTATCACCAAAAAATAATCAGGCACTTCTAAAATTTTCATCCATTCCCAATTGTTGCCGTGGTCACTTTTATTAAACTTTAATTAATGGAACTATAGGTTTGCTCGTGTATCTTAAAAGTTTCTTGTGTCTGTAAGTGACCGTTTATTTCCTGAATATGATTTAAAAAATAAAGTACTAATAAATGTATTTTATTGTCATATTTTACTCTTCAATTTATTAGTCCATGTTGTAACAATTTGTCTAAGACACTGTCATATTTTTTCCTGGCTAGCGGGACAGATTAACAAAAAAAAAGTTCATTGACGTACATACACAAAGTCATCTCGCGATCTCACGATTCAAATCAATGCAAACCGCGCGTTTCCATCAGCAATAACCTTCCTTATAACCCACAAATCCAGGGCTGACTCTGCAACATTCTGAATAGGTGGCTTCACCCGGTCATCCGCTCACTCGTAATATCTGGCTCTTGACAGCCCTACTTACGACGTGAGTTCCCGTCATTCTTGTAAGATCGCTTGCACGTATTTGGTGGTTTATGGGTGTGTGATGTCGTGAGGTTGAAAATATTTCGTGTTTTTACAACCTTTCATTTGGTTTACACTGTTCGTGTGTAAAAAAGGTAACCTTCAAAATTCGCAAACCATTTTGCCGGTCGCAGCCCCTTTTCGGTAGGTATTAGATTGAGCTGAAACTTGGTATAGTAACTACTTAAGTAAATTCAGTGAGAACGCAATATTAAGACACCAAGGAGGTGATCTGATAATGCATACAGAATAGTCCATATAGAGTTTTTTTTTATTCCAACCGTACTTATGTTTTCTTTTAGGGTTATTTACATAGTCTTGATCGAGTCGTCAAAGTCAAAGTCAAAGTGATTTATTCTTCAATTTAGGCATATTACATGCACCTATGAATGTCGATAAACTACCACCGGTTCGGAAAGTAAACCTCTGCCTCGAGAAGAACCGGCGTAAAAAACTCGGCGAGGTGTCATTTTTTCAAAACAGTATACAATATATCATTTCAGTATATATCAGAGTATTATAAAATTTTAAAATTACATTGCTACAGTAGAAATTATTTTACGACAGATCGTGTTTAAAGTTTTACTAATAATGTCGCCTGTAAGTACCTAGTTAGCATTTTAATGCATGAGTTTTACAGTATTAGTAAAAGTAAAATCGTTGTCACATATTTTAAATCATTAAGTCCGTGCACATATTTTCGAACTCCGTACAAAAATGCCTCACCTTTTACACGATAAAAACCCACCGCGGCATTCTAGATCAAGTGTCACTTGACATGTTTCGCGACGTGTACAGGCGTTTGAGCTCAAGTCTAGGTCAAGCAGGTGTTTAAGGGGCGTGATTAGACGTCAGGAAACGGGGATTAGGTGCAAAACAATGATGTAATATAAAAAAAAAGATATAGATAGGTTCCATGTGTAAAAATGGTGAGGCTTACGTTAATGATACATGACAAGTGAAAGCAGGGCGGTATGCTAATTTCACCAAAAGGGCAATGAGAGGGCTACGCTGGGAGTTCTACTGCGTGATTGCATCAGAAATGAGGCTATCCGCATCAGAATCAAGGTAACCGATATAGCCCTCCGATTCAGCACAATTAAGTGGCAGTTGTACATCGAACCGATGGCCGTTGGGGCGGAAAGGTTCTCGACTCTTTGGGGGAGGCCTGTGTCCAGCAGAGGGCGTCTTTCGGCTGATATGATGATGATGATGATAAAGCTAGCGTAACACAAACACGTATATAGTGAGGTTGACCAAGTTTTAGTATAACCTATCTACTATACTACTCTTTTATAATACATCATTGGTGCAAATGGTTATTGTGGGTTCAAACACGGCGTTTCAAGGGCCTTATCAAAGATTTCGTGGCGCTACGCTCGTAGCCGATACAACGGGGGAATCCGTATCTAGCCTGGCGCTGGAAGTGTTATTCAATACACCTTTAATAACGTGACCAAAGGGGAAATTTGTGAAAAGTGGCAAATTTAAAATGGGCTATTGGAGACGCAAGAAGTCGTAAAAAGGTGATGTCATATAGACATAAACAAAAAATAAAAAAGTACAAAAAAAAATAAATAGGAAACAGAGAAATAAAAAATAAAAGAACAAGTAAAAACAATACTGTGCATTGCAACAATATTAAAAAGGTACTAGCTCGGTTTTGCTTTGCTCGCGTGAGCAAGCACAGATATTCTGCTAGTACCTCAGGTCACGACGCAGCTGGTATATAAAAGAAATATAAAAATTATAATAATAATAAATAAAGCTTGCAAATAATATTGAATAAATAAAATAGATCTGTGTGATAGGTAAGTAGTAAAAATTACAAAATATAACGTGTAACTATGTGTCGACATGGAGTGTACATGAAAAAGTGTAGTGAGATGTGTGATGTCCTTTAGAAGCGTGCCTATATTGCAAAATCTGCAACCAAATAGCCATGCGCAATTCCTGTCACTTGCTTGTCCAAGATAAATCTTTTATATTTTAATTTAAAAGATGTCTTGGATGGTAATTTTCGAAGTGGCGGAGGAATGTTATTCCAGCATTTGGTTGCAAGATAACGAAAACCTTAAAGGTGACCGTCCTGTAGGGGTGTTCTTCTAAAAGACGTCGTGTTGACCTAGTGCCGTGTTGTGAGTGAAAAGTCGAGACCCTTATTTTTGTGAACAGATAGTCAGGTTTTTGGTATTTTAGAACATCAAACAACAGGCAGGCGAGCAGGTGTCGACGAGATGACATATTTAAAATGGAACCTTTATTTAGGTATGGTGTAATATGACTTCTGGGTGGAATAAATTGTACAATAAATTAACTATCGCAACACCATTTAACTCATACGAAGCGCTATGCTGTAATTAACGGTCACTCCATACAAATGTAGTTTGGTTCTCATTTATCTAGATCGGAAACTAGGTTCTGTTGCTACCTATAAATTATAATAAATGTCCATATGTAATGAAAAGCGCCCGTAGCGCTCTGACGTGTGTACCGTAATTGGTGCTAAATGGGATAACCAGTTTAAGTATAGAACTCGATAATCGCTCACTTATAAAAACTTTCACCCATTTTCTTTCCCTTGGAGTTTTGGGATAAAAGTATCCTATATACTTTCTGAACTAAGGTCCACTCTGGTACTGAAACTACCTATAGCCTAGCCATGTCTTTCGTCTAAATCGGTGCTGATGTGACAAATAGAGTGTAATCTTCGTTTCCAACCTCGGTTAAAAAGAGACGACAATAGTTTTTCTGTTCACCTTCATACACACGAGTGGTGTACATACCTGCCTACCCTCCGGCAACAAATACTTTAACGAAATTTATTGTATTTTTCTAGACTACCCTCGTTACACTGAATAGGTACACGCGTTCCGTGTAATTGCGAGTCGTGTACCCGGAAAACACAGTAAAGCGTTAATTAAACAGTACGTAACTTATTAAAGGTTTGTTAAAGAAGGCCTTGAAATGCTGTTGTAGCCTATATTATATTTTGATAATAACCTAAACACAGATATTTTTTATTCTTTGTAACTCTAACCTATCTTAAAAAATAAATATTAAATTTGATTGTGGTAGTTTCTACAATCAATACGAATCAGATATATTACATTTAATACGTTTTGATTTAGGCGCCTTTTTTACTAGATTAGTCCAGTAAGATTCATAGTTAGGTATATATGTCATGCTTGTATCATATCTATATTCCTGAGGGGTAATTGCGTTACTTTTCGAACGAGCGTTACAACAACTTAACTGTCATTTCTCCATACGAAAAATTACATTTAGATCTACCTAAGGTGCATAACCAGCTGGTCAGTTTTTTTTCACCGTTCATAACCAATTGGTTGAGATCATTCCCTAGGGATATAATATAACTATATTACAGCTTTAACTGTCTAACTGCGACACATACAATACAATGCAAATACACTTTATTACACCTAAAAAATAACACATTACAGAACATAACGATTACATTAAAGTATGAAGTCTTTTTAGATTAAATGTGTTTAATGTAAAACTATACACTGCCAAGGGTAGTAAAATACACAGTTGTACCTATGTCGTACTGCACCATCCCGTGTACTGTGCTCGTCCGGTGTTAATTATAAAATAATGAATGTTTTAACGAAATTGCGTATTGTTCCCTTTAATTAAGTTAGCAAGCTTTGTCGCTATTGTGAGCAGTTTTTTGAGAATTATTAACAAGTATTGTTGATTTTGCACCAGATTTGTTGACCTTAGGAGCTTTTGTTCTCTTAATAAAGCAAAAGCTGAAGCTTTAGACATTTATTGCTGGATTACACTTTTGTCATTTAGAATTCATATAATTTAATTAGATAACAATGCCAAAGCCAATTTGGGCTGAACGCTGAAATGGATATTTGAGTTAGTTGAAATAGAATAATTTTATATTAAATAGAAAATGTTGTTTAATGCGTGTCCTTGTGATACATTATTTCGAGTAAATAATACATACTTTATTAACCTCGGCGGTTCAACCGTTTTGATGATATTAACCTAACCTAACCTGACATAAAATAATTACTATCTCCAGGATGACGGAGGGATAAAAACATCTAAAGAAGCTAATAATAGTTTTTCAATTCTTTTACACTACAAAAAGTAGGTCATTGTTTACCTTAATCGTGGGTTAAAAGCTTAAAGAAAGAATGCAATTTTCTGAAGTTGATAGTGACGCATCTTGGCAAATAAAATAAATTGAGTAATGACAGAAACTATACATCCAAATTGAAAATATAACAATGCTTTTTATTCTGAAGTGTGTTGATACTATATATTTCTTTTTATTATTGTCAGAACGGAATTTTAAATTAATATCGTTAACAGTGTCACCGCTTCAAAACCGTGCAGAAATAATTGATACGCATATCAGCCTCGAACTATTGGCGCTCTCATTTATTTCACGAGTCTTCTAAAAATATCTTATCTGAAATTACCACCTCTGATATATCGCCATCTATCCCAGAATAAGATACCTACCTATTTATTTCCATACATAATGTATTGGTAAAATAAACATTTTACCAATAAATTCTGTATTCTGTGTTTAAATACAATATACTTACACTCAATATTTAAAGGTTTTTACCATGCAACATATTAGTGCTATTACAGTTATTTCTTAATTTGATTTCCGTTTATTACGGCGCTGGTCCATCCATCCGTTTATTTGTAAACGATATTCATGCCGACATTCAATGCCTATCATTTAGAGCCATTGTAGCCGATTGGTAAGTTACGTGACTTACAATCTGGGGTCCTGGGTTCGAACCCCGGCTCGAACCACTGGATTTTTCAAAAATATAAACTTTAGTACGAAATATCATTCGATTAACAGTGGCTTTTCGGTGAAGGAAAACATCATCCGGTCTAATCTCAATAAGATCTAGTTTTCTCTCTGGGTTGAAAGTTCAGATGACAGTCGCTTTCGTAAAACTAGTGCCTATGCCAAATCATGGGATTAGGTGCCAAAGCGGACCCCGGGCTTCTTTAGGGCACAACCGGGAATAGCGGAAGGAGGATGATGATTCAAAGCCTATAATTTTTATTTAAACATCCTGCCCTTCTTAAGTACAATTGATGTCTTCATTGACGTTCAAGGTACGACATGATTTCCCTCTCCATGTGACAGTAAAAGTCCCTCGAGTCGCCATGACCATAGATCTCACATTAAACTACGTAGCAACACATACAGTAGATCGTCGTGACGAGATTTTTTTATACTACGATTCTGACAAAGTTGCAAGACTCACCTGACGGTAAGCAGCTACGTTACCTAACCACAGCCCAGCAACAACAGTTGTTGTTGTTGTGACTTAAGTTGGCCGGATTGCATCAACAAAGTAGTTCATTCAAACGGCGACTCGGCTGGGCAGCGCTCGGGATGCGTAGTTTCTCAATCTCTCCCGCTGGACGCGGGTGGCGCAAGACCCTTCAATTTGGCACTCTTTTGGGGAGGCCTATGTCCAGCAGTGGAAGTCTTTAGGCTGATATGAGATGCGGTCTCTTGTAAGGTGGAGGTTCTTCCCTCAGGCCCAACAAAGTGCCCTCGGGAGTTTTACCAGGTCATCAATCCACCTTGTGAGGGGGCTTAAGCACGCCGCGCCTTCCGGTACGCGGTCGCCACTCGAGAACCTTTCCGTCCCAACAGCCATCGGTTCTACGTGCAATGTGACCCGCCCACTGCCACAAGACCAGAGGCTATCTTGGGAGTTTCTCTGCGTGATCGCATCAGAAATGAGGCTATCCGGAGCAGAACCAAGGTAACCAATGTAGACCTCCGAATCGCTAAAACAGGAGACCGCATATTGCTGCTAAAATACTGTTAATAGAACCGTTACGGTATTCAGTATTTGTGATGTTGTGTTCCTGGTTCCTGGTGATGTGTAAGGTCACCAGAGTTCCTGAGGGTGCGCTGGGTAGAGATTGAGGGGTCCCTGTATATTACTATCTTAATATTTATAAAGAATTATTCCTCAATAAAGTGTCGCTAAAGCGCTGATGACTGTGTCGCGATTGCAATCAAATTACCATCAGGCAGTCGTATGCTTGTTTGTCACCGTAAGAAAGAGAATGAGTTACGCGCATGCAAGTCCCCTTTACCTACGTCTAGAACTTGCTGCCAAGTCGCGCCGAGGTAGAGTTGTCTCGCCTCGCCTCGCGTCGCGGCAGCAGTTGTGCCGTAGCTTTAGCCACAGACGTAGTATGGAAAAAAACAAAGTCCGGTCTACTGAACTTTTCTCCATCATCTGGAGTGTTTTACGCGCCCTTTTTACGAGCGCCGTTTGGCGTTCCTCCACGCCCGCCTTTTTGCAAAGTAATTTCGTTCGTCACGTTAGTGATGTGACGGTTCGATAATTATGCGGTAATTAATGTCGATTAAATCGATTAGTGACAGAGTTTCTCAATGTTATTTTAAATATTTTTGCGAAACCCTGGTTAAAAGTTTCAGTTTGAATGTTCAGAAATCATATCACATCAAAATCGGGGAGAGATTTCTAGATAATAAGAACAGTGTTAAAGTAAATAAACACGTTGAAATATAAAACCCATTTAAATAAACTTAATCAATTTTATACATAATTTATGCCATCATCATACCTACTTACATATAAGAGTTATTTAGAGTCCAGAAGGTGTAGTAGCTCTCATATTATCAGCTAGCCTAAGTAGTTAAAGAATTGGGAAACAAAAGAAGGAACGAAAGAAGGAACAGTATTTGGAAATGGTATAAAAATATGAGCTCGTAAAATCCTTCTTTTTAATTTATTAGGTACGGCATATTATTGCACCTATGAATGTCAATAAACTACCATTGATTCTGAGAAATAAACTTCTGCCGCCAGAAGAACCAGCGTAAGGAACTAGGTAAAAACTAATAACGGAGGTGTACGAGTAAATGATGACTCTGTCACGCTAATTAACGATACGAGTAAATAAACAACACAACATATTTGAGACCATTAACATACTTCAGTATGCTTAACATGATTCTCATTATATCATGGTTGTCACGTTTTGACAAGTCGTGTGAGAGCGAGAGTGACGCATGTCTTATTCACAACGATAAGAGATAAAATAACATCCATAAAATGGCAAAGCTACGCTCGGTATGAAGACGAACCTTCCAAGAAACTGAACGGTATTCTCCTGTGCATTGCATATAAGCATTTTTATGTTTGCGATGATAAACATAACCTTTTGCGGTGAGAAAGTACCGCCTCTGGATCTTTCCTTTGAGACTAGCATGAATTCTTTATTAGCCCCAGCAAATCTGCGTTCTGAAACACGCCATAAAAAATGCAAGTTGTGGGAGATGCATAAAAATATGAGTTCCGTAACTTTTGCGTAAAGTATGAAAGAGAGAACGGTGGAAAATTCGTATGTGTGTAACGCTAATACGGAATAAATTTCTATTCAATTAAAGAATATTTTTATATTTAAGGAAATAATGCATAATATAATTGATAATATTTTGAAATGTATTTATTATGTAACTGAATGGTTGCTTGTGTTGGGATAAGTTGTTTGTTGTTTTTGTTTTTAAATATTCTTTATTTCAATTATAACAAATAAAAATGTACAAGGTACTTAACTGTAACACTAACAGTTAAACACAGATCATAACTTAGCTTGCTACTTTCTCAGACTGCAACGCCTATAAAGTTTATTATACATAAAAAATTAAGTATGCTAGTTTGACATATTATTTTATTAATAGTAGTTGGGATAAGTAATTTAATTCTCATTGACATTAATTTTATGTTGTGGTTCAGTAATTGTGTAAATTGTTAAACTGATGTACCTATTTAATGAATTCATTTGTATGCCTAGTTTCAAGTAAATTAAATATTTTTGCATGCCGACATTGTTGGAGAGATATTATGGGCCGTTATTATTGTACAAAATCACAGGTCGTGACGAGACGACGAGATCTTGGATTATAAATCTTTGAATATTATTAAGGCATACATCTACTTTGTATGTAATAATACTAAATAGTCAATATTTGCGAAGTACCTAATACGTTCATCCCGAAGGTCCAACCCATATACTAACTACTTATAGTTATTTTTTTACCGACGAGTTTATTCAGATATTATTTATTTATTTAAACTTTATTGCGCAGTAGGGTCGTTCTTCTTTTTTACCGACAATGATCCGAGGTTTTTCTGTTTTTTTGGTTTTTGAACTATCAAAAATTGTGGTTTTGAAGTGCGATTAAAAAAAAATGCATAGGTTTCTTCATTAGAACTAATTAAAGTTTCCTTTCTGGCCAATATAAATATTTATTTACGGTTGGTTTCTAAAAAAAAACATGTGACAAAGTGGACTCTTTCAGTGGGGACAACATTTTTGTTTACCACTCTGTCACGGCATTCTACGAAAAAAAAAACATTTAAAAAAATGCTAGTTAGAGAAAGTGAAATATTAAATATCACTAATTAATAAAATAATATGGACGTTCATTCGAACATTATAAAACCGTAAACATCATTACTCAAATGAGATGCCGTAATAAGACGAAGGACAGGCTATTGTCGGTCGAAAAGAAGAACGACCCAGTAACGAGGTAATCACAAAAGGCGAATTAAATGCCATAAGATTTTCTCTACTATGACTAGTAGAGAAAACCTTGAAGTCAAACAGAGAGTAATCATTGTTGTTGCGGTACATGATTACCCCTACATTCAGACTTACAGACTTGATACTTTTTACAGAGTTCCTTTTTATTAAAGATACATTTTAGTAGGTATATCGAGTAAATCAGACTGCAAATTCATCCATATTTCAAGCTATCAAAAGCAAAGTTTAAAGTTTATCAGTTGTGTCAGAGCCGATCAGTTGCGTTGTAAGATTCATATCTACTCTAGTGGACACGTAATGTCTAAATTACGATGACACCCACCCGTGCCTTATTGGAGATTTCTTAACGCACAATATTTCGATCAAATATATCTTCTCCATGACACACCCTTCTTCTACACATAAATTTAGCCCCACGCGAAACTCACTTCATAATTTCCATTGTGCCGTCATTAAATTATATGGCCTCATCGATATCGAAAGTTTACGAGTACAACACTAGTGGGCTACGACACATTTCTATGCTAATGGGGGGTGAATGCGAGTGACAACACTAGGGTGAACTAGTGGAAAAACATACTATTATGTTTATGGGTATTGTGATATTGATATATGGGGTGATTTTAATACGCAATTACGCAAGAGGACCAATTACTTGATAGTTCGTCTACGTTTAAAAAAAAATATTTGTGGAAAATCCTGCGCTATTCAACCTAGCCCCATATGGAAAGTGAGTATAATAAAAAAATTAAAAGCATTTATTTCAGACCAAGTGTGATCTAGTAGGTAGGTATGGAAACGTAGGTAACAAAAATTAAATGATAATGATGAAAAATAAAACTAACTCTATTTCTTAATATTTATTAAAAGTGAATACAATATTATAATTAACATTAACTAAGATAAATTAAAACTAAGTTAAATCTAAAAAAGGCCCTCGAGGCATTGTACCGAGGATGCTGGCGGCATTTCCTCGCTGAATTGCAATGCTGATGCGTTGCGCGAGAAAGCCGCCAGCTCTTCGGTCACTCTATTTTTATTTAGATATCGATTATTAGTAATAAGAAATGTGAAAAGTATTCAAATGTATTATGTATTCAAAACGCCCCGGGCGTTCGATTCCCGAGCTGAGTACAAGTTTTTTTTATATGTATGAATGCAGTTTTTCTCGTTACTAAAATCGATGACATGGTTCCTAATAAGAGATCTTTGTATGTCTTATAGTTTCAGACTTTCCCATACTGACCGATCTAAATGTGCCACCAAACGAAACGCACTATTTTCATAAGTAATAAATTTCACCGTATTTCAATGAATATAAAGTCAGATGGGTGAGACGGGTGCAGCAATGAATTATGCATGCACTGCTTTATATGAAGTAATTTTGCTGCAAAATGTTGTTAAACTGCAAAAGTGATTAATGATATTTAAGTTAGTGTTTATAAGTGACTAGCTGCCCGCGCGACTTCGCCCGTGTTTACAAAGAACGCAAGGACGCAAGAATGCAACGCAAATCCGTGGCATAGAATTCTTCTCGGGACTATATAGATCTCCATACCAAATTTCATCTAAATCGGTTCAGAGGTTTAAGCGTGAAAAAGTAACAGACAGACAGAGGAACAGACAGACAGCGTTACTTTCGCAATTTTCGCATTTATAATATACTAGCTTATGCCCGCGTCTTCGTCCGCGTGAAACTCGTTTATATCATAGCTATATACAAACTTTTGCCCCCATTTCGCCCCCTTAAGGAATGATTCCCAGGATAAAAAGTATTCTATATATTAATCCAGGCTACACTATATGTATACCGAAATTCATCTTAATCCGTTCAGCCGGTTTTGCGTGATTGAGTAACAAACATCCAAACATCTTAACATCCAAACATCTAAACATCCAAACTTTCGCATTTATAATATTAAGTAGGATATTAGTAGGATATATTTATTAGTAGGATTCAGGTTAGGTGTATTCAAAAGTTATTTTTTTTGTTTTTGTTTCTTAATTATTTAACTTACAATTAAATCCATTCTCTTCATCTCCCACACGTTTTTACTAACTCATTTGCTCAAAGGTTAGCTGGAAGAGATCCCTTAAAGGGTAAGCTCGCCTTTGTACTTCCTTTTTTGTTTCTGTTTTCAGTTTACAATGTTATAATATGTGTAATACAACATAATTTTAAGCAAGAATTGCTATGAATGTAGGGAAAACTGTATACAGACGGCCTTTTCCGTTCAAATTCGACTACATCCGGAAATATTTAAACCCTCGCTCCTGGAATGTACATACAAAGTTTCAAGTTCAACTTTGGTATAGGGTTACTGGCCACCCAGTCTGGTTAAGCTGAAATTTATGGTGTCACTATTAAACGTCAGGGTTGTCACTTAAGTCGCTTTACCGTGCACTCTAAATAAAATATCTATTGAGATTAGAGTTATCGTTTTTGTATTGAGACGTTACCAAGGGGTAAGGAATCTGAAAGAGATGTCTCGCTATCAATAACTTGTACTGAACTAAGTAGATACATGTTTTCTTTGAACGTAAGATCTAAACGTTTGTTACTTATTTTTAAACACTAATTAATGCGATTTTAGGATTGAAAAATAAAATAAAAATTAAAAATTCACTAACGGCTTCCAAGCCGTGCTGCGCAAGCGTGTCTGTGGAGCCGCGTGCGGGGCAGCATCATCACTCCTAACCTGAAGGTGGTCGCGGAAAGGATGGACAAATCCTATCCTTACTCATTGGATGATATGATAGTGCTTGTGCATTCTAATGAACATTTTGTATTTAACTAACCTAGGTTATTAATTTCTTATTACTAACATAATTTTCTGTTTCTATGGATACCCGATGTCTGAAAAAAATAATTTAATTTCAATATAATTGTAATTTGACTAATAATATTACATTCCAAAATTTCTAAATTAAATTGCCTTACATATTTTTCTAACCCATTGTAATAGATAGGTATACTAATTTTATTAGATTGAGATTACTTACTTCCTTTATGGACGCAGAGTCTGCAATAAATGATTATTATTAAAAAATATGCATATGAATGATCTTCTAGTAAAAACTAAGATGTTATGTGGCATATTTTATGTGTTTATCGCATAAAATTATATAAGAGAAGACGCAGTTTTATGTAGATTCCATCAAAAAACTTTGGCTGCAGGAAATAAATCACACTAAATCTCTGCATGACCCACTATCTCTGGGGCATCAGCCATCTCCGCTACATCAATATCCCGTGGCTGATACATAAATTCCCTATGTGTAGGCCGATCCACCCACGGTTCCGGTGTAGTAAAAGGCTTATCTTATAATATAAACAAACAGAATGACACGCTATTATTAGTAGGTGCTTGTAATTTATTGGAGTCACAGTGTTGCCTATGACATACAATGATGTATTGGGTTCGGTTCAGAAGAGGTTATACAGCCTAATACTTTGACTTTGCTATAGAGACTTCCAGGGTTGGCACAAAACGTTTTTTTACGTCTTGTTCTTATTTTATCTCGCGCGCGAGACAACTCGCATGTGGCTATGGTACCTACCTATGAGCACGAGCCACATAAAGTCAAGCGGCACCGATGGAATTATTTTTATTATATTAATACTAAATTAGAAAATATCTCCTTTGAAGAAATTGAATTATCATAGAAGTTATATCAATGATTTTATTTGCAACAAAGAGCGCAGGCTAACGGGCAAGATAAAATGGCCTATATACGTCTATGTCTATCCAGAAACTCCAGTACACATATGAAAGATTATTTGATATCAAATAACTGGTTATAGATATTACCCCCTAGATACAAACTTATATACAAAGCCACAATCTTAAGGACTTTATCTGTTTATAATATGAGTAAATATACTCGTAGACTACATTCTTTTAACATGGATCTAAATTGACAATACTAACCAAAGACCGGAATTCTTCATAGCAAAAATCAAACTGTCAGAGGGTTTGACCAAAGTGTTTTATCGACTATCGATAAATAAATGTCACTTAATGACACATCGTCAAAGTAATGAAATCAAGCTTTTGGATATGTACAATGTATGTAAGCAAAATGGTAAGGAATAAAACAGAAAATATTTTTATCAACCACACGGCACGGAAATTACTTATGACAATCAAGCGACGTAAATGACATATTATTATGTGACTTGGGCATGATTCATTTTAATATGGAGATGCAGATGGCTTATCAAAGAGGTCAAATGTTACAGAATAATCGTATAAGTCGATATGCGATAATATTCCGTAACATCGATAAGTGGAATTGTCGATAAAACAATATGATCATTCCCTCTGACAGTTTGATTTTTGCTATGAAGAATTCCGGTCCTTGATACTAACTCATCTATGTAGTTGTTTCATCAGCAAAATACATTAGAAATTCAACTGGCTGCATTGGAGCAATTTTATTCCTAATGCTCCAAAAATAGAAGCGCATACCAGTTTATTATATTAAAACAAAAACGTATCACATCGAAGTACAAGGTAAAGCCATTAAGAATCTCAAAATGAGGATAGTATTGAAAATAGAACAAATTAATTAAATTCATCATCCGCTTATTCCTATGCGTTTGTTCTGTTCGAAATTTGAACGATTCCGAGAATTTGAATTAAATTCTACATCGTATTACGAATATGCGATTGCTTTAAACGTAAGCTCTAAAGATTTGTCAATAAGGCTGCATGTTGCACTTAGTTCTGTAATGTTATACGAGCTTGCAAACTTTATTTATTATCCTTCATATATTCATATATTGTAATCGGTCTTACATAGATCGTATTAGCGTTGCATTAAGGTCTAATTTTGAATGGCAACCATTTCCTTAGCAACAAAGTTAAATTTCACGCGCGTTTCTGGACTGTGAATAATGGTGTAACTTCAGTTTAATTTTAACTTGTCAAATATATAACATTAATAAAAGGAAATAGTGGTAGTTTTTACTCGGTGCTAACCTAACTAAGTGTAACTTATGAAAGTTAGGTTAACTTTAACTAATTAACACTATAATTATACTTTTTCTAAGCAAACTTGGCCACTGGTGTGGACATTTACCGCGCATAGTAAGTTGAGATTATTTGAGTTGACCGAATTGCAGCGAAGTAGTCAAGTAGTCATTCAAAAAGCAACTCTACCGTCCAAGGTCGAAGATTCCAATTCAAATGACAGTAAAAAAAAAGGTATCATTAAATAATCTCAATCATACAAATCGGTACCTGTTTTTTATTGTATGATTGCAAGGATGCGGCATGTTGATACGACGAATCCTTTAACCGATAATGGATCAGCAACGCGCGTGTCACTCATTCGAAGATTTCATAGACTACGGCGTCTGCTTACAATCAGGCAGGCCGTACACTTGTTTGACACCGTAGTGGTATTTAAAAGAAACGAAAAAGTGTAAAGCGCACACTAGGACCATTGTTATAGAACCCTCAATTTGGGTATTTCGAGTTCGACGATACAGTCGTAAAAAGATCTTTTATCCAAACATAATAGTCCCCGAAAAGTTGTGTAATTCCCCTAAATGAATTAATGGAAAAAAGGAAGTTCTTGACGGCTTTAGATCAAATAACTTTTGTGCTTACCGCTATTTAGCTATTAGTGTTCCGTATGAGAACGAAAAGAACCTTCTACGATATTTAAAGCAATGCAACTTGACGCCAAAGAAAGCGTCGCGACACGTATCTTGGTACCTACATACGTAGGGTAATAAATATGGGCATAACTATTCGAACGAGCGTTAAGACATATCGGACATATTGACATATTGTTTCCCTCTGTAACTGCTTTGTTTGTGTGAGGTGTGCAATAAACAGTATTTGTATTATATTGTATCGGCTACCGTTTTCTCCCTAAAAATATGACAGCTGATACTCGTAGGTATTTTCTAGTGCGCGTTTGGAAACTGAAGCACTCTGCAGATATTAAACAACGTTTGTTTGGTCCTTTTAACCGGGTCTGTTTTTGAGTGTTCCATTAGAGAGAGAGATGGTCTATACTATCCGCAAAACCAAGTGGCGAGTCAGGTCGTAAAATATTAGAATCATCATGCTATTGTTACGCACAAAAAGGTCATTCATGTCATTGTTTATTGCTAACTAGCTTCTTCCGCGTGGAACTGGTTTATATCGTAGCTCCATATATACAAACTTTTGCCCCCCATTCCACCCCTTTAGGGGTCTTCCCGGGATAAAAAGTATTATATATGTTAATCCAGGCTATATACTATTATGTATACCAAAATTCATCTTAATCCCTTTAGCCGTTTTTGCGTGATTGAGTAACAAACATCTAAACATCCAAACATCTAAATATCCAAACTTTCGCAGTTTATAATATTAGTAGGATTCACAGCCAATGTTTACATAGCGCTACTATTTGATACCGTGTTCCCGCCTTGTAGCGAAAACTGGCTACGTGCAAGCCAACCAGCGCTGCCGTGTCAATCCTATCTCATGTATCTTGAGATACATGAGTTACGCGTAACAGGTCTAAATCTGTTTATTTTCCATGCCTTTATCGACCTACATACCTACTCAGTTTTTTAATTTAACTTACCTAGTCCCTATACGAGCCTGTCACGTAACTCATGTAACTCTGTTTTTACCATAGTAAATCATGGCTAAATAATGTACAAAAAAAACTTCAAACGGCGTTTTCTCAAAACTATGCTTTTTGAGATACATGAGATAGGCTTGACACGGCATCTAAACGTCTAAACATCTAAACATCCAAACATCTAAATATCCAAACTTTCGCATTTATAATTAGTTTAGTAGGATTAGTAGGATAATGATGGGCTCACAGCCAATTCACATTCATCACACATTCGATACCGTTTTCCCGCCTTGTAGCGAAAACTGGCTACGTGCAACCCAACCAGCGAGATCTGGTCAGCAAAAGTGTCCCTTTACGATGCACACGGAACCCGCAACGGCCGTGCCTTCGCCAAATTGCCACGACTTAAACTGTTTGCAACCGAAGCCACAACGGCAAAGCTAGTCGAAGCCTCTTTTAGCACGCCTGCCGATTACCTATTCAAAACCGCTATGGCGTTAAAAATGCTAATTCCATGGTTACGTCCTTTGGCGCGCCGCTGAATTATACAGGATGGCGGAGGCGTGATTGAAATTGTTTTTTTGGATGTGTAATTAATTGTGAAGCTTTAAAGACCAAACGAAAAATAATGGCGAGCGCTTTTTGATCTATTTTTTTAGAAAGGTAGGACCACAGAACACTAAATACTATAGAAAGGTGATGTGGGCGTGGCATGCGCTCCATTTTGAACATGCGCTCAAAGCTTTCGCGCCAACGCCACCTGCCCTGCTAGCATAACTTGACTCTCTACTCTAATCGCGCGCGTGATAGACTATCTGTCACTTTTTGACAGCATCAATCAGAAAGTGACGGACAGTCTATCTCCCGCGCGAGTAGAGTCGAGAGTCTGTGGGTAGTTTGGGTCATGTGAATAGGAGGGTAGTCTTGATGAAAATAAAGACAGTCTGAGCAATGCATTGGTGGTGTTAATTATCTCCCTGCCCATATCAAGTACGTTACATGGCGCAGCCGGTTTAAAATATCAGTGAATGGATTAAAATTGAAGGGAATTGTTTACTTGAGGGATTTAAAGTGGAGTGTGGTGAAAAGTTCATTGTGGCGAACAAAAAATGGATACAGTTCTGCGGCCGCCCCCTCCATTTTGTTTCGAGAACAATTTGTCGAGTGTCACGTCGGGCAATTTGAGTAGGCAATGGCTAAAGTGGAAGAAATCTTTTGAGATTTATTCAAAAGCTTGCGAGCTTAATAAAAAAACTGAGGACGTGCAAGTGAGCATTTTATTACACGTCATAGGGGAGCAGTGCCGGGATGTCTACGAACAGTTCACAGATAAAATAACTACAGTTAAGGTGTTGCTGGAAAAATTTGACAAATATTTCTTACCAATAAAAAACCTAACTATTGAGCGGCATAAGTTCTTCTCTAGAGGACAACAAGAAGGTGAATCCGTCGAACAATATACTTTTGAATTAAATAAATTCGCCAACACATGTGAATTTAAAGACTTAAAGGATGACCTAATTAGAGATAGATTAATATGTGGATTGAGAGAGGACGCACTGAGAGAACGTTTGCTGCGGGAAAGCGAGACCTTGACCCTACAGAAAGCCATTGATATATGCCGCATAGCCGAAATGTCTCGCATGCAGGCAGGACATATAAAACAGGAAGTTTCAGGGGAGCACAGCGCTTACGAGGTCACAGCTAAGGAGGATAACCAGCAGCTGTGTGATGTACACTGGCTACGTCGGTCGGCTACTGATCGCGCGGCGCCTAGCCGCGAGTGCCGCTGCGGAGCGCGCGCGCTGCCGCCGCCGCCCGGCCGCGCGCCGCCGCCGAGACCGGGTGCAGCGGTGACGTCATCGCGCAAGAATGTACAATCGCGCGTAAACAACCGTAGACAGTGTGATTATTGTGGATCGGTACATGATAAATTTAAGTGCCCTGCTTATGGTCAACGCTGTGCGAAATGTCATAGGTCTAATCATTTTGCAAAAGTGTGCCGTGTGTACGCCGTGCAGGAGGACTCCACGGATCAGGTACGTCTCATTAACACTGTTACTTCGGATAAGGATTGGAACGTAGACCTTACAATTAATGGAGCAAGCATAACCTTTAAATTAGACACAGGAGCCGATGTAAACGTTCTGCCTCTGCGTTTCTTATCGGAGATTGGTCATAGTGTAGGTGATTTAATACAAACTCGTGTCAAATTGACAGGATACGCGGGAAATCAAATACAGGTTGTGGGAAAATGTCAACTGAAAGTAAAGCATAAAAATGCATTCTATATTGTACGTTTTATTATTGCGGATGTTACGTCACCACCATTGCTAGGTAAAACTGCCTGTGAAGAGTTAAACTTAATAAAGCGTGTTATGGCCGTAAATGCACAAGAGTGTAATAATAGTGTGGGGATATTAAATGAGTATGGGGATGTATTTCAAGGAATGGGATGTCTGCCCGGGGAGTACAGGATACAGCTGCAACCGGGCGTGCGACCGGTGGTGCACGCTCCGCGCAAGCTGCCGCTGGCGCTGCGGGACGCGGTCAAGGACAAACTGGACGATATGTTGCGGCAACAGGTTATAGCGAAGGTTGAGGGGCCCACGGACTGGGTCAACAGCATGACTGTTGTAAAGAAAGCTAATGGAGACCTTCGCATCTGTTTGGATCCTCGGGACCTGAATAAAGCAATTCGCCGAGAACATTTTAAATTACCCACTCTTGACGAAATTACAACAAAATTATCAGGTGCGAAATATTTTAGCACCCTTGATGCCAAACAATCTTTCTGGCAGGTAAAACTGCACGAGGAATCAACTGATCTTTGTACATTCAATTCAGTGTTCGGTAGGTATAAATTTTTACGTATGCCATTCGGAATCTCATCGGCGTCAGAGGTTTTCCATAAAAGGCTTTATGAACAATTTGATGATATACAAGGCGTAATACTGTTTATCGATGATTTGCTAGTGTACGGAGACACGAAGGATATGCATGACAAGCGTCTTCGACAGGTGCTTGACCGTTGCAGGCAAATCAACATTAGGCTTAACAAGGATAAGTGCAGGGTAGGGCTTACAGAGCTGAAGTACTTAGGGCACAAGATATCGTGCCGTGGAATACAACCAGATGATTCACACACGTTAGCAATTAGGAAAATGCCGAAGCCTGAAAATACTAAGGATTTGGAACGATTTTTGGGTCTCGTAACCTATGTTGGTTCCTTCATACCGCATCTGTCGGAAAAAACCCATTTACTGAGAGAGCTTCTGAAAAAGGATATCGCATGGCACTGGGATGACAGACATGAAAAATGCCTCAACGAGTTAAAACAGTGCCTAGTAAGTCCACCCGTCTTACAATACTTTAGCTTAGAAAAACCGGTTACGATTTCGGTAGATGCATCGAAAAACGGTCTTGGCGCATGTTTGATGCAGAATGGATTGCCAGTATGCTATGCCTCGCGTTCTCTAACTAAAGCTGAGCAAGCGTACGCGCAGATTGAAAAGGAGTTGCTGGCATGTGTTTATGCGTGTGAAAAGTTTTACTGTTACATTTACGGACGTTCGGATGTTATTGTGGAAACAGATCACAAGCCACTTGTGAGCATAATTAAAAAGCCTATCGCTGGAGCACCGGCACGTCTCCAGCGAATGTTACTCAGGTTGCAACCATATACATTTGAATTGGTGTACAAGCCGGGCAAATACCTGTACGTAGCAGACGCCCTGTCACGCGCTGTGGCGTTGGGCGAAGCGGGTACAGCGCCCGATGAGCCCCGCGATCATTTAGAGATACAGGCGCAAGTATGCGCTGTGGCTGTTAACAATCCTTTAACTGACTCGCATTTCATGGAATTACAGAGATATTCAAAACAAGATAGCGAAATTGAAGCTTTAAAGAAGATAATAAAGAAGGGCTGGCCTGCACATCGGAGTCAGCTGGAAAATACATTGAGACCGTATTGGGATTGCAGAGACGAATTGACAGTTGCGTATGACATGATTTGGAAGAGTAAGCGGATAGTCATACCTAAATGTATGCGTCAAACCATGCTAAAAAAAATACACATAGGTCATTTAGGAGCAGTGAAATGTAAACTGCGAGCTAGAGAAATCATGTACTGGCCCAATATGAATACTCAACTTGAGGACATGATTTCTCACTGCCAGGCTTGCCTGTCTCATCGCAGAGAGAATAGCAGAGAGCCTATGTTATCGCATGACGTCCCATTGAGACCATGGTCAAAAATAGGTGCGGATATATTTCATTTCGCGGGATCATCTTTTCTAGTTGTCATTGATTATTTTAGCAAATTTGTAGAAGTAAGTAAGCTAAATAACATGACGTCATCGCATGTTATTGATCGGTTGACAGATATATTTTGCAGACAGGGTGTTCCGGAAATAGTTTTTTCTGATAATGGCCCCGAGTTTTCATCAAACTTATTTTATCACTTTAGTAAAGACTGGAAGTTTAATCACATAACATCGTCGCCGAGGTACGCCCAATCTAACGGGCAGGTCGAGAAAGCGGTCCAGACGATAAAATCAATTTTGAGCAAAACTTGTCATGATAATACAGATTATAGAATGGCATTGTTGGAGTTCTTAAACACGCCGATTAGCGATAAAATAGCTTCTCCTGCTGAAATATTAAACAATAGAAAGCTAAGAGGCATTTTGCCTTGTTCACCTGACTTATTGAAACCAACGAACATAAATCACGCTCAACTAAGACAGGAATTCAAAATACGGCAGGCAAAACAAAAACACTACTATGATAGAGGAACCAAAATTTTAAAGTCATTACAACCAGGGCAACCAATAAAGGCGCGAATCAATGGTAACTGGGAATACGCAACGGTGGATAGTATGGTGAGTCCAAGGTCCTATTTGGTACGACTTCAAACAGGTAGGTTGATCCGCCGAAACCGTCGTCAGCTGATATGGGACTCGCCGCGGCGCCCTCCCGTGGATACTTTTATTCCCCCTGACCCATTCTCATACGAAACGATAAACTCGCCGGTAACAGATCCAGAGCACGGTAGCGCTGAGGACAATATAAACGCAGAGGCGGACGTTTCCAGCAGTTCCACGGTCCCACGCATCTCAGAGTCTAATAATAATAGTAATTCAAGTAGTAACTATGTGACACGTTTTGGCAGGATAGTGAGACCTCCTGATCGGTGGGGATGCTCTACAGAGCCCGGAGTACCACAACGCAACTTCTACAGCTAAGTGTAGAACCTTTGTAATTAATGGTAAATATGTAGCTATTGAATTTTGGATAGATAACTAGGTACTTAGTCATTAACTAGAATGAGCTAAATGTTTCCCAACACTTCACAAAATAGTTCATTAAAATAGGTACCTACCTATCTAATCAACTAGGTACACTAATAATTATAAACAAACAGGTATTTAAAAAACAAAAAGTTGCATACTCCTTGCATGCACGTTGAACATTGTTTCAGAATCATAACTTTAGTTATTATCTAAGTACATATTCTTAATATATCAATGCTTGCATGTAAAAAAAAAAAAAAAAAAAAAAACGTAAAATGAAACAAATGAATAATTAAAATGTTTAATAACGGTAAGCTAAACGAAAGCGATATTTCAAATCCCTTATGTAATGTGTGTACTTACTAGTTTAAGATATAATTCGAAATGTTATAATAAAAATGTAAATTTATTTATAAATTAAAATGCCCTAATATTTTGAATATATTAGATACGGCATGTTCGATTTCATGTTTCTCAAAGAAAAAAATAATAATATAATAATAATAATTGTTGTATCGGTAATGCATGTCAGTTTTATAAAAGAAAGGGGTTGTGGGTAGTTTGGGTCATGTGAATAGGAGGGTAGTCTTGATGAAAATAAAGACAGTCTGAGCAATGCATTGGTGGTGTTAATTATCTCCCTGCCCATATCAAGTACGTTACAGAGTCAAGTTATGCTAGCAGGGCTGATTGCCGTGCAGTCGCTTACAAAGTTGTAGTTGACCCCGTACCATGGTTGGCCTTGTCACGCGATAGGTGATAGGATAGAGCGTGCGTCACTGGCTGACACCGTTCGATAGAACGAGACGACGCTCTTATCTTGTCACTTGTCGCGTGATAAGGCCAACCATGCTACGGCTCCTGGAGGGGATGAGGTGGCGACACCGGTCCCGTTAGAAACCGCGCTTGAAATGATTCTATACTATTTAGTGTTCTGTGGGTAGGACCACAGTGGTATGTCATCATTCATATTAATATTTACAGGATATACATAATGATATTTGTAATATGTGAAAAAAAAAAAGAAAAATGATGAGTATTTGCAGCAGCTTGACTGGGGAAGTACCACAGCATAACAGAAGACCACAGCCATAACAACATTACTGTAGAAATGTGGGTTAGTGTGCATGGTGGTGTAATTAACACATTCGCTGCCGAGAATTGCTACGCGCTACGCTCGTAGCCGATTCCGTGGTTTTCCTCGTATGTAGCGGAAAGCATCTACGGCGTAGGCATCCGAGTTCAGTTTCCCGGCACTGTTGCTAGAGCTCCCAAGGCAGAGCTGTGTTGAAAGTGAAAGACATAAGCTCAATGAGGTTTGTGTGTGGGTTCTATCATTTCAGCCGAAAGACGACGATATGTTTTTTTTTAAGTGTTAAATAATTTGATTTACTCATCGCAGAAATTCATGTCCTTACTGCTAAAGCCAACTTACATTACATTCACATTATTTTTTTACTAAACGAGACTTAGTCACACATAAAAATTAACTTATTTATTTACCTGTTAAGCAAAAGTCATCATCATCACCATCGATATGATACAGACGTCCACTGCTGGACATAGGCCTCCCCCAAAGAGTGCCAAAGTGACTGGCTAAACTGTTTGAATTAGTCTCTCGCACAAGTTGTGGTCAACACAGCGAGTCTTTAAAGCAAAAAATCTCTGGAGGCGCAAGCATTCATGAGAAATGTATTTTTTTCCATTAGGCCGGATGCTTGTTTGCCACCATCTGCTTTAAACAAACATAACTTATCATCTGGTATCTACTGTCAAACATAGTCCTCGAACAAGCTTCAACTGACTCAGCTCTACCCATTGTCGTCCAACCGCACCCACGAACTTTGTTCCATTATCCGTCTATCTGACAGTTGGCCGGTTACACTACGTTTACACTTGAGATAATTTCAGTTGGCCGAATTGCATCAAAGTGAACCATTCAAAAAGCAACTCTACCGTCCATGGTAGAAGATTCCAATCCCATTGACAGTTTTATAAAAAGTCGGCCACATTAATTAATCTCAACCATTACCTGTGTGTTGCTTTCCTTGCAAAACTATCGGGTTTTGTCATCGATAAATAAGTATTCCCAAAGTTCCTCTTGCTTTATAAGTAGACACGAAAATTATTATACTCTATTCTATATAAGGATAGAAATATAAGGGAAGAAAGAAAAGAAAAGAAGACATTTATTCACTACACAAAAGACACACAGAGACAAAGGAGTAGACATACATGACAATTGACACATATCGTGCGTTTATTATCAGCGATTTCAAGGAAAACCATGTTGAAACGCAAACAACTTTAGTATTTATTTATTTATTTATTGATAAACAATATATTTACACGGCATTACAGACAAGCCAATACACCGAGAAATTAAACATTACAAAATAATAGGTACAAAACATATTCGACATGGACAATAATATAGGTGACATCAAACAAAAGTACTGGACAGCCTATCATCCATCGACTCACAAAACCTTAGACATTCACGGCACACAGTCGCCCATCTCCAAGCAAACGAGTCACATTCAGGTGCCGATGTCAAGAGCGCATTGAGCAGCGTGAGCGCGCGCGGGAGCGGCGAATGTATGTGCGATACCGTGCGCGCCTAGTATTGTTGAATTTGTTGAGCTTGAAAGGTCTTATTAATCGAAATATGTAAACCTAGTATAATTATTCCCTTTGTTATCTAAATAAATAATAGAAGAAACTGACTGACTGACTGACTGACATATCAACGCACAGCCCAAACCTCTCGATCTACAGATTCCAAAATTGGCACGTAGGTTCCTACATACCTCCTGTACGTCAGTAACACACGTAAACAATATATAATATATACAATACAATACAATACAAATACTCTTTATTGCACACCTCACACAAAAAAAGCAGTTACAGAGAGAAACAATACAATAACATGTAGGTAGAGGTAGACAACAGGCGGTCTTATCGCTGAAGAGCGATCTCTTCCAGACAACCTTTGGGTATCGGAGAAAGAGATAAAACTAGATTATGCAGTTGGTGGTGCAGCGATTATTATTAATCAAAAATCAAGAAATTATAAAAATAAACGTACATAAATACCTCTATATATAAACATACACACACAATCATACATATATACAAATAACACAAACACAAATATAATGATACATAAACAGTCAGCCATGTATATATTCCGTATCTCCAGCTTTTTATCCCACGGGCTATTTGATCCCCATGATCCTACGTTTAAGCTCTTTAAATCTGGCATACAAATCGTATATTAAAAGCAGATGTGGAAATAAGGTCACGTCAAACACGCCCTTAATTACATATTCCGCGCGGGTCTGATTCAAAAATTACCGGGAAAATATTTTTTTATTGCGGTCCCATGCACACTGGTCCACGTAAAGCGGGGACAGAATACAGTGGAACAGTTAAATTTTAATCCACGCCTTGTTAAACGTCGCGGGAGTCTGGTGGATGCGGGTGGCGCAGGACCGGTCCTTGTAGCACTCTTTGGGGGAGGCCTATGTCCAGCAGTGGACGTATTTCGGCTGGTATGATGATGATGATGATTGATGATGAATAGTCTCTGTATCGTGGTTTTTATAATCAAATTACGCTTTAAAAAATACACGAGATTTGTTTTAGTTATGTGTTAAAATTTCCTACCAAGATTGGCTACGACGAAAAAAAGGTAATAAGCTTAATTTTGTAACTTATTTAATTAACCCTTTATAACAACGAAAGTATGTTAAAAGCGGGTGATTTTTTTCCGGTTTTGTAATTTTTTTTATCTGTAAATGTTGCTCACTCGTGTCTTGAAAAACTAAAACCACACCTATTTATGACACATGCAAATCCGAAATCTGTGCCAGATGCACCAAAGTGCCAACACGAATTCTCAAATCCCTGATTCACCCAAATACGCAGCCACAGAGGACCAATTAACTCCTATGCCCAAACAATACAACACCGAAATTCAACCATCAGAAGTAACAGTAATCCGTGCATTCAATCCCAGCGACGCTATTCACTTGTTTTACCTCAACATCTCTATTATATCATGACCCTTGGATTCGTAATAACAATTCGCAATCGGAGGTCTGACTTTCTCTGGAAGCTTCAGGAGAGGTGATGTCGTGAGTAACCCTGTCCAATACTGCCCAAGTGAAGCAATCTTGTGACATAAGCGTTTCGCTGGTGACGGATGAGCCATTGTGAGACAACAATAGGGCATTCAATGGACCAGGACTTTGTAGTCGGTTAAATGATTGACTGCAATTTGTGTAAAGTTTTAGTCTATTATGGAACTCATAAGTTTCGAATGAGTTTGAAACTCGTCCAATTCTTTTGCGGCTTACATAAAAGTAGAAGCGATTTAGTTTATCCTTTTGTTACAAAATAATTTGTATAATTTTAAAATTACAATATTCGAACAATATGCATTGAATGAGCTAATTAAATGACATCTATTTAATCTAACATGTAGCATTTGATATTTCTAGTGTCTGCGGTGGATCATTGGTTACACTGACAATAAAATTACTACATCAATGTGATATTTATTTCTATGAGTAAATAAATGAGTATTGGTGAAAAAGGGTTAATATGCATGTATAATGGGTAAAAAATGGGAATCACATCAATAAAAAACGTGCACTAGGCCTGTTCTATCTAAGGTTGACACATTTGATTTTTAGACACACATTTAGCGCGCTAAAACTATTACAATAATACAAATAATCGAAATGTATAATAAGAGTCTAAGAGTGGTCCACTTATTGCAAGGTGAAAGTCGCCGCTTTAGAAAGCCGCATTATTTTACCTTCTAAGTCGAAGTTTATGCAATATAATGCATTTAATGCAATATAAACATTTAGAAGATTTATCTGGTTATGAATGTTATGATTGGTGGAAGTTTACGATTTTGTTTAACGAAAGTGGGAGGGGTTTTGTATCATTTACCAATTATATACATTGATTATTCAATCAATCAAGAGCCAGAGAATCCCAAATATACTGGGCAGAGATCCCACTAGATATATACCTGGTCAATATCCTACTAAATATAATAATAGCGAAAGTTTAGATGTTTGGATGTTTAGATGTTTGGATGTTTGTTACTCAATCACGCTTAAACGGCTCAACCGATTTGGATGAAATTTTGCACGAAGATAGTTCATAGCCTGTGTTAAAATATAGAATACTTTTTATCCCGGGTCCACGCAGACAAAGTCGCGGGCGGAAGCTAGTTTATAATAAATGAAGTCAGAATCTATGTCAAATTGTGTTAGCTGGATCCTCTTGAGAAAGTAATAACTTGCAAACAAAGCTAGCTAAAGTAAATAGGTCTCTTATTATAAAGTGTTATAATTGTAAAAATAAAATAGTAAATTTGTGTCACTATATTCATTAATCTGTAGTACAAGTTTTAATTCTTAAAACCACCATCCCCGGTAGAGTTCAGAGTAGTTCGTCATAAGTAGCAGGTGTCGACCAGCCCTGCAGCCCTGGGGTTACAGCCCGGGGTCGCATCTGAAAGTTGTCGCAGCCTTAGGTTATAGGGCTCCCTCGAAGCACGATAGGGCGAGCGCGAACGCGATCGCAGCCGTGTCTATCGAGGTAGCCATTGTAAGGTGACAGTAGAGTCGCGATACGCCTCCGCTCTGGGCTAATCACATGCAACTCCGTCAGCGCAGTACGACGGTCCTAGCGCGGTACAGCGCTGCGCGTCGAGCGACGCTAACAGCGCGTAGGTCCCGCGCGCTGAGGACGAAGCGTCGTGCATACTGAATGATACCCATTTTCTAAAATACATCTTCCACTAAAAAGTGCTTTAATCTTTTTACATACAGCTAATAAGAAGGAGCCTCCTTGACTTCCGGGGTCAGCTTGTTATAAATCTTTTCATCACACTTGCTCGTCAATGGCGTTATTACTTGCGAGCGTACAGAGCAGTTATAGCCGTTTTACCTCCCACGGGCTGTTAAGTTTAGTTTTAAAATATAGAACCCTCTGATTGGCTTAAGCAAATCTGGTTGCTGTGTGATTGGTTGAATAAAAAAATCTAGTTGGTCAAGTCGCCCCGCCCCGCAAGAATACTGCTCTGTGATTGGTTGAAATATTGAGCTGCGTGCTCCACTAGCACTGATCTGGAAGTGAAGTTGTCAATTTTTGATTGGTGCGGCTGTATGAAACTTAGATTTTTCTGTCTTTTGTAGTTATTTATTTCCTCGCAAATGTGATGAAAAACATTGTGTATAACACGGGCGTAAGAATATTGCAAACTCGAGACATCAAAAGCCCTCCGCCTTCGGCGTCGGGCTTCTGATAGACTCTCGTTAGCAATATTCCACTTACGCCCCTCGTTAAACAATGTACTATAACCTTCAGCTTCTTTCCTCTATCTTAAGTCAAAATGCTGACCTACTGTTATGTGTCCTTTGTCCCGCTGCCGTTTCGTGTTTAATTGTTTTATTTGAACACGTGGCGCAATAAAACGTGATTTAGTTGTAAATATTTTTACTCCCTTTATGTCACATGCGGGCTGCAAACTTCGTTTATGTAAAATGGTGTTAGATTGAGGCTTTTGCTTGGCGTGTACGGAAAAACTTAGTGCACCAATTTTGTAAGTAGTAAGCTACGCTACTCCATAAAACTCCCTTTTAGTTTCATTTCAGAATCTTTGATCAGTGAAGATAATAAATTGATCAATCAATTCAAAAAAAAGTGTAAGTCACTGTTAAATTGACTAGAAATTCAATCTGAAGCGTTCTTTTCCGCACCGCTGCGGGATGAAAAATAGAGAGCATACTTAGTAGTGCGGTAATTAACTTTTCGCGCGCTTTACAGCTGTGAGTACCATTTTCGAGCAAATGTCATCATCCTCCTAGCGTTCTTCCTGGTTGTGCCCTAAACGACTCCAGGGTCCACTTTGACACCTAATCAGAAAATGTAACCATCATCATCATCATCATCATCATCATATCAGCCGAAAGACCACTCCACTGCCACTGCTGGACATAGGCCTCCCCCAAAGAGTGCCACAATGACCGGTCCTTCGCCACCCGCATCCAGCGGACTCCAGCGACCTTTACCAGGTCATCAGTCCACCTTGTGGGGGGCCTACCTACGCTGCGCCTTCCGGTTCGTGGTCGCCACTCGAGAACCTTTCCGCCCCAATGTCCATCGGTTCTACGTGCAATGTGCCCCGCCCACTGCCACTTAAGTTTAGCGATTCGGAGGGCTATATCGGTGGTTCTGCTGCGTAATGCGTAAGGCGTGAAAATGTAATAACAATATATTATTACTCGGCACACCACATTCTGCCACCCTGCTAAAATGTTTAGTATTTTTTGTAAATATCGGAATCTGAAAACTTTTTTTCTTCGTTTCTGTAGGTATTATTGGGTACTGAAATTGGCAATCAATTATAGCGATTCTAGAGCACGTGTCCACGGTCACCATGACCATGTTATTAAATCTGATATTTTACACACCAGCCTTTGAAACGAACCAAGTAAGGACACATCGTGAATCCAATTCAATTCATTCCGAATTCGGAATCGAATATGTCAAACCATTGTGTGCTGAGCATTGATAGATATCCCCTTATCACCGAAGCCTTACTTAGGAAAAGGCAATAAGTTCCAAGGAAAATCATAGGCGCATAGTACCTTATGAATCTGAGCTATGCTTTATATATTGAAAAGGGAGTAGGCGCCGTGCATCGCCTATTGTAATAGCCTTTTTGCGAAGTAGGCTCAACTCAGTGTATCTCCTTCAAACACCATTCAAGTTTCAATATGTTTTGCGCTCACTCTAGCATATTAGCTCGGTGTTCGTAGATGCGAGATCGCAGAAGTGTGATTGGGATTGGAAGCGACGGATAAGAATTGACCTCTAGACGCGGCCATTGTAGAAATGATTTAAGCGTGTGACGGTGAGAAATATGGTTCTCTTTATGCTGATTTTTGATTTATTACGGAACTAGGTTCGCTCACGCGACGCCCCAATTCTCGTTTTGGTGTCTATAACGTAGGGTGAGTTAAGTGTATACTGGTCAATATTTTCGGCCATAGATAAAGGATAGAATAGGGACTCACGCACACATACACACATATGTGACAAACATGTAAGCATACACAATACCACAAGTAAGAACGAGATAAAATGTCGTATCTCCTGTCCCTTAGCGCGTATAGGCTTTTTTGTTTGTCACCATATTTGTTTGTTAAAAAGTGTACTGAAACTGACGTCGCTGATATAATACGACTAAAGTAGGATACGAGATGTCGAGGATGTATTATCAGTCTTCTGAACCTTCTCAACTTAGTCAGGTTAAGTCCCTTTTGGGCATGCTAGGACTCCATTTAAATCCTCTATCTAAGTTTTCGGCAAATCCACAGGACATTCTAGAAAACTTTTAGTATGGGACGTATCTCAAAAAAACAAAAATAATAGTTATTTATGATACAAGTGCAGGAAGCACCTAGGTCATTCCCAACTCGTGTCGATCAAAAACACACAGGGAGTGTTTTTGATCGACACGAGTTGGGAATTACCTAACCGCACGTGTATCATACAACATATTACAATGCATCATGCAAGGAAATAAATTAATACATAGAAGGTGAAATTTTAACTGTCATGAAATCTCATTCTCGCACGTGTGTGGGAATGTTAACCCGAAATCCATACCCGCACGGCCTCGCCCCGCACCGCTCCGCCGTGCGGGCATAGAGGAGTTCCCGTGTTTATGTTGAACCATATAAAGGCGGCAGTGGGCGGGGCACATTGCACGTAGAACCGATGGCCGCTGGGGCGGAAAGGTTCTCGAGTGGCGACCACGTACCGGAAGGCGCGGCGTGGGTAGGCCCCCCACAAGGTGGACTGATGACCTGGTAAAGGTCGCGGGAGTCCGCTGGATGCGGGTGGCGCGGGACCGGTCAATTTGGAGCTCTCTGGGGGAGGCCTATGTCCAGCAGTGGACGTCTTTCGGCTGATATGATGATGATGATATAAAGGCGCACTTTCAGAGCAAGTGCATTGTAAAATATTATAGTATTTGGTAAGATCGCAAGAGTGGGTGCGCTGTGTTGAGAGGCAGTTACTTTTGACACTAGCTGTTTACCCAATGAATGCTCAATTCAATCAATAATCCGATTAGCAACGTGCACGTAACTTTTGCGGTTCATGGGCTACGATGTCTGCTTACCATCATCCAGGCCGTATGCTTTTTCACCGCCGACGATACTGACGTGGTATTTTAATCCTGTACCGCTATACAAATAAAATCCGGTGGAAAGGACCATGACATGGTAATTGGCTATTTTCCTAAAAAAAATATTTAGTCCGTCTGTTAGGTTATCAAAAAACATTGGCCTCGTATTTTTTATTTTCTCAATCAAACAAAAATGATGAAGATATAGCCCGTTAAAGTTCCGTGTGACGTCACATTATGCTAAAAAGTTTACTATTATTTTGATGAATTTGATAATCTAACTGATGGACTAAATATATATATTTTTTTACCCAGGAAAGTACCCAATTGGAAATAGGTACATCGTTTCTCACCCATATTCTAGTGTGCAAAAT
The DNA here is from genome assembly GCA_932294315.1 of Epinotia nisella. NCBI lineage: Eukaryota > Metazoa > Arthropoda > Insecta > Lepidoptera > Tortricidae > Epinotia > Epinotia nisella. The sequence continues at coordinate 7,093,899 of OW028696.1, read as the reverse complement.
CGTTTGCCTTACGTTACCTTACATGTTGTACAGTCGACGCCAAAAATACGTTTACACTTTTGCACCTTATTCCATTGCAATAAGGCGAATAGTGTAAACGTATTTTTGGCGTCGACCGTATGAGCGCTTCATATTCCTTCCATAAGACATGAACAATAGTTACAAATTGCATCGAATGTGAAACCAAATGCAATCACCGCAATAGTCTCGCTCCCATTACGTATCGTAATGCGACTGTAACTTAAACCGTTCACTCATTAGTATCATTCAGTTCATTTCGTTCAGTAGTCTATTCAGGACTGGTATTGACACCGCTTCGACAATCGGCTCGGGCACGGGCGTAGCCAGGTTTGAAATTTCAGGGAGGGTTCAAAAAAAAAACCATCAAATATATGCATAAATTGACACTAATATTAGGTTAATGTAATATTTTGAATCGAAAGATCTTGGTCAAAATAATTTTCGTTGAAAGTATTTAAAAAGCACTATGCCTATGTGTTTTTCTTTATATTTTCAATTATAGGTTCTACGGTTTGAAAGTTAGAAGGCGGGACACAATTTTTGTGACTTTCGGAGCAATCATCTCCGAATATAAACATTTCAAAAAAAATTGCCTTCTAGTTACATGTTTTTTTCATTGAATTACAAAACTTTGTAACAGCCAACTAAATACACCTTACATCACATTCAAATACACCTTATAGTTTTTGAGTAAAATGCCTGTGACATACGAACAGACTTATCCATAAATCCTTATTTATTGAACATTATTTTTTTTACAAAATTCATTGGAGTAAATTTAACATTTTTTCCCCAACATTTGAAACTATAAGAGTTCCGATTTTGCCATTTTGGCTACGGAACCCTAAAAAGGTCAAGGTAAACTGGCTTGGTACGGTGAGATTAATTGGTACGGGTTGTAAATCGCATAGCGGCGTCAATGCGACCTGTTAATAACGCAATTCGAGTCCAATCGTGGTTTGCAGCCAACCTGTTTCGGGTTAGTCTCGCAACCAGTGCGAAAACGCCGTGTTTATACGTATTTTTAAGTGATATACGACTTTATGGGTTTCAGAATCGTGGCTGATGCTGTTTGAAGGAATTAAATATTATGTAGTTTAACTAGTGCGCATGGGAGTTTTACTTAAATATTCAGACATACATATTAGATTCAGCATTCCTAAAAGAGTTATGCAGAAGAGCACATTCAACTAATGTTCCAGCGCCACTTTTAGCATAAATCCGCCGTTGGGGCGGAAAGGTTCTCGAGTGGCGACCACGTACCGGAAGGCGCGGCGTGGATAGACCCCACAAGGTGATTGATGACCTGGTAAAGGTCGCTGGAGTCCGCTGGATGCGGGTGGCGCAGGAGCGGTCACTTTGGCACTCTTTGGGGGAGGCTTATGTCCAGCAGTGGACGTCTTTCGGCTGATATGATGATGAACATGAAATCGTAAAATGTTAATCGTGCATCTAGTATTGTGTGAACCTGTGTGTGTGTTACCCTTGTTCTTGTTCGGGACTCTACCCTTTTTTATATACCCTGACAGTGGCAAACAAGCAAACGACATCTGGTCTGGTTAATTTGTATGAAAATAATACCACAATCCCTGATATTAACCTTAAATTAACGTTCAATTAAAGTAATAAACGTTTCCTTTTGTTCCAGGGTCCATCAACGAAGTGCGTGTGTATAAAATGAGAGTGAGCTAGTGATGTACCAGTGTCGACGATAGTGATGTGCAAAATGTCGATGCTTCTGGCTGTCGGCGTTTTGTTGATGCAGTGCGCGTGGAGCCGTCAGGAGAATCTTATTGAGGAGTCAAGTAAGTACCTATGACTTTTATGTGAGCACTTGGCGATGTGTTATGTATGTTATAAAAAATCTTAGTGGTACTATGACTGGGCAACGAAATTTTGGTCTAATTAGGGCAGTCATTTCGTAATTGTAGAAATTGAGTTGCGAGTTTATAGTTGGCTTGTATTTATCCATCTTAAGGTGTAATGAGTTACATCATTTCATATCATGATTCTGTGAATTGAGATTCAAACATTACATGTTTTTTTTTACGAAATGAAATTTCTGCAAAAATAAAATCTGCAAAAAAAGGGTAAAACCTAAAATGCTTTTCACACCACAAATATGGATATGACTGTGATACGCGTATGGGAGATAAATTTGACTATAGGGCAAAATAAGGGCGAGTAATATATATAAACAACCACTAAGGGACGTCGAATAAGGGTGGGTTTACACAGTAAATTAAACCCGACGTCAGCTTTTGGAAGTTTTGTCCCTTAAGGGTTAAAAGATGTATTGGGTTTAATGTGATCGGAGTTCTAAACCTTTACATGGGTTAAAAGTATACCTGTCATAACCGACAACGGCGACCCTTAAATTGTCTATGATAGGCAGTGGCGGATTCAGAGTGTAGGTTAGGGGGGGAGCTTTAATCTTTTGAGGGGGGGGGCTTAACCCTACTAAAATTAGATTTAAGCTGAATGTAAGAGGCTGGTAAGACTCAGATAATTATTGGGGGGGGGGGGCTTGAGCTTTCTTTTTGCCCGACTACGGCAGAGCCAGGAAAGAAATATATTTTTAGTAGTCTGTGTATGTAGTAGTCGTATGTTCCACTGTAGCGTGTGTGATTCGAAATTATGCTCTGGGTGACTTATGCTACCTTTTGTATGAAAAAGAAAAATATGATGGCTGTCACATGCACATAAGTGAATGAATTTGAAAAAAATTATCCAATTAAAGAAGAGAAAATTTCAAGTAGTCGACTCGGGATAGAGTTTTTTTAAACTTTTTATGCTTGTTATAATATTAGTAAGTATCATCTATGCAGGTTTTGGGACTTTACAATACACATATATCCTTTTCGTTCCTCATTAGATTATACTGTTGTAGGTGCTAAGAATAGATAAATGCATGTATGTGACAATAATATAGGTAGTGAAAACATTATGACTGACGAAATTCAATCCCTTATATACACGGTGCCCGTGAGCATTGCGAGAGATTTTATATGAAGCTAGGTGGAATTATGATTTTTAATTTTTTCTTATTTTCATACACAATAATTGCTAATCTAGTAAAAACGTGTCTTTAGGACGAGCTGTCAAAGTAGATGGTTAAGTCTCGCAACGTCGCAATCATAAAAGGTGTTTCATACTGGAGATTTCATTAGGTACAACATTTTTACACAAAAATGAAAATATCTCTAAAACCGAACCGAATTTGCTCGACGTTAATTAACATTTTTAACTTAAAATATAGTCAGGAATATCCTGTTAAAATCTTTCGCAATGCTCACGGGCACCGTGTATTGAGTATACAAGTTCAAGTTTCTTTTGTAACGCTTTGTAAAACCGTATAAAATTACCAAAATGTACCTACGCCTTTATTAGCCGAATATTCTATGAACTTCCAACTAATTTTGTTTCATATTTGAGACAAATCGACGGATCCTTTTGAAAGTTTGGATGTTTGTTACTCAATCACGCTTAAACGGCTCGACTGATTTGGATGAAATTTTGCACGAAGATAGTTTATAGCCTGGATTAAAATATAGGATAGTTTTGTATCCAAGGTCCACGCCGACGAAGTCGCGGGCGGAAGCTAGTATTAATATATATTAGGAATAAGAATAAGAATAAATTTCCTAGTAGATATTGAGATAACAAACTCACAGCCTGGAAAAAAAATTAACATCAAAATAATTTTAACCCTACGGCTTTTATTCATGTTGGCATCAAAATTATCGATATCGATAAACACCCGCGCAACCCTACATAATAATAATTATATCCATAACACTCCCGTAATAACCATCACGTGACGTAATCAGCGAAAATGACCCTTATATGTATGGCAATAAAAGTAACATTACAGTAAACGGGCACGATGCGGGCGTTTCCTAATTATGTGAGGTGCTTGAGACAAAGTGTAGTGTTTGCCAGTTGGTAAACTTGGCGGGTGGAAAATAATGTTTTGCGCACTGCACTATTTGTTTAGTTTTTCTAATGAGCAAAGAAAGGGAGCCTTTTCTGGATGAAGAACCGACCAATAATGTTGGTCACTTATTTATGAGTAAACCGAGAACTCGGTTATAGAAACTAATAGAGGTGGGATTTGGGAGAATACCCTTTTAAATTCCGTTAAGAAATATTTACTTTATTGTAAGTAGATATTATTAAATAGTACGCTTATTATATTTTCAAGTGGACAATATCAATATTTTTTTTTTAACTGATTACAAGGTTTCGTCTCCTTGGTCACCGTCACACTTCATGATTTTTAGGGCATAATTCATAAAAAGTAATCGTCACAGTTATATATATTTTTTTAAAAACAACAGAAAAGAGTTGATCCTTCGCACACTTCTTGATATCTATTTGAATTTATATTATTAGTGCAAAAAGCGACTTAAAATTAGCCTTATTTCATTACATACAAAATTATTCAAAACTTGCTCACAGTTTTCATAAAAACTATTCTTGCTAGCTTGATGCTTTTCATCTAATAAAATAGTACGTATTTTTAGCATGACACCTTAAATTACAATAAAACAAAGACTTCATATTTTTTCGGATTTTAGAAATGACAGTTGACGGCGCTCTTCCATAATCTCCATAAAAACTGAAAATGTGATTTTGTGCCACAAAATGGAAAAAAATATTTTGTTAAAATTTCCTCAGTACTTTAGAGCATATTTAATGTTTTTTTCAGCAAGTCATCTAGTTTGGGAAGCGTTTTATTACATTCACAACGTAAATAAGCATTAAAATATTACTTATTTCATCAAAAAACTTCGCGTGAATGATTCTTACGCTTTTATGTAACACAACGTTTACAACCATTTTTCTCCATTAAAATCTACCGATTACTTGGAATAAATTGATGAAGTAAATTGGCAACACTGTTTACTATCTTCTCCATAAATTTTCTATCAATTTTGTGTTTGTAACTTTTTATACTACTTTTATAAAACTTATATATAACTTTTTAATAGGTTTCTTATGTAACGTTACTTATTAGTGTGTAAAGCTTAGTTCTGTAATAAGGGATATATGTTTTATAATTTAAAAAAGACATATAATTGTAACGGGATTTGTACAAACTTAAAAGGATTATGCTCATGTATAATTTACCTTATACAATTGTAATCGATTAACAATAGAAAAGATACAACATACTTCATTGCAGATTGACCTTTACCTAAATTGTTACATATTTTCTTATGCTACTTTTATGTGATAGGTATAAGACCAATTTTTCGGCTTTGCCCTGACACAGTATCAACATGCATAATATCTATCGAATACGGACGAGCAGACATACATTTGGACAACAATATAAAGGTTTTGCTTTTGCCATGTTTACGCAACTCGACACATAACAATCGTGTACGACAAGTCCGCTAATGTTTTCCTGTCATGAGCCAATAAAATCTCTAGGGTACTAAAACAATTTTACCACGAACTTCTGGCAACACTCTGCTAGCCTCAAAACTGCCAAAAACAATAAACTTGGTGATTTCAGTTCAACTTTGCGCCCGAGTGCGGAAGGGCAAGTTAAAACTCTCGATTAATTTAAAGATTTTTCGATTACAATCTATAATAGACTCCCGAAAAGGTCAAGCATGAATATTTAACAAAAAATGTCAAGAAAAAACTAATTAACTTACTAGGCACCTAAAACGCTTGGGAAGAAGAACTCCTTTACTTTAACAAAGTCCTATCTAACCATGGAGCTAGAATGCTTATTGAACTTTGTTCTTTCAAGGCTTCTTCAAGTTTTCTAAATGATGGGAGACCATTTATCTCGAAACAATCTTCCTTGGCCCAGTTCCTGTTATTAATGGCTACGCCTTGTATTATGACGTTACTGAATTGTATAGGCTGAGGAAATTTGCTTCGAGTGATTTGAATTTCTCAACTTAAGTGGTTACTGAATCAGGGTGTAACCGTGAAAGATACACCCCGTGTCTTTCTGGACAATTTATCATACTGATATAATCGAACGAGGGAGCGAAGCAAACGAAGTTCTATACTTCAGCTTGGGCCGAAATCATTTGTTTGTCTGGTGTCCGATGTCCGGTGCCTGTCCGGCTGTTTTGCTTTACAGGTCGCATTTCTCAACAGATTCTCGTGAAATTTTGTGAGCAGGTTCGTTAATTATGTAGTTTTTTTTTGTCGAGACACTTCTTCGAAACGAAAAATAAAAAAAGACAGGATCCCAAGTTTTACAGCTCAAAGAGCCACTATTGAATAAATACTCCTATTTATAAACGTTAAGAATTTTGTGAAAATCTAAACTTTAGGGAACGGGTTGATGGATGAAAATAATTGTATATATCGTTCGGTCCCACAAGGAAGAGCCCCAATTTTTTCGCCCTTCTCATTTTGCGTACTTGATAACTTGCCACATCCAGCGTGTGACTAAAGAACAACAAATTATTGACACATACGAAATGTTCACAAATCAGAGTAATGCCGGCAGGGCCAGCGCTGGTCTGGCCATATGGTGAAACACGGAGCAATGACGCCACGATCGCAAACAAGAACCATTTACAAAAAAAAATCTGAAATACAAAGAAGAAGAACACAAACTTAAAAAAAAAACAATAATACAATATGTAAAAACTTAAAAAGACACCTTACAAAATTATGCGTTAGCGCAACTCTTACCATCCCAGTTCCTCCAAAAAGTTTGTCAGTGACTTGGTATTGTTGACTGCCTCTTGTAATGCGTTAGGTTAGGAGCCCCTAAGTATGTGTGCAATAGCGTTCCCGGGGCTCTGTCCAAAAGCGAGCGGTGGAACACCCCAGGGGTTTTAGTCCGTGCGAGTCGGACATACCCACTCGGCTCCTCCCGGGCTGGGTGGGATCCATAACGGATTTCCCCTGGGTAAACAAAAAAAAAAGGAGCCCCTAAGTGTCTTTTCCTGTATACATTTTCCTGCTCCAGTAGAATGTCATCATCATCATCATCAGCTGAAAGACGTCCACTGCTGGCCGTCTCCCAAAGACTGCCACAGTGACCGGTCCTGCATCACCCGCATCCAGCGTCCAGTAAATAAATAAATAAATAAATAAATAAATATTAGGGGACATTCTTACACAAATCGAACTAGGCCTATAGCTAAGCTCAATAAGGCTTGTGTTATAGGTACTAGACGACGATATATATAATAGATATAAATACTTAAATACATAGAAAACATCCAAGACTCAGAAACAAATATCCATGCTCATCACACAAATATTTGCCCTTACCGGGATTCGAACCCAGGACCTTCAGCTTCGTAGGCAGCGTCACTACCCACTAGGCTATCCGGTCGTAAAATGTGCACACTCTGCACATGAGGCTGTCTGTGATTTTTTAATTGAAGGAAAATCTTTTATGGATACCTCCGCGCCACAGGGATAGCGCGGAGGTTATGTCGGACTCGCACCGACTAAAAACCCCCCGATGGTCCTCCTCGACACATTTCGGACGGCTCTGGGGTCTCCTACGGAACGCACCAGTGCCGCCCTAGCGTCACGCCTCTGTGGGTCCTACCTTTTTTTATTCAACGATTGCAACCCCCAACTGCTACCGCGTACCACCCCGAGGACCCCTCGCTTAGTCGCCTTGTACGACAGGCAGGGGATATACCGTAGCCGTATTCTAATGCCCGGGCTGCAGGGTAGTCGGTGTCTATATTTTTCCTCAGCAGTATGGTTGTGATATTGAAGTCGAATTTTGATAGATGTGTCTATCTCCTCCTAATGTTTTAGGTGTGTCATGACAAGGTTAGGTCAAGTGCAAAATTGCCCAAAGTGTTTCAAACTCACGACCAAAGATAAATGGTGCAACAGGTGGTTTGTTTCATAGTGTAGCTAAGAGTCGGGCTTTTCGTGGTTTGAACGGTCTATTATCTACACATAAGTCAAGATATTATAGTTTTGACACCAATAGTTTTATAAGACCATAAATTCATATTTCTACTATGAAAGCAACGAACTCTTATGGAAATGAATCCTTGCATTGGTGCAGTCATAACTTTAGATCGGGTTCAGATTTTGACGTTGGATTTACATGGGAATCGACTGAAGCTAACCATGTCTAAGTTGCACAGATTTATGCACATTTTTAAGGGCAAGTCTGAGCAAATGTACTCTTGCTCATCTCATGGGTATATGTATGCTCTTACTACGGGCATTCCTCTTGAAATTTTAGTGAACTAAAACCATTACCAGTGTACAAAAGTATGAAGGAGAACCGGGTCGTTCTTCTTTTTTACCGACAATGATCCGAGGTTTTTCTGTTTTTTTGGTTTTTGAACTATCGAAAATTGTGGTTTTGAAGTGCGATTTAAAAAAAAATGCATAGGTTTCTTCATTAGAACTAATTAAAGTTTCCTTTCTGGCCAATATAAATATTTATTTACGGTTGGTTTCTAAAAAAAAACATGTGACAAAGTGGACTCTTTCAGTGGGGACAACATTTTGGTTTACCACTCTGTCACGGCATTCTACGAAAACAAAAACATTAAAAAAAAATGCTAGTTAGAGAAAGTGAAATATTAAGCATCACTAATTAATAAAATAATATGGACGTTCATTTTTTTTTTTTTTTTTTTTTCTTATTTAATATTTAATAAAAACAAACAATAAAACAACAACTTAACCTACAAAGAAAAAAAAAAAAAAAAGACTATAAATTAAAACTTAAAGATAAAAAATTTGGCCCAAATCGCTGTCAGCGGGTAGTGTGCCCAGAAGGCTGGCAGCATTGCCACGCTGGATGGCAATGCTAACTCTTTGAGCAAAATATAGGCCAGCCCTCTGGTCACCGCTGGCGTCTATTAGGCGCGCCGACAAATCCTTATAAAGTCGGCGCGCGCTTGGACCCCATGGTCCCAGTTCATTCGAACATTATAAAACCGTAAACATCATTACTCAAATGAGATGCCGTAATAAGACGAGGGACAGGCTATTGTCGGTCGAAAAGAAGAACGACCCAACCCTTTTTAACTTATCTCAGAATGTACCTACCGAATGTCAATTATTTTGTGTATCTTCATTAATCATGCAGTGCTTCACTGGTATTTGGCAAAATTGAAGGAACACAAAAAAATACCAAATACTCAAAATGTTCGAGAGTCATTATTTCGAAATTACTAAATTCCGAATGCCATCTTCCACTAAACGAAAATTTGGACGCAGAAAATTAACTATATAAAGGTAGGTTAAGTTAAGTTTGAATAATAGGTATCTATCAGTCATCATAGTAGTCATAATCCATCAGCGGCCTATGAATTTCGGAATTATGATATTCGGAAATCACATGCTTTTGGACAAATTACCCTTGATTATGGCGTGTATCCAAAATTTTATGAATATTACACATCGTATAATCTTCCTATTTTACATATAAGAGCCGTAAATAAACTACTGAATTTTTATATTCCTGTTTTACATGGGTGGACAGCGAAAGATTAGCATAAGCAATACTTATAAGCAAGTTTTAAAGTAGGGTCTTAAGAGTATCTACTTGAATCAAGTCTCAAATAAGATGTTAAAGGGTTTGAGTCAAAAATGTAATTTTTACTCTTTTGTCAGACGTGTAAATTTGGAATGTTGGAACCTAGAAAAAGTATGGCAAATCGAAAAGATTTATTTTTTCAATGTCAGAATTAAAATAAATATTCGGAGCAGGAAAAACCTAACATATCCAAATTCTGAGAATAAAGCAAAAGGAATACTTTAAACTGACAACGCACATAAAAAAAGCAAGGAAAGCGGTTGTTATTTATTAAACTAATAGTTGTTAAGTACGGCGAGGCGTCCATACAAGTATAATGCTACCGGATAACGGAAAGGATAACATGCCACTGTATGTTCTGTATTCATCCAAGTCGATTGTATGCTGTGTGTTTGTAGCTGTCACGCAAATTGCAATCTTAACTCGCATTTAAGCACATATTAGCATTTAAGTCCATACTTCAAGAAATAAAATGCCAGATAGCTATACCACAGTCTAGTCAGCTGTGCTAGTCTTTACCAAAACAAACGCTGCACTCACGCTTATTTGCAAACTAATAGCATTTATGGCTATTTGGACATAAGTTAGTAATTTGTTAACCCAGCGCGATAGAGAGAGACGAAACGCATTTGAAATGTGGTGTTGGAGAAGCTTGGAAAGTATTAGTTGGACAGAAAGAAAAACAAACGAAGAAGTTTTAAATTGGATTGTAGAAAAGAGATGTCTGCTAAAAACTATTAAAAACAGAAGGGGAAATATGGCAGGGCATAAACGACATGACAATTACATTAAAACTATAATTGAAGGATAGATAGAAGGAAGGATAGGCCGGGAAAGACCGAGACGTGAGTTTATATATCAAGCAAAAGAGAAAATTAATGTAATGTCGGTCAAGACCTTCAAACAGTGGCAGAGAGAAGAACAGAATAGTGATTACTCCACCGACATGAGCTCGGCTCTTAAGTTTATGATGATAATGAATTTTTTATGTTATTTTCTTTGGCGTGTGACAATTATTATTCAACGAGTTTTCCGTGCCAGCTTGGGCAAAAACTATTTCGTATGGCCGTCTGTCCGGTTGTACTCATTTACAGAGGGGTAAATCACGTAACGGTTCGAACGCGTGTTAGGACAGACAAAAATTGAGATTTAGATCTGCCTGACGCACGTACAATGCGTTACGTAATCGACCAGCAGGTCGCATTTCTCAACAGAGTCAAGTGAAATGTTGTGTGTAAATGTATAGCATATTTTTAATGATTCATTTTTCGAAATTAATAAAAATGAAAGGCATTTTTGCGAGTTCTACAGCTCACAGAGCCACTAGTCCTCTTTTGTTATATTCAGATATTCGAAACATCTTACTACACACTGCTTCAGGGTATTTACTATTGCAACTTGCAATCTCCCAACTTCGTCTGTCACCGTCTATCTACGGAAATGACTCCCCTTTTCGCCCGGGGACCTAATACAGGCGATAGTTGCCGAGTGTTTGACTTGGGATGTAATAAAAAAAATACGGGAGTGTAACGGCAATTGGTGTGAATTGTCCCACGATATTTATTTATTTATTTATTTATTTATTTATTTAACGGCACACTGTTGTAGAACGCGCGATGTGTTAGCCGCATTTTAGTACACGAGATACTATTATAATAAAGTTGAAAATTCTGTGAGATTGTGCTATTCTAATTCCACGATCTGGGGCATGGAGGTAAATGTAACCAGTTTATATAATTAACAACTTAGAAAAGTTTAAAAACCCCGGCATTTTCATTTCAAACTTCAATATTTAAAAACCGGCTGAACCGATTTTGTAGAAACGTAAGTAAGAACCATCTCTATCACGTCAGCTTTTGGACAAAAAAACCGCATTGAAATCGGTCCAGTCGTTTAGGAGCTACGATGCCACAGACAGACACACAGACACGTCAAACTTATACCCCTCTTTTTGCTTCGGGGCTAAAAAATAGGCCTTTAGTTAGATCATATATCCCACTCACTGGGCACAGGCCTCCTCTCATGAATGCGTTGCAATAAGCTGGCTCCAAGTTGGCCAAGTGTCGATGGGGACTTCATATGCATCATTAAATTACCTAAGATATTTGAGATCGGACAGAATTCCAAACCGTGCATGAACTAAAATGTGCTTTATTTATTTAGTTTGACTGATACCGGAAATGGGTCAATCAGTTTATTTTTATGCAACATCAACAATGTTTTGTTACTATGAAGTTTGTAGGAAAGTGACGTCACATTTTTTATGAACAGTGTCAATTCGTTATCTTTATGTATTAAAACATTTAGAATAGTAAAATTAAGATGAATCTCAGTCTTTTCCATGTATTTTAGTAAGTATTGTTTATTATTAAATACCGTATTATCCCGCATATTTTTCGATATGTAGGTACCCGAAGAGGTTTGACCTTTTTTTAATACCTTCAGTCCTTACAGCGATTAACCTTAATGAAATCTGGCTTTTTATTTCAAACTTTATGTAAATTGATTTAGCGTAAACATTTTTTTGAATTAGTAAAAAGCCTTTAATTCACGTACCTATTCAGTAATTTCCAACCACGTACGTTTCGTAGAATCAATTTCAGAGATACAATTTATGTCAAAAATTTGACGACCGAATAGCCTAGTGATTAGAGAACCTGACTATGAAGCTTGACGTTCCGGGTTCGATCCCCGGTCGGGGCAGATATTTGTATGATGAATACGAATGTTTGTTCTCGAGTCTTGGATGTTTAATATCTATTTAAGTATGTATTTATCTATATAAGTATGTTTATCCGTTGTCTAGTACCCATAGTACAGGCTTTGCCTAGTTTGGGACTAGATCAATTGGTGTGAATTGTCCCACGATTTTTTTTTTAATTTTTTTTTTTTATTTAATATCAAACTTACTGATATTAAAGATAAAGTTTTGTCCAAAGACAATGAAAAATCATAAGTAAAGCGTGCTATAAAATAGCAAAAAGTGCCGCTTCACTCGATTAACACCCCTAATGATCACGAATAGTGCAAAAACGAACCAGTGCCGTGTCAATATTAACCCTGAAACCAGTTACCGTGAATGCCTCACTTATTAACTGCGGGTTACCGCAATTTACGTGGGATATAATAATAAAGCTGCACCTTAATGGTGCGCAACCCTTATTTAATGATAACCAGTTACGTTTTTATACTAAAAGTTAAACGATTTTCGTTAGGGTTATTGGTTTTTGAGTGAACTATTTATGTTTTAATCGACGGTGAAGGTAATAATGCTTGGTTTTGATTAAGTTTGTGTAAGGGGATGGTTTGTTTGTTCAGTAATTTATTATGACAGGGAATTATTTAAATATCTGATAAAAAAAAATCTGTACCTGTTTTTGAAAAAAGTTGTAGGTAACGATTAAAAACTTGTGGCTCTGCGAGGTTGTAAAACTCGGGTTTTTTTTTTCATAATTCGAAAAAGTGACTGGACAAAAAATCTATATAATTAACGAACCTGCTCACAAAATTTCACGAGAATCGGTTGAGAAATGTGACATGTAGAGGAGAACAGACGGATATCTAAACAGACACCGGACATACGAACAATTTTCGGCCCAAGCTGAAGAACAGAACTTCGCTTCGCTCCCTCGTGTTTTTTTGTGAATAAGGTGCGTTATTTTTAGAACGCTTTTTTTGTAACACATACACACACAGAGGAAAACAAAAAAAACTTGGAAACACGACTGTTTATAGTTTATGTTATTTATTTGTTATATAGTATATTAAAAGGGATCAGTCTGAAAATCAGCGGTGGATGTTTCCTATCCAGCTAAGGCTGAGACTGGTACCCATTGCCTAGATATTTAAGTTCTTTGAAGTTTGTTCTGTGTTTGTTATTTTACGAGTAAAATTTATACTTTTTACAAGCTTTATTATATAATTAATTTGACCTGCTCGTATACTGTATATCATGTAAGTATGTAATAAGAATTCACTTCTTCACCAAAGAAGAGGCCATTTAAAATTTAATATAATTTTTAATTTAAAATAAGTAAACGTAATTGTCGTAGCAAATTAAAATTAAAATTCTTATGTAACAATGTATTAATAGGTAATCAATAAATGGCTATTCTAATTCTAATGTAATAAGAATAAGTTGTCCGTCAAAATTTGCAATCCATTATTCAGCCACTTGGCGTTATCCGATTGAGCTGAAATTATGGGTTTGTGTAAAGTTTGGATGACAATTCAATATTATGGTACCATCGAGCGGATCTGATGAGGGAGACAGAAGGTGGCCATGGGAATTCACTTCTACGGACGTAACCCCGGTGAGTTTGGGCTCGTTAGAATCGACTCAGTGAGTAGTTGATGTTTGTTTTGAAAGAATTGTTTTTTTTTGACGGAAACTTATTGATGGTTACGCGCGACCCTACGGATCAGCATGTTCGTTCTTCTTTGGTTATCCTACTGATGTGCCATTGCCAATATTTCCATTTTCAGGAATATTACCCCGACAATATTGCCAGGAACGTAGACTGTGTTGACGGCCGTTTCCGGGAATTTTCTAAAGTGCGGCTTTGGCACGTCAATAGATAGCCCCTGGCTAGCTTTAGTGGCCAAGTTCTATAGGTTTATGGTAGTCACATATTGTGATCAAAGCGAACTGACTGTACCTCTAATTGCTACCTACCCTCAGCTGCATCCAATCCCTCTCCGAAATTCCACATTTGTCGCAGCACGAGGCTTATGCACTAGAATTACTGCCGTCGGCACAATCAAACTTCAACTCTATTTGAAATTGTATAAGAATTACTGCAACCGCAAAATGGAATAGCTGCGGTGAAAAATTAACCGTATCGCCGGAACGATCAAAACTCAACCTAAAGTCCTTAGTAATAAGGATTATGGCGAGTGAATAATGACGTTAAGCTGGATTTCAGCCAAAATAGGAAATGGGAGGCGGTTATTCATGCTTTTTGGTATTAAATGTTGTATGAATTTATGCAGTAAATGGTTAGGTATTCATAGTTTTAGGTTTTATGAAGCTTGGTTGAATAGGTTTGTAGCCAGTTAAACGCATGGGTTTACTAAAATAGTAGTGTTTAACATTAAACTACCGTTGAGGAGGCTTTATTAATGTGATTTATTTCTCAGTTTAAGTATGAATATAGAAGGAGGGTTCATTTGCCTATGTGTTACACTATTTAACATTAATGGATGCGGGTGGCACAGAACCGTTCATTATTAAAATATTATGTCCAGCTGCAGTGGACGTCTTTCGGCTATGATGACTCGTCAAAAAATAATTTACTTTAAAAACAAAGTTTTAAATGACTTCAATTTAGTACTCCGCCAAGCCACATGAACATTTTTCTTTCAACTTTACCACACGAACTGCTTTCCGAGGCTGCTGTTGCGAGGGTAAATACGTTGAATAGGTAGTACAGATGAAAACCATATCACTGTATGTGGGCCGATAATATTTGAGGAGTTCCGTCGATTTAGCACACTTGACATTTAGCGCTTCATTAGTTGCTATTTCAACGGAATCGTATCAGAATCTGTAACGTACTTTTACAATTTTAAGTACTATTACTACTAGGTATCTCTCCTGACCGGTTTCGGCCACGCCAACTGCTTCAACTCTGGCGCTGATGTCGTGTGCTCTGGTTTGGCTCGCGTAGCCGATCTTACTTAGAATTTTAAGTACGAGTTCCATAAGTCAGCTGTGGTCTTCATCATCAGCTCCACTTCATCAAACTTGTGATTTCCGGTTGTCAATACACTAGTTATAATAGAAAAATACCGAAATTGCTACATGCGTGCCTTATACATTTGAGGAGTTCCCTCCATTCCTCATGGTCCCCATCATCCAAATAAAGTTTTGATAACAATGGGACCTGGATGAATATATCTTTCAAATAAAAAATAATTCTACGAATCGGTTCATAATAACAGAGTTCTAAAGTTTTTACCTTTAAAAAAATTACATCCGAAAAACATTTAAAAAATACATCTGAATTGAGAACCTCCTCCTTTTTTGTGAAGTCGGTTAATCATGGAAAAACGGAAGAAAACACTAAAACCCACCGAATTCTCTAAAAGGGCAACTTGAAGAAATATACGTTCCAGACGAGGCAACGAGCGACAGTAAAAAAATAGATTACCCATGTGCACACACAAATCTTGTGCAAACGCACAACAGCGTCATAAACAACTAACAAGCCACCGCATACAAATTGCAATTGGCCAATTCGAAAGCTATGTGTTGAGGATTTAAGCCGCGTATTCACTACAAGCATGTTTTGGATACAGTGTTTCTGAAGCAGGTTGTAGAAACAATGTTTCAGTTTACATGGTGTGAACGGTATGAGAAAAAAACCGGACAAGTGCGAGTTCAACTCGCGTGGTGAGGGTTCCGTAAAATATTGAGAATTTTCCCGTTACTTTGAATACTCAAACTTCTTATAGGTTTTCCTGTAATCTTTAAGCAAGGAACTGTTTTACATATTTTTTTTTTCAGAATTTTAAGCCTAGTAGGCTACAGTCTTTTTTCCTAAATTACTTTAAATCTGATTTTGCTAAAATTATAAAACAAAAATCAGAAATGCTTACAACAACCCCTTTCATTTGATATGTCACACAACACAGTTTGCGAAACTTTTTTTTTTAATTTTCCAGTTTACCCCCCAAAAGTTGCCCCCTTGTTCAGGATTCATTAATTTACTTTAAGCGTCCATCTTTGGGTCACCAATTTACATATGTTTACCAAATTTCAACTCAATCGGTCCAGTAGTTTCGGAGCAAATCGGCTGTGACAGACGGACAGACAGACGCGCACAAGGGTTCCGATTTTTTCTTTTTGAGGTAAGTACGGAACCCTAAAAATATTATGATTGCTATGTAGCGGTTACTAATTATCTTCTAAAATGTTTAGTGAACCAAACCAATTACCTCATCGCCATCAGCAGATATATCTCATTGGTGAAAGGAAAATTATCACTGCTGTCCCCGTCGATTACCTTAAAAAACCAATATATTTCCTTAAATTAATCAAATTATCTTGCGCTCCCTAGTATTGCTATATTGACCATAAGTGTATATCTAAGCACGATACAATAAGATTCAGATTTTTAATTATGAAACCCATGTAATGCAAAAGTTGTCTTACATAATAAGTATACATATATGAATCTCTATGTATTGCCGATTGGATATCTACAAATATAAATGTCAAAGAAATTAAAAAATATTGATATCATCATTAATCATCAGAATGGAAATTAAAATTGATGTTGCTAAACAAAGGATCCAAGTCTAGTTCCTAATAAATTGTAATCAAGTTCAATCTGTCGGAAAATAACAATACAAACTGAATTGTTTCGCTTGCTTCCCGCACATCAACATGTACCTTTTGTTTCTGCAACCGTTGTTATAAACAAGTTGTTTACAGTGAATACGTGGCTTTAGCTGACTCTGACTGAACTACAAAGTTATTCCGCTTGATTTGAGTGCCGTTCATGTTTCCTGAACGAAAGCGTTTCTTAACCAGACATCGTTAATTTTGTAGCATTTTCGGTGCAGCGTAGTGAATTAACGGAATTGGTATAAACAGTTTGAATTGTAATGTTTAATTAGCGTTAATAATGTTAATGTTAACCTTAATTAACAATTTTGATTGATATTGTCTATACGAACATCGTTAACACAACCATGCTGCACCGAAAATGCTACAAAATGTACGATACCTGCTAATAACTAGCATGTTCCTTTACTCGTACGGCTAGCAAGATCCGATATGGAAACGCTTTTCAATCGGAAACATTTACAAGTACAAATGTCTTTTTATGTTGCTTAAAATGGTGCCGCTTTGAAATTCACGAAATAAGTATTAGGTTTAAGAATGCGAAATGTCACCTTATAAAATAACTGCATTTATAGAACAGTTCTTACCAATTAAGGACGTCATTTTTTTTTCCTCATTTGTTATCAATTGTATTCGAACTTTATGTTTAGTATGTTTTTGTTCTTCAATTTATTAATAACATCAAGTTACAATTCATGTCAGGTTACTTACATACATCTATTTATTAATTACATTTTATACTACGGTACGGTAAAAGGCCGGATGGTTTGACCTTGGTGCCCTGGCACAAAGGTATGAGTCTGCTCTGGGACGCCACATGTGTAAGTACTTTTGCTGCTTCGCACATTAGTTGCACCATGCGGGCGCCTGGAGCTGCGGCTGAGCTGGCGGCGGTGCGGAAGCGGGACAAGTACTCAGTACTTGCCAATTACTTGTTTGTTCCGCTTGCCGTGGAGACGACTGGGTGTTGGTGCGCAGAGGCCAAAACCTTTTTCAGTGAAGTGGGTCGTCGTCTGCAGGAAGGAGGGCTGGATCCCCGCTCTGGGTCCTTTCTGGTGCAAAGGTTAGCCATAGCTGTTCAGCGCGGCAATGCGGCTAGCGTAATGGGCACCTTTGCACCAGGAGGGACGCGGGGCGGGTTGTTTGATACTTAGTTTTAAGTTTAGTTTAGTAGTATTTGTTGTAAATTGAATTTTTGTTCTTGTTTTGTGTAATGAATAAGTGAATAAATATTGTTGTTAATCTAAAGATACTAATATAATAAAGAGGAAAATACTGCGAGATTTTATACTAGTTACATCGGTATAAATAGATATGTTTACAATTCACTGAGTAGGAAGTTCGTAAAACTAGTATATGGAATAAAAAGTATGGTCAAGAAGCCGATTACGCAATCGCAACCTAAACGCTACCGTGGAAGTTGCGTCTTTTTTAAGTGTCTGCCGCTTTTGGCAGCCTGTTATCAACTGACTGGCCCGTGATGTACACCGACCACTCCGACTTACGCAGCGGTCGGTGTACACTACTTCTTCGGCCATCATCGGATTGCAGTAGTGTACGCGCTCCAATTATTTCACATACATTTGATTAGATCAGCCGAGTTCGGCCGACGACGCCCGAACAATATTCGGCCGATAAAGGATTCAGTGTATGCGAGCCATTACGCAGCTTGTGTTCGGGTGTGACACCTCCCCGTCAGCTTGTTGCTGTCGTGCCTCATCACGCGGGATGCGTTGACGCCCCGTGGACGAAACACATCCAACTTGTTTCGTGTGAAGAGAGCTACCTGGCAGATAAGTTCACAAGGAAGGGGTTATATATTGAGTTCGTCAAATAGTTGTTTGCATTACATATCCTCGGGTACGCCCACTATCGTACAGCGCGCTTTTGCATTCTGAAGGCTCGCTCGGCGTTTGATCACATTGCAATTATGCTTTCTTAATTCTAAATATTCTCAAATCATTTTAGGGTTTAGTCATTCTCGTATCGCCGCTCCCATGACGATAATAATTTTGCTCCTGAGTGACAATACAATTTTTCACACCGACTACGAGGAAAATATAACAGTCATCGATAGCTTTGATTTCAGTAAAACGTATAATTTATTTTGACATTTTTTTAAATATTACCAAGAATTCATAAAACTTGAAATATGTTCATTTTTAATCGATTACGATGAAATTACAATCGATATTACAACCGAATAGTGGTGATGAAGCTTGAGGTCCCGGGTTGGATCCTTGGTCGGGGCAGATATTTGTATGATAAATACGAATGTTTGTTCTCGAGTCTTGGATGTTTAATATCTATTTAAGTATGTATTTATCTATATATGTATGTTTATCCGTTGTCTAGTACCCATAGTACAGGCTTTGCATAGTTTGGGACTAGATCAATTGGTGTGAATTGTCCCACGATATTTATTTATTTATTTTATTATTTTATTAAGACCTGTGTTCAATTGGCAAATTGCGTAAATGCTACATGCCAATTAATAAATTAAAAAAGTAGCTTGAACAGAAAAGTAACATTTTCATCCCTCTCGTTGTGGACCAAAACTTAATTTCCCAATGAAAGGTGTGAAAAAACAATTGCTCGTCAAATTAAAATGCGTAGCGTAAGATTCCAGTCGACCCGCCACTGCGAAAGACCTTGAAGCGCTTAAATTGTACTAATTTCGTATTCCATTCGTCAAAGTGACAGTTCTGACGTTTGCTAATTGGTGCTGAAACACGCCAGGTTATAATTTATCCCTTATCGTGAGTAAAAAGCGAACGGGAATTAAAATCGACGGACCACGTACGAATAGGGCCACCAAGATTTCTAAAAAAAAGAACAGTCCTGAAAGCGAATTTTCGAATTTATAAGTGTTTGTTACAAGTGGTTTCAGAATGAGCAAGCTCAATGAGTTATCTTGTTTTAATTAATTATGCATTAAACCCTCTCATTTTCCTTGGATGCGGACTATTTAAGATATAAAAAGGGGCTTCTCTAGGCTTGTACTTAATTATACATTAGTTCAGCAGGACTAGTGATGTGATTGGTATATCCTTGCATTAAGCGCAGTGCTCGACCTGGTAAAGTGCTCAGTTCATCATCAAACTCAAACTCAAACTCAAAATGATCTTTATTCAAGTAAGCCTATAGTAACAAGCACTTTCAAATCGTCAGTTAATTTTTTAGAGTAATTTTTAAACATAAAAAATAAAATATATATGATATAAAAATTTTATAAAAAATACTAGTAGAACGTTTCTAGAAAAACAATCTAATGTCAAAAAACAAAATATTACGAAAATAATAGATTAAAAATTCAGTCACAATTAGTTCCATGGAGTTTTATCATTCATGTAGTCTTGTGTGCTATAATAAGCTATCGAGATAAGTTTACGCTTCACATAGTTCTTGAATTTATTAATAGATAACTCAGTTAAGTTTCCTGGAAGTTTGTTATCATGATATCAGCAGAAAGACGTACTGCTGGATATAGGCCTCCCCCAAAGACCGCCACAATGACCGGTGCTGCGCCACTCGCATCCAGCGGACTCCCACGACCTTTACCACAATCATCAGTCCACCTTGTGGGGGGGCCTACCCACGCTGCTCCACCACAGTGCTCATTGCTGTCATCTGTCAGATGTCGGTCAAGGCAGACTTGTTCCGTAGGCGTGATTTGGCTTACATATTGCATGGCTATTTAAGCCATGCAATATGCAGCAGCATACAACATGCAATATGTTTTGCCCAGCATGTGACATATCCCGTCTGCTTTAAAACGAAAAATGACATATAGACATGAAACATGGGCATGAAGGTGCCTTGTTCACTGATAGGTAACTCTAATACAGATAGGTAGCTTTTCTTAAGTGCTATAATATTCGTTTAGCACATTTAGTGCCAGGAACCCGCTAGGTAGTCGCTCTGCTCTTAGACGCTTTCCTCTACATACGGATTTCCCCAGCTTATCGGCTACGAAATCTGTGACACAGAATGTATTGAGGGTGAAAAGTTAAGGGTCGCCACGACGCACGACTCTCCATACAAACCTACTTACTGTTTCATTTTAAAACGACATGCTAGAACACCATGAAACTCTACCATATCTAGCTCAGAGACTAGTTTCTGTTGCTAGAAATTAAATAAGAAAAAAAATAGAGCCTTTAGAACATTTTTCATACAAAGTCTAAAATTGCTTCATTTTTTTCCTACTATATTTCTATTATAATTTATAGCAACACAACTAGTTTCCGACCTGGATATGGCGGATCCCATTATGTATCCCATTCCATTAAGTATAAAAGTCTCATATTACAGTATCCCATTTTAAAATGAGAACCAAACTACGTTTGTATGGACAGTCGACTTGAGTCGACCGTGCTGGGGATCCTTAACTAATTTTAAATCATTTAACCTGGTCACCCTACACGCACGGCGTAAATAATTCCGCGCAAGATTTACACCCTAGCACGCCCAAGGAGTGCGTTACGCACATTTACTGGCTGTAAATTAGATATACGACTTTCCGGTCGCCGATTTACGTCCGAACAGTTTTTCGTAACTTTGTTGCTGAGTTGCGTTCGATAAAAAGTACCGTAAAAGTTGTACGAACACCTCCTCCGAAACAGAGACTAGCAGTCAATAAGTTTGAATTTGGAATAGTATCTAAGTCTGTTTGATGGTGAAATCAACGCTAGTAGAATTTGGATTTGTAAAATTAAGTGACATTGCGGCCTACTTGCAGAATAAAATGCATTTATTTCAATCATTAAAGAAATTGTACAACGAACAAAACAAGAACGCTTACGGTGATCGAAAACGCGAGCCGAAGTGGGAGAGGGACTTACTTAATTATAAGTGAGTCGCTTTCGGTCACGATTTTCATTCCAATGACAGTCTTATAAAAAAGTCGGCCACATTAAAAAAATCTCAACCATATATTGCTTTAACCATAAAAATAATTCAGTTTATGACAAAGTGAAACTCTAACGGCGCACCAATTTGCCAAAGCAACTTCTCAGCAACGAAATAATCCATTTAAAAATCTCCCATTCAAATCCCTGGCCATATATTATTAAAGCGGATATTACAGCAGCCATTACCAAATAATGTTCCAACCATAATTGCCGAATTCCCTGACACCGGCAACGGATTTAAAACCCTAATTCTTCGTTTCAAAGTTAAAATTTCTTTGTTCTGCAGCATGATGACTTAATTTGAATTTAGAATTGAATGAAATGACGCCATCTACAGGGAAAATTAACGGGCGTTTTCAGTTACGTTGTTAGGTATATTTCGCTCGTCGGTTTGCATTTTAATCTGATACTCGTGGTCGCTTCTACTGGTGTCAGAACGTGTCAGAATGAGCAAGAAACATAATGTAAATGAAATTGGGATGAGAAAGAGATAGTCTAAATGTAGGCTGAGGGGGTTTTTGATTATTTACATCGGATTTGTAAGGATTAAAGGAATTGGTGAAGGAATTTTGCATCGCGGTAACGATCAGGGTAATGGAAATGTTTAAATGGAATGATAGCAATACTTCTTAAGCGTGTTTAGTCGGAGATTGCAATAGCTTTTGGCTCGGATGTTATTTTTGTTCTTTCGCTTTAAAGTGAACAAGACACGAGCAATATTCGAAGATGGATTTAGCCTAGTGGGTACTATTCGTGATGCCTACGAAGCTGGTTCTGGGTTCAAATCCCGGTAAGGGCATATCATCATCATCATCATCATCATCATCATATCAGCCGAAAGACGTCCACTGCTGGACATAGACCTCCCCTGCCGCAAGGTGGACTGATGACCTGGTGAAAGTCGTGGGAGTCCGCTGTATGGTGGCACATATTTGTAAATATTTATTTCTGAGTCTTGTTTTCTATTAAATATTTGTTATATTAATATCCACGTCAATTCCACCCATGAAACAAGCCTTATTGAGTTTGAGGGCTAGTTAGTTTTGTGTAAGATTGTCTTATTTATTTGTTAATTTAACCGATAGTTAATAACTGTCAGTGAAATAATTCAAATAACAATCTTCAAAAATAATTGAACACAGATTATATCTGATTATCTGTCAATCTAGCCTAGCTTGACTGGACTGGACTGGCTTCCCACAAAAAAAAAAAAAACTGTCGTCTAATTTCACCACCTTAATTTCAAATCTTGTAAAACAATTACAGTATCCTTAATAAAGAAAAGGACTGCTAAGGATTTATTTAACAAAAAACATATTTAAAAAAAATTCAATGTTCTTTGCATTATAACAGAAAAAACCTAGCATTATAAAAAAAATGTTGGACTTATTAGGAACCCTGTCGCTAAATAAGGCCTGTTATAAATTACTTAATCAAAATATACGTTGAAACCACTAATCAAAGTTTAAAAAACAATACTATCGTCTAGACGTGGTCGTAAAATGCACTTTTTAATAATAAAAAAAACTATTCAATCAAATATTGAACATATTTCTAAAATTAGAGCCGTTTTCTTAGGAGCATATGAAAATTTAAAAAAAAATAGAAAAAACACGTGAAAAAGTGAACATAAAGTAAGATTATTTATATCTGCCTGTATCATAATAATTATAAATCAGTTCTTTATTCAATCATTATTTTTCGACGTACTTTTAATTCGGAATACGTATGCAGTGGGCCTTATTAGGGCACTTTCACTTTAGTTCAATAAAGTTTCGTAAAAATACATAAATTAATTTAATATAATAAGGGTAATAAATAGATTAAACCAGTTGACTTGTCCTAATGCTCGTTCGAAAAGTTACACAACTATCCCTCTGGCCAACGGAATAGAATAACAACAAAAAACAGTTAATTGACCGAAAAATAAAGATGAATGTTTCCATCCCAGCTTGAACAAGTACAGTCGCGGAATGAAAAGCTTCGTCACTTTTCGACCTTAACAGCTTTCAAATAAGGTCGAAAAGTGGCGAACCTTTTCATTCCGCGACTATACATTGAATACGGATTACGGGCAGTTCGTGCGAGTTTTCCGATAATCTGGGAATATTGCACGCGGTATTAAATTTTGACACTAATATCAGCTCTCTGCAAAAGGCTACTACAATACTGGTGTAGATTAATATTTTTTTTCCAATGCCATTCGAACCAGTTTTTGGAGAGGAACAAATACTTGGATTTTTTCGTTGGAATAATTTTTTTTATAAACTGCCGTGAAAATCTCGGTCTTACTGAAACTGTTGTATTCAACACGTCGCTGTGTCACTACCGAAATTCACAAATGGTACCTACTTTACGCTAAGGTAGGACTTTGAGGTAGAGGAAAACTCACTGTCATTGAGTTGTCTATCTGTGAAACATTTATTTTGTTGGACAGTGTCTTATGTACGTAATTTATTAATATTACTGATTTATTAATTTTCCATATACTTATTATGTAAAGTTTGTTCTTAGGAAATTGACAGTTAATTAATTTATATTTTAGTATACATATTAGTACTTTGACATTTATAATAAAGAATATAATTATGCACGCAATTTAATTTTAATCAATGCTGGCTCGGCTGCATCCTCCGCTGAAGACCTCAAACGCCGCAAGTATGCCTCCCTAAGGAGTGGTTACTTATTTGAGGCATTTGGGGTCGAAACACTGGGACCATGGGGTCCAAGCGCGCGCCGACTATATAAGGATTTGTCGGCGCGCCTAATAGACACTAGCGGTGACCAGAGGGCTGGCCTATATTTTGCTCAAAGAGTGAGCATTGCCATCCAGCGTGGCAATGCTGACAACCTTCTGGGCACACTACCCTCTGACAGCGATTTGGGCCAAATTTTTTATCTTTAAGTTTTAATTTATAGTCTTTTTTTTGTCTGTGTAGGTTAAGTTGTTGTTTTATTTTTTGATTTTATTATCCTTGTTCTTTTAAATAAAATAAGAATAGAATAAAATAATTATCATTTTAATATTGACATGTTTGAATTAGTCATGTCATAATAACCATATTCACATACCTCAAGGCAGAATGTATTAAGGGTCAACAATGTAGCTATACTTATTACATCTGCTGTACCATATGTTCTCGTGAATGGTTTGTTCCCAATTCTACAGATTTCTATTACAGATTCCCAATTCTACAGATTCCCAATTCTACGGATTCCCAACTCTACAGTTTTCCAGTTCTACAAATTTCCAGTTCTACATATTTCTGATTCTACAGACTCCCAATTCTAGTCTAACTATCGCAAAATATATACACATACAAGTGTGATCATGCATGTGATTAGAATTAGAACATTTATAAAAATCGGATTTTGTACCTTTTTTTCGAAGAGATAAAACCTATTTCTCTAGATTAATAATTACTGGTTGGTTATAGTATCTGTAGACATGAGAATCTGTACAATTAGGAATCTGTAGACATGAGAATCTGTAGAATTGGGAATCTGTAGACATGAGAATCTGTAGAATTGGGAATTTGTAGACATAAGAATCTGTAGAATTGGGAATCTGTAGACATGAGAATCTGTAGAATTGAGAATCTGTAGACATGAGAATCTGTAGAATTGGGAATCTGTAGACATGGGCCCAAAGGTCGTGAATTATGATTCGTTGCTGAATTCTCGCGTTTAATGTTTACATGTTGTACCCACTGTTTTCCAATTCACGAATTATTTAAAGAATAAAATAAATCTGTAAAAAGAAACATTAAAAGTGCCTATCCCGTTAGCCAATAGAAGGGACTGCCAGACGTCTGTCATATTAACCTCATTATCTGTTTTCGTGCAACGGCCGTTACACGTAAAATAATTTAAAAAATATATAATTTTGCCTAAGTAGTTATAGTTTTAGATCGTCAAAATTGTGGTCGATTAGCATTTATTCTTTAAATGATTCGTGATAATGGCTGTAAATTGGAAAACAGTACTACATGTTAACATTAATGGCTTCTTCTTTATTGAAATTATGGAAGATGTACTTGGTAAAGCAACAAATAATAAAAAATCTGTAGTTGTTTGCGGCGACTTTAATATCGATATTTTGTCCCAGTCGGTTGAAAAAGATAAGTACATCACTCTATTTAAATCGTTTAATTTAGATTACTTGTTTGAAGTGCCTACCCGGGTGACTCCCACCTCTGCCACTTGTATAGATAATATTTGGTTAAATTGTCCTCATCTATACAGAAACATAGTGAACGGAGTACGTTCGGATCATAAAGCTCAGTTGGTAGGGCTACCTTGCGAAACAAAACATCCAGATCGCGTTATAGAAATAAGACCGCTGAGCAAAAGTAGGCTAGCACTATTAAAGTCAAATCTACTAGTCGCCATGTCGAATACCCAGGCAGAATCAAATGATCCGAACGATCAATTCAAGATGCTTCTGAATACCGTCTGTAAAGAGTTTAATGGAACTTGTGGTAAAAAACGTATCAAGATTAATAGTAAAATGTCATTCAATGAGTGGGCAACTGCCGGAATCCGGAAAAGTAGAGATAACTTGTACCAACTTTATGAGAGGAGGTCTTATACCACTGACGAGCGCTTCCATCAGTATGTTAGGGATTATTCCAAATTGTTTAAAATTGTGTGCACGAAAGCTAAAGCAGTGCACCTAAATAATAAAATAAAGTCCTCCGAAAACAAGGCCAAGACCGTCTGGAAAATAATAAACACAGAGACTGGGCAGAAAAATAAAAGCGATTCCACCATTTCTTTGAAGATAGAGAATGCATTAGTAACTGACGCAGGAAAAGTAGCCGATGAATTTAACAATTTCTTTTCCAAAATTCCGTTTCAGACAACAAAAAGTTTGCAATCGTCTAGTACATTAGCTCATTCCTTTCTGAGTGAGAATGTAAAGTTAGAGAACGTAGATATTTTCAGTTTTCATCATGTTTCTCCTCTAGATATACTGAAATCTTTTAAATTGATAAAAATAAAGAGCACGGAGGACTTATGGGGCGTGTCAGTCAAGGTACTGGAAGCCATTCTGGAGGTTGTTGCACCTACTCTAGCTCTTATTTTTAATAGTTGTATAGACAATGGCATTTTTCCAGATTTAATGAAATGTAGTAAAGTAGTTCCTATTTTCAAATCAGGCCATAGAGATAATCCTTCTGATTATCGTCCCGTATCTATCCTACCCGCGTTTAGCAAAATATTTGAAAAAATAATGCTAACGCAATTGATTTCTCACTTTAATTATAACAAGATTTTGCACGCACAGCAGTTCGGCTTCACAAAGGGTAGGTCAACTACTGATGCTGGTGCAAGTTTAATTAAATTCATTCTGCAGTCTTGGGAAGAGTCGCAGGACGCCATTGAAGTCTTCTGTGACCTTTCCAAGGCATTTGATTGTGTAGATCATAGTACCTTAATTTGTAAACTTAAATTTTATGGCATTAGAGGACATGCATTAGATCTCATTGAGTCATATTTAACACAAAGGAATCAAAAGGTAGCGATAAATGGGGCCATTTCGTCAGAGGCAGTGGTGGAGATGGGAGTACCTCAAGGATCTATTTTAGGTCCATTCCTGTTCCTTGTTTATGTAAATGATCTACCATATATGGTAAGCCGAAGATCAGGCATTGTCATGTTCGCCGATGACACCTCGTTACTGTTCAAGGTTAATAGGAAAGATACTGAACTCATTGAACCAAATAACACCCTGTCCATGATATCTGACTGGTTTGCTGCCAATAACTTAGTGTTGAATCCGAAAAAAACGAAATGTATAAAATTCACACTAGCGAACTCAAATGTAAACTTAGCCTCAAATATTAAACTTAATGGTGAAACCATAGAATTTGTAAAGTCAACTGTATTCTTAGGTATTACGTTAGACTCTAAACTGCAGTGGGGTTCCCACATAACTGCGATAGGAAGTAGGTTGAGCTCCGCTGCTTTTGCAGTCAGGAGAATAAGGCAGCTTACCAATGTAGCAACGGCACGGTTAGTTTACTTCGCTTACTTTAACAGTATAATTACTTATGGTCTTATTTTATGGGGATCAGCGGCAGATATTGAGACTGTATTTATTTTACAAAAAAGGGCTGTTAGAGCAATTTATAACCTCGGGTCGCGTGAGTCATTAAGAGAATTTTTCAAGGAAACAGATATTCTAACACTGCCGTCGCTATACGTATTTGAAATAATAATGTATGTTAGGAAGAATTTATACAACTACCCAACAAACACTGATAGGCCCAAGGTTACCAGAAGCGCAGGGAAGCTCAAAACAACTTTTTACAGGCTAGTAAAAGCGAAAAAGTCGTTCTTGGGAAATTGTATAAAATTCTACAATAAAATTCCAAAACACATTACCGAACTTACTGACTCTAAATTCAAATCTGTCGTAAAACGGACACTCATTTCAAAAGCATATTATAAGATAAACGACTACATCATGGATAGGGATATTTGGCGGCGATAAAATCCTGCACTAGAAACCTGTCGTAAAATAAATAGGCTTTCTACTGTAGCAATGTAATTTTAAAATTTTATAATACTCTGATACTGATATGATATATTGTATACTGTTTTGAAAAAATGACACCTCGCCGAGTTTATTACGCCGGTTCTTCTCGAGGCAGAGGTTTACTTTCCGAACCGGTGGTAGTTTATCGACATTCATAGGTGCATGTAATATGCCTAAATTGAAGAATAAATCACTTTGACTTTGACTTTGACTTTGACTTCGAATTGAGCAGCTCGCATAATTATGTAGAACTTCACATACAGGTACGTTCGTTTTATCATTAATAAACTTTCATTCATTCATCCAACGAACGAGCTAAGTATCCGTTTCAGCTTGATGGATGTCCCGCTGTCCAGCTGTCTGCCAGTTCTCCACTACAGGTCGCATTTCTCTACCGATTCTCGTGACATTTGTGAGCAGGTTCGATAGTTATATAGTATATTTTTGTCGATTCAGCTTTTTTGAAAAAAATACGAAACAGTTTTTATTGTAAAACAGACTTGCGAGTTCTAGGTCTTTATTCTGTATTTTATCTAATTTGAAACCTTGGCTGGATTCCTGCAATGTGCCACTTCAACCACACTTAATTTTCATTATCTTGTTCCTTTCTTTTTCTTTCCAGTGTTGTCACTTTGCTGGCGACAAGTTCTGAAGTCTTTAAATTTAATTACCTCCAGAGAACCCTGCTCGCATATTTTAATATTGCGACGCCGTTTGTTATTCAGTTGTCTTCTTCACGGATATGTAAAAAGTGTAATAAACTGCAAAGATTGTTGGTTCTTAAAGTTCTTATGTCTTTACTTTATAGGATACAGGATACTTACTGACCGGGCGGATCCACCCGTGTATTAAGAATGCAGGCTCAGCCACGGGATAAAATATAACACATTTTGATTCCAGAGATCCATTTTATATACTGGTTATTTCTTTTTAGGGTTCCGTACCTCAAAAGGAAAAAAACGGAACCCTTATAGGATCACTCGTGTGTCTGTCTGTCCGTCTGTCACAGCCGATTTGTTCCGAAACTACTGGACCGATTGAGTTGAAATTTGGTAAACATATATAAATTGGTGACCCAAACATGGACGCGTAAAGTAAATTAATGAATTCTGAACAAAGGGGCCACTATTGGGGGGTAAACTGGAAAAAAAATGTGTGACATATCAAATGAAAGGGGTTGTTGTAAGCATCTTAGATATTTTTTTTTTATAATTTTAGCTACAACAGATTTGAAGTTATTTAGGAAAAAAGACGAAAATTGACCATTCCCCCCTTATCTCCGATACTACTAGAATTAAAATTCTGAAAAAAATATGGAAAATAGTTCCTTATCTAAAGATTACAGGAAAAACTATAAGAAGTTTGAATATTCAAATACACTTATGAAATTTAGATTCTATACGGAACCCTCACCACGCGAGTTGAACTCGCACTTGTCCGGTTTTTTTGAAATCGTATGTGAAGGTTGGGGTTTTCGGTTATGTATATGCAACTGACTGCCCCCGCAGCTTCACCTGCGTATCGCAAAGAAATTAGGCGAACCCGCGGGCTAAAATATAGCCTATAACCATCCAGAAAGTCCATTCTACACACAGGTGAAAGAATTTTTGGAATCGGATAAGCGGTACCTACCTATATAATATTTTGTCATAGGTAATACAGGTCCCTATTTCACCAACTTGACAATTGTCATCGGACACTGACAATTTGCCATACATTGCTTGTTCTAGAAGTTAAGGTGGTCGCTAGGTTACCTTTAGAACCAGCAATGTACGGAGAATTGTCGTTGTCAGGTGACAATTGTCAAGTTGGTGAAATAGGGGCCAGGTGTCAAGTGTTAACTCGGGATTTACAACCCTGGGTCGCATCTGAGCTGTTGCAGCGTCCGAAGGCTCTCTCGAAGCACGATAGGGCGAAAGCGAATGCGTCGGCAGCTGTGTCTATCGAGGTTGTCATTGTTAGGTGACTGTAGAGTCACGACATGCCCCCGCTCAGGGCTCGTCGCAGGTGTCTCTGTCGGCGCAGTACGACCGTCCGAGTGCGGTTCAGCGCTGGGCGTCAAGCGACGCTAACCCGCGCGCCGTTGACGGGTCATCATGCACACTGTTTATCAAAATTGAAAAAAGAAATTGAAGTCAGGCTCGTGAGTTAGCTCACCGAGCCTGTAGTAATATTAACATGACTAATAGAAGTTGGTTTTTTTTTTAAAGATACAGCACAATTCATTTGCACAGCTCTGTCAGGAAAGTACGGCAACCTTACTCGGCCGCAGCCTAACTCTACTATTTGCTTGGTACCTAGCTAGTGGTGTTATGTTCCCGTTTAGTAAGGTCTCCTGAGTTAGTCGTAGTCATTAACATTAAAAAAACCAGACAAATGCGAGTTCAACTCGCGTGGTGAGGGTTCCGTAAAATGCCTATTCTCTAAGCATTAGGCGCTCCATACAAAATTCACAAAAATATTGAGAATTTTCCCGTTACTTTGAATACTCAAACTTCTTATAGGTTTTCCTGTAATCTTTAGGCAAGGAACTATATTCCATATTTTTTTCAGAATTTTAACCCAGTTTCGGATATACGGGGGGGGGGGATGGTAAATTTTCGTCTTATTTCCTAAATTACTTCAAATCTATTTTTGCAAAAATTATTTAAAAAAAATCCGAGATGCTTACAATAACTTTAATTTGATATGTCACACAATACAGTTTGCGAAACTTTTTTTTTTAATTTTCAAGTTTACCCCCCAAAAGTGGCCCCCTTGTTCCGAATTCATTAATTTACTTTACGCTTCCATCTTTGGGTCACCAATTTACATATGTGTACCAAATTTCAACTCAATCGGTCCAGTAGTTTCGGAGCAAATCGGCTGTGACAGACGGACAGACAGACAACCGAGTGATCCTATAAGGGTTCCTTTTTTTTCCTATTGAGGTGTCGGAACCCTAAAAACTTAAACAAACTGAACCTCTACCGCAACATCGTTATTACTTTAGTTAAGTGTGTACTTATTAAAATATCCACCGCGTTCCAACTCGGAATGTACCAAAACTAGAACTGTGTCAAGCCACTGCCAAGACAATACTAAGAAAGAGTACAAAGAATCTAAACCACCTTTTATTGTTCCGGGTAGTAAGCAGTTTCAGAATACCGGCAACTAGGTCGGGAACTGTGGGTCAATTTGAGACAAACATTTCACATTTAAAGAATTTTCCAAATATGTTTCGCGCCTCCTCATGTAAAAACTGCTGCGGCCTTTAATGCAACTGATAATTTGGACAATTAATTATGTTTTGTACTATAAAATATTTCTTTGGCGTCTCGCGCGCGGTGTAGGACTAGCAGAGCGTAAATTTTCTTATGAAAGTCGACTAAAATACTTTCAAAGTGTTCTCTTTCGACTCATAGGAACATATTGTATTAAATTTCTCTATTCGTGCTAGTAAGATGCTGATGCTGATGTACATTCAGATTTTAACGACCACCGCTTACGATTACAGACGGTTTGATGCGACCCACCCTAAGTCCTTACTTATTTACCAACCTGAAACTAAGGCCTTATTCTGAAAATAGACGTACCTAACATTAAAGCTCTCGACTTCTTGGAATAAACTTTTCATTCGGTCCAGTATCCAATGATACAATTATCTTCAAACTTCGACTTAACTACGTGCTAACTCGGTGTAATCCATATCCATATCCATACTAATATTATAAATGGGAAAGTGTATGTGTTTGTGTGTTTGTTTGTTTGTTTGTTTGTCCGTCTTTCACGGCAAAACGGGGCGACGAATTGACGTGATTTTTTAAGTGGAGATAGTTGAAGGGATGGAGAGTGACATAGGCTACTTTTTGTCTCATTCTAACCCCCCACTTCCCTAAAATGGGGGGTGGAAGTTTGTATGGAGCATTCCGCAATTTTCAAGGTAGAAAGCTAAAAATTGGTATGCGGAATATTTGTGACTAACAAAAAAATCGTGCATCATTTTTAGGGTTCCGTAGCCAAAATGGCAAAAACGGAACCCTTATAGTTTCGTCATGTCCGTCTGTCCGTCTGTCCGTCTGTCCGTCTGTCCGTCTGTCCGTCTGTCCGTCTGTCCGTATGTCACAGGCATTTTACTCGAAAACTATAAGGTGTATTTGAATAAAATTTTGAGGATAGGTGTATTTTGTTAGCCGCTACAAAGTTTTGTAATTAAAATTACTAAAAAAAATTTTTTTAGGGGTGTACTCCATACATAAAACTAAAAGTCAAATTTTTTTTTTCATTGTGACCCCCCGTGTGGCACATCAATCGATAGGCCTTTCAAAATAAATATAAGGTTTCTTAACATTTTTTTTGATTAAGTGAATAGGGTCGGAGATAATCGCCCCGAAAGTCACTTAAATTCTGTCCCCCCCCCTCTAATTTTTGAACGGTGTATTTTAAAAATATGAAAAAATTCATGAACACAGCGCTTATTAAGTTCATTCACCGAAAATTGTTTTGAACAAGATCGGATGAAAGGTTTCCGAGATATTGCTGAAAAACTGCCTTCCTCAAAGAAAAAGACGTAAGTGCCGTAAGATTTCTATGACGATACGACCTTTTTAATAGGCACGGAACCCTTCGTTTTGCGTGGTCCGACACGCACTTGGCCGGTTTTTTTTGTTAATTTTCCCCCAGCCCCTAACCCTAACTATGTAGTGTCAGTACGAAGAGTCGATATGTAGAGTCGATATGTAGAGTTGATATGTAGAGTCGATATGTAGAGTCGATATGTAGAGTCGATATGTAGAGTCTATGTAGAGTCGATATGTAGAGTCGATATGTAGAGTCGATATGTAGTCCATTTGTAGAGTCAATGCAGAGTCGATATGTAGTCGATATGTAGAGTTGATATGTAGAGTCGATATGTAGTCAGTATCTAGAGTCGATATGTAGTCAATATGTAGAGTCGGTACGGTATGTAGAATTGGTATCTAGAGTCGATATGTAGAGTCGATATGTAGAGTCGATATGTAGAGTTGATATGTAGAGTCGATATGTAGAGTCAGTATCTAGAGTCAGTATCTAGAGTCGATATGTAGAGTCGATATGTAGTCAATATGTAGTCGGTATGTGGAATTGGTATCTAGAGTCGATATGTAGAGTCGATATGTACAGTCGATATGTAGAGTCGATATGTAGTCGATATGTAGAGTTGGTATGTAGAGTTGGTATGTAGAGTCGGTATGTAGAGTCGATATGTAGAGTTGATATGTAGAGTCGATAATTATATAAAAGAAGAAACTGACTGACTGACATCACCGCACAGCCCAAACCGTTGGATCTAGAGATTCC
The DNA here is from genome assembly GCA_932294315.1 of Epinotia nisella. NCBI lineage: Eukaryota > Metazoa > Arthropoda > Insecta > Lepidoptera > Tortricidae > Epinotia > Epinotia nisella. Next base: position 7,060,237 of record OW028696.1, on the reverse strand, counting down.
AAATTAGGCACATGGGTTCCTTATAAGTTCGGGTGCACTAAGAAATGATTTTTAAAAATTCACCTCCTAAGCGGATGAAATGGGGGTCCAAAGTTTGTTTGCTGGTCGCTGATTACGAAAACAACAACGATTAATCCAACGTGGCGGACGTGAAATACCATCTCCCCTGTTAGAGTGCGATGGGGTTGAAATGTCTAAATATGGGTGTCGTTTTTATGGTTTTTTGGGAAGTTAATTGAGACAGCGACCGTTTCACTGCCGCGAAGACACACAATATGTGTCAATTGTCATGTATGTCTACTCCTTTGTCTCTGTGTGTCTTTTGTGTAGTGAATAAATGTCTTCTTTTCTTTTTTTTTTTTCTTTAAAATGGCATCGATTTTGAAATTTAACATTGTGAACATGAAAATTCTTGAAAGTATTGGTGCCAAATTGCAATTCAATTGGAACATACAGGTCAAACTGAGATGCAACTTTTTGTAGGTAAACGGTTAACATTACTTTTAGTACGCGGGCGAAGCCGCGGGCACAAGCTAGTTATGAATAATTAGAGAACATCAAAGGAGACCTACGTCATACCGGCGTCAATATCAATTCGAGCCGTCAGGAGACGTCAACCTGCTCGGGTCCCTTAGCGATGTTCGAGCACATTCGTCAGAGCGGTTACACACGTTGACTTTTTGCAGTACCTACAATCGCGATACTGTATTGCTTCAGTACGGTGACCACAGGACGGCCCTGTGTAGCTGCGACAAAAACTATCCGTCTCCTTCGAAGCGTTCTAATTAGAAAGAGACGCACAGTCTATCTCCCCGCGACACAGCTCGTGGGCCGTCTTGCTGTGATAGCCGTGCAGGGATGTTATTCGCAACGGCTCATGCGCCTCACCCCACGCGCCATGCCTGACGAAACTAGACCTCTACCTACGCTTAGTTACTACGCATCGCGGTGGTGTCAAGATATATTTGTGGGTAATGGGGGGACAGGTGGCTAGTGTCGCGAAGCAGTCGCGCATCCGTGAAACGCGCAGTTGTATCGCTATTGTGTGTTGTTGCCGTGTGTAAACGCACTTAGAGTCAGATGGTTTTGAACAATAGACAACGTGTGGAGCTATACAACGACGTATGGATGGACGTAATATTTCCAACGTTGAATTTGGATATACGATAGTTCCATTCGGATGACGCATTGGGGCGAAACGACGGCTTACCATCCGTTTGGATATCCAACGGGCCGCGCCAACTGTCATTAAGTAATTGCAATAATCGTGTTCTGTCAGTATAAAGTTTGGCATCGCAAGCTCACCACAAAGTAAGTTCTATGTGGCACAATCTTTTATTCATATTATTTCAATGAACTGAACGTAATCTGTCTTTAATATTCTTTCAAAGTAAGTATCTCCATAAATATTCCCCAAAAACTGAGCACAAAGCTATTTCACGAGTGCACGATCTTTTTTTATTATATTTATGACACGTGCCATAATAAATAGCTCGTTTTCAAAGTACGCGTTAGGCTTCTAAATAAGCCGTGTCTGAAATGAACTTGCGATCTAGATGGAGCAAAAAAGATTGTTTATTGAAGGGTAGAACTTATCAGAATTCTTGAAATAAGAGGAAAATCCCGCTTCTTTCAGAGTGAACTGATTTAGTATATAAATGGGATCACAAGGGTCTAGACAACGTTTATTTTAGAAACGAGCCTATATGTAATCTGAAGAACTTACTGGTTTTTAGGATTCCGTGCCTTAAAAAAACGGAACCCTTATAGGATCACTTTGTTGTCGCTCTGTCAAGACCCTTTATCTCAGGAGCGTGCGTATCGAGTGTCTACAGTCCCTTGAAGCTGTGAAAAAAATCAAACTTCTAATTTAACGTAAAAAAAGATACGGCCATTTATACCGCAAAAAATGTATAAGTTAGTAGGGGCCAGTGCGCCACCGGGGTAAGTGCGAATTTCATGAAAAATTACGTAATCTACAGATATTACACAATTAACGACCTTTTACATATGGATGTTGGATCCATGGCGAACCAAGTATAAACAAGGTTATTGCATGGATCATGGACGTATAATGTTGTTTTGATGAAAGGCGCAGTTACCCCGGTGGCGCACTTGCCCCTACTGACCCTAGGTATTTCGACATTCAAGGGAATCAAAATGTATAGGGTACTAGCTTTTGCCCGCGGCTTCGCCCGCGTACTAAGAGTAATGTTAACCGTCTACAAAAAAGGTGCATCTCAGTTTCAGTATTTTATATATTTAGATCGACTCTACATAGACTCTGCATATCGAACATAGACTCTACATATCGAATCTACATATCGACTCTACATATCGACTCTACATATCGACTCTACATATCGACTCTACATATCGGCTCTACATATCGACTCTACATATCTGGACCCCCATATAAAATTTCACCCCCTCTTTTAAGGGGTTGGGTGCAGATTTCCAAAAAAAAATGATGCACGATTTTTTTGTTAGTCACAAATAGTACGCATACCAATTTTTAGCTTTCTACCTTGAAAATTGCGGAATGCTCCATACAAACTTCCACCCCCCATTTTGGGGAAGTGGGGGTTAGAAAGAGACAAAAAGTAGCCTATGTCACTCTCCATCCCTTCAACTATCTCCACTTAAAAAATCACGTCAATTCGACGCCCCGTTTTGCCGTGAAAGACGGACAAACAAACAAACAAACAAACAAACACATAGACTTTCCCATTTATAATATTAGTATGGAAGTATGGATTTTCCGTTGACCTAGGTAGAACTAAGAAATTAGCAACTCGTACTAGTACAGAGAAAAATCTGAAAATCTTTGTCATTTTGTACCGAACTCTCGGTGGGCGAGTCCAACTCGCACATGCCTGCTTTTTATCCTCCGGCGCAAAATAAATGAGGAGTGTTATGTGTATCTGTAGCATCGTAGCTACCAAACAGGTAAACCGATTTTAATGCAGTTTTTTTAATCGAAATTCTTGAGGGCATCGGAAATCTATTTTCGAGCGCTTCGGAAAATTCTGTGGAAATGTCAGGTCAGGAGTAACTTAACGACCTGTACTGAGTTGACTGACAGTTGGGAAATCTTACTGATAGTGCCTTGATTCTGCTGCAGCAGAATCATAGTCCTCCGAATCGCTAAAGTGGCAGTGGGCGGGGCACATTGCACGTAGAACCGATGGCCGTTGGGGTGGAAAGGTTCTCGATTGGCGACCATGTACCGGCAGGTGACGTAACGTACAACGTGAGTAGACCCCCCCAACACACAAGACAAGGTGGATTGAAGACCTGGTAAAGGTCGCGGGAGTTGGCTGGATGCAGGTGGCGCAGGACCTGCCATTGTGACACTCTTTAGAGGAGGCCTATGTCCAGCATTGAAGATGATGATGATGATGATGACTGATAGCGCAGTGACTTCGTGCTGCCAAATGAGGAGGCCTAAGATAGATAATGACGAACTATTGTAGTACTTAGTGAAAGATTGTTCGAAACAAAAGACGACCGCTCAACGTTCGTACATTAAAACAACACGAACTGTTTCACAAAAACCATCCAATTTCAAGGAGACGTGATCTATAAAGTCTAGACTCGATGTAATTTGCTACATGATTCTTTTGTGTAAGCGGCAATCTTGTTTTAAACGCTGGCTAATTGTAACGTTATATTAGAAATTCGGATTAGTGCTCTGAGTTATCTATAGAACTAACGTACCTAATTATAGAATATTTTGTGAAAATCTATGGTAACTCAGTGGTTCTAAGATGCGACTTTCGGTTCAAAATGGTGATGTGAGACGTGACGAATACTAGACGTGGCACTGTAAGCTCATTCACTGCTAAGTTACGCTTTTAGCTCTACGTCGTAGTCCCTCGCAGAAGCTACGGTATAGCCTAGTGGTTCAGGCATGCGCCTGTCAAGCGGCGGTCATGGGTTTGAATCCCTAGGGGAAGAGAGTCGTAGTCCGTAGCAGCTTAGGGACGTATCCACCACAGCTGTGCGAGCTGATGAGCGAGGAAAACATCCACCAATAGGAAGCGATGCGCGAGCGCTGCCGGCCACGCTATTGGTAGATTTTTAATTAATCTCCATATGTAGCGAAAAGCACCGATAGCCAAATACTTAAACACAGGTGAAGTACAAAAACTCGATAGAGCAGATGAAATTCAATCTTAATATCATAAAGACTTTTTCACGCCACTTCTCGGAAATGTGGCAAAAGATGGTCAGAATTCTGGCTTCAAAACTGTGTTTAGCTGGACATCGCACGAACAGGCCAACTATGAATTCAAACTGTCCAGCAATGTCTTTGTAGTCTAGTTGGAACAGCGGACCACTCACAGGGCGCTGCGCTGGCGAGCCGCGACTGCGGTCGTGCACTTTTGTGTAGTATTATGATTAGGTACTTACTTAATTTTTATTTATAGCTATTTGCATTTTCCTCGCAGTAGGGGTGAAATTTACTATGTAATGGCCAAAAGTGCAATAGCCTACTTTCTAGCCTCTACAACAATACTATTCTCGCATTATCTCTACATACCATATTTCAATCAGTACATTCGCTGTTCTATTCTGCCCTTTAGATTTCGTCTGACGTCAATACAAGTCGGGGGTCTAAATTTGTATGCAAAGCAAGAACGTCGTCGTGTTAGTTGTATTAAGATAAATTGGTATAGCCCTTGTTTAGGCTGGGGATTGGAAGTATAATTTAGTTTTATGTAAACAGGATATTTGTGACGTCAGAGAACAATTAAGTTTTTGAAGCCGACGTCCGTTCCCTTGAATGACGATGACGGATCCAGACGCGTAAAGTCAAAAAGGGAACACGACCGCGGTCGGTCGAGCGTTGCTATGAACTTAATAATATATGTAGCCCACCAAATGACATTAAAAATGACTACGAATCTTTGCTAAGCTGTCCTCGTATGATTTGGGTTTTGAAATGTAACCAATTGCACTTGAGGCACTGGCGACCTTAACTTAAACTTTAGAGATAGGTTTTTGTAAGGTTGTGAGATACTTTCCCATTGGACATGCTCTAAAGTAGATATAAATATATTTATTTCGAAATTATAACGATTTTAATCATCATCTTCATATCAGCCGAAAGACGTCCACTGCTGGACATAGGCCTCTCCCAAAGAGTGCCAAAGTGACCGGACAATATAAATTAAATTAAAAATAAGTTAAATCTAAAAAAGGCCGCCGTGGCATAGTACCAAGGATGCTGGCGGCATTTCCTAACTGAATTGCAATGCTGATGCAAGTGACTGAAAATTTAGAAGCAAAATTTGAAGTAAAATATACAAAATTACGAATAAACATGGCATGTTTAAAAACTTAAACCACGACTATTTTTTGAATTTCTCGTCACTATTTTAGTCACCTTGGCGTCAAAGTGAAAAAAAAGAAGAAACTGTTTAAACGGCTATGCGTACGTGTCTACTCTATTAATTAATTTCTAAAGATAAAAACTAGTAATAAATAATCCCTCTATTTTGTCTGTTCTAAACCGACAGCAAAATAAAGGCTATTATTTTCCATGTTTATTTTAGTAAGAGTACGGAGGACTGTAACGTTTATTAGTACCAACATAATGTGACCCGTATTCCGCAAATAAATATTTCATTTCATTTCATCAGATTCCTTACAAAATACCTTATCGCCTGTACGACAGGAATCCTAAAGATATTAAATCGACCGAGATAAGCTACGTTCTTTCAAAAATATGTACGCGAACTTGAATCTTATTCACCAAAATAAAGGTCCAAAATATATAAATATTGGCTGTACAAAAGCAGATCCTTTCCTTCGAATCCGGAATCAACCAGTAACCCGTTTATACTACAAAGGTTAAAAATGTTGGATAATCTGGTAAAGGATGTCATTCGAGTTTCCCGTCTTATGGACATTGTTGTGTAATCTCGAATTCTCATTGAAATAAGTAAGTACGTAAATAACGTAAAAAGCAGGCTAAAAATTACGCGTAAAACCTTTGGACAACCTCTGGGATTCGTCAATCACGGCCGCCGAATTTCTATGTAAAGATTGATATCGCTTTACAAGAAGCAAGGCGTACACAATTGGCTGAATTAAGCCGCGTCCGCTGCGCCATATTTTCGTGGTTTTTAAACGTCAAAAACGTTTTGCCAATCAAAACAATGCCCTATTTGTTTGCCGAAACTGACGGATAACATGTTAGATGTTTAAAAACATCAAAAATATTGGCGCAGCGGACGCAGTTTTATTGACGACTTTTATTAAACTACCTATTTATTTGGCTCGCAGGAGGCCAATTTGTTTTAATATTTCTTTACAAATTTTAACCAAACTTGGAGAAATCATTATATAATAATTTAGATTGAAGCCATTTTGTATTTAGAAAAGAAGATGAAGCGCTCGCTGTAGCGGCCATGTGACTATGCTGAGCTCGATCCTTGGAAAATGGTCATTGTTTTGTTTTTCTTTCCATTTTGTACTTTGTTCCTATGCAAATAATCAATTTCCTATTGGTACCTACTCGGTTTTCTAAATATTGTGATAATCCTTAAACCACAGTGAATCCTCACGAATCAAAACGCCCAAACAAGTAAATAAGTACCAGTGTATACAAATACCATGGGCTGTAAAAAAACAGGTTGCCCATACAATCATTTAACCCTTAGCAAATGAATATCTTTATAAACGATTGCGAATCTATTTACTCGAATGCAACAAACTACATACGTTACTTAACAGAAAACGTTCTTAAAAATCCGTTTAGGAGCTTTCGCGATTAAGGGGAACGAACATCGGCAACTTATTTTGCAAACACGTCCGCTGCTGGACATAGGTCTCCCCCAAAGAGTGGCACAATGACCGGTCCTGCGCCACCCGCATCCAAACGACTCCCGCATTCAGCGGACTCCCGCATCCAGCGGACTCCCGCGTCCAGCGGAATGGATATATAATATATTGATATTAGGATTAGGGTTCACTATAAAATTGATTTCCTCCAGATTTTCTATTTCAATGCATTAGAGCGTCTCGAGGAGCACGTGAGCCAAATTTGTTCCGGCTTAGGTATAGACTTAGGTATAGACTACAAATATGGTTGTCACCTCGCGGCTAAAGGAGATATGGTTGAGATTATTTAAACGTGACCGACTTTTTATAAAATTGTCATTGGAATTGTAGTCTTCTACATGGCACGGTGAAGTTGCTTTTTGACAACTTCTGCAATTTTATGCAATTCAAAGTCAAAGTGATTTATTCTTTAATTTAGGCATATTACATGCCTATGAATGTCGATAAACTACCACCGGTTCGGAAAGAAAACCTCTGCCTCGAGAAGAATTTGGCCAACTCAAATAATCTCAAGTAGGTAACTATAAACAGTACTAATATCCGTATATCTTTACTAATTATACAAGAGGATTATCTGTGTAATGTATGTAGGAGATTACAAAAACTACTCATCCGTTTAAAAAAAATCGTTCACCAGATTAAGAGGTCAGTTTATTATTTGTATCTTGTTTTCTAGCAAGTATTTAGATTAAATCATTTGAAAAACAGTATATAACTCCGATAACTAAACAAACCTGTCCTTCAATTTTCTAGACCTGCCCAGTGCCCAACCCTATTACCACTATGCAGAACTTATAATTGTACTAAACTCTCCCAAATCATCGGCTTAGCAACTAAATCAAATTCCTCTGTATATTCTATAATCCCCAGGTAACAATTTTGCTACCATTAGCAACTTACACAGAAACGTTGTATCTGCTTTTGTAATACAAGATAATAACGCCGTTTTGTAGCGTATAGGAGTTCACATGACCCTTGTATTGACGTAAAGTGAAGGTTTACCTACCTGCGTGAGTTCTGTTGGTTTTCGACTAATACGTGGTCGTCGTTTGCGAAAGGGGCCTTAATGGGGTGAGATCTCACAGTGTTTGGCAGTATTTGTACTAGTCATAAAGAGTTAATCCTCATTAATTTATTGAATCAGGCGTTACTTTGCGGAAATTCATGATATATTACGAGAACAATATTCCTTTGCTATTCCGCTAAAAAACGTGCAGGTCGATCAGCCGAGATCAAATGCAACTATTTGCGTATAAACATGCAAATAATTACAGCAAACCACCACCAATAATGAAAAAACCTCGACACGTGTTTCGCCTCTCTACGAGGCATCATCAGGAGATGTTGCTTGCGCCACGTCCACTGAGCCACCTGTACTGATCGACCTGCACGTTTTTTAGCGGAATAGCAAAGGAATATTGTTCTCGTAATTAATCCTCATTTGGGGGTGCACACTCAGGGTCAGACTTCGGCTTAACTCGTGTGCCGCCTATAACCTTCGATAATGTTTCGATACCGGTTTCGAGGTGAGAAATCTAGGGTCAATCATGGACAGTAGCCTGACATGGGAACCCCAGGTTTCTGACGTTTGTCGCAGGGTTACCCTGAGATCGATTTACACACGACACGACAAAGCGAATCTGCAGAATCGTGAATCTGACGGAATGCGAATTTAATAAACGCGAAACTGATTAACGTCGAACAATGTGGTATTTCGTGAACAACCGCAAATTCTGTCGAACAGACATCATTACATATGTTTCAAACGTATGTATACTACTCAATACTAGCCTAAAGTATTGCGATACAACTTCCCTTAATAGGCCCATCCTAAGTCAATATTAGTAATGCTAATACAAGACCCTTGTTCCACCGTCCGCCCTTTGATGCGCCACAAATTGTAGAGTTGCCGCAGTATATATGTAGACAGTAGGTAACAGAAGCTCAGTGGTGTGGATCATCATCGTCATCATCTGAAAGACATCCACTGCTGAACATAGGCCTCCCCCAAAGAGTGCTATAATTATTTATTTATTGACAAATATATTTACATGACATTACAGTAATAACCAATGCGTCACGAAACGGCGTGGCCCCGTTGCATCGTCATCTCAGGTGTAGGATTCAGCAGATTGCCCCGGAACTGTCGAAACACCGACACCCTTCGGCCAGAAGTCAGCACATGCGATGGTCTCCTGCAGCGGCCGCGGCACGCGCACCACAAACGAGCTGAAGTGCACATAGTGGCGCGAACGCAGCTGGAACACCCTCAGCGAGAAGCCGGTCTTCTGATGAACGTACTCCACCACATCATCAGCCGTGGCGGTGTAATGCAGGCGCGATACATAATTATAGCGCCTTGCTCAGTGTGGCAACCCGCAGACCGGAACCAACCAGTTCGGCAGTACCACACTGACTCTTGCGCGGCTTGCGCTTCCTCGACATATATGATAATGACCGGTCCTGCGCCACCCGCATTTAGCGGACTCCCGCGCGACTTTTAACAGGTCATCAGCCCACCTTGTGTGGGGGTGGGTACCTACACTTATAAACAGGCCTGTCCCTCTTGTCATTTTGGCTAAACATAGCTGCTGCACATCCCCGAGGTTTACCTACCGCGTCACCGCTAAACAGTGACACTACACACCAACAACTACTTACCGTTAAAAAAAGAAAAAGAAAAGAAAAGAAGACATTTATTCACTACACAAAAGACACACAGAGACAAAGGAGTTAAGTTGTTTTTACAAGCTTTATATTAACTAGACTTGTTTTTAAATAAATTACAAAACAAATATCGTTCGCTCGTAGTCGCAAGGCCGGTAGTGTCACACAAAACGCGACGATAGAGCACGCTACGCTATGTGTTACAGCGGGATAGCATGATATGAGTGAACTGTCAAATATCGGTTTTTAACAAAGAATTGGGAATGGATGAAAATTTTAGAAATGCCTGATTATTTTTTTGATGATAGGAATAACCTTCCTTAGCACCAGAATGTTTTTTTCATATTTTTCAGCTGCGTCAATTTTTTTTGAAAAATATAAACAGTTTCCTCACTTACGTTTTGGGTCAGCTTCCTCGATCGGTCTCATATTACAAAAAAATATATTAAATATGTGTGGTAAACTGACACTGGCAATGATATTGACACTTGCAGCAGCTATATTGATCATTACCAGTGTCATTTTACCACAGATATTTAAGATAGTTTTTTGTACTATGAGACAGATCAAAGAAAGTGTCTATTTACCGTTCTTGACCCAAAACGTAAATGAGGAAACTGTTTATATTTAAAAAAAAAAATTGTCACAGCTGAAAAATCTGAAACTTTTTTCTGTTGCTAAGGAAGGTTATTCCTATCACCAAAAAAAAAATTCTATAATTATTTACATTTATTATTAGCATTTCTAAAATTTTCATCCATTCCCAATTCGAAGCTTTTAGGCGTCCGAATCGAAGACACCATTTACTACCGATCGCGGTTACTACCATGTAGTAAAAATTTTACTTCTTGCTAGAAAGTGAAACTTTCCGCACAGGAAGCGGGAGTAAAAGCCACTTTATAGTCCGGTGTGACGTTGTGACGGTAATGTATTTTCTTCTTGAGTAAGAATTGGTTTAGTCACAAACTAACTGGTAAGTAAAATACCATTTTCATACAATGGCAAACCAATCACTTCGTAAACTCGACACGCTGTCCGGACAACGACAATAGTTTATTTACACTAGTAGACAGAAACATATCTACTGATATACTATACACTGTGCAAAGAACCGTTATGAAATGGGTTCATTTCCGTCCCGTTTCAAGTCAATTCCATGATTCTTATGAATTTAATTTGCGGAGAACAGGTTGACCGTCGGTTTGTTCTCGACAAGCGGTTTAGACAATAGGGGTGTATATTCATGTTAAAATTGATAACGATGTATTGCTAAATGGATAGTAAACCATCATGTTATTGTAATAAAGTATAAATTACAAAATATAATTACAATTATAAAAAGATATGGACCTTGAAAGCAAGGGGGTCGTTCTTCTTTTTTACCGACAATGAACCGAGGTTTTTCTGTTTTTTTTTTGTTTTTGAACTATCGAAAATTGTACTTTTGAATTGCGATTTTAAAAAAATGCATAGGTTTCTTCATTAGAACTAATTAAAGTTTCCTTTCCGGCCAATATAATTATTTTTTTACGGTTGGTTTTAAAAATAAATATGTGACAAAGTGAACTCTTTCAGTGGGGACCACATTTTGGTTTACCACTATGTCACGGCATTCCACGAGTAAAAAAACCGTTTAAAAAAATGCTAGTTAGAAAAGGTGAAATGTTAAATAATACTAATTAATAAAATAATATGGACGTTCATTCGAAAATTATAACACCGGAAACATCATTACTCAAATGAGATGCCGTAATAAGTCGAAGGACAGGCTATTGTCGGTCGAAAAGAAGAACGACCCAAGGACATTAAGCATACATTTTATCATCATTGAGTATATACATAGGTACTAATAAAAATATGTTTTCACACCTGCTATTCGGAAAGGAGTCATTGTTGCCCTGAAATGAGAGATCAAAGTTGTGTTTTTCTTCCCTGATCCTGCTATTGAGAAAAGAATGATCGTTGCCCTCGAATAGGAATTTCTGTTTTCCTCATGAAAGGGGGGAAAACAGCATCTGCTACTTGGTAGCAAAATTATTTCCAACTTGGGCTTAAACACTTAAAGCCCTCGCTACGCTCAGGATTCTATTTTAGAATCTTTCGCTGCATTCAGAATTCAATATACCACCCTCGCCGTAAATATAATCTGTTTGCTCCCTTGAGACACAATACTAATTCCACTCTCTGATGTTATGCTTCATTTTCTACACAAGAGAGAATAGTGTAGGCCCCATAGGTTAAGTTAGTTTTAGTAATTTTAGTAGTTAATTTTTTTTTTGTTATTTATTGTATACTATTTTTATCTTAATAAAGACTTCCACAGAGAGAAAATCTCACAATCCCACTATCATATTGCAAATAAAAAAACCTCTTGACTTAAGTAAATCAATAAACAATGCCGACAAGGCATACATACAAGTTTGTTATTACCGTATACACTTGCGTCCGGCTTTTATCTCGATTAACCAGTTTTGTATTGCACTCGAGTTGACCTCTACGACTTAAAACATAAGGTATAAATTCGCCAAAAAGTATCCCACAGTTATGTTTGTAGTTTGTAAGGATTTCTGTCGTACAAAGTCGTTGTTTTATGCCTCCGATCTTAAAGATATTCTTTGTTTTTTACACCCAGCGTGGGAAAATCGACGATATTCTTATAATTATTTGCGTACTTTGGGTTTATCTGATTTTTTTCAGGTTTATTTCGTTTTCTTAACTTTTTTTCACTCGCTTGGGCTTCACAACTCACAAGCATACATAACTACAATAGTTTTTTTATGTATTTTTTACTCATACGTCAGTTATAAAGGAAGGAGGTTATAGCTCAAATACGGTGTTTGTATTTTTACCTTAGCCAACTCAAACAATACATTAGTAAACTACAGTCTTGTTAAAATTAGTATATTTTTTAGTATATCTTAAATCTATTTATTATCATTATTTATTGTCCAAAAAGGATACGGCCGAAGTGTTGCATCTCGTTTTCTCGTGCGCGGTAGACAAACACATCTTATACGAGGGCAAGGGGCTTAGTTTATGGTAAAATGTGTACCTACACTACCTACTATGCAGTAACGTCTGCTAATGAGGTTAACGGAGGCAAACCTAATTCTCGCTCAAATAACCCGGTGAGTCCTTCGAATGGTCGAAGGACTCACCGATTTATCTGTAGAATATACAAGGTACAATTACAATTTTTATTAAGATTCCGTACCCAACGGGTAAAAACGGGACCCTATTACTAAGACTTCGCTGTCCGTCCGTCCGTCCGTCTGTCTGTCACCAGGCTGTATCTCAAGAACCGTGATAGCTAGAGAGTTTAAATTTTCACAGATTATGTATTTATGTTGCCGCTATAACAACAAATACTAAAAAACCGGCCAAGTGCGAGTCGGACTGGGGCTCCCATACGACAGACATGTTTTTTTGCCGTTTTTATAGATGGTACGGAACCCTTCGTGCGCGAGTCCGACTCACACTTGGCCGGTTTTTATTGTTGTTATGTCACAATGTTTTCTTGTAAGCACGAAATTAACGTTCTAATTCATCATCCCTGCTAAATTACTTAACATTTCATGTTACCGAGCAAGAAACATCAAAAGTATATCTTATTTCTACCGCTGAAATGTCCAGAGCTCCGACTTTCATATAAAAAGTGCGGGATCCCGACCTCTAATTGGAAAGTGGTTGTATACACATGTCAAACAGTGTTGTACTTATTTGTGTCAATTGAGATGTCGTAAAGAGTGGATCGAATTAACGGGATCGGTAGGGCTTGGCAATTAGTGATGTGCCGTCATTACATTGATATCGATACCTACTTGAAACATTTTAATAACATTTTATATTTATCAAACATATCATTGTCTAGTGCCCATAACACCACCCTAAATGAGTTTACTATAGGGATATTTCGATTTGTGTAAGATTGTCCCCTAATATTTTTATTTTATTCATGATAGAAATATAAATTTCAAAAGTAGGTATTTAATAATGTTACTATGTTTGTATGTCTTGGATGTTTTCTATGTGTTGAAGTATTGATATATTTTAAGTATGTAGTCGTCTGGTACCCATCACACAAACCATCAGCTGGGGCTAGATCGATTTGTGTATGATTATTCCCGAATATTCATTTATTTCTTATTGCCTATATCAGTAGGTATACATCCAAAATACTATTTACGTATTACACAATATACGTACTAAAATGCGTATTATTTAACGTTCAAAAGTATAATCTTAACAATCTTCATATGGCTGCAGTTGTTTGAAAAACAATAAGTAATGAACATTTAATATTTTTGTATCAGGGACTCCTGAAATCAACATTTTGTATCAGAAGATTGAGAAAATCGGATACAGAATTGTTAGTATTACTACTGTTACCTGGTTCAATCAACTTGTTCTTGTTGTTATTTTGTTTCTTAGAAAAAATATTGTAAATTGGACCCTTATCGTGCTAAGGCAATGCCCCAACATGGAATGAGTTTACCAATAACTATAACAAAAACATGTGTTTAGTGGATTACACACCGTAAAATCATAATTTTGAAGAATGTGCCAGGAAACGTTCCCATGGCAACAAATTTCCACGTTTCCCCTTTATGATGCAAAAAATCCTTATACAGGTAAGTTTAAAGAGCGGATATGCAATTATCAATAATTGGCTGCGGAAACTGGTAACCCCTCTGTACACGGGTATTACGAAATTTAAAGAAAAGTAAAACCGATATCGACACATCGTCCCATCCCTACCATCACCCGTTGCCGCTCACGAATATCAAGTTACAAAGCAAACCCATCCCACGCCGAATCTTCAAATGTTTGTACACTCCGTCCCGCTCGCTCATACAAGGCTTCACTTCCGTGCAACAGAGATGGAAACGAAAGGATATACAGAAAACCATCAAGTGTGGTAAATCTTTGGAAGTCCGTTTGAATGTTTGTGCCATCGGCGACACAAGTGCCCACTGTTGAGTCTTATCGCAAGGGTAGAAGGTCTATTATTGGTCAGTTGGTTGATGTTTGTACATGTCGAGTGGAGATTTGTGGGTATTTTGAGCTCGAGTATTTGTGTACAACTGTACACGATGTGTACTGAAGTGTTTGTGCCATTCACATAGTTTCTGCGTAGTTACAGTCAAAGGGATGGGGTCCTTTGAGTCATTCGTTTCGGTTCTTTCTTCGTTCAAATTAAAGGTCTCTTGCGCAAAATAGATTAAGTATTACATACTTCGTTCGCTTCGCAAAGATATAGTGATCACTGTAATTAAATATTAAATAAATATTAGGGGACAATTTTACACAAAGCCCCATAGTAGGCTCGATACATCGAATACATTTTGTGTTATGTTATGGGTACTAAACGACTATATATATTTAAGGGAAATTGTAAGTGCACCGACTAAAGTTTTCATTAGCACCTGTAACGTAACGTCTTTTTTGTACGTAAGCAACGGGTTCATTGAATTACAGCTTCTATTAAACTAATAAGCCATCTTAACTATCCCAACAGAATATGAAAAATCCAGCGCCAATTCACAACTCAGCCAGTCAGCTACCGATAAAATATATTGTCTTCTAAATTGATAACTTGGCGACTAATTTTGTACGTCAGCTACTTTATTTTCTTTGGAGATTCAACGTATTCAACATCTGTCTATTAATATAATCAAAATCTAGTTTCTATAAAAAGCATCGCATATAATTATTTAACAACTATCTTGTGTCCCTCACAGAGCAGAAAGTTGGAGCCCCAAGCGGAGTTTCGTCGACTTGCAGGCGGGCCTTTTTTGCCTAGTGGGATACACGACACAGAATAGTACATTTCGATGCTAGTGCGGAAAGTATGTCATTACGTCACGAGGACCGAGATATCTTGCCACGAGCCGTAGGCGAGTGGCAAGACTCGGGACGAGTGAAGAATGACATTTCCGCACGTGTATCGAACGACGTTTTTTAATACAGTTGCGAAAAAATAAGAAAAATAACAAGTAAGTAATTTGAAACTTTTATATTATTCATTCTGTAACATCATTGTAATACAGTTGAATAAAATGAAGTTTAATACAGTTTAAATACAGTTTAATACAGTTCTATCTTATTTATTTTTTATTGACATAATAATTAATGGTACACTTTGTACAAGGAAAAGTAAAAAGCACTAGTGCGCGAAAACTAACTTTCCGCACGCTAAACAGCTACGTAAAGTAGCACTTTTTGAGCAACTATATTAAAAAAAATGTTTTTACCAGTAATAGGTTCGTTCATTACATTGTGTCTTTCAGAGCGGAAAGTAGGAGCAAATACGTTATTGAAATTAGATTTATCATTGACCATTATTTTATGACAATAATAAGTAAACTTCATGTTTAACTAAAAATAGATTCTATAGTAAATTTCTTATGCTAACGTATAAAAATATTGGTCACTATATAAAATTAGAGCTATCATTGACCATTTTTTGATGATAATAATTAAGTAAATTTCATGTTCAATTATAGTACATTCAATTATCAATTAGTGTTGACAATATGAAATTAGAGTCCGTTGAAATTATTTTACAGATGCAATAGAGACATTTATTAGAAGCTTAAAACAAGTACACATATTACAAATTTAGGTTGATATAGAATAATCACCATGCTGAGTCATAATAACGTTGCTTGAATTATACAATATACGGTCGCTTGAAAAAGTAATTACACGCTTAAAATTAATCGTTGACGTATTAATTTAGTAGACAACTAAGTAAATTTGAAGGCGAAAATGACAATTTAAAGAAGCTGCATGTAGTTACAACTCTATATTTAATAGATTATATATACTTAAATACGCATAGAAAATATCCAAGACTGAAAACCAAATATTCAATGCTCATCGCACAAATATTTCACCTTTGCGGGATGACCTTTCCAATGTGAGCGAGATAACATTTTGCTATCCCTTAACTTAAGTAGGATTTATAAAGAATAATTTACTTTAAAAACAAAGTTTTAACCGACTTCAAATCACTTTAAGTGTGCCTATAAAATTTGAAGAGTCCCCTCGATTTCTCCAGGATCCCATCATTAAGATCCTGGCCTGATCCTGGGCTCACCTAGGAAGGCTATACACTCAAAAAAAAACGGTTCAGGTGTCTTCGAGGGGAACATAGGTACATAAAAAAGAAAAGATTCCGATGAATTGAGTTTCCCTTTTCTGAAGGCGGTTGAAAATATGATATTCCGCTATCAAATGAGCAAGATAACATTCTGCTTTACTCTGAATTAGATATGACTACTCAGACACCGAGTCAGATAAAAATACAAACGTAAACCTCTAAATTCCCTACTGTCGCCAAATCAGAAAAGGTCCGCAGGCAATTTATTTCCGAATGAAGTAATATTGTTTAAGAAACGTCAGTTGTGACTGTAATTAATGACCTTGGCCAGACGGACTGACTAAGTGACAAATCTCGTTTAGGAACGGTCCTAGTTTATTGTTTTATCTATTGTTCGGGCGCGACACAAAATCTATTGTAGTTTAATACATAATGGGAAAAGTTAGTTTTTGTTAAGGTATGTAAAATTAATAGAAATAGAATACAGTGGAGTCGCATCTTTTGGCACAAATGTGTGTAAGATATGTATAGGTAAATAGGAAAACCGGACAAGTGCGAGTTCAACTCGCGTGGTGAGGGTTCCGTATATAATCTAAATTTTGAGAATTTTCCCGTTACTTTGAACACTCATAACTTCTTATAGGTTTTCCTGTAATCTTTAGGCAAAGAACTATTTTCTATATTTTTTTCAGAATTTTAAGCCTAGTAGTTTCGGAGATAAGGGGGGGGTGGTCAATTTTCGTCTTTTTTCCTAAATTACTTCAAATCTGTTTTTGCTAAAATTATAAAAAAATATACCTGAAATGCTTACAACACCCCCTTTCATTGGATATGTCACACAATAGAGTTTGCGTAACTTTTTTTTAAATTTTCCAATTTCCCCTAGTTCAGAATTCATTAATTTACTTTACGCGTCCATCTTTGGGTCACCACTTTACATATGTTTACCAAATTTCAACTTAATCGGTCTAGTAGTTTCGGAGCAAATCGGCTGTGACAGACGGACAGACGTATAAGCCTTATAGGATCACTCGTGCGTCTGTCTAAGCCTGTCTGTCTTATAGTATAAGGGTTCCGTTTTTTTTCCTTATGAGGTACGGAACCCTAAAAACTTAAGAAGTTGGCCAATTTTATGTGTGAGTAATGTGTACGAATAGACATTACATAGGTATACAAATTGTGCAACACAAACTCAACGAATGTCTATTCGAACACGTCACCCCTACATACAACAGGGCACCCTTCTTAAGTTTTATACCTATACAAATATCAAGTGGCCTAATAATCTCGCAGTCAAATAAAAGTGTCTTAAAAATCTCGCAATATGTTAATTAAATAATGTATAGGCAACTGTGCATTAATGATTTATAAAAAAAAAATACTGTTAAACCTTGCGTGCTTTTTTATTTATTTATTTAATTATTATTGCACAAAAAAAGAGCTTATAGTACAAAAGGCAAACTTAATGCTACAAAGCATTCTCTACCAGTCAACCTTAAGACAAAGCAGATAAATTGCGGGCGGTGCTTTTTATTATCTTGCCATTTGGTAATCTAGATGGAATTTCACATTTGTCACTGAAATATTACGCCATAAGGTAGACTACGTCAGTCACCTGAGAGCTCACGGATGGCTCTCCAATCGTAGGTTCGCTAGAAATCGGCCAGGATGATGATGATGATATAAGTAGGTATGCTAAATTTCAGCTCAATCGTAGGTTTAATCGTATGTGAAGTGGCTGAAAATGGTTTGCAGAAGACTAACTTAC
This sequence comes from Epinotia nisella, assembly GCA_932294315.1. Lineage (NCBI taxonomy): Eukaryota > Metazoa > Arthropoda > Insecta > Lepidoptera > Tortricidae > Epinotia > Epinotia nisella. The sequence continues at coordinate 7,041,845 of OW028696.1, read as the reverse complement.
AGATGAACTGTGTTTTATATATTATAACTAAACTAAACACCAGCTAACCATTGGGCTTAACAGAGATTTACAAAAGGCACAAAGAAAATGTATAAACATACAATTAAAAAAACTTGATATATACAGGAATAGATATAATACGACATATTTAATACATACTATAAAATATAAGGATTAGTAGAATTCCTGTTTAAGCAGGTGCTTACGCAGCATCCGCTTGAAAGCAAACTTGCTTGGGGCTTATATAAAGGTGCAGCGCGTCGGGGATGTTCGCAGAGACTGTTTCTACACCACCATGCGTAAGAGATGCGCATCTCTGGCTCGCCGTGCCTTCGCCAGCGCCAACACCGTCCTGAACATGATCACGACCCGACTTGATTGCCCTTATATTAGTAATTGCTGCCTTCTGCACATACGTCCTAACTCGTAGACTAGTTGCATTATTATTATGATTGATACTGAAACTGAAACTGTATTCTGACATTTTTACATTTAAATTTTGTTTATTTTATTTCGTAATTATGACATGATGATGTACCTACCTACTAACATTAGTTGTAAGCATTTACTAACAAGAATGATCCGAGTTGGTCTTTGAATAAATAAATAATAATAATAATAATAAAAGTTTGCAAAAATGTATGTAACTCACGAACTTCACCTCTGTATTTTAAATTTGCATTAGTGCGGATTCCTGTATTATTAATATATTATTACGGATACATGTTAAATATATAAGCATATATCTATCTTTAGCGAGTATCCTTAAACGAATATTCTGAAAATCATAATACAACACAATGCCTCGTGTACGTATAATCCTATTTATATCACCGAAACTCAACCTACGGGTATTACGCCGCGGTACACATTTTGAAAACAGTACAATTCAGTCCTGTACTATTAAACGAGCGGCATTTCTATAATTTTTTGTTAGTTTCCGCCCGCGGCTTCGTCTGCGTGAACCCGGGATAGAAACTATCCTTTATTTTAATCCAGGCTATAAACTATCTTTGTGCAAAAATGTCATCCAAATCGGTTAACCTGTTTAAGCGTGATTGAGTAACAAACATCCAAACATCTAAACATCCAAAAATCTAAATTTTCGCATTTATAATATTATTAGGATAGGATTATAATATTAGTAGGATTGAACAAGCGAGCGAAGCGAGAGAAATTTTCCGTTTCAGCTTGGGCCAAATTTATGTGTCCAGATATCCAGATCTCCTCAGAGCTGTTCTCCTCAGATCACAAATTGTATTGTTATTTTTTTGTCGATTCAGTTTATCGAAAAATAAAGTTTTTGTTTGGCTAAAAGTTAGTCTCGCGGAGTTCTCCAGCTCACAGAGCCACTAGTTTCTATGATTATTTGTAAATGAGACCTCAAAAACGATTTAATTAGACTTACGACTTAAGGATTACGGTGGCGATATTTGTCTTGTATCCGGTCCGGGATTACTTATTTATTATTAGGTATCTCAAAAGAGTAGAAACGCCGAGCAAAGTTTTTGGGTTTTCCTGTATAATTAGCTGCTACAATGCGTACTTTCTGACTTTTCATTATGTTGCCTAGATGTTTAGGATAACTTATTTGTATTGCGTTTAAGATTTCTAATTATTACCCATTTGCTGAAGTGCATATTTTACTGCTGCTATATACATTTTAAAAACAGTTCGACTGCATGAAATCTTCCTTCTGTGGCGGTGCGAACGGAGGTCTCCCCATTAACGAGGTTACGTAGAAAGAAAAAGTACCTTACGTGTAATTTCGAATTTTCACCCCTTTGTTTTTGAGGTTAGGAGGAAATTTCCCTATTTTGGCGGGAATTGAAATGAGGTTTCGTAATGCGAGCAAAAATACGCACGTTTTTAATTGCCGGGACCTTTTTCGGACGAGGTTTTTAATTTATTAATGTGTCTGTATTATGTTTACTAATTTAAGGTTTTTTCGCTTAAGAGTGAAGCGTCAGTACCTATGACATATAATAAATGGAAATGTAATAATTACATTATATCAGGTTTATAACGTTCCAATAAAAGAAGCCTTTATTCAGATAAGTACTTAATTTAAACCTTAATTAAATGATTGACACTGTGTATGTATTTGTTCGCCCTTTGTCAAAGGCCTCTCCTAACTGCAATGCAATAGGGGCAATATATTTAAATACAATGTATTAATTTTTCGCTCGTAAAATGTTTTCTGTTCACGTCAGGAAGGTCGATGTAAATAAAATGAGGTGGCAGACAAGCGTGCGGCCTAATTGATCGTATAGTTGAGTTTTTTTTTTATGTGACCATTTTTTTATAAAACTGGAATAGGAATCTTTTAGCTGGGACGGTAGAGTTGCTTTTTGAATGGACTCAAATATTCTCAAGTTTACGCGGCACACCCTCTGGAGCTCTGACAACCATACTCCCAAAGAACACCACACGCCACAAAGTGATCTACATTGCAAGATTACTGTTATTATGTTATCTACTGTAAGATAGAGGTACTTCCTCAGTTTGGCTTAAATATAAACGAGATGCAGATGACGTTTTGTTATTACCTTTCTTAAGTATATACTTCACATTGTAAATTCTTATTTTATTCGTGTGTTAACAAAACAAACACCAAATATTTTCCAAAACCTACTTTATCACTGATTTTTACTGCATGCTACAAACGAAGACAAGCTGGAGTGTCCACTGTTAGACTCTTTTCCGTTGCAACAGGGTGCACAATTAGTCAGCTAACTGTAGATGTGCACTATAGAGTCGTAACTTGGCAAGTGCCGATACAGCACAAGCTGCTATATGTAAAGTGGCATCTGCTACAAGTGCTGTGGGTGGAATAACGTAGTATCTGTTATTGAGCGGAATATGTACTGGTTACTGTATGTCTATCAGGCTATATTTCTGCAGCATTTGGCAAACGAAAGACGACGTAAGCTGCTGGTTAGATGACATGTTGTTTTGACAGTCAAATTAGCAAATGAGAAACAAATCATGCAGAATTTCGTCTGAAAAGACAACACACAAAACTGTCTTATAATACATTATATACGTAATGCTAAATAAAAACAGACAGACGCACAGAGGTATGTAATTTTACTGTATAACTTTAAATTTGTACCCATGTCCGATTGACACAATGATTGTTCCAATATAACCATAAATAGTACCTAGTTTATGTGACTGTACATAATACGAGGCCCTAAAACACGAGTGTGGATCACACGAGTGTTTTAAGGCCTAATTATGTACAGTTGCATACACTACTTTATCTACACACATATCATAAATCATCAATGATGTGTTCGGGAACCATTAGAATAACCGCCATTGCACCGCCATGGCCAACTAGATTTCAAATCATGACCAACTACATTTCCATCGAACAGTATCGAAAGCTCTGACCTCTGGGCCGCGCTTCGAAATTTGAAAGTCATTACTTTATCAATATCGATAATTTTAATGAAAAAATACGTAGGTTCTTTAATAACCTACGGCCAGAGACAAGTTAATTATTTATATTCCGTTTCACTGCCGCGAAGACACACAATATGTGTCAATTGTATTGTATGTCTACTCCTTTGTCTCTGTGTGTCTTTTGTGTAGTGAATAAATGTCTTCTTTTCTTTTTTTTTTCTTTTCTATATAAATCTTATTGACATTAAGCTGATCATTACTGCCTGTTTTTGAACGCATTTTTTATACGTTCAGAAATATGTACAGAAAATAAAATTATGGAAATGTTCAGGTTTACTACAAAAACTTTAGTGAAATATTTTTTTAAAGTTAATTGTATCTTACAAGATACCTTGTCTAGAAAAGGGTTAACGGGTTTATGTGTTGATAAAAGCATCTCACTGAAATCTCGTTTCTTCTAATAAATACCAGAACTTCGTTTTCCCCGAAATCTTTTATAAATTACATTTAAATAAGGGAACGAATAATTCTTCCCATAGAAGAACATTAATTTGTAGGAAACCATTATTTTTCCTTATCGAAAAAAATCTTTTTGCAGCGTCACGTTGACCCAGGGCAAAGTATCATAAACTTAAAAATCCATTTTCACCGGAAGGCTCGGGAGCGTATAAATCAGAAATTGCCGAAAATTTTCCGGTTCCGCCGGAGCAAGTTAAGTGATATGAAACAGCCTGGGGCTTGGAAGTCACAATACAAGAGAAATATATACAGAAAACATTCGCAATAAACGAGATTGCAGTGTATGTTTGTAAAGGTCGGCTTGATCCATTTGGGTAGTTGGTTTTGGAATGTGTTTAAAATGGTATAGCATGGCATCCATTCCAAATCTAAAGGGGCTTCCAGACGGACTATACTTTTCCGGAAAATGTGTGGCTGGCAACTATGGGCGTCTTTTTCTAGCATGGAAGTGAAAGCGTAGTTGCCGGCCAATAATTTCCTGAAAATTATAGCCCGTCTAAAAGCCCCATAAGATGCTGAATTATATGATATATATATCCATCTACTCTCATTGGGATTTCAGGCGTGGAATTACGTATTCATGCCCTTGCCAGACAAAGAATGAATCACTTTGGTAATGGCTACCCGCAACCAAAGTTTACTTTACTTACGTTTACTTTCCGAACCGGTGGTAGTTTATCGACATTCATAGGTGCATGTAATATGCCTAAATTGAAGAATAAATCACTTTGACTTTGACTTTGACTTTGAGTCGCTATGCCACGACATGAAATGTTTAATATCGAAGTGTTCCAAAGTCTTGGCCAATCCTAAATCACACAAGATGCTGTATAAAAAAAATTATAGCGAGCAAGCCGCCATTAAAACCCTATAGCTTCGTAATAAAAAGAGGCGAAATCATGAATTATTCCAATTATTTTGTTCATAAGTTTCAAGCGCCCAGTTTCCTTATACTTTCTATTGGCAGTATACAATCGGATATTTTCGGTTTTCCTCGAGGAAGAACAGTTTGAAAACTGAAGATTTTGGTGACTTTATTTGGACCGTAATGTTACGTGGGGTATCGAAGTTTTGAGGATGTTTGATTTTTAGCTTACACGTTCCAAATTATGAATGCCTGTGGCAATTTTGCGACATGAAACCCGTGCAGCCCTGCTTTTTAACAGCATTAATCAGAAAGTGACGGACAGTCTATCTCGCGCGCGAGTAGAGTCGACAGTCAAGTTATGCTAGCACGGCAGGCCCGATTGGCGCGAACGTGTAACTTATTATGGGTAGTCGGTGTTTAGATTTATAACAAACTGAGCCCGCAATAAGATGTGTCGCGGTGAGATAGTCAATATCGCTGGTACACAATTAAAGACAATCGCATTGTTTACGACACAAAGAGAAGTGAATTCGGTCTAGAAAAATAATCCGCACTATATCATTTTATATTTATGATTCTAATTGTTTTGTTTTTTTTTTCAGGTAAGTCTTTTCACAACAATCAGTGACGTAAAAATACGTAAGTACGAGTATATTATCTGTACAGGGTACGAAGGTGTATTTGACGACTTGCTCACTAACAATACTTGTATACAGGTGACCCATTAAAGTAAGCCTTGGGTATCTAGAAGCTGATTTATTTCATTCGTTCATTCTATTTTTTTTTGCGTCCATTACAGTCCATTAGATTTTTCACAGAATTTCATTCACTGTGGAGAAACTCTTACGCTATATCGGTATGATTTATACTTACTTAGAAATTTTATTCAATTGGGAATGGATGAAAATTTTAGAAAGGCCTTTTTATTTTATTTTGTGGTTATAGGAATAACCTTCCTTAGGAACAGAAAAAAGTTAAAAAAATTTCAGCTGCGTCAATTATTGTTGAAAAGTATAAACTGTTTTTTCGCTTACGTTTTGGGTCAGGGACGGTCAATAGACACTTTCCTCGATCGGTCTCATATTACAAAAAAATATTTTAAATATCTGTGGTATATTAAAACTGGTAATGATATTGACAGTTGCAGCAGCTTTATTTGTCATTAGCAGTGTCAGATTACAACAGTTATTAAATATATTTTTTTTATATGAGACGGATCAAGGAAAGTGTCTATTGACCGTCCTTGACTCAAAACGTAAGTGAGGAACACAATACATGCCAATACCAACTAAGACTGCTACAATAATATGCCATCTTTTGTTAATAGTTCAGGCTATTTACTATGGTGACAGCGGATTTTCAAAAATGAAACTTTTATGGTTTTTAGGGTTCCGTACGTAATAACTAAGACTTCGCTGTCCACCCGTCTGTCACTAGGCTGTATCTCATGAACCGTGACAGTTAGACAGTTGAAATTTTCACAGATGTTGTGCTCCCATACAAAAAACGTGATTTTTGCCGTTTTTATAGATAATGGTACGGAACCCTTCGTGCGCGAGTCCGACTCGCACTTGGCCGGTTTTTTAATAATGGCTACTGCAACACACAGACCTGAAACTTTCAAATTTACTTTGTGACCATCCCGAGAACGCCAGTAAATCTGCGTAGAGTGTCCACACTAGCGGAGTGACTTCCCTTGTACTCTGTCCCGAGCAAATCGCAAGAAATGGCCACCCATTTATTTGAATAAAGGGAGGTTCGTAGGACGAAAGTGGAAGGAAGATTTTAATAAACCGTTGCGATATGGGCGAGCCAAAGTTCCTTAGAACTTAGTGGTTTTTTAAGCAAATAGATAAAAAATTGTTTAAAAAAAAACGATTACCTATATGAAAAGCTACAGCAAATAACCAGTCGTAACCCAACCATGACGAAGGGAAACTTTATCAAATAAAAACGTAACCTAAATTTGATGTAACAATGTGACACAAAAGAAAAATCCGCCTCTATCGGCTTGTAAAGGTTACACAATAGAAAATTATGTAGTTAGTGGTTTTTATACGAAATCAGTCGAGTAATCTGAATAAATTTTAGTAATGGGGGCTTATTATATTTGAAGTAGAGAAACGATAAAAATGTGTAGGTAAGCTATAGCTCTAGCAGAACAATAACATATAGTTGTAAGTGTGGAAAAAAAAACATATTGGGACCATTGGGTGACACTGGAACTATTATTAATTATTGATTTGTCGGCCTTAATATGCCGCTTCGACCAGTTTTTAGAGTTCACCCTTAAGGCCCGTTGCCTCCAGGAAATTCCAGATTCTTTGGGCGGTGATGTGTTGTACCTCTTCTGGGTGCATGATGTGCCGCCTTAGTAGGTACTTCCTTTGTGCATGGATAGGGTTCATAGGAGCAGAGAACTCCGTAACTATATAGTATACATCCGATTTCAAAAATGATTTCACCACTATCCTACTAATCTACTTATACTATAAATGCGAAAGTTTGAATGTTTGTTACTCATCATCATCATCATATCAGCCGAAAGACGTCCACTGGTGGACATAGGCCTCCCCCAGAGAGTACCCAATTGAACGGACTCCCGCGACCTTTACCAGGTCATCAGTCCACCTTTCTTACTCAATCACGCTTAACCGGCCGATTCGGATGAAATTTTGCACGAAAATAGTTTATAGCCTGGATTAAAATATAAGATAGTTTTATTACAAGTTTTATTACGGTACAAGGATGTCCAAAAGCGACATATGAAGAGATGCGACATTGAGCCCTCTCAATGGGAGTGTTTGGCAGCACAGCGGTCAGAATGGCGCAGGATGGTGAACATCCAAGTTCGCGAGTTCGAGGATCAGCGCAAAGTTGACCTTGACTATAAACGCGACCAGTTAAAGGCCCGCCCACCTGCTGCCATAGCATATAATTACGAGAACGGCGTACTTACGTGCCCGCAATGTGCACGGAATTTTGCCGCAAAGACATAAGCTACATAAGCCATCTTCGAGCGCACGAGCGCCAAAACGCTAAATAGGAGTCGGAGTGGTCGCCATGACCGAAAACGGTCGGACAGATCATCATCATCATCATCATCAGTTTTATTGCGGGTCCACGCAGATGAAGTTGCGGGCGGAAGCTAGTTTAAAATAAAACTAAATACAAACTACAACGAAATTTACCACTGGCACCGAATAACACTGGTGGGAGAATGCAGGCCCGTGCAGTGTAGCATAATCGGACGGTCAGGCGCGTCCACAATCATTCTCAGAATGGTATTGGGCCTGCTCCGCACCCGACTCACCAAGGATGCGGCGCGAATACGCATCCTGTCCTCAGGCATGACGTTGACGGGCAAAGAGTAAATGTACCTACATAAAATAACCTATTTATAATACGTCGACAATCTCCGCAGCTTCGTTACTTTGTAGACAGCAATCATTCTCAGAATGGTATTGGGACTGCTCCGCACCCGGCTCACCAGGGATGCCGCGAATACGCATCCTGTCCTCAGGCATGATGTTGACGGACAAAAACTAAATGTACCTACATAAAATAACCTATTTATAATACGTCGACAATCTCCGCAGCTTCGTTACTTTGTAGACAGCAATCATTCGCAGAATGGTATTGGGACTGCTCCGCACCCGGCTCACCAGGCATGCCGCGAATACGCATCCTGTCCTCAGGCATGACGTTGACGGACAAAGATTAAATGTACCTACGTAAAATAACCTATTTATAATACGTCGACAATCTCCGCAGCTTCGTTACTTTGTAGACAGCAATCATTCTCAGAATGGTATTGGGACTGCTCCGCACCCGGCTCACCAGGGATGCCGCGAATACGCATCCTGTCCTCAGGCATGACGTTGACGGGCAAAGAGTAAATGTACCTACATAAAATAACCTATTTATAATACGTCGACAATCTCCGCAGCTTCGTTACTTTGTAGACAGCAATCATTCTCATAATGGTATTGGGACTGCTCCGCACCCGGCTCACCAGGGATGCCGCGAATACGCATGCTGTCCTCAGGCATGACGTTGACGGACAAAGATTAAATGTACCTACGTAAAATAACCTATTTATAATACGTCGACAATCTCCGCAGCTTCGTTACTTTGTAGACAGCAATCATTCTCAGAATGGTATTGGGACTGCTCCGCACCCGGCTCACCAGGGATGCGGCGCGAATACGCATCCTGTCCTCAGGCATGACGTTGACGGACAAAAAGTAAATGTACCTAAATAAAATAACCTATTTATAATACGTCGACAATCTCCGCAGCTTCGTTACTATGTAGACAGAGACGTTATTCCTAGAAACTTTCAACAGTTGTGTTTAAAATAACAGGAACATTCGCAGAAGTGAAAATTCATTAAAAATATGGTAATGTTTCTTCCGAAGCCATTTCGTCGGGCACCTGCGGTCATATTTCAAATTTAATTAAAAAGTATCACGGAAAGACAAATTTATTAAGGCTGGGAATGTGCAGATATGTCACATTCGTATGCATAGTTATTTCCAATGAGTGTTTCCGTATATTCTCTTTGTTTTCTAAAAATGTTTATTTTTTGAAAACATAACTCTTCTTTCTTCCTTTTGCCACTTCAGCCCTGCTATTATGTAACTTGTTTTAACCTCACCTCACCGTCCACAAAATCTTAACTCCGCGATTCGTAGTAACAAAGCTCAGTCGCTCAGTTGATCTTATTTCGTTCGTATGAGGCGCATGAGCGCGTTCAGAATAACAGCCCTGCATTTTTTTCCTCGTGTTCAATGGCTCTTTGCTGCTTGTATTCTCAATACCATTTGGCAAGTCGGGCAATGAAACCTTTTTGTGCGTAATACTAGCATGATTCTAATATTTTACGACCTGATTCGCTACGTGGTTTTGCGGATAGTATGAAAAATGAAAATGAAAATTGTTTTTTTTTTTTGTTTAACGGACGGACGTTTAGCGATCATTGTCAACTGCCAGGCAATAATAAGGGTTGTAGACTGTTGATAATGTTGCTAAATGGATAGTAAACCATCAAATTATTGTAATAAAGTATAAATTAAAAAAAACCTAATAAATGAGACGAAATATGATTTTTTTATTGTCCAAGAGGAAATTACTTACGCTTTCAATAATGTAATATAAAAAGGGGTAGATAGTTTATAAGCACTCCAAAAATGGCACACTAAAATTGAGTCAATTGCACCAACTTGCCAGATTTGGTGGCCATTTTTAAACACGGAATTTCGTATAGACAACATGTCTACGTCTTTTTATATTACATCATTGTACGCTTTTATAGAAACAAAGTTGTATGACGACTATGGACTTACACGCAGTATTTGTCGACCGAAACAGCGATTTCCGCTAATAACTTTAACTGAGACCCGGACTGATGATCTCGACGCCAGAGGGTACAAAGTTGTACTCTCTGCTGAGGCCTCTATATTAACTAATACATTTCTGATTTTCGGCGTTCAGATATGCAGATAAATATCGATTTCCCCGACGTTATATAAACACTAAAAAACACGCTTTTATAAATGCACGTAAAAACCAAAAATAAATTATGGATCGTTCAAGTTGTTTCTATGTCTGGGCTGAAGTGTAAATTATGTGCTTTAAATTATAATATTTGATTGTAAAAGCGTGGGGCGCTGGAACAGGAATAGTACATTGTGTTACAAGTACGGTAAGATATGAATTACGAACGAGAGTCTATTAGAAGCCAGACGCCGACGGCGGAGGGCTTTGATGACTCGAGTTTGCAACAATCTTACCATACGTGTCGCATACAATGTTTTTCATCACATTTGCGAGGAAGTCAATACATTTTTAACTAAATTGTTACTAAATCGTAATAAAAACTACAAAATGTCAGTCGTCCATTTTGTTGAATTTGACGTGAGGCGCTTAGAGCAAAGACCCTTCGGCATACAGCCACGATTTAAAATCACAGTTAAAAATATTTTACATGGACACTAAATTGTTACATTTAAGTTTTTATTTAAATCTTTAAATCATTCTGTTAATCATATTTAATTCGTGTTTTTACGGTTAAATTTATTTATAAATAGGTACGTTTTCAAACATCGTGTTCGAGTTAAAACCTACTTGCTGACAGATACAATTTCAGAAAAAAACCATTACGCCCATAGGCGTAATAAAGGCTATTTTAGCTCTGTATGCCTGCGCGTTATGAAGCCCTTTACGAGCAAGTGTGATGAAAAGAATTATGCGTAAATATAATCGGCTATAACAATGGTATGCAAATTTAAATTCGTTCTAACACATTTTCGGAATTGTAGAAATTTTCGGCGAAAACCGAATATGCCAAGTTTGCTATGCGAAAAGCGTTTCGGACAATCAAAGTTATGCCAAATAGAGGGAACCCGTCCGCTTAATATCGGGCAGGCCGTTTGTTAATGCTATACGGACTTTGAAACGCCAGTAACCTTTGCTTACTGGACTATGATTTAGACGCTAGTAATTTCGAATTGGACCTAAGAGAGAATCAGTGAAGCGAAATAGACGATATTTGTGCTGAAACTCGCTGCATTGGTTAGGACCAATTGCGGGTCCCAAATGTCCGTCCAATCTAAATACCAATCTATTCCCAGCTATCTAAACAAGGTATGTAACTTAGTAAAACAAAGTCTTAAGTTACTTTGGATTTACGCCTTTATTACCGATCCAGATCAGCGAGGTATCCGAACATCGCGATAGGTATGAAACTAAGTGAAACAAAATCAGGTCGCCAGGACGTTCGACTCTCCACACTTATACACATTTATTCATAAAATATAAAATTTTACACTTCAAAAATAATATGAATTATAATCAGAGCCCGGATTTTTCTCGGCAAAACAAAACACTATCGTAATATTCGTAATCTAGCCAGTGATAGAAACATTATTTTATCGATATCGAGTATTATTACGTATATAGGTATAAAAATAACATGCCGATATATTTTTACATTATTGACAATTTACAGTGTGAAAACAACCTTTTTATACTTTTAATAAAAAACTATAAGTGTATTTTTCTTCCAAAAACGCCGGTATTTGAGCCAACTAAAAAGTCGCGATAATGACTAAGTGTACCACCTCATTGAAAATATTAGACAATACAGTCAATAATATAACTTATTACTCCATCAGACTAAATGTCATTTCATTATGTATAAAACATAAATTGCGTATAGATATTATTTATTTCTTATAACGCTTTGAAACCGACGTTTTTTATATACGTATTTTTTTAATTAAATATTTATGTTATTTGGTGACTTTTTTCTTCTACTACACAATTATCGATATCGATATAATCATGTTTCTACCATTGGCTAGATTACGATACTGTTTTGTTTTGCCGTGAAAATGAAATTAGGTATTTTTCCAATTAGATCACAATATTTATAAATTACAAAATGTCAACTTTATGCAACGATTAAAATGATTATTATTACAAATATATAGGTATATATTATAAATACTCATTAATATCATAGAAAGCTTTGTCACTCATATAAACGTAATATAGTTCTCATCTTAAAACGACTAATTAGATGAAATTTTGTATAAATAATGCGATCCGCCATGTCTAGGTCGTAAACTAGTTTCTGTTGCTAGAAATTCAAATAGAAAAAAATAAAGCGAGTAGAATGTTTTTCATGCAAAGTCTCATTTCCCTTTTTTAAATTATATTTCTTTCATAATTTATAGCAATAAAAACAAGTTTTCGATCTAGGTATGACGGATCCCATGGTGTATAAAAAAATCATGTCATTTTTAAAACATTTTAATTTAACCAATCAAACCACTTCACCGGTATTAAATCCGCAATTCTTAAAAAACCATCTGTATTTACTATCAACTAACCAGAATAGGTACAGCTAGATATTAAAATCATCAAACAGTGTCAATATTTTAATATCTGTATCAAAGCTGTTTATTCATGGCCAATGCTGCTACGCTAGCACACGTAGCGATGCGTGGCCTCCAAAGGGGTAAAAAAATTATGCCGCCAAATTGAATAATCTTTTCGCCGAGGAATTTATTATTGATTGTGGAGGATAATCTTTGTTTTTAATATTTACTCGCAGTCGAAGTGAAAAGTAGAGTGTTACTCTGGTCTAAAAGCCATATTAGGTACCCCTCAAACTATTTTCCCTCACTTCGTTAGGGAAAATAACCATCACGTGGTAATCTGGCTTATTTTAGACCCTTGTCATACAGTCTACTATTTCGAATAAATTTCAAATATGGAATGTCTGTTCAAACACTTCACTACTACATGCAAGAGCCTTACTTAAGTTTTTTACCTACTCTACTGCTAGATAATACATGACCCGTAAAATGATGTCACTTACGCCCTTTTAAACGTACTAGATCAAAATTCCCTTGCGGATGATGCGAAACTCCAGAACCGAGGCTATTTGAGTTACTGACGCACGAACACACAGGGATGTACAGTCAGCATCATAAACATGTATACATTCTAGGACCTTATTGCTTGGAGATAAGGTCGAAAAGTGTATACATGTTTATGATGCTGACTGTACTCAAATAACGAATACGGTCTTGGCTATCTATTGGGCTTGTGTATGTTGCCTTCTTGGTGCAGAAAAATGGTTACATGGTTTTATCAATAAGACTCTAAAAACTCTATTGTTTTGTAACAGTAAACACAAAAAACGGCAAGAGGTCTTAAAATATTAACAATTTTTTTGTTAGAAAAACGGGGTTTATTAATATTCATTTATTGATAATATCATTAATATTACATGTCAATTTATTACAATATATATTATATAAATAATTAGATATCCGCGTATCCTCGGTATAATGCCTCGAGGGCCAGATATAACTTAGTTTTAATTTAATTTAGTTAATGTCAGTCATCATCTTGTCAAAAATATATATATATATATTTCTACTAAATATGAAATAAAACCAATTGGTTATTAAGCAATTAAAAAATTCAGTCCATCATAAAAACACCATTGGAATAAGTTATACTAACTATAATGTAATGTTTAAAAATTCGTCAAAACTATACAATGTGTGCTCGAGAAGCCAAGCCTTTAGTTTTGTTTTGAAACAGTGCAGTGAGGGGGCCGAAGTGACTTCCACCGGTAACTTATTATATATAGTCGGTCTCATTACGGTAAATTGCAAAAAATGTGTACATAATTAAGAGCCTTAAATCAATCTACGCTTTAACTATTTTCCATTGTGTAACCCATACATATGATACTGATGACCTGGTAAAGGTCGCGGGAGTCCGCTGGATGCGGGTGGCGCGGGACCGGTCAATTTAGAACTCTCTGGGGGAGGCCTATGTCCAGCAGTGGACGTCTTTCGGCTGATATGATGATGATGATGAACCCATACATTTTACCCATACATTTTATATGGGTAATTGTCGTTACAAAATAGAAAAAAGTTAAAGCATAGATTAGATTAAGGCGCTTAACAATGTACAATTTTTTTGCATTACGTGAGTTACCTTTTCGGACTTCGCCAGCTGTCGCTTTACTGGGAGGTTGGTCCCATACTCAAAATATTTCAATGCTCCATGAGGAATAGAACATAGAAACATTTAAAATGTTATAAGCATGTGATTCCACGTAAGCACGTGGTAGAAGCGTTGGCCGTTGGGGAGGAAAGGTTCTCGAGTGGCTACCACGTACCGGCAGGCGCAGCAAGGTGGAATGATGACGTGGTTCAAGGTCGCGGGAGTCCGCTGGATGCGGGTGGCACAGGTCTACGTCAGCTAGTGTTAAGCAAGGATCGGAACCGGTTTTTTCAAAAATCCCCGAAGTCGTCTAATATTTTGAATTATATTAGGCTCTTAATGTAGCACTCTACTCTATCATGTATTTAGGTAACATTTTCGGATTATTAGTTATTTTTTTAATGAAAAATGATTTATTAGGTAACATTAGGTCTACGTAACAGATAAACAGGTTGGTATCTCTTTTTAAGTACCGGGGTACCTGATTGCCCGATCAAAAATGATATCATAAATAAAAGAACGTATTAATACCGGTATTTTTGTATGGTGAAAATACCGGTATCCGATCCCTGGTTAAAATAATTATGTCTCACGACTCGGGTATTGGAATAACATTGTAATGTTAGATTGAGCATTTGTGCGGCTTTCCAATTAATAACACCCGTCAGGAAAACTGTTTATATTATTCAAACAATAAAATGAAAATAATACAGGTCAGTTAATTATGAAAATTAATATTTCATAATTTAATTTAGAATTTCGTACCTACTTTTAATTTTCATATTATGAAGATTGAATTACATTAATTATGTCGGCCCATTTGTTTTGCTTATTTGAACAAGCGAGCACGAACACAGTTCTCAGCTTCAGCTTGGGCCAAAATTCTTTTGTATGTCTGGCTGTCTGGCTGTCCAGCTGTTCTCCTCTACATTTTTTTTACATTTCTCAACCGAAGTTCGTGAAATTTTGTGAGCAGCGTCGATAACTTTTTTTTTTATTTAATTTCCAAAAAAAAGTACATAGCATTCAATACTTTTAATTACCCGCCAAACTGCTAGAACAGTTTGTTGGCGAGACTGCGCTCAATTTTTGTTTATACAAACATTTATCTATGCTATGCCCATATAATGATATTATTGGCTATTCTAGCCACATGCAAACAAGTGCTACTAATTGCTAAAGATAACTACTTACTACTGACATGCTATCTGAACTATATTCTAATACGGGTTGTGAGGATTATGCAGATACGAGAATTACAAATATATATTAATACAACTTTAACTATATAAGTACGTTTTTTTTTCGATTTAGTTTTTGGAAACTTTTCATAAAAAAAAAAAAAAAAATAACACTGATTCGCGAGTTCTTCAGTTCCAGGCAGGAGCCGCACTAGTTTACAAACATTTAACTTAATATTGGTCTGTTTATCCTTGGACGTATAGTGTTCTATGGTTTTACCGTACGCTTGTTTTCCATCACCTTAATATAAAAAAGTAGTTTCTGAGTAAATGTCTATGACATACAGAAAAACATACGGACAGACATACGACACTAACAGTCTTGAAATTGAATTTTCAGTGAGCTCTAGCTTACGCACACAAAGGTCAATACGTTTTCCTGAAATCTACTAATATTATAAACGCGAAAGTTTGGATGTTACGATGTTTAGATGTTTGCATATTTGTTACTCAATCACGCTTAAACGGCTCAACCGATTTGGATAAATTTTGTACGAAGATAATTTATAGACTGGATTAATATATCCAGGGTCTATGCAGAGGAAATCGCGGGCGAAAGCTAGTAATACATAAATATTAAAGATCAGAATTTGAATCTTTTCATAAGCCCTGGTATTTATTTACTTTGATGCCCCAAAGTCAAACGGGCATATACATAGGTTAGGTACTTAATCATAATAAAAAGCCCTTTTCACTGCTCATGCTCGAAAAGTGTGTCATATTATGCTTAGCAAGGGGGGCTAAAGTAGTACATGTAGCCCCTTGGGAAAATATGTCTACATATATATGATTTTTAAAACATTTAATTTGACCAATCAAAACACTTCACCGTATTAAATCCACCAATCACAACTCTTTCAAAGAACATTATTTGTGTTTGCTATCAACTAACCATATTACAGCTAATATTAAAAATAACCAATCAGAAAACAGAATTCATTTCAAATATCAGATGTTTTTAGTCCCTAATTCACAATAATTAAAACAAAAATACGCCTCTGGCCGTCAACGACACGCCTGTAGACGGTCAGGCTGCCAATGCACGGTGATTAAATACTGATGATCCACTGTGGCTGTCTCTATCTATAACATGCAATGAGAAAGAGACAACGCGTGGATCGCGTGATAATACTTCACCGTGTATTGGACACCTAAGAGGCGTTTATTTGTGGTGTCAATATTTTGTATCTGTGTCAAAGCAGTTTAATAAAAAAAAACATGCCGCTAAATTGATCTCTTCGCCGTGGAATTTGTTAGTGATTGTGGATGGATAATCTTTGTCTTACTATTTTCTCGCAGTCGAAGTGAAAAGTAGAGTGTATAACTCGGGTCTAAAAGCCACATTACCCCTCGAAATATTTTCCCTCACTTCGCTCGGGAAAATAACCATCTCGGGGTAATATGGCTTATTTTAGCCCCTTGTCATACAATCTACTATTGTTTTTCCAAGACACATATTTACCTAGACAGACAGGCTAAACTTATAAACTATTTGAGCAACCTATTGTGCCCAATATCCAATATTGGCCCTCAGAAATATTCCAGGCGTTCTCTACATACGAGTATATGGATAATAATGATTTATAAAAGACGACAACAGCAGGATTTTCATAAGAATTTCAATAGCGTTGGTAAAATAACTATTTTGTGGATCAAAGGTAAACTGGCAGCTCTGTCAGCATTCTGGGAAGCATACCGAGTGAAAGAACGGAAAATTTTAGAACAGAAAAGTAACATTATATTTAGTAAAATACGTACCTACTTTAAGGAAATTTTGCGTCCTCGAAAATGTTTGACATTAAATAAGAAGTTAATTTACATTTGTTTATCATCACCTTGTATTTAGGTAGAAAATAAATGTATATATGTTGAATTACTGAATAAAACGTTTTTTATCAAGACCCGAGTACATAACGGACACGTGAGCGGGCGCGTGTCACACCGGCTGGTCAGTTACGTAAAGCATTGTACGCGCGTCACGTAGATCTAAATGTTAATTTTTGTATGAGAAAATGACAGTTGAATTGTCCTAACGCTCATTCGAAACATTACGTGTTTACCCCTCAGAACAGATCAACGCCGGAGTTGAAGCAGTCGCAGTGGCCGAAATCGATCAGGAGAGTATTATATAATTATATATATAATATATATATATGTATATATATATTTTTTGCCGTTAGAATAAAGCGTCTTTATCACAGGAGTTAATGTTATAGAAAATATGTGTTAGAATTAAATATTTTTCCACTTGCGTCCTTTTTCCTATCAAGGACATATGCGACTTGAATCAGAACTTAATTTTGCCTATAGATTTTTCATTTTCGATTTGAGTTAGTTAAATTATTTTGATAAGTGAAAAACTTGGAATAAAAACAAATATATCGACCTCATACCATGCTTGCCTACTTAAAAAAAAATCATTTAAGTTCTTACTTTTAAACTAACTCGATTTAATCTGTATTTATCTTGTATTCATTGTTTCTCGTTACGATGCTCATTGTAATAAAACAGTGCAGTGGCAGAGCCGCGGAACGCTAAAACATATATGCCGCCTATGGATAAGTATTTCCAGAGATTACCCTTCAAACTTACAAAGTGACTAACTCCCAAACTTTACCACTTTATAAAATGAGCAACTATTAATAATTAACAGATTACTTCTAATCACGCTATATGTATGGGCTCTGCCTATCCAGCGTGTTTGCGATTTGTATTTTATCTTCGTCTATTAAATTTTTGTGATTCTATTAAACATTTTTTCGCTTCAATTATTTACTTGAAGCTTTTATTTTTCATTGTTATTTATTTTCATTTAGTGCCAAATCGAAATTTGATTCTACAAAAGCCGTACTTCTATTCTTTAATAAAGTAATAGGATTCCATTATCATTGTATCTGAAAAACTTAATAACGCCTTGCCTCAGAATAAGGCTTTTCATTTCTATTAGTACCTATCATTACAAAGCACTCTAAAGTATTAATGGTATATTGTTTAACGAGGGGCGTAAGTGGAATATTGCGAACGAGAGTGTATAAGAAGCCCGACGCCGAAGGCGGAGGGCTTTTAATGACTCGTGTTTGACTTTGATGGTAGTGTTTGTTAGTCTTGCAAGGAGGAGTTGCTGGTTTGTATTTGAGAAGCTTGAATTTGTCTCTTGAATCGCAAGGGTCTATTACGCTACGGTATCTGCTTAGTATTCTGCTGACTGTAGGTTTGTTCGTCGCCATTATTAAATAAAAACCCGGCCAAGTGCGTGTCGGACCACGCAAAACGAAGGGTTCCGTGCCTATTAAAAAGGTCGAATCGTTACAGAAATCTTACGGCACTTACGTCCTTTTCTTTAAGGAAGGCAGTTTTTCAGCAGTATCTCGAAAACCGTTGAACCGATCTTATTCAAAACAATTTTCGGTGAATGAACTTAATAAGTCCTCCATGCCGTCCATGTTTTTTTTTAATATTGTTAAAATACACCGTTCAAAAATTAGAGGGATGTACAGACTTTTAGTGACTTTCTGGGTGATTATCTCCGATTCTATTCACTTAATCAAAAAAATTGCTGAGAAACCTAATATTTATTTTGAAAGTCCTATCGATTGATGTGACACGTGGGCTTATAATGAAAAAAATATTATGTAAGGAGTGCACCCCTAAAAAAATGGTTTTAGTCATTTTAATTACAAAACTATGTAGCGGCTAACAAAATACACCTATCTTCAAAATTGTATTCAAATACACCATATATTTTTCGAGTAAAATGCCTGTGACATACGGACAGGCGGACAGACGGACAGACGGACATACGGACAGATGGACAGACGGACAGACGGACAGACGGACAGACGGACAGACGGACAGACGGACAGACGGACAGACGGACATGACGAAACTATAAGGGTTCCGTTTATGCCATGTTGCTGCAGTCCAGTTCATAAATATAAGGATGAATCATTGAGTTATAATTATTTAGTACCTATTTAATTATGTTTTTAAAATGAATTATGTTACGCATATATTTTATTAGAATTTATACTTATTTGTACATGCACATTTTTGTTATAAGATCACAGTTGACATTTTTATATTATTTTTAAATCTCAGATTATAAAATGTACTTGTTTATCTTTAAAAAATCAAACACAATTTATATTTTAATGACTTATTACTTACATCTACGTTCCCAAAGTTTCAAAAATGTCTAGGCAATTTTATGCCCTCAACAATCAAGTCGGTTTGACATATTTTTGATCGCTTTGTCCGTACACATATTTTCAAACTCGAATGTACCTAAAGAAGTGCAAGTGGAAATTCGTGATCTCTACCTACACCTCTGGGAAACGAGCGTGATCATATGTATTTATGTTTGTAAATAAATAAATAAAATAATAAATAAATTATTAGTGGACAATCTTACACAAATCGAACTAGTCCCATAGTAAGCTCAATAAAGGGTTATGTTATGGGTACTAGATGACGATATATTTAATAGATATAAATACTTAAATATAAAGAAAACATCCAAGACTTACCGGGATTCGAACCCAGAACCTTCAACTTCGTAGGCAGCGTCACTACCCACTAGGCTAACCGGTCGTCAATATGTAACTTACTACACAGTTTCTCTAAGCGGGTGTGACTGACGCACGTAACTCTGATTGGTCAGAGATCGTAAGCAACCAAGCTTTGCAGGTAATCGGGAGATAGGGGCGCAGATAAACCAAGTTTATGTTGACTCGAACACCAGTTGGCTCTCCGTGTAACAAGGACGTATGTGATCATTTACACTAGACGTTAACTATTGAGGATGTACCCACATACGTCATAGCCCTTTCAGACCCGGCCAATACAATTGTGCGGGTTGATTACATTTAATTGTCAAATCTAAAACATATGTCAATATACTTCATTTTACGTTAGTAGGGTCTTGTTTTTCCGGTCTGAAAGGGCTACATGTCATACATCTCACTTCGTATTTATGTTTATTTCTCTCTCGCCTATCCCAATCATATATTAGTATGTAGTTTATATATTAAAATTGTATGACGTTTCCGTGAGTCACCAACGGTGCTGGCTGAAAATCAGCGCTGTAGGTATTTGACACCTCTGCATAATGCTGAGCCAGTGTCTGGTTCACTGCCGCAGAGACACTTGTTTCGTGTTTTATATTTATATTTTTCTTTTTTAACAATTTTTTTTATTTAAAAAACGCTATTTATTGAAAGTGAATACAAGATTACGATTAACATTAACTAAAATAAATTAAAACTAAGTTAAATCTAAAAAAGGCCCTCGAGGCATTGCACCGAGGATGCTGGCGGCATTTCCTCGCTGAATTGCAATGCTGATGCGTTGCGCAAGAAAGCCGTCAGCTCTACGGTCACCAGTTACATCGACCAGACGTTTCGCGATTTCTGCAAATAACTTATGCGCACTGGGACCCCACGGGCCGAGGGCCTCGGTGCCAAAGGGTACAAAGTCGTACTCTCTGCCGAGGCCTCTATATTTGTTTAAGCTTCATCTTACTCATAACGGACTGCGTGACTAGGATAGCAATATTACAATCTCTTGAGTTATATCCCGCATGGGAGATACTTGAAAAATAATTAATGTGCCGTCGTCGTAAAATATATTATGTTTACAGTTTGGCACTTTATTCTTTACTAATAAGGCGAAAATATGTGTGCGTCAGGATGGCGGGTGGACCTCGGGAATTTCAATGAAATGTTGACAGATATTTGGTACCTTCTGTGTACCTTTGTGTACCTTTAATAAAATTCTGTGTACCTCTCTTGAAAACGAGCTATCTTCAAAATTAGGTCCACCCGCCATTCTGACGTCAGGATGGCGGGTGGACCTAATTTTGAAGATAGCTCGTTTTCAGGAGAGGTACACAGAATTTTATTAAAGGTACACAAAGGTACACAGAAGGTACCAAATATCTGTCAACATTTCATTGAAATTCCCGAGGTCCACCCGCCATCCTGACGCACACGAAAATATATGCATAACGCTGACGTTGACTGTACTTTTCAATAAAAGAAAAATTCTTCAAATCTGTCGTAAAACGGACACTTATTTCAAAAGCATATTATAAGATAAACGACTACATCGTGGATAGGGATATTTGGCAGCGATAAAATCCTGCACTAGAAATCTGTCGTAAAATAAATAGGCTTTCTACTGTAGCAATGTAATTTTAAAATTTTATAATACTCTGATAATGAAATGATATATTGTATACTGTTTTGAAAAAATGACACCTCGCCGAGTTTTTTACGCCGGTTCTTCTCGAGGCAGAGGTTTACTTTCCGAACCGTTGGTAGTTTATCGACATTCATAGGTGCATGTAATATGCCTAAATTGAAGAATAAATCACTTTGACTTTGACTTTTGACTTTGACTATGTATAGTATTGAAACTATAATAAAATTAAGCATATTATAAGCACACACCTCTTTCCCAGAGACCTTAACACTTTTACTGCTATTAAACCTACCTAGCGGGCGCCTTCGCCGCACCCGTAGTCGCTTTCCGCTACATACGGAGAAAACCAAGGTATCGGCTACGAGCGTAGCGCGTAGCGATTCGTGGCAGAAAGTTTCTTGAAAACTTTTATTCCTTCATTCAAATTATGAATTGAAAATAACGAAGTAGGCACATTTAATTCAAAACTCAACCTTGTTTATGTATTACAATGTTTTCCCAAGTCGGTGTTGAATTTCCCTCTTCAAACGTTATCTAAGAATTCCAAGGCAGCCATTCCGCGAATTCTGGATCTTGAGCTAACGTTGCTCAAATTGTGCAAATAAAGTCTTGTACCTATGCAAATGAGTGTTGTAATTGGTTGGAATCTCTAGGGCATAGGCCGGTGGTGCAAGCTGCGGAATACGAGCGTCTTAGGACCGGTTATTTCAAAAACCCGCCCGTTGAAATTATAAGAACTAAAACTGACTTTTTACATTATTCATCGGCGCTTGGTGTAGGGAAAAGTTGATAGCTCAGTACTTTTTTATGTTTTACAGTGTTATATTTTACACGCTCGCCTGCCCAAGTGACGTTAAAAATTGTATAAGAGCAATTTACGTAAAACGTCTTAATACGCTACCACAACAGAGTGTAAGTGTACGGCTTCAGTGCCCGCTTGAAGCGGAACCCCAATAACAGCAGAGACTAAAGGTGCAAGTTGAAACCCGACCACAGCCAGCAACAACAGACGAGTGTGTCGCTAGCTACGAAAGGTGTTTCATAGAAATACATAGAACGTAGTCGACAGCGACACGTCGTCTGCTGCTGCTGTCTGCGTTCAGGTGCCAAGGTTGTAGGTACCTTAAAGTCAGATTTATACTTATGTGAAGTCACGATGCCCTCTGATGCGCTCTGACGCCTGACACAATAGGTCAGGTCAGAGCGCGTCAGATGAATGTGAATCTAACCGTTCCGATTGAAAGAAACCGATATAATTATGTCGGTAATCAGTACGGTCAATTAGAGCGGTGAGTTATCTACTGTTGTGATATAGTTATTGTTTCACATAAGATAAAAATATGCTCAGAGGAGTAAAATTGCGTAACTTTGTAAATTAGAATTATTTCAGTTAGATTTAAACTCATGTGACGTGCTCTGACGTGAAGGGCTCCTATTGTGGCAAACATCAGATCAGTATGATACCGGCTTAACACAACTTCAAGCTTTTCCTATTGAGGGCATTGTGTCAATTCAATGCCAAATTGCACTAAATTACTATAAATACTAGTTGATTACTATCTATATTAAAATTCTCTTGATAGTAAGCTATGCTAGCTTGGCACTCTGTTGGTTTAACATTTTTTTTTTTTAAATACAGTTTTTCTCGTTCTCCCCCCCCCCCCCTCCCCCATCCCCCTCTCCCCCCCACGTTGTTCGCTTTACTCGAGCGGGCGCATACGTACGTTAAGTGTAAATCGCTCTTCTCTTCTCCCTTAAATCACGTTAGCGTTTGAGGAAAATGTAATCCATTATTAATTATAGAAACCACCCCCAAGCTACAGGGGGTCAAAAACGGAAAAACGCCACTAATTTATTCATGGACTAAATACTTAGTTCGGGTTAAGTCGAGTTTGAACTCGAAAATGCTTGTAAATTGTGGCTCTATTATAATAATGCTTGGAGGGCAAATGAAGATCCTTTAAGACGACTAATTTTTTAAAGGACTGGCTGGATTCATTTCTTCATTAATGAGAGGAATTCCTCCCTCGAACGCTTGTCTTTTCTCGAAGTTTTTCTTTTCTCCAAAAAAGGCGTGTACATTTTTATAGGGTCGCCAATGAGTATGTTACACCCCTGAATTAATATCTATAGGTTACGGTGAACGCTTACCATCGGGCGGGCTATTTGCCATCGACGTGTTATTTAAAAAAAGATAGCTTAAAACCGAAAGCAGTAGAATATATATAAAATAGTAGCCTTATATAGCCTTATCCTTAATATGTATAATGAGAGTTTATGTTTAAAAATAGTTAAATTGAACCTCTTTTTGCCTGAAACACAGGGAATCCTAGTTCAGGCTCTTGTAATTATACCTTTATATTACATTTTATTCAATTCAATGTCATTTATTTCAGGCTTTTGGACCCATATGTGTTAGTTACAATAAAATTATAAACTTAAATTAAGTGTTAGTAACAAAATAAATAATTAAATACTATTCTTACATTACATTACATTACATTACATGAATTATTGTATATTTTAGCATTTAGTCATATATTATAGCCCTTGTAGAGTTCAATCTTTGGTTCCAACAGCAGATTAACTTTATGATACCAAATAATTTACTTTAGGTTCATTAACTAATCTATAGTATACTTTGTTACATACAGATATACATGTACAAATGTTGTTAACATATGCCTTTGTGCAGCCCAGACAATAGGTTCCAAATAATAACCGACATTAAAGTTTCCCCCTTACCACCAACCAATTATTGCTCGTTGAAAATTCGGTTTTACTGGCACCAATGACGCAGTATTCTCTGGGAAATAGACAGAATTTGCATTTATTAGGTGCGTTGTAGTTATACATTTTGGGTCACTTTATATATTTCCATGGTAATTCACATTAGTCGTAAAATTGCATGTTTAAAACCCCTGGTTATTTACACGCACATCACACACTAATACTCGGTCTGCCTGTCTGTTTGTCTGTTACCTTTTCACGCTTTTAACGCTGAACCGATTGAAATAAAATTTGAGGCGACTTTTTGACTTGGCGGGGCGGGATCGGTATGCCGTATTTTGTACTTTTACGTGAGCTTACTGTTGTCGCGCAGATTCCCTCACTTGCCGGTTAGTTTTTTAGGGTTCCGTACCTCAAAACGAAAAAACGGAACCCTTATAGGATCACTCGTGCGTCTGTCTGTCCGTCTGTCACAGCTGATTTGCTTCGAAACTACTGAACCGATTGAGCTGAAATTTGGTAACCATATGTAAATTGGTGACCCAAAGATGGACGCGTAAAGTAAACTAATGAATTCTGAACAAGGGGGCCACTTTTGGGGGGTAAACTGGAAAATTAAAAAAAAAAGTTTCGCAAACTGTATTGTGTGACATATCAAATGAAAGGAGTTGTTGTAAGCATTATCTGAGATATTTTTTTTTATAATTTTAGCAAAAACAGATTTGAAAAGACGAAAATTGACCATCCCCCCCCCTTCCTCCACTTTTTCTCCAAAACTACTAGGTTTTAAATTCTGAAAAAAAATATGGAAGATAGTTCCTTGCCTAAAGATTACAGGAAAACCTATAAGAAGTTTGAGTATTCAAAGTAACGGGAAAATTCTCAATATTTTTGCGTATTATATAAGGAACCCTCACCACGCGATTTGAACTCGCACTTGTCCGGTTTTTTCTATATATTACAATTATAATATATTTTTACTTGAGTAAGATTATAATCACAAAATCATCGCACACATATTTAAATATTACAAAAAGCATATAAAAATTTACAACAACAGTTGTATGTAGAGAGGGGTTAGGAGGCGATGTTGGGTAGAGCTGCCCCGTCACATACTGTGGCTCGGATTATGGATATTATAGTTTTTGACCTTAACCAGCCCATAATTACAATTATTGGTCCGTCCCAGCGGTCGGCAATAGCTTCACCAAGATGTTTCATAAAGGCGGAAATTTGTGGAGCGAAAACTCCGTTGAAGTAGGTATAAGTATTACATTAGCGCAGTATTAATATAATACAGCGCGTACTTTTGCAGTACCTACTACATTCATACCGGCCCGCTTTTGCGCATACCGCACTAGTCAAGATGGTGCCGTTTAAATGTAAGCGCGCAGTAATAAATCGGTACTGACTCGACTGACAGTTGACATTGTCAGCTTAACGATATCGTACCGCTACACAGTCAAATCAGGAACCTTGCATAAATGTTGACAACACTCCTCAGTGCTGCAGCTTGACCAATAACGACAGGTCATTTAACTCGAGTTGGAATGCGAAACAAAAGTCTCTCTTCAGCCTCTGCTCTTATTCTCAAATGACCGCACACTGAGCCATTCACCCTACAAATTTGAACCAATTAACCAGACATTTCATGGCTCCGTTCTATACTGTTTTAACGACTAGCGGTATTTTCATTACTTGAAACCGTGTCAAATTAACAGCCCACCGTGAAAACCAACACTAATAAATAGGCCCTCTAACATATGTGCCGCACTTTAATGTTGAATAGGTTAGTGAGAAAAGGTATATTTATAGTGGTAGACGGTCTAGTTAAGTTAATGTTAGTGCTTTAGTTTCAGTTTTAGCGTTAGTAAGGGTTTTAATTATAGGCTAGAATTTATCTAAGTTGTGAGTAGATCACAATGACTCGTTTGGCAAATTAGTCATCATAGTAAAGTAAGGTTAGTTATAAGAGCTCATGTAGGTGTAGGTAGTTATAAGTGGTTTTTTGTGATTAAATCTTATTTAAATTTTTAACTTGTATTGATTATGTTATGTGTATTATCAGATAATTTCTAGAAATATAGTCAGTACTTTCCCTTGGATTGCCATATTTTATAGGTACAATTTATTGAGATTCTTTACAATTTAGAACGAGTAAGTATAACGGAAACTTAATTATCAAAACTAGTTATAAAGTTCATATAAAAATATTAAACAAATTGGTCACAAAACATGAAAAAAAAGTTTGAGTTTACTAACGCATACTTTCAATGTACACATTATTTTCTAGAAATGCTCATAAAGTGCGTGCCCGCATGCATACATAGTATGACATACGGACATCTCTGCCTTCTGTGTCTGTGTCTTCACACACACACACACACACATCCGGTGTTTTTATTAAACTGTTTTAACTATTTGTTTTAAGTTTTACAATTACCTTGTAAGTTCGGCAGCCTCGGCACTTACACAATATTTAAACATATAACTTCTGATGTTTTCAAACATTTTGGCACGTAGATACTAGATTTATAAATTAGACATACCTAATAGTGGATAGATAGAAAACAATGTTTTGGGGGCTTATTTAAAATGATCTCGCAAAGTTATATTTTAGCGAAAGAAAGGTAATTATAGGTACGAAATTGTGATATTTTATGAAATTAAATAGAGGAATTTGTGCGTATTTCGATTTATAGTTGGCATCTCATTTCGTATTTATTATATCTGTAAAAGATATTAGATTTGTCATTCAGTATTCTGCCTGCAAAGTAGTTTATGTATTGGTTCGTTTATGTTGAATTATAGGTAAATGTATAAATGTCTGGGTCGCGACCCAAGTTTTGGAATTGATAAATTCTTAGGGTACCTATTCTCCGTGGGTGCGAGTTCCAGACAGAATTTAAATTTTTTAATCATACTCGTATATATTTCCTGAACTGTGCTATATTATGTCTGAGTTTATAAATACTAATTACATAACTATACAATTTCGTGCGTTAGCTATAGAGCTAGCAGCAGCTAGCAGCTAGATATAGGCCTTAGCATAGGCTAAGGCGCTTTGTTTGTCCTAGAATTTGATTTATTTATTTTATTTATTTATACCTTACAATTTCACAGCATTACAGTCAATAACACAAAGGAAACAAATATTAGTTAATACTTAAACAGAAGAAGGTCCATGCATCCATCGTCTCGCAGAACGTCAAACACGGCTGGCAAATATATCACAGTTTGGTGCTGTTTCAAGCAACGAGTTTATAAAGTGCAAAGCTCGAATAAGCGGGGAAGTTCTGCGAGACAACGTTCGCGCTGTCGGCGCCGCTAGTAAATGTCGACATAGAGCTCGAAAATTAAATCTAGAGGAGCGAGGGAACATACAGGCACGCCAACTGAGCTACTAATTCGGGACAGTCTGAATCACCACGCAAAATGCTACTAGCTAAGGAAATAAGTCCGAAATTTCGCTTCACCTCATTTTTGATTGGTGCTGTTGTACGAGTATGAAACCTAGATGTTTCTGCCTTCTGTAGTTAAATAGGTATTTGCTCGCAAATGTGATGAAAAACATTGTGTATAACACGGGCGTAAGAATATTGCAAACTCGTTCTGATAGACTCTTTAAACAATATACTATAATTGCACACCTCAATTGTATTACAACACAGTCCAGAAAACAGCAATATAAGAGCAGAAGCAAACAGGTGGCCTTATCGCTAAAGTGTACACACTACAACTTTTATTCGTTAACACGCTGTTAAATTTTATCGGGTCGATCAGACGTAATGTTTCGAACGCACGTTAGGACAATTCACATTTAGATATACTCAGGTATACAATGCGTTACGGGATCGACCAGCCGATTCAGGTTGTACGTACAGTCGAGTTCTCCAATATGTATACAGACAACCTTTCGAGTTCTCCAATATATATCGGAGAACTCGACTGTACAAGGGGTAGTGGGGTGTACAACCGTGTGAACTCAAACCGGACATCAGATTATCGGGGTCTGATATTAACATTAAATCGTTAAACATTCATTCAACTGCGTAACTATTTCCTTTTAATTAGCTCGGGACTACAATATAATGCAGGTCGGGTCCTTTCAACACTCATAATTAAGGGGTTGTTTGATGATAAAATTAGTTTGTTTTTAATAGACGATAAATATTTTTATACCGCAAGTACAATCCCAAGTTCCCAACACAGAAAAAAATCTCAAAAGTCATTAATTTGAAACTAGATCACTATTCCGAAATGTCATTACTTCCGAACGCCATTTTCCGTTAACGAACATTTGGACGCAGATAATTTAATGGAATACTTATATAAATAGGTTAGGTTAATATTATAATCCTGAAAAACCTTCAGCGGAACATGGTATTCGGAATTGTGAAATTAGGGAAAAATATACTTTCAGGCAAATAACTCTTCGGAATTATGTAGGTGTTTCAATTTGAATGGTTTGATGACAGCCGCTTTCGTAAAACTAGTGCCTATGCCAAATCTTGCGATTAGGTGTCAAAGCAGACCCCGGGCTCCTTTAGAGCACAACCGGAATAACGCTAGGAGGATGATGAGATAGAAAGACAAAACGTTTATTCGATTGCTACAAAAACACAAACAAAATCATACAAGAACAGAAAGATGGCAAATACTCAGCAGCGTGTACCAAATAAGCTATGTACTTAGTACGAAATAAAATTGTACCAAAGCACCGTGACCGTACCAAAGACCACGTACCGGAAGGCGCGGCGTGGGTAGGCCCCCCACAAGGTGGACTGATGACCTGGTAAAGGTCGCGGGAGTCCGCTGGATGCGGGTGGCGCAGGACCGGTCAATTTGGAACTCTCTGGGGGAGGCCTATGTCCAGCAGTGGACGTCTTTCGGCTGATATGATGATGATGATGATGAAAGCACCGTGATGTATACTTAATACGAAATAAGTACGTATACCAAATTGTTTCCTATCCCACCTCAATGCAGTAGCATACAAAACTATAGGTATGTTAGTCATAACAAACGGCCGTATCTGTTAAACTTATTGCCTCGCAGCAATCATAATTCACGCCGCCATATTTGGAAGGCATTGTGGTCAATTATTAATTTTTGCCTCCACAGTGGCTAGCACAAATAATTCTTGGCTTAAATAGGACGTTATTTAGTAAGGGCATCTGACCTCTTGATTTATATGATATTGTGTCTATATGTTTGTGTTCCGGTTTCCGTAGATTAAAGATTAATTGAACATTTTAAGATATTTTTCTGAGGTTAAAAGTTACGTAAATCTTAAGCACCGTTATGCACACTTAGTCCTATACTACTAAACGAGCAGTATTTGTACATCATCATATCAGCCTAAAGACGTCCACTGCTGGACATAGGCCTTCCCCAAAGAGTGCCACAGTGACCGGTCCTGCGCAACCCGCATCCAGCGAACATCAGCGGAAGTATTTGTACATACATATATACAATTATATATATATATAATATGTACAATATATATATATATATATGTATGTGTGTGTGTGTGTGTGTGTATGTATATATTTGTAACCACGATCTCAAAAACGGCTGTAACGTCTCATATATGGAAAAAATTGTTTTCCCTATTTTCACCCGAGCAGAGCTAGTCGCCCAGGTACTACAGAATAATATAACACATTAATTCACATTCCAAAGGTAGGCAGAACACAACACGTGAAATTTATGCTCAGTGCCCTTTCTACCAATTGCAGGTCAACCTCTAGTGGCTTTGCCCTACGTTTTAGCCTGTAACATTGGCCTTTTGACATCAAAAGTGAGGCATTCTAGGGCACTATTAAAATCTCGAAATATGCCCTCGCCTCTTAAAAACATATAAACGCAGGTGCGAAGGGACCCTTCCAAGTAAAAGCATGGTTAATAAACCCTAAAACACAGTATATTTTATGCAATCAGTATCCTGACTGGCTCACGCGGTAAAGAGAACAAGCATGGACTTAATAGTCCCAGTACGGTCGACTCAAGTCGACTCTCCATACAAACGTAAATTGGTTCTTATTTTAAAACGGCATGCTCAATACTGGGATGACATGAAACTTTTCATACACAATGGGATGCGCCATATCTAGGTCGGAAACTAGTTTCTGTTGCTATAAATTTTATTATAATAGAAAAAAAAAAATAAGTGATTAGAGACTTAGTATGAAAAACGTTCAGTACTCGCTGTATTTTTTTTATTTTAATTTCTATGCAAACGTCAAATATGCCTTACTTTGCCCGCTTTTTTCGGAAAAACACGAATATCTCATATTTTCCTATGATAGGATGATATTGTTTTTTGCTTAACGAAGCCTTCGTATTCATATTTTTTTTGAAACCAACATCTATTGATGATCCTCGTGCTATCTTTGTGCGAGTACATAAAATTATATGTATTTAAGTATGTATAAGTAAGTTTATATTGTGTACATTATATCGTCGCCTGTAATATGAATTAACGTAACCCCCAAAATACCGAAATTGAGTTATATATACAGTTCGACTGCAAATTTGATGCTCCATCGATAGCTGTTATTAAAATTTCGATATCTTGAAAAAAATGTCGATTACGTTAACCAGAATAACACCATTTTTTTCACTTTACCGTATTTTCTTTAATGTATGTCACATTTTTTTTATTTTCTTATTGACAGGTTAACGTAACGACAGATCTGTGATTGCGTATTTAATGTATCGACCAAAGTTGAAGACAAGTAATAAACTGAGTAATGTAAGAGTCATTTTGATACAGATGAGTATCGAAATGACTCTTGCATTACTCAATTGGTGGCACATTATAACTGAGTGTCTGTTACGCTAACGTTAAAGTTAGATAAAAATAAAAAAGGTGGTTAAATTACATGTGACTACGCTTGGTTTTTAAAACAACGCTTGCAAATATTTACCCAAACCAGAGGTTTTTAATTTTAAAACTTAATTGATATTGTATGGCAAGACATAACATATTTCCAAAAGGGGCAGGCACAGCGCATTTACATTTCAGTGCCGCTTCTAGCAAGTTTGTGGGTGATGGTGGAACAAAAATGTGTTATTGTAAACTAGGTTATAGTTTATCACAGCTATAAATATTCCAAAATCAATCAAATTGGTTTCAAAGTATGTATTTACTTACTTTAAATATAACAGTAGGTAAAGTTCCCGTATTTTGTATAGAATGTATATTAATGTAACAGGCATACGTTCCATACAAAATACGGGAAATTTACATAAAATTTGGCAGTTACATTAAATTTTGTTTATTTATTTTATACTGACTTGGAGTATACGTTAATTTACTTACTAGGAACTTCCCGTCTATTTCTTTCCATTTGAAGCGTTAAAGCGAATCCATACATTTGTGTGCTAGAATCGATCTCGGGTAAAAAAAAAACTACATTGTCACTTGACAATAAACGCAATTAATTACGTACTGGTAGGTACGGTACCTTATTTCAAAACATTGTTAATTAATACCCTTGTTTAGTACTAGTCCTGAAATATTCTTTATAATTAAATCTATTTAACACAGAAATAAAAATAACTCATAATGTAGACCTTGGGCCTCCTTGTAATCAAAACGAAAAAATGCAATTAAACGAAAATAACTTCATAAATTAAAAATCATTAGATTGAATCACAAATGTAATTATCACAGGTTTTATAAAACAAATTACAATTGAAGCAATCAATTTTTATGTCACGTGCGTGCTTTTTACGGACCTACAAGTGGAAAACGAGATCATTGAACTCAAGTAAAGTTTTCTATGAAAGCGCACTACATGTATTGTGTCTCTATCTATTTGTGTTTCGATCTACACATATATTACCTGCTATACTATGTATATTAACAATGTAGTGACTAATTAAGAGATCTCAATAAACAACCAATTTTAAATAAACTAATATTATAACGTAAATTTTTGTTCAGTATATAGTAGTTAGTTACGATATAGTTTTTTATGATCCATCCATCCTCCCAAGAGAGCATTTTCTGAACTACCCGCACTTGGTCTATATTAATCACTTGTACACTAGGGTTGTCAACCGGCCAACACACAACACTTATTATGTCAAACCGTCATTCCAGTTGAGATTGCGATGTTTTCTGATTTTAATGACTTCACGTATTTTCCTACTATAAAAATGACAGTAGTTTTGTAGAAAGGACTTTCGGTTTAAATAAGTTACCTAATTATACGCGTCCTAATTAATCCCGTTCAGTAACAACGATGTGTGAGAATCATCAAAGTTTCAATCAATGTAATATGACAACTATTTAAATTTAATTTATTTTCGTTCCATAGCAATTTCCAATTTTGACAGGCCTAAGAAGGCCCGTGGCATAAATTTTGGGTTATTTTCGTTCGGTACTTAATTAAGTACCTAGATTTCATTGTCAAGTATATTTCACGACCAGTACTAAACAAGGTACTCTACCTTTTGATTAAATGTAGGTACATTTATATTAATTTATAACGGGCTTTATTAGGCGACTAGGTTCCTAGTAAGGCCCATCACTGACATTTTTATGAATTTGGTTTATTTACATTACAACGCAAAAGACGTTGCAGTTTTAAATTAGTTTCTGAAATAAATAATCAACAGTTATTTTAAGAGTTTTTTTATTATTATTTGCTTCGCCGTAACGATTTTACAAGGTTTTGAAACAAGACGGGCCTTACCAATCATCTGTATTCATTACCGACGACAATGCGTACTATTTGCCTGGAAATTACACACTTAAAGAGATTTCCACACACATTTAGAGAGTGAGAGAGAGAGGGAGACTTTGAATTTGTTTTAAAACAACGTTTATATTAATATTAGAACTGTTTCGTACGTATAAACCTGTTTTACTTATAGTTGACTACCCTGCCAAACATTAACTGAAACAAAATAATTTATTCTATTTTGGACGTTATTACAAGTGAATAAGTTTGAAAGTACTAAAATTATCTTCTTATAACGTAAGTCCACGTTTTGAAAACTATGTTACTTACTTTAATGGTTTGCAGCTTTTTTGTGACTTACCTTAAAGCAGTGTTTCCTGTTCTGAATTTTTTGAAATAAATCTTAATGTAACTCCACTTTTTTGAAAAAAAATTAACGTAAGCGCCATGCTATTTTCTAAATTATAATAGCAGTCTTTTTAACCCCTCGTATGCGGATGTCAAAATTGTGCAATCAAATTATGACTTTAATATGTAAAACATTGGGTTCAAATGCTTTGCACGGATCCGTGCCTAAGCATACGAAGGGTTAAGACCTCGATTAGTAAAAAGATCTCGCAAATATAAGATAATTGCTACAAACATCATTACAATAGGATAAGTGTGTAAAAAGTTATTAACTTTTTCTATTTTTCAAATTAGTTTTTTGCCTCTCCTGAAAAATCGTCATTTGGCGGTTACGTTAATTCATATTACAAGCGACGATATAAGAATGTATATTCATGAAATTAATTGATTTGTGTTTCCATTCGAGTCTCAGTATTCAGGATCCTTCACCATTAAAGTTTCTGTTTAGCCCAATGGTTGACTGGTAGAGAATGCCTGATGGCATTATGTCCGCCAATTGTACTTTTATTTGTATATTTGTGCAATAAAGTTTAAATAAATCAAAATAAATAAATTAATCTATTCCACATTTTTATCGGTTTTGCCCGGCGGGTAAAGTTATCTGGACTTTTGCCAACATTGCCCATGTCGAGTTATTGACGCAACTATAGCTCTTATGATGTTGAGTGAGACAAGATATATTAGAATTTTTTGGGCAAACATGGCGTTCCATTTGAACATCTTGGTCTTAACTACGAAAAGTGTGAATTTATGTGTATTCCTATACAATTTGACAGGATTATCAATTTTAAGCGGGTCCCAAACTAAAGTTCATGACTGTACATTTATAAGAAGGTTAAATCGCTACATATTTTGCACTTAACTGTACTGTATTATTGCACTGCGTCTCTTCGTGAGCGTCACAGAAGAGAAGGCGGTAAACGAATTTGCACGACCTTTCATCTGCTAAGTGTGAAGGAAGCTTTTAGTACGTAAAGTCTGTCCTAGATTAAAGCATTATTATTATTAATATATCGAGCCCGTTATGTCCCACTGCTGAGCAAAGGCCTCTCCCTCTGTTTCTATTCATCGCGGTCTTGAGCAATATCTGGCCAGTCTTTTAAAAAGGAGTCCAAGTTATCCCGCCATCGCCGACGAGGTCTACCGTGTCTCCGTTTCGAGTTTTGTGGCTTCCACTCCGTGGTCCCTTTGGCCCACAGCTCATTCGGCATGCGGTAGACGTGACCCCACTAAAAACCAGATTAAAGCATAATTAAAAAAAAATTGTTGAGAAGTATATTATTGCTGTAGTAGCCAAATAGTTTCGGCAATTTTCAAGGGACATTTTTCAGACTGATACCTCACTACTGCAGGGAATATGGATGGTGCTCAGAGGCAGGGACCGGAACCGGTTCCTATCAGGGTTTTCTATAGGCTAATTTTAGAAGTTTGATTTAAAAACCTTACCCGTAATGGTAACCTTATGATAAGGTAACCGTACTGTTGGTAACCCTATTAAAAGCCTATCTCAATAGGGTTAACTCATAGTTACCTTATGGTTACCACATCCAATATGCTCACCATAACAATAGGGTTACCCTATCAGTAAGGTTACCTTATCATAAGGTTACCAAATTGATAGGGTTACCAAATCGATAGGCCTGAAAAGGGGTTTTCCGGTCCTTGCTCAGAGGTATTATTATGCGAATAGCGTGGCCCATCAGAGGCCAAATCCTCAGGAGCGACTGCTTGACGTCTTGAAATCTTCTAATATTTTAATACGTACGTCAACAAAGTCATGCATTTTGTTGCCAACTTAGTTCTAATACAATTTCTAGAAATAATGTATACGTATAACCAGATCATCAGTCCACCTTGTCGGGGGCGTACCCACGCTGCGCCTTCCGGTATGTGGTCGCCACTCGAGAACCGGGAGTCCGGTGGATCGGGTGGCGCAGCACCGGTCACTTTAGCACTCTTGGGGGAGGCCTATATCCAGCAGTGGACATCTTTCTGCTGATATGATGATGATGATACGCATAACAGAACCTTAATAATCAATAATTTCCTTTAAAAACAATGTTGTAACCGACCTCAATTCAGTACTTCACCTTATTTGAAAAGATTCCTCGATTTCTCCAGGATTCTATCATCAGATCCTGACTTGACCACCTGGAAAGACCCGTTTCAAACAAAAACATAATTGTCCATATCGGTCCAGGCTTTTTCGAGGAATCGGTAAACATACATTAAAAAAAAATTAAAGATTCCGTCGCATTGAGAACCTCTCCTCCTTTTTGAAATCGGTTAAAAATAGTCATAAACATTATATAAAATTATACAAAAAACAGGTCCAAACGTTTTCCCACAGTTCTATCCTAAAGGAGCACAGGATACGGGGACACTTAATTAGTACAAACTGCTAGAAAGCTCCCAAAAAGCTTATGAAAATCGGTTATGGACTGTCGCACGTCATCCTACGTGATTTAATTGAACACACGGCCGGAGAATAGAGATGCAATGAGAAATACCGAGTTAAAATCAGCCGCGTGGCTTTTGTCTATGCCTTTGTTCATTCGTCCTTTGTTTACTGTAATTAGATTCCTAATCATAATTACTGGTACAGACTTCGCAATATCCGAGACTC
Organism: Epinotia nisella; assembly: GCA_932294315.1. Taxonomy (NCBI): domain Eukaryota; kingdom Metazoa; phylum Arthropoda; class Insecta; order Lepidoptera; family Tortricidae; genus Epinotia; species Epinotia nisella. The sequence continues at coordinate 7,005,608 of OW028696.1, read as the reverse complement.
ATTCAGCGAATTAATTTGGCAAAACAATTTGAAGTCCGGGTGTAATTTTGAGTTTGTTACTGTTTAATTGAAAATTTATTCTGAATATTCTGATACAATTTTTTAAGCTCTATGAGGTGTAGAACTCGCAAGCCCATCTATTTTTAACCGACTGCCGAAGGAGAGGAGGGTTATGTTTTTCGAGCGTATGTATGTATGTATTGTATGTGTGTATGTCTTATTCTTTGGCACGCCCTGCAGCCTAAACCGTTATTTGACGGATTTCGACGTATGAGGTGTTGTTGGATTCCTCTTAATCGTGAGAGTGACATAGCCTATGTAACGCTATTTATACATATAAGTAGTTTGGTATTTCGATAATTCTTGTAAATTCACTGACGTTCAAATTTTTTTTTAAAGTTTCGAAATTAGTAACTTATACATTTTAAAAACTTCTTTTACGTTTTTCATTGTTTATAGTTTTGTTTTAGCTTCTATTTGTACTTATTTCTATTGCTCGTATGAAAATTAATTTGCTGACATGTCCTGATCCTTATTTAATTATAAAATGTTAAGCATGTAGTCAGTTTTTAAGATTTTCTGACAGAATGTAATATTGTTATAGAAATAAATAAATGAAATGAAATTAAAAACTGAATATCCAAAAACATACTATTTAATCATTAAACCGCGTTGTGTGAGAATTGGTTGAAAAATGCGACATGTAAAGGAGAACTGCCGGACATTCGGACATACGAGAGAGTTTAGGCCCAAGCTGAAACATAGAACTTCCCTTCGCTCACTCGTTCAATAATCACAGATATTTTTTTTAGTACACAAAATGATAACCTACAGTAGGTTTGTCATAACGTCTTATCTATCAGTCAACCTGAACCTTTAGATATAGGCAATTTTTTATCCCACGGGTTTGCCTGCTCTATATAGCCTTAGCAAACAAACAGGCAGACTTAGAATCACCAATCGCTCCACAGAGTATCCAAAGCGTCACACACATATTTTTTTCTAGTACTCCTAAAGGGGTCATTCTCAAATTGTTAACGTCACTTGTCACCACCATGTGCAAAAGTTAAGAATTCCCCAGCAGTTAAATATTCAACATTTTGATCCGTGTATAAAAAAAGAAAAATTAAGCATTAGTAGCGTTAACTTTTGCACATGGTTGTGACAAGTCAATCACATTATTTGAGAAATACCCAAAGAACAACACACAACGCTAATCTATACACATGAAACAAATGAACCATCTTAAACAACATATAAAATTATTTCTACATTTCTGACGCTTCAAAAGACTTTATGTCTCGTTGAAGTAATATGTGTCGCGCAGAGTAAAGAGACCTTCTTGTCGCTGACGCTAAGGCCATTATCACTCCGTGAATACGCATTTGTATTAGCGGGTTGTAAATAATGGCGTAAGCGCCAGCGACAACAAGATCCCTTTCCATAGATAACGCCACTTATGTACTTATGACTTTTTAAATTGGTATTCTAGTGATGTGAACTCGTATCGTGCACAATGCTTTGCGGGGGGTCCGAATGGTCTGTATAGTCCATACAACCCTAATGTTGGGTTTATCTTTAAAAAATGAATAGCAAAGAACAATGGTGTGGGGTCGCGTTTTTGATGTGTAGGTGTTGATTTATGTAGTTTACGCTTTTTTAATTTTAGAACGGAATTTCACGCATTTCGTTGGTAAATTTGATGTCTGTATTTTGCCTTGGATTTGAACATATTTTTTCTAATCTTTTGTCATTTGTTAAGAATACATCTTTTAACAAGATGTTCACCCCTTCATGTCATGCGGCTAGATTAAAAAATACTATTAAGTAATGAAGTCTTTGGGTCAGTAGTTTTTATCTATCTTCAAGTATGGTTTTAAAGAATGGAACGACAAAACTTTAAATTATTAACTTAAATCCAAGCGTAAGGCTTGTTCACGAAAAAAAGTAGCTATCGAAAACTAAGTATCCAGTGTCATCCATCTAGGTAGTTCAATACGCAATTACATAGCCAACTGAGAATTCTTTTTTAAGTTTAAGTATCTAAAATCCATCCATTATTCCTTAAAAGTTGTGAAATCCTATATAATGTCAGTAAAGGCTTAGCTCGACTCCATAGAACGACGGCGATACGCGCGACGATTTCTATGCACGGACGATTGCAAAGAAATGTGTCTAATTCTGGCATGATTTAATAGTACGTTACTGCAGACGCCGGGAAAGAAGGGCTTGCCGGGTGAGTAGGTATAGACGGCCGACCGTAGGGAGGCCGGATAGTGATACGAAGCCGGCAAGCATTTTCACGGCCAGGCATGTATAGTGCTTTTCTCAAACATATGCAATGAAATAAAACAATACACCACTCACAATAGTACATTAATTTTCCCTCCAATCCCTCCATACTTAATGTTTTTTTTTTACCAAAGTCGTCCGTATTTCGCGTGTGTAGTGTTTGAATAGACCCTATTAGGGCCATTATACATAACTTGATAATAAGGAATCTTAATTTCTATAATGAATAAAATAAATGCAGAGGATTTTAAATATTGTCTATGGTCTCTGGTGACTTACGTATAGATAATATTTTAATTTTTTCATCAACACATTGAATCATACATATTTGTTTTCTTAATAAAGGTTCGTGTGTAATAGGCATTAACGCGGATATTTTTGGTCCGATAACCATTCAGCCACTAGAAAAAATATATAAAGCAGCCGTTTAGCCTGTTGATGAACACAGACGCCATGTTAACATTAAAATTAAAAAAAAATACTTCCCGGCCTAGGCCTTCAATTTTGTATGAAATTCCTTTACAGTTCTCTCGAGTTGTTCCGCCCGAAACGTGATACTTTGAAGCCTGTTATAACGCACGTAAGGACGACATTTCATTGCATGTTTGAGAAAAACAATTTATGACCTGCATACGGTAATTAAGAGTCTGGAAAGATATTCGCGGAACATTATAGCATCGATGATAATCTATTTGAGTATAGGAAAAAAAATAATGTCTTACATTACAAAATTTAAGACTACAATCCAGAGATTTCGAAAGTTAGCCCAAAAATAGATAGCAGCTGATATAAATATCCATAATGCCACTCAAAACGATAGGTGAAGAGACGTTCTTTTTACTTAAATTCTTAAAAAAAAATCATGTTGAAAACCTGAATTATACAATAGTGGCTACTTTTTTTCGTGAACAAGCGTTAGTACCTTTGGCGGACCGTTAAGTAAATTCAAGCTAAATTTATGTATTCATAAGACCATTAATTCATAAAGTAAGTAAGAGAGGTATGTAGGGGCACAGAATGTCATTGCGCTCATATTCTCGCGGCGTTTAGAGGTAGTTTTAAGTTCGCGGCGTCCAAGTGTTGGAATGATCTCCCTTCCACCTATCCAAGGAGCGATTAGCAAGTTTACTGACGGCTATTTGTTGACGCTCCAAAAATCCCAACCCTAACCCATCCAGCACTTTTTAACATCCTAACCGTGTCGCATTTTATGCTTAGTGTTTTTTCATCCCATTGTGCTGCTATATATTCTACTTTATTACATTAATATAGTTAGAATTTATTGAAATAAAAATACAAGATTATAATTAACATTAACTAAGATAAATTAAAACTAAGTTAAATCTAAAAAAGGCCCTCGAGGCATTGTACCGACGATGCTGGCGGCATTTCCTCGCTGAATTGCAATGCTGATGCGTTGCGCGAGAAAGCCGCCAGCTCTTCGGTCACCAGTTACATCGACCAGACGTTTCGCGATTTCTGCAAATAACTTATGCGCACTGGGACCCCACGGACCGAGGGTCTCGACGCCAAAGGGTACAAAGTCGTACTCACTGCCGAGGCCTCTATATTTATTACATTTCAGATTTTCGGCGTTTTCCGCCGCTGCACCCGCTTTAGAAGTAGTCCGTTGGAGGTGATTACATTAATTATTTATTTATTCTCTATACTTTTGTCCATATATGTTGTGTTCCGTTCCGTGGGTCCCGTACGGTGCTGTCTGAAAACCAGCGCTGTCTGTACACCTCGGCATAATGCTGAGACAGCGACCGATTCACTGCCGCGAAGACAAACACAATATATGTCAATTGTATTTACTCCCTTTATCTCTGTGTGTCTTTTCTGTAGTAAATAAATGTCTTTGTTCTATGTTACCCAGACCCAAAACGTAAGTGAGCAAACTGTTTATATTTTTCAAAAATAACTGCCAGGCTCAAGCGGGACTGGGCCGGCCACGTCTGTCGCATGCATCCAGACAGGTGGGCTGATATAGCTACGAAATGGATGCCACATGACGGGCGCCGCAGACGGGGCCGACCTAGACGACCTGGATGTATTCCTCAACAATTGGGCGGAAGAAGCACCCAGCAGGGACGCATGGAGATCACGGGGAGAGGCCAATGCCCAGCAGTGGGACACTCAATAGGATCTTTAAAAAAATTGACGCAGATGAAAAATCTGAAACTTTTTTCTCGTGCTAAGGAAGGTTATTCTTATCACCAAAAAAATAATCAGGCACTTCTGAAATTTTCATCCATTCCCTATTGACCTCTTTAGTTAGGGCCACACGCTAAACGTTTTGACTTAATTAAAGATAGAGCACAACGGAATCTCATAACGCTGAAGGGAAGTACCGATCCTTCACCGCACGGGCCACAGCCTTAATAATAATAACACTAGGTACCTACTACTTGCTCTGTAGCTATGTGGTATGTTCCTGGTATACTTCTTGCATTTCCCGAAGGCATACCTATAGATTGTATTAGACTTTAACATCATAATAATTGGAACGCGTCCACTCGCTGTATGTGTGTGGGACCAATACCTAATTCGTAAAGGGAAAAAATTATTCGCTAACCAAAAAAAACTGACCGCGCACCAAAAAATACTAACTTGCGAATCAAAATTTATGTGTAGTGCAAATCTGAATTTATGTGTAGTGCCTTTAAATATTTGCTGCCAATCTTAAATTCACTCATTCAGAGTCCGTGAGGTTAAGCAACGTGGGGGCTTAACCTCACGGACCGATGTCGGTCCACAGCCAGCGCTTGACCCGTAAACGGCTTTTTACATCTTCTAACAACGTGCAATCGATATCACTACCATTGTTTATTTGTTATTGTATTCTCTGCTACATTCATTTATAGACTTCGATTATTTTCATGTAATAATAAATCTTTCTCCAGTTAGAAATGTTCTGTCTAAACAAATTAAGTTATGATAAATGGATCGCTGTTCGGCTTTGTATTGTGTTTTTTGTGTCGTTTTATGGAATACTGATGATTGGAATCGTGGGAGAGCTCTACTTGAACGTTTTCTGTTCTCAAGCAATTCAACCAGGGACTTAGTATGGTATTCATAAAAAATGAAGTATCTTCCTCAATTTCGAAAAAATGATTTTCGAGACAAGTCATTAAACAACATTGTCCTGTAACCTAACATTACGTCCAGTTTGGTCGAAACCGGCTTATAACATTTGTGCATAAAGTTAGTTCGTATTCAAAATCATTAAACCGTTAAAAAATCACGAGACTTTGTTTTCACAAAAAGCTGAAGCCTACAAAGTTGTGTCATAATTTCAATAGCCGAAGGACTTAGTAAAATATCACATTAAACCCCATAATCACTGAGCTCCCGAATTTGGAGAAAAGGGACGCGATAAATTTACACGGATTTATTACTTTACACTAGTTTTGACCGCAGTTTTGTTAAGGCCGCAAGTAATTTACTTAAAATAAATTTAATTAAAACAAGTATGAATGTTGAGGGTTGCAAGAGAAGAGGTAGACCAAGGAAAAGGTGGATGGACTGCGTGAGAGAGGATATGAATAGGAAGGAAGTGTGTGATGAGCTGACGGTTGATAGAGAGGTATGGAAGAAAAAACCATGCTGCGCCGACCCCAAGTAAATGGGATAAGGACAAGCGAATGATGAAAACTAAGTTAAATCTAAAAATGGCCCTTGGGATATTGTACCGAGGATGCTGGCAGCATTTCCTCGCTGAACTGCAATGCCGATGCGTTGCGCGACGAAGTCGATTTTTTATGTTTCCGTATTTTATATATATATTTTTTCCGTGTAGGTTTATTTACTGTTTGTCTTTTTCTGTGTAAGTATTAATTAGCTAAAATTTGATTATTTCACAATAGGCATGTAGCCAATGCGTTTTGTGTAAATCGATCCATTTTGTGAATCTCAAATGTAATGGGGTCGTTCTTCTTTTCGACCGACAATAGCCTGTCCTTCGTCTTATTACGGCATCTCATTTGAATAATGATGTTTATGGTTTTATAATGTTCGAATGAACGTCCATATTATTTTATTAATTAGTGATATATAATATTTCACTTTCTCTAACTAGCATTTTTTTAAATGTTTGTTTTTTTCGTAGAATGCCGTGACAGAGTGGTAAACCAAAATGTTGTCCCCACTGAAATAGTCCACTTTGTCACATGTTTTTTTTAGAAACCAACCGTAAATAAATATTTATATTGGCCAGAAAGTAAACTTTAATTAGTTCTAATGAAGAAACCTATGCATTTTTTTTTAAATCGCACTTCAAAACCACAATTTTCGATAGTTCAAAAACCAAAAAAACAGAAAAACCTCGATTCATTGTCGGTAAAAAAGAAGAACGACCCAATGAGAGCATTCCAAAAACCAAAAATTAGAGGCAAGTGAGACACACTTACGGATGAAAACGATCCATATAAATTGACTGAAGAAGATAACTATATTAACTATACACGATTTATGTGGATGTATGGTTGTCTATTGGTTTAGGTATCCGTGAAGAAATTCACAGTTTTATGTAAAGTCCTCAACTCGCACTGGGCCACCGTCTTTTTTATTAATTTCCCTATCTCTCATAGTTTATGTTTCTCCAAACGACCCACTGCTAACTACCTAACTACCCTATGTATGAGTTTTATACACACACGCTGTTATTAGATGCAAAGAGAAACTGCCGTTTTAGTTCGAAAGTTGACACTTTAAAGCCCCTAATTATATGCCAGGGGACTTCCACAAATAATCTGTTTTCGTTCTGATAAGTAGCTAACTCATACGTTATTCATGTTTTAACTGAGTTGTAAGTACCAAGGTTATCGTTTATGCGGGTTTTGACACGGTGTTGTTACACGAGTGAAAGTAGTGCTCTACGATTCTGAACTATTTTTTTGGTTTTTTTCTTGAGTAATTAAGAATTCAGCCAGACTAATTGGCATTACTAATAAGTTTGTGTCAAAATTACAGCTAGTAATTTTTTTATTTTCGCATGTACGCTTTTGCACATACTCATTTATAAATAAAATATAAAAATATAAATATTTACATGTCATAAAAATATGAAGTTGTCAATTAAATTTGATTTTTCCAATTAGATCACAATACTTTTAATTACAAATTGTCTTTTGTTACAAGGATTAAATATTATTAATATATTAACCATAATAATTATTACTACCTATAGAAGAGTGTATGATTATCTTCTGATTACGGTGTATTTCGGTAAGCATTTCCAAGGAAAATTGTTTTTTAGAGCATTTAATAGGGAAAGGAAAAAAAGGTGTTTGGCTGACTATTCGAATGGTGTCGCATTTTTATAACTTTTTTTTAGTTTTTTCACATTTATACCTCTAAAATAGGTGCCTTAATGTCTTGGTAGCTGCCAAAGATTCCCTCCTAGAATTCAGTCTTTCGGATCATTTTCGGAAAAGCGGCTCTTGAAAGGAATCGCTTATTTAAACTTAAAAGCTCGCTTGAGTCCGCTGAGACTACAAAGTAAAACGGAGCTTAGTCAAAACCCTAATAAACTAGCATGCGCAAAGACGTGTTAATACTTGATATAAACTTCGTCTGAGCGTAATCTTAAGCTCGCGTGTGGCGGCAGTGTTAGCGGCGGTATTATAAAAATAGGGGATTATGGTGATCTTACAACATGTACACAAGATGTATTTTTATCCGTCTAGCAAAATTTGCTGTATAGTCGCATCGCGAGCACCTATGTCACACGTGCATGTTGCTAGTTCCATAAGTAACCCACGGCTGACCTTTACTTATATACCGTTCGGCGAATTGTCACTGTATGATGGTGACCAATAGTCAAGTTGGCTTTTGTAGAATAGGTATGCGGGATAAAATAAAGATTTTGTCAATTTAGAAAGTCCATTTTACACACCGTTGAAAGAGTTTTTTAAATCGTTAGTGATTTCGGGGATTACCCCTACATACAAACATAGAAAACTGCAATCTAACAGACTTTTCCTCTTTATTATATTATTATAAGTATAGATTATTCATTCCAATGATTAATACCTATGTTTAAATTAAGATTTTGTTTTATGTCCACAATATTTGTGTTTAATATTACATCTACTGACATAATTATCATGTAATGATCATGTTACAATACGATAAATGAAATTGAGTACATCTGAATCTCAAGTCTGTTAATTTAGACCAGCCTGATTTGTGGGTTTTTGAAATTATATCATTAAAAATCTCGTTAGCGCAATTCAGGAATCGACGCAGCCGTTACAGCGCCACCTACCGGATAGTTCGACCAACCTTTATACATCCATGCTAAGAATTGCTGGGTTGCTAAACGTATTAAATATAGCACTAGTGGTAGTGAGCTGTAGACTTCGTGACTCCTGTACTTAAAAAAACTGAATATATAAAAGTAATCCATATAATTATCGAACCTACTCACAAAATTGTGACAATAGGTTGAGACATGCGACCTGTAGATGAGAATAGCCGGACATCCATCCGCCGGACAGTCATACCAATACATTTTTGCCCAAGTTCCTTCGCTTCGCTTGCTTTTTCAATAAAGGATAAAAACATTAATTAACATACGAACACGCTTCCAACCGCGAACCGACACCATACAATACATGCCCGCACGTCCTATTTCCTTGCTTATTAAATATTCACTAGCACTTAATGAACTTTTGCTTTGCAATGCGGATAGTGGTACCTACTGGTTAGTGCTCTTTGTATTCTACTTCGAACTAATTTGTTCGGTTTGGCTTTGAGTAATAAATAATTCAGGAAAATAATAATTAGAATTACTAAAAGTAAAATAACATGTGTTCTGCTGGTTGATCACGAAACGCATTGTACGCGCGTCAGGTAGATCAAAATGTCACTTTTTGTATGGGAAAATGACAATGTGAATTGTCCCAACACTCGTTCGAAACGTTACGTGTTTACCCCTCCCTCATAAGTACCTAAATGGCAAATTATTGGTCAATGTACGTTAAGGTAAGTTAAATAAACGTTGGCTATCTATCTATTGTCATAATGCCAAATATTATGTTGCTTCTTAGGGTTCATTAGTTAATGCCAAAAATTAACTACTAAAATTTATATGCACACTTGCGACTTGGTCACTGTTTTGAAGTCGGTTAAAACTTTGTTTTTAAGTAAATTATTGAAGAGCAATAAATATAGTTTATCCGTGTGTAATCTATGCAGTTCCCAAGTATAAAAATCGCTGTATAAAAACTCCGCTCTCCGTTTGAAAGATGTGCGTTACAAAAACTAGTAGTTTAATGTAGATCGAAGCAGTCGATCTAAAAGATAAATCTTCCCCTAATCCGAAAGTCGTTTATTATCAAAGGAAATCCAGGAAAGTTAAGTAACGGACTGTTTTTACATCCTTGTCTCTTAAGAGCAAGTATTCAAAATGATACTAAAAAGACAGATACTTTTTACCCGATGTCGATACATATTGCACCAGATTGAAAAATACTATCGTGAAATGAAACAATGCTTCTCGAATAGCAACAGACTTGGTTTATATATCCAAATTATTATAAGTTGTTTCAATATTTGAAGAGCTTCGTTTCTTCCTGGATTTCATGATAAAATCGCCAAAATTTAAAATTTTATTACCCTGAAATATTATTAGCCTATATTTGTGTCTAACTGCTGGACACAATATAGGCAATATATTGCCCTCCTCTTTCCTATTACGAGGTCATAAAAATTAATATTTTTTGGACTAACGACGGTGGCAAACAAGCATACGGCCTGCCTGATGGTACCTACGCAGACACCGTAGCCTATGGACGCTTGCGATTCCAAATAATCACAACATTGCCGAACCGTTATTGAAATCCCCGCAACAATTTTGAATTCCCGCATTGTCCATACCTGATGATGATGATGATGATGATCGCCGTCACACGTCATGACGCCGGGTGTGTCTTCACTCTCTTTGCGACACCTCTGCGTGCACATAGCGTTTATATGCCATCATGAACAATGAATAATATAGGCAATCTTGTACATACATTTCAACCCTTCATTTTATTCATTAAGAGTACATTTTGTAACCGGATGCGTAATAACGCTTAATGGATTTGTTCGGAGGCGGTTATCGGATTAAAAGGAGGTATATTGGACTTGAGGTATTGATGTTATATTGGTATGACGTTTTGATTCGCGCCTGTTATGATATCTCTTAACAAAGGTTTTTATTGTTAAGTAAATACACTTGGCGCTGGCTAGCCAGTTCCTTTGCTTGAACTTGGCTTGACAGGCTGCCGCGTGTCTAGATATATTATTTATTTGGGTGAATTGATTTTTCCTTGTTGTTATTCTGTCCCGGTAAGTCAGGAGACAACAGTGATATAATTTGTTAGAAAAATAGTATAAATTGGACTCCTATCGTGCTAAGGAGATGCCCCACCATGGAATGGGTTTACCAATATAACAAAAACATTTAAAACTACTACCAAACAATCATATTTTTAAAGAGTGTAACCTGACAACTAGTGTCTATAATTACAATATCATGTAACTATTGTGTTATTTATTCAATCATATAATTATTATGTATATATTGTACCTCATTACCTACTGCAAAATTAATCAAATTTGGAAAATACACGGGGGTAATACTTTATTTCAGAATTTTGAAATTTACATATAAAATTGATAGGCAATGTGAAAATGTATGCTACACATGTCATATTTTTTTTCATTATATTGCACACGTTTAGTTTTTGTTTCATGATTATATGTTTAGTTTGAATGTGAAAGTGAAAGTTTGAATGCTTATTAACTTTCACATTCACAATATTAGTAGATTCCGTAGCCACTTCCCATTCCGCTTCCTTAAAACCTACTTGAAATACAAAATGGCGTCTCATGGCAGCTAAGCGAATGAAATCGGCCAGCCTAATGCGCACTTCGGCCATAAAAGCGTAATTCCATTAAAATATCATAGCAATAAACGTAGAGTCGTGTACAAATTTCCTCTAATGAAGCTAAATATCGGAGTTGGTAACCATTATACTACCTAAAACAGCCTATACATGGTTACTTGTAATTAATATGTAAGGACTATTTTTTTTATTCTTAATGAGGAAATTTTATTTACAGTAATACAAACGAACAACAAATATGTATACTAAACTAAGGATAAAATAAACTAAAAACGAAATAAAATATTTACAAATAAAAAATTGGCTCAAGCTTGGAACCGGGCAGGGTGCCCAGAAGGCTGACAACATTGCCGCGCTGGATGGCGATACTGACCAGACGCGCTGTGCAAGGTACCAGCCTTCTGGTCACCTGACGCAGGTCACAAGACTTTTTGCTAGCTCTTTAAAAGTGATAAGAGCACCTGGTCCTCACGGCACTAGCGTTTCCACCCCAAAACGATCAAACATGTAGCCTGAGTGGGCTGCATATTTGCGCTTTTATTTATTCTTATATTCAGAGCGTAATTTTTCGAACTTGCGTTACGTATCAACTGTCATTTTCTAGAAGGATAATTATGATGAACCAAATAAAACCAATTTTTCTGTCACAGTAACAATTTAAATAGTAACTCCTGAATTCATTAATTGTTAATTAATTGGTTACTACTACTACCCGTACCCGTATGTGCATGAATATTATTGTGTTGTGCCTATTTCAATGTACTTATATAATTATGTTGAAAAATATGACCAGAAATACACATAAAAAAACCGGACAAGTGCGAGTTCAACTCGCGTGGTGAGGGTTCCGTATATAATCTAAGTTTCATAAGTGTTTTTGAATACTCCAACTTCTTATAGGTGTTCCTGTAATCTTTAGGCAAGGAACTATTTTCCATACTTTTTTCAGAATTTTAATCCTAGTAGTTTCGGAGATAAGGGGGAGGGAATGGTCAAGTTTCGTCTTTTTTCCTGAATTACTTCAAATTTGTTTTTTCTAAATATTAAAAATAAACTGACATGCTTACAACAACCTCTTTAATTTGATATGTCACACAATACAGTTTGCGAAACTATTTTTGTTTAATTTTCCAATTTACCCCTCAAAAGTGGCCTCTTGTTCAGAATTCATTAATTTACTTTACGCGTCCACCTTTGGGTAACCAATTCACATGTGTGTACCAAATTTCAACTCAATCGGTCCAGTAGTTTCGGAGCAAATCGGCTGTGACAGACGGACAGACAGACAACCGAGTGATCCTATAAGGGTTCCGTTTTTTTCCTTTTGAGGTACCGGAACCCTAAAAAATTATTTGGCATTAGCTTTTATTGTTGACTTGTGTTTTTTGTAGTCATCAATAGCAGAACAGGATTCAAATGAACCTAAACGCAACGGGGCTCATCTTGTGTAGAAGTTGGTGTAGGGTACAGTTCAACTTCTGTTTCCATCACCAGATCAGCATGGTACCATAATGTTACATTGTCATCTGACTTAAACACAAGTAGGCAATATTTTAGCCCGGTTAGACTTCGGGAAGTTAATTAAAGCAAAGTAACACTATTTATTTATCGTATGGCATTTTGGTCACTGGATTACATATAAAAGCTATATAAGAAAATAATAATAATAAGATTGGTTAATTCAGAGGTTAAGATTAGTACTCCTCTTCAAGTACTCTGTAGCAAGTTCAGTAAGATTCTTGAGGTCCTCCATCCGTCCTGAAAATTTTGTTGTCGGGCATTCCAGAACCATGTGGTTGACTGTCTGATCGGGGTTTCCACACACACACCGAGAAGAGTCACACCAGCCCCATTTATACCAGTGGTGGGCGCAGTTACCAATGCCTGTTCTTATGCGGTTTAATTGGCACCACACCTTTTGGTGGATGGTCGAAACCAGGTGGACGCGCCTTTGGGTTGAACGAAAACAGGCGTTCATCTGGTTGTTGTTGCCCGTTCCATTCAGACATCCATGCTTCGTGTAGGTCCCACTGGCTGTTACATTATACTACGCATACACTGCATGTTATACTAGTGGCTCAGTGAGCTGTAGAAATTGCCAAGCTGGCTTTAAAAAAAACCGGATCGTCAATAAATTCTATATAATTATTGAATCTGCTCACAAAATCTCACGAGAATCGGTTGAGAAATGCGACCTGTAGATGAGAACCGCCTCTTATCTCAATGCCATAAAGACCAAACTGTTCACACTTTATCTTTACAAATGTTTCCACCAAAAACAATTCCGCGTCGATAGGGTTAATACAACCATATCGCACCTAACCCACCCCAGCGAGCTAGACAATAAAATGAAACCTCTATCTAAACGAGATACAAAAGTCAACTGTCACAGCACCACAATAAGATAAGGTGAAATTCATTAAATTTACACAGCTTAGAATACAGCGAGAACACTTACTTAATCTACCTGAGCTGGGCTGTTATTCGGAACGCGCTAAAGCGCCTCATCTCTCTCGTCACACCTGACGAAATTAGACTACGAATCGCGACGTCAAGATATATTTGTGGGTGAACGGTGAGGTGCAGTTATAACAAGTTACATTATAGCGGTGCTGTGCGATGTTGCACGGCGGTTAGCAAGAAAAAAATTAAGCAATGACGTTGTTGGGCGCGCTCGCGCATCGCTTCCTAATGGTATTTTTTTCCTTTTCCGTCGCCTCGTAACCTCGCACCCCCTTAACCTTCGATACAGTCGAATACCTACAACGAATATTTAATTTATAAGGACGTATGGTTGTGGTTTGCCACCGCTACGGTTTCGATTTTTTTTCGTTTTAATAAAATACAATGTAAAATGTCAGAGACTCACGGAGGTTTTATTGAAAAAGATGTAAAAACTACTGCTCTCTAGAAAAACAAAATTACTGACGATATAATTTTGAAAAGTAGAAGGCATTTTTTTGTTTACGGATGATTCGATTATAGATTATAAGGTTGAAGCACTTCGTTTGTTTGGTCTAAATGATTAACAGACAATATAACATTTCTAACCATAAACGATATACGAATATTTCACTCGTAGTTACTGAAATTATTCAATACCTACAAAGTATTTGTTATTCAAATGCTCCAAACGCTGAAGAAAGTTATGAAAACATTTTGTAAACATAATTAAAACCTATGAACTTAAAAAGTGTCTATTCTAACAAAACTTTCTTTAAAATTTTGCACTAAAACTTTGTTGTTTTCACGCAAATATGAGCATGAGAACTTTTGATATATGTACGAGTAATTACAAAGATAATTTTAAACTTTCCTAATTATTCTTAGACCACAAAAATATTCTTAATTTACGATTTTAGTTTAACAGACTGTTTTACTTGTATTATATTATTTAATTAATAAAGTTTTTATGTTCAAAATGCCATTGTCTTTCTAAGCTGTATCAATGCTTTCAATACTAAATTCGGAACACGATTTTAAGATTACAATGTTGCTTTTATGCGAAGATATGGCCTTTATAGCAGCTTAAATAATGGTGTTATTCAGAAACATACCGTTTTATACTTACTTTATCCCGGCTACATCACCATAAAGTTAGGTTAGGACGGCCTCCTATTGTGTAAGGCTGGCTACACACTAAAGACTTTAGATTGTTTTTGTTGGTCGAAATTCTATAAAACTGTTATTTGATTTTGAGTCTTCTAGCTTGGTCGGTATAGTTGCTTTTGGAAAGAATCACTTTGATCGGCCAACTCTAATAATTTTCAGTATCAAAGTTTAGTCTGTTTAACTTTTGTCATTTAATTTTGTGATTTATTTATAGGTATGGAAGTCAGGTTTGCTGCTTTGGTCATGTGCGTTTTGAGTTTTGCACAAATAGGCATGTGAATTACTTACAGTGATACAAATATGATTATTGTAAATATAATTGTCTTATTTGTGCACTGTTTCATATTTGTAGTTTAAAGATAAGACGTGTTTATTGATATTAAACTATAGTTTAGACATTTTCAATTGATCTGATTATTTAATTGTAGTTATTGATGCGTTTATTCTTGGGTTGATATTGAGGATTTATTTACTGTGAAATAATCTGTGTACATACGCTTTTTATTGTATTTTTTTTTGGTCGAGGGCTTCTTAAAAAAAATCTATTCCATATAATATGCGATACTAATCGGAATATCACAAGTTTTTTAACACTGAAGTTGCTTAAAAATTCGTGCAAAAATATTTCACACATATCCTTAATTATCATATACAATAGCAGCACCCTCGATTTCATCCACTTTTTACGCCACGTTCTTGTTTTAAGCCACGTGATAAAGTATTACAAACCCACTTTGTTGCTGAATTAATCAAATTTAAGGTCATACCACTAGCTTGAGTGTAAACTACATTTAGTACTTTCGGGCCACCAACGATCCGGGGCGGACCTTTTTGTTAGTTTAGGTTAGTACATATTGTTGGCGAAGACTGTTGCGGATTCTATCAGTGTTAATTTTGCGTCAATAAAGTCAACAGATATACTACATACCAATATACCACCAATAATAAGTAAATAGGCTTTCTACTGTAGCAACGTAATTTTATAATACTCTGATACTGAAATGATATATTGTATACTGTTTTGAAAAAATTATACCTCGCCGAGTTTTTTACGCCGGTTCTTCTCGGGGCAGAGGTTTTCTTTCCGAACCGGTGGTAGTTTATCGACATTCAGAAGTGCATGTAATATGCATTGCCTAAATTGAAGAATAACTTTGATTTTGACTTTTAATATACATACAAATTTTTAGTATCAGTGAAGTGTGTTTGTAGGCTGCCGAGGACTTTCTGGGCGTAAATATCTGAGGTTAAGTAGCTGACATCGGAGGTAAGAGTTAAAAGTAATCTTGGTCAAGTTAACTGGAAACTCCCGCCAACGCTGTTCTGCTTACGACGCCGAAGATTCACAGCTCCAACAGACCAGGTATGACCGACAAACCACTGTTTAACTATTAACTTTAATATTCTTCAAACATTCCCACTCTCCTTAAATACCAATATTCGTGTTTCGCCCGTTATCCCCATATTTCTAGTTCTCGTATACAGTCCGTCACTGTTGTTAAATTCACAAATATTAAATGATATTCAAATGAGGTGATTTTTAGTCCCTTTCTAAAAGTCGAAAGCTTGCGTCCGACCTTACTGTAACTTATGCTAATCAGGCATTTTTATACGAAATTAAGGCGACTAAAGAAGCTGTATTGTCTCATTCAGAGTGAATTGAATTTTTATCGATCGCGAGGGCCGTCAATGGTTTCTGCTACCTTGTTTAGGGTTCCTTACCTTTAAAAAGTATAAAAAGTTCAAAAAACTCTAACCCGACTACGGAAAATGAACTATAAAAAAAAACTGCTTTATTTTGTACAAATTACAAAACGTAGCCTATGTTACCCGGAGTATAATTTCGAATTGATTGAAACCTCGTTCATTAAAATCGGTTCAGTATCTTAAACGCTACAGTGGGACACACGTAAATACAAACATAGACTAACTAAAACACCTACCTTTCTTTTGATTCTGCCGTAGCCGGGCAAGAACATGGTTTACAAAAAACGTTTATTTTGAAATATAAGAAAAGAACGAGACATCGATCGTAAACTGCTATACACTTCCCAACGAGAGATAGAGAGAGAAAGCTCAATGGAAAAACATCTTGCTCACATAGAAGTCTGGTAAAGGTCGCTGGAGTCAACTGGATGCAAGTGGCGCAGTAGGCCCGGCCCTTTGGCACTCTTTGGTGACGTTTTTCGGGTTATAAGATGATGATGATGATGAACTAGAGAGGTACCTCTACCTTACAGAAGACCGCTGTCATAATCCTGTCATAATGCCCGCCTTGGTAAAAGCCATGGTGGGGAGCGACAGGTCGTGGAAGGCGGCGGCTTCCTTCTGCGAGGACGTGATGACGTAGAAGGAGGCAGCGGAGCGTGGGAGGAAGGAGGATCCGGCCTCTCAACCAATGCACCGCCAACGTGTGGGGCGACGGCGGTTAGCCTACGACTGCCGATTTCCCCCATAAGGGTACCTGTGGGAGGGTAAGGCATGGGACGTCGCCGCCTACACGAAGGTCCCTGAGTGGCAGGCGTGTCTTTCGGTGCGCCCCCTTTGACGAGGTAGGGGGAAACGATTTCCCCGGAGATGAGTCCGCAATGCGGACAGCGTCTGGCGAGGTTGTGGAAGTGTGCCCAGAGTGTTCCAGTGGCCTCGCCTTATAGCGCAGAGGCGACACATAGAGGGGTGTGTAGTGGATAGACGATAGACCTCATTAGCCAATGGGAGTCCCACATAACCACCACAGGGTCCGTCCCTGCGCCCTGGTGGTATGCGTAAAGCATTTTCCCCTCTTAAAAAAAAGACCGTTCTCTTTATGACTCGTTGAAAAACCCTACGCTGCAAATAGGTACCGACTCGCGCTTGACCGCCTGTTTTGTTTACGGCAAACGGACCGGAATTAAGGTGTCTCGTTCCGTTTAATGAATTCCCTTTTTTATTCCCCTTTTTAAATTGAAAGGTTTTTTTCGCAGTCAGTCCCGGATGACGGGCTAATTACTAGAGTTAACTTAATTAGGACCTATATTTAGGTACACCTACATTTTTTTTTTTTGTAAATAAATAAATAAATATAGCGGGACAATTCACACTAATTGATCTAGTCCCAAACTAGGCAAAGCCTGTACTATGGGTACTAGACAACGGATAAACATACTTATAAACATAAATACATGCTTAAATAGATATTAAACATCCAAGACTCGAGAACAAACATTCGTATTCATCATACAAATATCTGCCCCGACCGGGGATCGAACCCGGGACCTCAAGCTTCATAGTCAGGTTCTCTAACCACTAGGCTAATCGGTCGTCAAATCTTTTGTTATCCTTATGCACCCACAAGGTTACTAAGGTAACCGATATAGACCTCCGAATCACTAAACTTAAGTGGGCTCACATTAAACTTAGAACCGATGGCCATTGGGGCGGAAAGGTTCTCGAGTGGCGACCTATGGACAGAACTTGTCCGCGAACATTGCCAGAACGCTGTTGGATATGGCGCGCACGCGTCGCACCACGGATGCAACTCGCAGTCTCATCCCTGCCTTGAAACAAGACACGTGCATAATTTAATACATAGAAGACATCCAAGACTCGGAAACAAAATATTCATGCTCGTCACACAAATATATGCCTTTACCGGGATTCGAACCCAGGATCTCCAGCTTCGTAGAGAGCGAGTCGTCAAAGGATTAAAGGCGCTTCAATTAATTCGTTGTAATTGAACACAAAATTCAGTAAATTCCACAGTTAACAGTCCGTGTAAGAAATAAGCATTCCTTTAAATGGACGTAATGTTCTTAGATAAAACGACTTGGCGTACAGCCAGGCTTGGAGTATAGGTTACCTAGGAAGAAAAGGCGTTTAACTGTATAAATTAGATAGGTTGTTACATTTTTCTTTGGGACTGTACCTACTGACCAGCAAAGAGAGCTTAGTCTTTAAGAGGTAATGGGCTACTTTACGCCTACTTACTGTAAGTATTCACTAATACTGGCTCTGTAAGCTATGGAACTGAGGAGCCTGTTTTTTTTTAAATTTCGAAAAAGTGACTCGGCAAAAAATAACTATATAATTATCGAACCCGCTCACAAAATTTCACGAGAATCGGTTGAGAAATGCAGGAAAGCGTGACAACGTGACATGTCCGGACATACGAACGATTTTCAGCCCAAGCTGAAGCATAGAACTTCGTTCGCTTCGCTCGCTCGTTCGATTAGTAGTCAGCTGCTGCCAGCGAGGTCAATCTTTGTCTCTAATTTTTGGGTATTTATGTTCTTTAATTTTAGTTGCTCACCTCACATACAAACATTTGTTCTTTTCCAAAAACTGGTTCGAGTGGCATCGTAAAAAAATCTTAGGACACAAAGCCTTATTGATGCGCGGGAGCGTGCTTCTTTCAGAAAAGATCCATCTCATGGCTTTTATCTATGTTATGGCTTTAATCTACAGTGTCTTGTACGTTATTTAAGGCCACTTTAAGGCTTTAGGCTCGTATTTAAAGGTACATCAATTGATTTGCAAGTCATTATTTTTTGGTGCGCAGTCAGTATTTTTGTGGTAAGTGATTAAAGTGTTGACTTTATTTAACCATTAAAAGGCTGAACAGAGAAGGATATCAGAGGCTAGTTAGGCTTTATACTTTTTTTTTGCGCATTAATATAGATATCTGCTATAGAATATATTCTGCCTTTCAATTCGTATTGCACATTTGCGCGCTATCTCAACAACTTTTATGCCGATTTGATGACTCATTACATCGACTTAAATCTAAAATCATCAACAACATATTGAACCATCTAAACTCCCATATTTGGTAATAGCATACAAGTATTCCATAAAGACGACAAAAAATTGATAAAGTTGAATTTAAAATCGGACCAAGCTCAGTTGGAGATTATAACTTTAAATATATTATTTCCGGTCGTTTTATAATCTTGTTTTAGATGAATCTGTAACCAAGAGCAGGATTGCATTTGCGGGATTTTCCAACTTTTCACTCTGATTGGAATTTGGAATTTCGATAGAAGACGTTTCTGCTTCATCATATCAGCCGAAAGACGTCCACTGCTGGACATAGGCCTCCCCCAGAGAGTGCCAAATTGACCGGTCCTGCGCCACCCGCA
This sequence comes from Epinotia nisella, assembly GCA_932294315.1. Taxonomy (NCBI): domain Eukaryota; kingdom Metazoa; phylum Arthropoda; class Insecta; order Lepidoptera; family Tortricidae; genus Epinotia; species Epinotia nisella. Next base: position 6,985,687 of record OW028696.1, on the reverse strand, counting down.
TCCAGCGGACTCCCGCGACCTTTACCAGGTCATCAGTCCACCTTGTGGGGGGCCTACCCACGCCGCGCCTTCCGGTACGTGGTCGCCACTCGAGAACCTTTCCGCCCCAACGGCCATCGGTTCTACGTGCAATGTGGCCCCGCCCACTGCCACTTAAGTTTAGCAATTCGGAGTTTCTGCTTCTGCATTTCTGCTTAGTAAACATTTACTGTTTCTTTTTTTATTACATCATTGACAAAGCGTATCAAATCTTTCACTAGTTTCTGGAGCCTTTGTTATCTTCCGTGCACACTCCAAGTCTTGTTCGAAAGCGAATGAATTTGCTGTAGCCATGCCAACAGGCAATGGCGGTTTATTTAAGCCGCGTTTATAATGACCTCCCCACGTCGCTGCGCCCATTAGTGTTCCAGTATTACGCCCTATCACAATGTGACCCTCTCCGGCCAAGAAGGTGTAGCACTTTGACAGGTTTTGCTGATATTCCGTAAGGTTACAGGCGCTGTAGCACGGCACGAAGAACCTGTCTTCAGGCGGACTTTGGTTGTATAAATAATTGCAAAGGAAGGGGCTGCTTTGGGTTTCCAATTCGTATAACGAGTTCTTGATATTTGGAAGATCCTCTTGCTAAAACCAAAGACAAACAATGAAACAGTGTACTCATTAGCACGCAAAACCTTACATTATAATGTCTGTTCCAACTAATAGGTGACGATTTGTTACATTATTTTCACAAAAGCATATTATGATAACCATCAAGAACGTCAATTTTAACAATCAAAGACTTACCAAGAAACCTAGCGTTCAACCCAAACAATAAGGAGCTACACTTCACGCTGATCGATCTAGATTCGCTACGAAATGATGATGTGCAAAGCAATATATAAATAATAAATATTTGTGGACAATCTTACACAAATCGACCTAGTCCCAAACTAAGTAAAGCTTGTACTATGGGTACTAGACGACGATAAACATACTTATATAGATAAAATACATACTTAAATACATAGAAAGCATCCATGACTCGGGAACAAATATATATGCTATATAGCTAGTAGGTATAAAATAGGTATATCTGCGACTAATAAAGAGTATTTGTATTGTATTGTATTGTATTCTACTTGTAAAATACCTATACGAAAAAAATAAACGCGAATTCATCATCATTATACATTAGAATAACAACTTGTTTGCTTACAGAAGGACGTTTTGTACAATCCCGGAACTTATATTATTTAAATATAATTATTTTTTAAGAAGCCGAATCCATACTTGCTTAACATTTTCCGAGAATATGCCAACTTTAGGCATTTATCTATCCGATTATCCGAGTCGCTGATGATGAGTTAACTCTAGGCACGTGTGGTGTCATCAAGGCAGTTGATGACACCACTGATGGTCCGTGATGGATCGTCGTGAGTATAATAATTATTTCAATTTGCTTAGAGTAAGGATGCCCGTTCGGTGGGAATCGTACATACTACATAGGTAACCCTAACCTAGCAACCTAATTAATTTCGGAGAGTAATGGTTTGTTTGCCACAACCTCATACTAATTAGATTGTGATAAACAAAGATAGGATTAGTCGACTATGGCTATTGTGGCACACATTGCTATGCAGTCCCGTTGCCATTGTAATAGTTGGCCATACTTTAATGCGTACATATTTGAATCTCACCTCCGAGGCCTCACCAACGTAGCCTATTACTGTTGTGTTCCACCATCCGCCTGCTACTTCAGTGATCCACACAAATGTATCATCATCTCCCCTCTCCATTTGATTCATCATATAATACACCTGTAGTATTTGCCATGGTTTCGTGAAATTTCTGTTGACGACGATCAGCCCAAGGTCATGGAACATAGCTTTGGTTCGCGTGGAGGGCAACACGAAAGCTAAGGGCTGGAGCGCCACATCTTGATAATACACCCTCGTGTAATACACTTTTGCGCTGTAAAAACAGTTCATGTTAGAGGTTCTCATCATCATCGTATCAGCCGAAAGACGTCCACTGCTGCACATAGGCTTCCCCCAAAGATTACTTAGAGGCTCTACTCACAGGCAATCTGCTTCAAGGCTGACCAAGGTCATTGTGCCACTTGACGATGCGGCTACGCGAATCGCCTACTTCGTTCGTGTATCATCCTCTATATCGCTCTATATAATAGCAAGTGCGACAGTGTTAGAGATACACGAACGAACGCAGTTTGCGTTTCGAAGTAGCCGCGAACCTCCGAATCGCTAAGCTTAAGTGGCAGTGGGCGGGCAGCACATTGCAAGTAGAACCAATGGCTGTTGGAGCGGCAAGGTTCTCGAGTGGCGACCATGTACCGGCAGGCGCAGCGTGGGTAGACAAGGTGGACTGATGACCTGGTAAAGGTCGCGGGAGTCCGCTGGATGCGGGTGGCGCAGGTCCGGTCTTTGTGGCACTCTTTGGGCTAGGCCTGTGTCCAGCAATGGACGTCTTTCGGCTGATATGATGATAATGATAAGTAGCCGCTCAGAGCGTAGTTGTGAGATAGCAATAAGCAAACAGCGTGTTGCTACGAATATATCACTCTTTTCACATCTCCGACAATAATCATGCCGATCGAGGTCATTGTTTTTCGTCCAAGAAGATTACCTTCAGTCTTAGAGTTTAGATATCTACAGAGCCACCATAAGGGGCCGAAAGGGTCCAATATGCAGCTAAATTAAGAACTGGTCTTAAAATGGCTGACGGCTTATCATAAATAACCTACTTAATTTGATTGGGAAACGGTTTATTTGCCGCAATCTCATACTTACTGCTGTGGCGAATAAAAAAAAGTGGAACTTTGACTAGGACAACGAATGATATATATCCCTTTCTACCACACTTATTGAGATCTGTATACTACCATCTCGCTCGCATAGCTGGTCTACGTAGAAATCTATACTCTACACTTATCTGATGCAAGTCGGCGGTACACCACGTACAAAATGAAAGAACGAATGAAATCCCAGACAATCCCTACACAACTTTGGTCCCTTCTGTAGGAAGCGGTATACCTCTGCATCCGACAAGTGTACATACAACAACGCTTTACGGTCCATAACCCCAACAACATCTTGGTTCTTTCCTCCCATGGCCCTTTCCCCCATTTGGGTTGGAGTTGGAAAACTTAAGATGAAACCGGGACACCGTAAGTGTACAGCTTGAGTGCACGCTCTGCTACGAGCGGGAGGTGGAGGGTCCGCATAAATTGCATTTGTTTTGTAATGGACGCTGCACGCCCCGCATCACCACTAAAACTGCTCTTATTTGTCAAAGTCACAGAAATAATGTAAGAAACTTAATTGATTTTGATAAACGAAAACATTCTGAAACCCGGTTATGAAATTTTCGATTTCTTCGATTTCGGTTAAAACCTAGCCTTTTCCTAGCCAAGAGTGCCCGACTTAGAAGAGAAGAGAAGGAACTTACTTTAAGAGGCAGGTGGCCGTTGTGACGAATATCCTCTCCTCGAGGCAAGCGGCGCTGCAGAAGATCAAAGGCGCGCGCGCGGTGTCTTCGGGCGTGGGCGCGTTGACGACGCGGGCTATCCATGGATACTTAGTCTCATCTGTCACTAGCTTTGCGTTAGTTTGCTTCGTAATTAGCATCCGGAAAACTGAGATTAGGTACGTGATTTTTAAACATTGGAGCAACTTGTTACCTACTTAATTTTGGCCTAAAGAGTGCCAAAGTGATCGGTCCTGCGCCACCCGCATCCAGCGGACTCCCGCGACCTTTACCAGGTCATCAGTCCACCTTGTGGGGTCTACCCGCACTGCGTCTTCCGGTCCAGGTAATAGTTAAAATTATTTGGTATTAATAAAATCTTTATAAGATCATTGTAGGATAGTTCGGACATTAATTTGAATTCATTTGCTTACTTGATAATGAGGCATTCGGGTTTGTCGGCATCTCCGTTTTTGTATCAGATGTTGCGATCTCTGAATTACTTTTTCTCAACCACGGCGAAAGAGAGGGATATGCAGACCTTTTACGTAAATACTCTTCACTGTATAGCCGCGGATGAAAGCGATACCGGAATGATGGTCTACGGAATGGTGTTCTACCAAATTGTGTTGTACGAAATGGTGCTCTACTAAATTGCATTTTACTAAATGGTGGTCTTCCAAATGCCGTTGTCCCAAAATAATTGTACGCCATAGACATCATTAACAAGCCCATAAAAATAAAAAGCGCTTCCATTTTTTTATAGAAGAATATAAGTGAGTTAATGTAAAAAATGGCTTTGAAATCGCAATACAATTGATTTTGAACCTTATAAAAAATATAACGAATGTGTGTAAACTAAAATTAAAAAAACACATACAACAATATGATCATTTCTTTGAAATTGAAATCCAAAATCGATTTCAATAAAAAATATAATGTAAGTAGGTATGATGTGTTGTGAAACCGGAAAATCAACGATTCATATTTTTCAAACTATTTGGATATTAAATAAAATAGAATTATTGAACCTGCAAACAAAATTTAAAAATAATCTGATGAGAAATGCGACTTGTAGAGGAGAACAGCCGGACATATGGACATCCGGACATACGAAAGATGTTTTGCCCAAACTGAAACGGAGAACTAGTCACTTCGTCCGATGGTTCAATTAAAAAAATCGCAGTACTTTCAACTACCTACCTCTTGCTTAAGAATATCCCACGCCAAGTTAAACGGTATCTAACCTAGATGTCACGGTATTAATTACATTAGTTCATGTATAAATTGAAATTTTATTGAACCACCCAGTGGCGCATAAAATCTCAATATTAAGGTCGTTAAAATAGTAAATTGAAATGCACTCTTAGAATTAGCCAAGTCTCAAGCGAGTTAGCGTTTTCAAACGGTGCATTTGCATGTTTCGCCTAGAGCAAAACAGTTAATATTATATAACATATATTAGATAATGTATATACGTTTACAAGTACCTATTTTATAGTTTTAGAGTATATTTCAATCCGATTATTCGCATGAGATTGGTGGAAATCGAATAAAGTTCTGTTTTGCCTAAGAAAGTCGGGAAATAATATTATATCAAAAAATAAGACTAGGAAAGTCAAAGTCTATGAAATGTAAATTTGCACCGTAAGTTTGTATGTTCTGAAAAAAAAGTCTAAACTGAAGTAAGGACTAAACTCCGAAACTTCTAATCCGATTTAAAAAAAAAACTTCCACCAGCAACAGCATGTAGTATTTTGTGAACAGCACTAATTTATTTCTCAAAAATGTTATTTTGTCACTACATGTTTTTTCATTAAACATCACGTTCAAGGAACAGGTACCCTAATCCCTTATTTATTTTGTCCCTCAAACTTTACCCCATTACGAAGTAATACTGGAAACTAACGAATTATGGAGTTCTATTTAAAGTTATTGAGCCCGGGTAACCGTACGGTCAGCTCTAATAATATTTATACGAATTTGAACCTTATCTCACAGACACAAGCGCAAGTATGTGTACATATTTAATGAATTACTGAGCCTTAGAGCCGCTGGGCGTTTCAGAACCTTATCACTTTTATTTATTACATATTGCCTTGTTATTGTTATATTATTTTGGTAAAGTACTTAACCCTTTACCGATTTTATCGCTGTGAATAGTATATAGAAACATAAATCTCAATCAGAATTCATACTTGCGACAACGTCACACAAACCACCTGTTCCTGATCAGTCACCGATAAAGTAGAAACTACAAGATACTTGGGTGTTATTCTTGATCCGCTTAACCCGGCATCACCACACTGAGAACCTTATGTCCAGAGTAAGAAAGCTTATCTCGGTTTTCAAAAATCTCAGAAATGTAGCTAATTAGGGTTATGTTCAAGCAAGTATATACTTCACTTGCGCAATTTATCCTCACGTACTGCATCCCCGTTTGGGGCGGTGCCACGAAAACCAAATTCCTGGAACTGGAGAGAGCCCAAATATGTTATATATTATATGATCTACATACTGCTGATCAGATGTATTGTCTGTAAGAAAACTCTAGATACTAAATACTGTCATAAAAACACACCAAACAACCGTTTATAAACCAGTAGCTACATCTATTCATCAATAATGAAAACGGCTTATGCGAGGAGGCAGCAAAGAGCACAATCCGCGAAACTATATAATGCTATAAATAAACACACATATATGTACAACTCACACACATTTTCTGATCTACACAAGTACACACACACACATAAGGCCCGCGTATGTGCGGTCCTCTCCTTCTACAATTCTTCCTTCTAATGTCTCAAACAATCCCCTATAAATTGTTAGTTTTTAAGTTAAGTAAGTCTTAACCTAAAACCCAAACACCTAAAATTACACAGTTAAACATGTGGAAGAGTGGGGTCTCTTAACACAAGCATATTTGAATGCTTTAAAAGAGGGACCAACTCAGAATATGTGAAATATTTTAAGATAATGAATTATTAATATTTTTATAGGTTTTTTAAACACTCAAGAAATATGACGTCCAGTTTAACGTAGTGCATGGATTATAAACCCTGCCTATGAAGCTTATGGTCCTGGGTTCGAATCCTGGTAAGTGCAAAATTTGTGCGATGAGCATGAATATTTGTTTCTGTGTGTTGTCTGTTTTCTATGTATTTAAGTATTTGTATTAAATATATCGTCATCTAGTACTTATAACACAAGCCCTATTGAGCTTACTATTGCTAGGTCGATTTTTGTAAGATTCACCATTAATATGTTGGTACTTATTATCTATATTTCTATATATTATTTATTTACACCAAGTAAAGGAGAAAAATGACCGAGAACCGGAAGGACCGGAAGGGGGTGTTTGGGAGTAGAGATCAGTCCTTAAAGACTTCTCTTCAAATCTTAAAAATGGTATCTAAAAGGGGATATCAGAGCCCTGTGATATCTGAAAAAAGTCTTGAATATAATATAGCTAACTAGAATTGTATCCATACAATGGTTCTAAATACTGGCTAAAAAAACATTCGCCATGATTGGCACAAAATATATTTAACCGTTTTTTTTTCAGGTAAGTATCATCAATCAAGGCAACCATTACTCTACCGATGATAAATGTCTCGCTCCATCATCCGCGCGCACACACAGTATGTCAATTGCACCTTTTTTCTTTAATGGTATTGACTTTGTAGGCCCTGTTTTTATTGTTTATCTGGTTTGTGACGTCATGTTTATCGATGTGGATGAATTGGAAGCATCCGTCAGTTTGCACTTTAGTTTGTCAGAATATATTAAACCTAGAGGTTGATCTGAGATTTACTTTTCGCATGCCAAATTTATATTTTGTGTTTCAACTTCAACGTGCACCAGGCTTTTTTTTCACCTTGATACAAAATTCAAAGCTTCAGTGGTTATAAAACAAAAAACAAATATACAGGGAGACAGAGGTAAAACAACATACAGTCTCGGGATGGGTAGCAATATCTTCCAGACAAACTTTGGGTATAGAACATGTATATGCAATATAAAACTGAGTATGAAAACCTTCTAGATCTACTAAATGTTCTACTAAATTAGTATTTTGATGCTGAGGTGACTGCAGATTCACGGACGCTCTTATATCAAATATGCATGAGCAAAGCAAATATGTGTACAAAGTTTTTCCCTATGATTCTGTTAAAGAGGCATTTACCAAATGCCTCCTTAACATAATTCTCGTATTTATTTAAAAAAAGGTCAATCGGTGACCTCCCGTCAAGCTAAAAAACAATCATCTATACAAATAAAAAAAACTTAATAAATTACATTTACTCAAATAAAAAACCTTCAAACAATAGACTGAGGGTAGAATAAATATCTGACTTTATCTTTATCTCCGCCATAAAAGAATAAAGTGTTACATAAAACGGCTACATATACGTCCTTTTTTAAGTTAATCTCTTTATCAGAAGATCTACTAAATTGGACCCCATAAAAATTCCATAACCCTTTAACGACTACCCCATGGTTGCTCTCGAACCATGATTGTACTGTCCGCGCTAGTTTATAGGCAAATTATATCATAAAATGGTGCGCCACTACGGGAACTCGAACGGAACTCGATGGCGAACTTGTTGATTTACCTCTGTATTTATTTTTATACCACAACTTTATGCAGGCAGACACCGTCAGTCCGTCACCTATGGAAGCTCGCGGCTTCAAATGAGTCACGAGCGCTTAGCGAACTCTTATTGATTTGAAGTTTCGTTATGTTGATAGCTAGAGACAAAATAAATGTAGGATCCTCACTCTTAAAACAGCGCATCCTCTGGCTGGAGCTCTCGTGAGTTTACCAAGAACAGAATATTACATACCAACTCAGCAAGTTAGTAGTGTTTTTATCATGGCGGTCTTCTATAAAGTCGGACCATAGTTTGGCTGCTCCAAATACGATAGAGATGACATTCCGCTGTGCCCGACTTCTCTTTCAAGTTGTGTGCCTTTCTCACAAACATAAATGTCAAAGTGACAGACAAAGGCGAACTAATTTGAACGGCAAGTTTAGCCAAATAGGTTTGATGATCATTTATGCTTAGCAGCATTAGAATTCTACACTTAGACATCTCATTCATTCCAACAATTAGTAGAGATACTGTAGCTAGTTTCGAGACTAACAACCAATGCACACAGCCGGCTGTAGTTATTATTAGAATGTTATTTTTGACGTGTCTAGTGTCTATTAAACTTGAATTTGCTAAATAGTGTGAAGTGCAAAATGTCGTTTGCTTGTCTCGTTCGTTGCTGTTCTGTTAATGAAGAATTTGGACATCAGAATGACAATATATTGCTGTTTTTTTTAGATCAGTAAAAATCTCCTGACACGTTTGTCTTTCTGCCTACTCACGATAGAGAAACTGTTTGGTCAATTATGGTTTTCGCTGACGTGTATGTAGAGTTGTGGGGGGAATAGATTTTTTTTTTATTTCAATGACTGTCTTCGGAGTTCCTAATGTAACACTCCAAATATAATAAAAATGCAAATAAAATATAATTATAATACCGACCGACACGATAACTGTTAGTGTGAGCAAACCTTGATAATTTTAGTAACAATTGAAATACGTGATGAATATAATGAACAGAAAAATATTATATTTTGAAGTAGTTAATGCCACCAGAAAATTGCATTTTATGAGCATCGAGGACCAATAGTGGCACCCCAACAGTAGTAACGACCCCCATTACCCGTGACCAGGATTTACCACTAGGCGGCCTCCGCGCTTATTTAAACCACCGGCCATCATTTACTCTGTCGTCCGACGCCAACCAGGTAGTCGGTAGGTACAATAACACAATGTTAGTGACCATTCGAACAGATTTGCGATTGGATAGAGTTTATGCACAGCCGTTAACAGGTTCCTTACTTTTGGACCTTAACATCTTTGATATAAGGTCGAAATGTGACGAAGTCACTGACGAACCCTTTCATTTCTCGACTATATAGAATATTACTTTTCCTTTGCAATTTGAACCAGTTTTCTGAGTGGATCAAATGTTTGTATGGGATTAGTACAATTAAAGCAGGTAAAAAGACAAATAAGTTTCTGACAAAAATGACATTTTTGGTACAAGCTTTTATTGCCGACTGTATTTTTCTGTATGCTTATCAACTACTCATTGAGACGGTTCTAACGAGCCCAAACACAACGAGGCTACGTCGATTAAGTACTAAATTCCCATGGCCACCTTCTGTCTCCATCATCAAATCAGCTTGATGGTACCATTATATTGAATTGTCATCCAAACTATACTTAAACCCAAAATTTCAGCTCAATCGGATATCGGCAAGTAACTAAAAAATTGATTGCAAATTTTGACGGACAACTCCTTACTTACATGTTTACATACGAACAGGTCAAGTTAATATAAAGCTTGTAAAATACGTCATATATAATTATAGATAGATAGTAGACCCCCAATTCTGGATTGTTTTCTACGGACACAATAAATAACATTATTTGGCCAACTTCCAATGTGTGGAGTAAAGTTAAAGAGCCAGTATGAATTTAGAAATTGAACAAAGAAAAAAGAAAATGAGTAATATTTGCCGCAGTGACACAGTAAAAGTTGTAATATTATGTGTGACACTAAAAGTTTCCACGCACTTTATACCTCAATAAATTGATAAAAGTGTCCACAACCTAGTTCCAAATTTGGCACATTTTCTGATACCACAACTTTTGTCTTTTTGATGAAATTATATAATACTTTAGGGAATACAAAACCACTCATTTATTTCGTTATAAGAAAGAAAATATTATGAGCTGGAGCTGTACCATAAAGTATGTTTACAAATACGTTTGAAGGATAACCTTCATACATTTCTTCAAAATCCTGGCTCAAAGAACATGTCTTTTATGAAATAGGATAGAATGAACTAGTTTTAATTTAGTGTTAAGGTATAAATTGTATGCTCGAAATGGACATTGTACTACATAATGTATTTTCTTTTTGTCTTAATCAATAAATAAAAATAAAAAAAGATGGGCGACTGTTGGATTTGTCAATTTACTTAACACATCTGTACACAGTTTACATACTATGCATAAGCATATTATTTTCAATTTATTCTGGCATTTTTATAGAAATATAATAATTTAGGTACAGTATCTATATTGATCAAGTAATCAACATTAAACACGTACCTATTTTTAAATAAAAATAAGAGACGTTTTTTTCTAAGCTAATAATTCGTCTTCTATATTCGGTCACCCATCAGAGAAGACCTGTGCCAACAGTGCGACGTATCTAATAAATAAATATAGCGGAACAATTCACACCAATTGATCTAGTCCCAAACTAGGCAAAGCCTGTACTATGGGTGCTAGACAGCGGATAAACATACTTATATAGATAAATACATACTTAAATAGGTATTAAACATCCAAGACTCGAGAACAAACGATAATCAGGTTCTCTAACCACTAGGCTATTCCTTCGGTGTCCATGCATAATTATGCTGATGAATATTATTATTTATATCCGGTCAAAAGTAGATTACCAAATAACGGCTATCATTCAATTCGATTTCATAAACAGAATCCAATTAAAAGCTCTTATTTCTTTCATCTCCCTGTAAACATTCTATATCTCTATTTGATCTAAGCAACAAGGATCAAAGACGCCATCTTTGTTTAAAAGGGAGTAAGCGCCACGCGTTTTTCTAATACATGGGACCCTTTAGTTATGGGTCAGAAAAGGACCGATGTAATCCCCTTCTAACAACCATTTTGATTTGGTTTGAGGCTATTTAGTGTTGGCACAACAGGATAAATAGACTGGGCAATATTTTGCAATTAAAAGGATTTAATTCAAATCTAATCCGTACTATCCATACTAATATTATAAATGCAAATAACTTTGTTAAACCGCTGAAATCGAAATCATTTTTTTTATTCCTGGTTATAACAGTTTGTTGGGCTGTTATCGCAGTTTGGCGAGTAACATAACATTGTTAATTGTTTTGTACTTTTGATAAATAAATAAAATAAAAAATGTGGGTGGTTCAATGAATAATATAGTCTTTTAGTATAACCTGCCGCTATGGCGTAGATACAATATTCCTAAAATGGATTATATGTTAAAAATTACATGCAATCCGAATAAGTCAAAACAATTATATAGAATACATTAAAAACACATAAAAAACTAACTAAGATGTCAGTATTATCATTAAAAAAATCTATCATGTCTTAATGTAAGTACTGAAGATAACAAAACAAATGAGCCCAAACCCGATGACGCGTCAGAACATGCAATATGATATCAAAATATTGAGTCAAATAGACCTCTACCCATTGCGTAATTTTGTATGTTTTTATTATCCGTAGGTAACTCGGAAACTGGACCGCGTAATATATCAACGACGTTTTATGAGCCCATCATTCATTTTACAACCGCACCAAAATTGGTATATCCGACGACAAAAGTGTTTTCTATGACATTTTTTTTATTGCCACGGCATATTGAGCGGGTATAAAATAGGCGAAATGAAAATAAAGAGGGAGTAAATTTTACGATATGGTAAAGTAAAACAGCTGGGGATATAAATAAAATGAGTATAGATAAATACTTGCGTGGTCTAATTAAATTAGTGTTTGTGGAAGCGTACGTTAACGTTTTAAAAGAATTGCTTCGAATATTTATATTTAGATGTTAATTTATATCAAGGCATGAAACTGAACTACATTTATGATAAATTAGAATTGACAATTTAAATTTGTGTTTAGATTATCGAGAATATACAATGAAGCGTGAATGAAGTAAATTGAAATGTAAGTACTTAACTAAAATTTGGCCAGTTTAATTGTTGTAAACCAATTTCCATGTATTTATTGTTTTGCATGGCTAATTTTTGGTGATTTAAATAATTATAAATTCTATGTGTTAATGTGGAACATTTCGTTTCGTTTTATATACAAAGGTTTACAATTTAGGTCGTACTAAATCATTGGATTACAAAAAAGCATTACTGTATGGATGTTTTAGTCAAGTATGTACTTCAATGACGCATACTCGTTTTGTAAGAACATTTAAAACGCTAAAATTAAGTATTATGTCGCGGTCAGCCTGTATATATATAGAGCACAAAAGTATTTCCGAAAAAAAATGTAAAAGTGTGTACATGTAAAGACTGACACTGCCAAGTACATATAGTTTCTAGCATATTTATTTATTTTTTGGAAAAAAGCTACAATAAATTAACATAAGATTTGGACATGCGATACAAGAGAGCCAACTACAGGTTCTCACCAGTAATAACATATAAATATATTTTACTATACTCATACTTTATTGATAATAGAAATTACAAGTCAAACATAAATATTAAACGTATATTGTCAGTAGTCTATCGAATAATAACATTTACCGAATGGGTTTTATTAATTGAGGTGTCTATTGATTCATCAGAACCTGTAGAAGTAGTTCACATCCCAAGACATCCTTCTAAGCAGTCAATAATTTTATTAAATTAGCTTTATTAATTGTTGTACGAAACTTTTCTTAATCACTTGATCAACCGATTTAATCAAGCGTTTTGATTTATCTTAATACTTCACCGCACGCCAGTCCAGTAAACAGGGTGTAATAAAATAAATACCATTTTTATTGTGAGCCGTGGAATTCGAACAAATTCGTTCTAAATTAACTACAGGATGGTTGGAGATCGGATTTATTGTTGGTCCGACGTCATGGGCAGACGATTTGTTTGTAATTTTATGTTAATTCAGTCAAATTGGTAAAATATGGACATAATTGGTGTTGACATCTCATTCAAATTTGATTTTTATTTTTACGTTAACAATGGAGTGTCATTAAAATCATAAAAATCGCCGGTTGTTTTCCTAGTTTAAGCTTTATGTTCTGTAGGTACCTAACTACTGTGGTTTTTTTTTGAGATGCAAAACTTCATTGCACAACTAGTATTACATAATGTTTTTCTCTGAATTCGTTCTCAAATTACTCGTTAATATCATTATCGTACAAACTTTTACCTACATTTTCAACCCCTTAGATGGTGATAATCTGGGATAAATATTGTGTTATTTAACAGACCATTGTGTCCTGTCTAAACGTAAGATGATAACAAACAGAACACACACACACACACACACATCATACTAGTTTCGCATTGTATAGCGTTAGTTTAAGCATGTCACAGCAAGCATACTATTTCCTAACGACCTTACAAAACGTGATTTTCAATGAACCCGTCATCTCAGCTATTTGGTCCATTCTCATTTTTTGCACATTCTTACAACTGTGGGGTGTCACTACCATGTGTGTAATTTAGAAGCCCAAATGCTTTTACAATTATTATAGCCTATGTCACTCCCACGATTAAGAGGTATCCAACGACACCTCATATGTCGAAATCCGTCAAACGGTTTAGGCTGTAGGGCGTGCCAAAGAATAAGACATACACACACACATACATTCATAGATACATACATACACGCACATATATATATATATACATACGAACGAAAAACATAACTTTCCTTTCCTTCGGCAGTCGGGTAATTAGGTACTTATTTTAGATACTGAAATAATGCATGATTACATTTGTTTTATAATTTCATCCACGCCTGTAAATGTGTGCACAAAAAGAAAGCTAAGGCCAAGAATATCTTCTTTGAAACGTTTCCTTTTAAAATTAGATTATATGAAAATGCAACTTCACTTGCCCTGCCTACCTCTTTTTAGAATACAGGCGTGAGTTTATGTATCTGTAAGGGTTAGATTACATTTAACACGTCACCTCAGCTCACCTGTCAATTAATTGACAATTACGTAATTTGTAATAATTAGTCGTGCCGTATGTCTTGTACAGTCAGCGCCATTAAGCCTCGTGTAATTGGCCCGTCAGCTGTAATGTCACTCACAATTAAGGGTGACACACACGCACCAACCTTGTTAGAATTGATAGCGTTGGATCATACATTTCAATGACTAATTGTTTCGGTCGATGTGTAATTGACTTACTTACGTATCTATATTATACAATTATTGTGATACGTTACAGTTTCCGTTTCTAAGTTGTTGGAAACGACCGCAAACGAGGACCTCGTTAATTATAGGTAATACCAGCTGACCCCGCGACCTTTGTATCGCTTTACAAAATGTTATTTCTGCTATTCAGAGAGAGAAGACATACAACAAATCAAATATCATGAAAATCGGCCCTGCCGATCTTTAGTTATATCTAAATAGTGCAACTAACAAGACTTTGTTTTATATATACCTATAGATTAAAAAAATAGAATAACGATTAAATCAAATATAATATTCGATGAGTCTGGGGGTACGTTAATTTACTTTATTTATGTCATTAAAAGATTTGATTGTCCTGTAAAAAAACAAAATCTTTTGGATGTTTGTTACTCGCTCACGCAAAAACGACTACCTAAACGTGTTGAGATAAAATTTGGCCTTGAAATACAATATAACGCGGATTAAAACATTTGACACTTTTTATCCCGAAAATTATTCTCCGAATGCCCCAGTGCTTGACACTAATCCTAACACTTTAGTCTTAATTTTTAACAATAAAAATGAACAAGACATGTCAACTATGATGACTTGACCACAAGTAATTAAATTGTCAAACACAGGTCACTTATCCTATAATAATTTTAATAGCTCACTATATGTTCAAAAATAAATGTAATAATTATGCCACAAAACGTCGTTTATTACTTATTACATTTAATAAGTATTTGATCAGCTAACCTCAAAAAAGGTTAACGCACACTTATCGCCCCCGGCGCCCGACCATCACCGCCCCAGCTGGTCAGTCAGTATTCTTTGTATGAAACTCCATACTGCACTGCACACTTGGTAACTCCGTAACAACACCACCGCCCCAGCGAATGGGCACCATGTGTAGCTCCTTTTCTCGCTTTTCGCATTATCCAGTCTTGTGCTACCCGTGCACTCATTTCGCATAAGTACATTTTGTTAAATTGATGTTAAATTATCTACTTATCTTTTCCTAGCTAGTTTGCTGGCCTCTTATAGCCCAAAAATAAACTTTCTTAATGTAATTGAAATATTTTGTTTCATTGAGTTTTATTGCCGTTCTATAACACTGCCTTTAATTACTGGATGATTAGGCTAGATTGCTACGGAGTCTGTAGTTATCTTTGTATGATTGAACGAATAAATTATTGAATCTTTCATTTCTTGAAATTGTCTTGCTTATTACCAACTTAGGTACTCTTTCGCGTTGCTTTGTCTAAAAGATCGACTGACTAGTTAATACAAATACTCTCAAAATATGTAAATTAGTAGCGTGTTTGCTAGTTTATGAGCAAACTCTATAAACAACTTAGCTATTATAAAGCAAATAGCATATCCAAGTTCGTCTACGTTAGCAAACTTTTGGATTATTAAAGAGAACCATGAATTTGCTTTTAAAGTTAGACTTTAGTGAATATTCTAGAATAATTTACCAGTTTTCAGCATGAGACTGGATTTGGTTGGATAATCTGGAATTTATAGTTCCATTGCTAAGGTAACCTTAATGCGCCTATAGCTCCCATAGTAATAGTGTCTCGCTCCGTCGCTAATTGTAAGTTGTAAGCTCGATAGAGACAGGTATAGCCTAGTGGGTTAGTGACGCTGCCTACGAAGCTAACGGTCCTGGGTTCGAATCCCGGTAAGAGCAAATATTTGTCTAATGAGCAGGGCTTGAAATACCGGTATCGTGACCTTGAACCAGAAACTGGTATTAGACTTGGTACCGGTACTAAGATACAGGTAACAAGCGAAGGTATTGCCAAAACCGGTATCCTACAATATACCGATACCTTGAGAACCGGTATATTGATGTAATTTACCGGTTTTAGCAATAGATACCGGTTCTTAGCGGTAATAACCGGTAAGTAATAAGTCACTTCTCGCGCGACTGGCTGGGCTGGCAACGCCGCCGTACAGCTTACGCCACGATCTTTGTAGGTGCCGACGCCGCGCCGCGCACTCGCACGCAAAGGCAACGTCGCATACACGAGTAGGAACCTTTATAAAGAACCGGTATTTTTCGGACTTATACCGGTATTTTCCTTTACCGGTTCTCTGGAACCAAAATGAAGAAAACCTATAAATACCGGTATGTTAGAGGTGTTTTCGTTACCGGTCCCAAGCCCTGGTGATGAGCATGAATACTTATTCCTAAGTCTTGGATGTTTTCTATGTATTTAAGTATTTATATTAATTAAATATACCTACCTATCGTCACCTTGTTCGCATAACACAAGCCTTATTGATCTTACCATGGGGCTAGAACAGTTTCACACTTTTGCATATGTAAGTTATAATGTCTACTATGAATTTCCCATGACTGCTTGCGTTCTGTTAGTTTTGCATATGTACACTCAGGTGCAATAGTAGCTGACAGGAGAAGCTGTTCAAAAATACCTATATAACGTGAGTTTATTTATATCGCCGACTGAAAGTGAACTGATTGTACTATTTAAAAGCTGCAACAGCAGCAGTTTCTTTAGTGCTTCTTTAGTACCCTATATAATACTATACTTTACGTATGCTGCAAGTAATTAAAATATAAATAATTATGATTATTTTATACCAAGGCGATTACTGTTCCCACAGTCAAACCGTTACAACAGTTTTGTGTGGCAATGTTTTTATTGTTGATAAAAAAATTGTGGTTATTAAATATGTCATAAAATTAAAAGTAAATGAGATCTTATACTTCATCCTTGTCCGATGCGCCATTATTAGTATCTCGGTTCTTTTCTCTCATGCCTTTATCCTGTATCTTGTTTCGTTGGCTAAACTGCCCCGCTATTCTGTAACCTGTTTTACTGGTCACCCACTTATAAATAAATATTAGGGGGCATTTTTACACAAATCGAACTAGGCTTTAGTAAGTTCAATAGGGTTTGTGTATAGGTACTAGACGACGATATATATAATAGATATAAATACTTAAATATATAGAAAATATCCAAGACTCAGAAACAAAATATTCATGCTCGTCACACAAATATTTGCCCTTACCGGTATTCGAACCCAGGACCTTCAGCTTCGTAGGCAGCGTCACTATCACTACCAACTAAAACTAATATTGGGACCGAGCGCGACGACAGCGCCACGTGACAGGCGGCCATTATGGACAATATTGTCACCGCTGTCAAACAAGAAGTAAGTAAATATTGTGAAAAATATTAATGAAATCTTGTGTTATGTCGATTTTCTTGGTGTTATTACAATTCACAACAACACATCTTACCAGGACCATATTTTTATCTCAAAAACGATTAGAAAACGTTTACTGCAATATGAATTTGACAGCTCAAGTCAGCGACAAAAATGACAATTTTAGCCGTAGCGAGCGCTGTGATCGTTTAGGCTACCCCCTCCACCCGCTTTGCACTCTGCCAATATCTTGACGCCGCGATTCGTAGTAACTAAGAGGTCTAGTTTAGTTATGCGTGACGGGTGAGGTGAGGCGCATTAGCTCGTTCGGAATAACAGCCAAGTTGTTCTTCCGTTTATGACCTGAATTCTTACCCATAGTGCATGAATATTTGTGTTTTGGTAAGTTTGTTTGATCTAAGCCAGCATTACTGTTCTAATTTAAATAGCATTATTGTGGTCTTAGCTCTATCAGACAATAGCTTCCCAAACTATATTAGCGATGGGAACAATCTGTTGTTGAACACAATATTATCCTTAGGTACGGTCGACGCCAAAAATACGTTTACACTATTCGCCTTATTGCAATGGAATAAGGTGCAAATGTGTAAACGTATTTTTGGCGTCGACTGTACCTACTGTACTTTACCGTAGTTTCGAACTAAGATTGTACCGGAATTTCGTGGCTGATTTTGGCTGGTTGTGAAAATAGATTTTGAACTAAGAAACATCTCAATTCTGCACTGAGCTCAAAGTACCTTAGGTTTGTACAGCATTATGCTGGACTTTCCACAATAGATGTAGGTTCTACTTAATTTGGGCGGGTAATGGTTAATTTGCCACAACCTCATATTAACTCAGTGGTAAGAAAAAGAAGTGGAACTATGACAGGTATAACGAATGATGTCCCCTTTTTGTCACACTCATTGAGATTTGAATACTACCGTCTCGCTCGGTCGTGGTATTATTATATTACCATATCTTCGTGTTTAATATACTGAATTTAAATGTATCATATTTTTTTTAATTTAGTTTAGTTTAATTTAATACTTAAGAAATTAGATAAGAATTTCCCCTTGCTTTTTATACATAAATAACCCTGTCATATAATTTGTATACCTACTTAAAATCAATCTCTCAAAGTGTTATCTTGCTCTGTAAAACGATGTGTTCACCTGTAATTGGGGTACATAAGCCCCAACACATTCTATGCCAAAGACAACTGTTACCTTATCTTATGTACTCTGTTGGTGTCCCGTGTAATGAATAAAATAAAATATTTTATTTCCGCGCTCCCGAGCTTTAGCACACAGGCAAGTATATGAGCCACTAAAAATCTATTGCAATTAAATTAAATCGCAGAATAGTGTGCAATTCCGCAAAATGATCAGACTCAGCGAAGCGAAACCATGCACTGAGCGATACAGTATAATGTAATCAATAGCAATAAACACACAAACAAGGGATCGTTATTGTAACAAACAGTTTTATTACTTTGCTTCGGCATGTCTGCAGTTTACAACGGAATACAGTAGGTCAACTCAACTTATATGATTGGTTCTATATGTGGGATAGTTTAAGAGTTGCTATCACAGCGACGGTACAGTAAGGGAAATGTATTCACGTACCACCGTAGAACCCTATCGCAATAAGGTGACATATTACTCGAGTTTGAGTGACGGCGGCCTGTCAATTGCGACAGGGTTCTACGGTGGTACGTGATTAATTTTCCTTAATGTACATTAAGGGTGGGTTGCATCAACTTAATATTACAGACCGATCAACACTAAATATCGGTAGATGTCGTCCCATATAGACTTGGCAAATTTTCCATACATTTAGATGTTAACGAACACCGCTTACGATTACAGAGGGGGTTTGGTGCAATGCACCCTAAGCCCAACCCCTGCTTGGTTTGTTCCCAATTCTACAGATTTCTATTACAGATTTCCAATTCTACAGATTTCCAATTCTACAGATTCCCAATTCTACAGATTCCCAATTCTACAGATTCCCAATTCTACAGGGTCCCAATTCTATGGATACCCAATTCTACAGATTCCCAATTCTACAGATTCCCAATTCTACGTATTCCCAATTCTACAGATTTCCAGTTCTACAGATTTCCAGATTCACATATTTATGATTCTACAGACTCCCAATTCTAATCTAACTTTCGCAAAATATAGGCACATACAAGTGTGATCATGTGATTAGAATTAGAACATTTATAAGAATCGGAGCTTGTACCTTTTTTCCGAAGAGATAACACCTATTTCTCTAGATTAATAATTACTGGTTGGTTATCGTACCTGTAGACATGAGAATCTGTAGAATTGGGAATCTGTAGACATGAGAATCTGTAGATTTGGGAATCTGTAGACATGGACCCAAAGGCCCTGCCCCACTATTCTGTAACTTCAAATTCAAAATTCTTTATTTCGTAAAATACACTTTGTCTATAATCTAATATAATCTAAATCCACCCCGTAGGCAAAAAAAAAGCCTGTGTTGGATGGCGCCGCTCTTCCTAAAGGTTATGTTTACCACCAATCTCGAGGTAGTCTGGCACTCTTCGGGATACCAAGCAATTTTCCTCTTTAATAAGCTACCCGCTGACTTAAAACGCATCTCTAATTTAACGATATTTAAAAATAAATTAAAGGCTTTTTTGTTGAGGAAATGTTTTTACTCGATCGAGGAGTTTTTGTCAGCATATGACATTTGATTGACATGGTTATTTGCGTATGGAATTTTGTCATTGATTTTTAAATTATGGACATATTATTTTCTAAATTGTATTTTAAATGAATTATGCTATGTTATGTTATTGATTGACTATTGTGCTATTAATTGAACGGTATTCATTATTATTGTTTAGTTTTTATAGTCAGTACGATTGGCCAGAGATTTCTCAAAATCGGGACGTGTGGAAATCAAGAGGGGAGGCCTTTGCCCAGCAGTGGGACACTCTATAGGCTTGGAAAAAAAAAAAAAAAAAAAAAAAAAAAAAAGTTTTTATAGACATTATTATTTTATGTTATTATATTCAAACACAATGTTTATTGTTATGTGAATAAATGACTAACTAACTAACTAACATTCTGTTAGTACTATATGGCTAAAAACTTGCATGGTTAAGATTACAAAATTAAAATATGTTTGTGCGTGTGTGGGCTTTATGTATTGACCTGACCGCAGACCGCATCCAGTGTGGCAAAGGCCTCACTACATCCGTCACCCCTAATATCTCTCGACGCCGATATCCGTAGTAATTAAGCGTAATCACAGGTCTAGTTTCGTTAGGTGTGGCGGGTGACGTGAGGCGAATGAGCGCGTGCAGAATAACAGCCCAGGAGCCGTAGCATGGTTGGCCTTATCACGCGACAAGTGACAAGATAAGTGCGTCGTCTTGTTCTATCGAGCGGTGTCAGCCAGTGATGCACGCTCTATCCTATCACTTATCGCGTGACAAGGCCAACCATGCTACGGGGCCAGGAACGGTTTTTGCACTAGTAATTACCTATCTACATTTCTAAGGTTGAATTAAAAATTGCTTCTCTGATTTTTTGTATATGAGACAAAATACCGTTATTTTAACGTGATTATATCGCTCAGTAATGTGTTGATTGGATTGGCTGACGTAAAACAGGAAAAAGAAACGTCCTGAGACGTTTTACTTTTATTTGCTTCAAATTGTTTTTTCTGCTTTTTAGGGTTCCGTACCCAACGGGTAAAAACGGGACCCTATTTTACTAAGACTTCTCTGTCTGTCCGTCCGTCTGTCTGTCACCAGGCTGTATCTCAAGAACCGTGATAGCTAGAGAGTTGACATTTTCACAGATTATGTATTTCTGTTGCCGCTATAACAACAAATACTAAAAAACCGGCCAAGTGCGAGTCGGACTGGGGCTCCCATACAACTGACATGATTTTTTTGCCGTTTTTATAGATAATGGTACGGAACCCTTCGTGCGCGAGTCCGACTCGCACTAGGCCGGTTTTTTTATACAACACAATTTATAATGAAATGAAATGAAATGAAATGAAATGAAATTTCTTGAAGGTTTTTATTTCCTAGTTCAGCCAGTCTTTAAAAAAACTCATATTTTCCAGTGCATCGCTTAAATACCTTGCCTATTGCATTGCATTATTATATGCTATTGTAGCAATAGATACTGCATTACACCAACACAATACCGCAACAGTAAACTAACACAAACAAGCATCGTTATTGCAAACAGTTTTATTACTGCGCTTCGTTGTTGGTGGCAGCAAGTGGCAGGTAACAGAGAAATACAGTCGGTTCACTCTAAGCACTCCTTAACGCTCGAAGTCACAGTGCTAAAGTAAGTATAAATATGGGTTATTGTGTATTTAAATGATAAGTCGACGCGAATTGGGGAAACAAAGTTTATTATTATCGAGTCACATAGAAAATTGCACTGGCTAGGTCTAAAAAACACAACAAAACACTATTCAAAGTTATTATCGTTAACTAACCACAGAAACTAATTAGCCCCGGCTATAGGCGGTCTTAATAGGGAAAACAAGTAATTATTAGGTTTAAAACTGTTGTAGGTACAGTCGAGTTCTCCAATATGTATACAGAGAACCTTTCAAAAATATATATACAGTCTTTATTGTTACTGACATATTTTGAAGGTAGCTGTAGATATTTTTGAAAGGTCGGCTGTATAGATATTGGAGAACTCGACTGTATCATAGGCGATGCGCGACGGTACCTGGCTCAGCGATAGACCGATTCGCGGAAGCCGGCAGCGCGCGACTTTCGGGCGCGTGCCTCATTTTCTGCTAGTTGTGGGAACATTTCGAAAACACTTGCAGACTATCCTTTTTTTCACGGCGTCAATCGAATCAGTCGAATGGTTGAATGTATGTGTGATACCAGCTATAATTTGAGAATAATACCTATAAGACAACATTATGAGATTGCTGGCGAGCTCCGAAAACTAACTGTTACGTCATGACATGGCGGCTTGTTATTAAACGTTGTACGAAAATTAGGCAAAACTAAAAAGCTGTTTTGATTCTACATGTTAGATTAAGGTTCATTTCAGGAACCCGTTGGTAACCTTTATTACGCGAGCGAAGCGAACGAAGTACTCTGCTTTAGCTTGGTTATAAATGCGTTCGTATGTCTGGATGTCCAGCTGTTCTCTTCTACAGGTCGCATTTCTCAAACAATTCTCGTGCAGTTTTGTGAGCAGGTTTAATAAATATACAGATTTTATGTCGATTTAGTTTATCGCAATCAAAAATAATATTTTTAAATTTAAATTTAATTAATTAACAAAGCATAAAAGCAAAATCAAAGTCAAAGTCAAAGTGATTTATTCTTCAATTTAGGCATATTACATGCACCTATGAATGTCGATAAACTACCACCACCGGTTCGGAAAGTAAACCTCTGCCTCGAGAAGAACCAGCGTAAAAAACTCGGCGAGGTGTCATTTTTTCAAAACAGTATACAGTATATCATTTCAGTATCAGAGTATTATAAAATTTTAAAATTACATTGCTACAGTAGTAAGCCTATTTATTTTACGACAGATTTCTAGTGCAGGATTTTATCGCTGCCAAATATCCCTATCCATGATGTAGTCGTTTATCTTATAATATGCTTTTGAAATAAGTGTCCGTTTTACGACAGATTTGAATTTAGAGTCAGTAAGTTCGGTAATGTGTTTTGGAATTTAATTGCCAGAGAGGCCGGTCACTGGCTACATGCCCATCCCTCTCCAAATACCGGTACCTTCCTGGATCCGACCTCCCTTCGTCTGGCGACTGGTCTGCGGCTTGGGGTCACGGTATGCACTCCACACATATGCCCTTGTGGCACGGACGTGGACCGACTGGGTCACCACGGACTTTGTTGTCAAAAAAGTGCAGGCCGCTTTTCAAGACATGCGACACTTAATGACATAATCCGCCGGTCTCTTGCCAGCATCAATGTGCCTGCTATTCTTGAGCCGCCTGGCATTGTCAGAGATGATGGCAAAAGACCTGATGGTGTGTCTCTGGTTCCATGGAGGTTGGGACGGATGCTTGTGTGGGACGCTACATGTGTAGACACACTGGCACCGTCTCACCTCCAACGGACTACTTCTAAAGCGGGTGCAGCGGCGGAAAACGCCGAAAATCTGAAATGTAATAAATATAGAGGCCTCGGCAGAGAGTACGATTTTGTACCTTTGGCGTCGAGACCCTCGGTCCGTGGGGTCCCAGTGCGCATAAGTTATTTGCAGAAATCGCGAAACGTCTGGTCGATGTAACTGGTGACCGAAGAGCTGGCGGCTTTCTCGCGCAACGCATCAGCATTGCAATTCAGCGAGGAAATGCCGCCAGCATCCTCGGTACAATGCCTCGAGGGCCTTTTTTAGATTTAACTTAGTTTTAATTTATCTTAGTTAATGTTAATTATAATCTTGTATTTTTATTTCAATAAATAAAAAAATGTAGAATTTTATACAATTTCCCAAGAACGACTTTTTCGCTTTTACTAGCCTGTAAAAAGTAATTAATTATGTAACCTATAGGAAGAGCGGCGCCATCCAACACAGGCTTTTTTTGCCTACGGGGTGGCTCCATTGCCTTAGATTATAGACAAAGTGTATCTTACGAAATAAAGTTTTTTTTTATATTGAAAACAAGACAGACTCGAGTTTATTAGCTCACAGATCCACTAGTAAAATTGAGAGAATTGCTGTGAGATTGTAGCTATGTAAGTTTGTATGTAATGGGTAATCTCCGGCACCGTTTATCCTATTTCAAAAATTCTTTCAACCACGTGTAGTGTGGATTATCTGGATGGTTATAGGCTATATTTTATCCCGCTGGTTTCCCTGCGTCCTTTGCAATTCGCGGGCGAAGCCGCGCGGGCAGCTAGTCTAAACTAAAACAAACTATACTAATTGAGTATCAGATGGTTCATTGTGTTAGAAACTATCTTGTTCATTGAAAACTGTTGCTGTTGGCAGCCATAGAAGCTTGATTAGTCTCCAAGCGAGTTTGGAGCTTTGATTGGAGGCAGACCTACAAACTTATATACAAAACTAGCCTTTGTGATTTTAGAAATAGAGCCCAACTTTGAACAACGGATTAAGAATTGGGAATTTGAAAGAGTTACAGCAATTTACTTGATTAGTACAGTATTCTGTGAGCCTGAGACGTCAAAATACTGTTTATTACCCATTCGGCTGTCGCCAGTGGGGACCGTTCTTGACCCTATTTTTTAATTGTACTAATTGCATTGTTAAGCTTTATCACGAATAAATTATTTCATTTCATTTTTGTATTTTTAAGTGCTCTAATTATAGCTAGTCCCAATACAGACATTTGATGCACTAATCAATACTAGCCAATTGTAACTATGTTCACAGTAAACACGACCATTGCTTATAATAAAAACATATTTTATAAATAAAATGTGAAAGCGCGAGCGCTTAAATTCAATCTGGTATTATGTTTACGACTTGTTGAAAAAGCGGGTAAAATTTAAAGTTATTTCTAGAGGGAATGTTAGTGGTTTACATTTTTTGTTTTTCAAATAAAGTAGCAGCGACATCGCTTCTTGTAACGGTTATTTTTATTTGAGTCTGTTCTAATTTATTAAATACTTCAGTTCATTACTTATGTGTTTTCTAGTAGTTTTCTTGTCATATTTTTTTCAGTAATATTTCAAAATAAGCGAATAATTATACATTTCCTGATAGTGTTGTTGGAAGGTTTCGCGTCATTCTTAATTTTTCAGTAATATTTCTTACTATATACGCATAAAAATGAGTTATAACAATCCTTTTTTTTGTTTTTCGTTGTCAAATGGCTGCATCTATAAGCCTCCTGTGATTAACTGGTAGAGAATGCTTAAGGCATTTGTTTGTGCAATAGATTTTACATAAGTAAATAATAATAACTCAATGACTAGTATCACATTTTTTAGAATTAGTAGCGAAAAATTATGAAACCGTTTTAAATTCAATTCATTTGGGTATTTAAATCTACATCTACAATGACAATGTTTAAAATTGCAACAATACAGCCAAAGCCGAAATAATGAAATAATAATAAAGTATGACGTAAAACCCTATTTTTTTTAATTTCAATGTTTTTAGTCAGTACCTAGTAGTTTTCTGTTGTCACATGGAAGGTAGCTGATCCCTGTAGCACAGGTTAAACCTACTACATATGTATGTCAGCGTCACTTTTTGATTACTTGTCCAGTTTAACAGTATAGTAAATGTATTCTAATACGAATGTGTACAAAATTTTAGGTATTTTTTAAATCTAGTGTTAATGTATTTTTTTTTATTTCAAGGTAGACAAAAGTTACTTAGCGCTTTTCATGAAAGTTTCAAAAATGATTTATTCGAAAAGTGTAAAACAATCTCTGTTAGTAACGTGAAAATATGGATCAATTAAGCTACTGTACTGTGTCAGATTTTTACTGTGAGGATATTAAATAAAACACTCAATCGATCATTGGCGTCAGTAATCAATTCCAAGATGGCCGAAGACTGACGAAACCCTTCGACTGCGAAATAATGAACGAGTTAGAAGGGTTCTTAAAGCATTCGACAAATTAATGAATAGATTTGGTAGTCTAGTCAATGGAGACAGCGGCCGAGGTATTGATTTCTTAATGTAAATTTTAACACTCACGTGCCATAGACATTTGTCTTATCTTATCATATTAACTCACTCATAAATTTTACTTTTTATCAGGTTGTAATTAAGTTAAGTACATAGTAGTTCATAGGTACCAATTAGACCCGTATTAATACGTTCCCTATTTAATTTTGATAGTCCTGTCATTGTAAAGTAATCCAAAAATTACTTCTGCGACATGGGTTATACAATAAGAAAACGCGACCCTTAGAAGTGGTATGTATAATGTTTATGAATAAATGACATATAGTAAATTTATTAAAATTACAAGAGTCCCCAGCACGGTCGACTCAAGTCGACTCTCCATACAAATGTAGTTTAGTTCTCATTTTAAAACGGCACACCGGAAAAACATAAAACATTATATTTACAATGCCATCCGCCATATCAAGGTTAGGTCGGAAACTTACTTTCAGTTGCTATAAATTATAATAGAGAAACAATACAAAAAAATTAGCGATTCGAGAGACATGGTATGGACGGCTGAAACGGAAAATGGAGGTTAGCGACATCACAAATTTACGTGGTTTTGGGTCTTCTGGCTCAACACCAACGTATAATACACACTTATGAAAGTTAAATATGTCACCGACAGCCTGCTATTCAGTAAAAACTTGTCAAACTTTAACAAGTATAAACAATATTAACTATATAATTTATGTAATATTTATTTATTTATTATCTACACAGCAGTAGTCACTAAAAATTTAAGTCCTTTACCACAATGACAACAACAAAAAAAATGAAGTTACAATATATCTAATAAGTGAAAGTGATAAAGTTCTGAAACGCCGAGCGGCTTTAAGGCTCAGGAACTCCCATAAATACATACACATACTTGCGCTTCTGTCTGGGAAATAAGGGTCAAAATCGTATACATATTATTAGATCTGACCGTACAGTTACCCGGGCTCGATAATTTTAAATAGAACTCCATAATTCGTTAGTTTCCAGGAACATTACTTCGTAATGGGGTAAAGTTTAGGGACAAAATAAGTAGGTAAGGGTTTGGGGTACTCCGTACTCGTTAGCTGAACGATGTTTAATTAAAAAACATATAGTACTGGGGAGAAAAAAATATTTTTAGAAGAAAAAAACGGTTATAAATATTTGGTTAGTTTCCTAGTGTTAAAATGTATAGCTTTAAAGCGCGAAAAACATTTATTTATTTATTTATTTATTTCCATACATACAATTATCATTACAGGCTAGACCCAATGCGATAATTTTGCACCACACACCTTATAGCGAATTATTTCGAACATGTACTTTTTCGGCCCAAGAGAAAATTAAAAGGTATAAAGAGAATTCTACCACGATTTTTTTTAACATTCCCAGTAGTAGCCATTTAGCCGGCAGGAGGGGGGACTCAAACTAAAATTTGGGCTTTGAAGCCCATTATCACGCAAACGGATTTTTAAACAAGCTATCGAACACTGTGGGTTTAAAGAGAAAAAAATACATCCCCTCTTTACGTGTAGGGGAGGTAAAAAAAATATACCCACGCCGAGTTACAGCTTTCTAGTGGTAAGGGTAACTACGGTGCGAGTGAGATAGGGGACGCTTAGTCGCGCGAGAAGCGACTGAGCAGCAAGTTGTGCTAGACGTGCAGGCGTAGCATAGTTGCCATTCGATCACTTATCGTTGTCGATAACACAGCGATAAGTGATAAAATGGCGACCATGCTACGCCCGCTGGCGTAGGTAGGAATTAGAGATGGGCCGACTAGCCGACTAATCGGCTCTGAACTGGCCGACTAGTCGGATCATTGGTTTCGGCTAAGTTGGCCGAAGCCATGATCCGTAAGTGCCCGATTGGCCCCCGGCAGCTAAATAACGTCCACAGAAAATTCTTGGAATTTCTCAATAAAGTACGTAGCTTGTAAAACGATATCTGATCTCAAGGAGCCGATACAAAGGAAAGGAATTCTTAATACTCTTTAAACTAAGCAATGACTACTTGCACTAAATCATTTAAGCGTCATTGAAAGCTGCATTCTGAGGCTGGCCTGATGTATTTAAAATAAGTTTCTGTCAAAAATGTCATTTTTGGTACAAGGTGTTATTGCCGACTGTACTTTTTTCCACAGTCATTAATTACTCGTTGAGAGGGTTCCAATGAGCCCAAACACGACGGCTTTATCTTATGTAGTTTAGGAGTTGCTGCGCCACTTTCTGTCTCCATCATCAGGTCAGCGCGGTGGTACCATAATATTGCATTATCACCAAACATACATAAGTAATCCAAATTTCAACTCAATCGGATAACGGCAAGTGACTGAAAAATGGATTGCAAATGTTGACGGACAACTTACTTATTGCATACTTACATATTTCTATACGAGTGCATGTTAAATATAAAAAATCTTGTGAAAAAAGTTTTTAATGATGGCTGGTTTTCAATCAAAATAATATCAACTTTTATAGAAAAAAATAAGTTTACTGTTTTTTTATACTCTTGCTAATAGTTCTTAAACTTGCGTGTTTATTGAAATTAGAATGAACTATAGAAAATTTATTCAGCTATTATTTGATACCCTACTCGTGTATGTACGTTGCAAGATTTGGATGTAATTGATATTTTCTCCCGGCAGTTTTGGGGTCCAAGAGACATGCCCAACAACATACTAAAAGTTGTGGTATCCGAAAGTGAAGCATTTTCCCGCAAAAACATGCACTCGTCTTAATCATATTTATGTTTAACCAACATTATTAAAAAAATATATATTAGATTCAAATTAAGTGAAATGTTTAATATTTCTGTTTTGATGATTAAAATTGTAATTTTTCTTTACAGGTAAGTGTCTCACAACTTTCACTGACGCCGTCGTTTCAGTAAGTGCGCCAGAAGTAGTTTGAAATCATATGTTGAAGTAGATCGATTACCTAGTTACTCGTTCACATACCTATGCCATTTGCCTTGGAGTTTGAATCAACTAGTAAAGGAAATAGAATTTATATGGAAAATTATTTAACTTCCTTTAAGGCGGTTATCACATTGCCGCTGCATACCGCTGCGGTGTGGGAAGCGATGGTTTTCTCGTTGTATGCATGTACCTCAATTTGTATTGTGAATTCCGTACTCTAGTTAGGGTACTCCCCAAACTGCACCGCACCTCGGTCCGGCGAAATTTGTACGCGGCTCCGCCAGCGCGGTGGGATGCAGTGGCAGTGTGTTGGGCGCGTTCTTCTTGTAGACCTATGGACTCCAGGAGGATAATAGTATTAAAAACGAATTGCAAACGGTGTTTTGGAACGCATTTTGGGCGGTTATCACACTCCCGCCGCGTCCATCTGTGGTGTGCGGAGTGACAGTTTTTTCGTTGAATGCAAACCTCAGTTTGCATATAAATTCCGCACAGTTATCATACACACACACTGCATCGCACCTCTGTGTCCGTGGGTCGAAATTACGGGATAGGGCGTCAGTGTGATAACCGCCTTATACGTATTGATGTGGAATAGGTTAAGTAGTGGTTACGACTCGTTTTGTGAGCAAGAAGCTCCGTTATTGAAATCGGATTGATATCAGATTGAAATGTATGGTTGTTTTGTCACGAAACGAGCATGCTACATGAAGATAATCATTTACATTGCTGTGCAATTTGTTTAAACAGTACATGTAAATAAATAATACGTTAATCAAAATAGCGGTCTGAAAACTTCGTTGAACAACACGCAATGTTGACTTTGCCATCATCAATAAAGTAATCCCGCTTTCATGCATATGCATATTAATTTAAGCCCAATATATCACTAGATTTGACAGCGTAATGCAACAATTTTTCCATACTGTTAATAATTTTGAAATGAAGTTTAAACTATGTCGATTATTACTAGTACTAATTTGTTGAGCGTCTTTGCGCTATTCTCAGTTTTTAAATGTCAGAGTTATTTATAAATGGTTCGAGAACCGGATACCTAAGAATTCTATCTGACTGTGCAATTATTTTTACAAAAATGAAAAATAGAAATAGAAATAGAAAAAATTAATCGCGTGTAAAATGATTCATTTACCTCGAATTTCCGGAATTGTCACGATATGTTTGGGCGCGAGAGGAAGCAAATAGAATGTGGAATTCGTGAAGTTTAAATCAGAATTATCCTTACAGAAGATCGCAGCTACAACACCACTACAAAAGCGGCCTTTAAACCTATTTAGCCAGGTGCATCTGCTCTAATCATTGAGTGTGAGTGCAGCAGTTAGTGCACTGCATTTAGATAGGTCTAAAGGCCGCTTTACTTACTTTGCAGTATGTTGTGTTCCTGGTGGTGAGTGAGGTCACCAGAACTCTCAACGAGGCAGTGAGTTGAGAGTGAAGGAACTGTGTTTGTCTCTAGCAGTTGATATACAACGAATACTCAACGCGCGCGCGCGCATTTGAGAATCCTCTGTAGTGGCAAGCGTCCATTACCTAAGTACTATATCAGTTTACATTCGCATCCGCATCCGCGGATGTTCTGCATCAATTTAAACAACAGCATCCGCAAAAATCGATGCGAGGTTTTCGCGGATGCAGTTTTCGGATGTGAGCCACAAAATATCCACATCCGCTGATCGCAAATCGCATCCACAACATCCCTATTGTTTACCATTAGGCAGGCCATATGCTTTTCAGTCGTGGAATAAAGTAAAGATAAGATAAGTTGCAACATTCTCTTTGACGTCGATGTCTTACCCACTATTACTTACCTTAAAACACTAACGGTTATTGACAAACGATGCCTCAGATGCCTGTGAATGTATGCTGCATCACGTAAACTTTACTCATCTTTATTATTTTAGGGACGTACGATTTAACGATTGTTTCGCATCAAAATGTCAATATCCTCAGAGAATACTAATGCAATTAGGTGTCAATAACATCAAACGTTTTGTTTTTAAATATCATGTTTGTATCGTTGATCCCACGAAAAACAAATGATATCAGATTGCCTAAGTTTTCATGTAACAACTGACTCGAGAAAGGATTTCCATCTTACAGAAGACCGCAGCCATCTTATCTTCTTATCTTATCTAGATGAGGGCCCTTTCGGACACACTTCGACCCAGTGGGATCTTTTGTGCATTTGCCCACTCCTCTATACCTACTCCCAAACTCGCTCCATAATTTCCGCAAAACGGATGATGCTGCCCAGAGGAAGCACCTTGAATTCGTTTGGTTGCCATAATACCGCTACTTACTTCTTGCTCTGTAGGTATATTCACGACGGAACCTTACAGTGAATAAGCCCGCCAAAGTTCCCAAGGATGCGCTTTGTTGACCACGATGTCTGCTTACCCTCCGACAGGTCGAATGTTTATTTGCAACCATCGTTGTATAAACAAACACTAGACCGATTTAGAGAGGCTTCTGAAGTTATTCTCATATTGTTATATCCTTCTGCCTAAAGGGCGTAGGTTTCAACTAACTCAGGTGTAGAAGGGATTTCCACTAAGTTAAATAGCAAACAGATTTATTTAGCACCAAGATGGGTCTTTTATGCCCTTTATTGATAAATGGAACACTGGCGTTAAAACGCTGATAGATACACCGGATAGTATGGGTCCCGTAGGACGCTCTAACAACGCCGGTAGCTGCAGGAGACTGGATCACGGATCGTTCGCGGACGGACGAGACGCGGACGTACGCGATAAGCCCTAGCGGCAACTGTCGGGGATTCCCGGGAAGAGGGAGGAGCCTCAGCAGAACGCACGCGGTAAGCCCACGCCACAACTGTCGGGGATCCTCGGAAAGAGCGAGGAGCCTCGGTAGAACGTACGAGGTAATCCCATGTCGCAACTGTTGGGGATCCATGGGAAGAGCTAGGAGCCCTAACAGAACGTTCGTGGTAATCGCACTCCGCAACTGTTGGGGATGCCCGGAAAGAGCTAGGAGCCTCAGCAGAACGTTCGTGGTAATCCCACTCCACAACTGTTGGAGATCCTCGGGAAGAGCTAGGAGCCTCAGCAGAACGTTCGTGGTAATCCCACTCTGCAACTGTTGGGGATCCTCGGGAAGAGCTAGAAGCCTCAGCAGAACGTTCGTGGTTCGTGGTGGCGTTGGTGGTTTGCCCTCGCAAAGACAGTATAGTAGACAGGTGTTTTAAGATATTTATAGCACGATGAACAATACTTCTTTATCGATAGTATCGATACGATCGTGTCTGTACGTCCAATTATCCATTATACGAGGCGATAAATCGATAGTGCGTATCTACGTGCATCGAATGATAATCGCTTCGCAGTTGTTTCGAAGCAATCGATAGTAGCCATTTGTTCTTTAAAGCTGTAGGTTTGAAGCAATAGAGTTCAAAATCGGATGAATACCGGTACTTTGTGGAAGCTTAAAGCGAGTGGATAAACTGGGATTTGTTCTGAAACTAGGCTCAGCTCAACTTTGTTATTGGCATTCTAATACTGACATTCATATTTCAACATTTTTATTGCTCTGCTTGTTTGGAATTGAAGAGTTTTATTGAGTCTCTCATTACTTAATGCCATTAAATCAATAGTAAAAAATGTATTGCCTTAATAATTCGTCAATTAAAGTACTTTTTACCACAATCTTAAGTCCTGAAGGGACTACAAAGACGGATTGATTTCATGTATGTACTGAGGTGTGCAATAAATAGTATTCGGTTTATTTCCAGCAGAGTCCACTATGCAAAAGATAGATTTTGAGATAGTAGAATAGTATTTAAATAGAGCAGTGTTGTTAGTGAAGCTCGTGCTAGGTTTAAATCTGGCGCAGACAAATATTAATATGTTGTCCTCAGTTAATATTTCGTGATATTATTTAGTACAGACATTACATTGTATGATTTATTTTGGGACTGGATCTATTTGTATGAGATTGTCCCCGGATATTACTATAAATATCGCTGCTACATACCTAATTGGCAATTTATTTAGTATAGGAACTTCCAATAATTGAGTATTAGTAGGGTGAACTATCCAAGCTCACCTCGCTCAATGTTTATGCTTGTACATCATCATCATCTTATCAGCCGAAAAACGTCCACTGCTGGACATACGCTTCCCCCAAAGAATGCCACAATGACCGGTCCAACGGACTCCCGCGACCTTTACCAGGTCATCAGTCCACCTTGTGAACCCACGCTGCGCCTGCCGGTACGTGGTCGCCACTCGAGAACCTTTCTGCCCCAACGGCCACGGTCGGGTTATGTTTGTACATTTATGTTAAATTTTAAGGTTAGCATTTGTAACAGATATTTAACCTTTTCACTGCAAAGAAGTTGAAATTCACGCGCTAAGCATACTTTATTTCAAAAGTTAAAGCATATTTCACGATAGAATAACTGAATACAATGCGGCTAAGCGTACATTTAAGTTAAACAATAATACATTAATAATGGATAATTACGGTGTACTTTATTGTGCTTTTGTAATTTGTTGTAAAAGTTTTAATGGTTGCAAGTTTCGTAATTGTATTTATTACGAAGTGCCACTGTAGAGCGATAAGGCACGCGACTTTCAATCTGGAGTCAAACCGCGGGTCGTGCGGTTTTTCAAAAAAACTTATCATCATCATAACAGCGGAAAGACGGATGTCATAGATGTCATGCTTGACATATGGGCCACAATGACCGGTCCTGCGCCACCCGCATCCAGCGGACTCCCGCGACTTTTGCCAGGTCATCCGTCCACCTTGTGAGTCTACACACGCTGCGTCTTCCAGTACATGGTCGCCCCTCGAGAACCTATCGTCCTCAACGGCCATCGGTTCTGCGTGCAACCCAAAAGTAACAAGTCTAAATTGGCAGCATCGAGGTGCTAGATCAAAAACGATGGGCTCTTTGACCTGTGTTGCCAGTTTAGAATTTAGACATGTAAAATTGTAATTTGTAGCTTCGTCAAATATGCCACAGATATTCTAAGACACTCTACTAATTATTAGTTTGCATTATTGAATTTGCATGACGTGCATGGTATTTCCGTACAAGCGGAACGAATTTATCCATGTGTTGCGCGTTCTGTCATGCCATTAAACTGGCGCTAGCTTATGCATATATGCATTTATGCATAGTGCACATAATTATGGCTATGGTCCAGTTTCGAGTATAATCAAGCGTAACCCGCTCTATTTTAGCGCGAAAACATTTCTCTCTGGTAACCTTAGGGATCAATTTAGGTTTGGGGTGGCGACCGGTCTTCTACCAATTCTCATGTACGGATCCGAAAGCTGGACTGGACTAAAAAGCAGATTTTAATAGATAATTTATAAGAGTCTTTGAAATGTAGATTTATCGCAGAATGGTCCAAATTAAGAGGACGGACAGAATATAGCAAGATAATGTACTGCTGATGATGAAGAAGGAAATGAAAGTCGTTAATATCACCAAAAAGAGGAAAGCTTATATACGAACAAATATGCAAGTTGTTAAGATTGATAATTGAAAGAAAAATAGAAAGAATAAGAGGTTGTGGTAGAAGAATATCACAATGGATGACGAATGTAAGAAACTGGTGGTTGGAAATTGAAAGCACGTAAAAACTAATTCGCATGACTACACATAGATCGATACAGGGGCAAATGGTCGCCGTCCTCCATATGGAGATGGCACATGAAGAAGAAGGGGAGGATGTGGCTCGGCTCGCTTGTCTGGGTTTTTGCCACACTGCTGAAGATCGTGTCCATCTTATTTATTGACCATATTATTATTTTTTGGCGACCTTTATCACGAGCCGCTTCCAATGTCCTCTGGCTTTGCTTGGCAGCTTTTGAAATAATTAATCATGATGATGATGATAATGAAATAATAAATAAATAACTAGCCCTATAGTAAGCTCAATAAGGCTTGTGTTATAGGTACTAGACGACGATATATATAATAGATATAAATACATAGAAAACATCCAAGACTCAGAAACAAATATTCATGCTCATCCATTACACAAATATTTGCCCTTACCGGGATTCGAACCCAGGACTTTCACCTTCGTAGGCAGCGTCACTACCCACTAGACTAGGCTAACCGGTCGTCGGGATTGATTCTTTATAAGCTCAAATTATTATTTTCATTGAAATTCTCCTCTTTATTTCGTAGATAATCTTTTACATTCCAACGATCTTCGCATTTTTAACAGGGTGTACGGATTAGGTAAGTCTTCCCTTTGAATACATCCAAATTTTGCATGCAACGTGCGTACTGTTAATTCCAAATTCACACTAATTGTACAATTGCCAAAATCAATTAAATTTTACTTCATTTCATAACAACATGTGGCTTAACTGCATGCGATGTGAAACTCTCCGGGGAAATCGGGGGAGTGGTGTTTAATCAATGTACTGTTTGTCATAATACACACGTATTTAAAGTGCAACATGCCTGTCCAAGCGAATGTCAACGTTGCTGCTTGGGTGTTTCAGCGTATTTTCACTTGGTGCGGGCATTGTTAGGTTCAAATGGGTTGTGTTTGTGTAGAATGGAACGTTATTAACTGTTCGATTGGCTTGCAGTTTTGCTACGGGTTGTTGCTGCTTGCGTATTTGACAGGTATTGATCAGGGGTTTAATCGAACTATCTTTTCATCTCTTCTCTTTTCTTGCTCGTTCCTCGCTCTATCCCTGGCCTTGGGCTTCCTAATTATTCTGTCCCACAATTAAAAAGCCTCGCTTGCGCCTTATCTGCAAAAACAGCATCAAAAAATGTGTAAATTGTCCAGTAAAGGGCTAACGTGGGTTGACGCGCGCGCACAAAACCCTGTATTTCGAGCCGCAGTAATCCCCGATTGTTACCGTCAAATTCTCTGTTTTTTTTTTTACTTTTTGTGAATTTAACGTCTGTAGACGATGGTAAAGTTAGTTTTTTTTTGCATTTTACAAGCACCTCTAATTCAATAACGAAATCAGTTATCAAATAAATCAGAACATAGTTAAGAACATTTGCATAATATATTGATTTGGTGGAGGAAATAGGTGACAAAGGCGGCTCGAAATTCAAGTTTTAGTATCCGCTCATTTTCTTAAGATTGTACATATCTTCGGACAACATACCTACTTCATCTCTAATGTTTATCGAACTAGCGCCGTAGTAAGGTCAATAAGGCCTGTTGTTGATACTAGACGATGATTTATTTAAAGGATATACAATACATGCTTTAATACACAGAAAACAACCAAGACTCGAAAACAAATATTTACCCTTACCTGGATTTGAAACCAGGATCGACACTTTCACAGGCAGTGTGAAGGAGCTCCTAGAAATCTAGGATAAATGAATTTGTCAAGCTGAACACTAAATTAGAAATATAATTTTAATTGTATGATAAATATTTTAATGTTATTCTTAGGAGATTTTAACCCTATATTTGTCAATTGTACTATGTTTTATTCGTGATTTTTTATAATATTTACATGAAATATGAAAATATAAAATAAAAACAAAGATAATATTAAAATAAAATAACAAAGAAAGAAAGTAACATACTTACATACTAAAATCCAACTATAACCCATTTTTTTTAAATTATTGTTTAAGTAATTGACAATGCATGATTAATACAAATAAAGATAATATCATAGATCATATCCATCCAGGCAGTCCATTCTATATGTACACAAGTAAATCAATATTAGAATAACTACGTGGACATAGGGTCTAAATTCGCTTAATTTAAGTCTTCCCTTGATTATAAACTTAATAAACTTCAAAACGGCGTATTAACCCTAATGGGGCGTAACCTGGAGTGGGTTGTTTGACGCTTAGTTTTAAGTTCAGCAAAATTAGTGTTAAATGTTTAGTTTTATATTGAAAATGTTATGTTAGGTTTAAAGCAAATATATGAATTGAATTAAATAAATATAACTTGTGAAGGTGAAGGAAAACATCGTGATGAAACCTGCATAGGTACGTCTGAGAAGAAATTCAAAGAGGTATGCGAAGTCCCCAATCCGCACTGGGCCAGCGTGTGGACTACAGCCCGTTCCCTCTCATTCATGAGAGGAGGCCTGTGCCCAGCAGTGGCACGTATATAGGCTGATGATGAAATATAACTTGGTACCCTAATACCAATTACTAAGAGATAACTCTCGCGCTGTAGACTTGCAGTTTAAATTCACTTGCTTCAAATCTTATTTCTTGGTCCGTGGATCCGTTTGAAAAAGGAAGGGTGTAAGTGATGAATTAATTCAGTACATATATTAAGACTGTCTATTACCTACCAGTAGTAGCTTGTAGGTTCTTAGTTTACTATCAACTGAAACACTGAAAGTATAGCTTTACTGAACTGCAACTGTTTTGTTTCTTTCTCTTTGAACTGCAATGGAAGTGTTTAATTAACACAGCAGATACTAGTCTCAGGCTAATTGCTTTATGAAAGAGAGTAGCGCTTTATAAATCTCTACAATTGTTTGTCTGTCTGTTTGGTACTGCCGTTGTCCTAGAATATAGGTACTACACTTTGGTAAAACGGCATTCTGACGGTGATTGCCAGAGGTCGGAGTTTTCGCGGCAAAACAGAAAACTGTATTTTTTTATCGATATCGATAGTTGTGTAATAGAAGACAAACAAGGTTCACCAAATAAATTAAGATATTCAATACAATTTTTTACGTGAGGTTTGTAAAACAATCCCGTAACTTACCACTTCTTTTGCATATTTTAAATTAACAGTCGCGAATGATTATAAAATAATGTAAATATATAG
Organism: Epinotia nisella; assembly: GCA_932294315.1. Lineage (NCBI taxonomy): Eukaryota > Metazoa > Arthropoda > Insecta > Lepidoptera > Tortricidae > Epinotia > Epinotia nisella. The sequence continues at coordinate 6,947,686 of OW028696.1, read as the reverse complement.
GCGTGTTTTTTTAGTATAACAATACTCGATTTCGATAAAAGACACGTTTCTAACACTAGCTAGATTGCGACAGTGTTTTGTTTTGCCGCGACAATTCCGATCTCTGGCTGATTGCAGGGAGATATAATTTCCTCATATTGTGGCACTGGATACACGAGATTAGGACTACGATTACTTTGACGTAAGTCAAGTAGTTTTTATAAAGTAATAATACGAAACTAACATAGTTTTTAAGGTCAAAAGATTTAAAAAAAAACTGCTGTTTTTTCAAATATTATAATCTCCTTCAAACGATTATGAGGAATCAAACTACGCATGTGTCAAAATCCATCTAGCTGTTTGGACCCTTTAGTCCGTTTTCGCAATTGCGGTTTCACAATTGGCTGCGAAAGAAGAATTATTTTTCACTGTTTCGTAATTAATTTTCAAACAAGAATTTTTTGGCTGTTTTCGCAATCGAATATTTTTTCTCCTTTCGTAGTTAATTACTAAAAACATCTCCATTTTCTTTTTTCACAATTAATTACTAAACAAGAATTAGTCGCACTATTGGAACTCATTGGTAAATAAATAAATTAGTACTTACCTAATGAGTTCCTAAACTAACTAGTAAATTGGCTACAAAAGATGAATCATATTTCACTGTAAATAGTTATCAAACAAGCATTTTGTTGCTCTTTTAGTAATCGAATTTCGTAATTAACTTCAAAAACTGAACGAAAAAAATAACAATAAAGGCGTTTACCCATCACAACGTATCATACAATGACCGTGCTAGAAACGTAATCGGCAAAAAAGTACTATTTGTATAGAAACGTATAAGACATTACCCATCAGACCGTTCCATCACCGGTCTGTCATTTTCATGTATTTGACACATACGTTCATAGCACGGTCATAGTATGCTACGATACAACTATTTACAGTGAAATATGATTCATCTTTCGTAGCCAATTGACAACGAAAACAGAAAATAAAATCTTATTTCTTAGTTAATAACGAAACTTGATTGCGAAAACAGAAAATAAATTCTTGTTTGATAATTAATTACGAAACAGCGAAAAATAATTCTTTTTTCGCAGCCAGTTGTAAAACCGCAATTGCGTAAACGGAAAAAAAATCTTATTTCGTAGTTAATTACGAAACTTGATTGCGAAAACAGAAAATACATTCTTGTTTGACAATTAATTACGAAACAGCGAAAAATAATTCTTCTTTCGCAGCCAATTGTGAAACCGCAATTGCGAAAACGGACTAAAGGACAACTATATACATAGGTACACTCGGAAAACATAACCCTCTTTTTGAGGCAGTCGGGTAAAAATATCCCCAATTTGAAAGTGCTTATCTACGCTTGCGTGTAAGTATGTCCTTTTATTAAGCTAATTGATTCAATGATTTTTAAAAAAGCATTTTTTAAAAGGGCTTATATAATAAAAAAAAATACCATTTATATCCGGCGTCTAAGGCATGTAGTAACAAATACCTTAAAGATTAACATACATACAATATAATTATTAAAGTAAAAAAACTAATTATTTAGGCGACGAAATAGCGTGGCTGAGCGTTTTTCAAAAAACGTGTGCATATTTTTTTTTTTCCGAATTTCTTTTTTTGGATTTCTCTAACTCAGAATCGTAGATAGTATCTACGATTCTGAGTTAAAAATATTACAAATATGTCTATTAAACTACTAAAATTACTAAAACTAACTTAACCTATGGGGTACACTATATTTAATAATTTTCCAGAACAATATTGAATTTCTCATCTCAAACTGTAATAAAACTGCCAATGAAATATATTAAATGTCATTCTAACTAATTAATACAACAATTTGTCACCGAAATCCCCAACTTTGCCACCCTATCACGTGGGAGCATCAAAACTAATAACGGACCAACGACATGCAGCGTATGGGCTAGTACTTCTTATAAACATTGTATTTTGAACTTTATCTGTATTAATATTACAAGAAAAAGTCTGTGCTTGAAAATTGGCTTTGTAAGATTATAAGATTGTATTAGAACACTTAGAAAGAGACGGATAGTCAAATAACGCGCAGATATACATACGTCTCTATTCATATAATATAACAAGTTCTTATAAATAGTTAGGTAATAAAGATTTTTTCGCTTTTAAGTATTTATGTATTTTAATATTCGGTATGTGTTAAAATGTATGTTAACTACCATATAATAGCATTGGTTTAATTACTGTCAACTTGTAGATATGTAAATTAAATAAAGTTAGTTGAATTAAAAATGCCTAACTGACATATAAAACAAACTACCTAATTTGAAAAAAAAAACACTCGTTTTTCAATATAATACAGACGATTATTTTCTGTCAGAGGTTAGTTCAACAAGGGAATTCGGTTTGAGAGTGTCCATAGATCCCATGTCTTTGCAATCACCCTAGTGGTCAGGAATGTCCATTTATCCCATTTCACGTAACGAAGTATGGTCACCGGACAATGCGGGTCGGGGTTTATTATTGAATTTACGTAATTTATTACTATTTGGATATTGGTGATGGCGACTAGTTTGATTGGATTATTGTAATCGATTTGCCGAGTTAGCTGAACTGGTCTGTTTGTAATTTTAACTTAACAATAGAATGGAATATACAGTCATCGCAGAGAAACGTACTAACCCTCCCGGCGAAGGTACAAACTTCTATAAAGCCGGAATTACATAACGAAATTAGTGGCATGAAATTAATTTCGTGACATTAGTTTTACCAACAGTTTCACGTGTAATTTATTAATTTCGTAATGCATGCATTAATGTCGTGCATGCAAATTAGTTTCGTGCTCTGCGCGATTTTTTGGTGAAATTAGTGTCATGCAACTAGTTTCATAGTGTAAAGCCGGAATTACATTTCGAAATTAGTGTCATGCATGTTGAAATAGCTGATGCTGATGGCGCCATGGCCACTGCGATACTGTTGTTTTCACGACACTAATTATGTTACGAAATTACTTTCGCATATATCGAAACTACTCTCGTGAAACTGATGTCAACATGCGTAATGTAATTCCCGCTTAAGGGGGGGTCACGATTTTCTGTGCTGACTGTACTGTACTTAATGACTGTAATGCAATACTAGCTGACGCCGCGATACCGCTTGTAGGCAGTTTAGTACATAATTATGTAATCATTAAAACGCTCAAAAAGTATTTAACGAGCTCAGAAAAAGGCTTGTACTTCCTCGCACAGCGGATTAGTATTGCTATCCAGCGAGGTATTGCTGCTAGCATCTTTGATACGATGCCACAGGGGCCCCTTTTAGATATACAGGGTGGACCATAACTCTTTTTACATTTCAAACTAAAATAAAATGAAAACTAATTATATCAGATGAAAACCGTTTATTAATTATGAAAACACATGAATAGGGATTTTATTTTTTAAAAATTACGTCATCCATATGTGATCCTTCATTATTTTGGCATTGCCGTAACCTGGACAATTTCGAATATGTAGAGTGAGTAGTGCGTCATAATACCGTGCATTGGGAAGTAGCCTCTACATGAAGTCCTCGATTTTGCCCCAATCATCGCACGTACGGCACGTTTCTGCATAAGCAGCACTCTGTTGGCATCCGGTGAGTTTCCCCAAATAAGCGTACCGTACGACATCAGCGAATGAAAATGAGCAAAATAAACCTGCTTCATTGCATCGTCGGATATCAGAGGTTTTAGCTTACGCAAAGCAAAGACTGCACTACTCAATCTATCGCATAGTTTGTCTACATGGCACTTCCAGTTAAGGTTAGAGTCCAGAGTGAAGCCAAGGAACCTACATTCATCTCTTATCGGCATCGGGCTATTCGCTACACACGGAGGAATCGTAATTCTGCGCCCTGAGAAGACCATGACGTTGGATTTAGTTAAATTCAAGAGTAAGCCATTGGTAGAAAACCACCTCTGCAGTTGATCACAGCCGTCATGAATTTTCTCTCCGAGCTGTTCATAAGTGCACGCGCTGACGACCACTGTGGTATCGTCCGCGAATAGGACAGAGAGACCAGCTTCATCTTCGACTGGTTCATCACCCATTGGAAGTTATAGTCCATTGTACTGTAGGGAAGGAGCTCAGAGGTAGAATAATTTAACGGACACGTATGGATGTTTAACATGTTTATTCACTTCGCTTAATAAGAGGTATATTATGCGAGATAGCGTGGCCCGGAGGGTAAAGCCTCGGGGCGTCTGTATTTTTGCTTCTTGCAGTTTGATTTGAAATAAGAATAGTGCTGTAATGTACAGCCATGTATGTAGAGGTTCCACAGATAACCTCTACAGTACGACACGAAACACCCTATTTCGTGATAAAAATGTTCAAAGTTCAAAGTATTTGTTAAAACACAGGTTACACAGATGTAAAAAAATGCAGCTTAGTATCGCTATATCTTACCCGAAGGTGTAACAAAATCTAGGCTTCAATTAATGTTAAGCTTTCATGCAGCGTGCTTTTTTTTAAATATATAATAACATACCTAGTGCGAGTTCAAAAATTATCTTTTATATATTCGTCAATTGAATAGTATGCCTTTCCCACTGGAAAAGCAAGCAGTTTCTTTTTAAACAGCATCAAATTTTCAGCGTTTAAAATGTTTCTTGGCAACTTATTGAAATACCTGAAAAATAATAATAATAAATATAGCGGATAAACATACTTATATAGACAAATACATACTTAAATAGATATTAAACATCCAAGACTCGAGAACAAACATTCGTATTCATCATACAAATATCTGCCCCGACCGAAAAAAAATGTAATACCTCTTTTAGAATATGATCGTGATATGTACATGTGTTTACGATACACGTATTGTTAACACATGTACACATATTTATGTCGTTATGAAACCCGCCACAGACGCGCGACCGCAGAACAAATTGGAACTTATTGCCATCCGCGGCCATGTTTGGCTCACTGAACCGAACTCGATGGTTTATTTATATGGTTTAGATTAAAGTCCAATGTGAGGGAAAATATTTGGTAATTCAACTAGGGTTCGTAATGTACAGAGAACGGAACATTCATAAAGATAGGACTTTGAGAATCAAGTGTAATACCATTTTTACATTAATGAAAAATGAAAATGAAAGCATTTATTTCGGACAATTACACATCTATATTATGTTAGTAAGAACTTATAGTAAGTAAGTAAGTAATAGATATTTATTTGTTATCCACAGGTTACATAATAGATGATAGAATAAAAAATACAGTACGCTGTGATCTACCAAAAAGGTGTACAAGAACTAAAGAAACAACTAATTCTAATTATAATTTTTATGAGCATTCAATTTACTTAATCATTGCTAAAATTATCTGTGTAAGAACATTCTGTAATTATATTTATATTTTTATAACATGTTTTACATATTTACGAAACTTCTATCTAAAAAAACTCATCAATGGTGTAATATGCTGTCTCTATAAGTTTTAATTTTAATTTGTTTTTAAACATTGACATATTTAATTTCTTTAGGCTTTCTGGTAAGAAATTATATATTTTGGAAGCCATGCCTAGTACACTCTTTCTCAACAAAGCTGTCTTGCCACTCACGGTTGGTATTGCATGTTTGTAACGGACGCTTCTCAAATTCATATTCAGCATTAAGGGAAACAGTGAGGAGTTTGATTTAACAAATACTGCGATCTCGTAAATATGTAGGCAGGTTAGTGTGAGGACCTTTAATTTATTCATTATAGTTTATATACTATTATTATTTTATTCATTATAGTTAGGTACCCTCGTTCTGGTTCTTACCTGGCCCAATGAATTTCACTGGCCATTCAACGTGGTAATGCTGCCAGTGTTTTTGGCACGTTTTGCACGATTACGCCGAGAAATGTGGACCAATGGACTTTTGGTCCACGTTTCTCGGAACACTTGTCAGGCCGTCACTGAAAATTTTCGCTCCAGGTTACGGCAATGCCAAAATAATGAAGGATCACATATGGAAGACGTAATTTTTTAAAAATAAAATCCCTGTTCATGTGTTTTCATAATTAATAAACGGTTTTCATCTGATATAATTAGTTTTCATTTTATTTTAGTTTGAAATGTAAAAAGAGTTATGGTCCACCCTGTAGTTTAACTTTGTATTTTCTAATATTATATAATTGTAAATATTATTATATTTGTTCTCTTTGTATAACTCTATAAGTAGTTTTATAGCCAACTAGCTTCCGCCCGCGACTTCGTCTGCGTGTACCCGGGATAAAAACTATCCTATATTTTAATCCAGGCTATAAACTATCTTCGTGGAAAATTTCATTCAAATCGGTTGAGCCGTTTAAGCGTGATTGAGTAACAAACATCCAAACATTTAAACATTTCGCATTTATAATATTAGTAGGATTAGTAGGATTAGTACGATAAATACCCTGACTAGATCATTAAAGTGTCATTACTCATTACGAATGAATATTATAAAAATTCTCGCTGTGTTGATTTCAATATTTATATTACGGAGATAAACAGGTAAAACCAAGTGCTATGTTGATAAAGTTTCTGACACAGCTGAACCTCAACTTTGCTGCACTAGGGATTAAAGTGGCTGCATTAATAAACTTTGCCATACGTTAAGTATATGAGACAAGCGGTATAAGTATTTGAAGCGGAGTTCAAAATATTGCTAGGTACATTTTTTATCGTTTTTAGTTTCTTTAAAGCAATATTATTTTATAAACTAGCTTTTGCTCGTGATTTCGTCCTCGTAAACATCCAATTGCCATGCCAACATCCCTAATATCGTATCCTTCGCGGATGAAAAAAATGTAATTATATTTTTATCATCATCATCATCATATCAGCCGAAAGACGTCCACTGCTGGACATAGGCCTCCCCCAATAGGTCCCATAGGTCTCTCTCTTTGGGGGAGGCCTATTTTTACTATATGAGGTGTAAAATTTATAATCATAATCATTTATTTCTGAGAATATGGTACAATATATTACCTAGGTTAGTAAACGCGTTAGCTAGTTCAGCTAGCATCGGCGTAGAAATATTTCGGATGATATTAGTGGTTAGTGACATCTTATTAATTTTACTAAAAATAATAAACATCTTTTAAGTATTTTTTTCTTAAACCTAATATTATTTAAAAATTCAGCAGCAGAATTAACATTTACCAAGCAACCACATCAACATTTTTTCCAAATTGACGTGTTTGTAATCTTTTGTAATCTTCAGGTACTTTATCATACAATTTTAGTTTAAATTTTTTAGTTAAGTACCTATATTTTATTAATAAACGAATTGAATTGATGATTTCCAAGGTAGAAAGTACCTATCCTTTGTTTTAATACTAGTTTGCAAAGATGGTCCCAGACGTGCGAGACGGTATATGAAATAGGATGGATGCGAATGTTCAGATGACGGGCGATAAAGATATGGAAGAAAGAAACATTCTGCAACGATTACAGACTACCAATTTAAATAACGTATTTCAACTGGGAATGCACATGAGTTTATTAGTTTCTCTCACTGGATGTCCATCCATTTACATTCCGATTATAATTATACTTTCCACTATAACATAGTAATCATAATAATAGTGTGACATGTAAAATACTTCATAACAGCAAAAATCCGCAACATGCTTCGTCAATCATTAACGAATCATAAATCCACCACAGGTTTCGTCAACTATTTTTAACACTACAGTTCACACCGTGGGGTGTGAACTGTAGTGTTAAAAATAGTACGGTACTCAACCGGACCAAACGTGCCAAAAACACTGGCAGCATTACCACGTTGAATGGCCAGTGAAATTCATTGGGCCAGGTAAGAACCAGAACGAGGGTACCTAACTATAATGAATAAAATAATAATAGTATATAAACTATAATGAATAAATTAAAGGTCCTCACACTAACCTGCCTACATATTTACGAGATCGCAGTATTTGTTAAATCAAACTCCTCACTGTTTCCCTTAATGCTGAATATGAATTTGAGAAGCGTCCGTTACAAACATGCAATACCAACCGTGAGTGGCAAGACAGCTTTGTTGAGAAAGAGTGTACTAGGCATGGCTTCCAAAATATATAATTTCTTACCAGAAAGCCTAAAGAAATTAAATATGTCAATGTTTAAAAACAAATTAAAATTAAAACTTATAGAGACAGCATATTACACCATTGATGAGTTTTTTTAGATAGAAGTTTCGTAAATATGTAAAACATGTTATAAAAATATAAATATAATTACAGAATGTTCTTACACAGATAATTTTAGCAATGATTAAGTAAATTGAATGCTCATAAAAATTATAATTAGAATTAGTTGTTTCTTTAGTTCTTGTACACCTTTTTGGTAGATCACAGCGTACTGTATTTTTTATTCTATCATCTATTATGTAACCTGTGGATAACAAATAAATATCTATTACTTACTTACTTACTATAAGTTCTTACTAACATAATATAGATGTGTAATTGTCCGAAATAAATGCTTTCATTTTCATTTTTCATTAATGTAAAAATGGTATTACACTTGATTCTCAAAGTCCTATCTTTATGAATGTTCCGTTCTCTGTACATTACGAACCCTAGTTGAATTACCAAATATTTTCCCTCACATTGGACTTTAATCTAAACCATATAAATAAACCATCGAGTTCGGTTCAGTGAGCCAAACATGGCCGCGGATGGCAATAAGTTCCAATTTGTTCTGCGGTCGCGCGTCTGTGGCGGGTTTCATAACGACATAAATATGTGTACATGTGTTAACAATACGTGTATCGTAAACACATGTACATATCACGATCATATTCTAAAAGAGGTATTACATTTTTTTTCGGTCGGGGCAGATATTTGTATGATGAATACGAATGTTTGTTCTCGAGTCTTGGATGTTTAATATCTATTTAAGTATGTATTTGTCTATATAAGTATGTTTATCCGCTATATTTATTATTATTATTTTTCAGGTATTTCAATAAGTTGCCAAGAAACATTTTAAACGCTGAAAATTTGATGCTGTTTAAAAAGAAACTGCTTGCTTTTCCAGTGGGAAAGGCATACTATTCAATTGACGAATATATAAAAGATAATTTTTGAACTCGCACTAGGTATGTTATTATATATTTAAAAAAAAGCACGCTGCATGAAAGCTTAACATTAATTGAAGCCTAGATTTTGTTACACCTTCGGGTAAGATATAGCGATACTAAGCTGCATTTTTTTACATCTGTGTAACCTGTGTTTTAACAAATACTTTGAACTTTGAACATTTTTATCACGAAATAGGGTGTTTCGTGTCGTACTGTAGAGGTTATCTGTGGAACCTCTACATACATGGCTGTACATTACAGCACTATTCTTATTTCAAATCAAACTGCAAGAAGCAAAAATACAGACGCCCCGAGGCTTTACCCTCCGGGCCACGCTATCTCGCATAATATACCTCTTATTAAGCGAAGTGAATAAACATGTTAAACATCCATACGTGTCCGTTAAATTATTCTACCTCTGAGCTCCTTCCCTACAGTACAATGGACTATAACTTCCAATGGGTGATGAACCAGTCGAAGATGAAGCTGGTCTCTCTGTCCTATTCGCGGACGATACCACAGTGGTCGTCAGCGCGTGCACTTATGAACAGCTCGGAGAGAAAATTCATGACGGCTGTGATCAACTGCAGAGGTGGTTTTCTACCAATGGCTTACTCTTGAATTTAACTAAATCCAACGTCATGGTCTTCTCAGGGCGCAGAATTACGATTCCTCCGTGTGTAGCGAATAGCCCGATGCCGATAAGAGATGAATGTAGGTTCCTTGGCTTCACTCTGGACTCTAACCTTAACTGGAAGTGCCATGTAGACAAACTATGCGATAGATTGAGTAGTGCAGTCTTTGCTTTGCGTAAGCTAAAACCTCTGATATCCGACGATGCAATGAAGCAGGTTTATTTTGCTCATTTTCATTCGCTGATGTCGTACGGTACGCTTATTTGGGGAAACTCACCGGATGCCAACAGAGTGCTGCTTATGCAGAAACGTGCCGTACGTGCGATGATTGGGGCAAAATCGAGGACTTCATGTAGAGGCTACTTCCCAATGCACGGTATTATGACGCACTACTCACTCTACATATTCGAAATTATAATGTTTGTAAGGAACAATCTTTCTATTTTCGATACCGTAAATGCGATTGGCAAAACACTCCGCAGCACTGGGCGTTTGAGAACAGTTCCCCGTCGCATGGCACTTGCAGAAAAGAACCCGCGTGTCATTGGGCCTACCTACTACGAGCGACTGCCCGCTGATCTTAGACTGGAACCATCTGACGAAGCATTTAGACGCCGCCTGAAAAGCCTTTTATTGGAAAATACATTATACTCAGTTCAAGAGTATATGAATCTCGATTTGACATGTTAAACTATTATTATAATTATTTATTTGAAATCATTTATTTAAACTTGAATTGATATTATTGACGATACCTAATGGTTGATATATTTGCTTTGCTTTGTGGTTTTGTTTTATTTTACAATTTCCAAATTATTGTGTAGTGTACACATTTATTGACATCGTCATATTATTGTATATTTATTTTTAATTAATTTTGACGATCGTGATAAAAAATCTTATTTTTTTGACATGTATACAAATTTGTAATGTATTTTCTATCATGAAATAAATAATCTAATCTAATCTAATCTAACCAGTGGGTGTTACTGACTACCGAGGTTGTGACTGGATCAGGGTACAAAATCGCCAAAAGTGAAAGAAGAGGGAAGAGGCCTACATCCAAGATAAGATCATTGAAAGGTTACCACTATGATGATACGAGAACTGATATGGAGTAAAACAAACTGCGCATCGGTAGCTGATAGCAATCAGAACCCAAGTATATTGTAAACCGCAAATATTGAGTTACCCCTGCCTGCACAGACATGGATACTGTAACAAATGAAGAACGACGTTCGAATGGACTTGTTTCATGACGCTTTTACAAAACTCGACCTCGTCTATAAACATTTAAGGTCTCATATAGATGCGTAACATCAAAACATACATTTCGCTTTAAAAACTTTAGTATAAAATAAGAATGTCTATATTTTCTGAGATCAGAAATTGATAAGTAACGACATATTGTTATTGCACTTTATTATCCATGCATCTATATAAGCGAACAAAATCATATTAAGTACTTAAACCAATATGAAGCGCGTGAAGACCAACTTCACCAAAGTGAATTTGAGCTTATTAGTGGCGAGAGTTCCAACTGACAAGCTATCGACCTTTATGAAAGAGGAGTTCTGGCCGAAGTGTTTAGTTTTCCGGCGGTTTCAAGACCTGAGGGGTGATCACGTAACTTTTCGAACGCAAGTTAGGAAGGACAACTCAACTGTAATTTTCCCATACATTAGTGATATTTAGATCTATTAAAATATAATGAAAACGGGTCACTCACGTATTTAATGTCGAATATCGCTCGACATGTTTCGAACCGATTCGCGGTTCTTAGTCATGAATCATGCCGGCGCGTTTAGTCACTTTAAAGTTTAAAACGAGCTCTAAATGAGGAAATAAAAACCTCATTTTCAAAAAAAAAGTGACTAGACATGTTCGTTCCGTGTACCCTTCAACCATTGTACTTACCTACATCAATAGTATTTGTAAATCTGGATGTCTGATGCAAATAAACTAATGGCTCTGTGAGCTGTATAACTAGCGACTGTGTCGTGTCTATTTTGAAAAACAAAAACCTGAAAATTGAATTGACAAAAAAATCGCTGTACTTAATTAACGAACCTGCTCACATAATTGCACGAGGATCGCTTGAGAAATGTGACTTGTAGGCCTCTACCTGTGGCTTGTGGTCCTGTCCGGCTGTCCGGGAGAACAACGGAACCTGGCACGACAGCAGGACATCCGTACATACGAAATAATTATGGCCCAAGCTGAAACAGAGAACTTAGTTCGCTTCGCTTGCGCGTTCAATGTCTTTTCATAGACATTTGTCTAAAAATACAACGAATATATACTGGATGGCAACCATACCTAATAATAGACATTATCGTCACCAACAATCCAAATACATTTGCGTCACTTAGCGGAGTATTAATAAGATCTGTCAACACAGAACTGTAATTAATGCCATTATTATACCTCTTGCCAAGCGATCAATTTGTGTTTGGAATTAATTTGTAGGCGTATATTGCGAGAGATTATGGTAAGCGTGATTAAAATGTATGTAGATTCAATTGGAATAAACTGGCAGGATGATCATGTCTACCCTCTTTCAAAAATAACCATCACATTAGCATCTTTTATTACCTATATATTTCTGAAAATTGGCGTTGAGACCCTCGGTCCGTGGGGTCCCAGTGCGCATAAGTTATTTGCAGAAATCGCGAAACGTCTGGTCGATGTAACTGGCGACCGAAGAGCTGGCGGCTTTCTCGCGCAACGCATCAGCATTGCAATTCAGCGAGGAAATGCCGCCAGCATCCTCGGTACAATGCCTCGAGGGCCTTTTTTAGATTTAACTTAGTTTTAATTCATCTTAGTTAATGTTAATCATAATCTTGTATTTACTTTCAATAAATATATAGATTTCTGAAAATCCATATCCATACCAACATTACTAGTAGCTATTTAAGCTGTAGAATTCGCGTGACAGTCGTTTCGCAAAAAAAACAAATCTATAAAATTATTGTACCTTCTCACAAATTGTCATGAGAATCTGTTGAAAAATGCGACATGTAGAGGAGCTGGACAGCTGGACATACGAAATAATTTTGGCCAAAGCTGAAACGTAGAACTTCATTCGCTTCGCTCGCTCGTTCAATTATAAATGCAAAAGTAACTCTTTCTCTGTCTGTCTGTTACATTTTCACGCTTAAACTATTGGACCGATAAGATATATAGCCAATTTTCGTATTTTTTCCTAAATTACTTCAAATCTGTTTTTGCTAAAATTATTTACAAAATATATCTGAGATGCTTATAACAACCCCTTTCATTTTATATGTCACACACAGTTTGCGAAAGTTTTTATTTTTATTTTCCAGTTTACCCCCCAAATGTTTAATTATTAATTTACTTAACGCGTACATCTTTGGGTCACCAATTTACATGTGAGTACCAAATTTCAACTCAATCGGTCCGGTAGTTTCGGAGCAAATTGGCTGTGACAAACGGACCGACAGACGCACGAGTGATCCTATAAGGGTTCCGTTTTTTTTTCTTTTGAGGTACGGAACCCTAATAAAACATAAAAGTCTGTTCACAAAACCAATAAAACTCGATCGGTCAATAAAACAGGCAAGGATGCCACAAATATCGTTTAAAGGTTGACTACCCTCTTTTGCTAATCCTACTTATCCCTACGCTAAATAGAAAGAAAGAAAGAAAGAAAATACATTTATTCACAAACACACAGGACACACATATTATACAATAAAATAAACAAAAAATAAATAAATCGGGAAATCATCAATTTTATCGTGTCCCTGTTAATGTTTTATTAGCCAAGTAAAAGGGAATAATATTCAAAAAGGAATATACGTTTTTTATTAGGAAAGGACAGGCGAGGGTAGAGGAATCAAATCAACGGACCCAAGCTTGTGGTATAAGATTTCAAGTTTAAGAGGAAACGACTAAGTTTAGTATCTTTAGGCTATGTTCTCCTATAAATTTGACGACCGAATAGCCTAGTGGTTAGAGAACCTGACTATGAAGCTTGAGTTCCCGGGTTCGATCCCCGGTCGGGGCAGATATTATGAATACGAATGTTTGTTCTCGAGTCTTGGATGTTTAATATCTATTTAAGTATGTATTTATCTACATAAGTATGTTTATCCGTTGTCTAGTACCCATAATACAGGCTTTGCCTAGTTTGGGACTAGATTAATTGGTGTGAATTGTCCCACGACATTATTAAAATCACGCCGTACGCTGCGTCACTGCGCCGACGACCACAACAGTACATCTCCATAGTAAGCATTGTGACGCAGCGTACGGCGTGATTTATAGGAGAGCATAACCTTAGAGAAGGAGGAGACAGCGCAATATCATCTCGCTCATAATTTGAAGCAGCCCAACTGAAGAAGTACCTCCTGAAGGTACTGTTTGTTACATGCTCTTTTTTGGTACGAAAGCATGCTAGTTTCCAGCAAATAGCTTGTATATTTGGAAAGTTGCTAGTAACAAACAAATCTTCACTACTTGCTCTGTAGGGATGTGGTGCTGTGTTCCTGATGGTGATTGCCAGAGCCTTCGAGGATTCACTGTTTGGAAAGTGAGGTGAGGGACCCTTAGAGTAAAAAAACCGTACAAGTGCGAGTAGGACTCGCTCACCGAGGGTTCCGTACAAAATTACAAATGTACAGTTATCAGATTTTTCCCTTTACTTGTAGTATAAGACGATATTACTTGCCAAATTTCATAGTTATAGTATAATTTTTGATTTCCTTGAAAGTGTCGAAATATACGTTGTTTGCGGTATAAAGGGCCGTATTTTTTTTTTACGTTAACTTAGATGTTAGATTTTTTTCACAGCTTCAAAGGACTGCAGACTTGAGTATATGGTTTTAATTTCGACTCGACATCTCTACGCGTTCCCGAGATAAAGGGTCTTGACGGACAGACGGACCACAAAGTGATCCTATAAGGGTTCCGTTTTTTTCCTTTTGAGGTACAGAACCCTAAAAATACCGGGTCACCCTGTCCATATAAATTTGGGATACAGATCTCCTTCAAATTCGAATCTTTTTGACATACAGATCAATGAAAAGGTGTCTGTCTATTTTGTTTTTTTGACTTTTTGTACACTTTTTTGAGTCTGGTACCTGCGGAAATTGCGATCCGTGGACCTGCTTTTTTATACGGCGAGGGTGAACAGACAAGCATGCCTGCCTGATGACCGTTTAGCAAGAGCTCCGGGCACCATATAAAATGTATGGCGAGATCCTCGCTGTGGAGAAGGTTGAAGGACGCGATGAACAGAAAGCGCGGGGCTGCGCAATAGGCGCCGCCGCCAAAACGTGATATCAAGGGCGAAAACGCCGATAGCCGAATCGTGACATCGTGCATGGAGTTATAGAGAATCGTGCGCACTTAAATAGGTAAACTTCTAGCACTCCTCGGCGCCTCCGGTAGCGGAGGCGCTAACTAAATTTGTATAGCACCTACATGGCGCTTAGAAATAGCAATTAGGTTCTTTTATAAGGAGATTATCAGCAAAAGCCAGCCAGCCTCTCGGCATCCTCATCGCCGGAGCTCTTTTTACATGTGTTGACTTATAGGTAAGTAAAGTCAGCATCATAATAGTCAGTAGCAACCAGAGTACTCGTAGCCAAATATTTCGGTACACGCCTTTAATACTGTGAATGCAGTAAAGAGTCTGCTAGACGGTCGCCATCAAGCCCCTCCGAACGAGCGACCTTGGTCGGCACGGACTGTGTAGACAGTTGTTTGCAGCAAAATTTCACACTACAACGGTCCGTGCCGACCAAGGTCGCTCGGTCGGAGGGGCTCGTTGGCGACCGTCTAGCAGACTCTTTAGGATGTGTTACGATATATTTGGCTACTTCGGCTGCAACTAAAGGGTCTGCTAGACGGTTGCCAACAAGCCCCTGCTACCGAGCGACCTTGGTCGGCACCGGCCGTTGTAGTATGAAATTTTGCTACGAACATCTGTCTACACGGTCGGTGCCAACCAAGGTCGCTGGGTCGGAGGGGCTTATTGGCGACCGTCTAGCACACCCTTAACTAAGTATACGATGCTTGACTGTCCGTCGCACAGCCCTGGTGGATACTCCTGTGACATACCTGCCCCTTATGCCTACGAAAAACTTTTTGGTAGCTCTAGTAACAATCGCCACTCGCGTATACCTTGGGTTGTCATGCACAAAACATCAGCGTAATAAAGCACCCATCCTTCTCTGCAGGAATCTTTATTAAAGAGGACATATATTATGGCTATGCAGTGTCGGAGTAAGGTTAGGTTTTGTTCTGTCAGTTGAGATATTTTTGCAGACTTTACATCGGGCAGTCGTCGCATCAGCCATACTTTACAGACCGGTAAATGTTCAATCATTCATTTGTCATTGTGGCACTCTTTGGGGGAGGCCTATGTCCAGCAGTGGACGTCTTTGGGCTGATATGATGAAACGTTCAATAGACGTTAACGAGGTATTACTATGTGTTCGTTTTGTACATACATTTGTAAAACTTAATTCCGTCCAAAATTTTCTTTTTGACACTATTTAAAGTTCCTTATCATTTTGTTTATAAGGAATTTCAGGGTTGGAAGGTCAGATGGCAGTGGCTTTCGTAAAACTTGTGCCTATGCCGAATATTGGAATTAGATTTCAAAGCGGACCCCGCTCTTTTTTAGGGCATAACCGGGATTAACGCTAGGAGGGTGATGATGATAATTTCGTTTATAAAAAATATTTCACATGTTTTCGTTTATTTGTATAATAATTTGAATATACTTATTATCTGGGCACGCTACCAAATTGATCTTCTAGTTTTTATATCCATTATTTTTTATAATACATTTATAAATGTGTTAACTCGACGACACGTTGGACAATAAAATTACACAGACTACAAAATAAAGCTATCACTGTAAAGTAGCCGAGCTACTCGCCTTGTTACTAAACTTGTTCCTCGACCCCTATTATTTACGCTAGTATACATTACTACTACCAATATACCGTTAAACGATTCAAAAAAATTGTGAACCGTGTTCAAATTATGAATAATAACACTCTTTCACGAATTAAGTAATAAAAATAATATACAAGGCTGTTTATTGGCGTAAGAAAATTACATTTCTTTCCTTGGGACACAAAATGTCCTTCAGTCCATTTTGTTTTCACGCGATTATGTTGATAGTTGCTAGTGCAGTATGTCCTAGAATGGCGTAAACGTATACGTGAACTTTATATGTTTTGAATCTGAGGCACGGGTTGTGAGTCGAACTTTGTTAGTGAATATAAAACGAAGTTTGATATATTTTATGACATGACTTTGTAGAGAAATTATCAAGTACGTCGTTCAAAACATCGTACTTACGTTATTTTGAGATTAGTCGAAGAACCTGCGAGTTCTCTTTAATGTTCTATTTAGGTAATATGCTGTCAATTATTGAAGTTGTGAAATGTTTCAATGCTACCAACAGTCTGACAAGTTTTGCTTTCAAATACCTTTAAGATAAGATATTTCAACCCTTGACATTGCTTATGACACACGGTTTTTTAATGCTCTTTTAACAGACGACTTATTTGCTCTAAAAAGCGCACGTTTATTTTGTCAAAATTTTCCAGTTTACCCCCTAAAAGTGGCCCCCTTGTTCAGAATTAATTAATTTAGTTTAACGCGTCCATCTTTGGGTCACCAATTTACATATGTGTACCAAATTTCAACTCAATCGGTCCAGTAGTTTCGGAGCAAATTGACTGTGACAGACGGACAGACAGACAACCGAGTGATCCTATAAGGGTGTCGTTTTTTCCTTTTGAGGTACCGGAACCCTAAAAATGTAAACTCGGGTTTTTATCGACGATATATTTATTCGACGACCGCTTTAGCCTAGTTGGTAGTGACCCTGCCTACAAAGCAAGAGGTCCTGGGTTCGAATCCCGGTAAGGGCATTTATTTGTGTGATGAGCACGAATATTTGTTCCTGAGTCATGGATGTTTTCTAAGTATTTAAGTATGTATTTATCTATATAAGTATGTTTATCGTCGTCTATTACCCATAGTACAAGCTTTGCTTAGTTTGGGACTAGGTCGATTTGTGTAAGATTGTCCGCAAATATTTATTTATTTATATTTATGTCGACGCGCTAGCAGGTCCCAGTTGAGCGTAATACCTACATATTTCACTAGACTATAGTCTAGTGATATAGCTATATCCCTAGTAAGATTATAACTACATATATCCTTAGCGATATCATTATAACCCGGCTATGACTAGTTTACTGCGTTTGTAGTTTCTTTTGGAGAGGTTATTGTAATTCAATATCGCATTTTGAACAAAAGTGTGTAAGCGATATTGACATGGATATTATTTATTATAAATTGAGAATGGAGCAATTATTTTGTTCACAGAACTTTGATACTAATTGCTAAGACCTTACGTTTTAAAATAGCGCGAACAATTGCTTTCAGCTACAGGACTGCCAATACTGAAGAGCAGTGTAAATACCGTCGCATTCGAGATTATTCGATTGATTGTTCCTTTCGTGAAGTCGGTTCTATTTGGCAAGACTTTAAGGAAAATAACGTTTCGCAAAACTTTGGCATTACAAACGTTACTGAAATATTAATGAAATTATATGTAGGTAAATTATATGTAGGTTCTTAAAGAACATTATTTGTCTCTCCCCTAACCCTGATTGTATTTTTTGGCTGACTGTTTATGTATCATTATATTTGTGTTTGTGTTATTTGTATATATGTATGATTGTGTGTGTATGTTTATATATAGAGGTATTTATGTACGTTTATTTTTATAATTTCTTGATTTTTGATTAATAATAATCTC
The DNA here is from genome assembly GCA_932294315.1 of Epinotia nisella. Classification (NCBI taxonomy): domain Eukaryota; kingdom Metazoa; phylum Arthropoda; class Insecta; order Lepidoptera; family Tortricidae; genus Epinotia; species Epinotia nisella. The sequence goes on along the minus strand of OW028696.1, from coordinate 6,929,148 downwards.
TGCACACCACCTACTGCATAATCTAGTTTTATCTCTTTCTCCGATACCCAAAGGTTGTCTGGAAGAGATCGCTCTTCAGCGATAAGACCGCCTGTTGTCTACCTCTACCTACATGTTATTGTATTGTTTCTCTCTGTAACTGCTTTGTTTGTGTGAGGTGTGCAATAAAGAGTATTTGTATTGTATTGTATTGTAAATACCTACATGTTATTGTATTGTTTCTCTCTGTAACTGCTTTGTCTGTGTGAGGTGTGCAATAAAGAGTATTTGTATTGTATTGTATTGTAAATAAATAAATATTAGGGGACATTATTACTATGTAGACGACGATATATTTAACATCCAAGACTCCAATATAAATACTTTTTTTGTGATTTTTCCCGAACAAAAGTGCTTTTGTGTTACGTTTTGTTTTGTATTTGGCACTTTTGTGATACTTTTGTGTTATGCAAGCAGAGTTACGTTGAAAAAAAACACAAATTTCGACGGCCTTACCCAAGTTTTTGATAGGAACCAACTCCTCCGTCGGCCATTTTTTTTATTGTGGTCATTTTTAATTATAGGTATACCAGCTTCCGCCCGCGACTTCGTCTGCGTAGAGCCGGGATAAAACTATTCTATATTTTAATCCAGGCTATAAACTATCTTCGTGCAAAATTGCATCCAAATCGGTTGAGCCGTTTAAGCGTGATTGAGTAACAAACTCAATCTAAACATCCATTATATAGATTTCTTAATCACATAGAATCACAAACTTAGTGTCTAAATATACATTTATCAGGCCAGGAAATTCAACGTGATATTTTTTAGGGTTGAGTTTCCAAAGGATACCAAACGGAACCCTGTTACTAAGCCTCCGCTGTCCGTCCGTCTTTCTGCGTGTCAGACCTGCTAAAGATTTGGTGCTTTTGTCCAGCGTGTCCACGAAAGTTCAAGCAATCTGCACCACTATTTGCTCTCACCGGGATTCGAACCCAGGACCGGACATTCGTAGGCAGCATCACCACTAGGCTAACTCGGTTGTCAAATATTATGTCATCATAATTATTTAATAATTGTTAACTATGGTACAGTCAAGTGCAAAAATATATATCGAATAATCCTCTCATAAATATGTACGCACCATATCCCCTTAATTCGATGATATAAAATCCATGGGACATTTCTGACTAAGTAAAAAAAAAAAAAAATTGCACTTGATTGTACTATTAAATATTACTATGGTCCTTTGAACCGGACTTGAATAGCGAAATGATATACCTACAGCAACCTGCTAAAACGCTTCTGTTGTAATGTTACCAAGGTGCCATAAAACAAACTTTCATGTTTTAATGGATTCATATTCTTTTTTTTTTCTCTGTCGCGTATGCCTTAATTCGGAAGTCGCCAGGACTGAAACAACTCGAATCGACTTGGATTTAACAATAATTAACAAAAACAACAAATCCCTCCCTCCCTAAGGCATACAAACATAATTATCCCCCCGCCACAAAATCATACTTTTCGGGCTCGATTAAAATACCGCTACCGTTTTACAGCCCATATTTAAACGTAAATTACCTCACTTTTTTGATATTTATGACCCGTCCCGCGAGAGCACTAAAGCTAGTCCCTCGTAAATTAAAAAGTGTCGTAACTACCCTTGAAAAACATAAAGATACGACCTATTTAACGATCAGGACGGCAAAGCTATTCCGGGCCGCAAAAAGGTTATTTTTTGCTCCCGGCATTCGGGTGCTTAGTTCATTTATATATATTTCGGAATGCTATTTTTGGCTCTTTCATTGTAAAGAATGCAGTAAAGCGAGTACCTAGTGTTTAATTATGAAATTGAAATAGTTCCTGGCTCGTATGTAATGTGCAACTTTCGTCCGGTTGCAGTTCATTTTTATGTAAACTCTGTTCTTTTTAATATTTTCTCATAAATTTCTTCTTTGTTTCAACGGTCGACTGAGATCCTGAGAATACGCTCAGTGACCTATTTTTATTCCTCGTCCCCTTAACACTGATTTTGCAATAATGACCGAAGTTAGGAATTATACAGCAGCAGCATTATAATCTTAATATTGGTAAATGAACTTGGTCATACTGGTTATGCAGAAAGCAGCCATTTTTTTTTTTAATGAAAACTTTTTGGTTACCTGCATGTTACATTCTACAAAACTAAAGTATATAAACAACTGCTTTCTATCTCTCTCTCTGCTGGCTCGCGACTCTCGCGAGCCAGCATTATGCTGAGGCGAGACCATTTCGTGACAAACTGCTTAGTATATAGTTTATATAGTAGGGGAGAGGGGGGCAGCCTGGTACATTTTTTACACTCATTAACGTATTCCAAAATACTACCCATAAAAACCAGTTTTAAGCCTCTACACAACAACGTATGTTATTAACCTATGTAATTAATGCATTTGCACATGCCCAAAGCTAAAGACAAAGGTACAATTTAGAATTTTGCAACTCGAGGAATAATGTTCAATACTGCCCCAAGCGTGGGTAGCTTTGAATTTACTTGGGGCAGATTTGAAATATGGGTTATAAGGCAACAATGTTGAGATATACGTGTTTTTTTAACCTGTACTTAGTACAGTTAGTCACTAGGAATGGTCGTATTAACATTTTACTTGTATAATTTGCAGTTATAACTAAGAAGGGGTAGTTTTGTACAGAAATGTTTTTTGTAGTGTTCAAAGGTGCCTCAGGAGGGGTACCTTTGAAACGTATTGAAATCCTACTAAAGCTGCCCCCTTGAGGCAGTTATGCACACACTGTTGTTCAAAACTACCCCAAAAATGTAGCAGGGGATAATAATTCTGTATTAATTATGTTTTGGCTGTTGTTAAATAAAAAAAACATAAAATGTTCTAATTATAATGTTTATTTTATCATATAAAATGACAGAAAAACAAACAATAGAATTCTAATAACTATTATACCAAACAAGACTAAACGTAATCAGTATACAACTAATTAACTCAGGTAAATGCATTATGAGCGTGTACTAAAATATCTAAGATTATTAGTTTACGTACCTACATGTCAGTTTATATCGGGGCAGATATGAACATTTCCTATGGCCGGGGTAGTTTTGAACAGACTGCTAATCAAAACTGCCTCCTAATTTATTTTCAAAACTACCCCAACACCTATTTAAAAAAATAAACATTGATATCTTCCAAAACAATAGCAAATTCGGATTGTTTATTCTTTGTCACTAAAGCTTATAGATTGTATTATCGAATAAAATAAGTTTCACTTACCGTTTCCTTCAAATACAGCCTGAAAATCCTTACACATGGGGAGCAAAACCGCTAACGGATGACATCGAAATCAAAATATGTTAATGGTTCGTTCATGTCCTGTCAAACGTCAAATCTGTCAAGTGACAGTTGTGTGGGTCAGTGTTGCGAGCCCAAAAAATGGATTTGGACCATAATTGCACTAAAAATACGTCTTTGAACGCATTTGTTCTAAGCTGCCTCCAGTGATAGCTGCCCCCCTCTCCCCTATTTTTTAGTTGTATTTCCATTGTTAAGCTTTGTCATTTCATATATTTTTGTACTTGGAACGTAATTTATGAACCATGTTTGATTTTATCATTCAAAGCATCATTCATTATTTGATCCATATGAACCAGCCAGCATAATAATACCGACCATACCAAATTGCAATAATGAAGATATGTCATTCTCGGCTCAAGATAGTTTTTGCTTGCATTGAGGGTGATTGATCTATCGCTTGATTAGGAGTGCGATTGGTGCGAAAAGAATAAGGTAGTTATCCTCATGAGATGGTCAGAGAACGCGACTCGAGATAAGCCTCGCAAATGTCACATTTGTCGCTTTTCGTAGTACAATTTGCCACCGCGACAGCACGCGACAGAGTCAGTCGCGGCGCGTTTTACCGGCGTTGTCTTCTGTGGGTCGATCAAGAAACATTTCTTACGCGCGTTAGATATATTTAACTGTCATTTTTAGGGTTCCGTAGCCAAAATGGCAAAAACGGAACCCTTATAGTTTCGTCATGTCCGTCTGTCCGTATGTCACAGGCATTTTACTCGAAAACTATAAGGTGTATTTGAATAAAATTTTGAGGATAGGTGTATTTTGTTAGCCGCTACATAGTTTAGTAATTAAAATCACTAAAAAAAATTTTTTTAGGTGTGCACTCCATATAAAACTAAAAGTCAAAAAAAATTTTTTCATCGTGAGCCCACGTGTGGCACATGAATCGATAGGCCTTTCAAAATAAATACATATTAGGTTTCTCGGCAATTTTTTTGATTAAGTGAATACAGTCAGAGATAATCGCCCCGAAAGTCACTAAAATTCTGTCCCCCCCTCTAATTTTTGAACGGTGTATTTTAAAAATATGAAAAAATTTATGGACACAGGACTTATTAAGTTGATTCACCGAAAATTGTTTTGAACAAGATCGGATGAAAATTTTTCGTGATATTGCTGAAAAACTGCTTTCCTCAAAGAAAAGGACGAAAGTGCCGTAAGATTTCTATGACGATACGACCTTTTTAATAGGCACGGAACCCTTCGTTTTGCGTGGTCTGACACGCACTTGGCCGGTTTTTCCCTATAAAAAGTGACATTTAGATCTATCTGACGCGCGTACAATGCGTTTCGTGATTTACCCCCAGAATTCAAGTTTATAATATCGCGAGTAAGATTTTAAACTGAAGCCGTTGGCCTTATCACGCGACAAGTGACAAGATAAGAGCGTCGTCTCGTTCTATCGAACGGTGTCAGCCAGTGACGCACGCTCTATCCTATCACCTATCGCGTGACAAGGCCAACCATGCTACGGCTCCAGATGGTGTTCACTATCTAACGGTGACTTCTTCATTTCTTTTAGATATTTAGGTACATTTACCCTGTGGCTGGTGGAGCTTCTTTTTTAAACACGCACGTTCTTATTTCCTTTTTTTTAAAGATAAAAGGTAAAGATTTCTCGAACGTAAATAAATAAATTTGCATAGTTACCTAGATAACGTCACAAATAATGAATCATTATAATTAGTTCACAAATCCAAAGACATGTGAGAAATGTTTCCGAGAATGAGGTCGTTAATATTTCGTCCGAAAGCAATAAATTCTATAGAAACTCTTAATCCTTGATAGACCCATTCAGAGTTAACACGGTCGAGTATTCCTAAAAACGGTAAAAAAAAACAAAATATTTCTGACATCTTTTGTCGGACCGCCAAACTTTTTTTTACCCAGGCGTGAATAGCGTGTTACAGAATGATTAAACATCGGTTAAGTCAGTGCGGTTTGTGGTTTTTGTCGCAATTTAACACTTAACGCCTTGTAAGGAATTTTAAAATGGAGAAATGCTGATTTTTTTAACAATAAATTATGCATATTTAAAAGAATGCACACAGAGTACAAGTAAAGAGACAAAACATAATTATGTTGACTAACAGAGATTTTTTTTAACTTTCATAGTTTAAGGGCGTTATACTTACACGTATGTGTGATTACATAAATATGCAGATTTAATTACCTTTATAGTCCATTGTAAAAATGGCCAAAAAATTATTTTGAATTCACCACAAGGATTACCTAAAAAGATTAACAAACTTATATTTTCGCACACTATCACAGTCGGTAGTTACGTAAAGATAACTCCACGATCAAGATTAAACACGAAAACCTCTCATTAATTTTAAACAGATTCGAAATTCCCATAACCCTTTCCTTAAATCACTTCACTGATGCATCTGTTCCCATCTGCGGACAACACCTCATTATTATTCCACCAAATAATGATTCGACCGATTTCGGCCGATTATCTTTCCGGGAACGATCGGTAGATTACGCGGCGCTTTATAAAACGGCCGGGTTGGGCACACCTGGCTCGGAGGGATGGGGCGTCGATAAAAGGAATTGAATGTAGGTATCGATATTTTAAATGAAAACCTCCGTGAGTTTCAAACATATTAGAATACTAGTTTCTGCCCGCGACTTCGTCCGCGTGGAACTCGTTTATATCGTAGCTCTATACAAACTTTCGCCCGCCATTTCGCCCCCTTAGGGGATGATTCCCAGGATAAAAAGTATTCTATATGTTAATCCAGGCTATACACTATGTGTATATCAAAATTTATCATAATCCGTTTAGCCGTTTTCGCGTGATTGAGTAACAAACATCCAAACATCTAAACATTCAAACATTTAAATATCCAAACTTTCGCATTTATAATATTACTAGGATAATGAAAACGTGTCACTCACGTCTGTAAGGTCGAATATCGTTCTAAGCCATGTCGACGACCAGCTTTCATAATATAAAGGTCCAGTCCGGCCACACCGGTGCTCAAAATACGGTTACGGTACGGAACCGCAGTGGCATATGACGTTATTGCCATGGAACTTCATACTAGGTAGGCCGTATCCGTACCATCACCGTTTTTTGAGCACCGGTGTAGCCGGACATTTAAACTGGAATATTTTGCACGTACGGAATAATTTGGATTTATGAATGAATAAATAAATTTATTATTTATTTCCATAAAACAACGCATACAACGTGTCCCAAGTGTCAATGTCAAGCCGAAAACGGGTGATATGCCCAGTTGTAACGGTTGGTCTAACGATGTTTTAGTACAAAACAATACAAAAACTGATTCGATATGAAAATACTATATAATTATCGATCCTGCTCACAAAAATTCAAGAGAATCTGTTGAGAAATGCGACCTGTAGAGGAAAACAGCCCGACGGCCGGACAGCCGGACAGCGGGACATCCATTTGAAATAATTTTGACCCACGCCGAAACGGAGAACTTCGTTCGCTTCGCTCACTCGTTCAATTTCAGTTCTATAAAATAGGGTCTAATATTTTTTCTTTGTTTTTGCTAAATACATAATTCCTTTGAATTAAGCTTACATTTTCCTGTTTCTTTTTTTAACGTCTGACCAAAATGTACAAACCACTATTAAAATAACGAACGAAAAATTATTTAAAGGGCCCTTTTTACGAGATGAAAATATTAATGAGCTATCTAATCGTTGGGGTAAATTGGACCATTTTCCTTATTCGATCTACGGCGCAGAAATACAGCATCATTTAACATACTTATTTTTGAAGAAAAGCCATTTTCTTTCAATTTGTGTGCAAATTAATTTCTTTTGAGTGCCTCTGTGTTTAATTTAGGCGTTTAACTCGAGTGGCCAGATTCTTTAATATTATTGGCAAATACCGGGCTTTGGAGCTATTTACTTTGAACAGTTCATTTTTTTCTTGCTTCTAAATTATTATAGGATTTAAAAAGTGGTCTAATATTATGAAAATTACAAAAATGTTTTTTTTTGCAAAAGGCAGGTAAGATCATTAATTATATACTATCGAAAGGGATTGTTTTTAAGCGAATAACGACTATTTCCCTGCACTTACGTCTCTTACTCGTCTTTATCTTTTCACTAACTGTGAAAATCGTATCTTACTGGACACAACTTAAACTTTACTTGAATATCAATGAATCGAAGAAAGTGGACATTTTAAAGTCATCATAGTCAAATTCATTGCAGCCATTGTATTCACAAGATGTTCTTAAAATCGAATCATTACTGGCATGGAAATATTTGATTATTAATAGTCCCCAGCACGGTCGACTCAAAGCGACTCTCCATACAAACGTACCTAGTTTGGTTCTCATTTTAAAACTGCATAGGTACTGGAATAACATGAAACTTTTTATACACAATACGATCCGCCATATCTAGGTCGGAAACTAGTTTCAAGGCAGACTTAATTCCATAGAGCATTCTCTACCACTTATGGCGTACGTTTCAAAACATCGATATCGACATTTTGCCCGATCTTCCCGAAATCTATCGTCAATCCCCGACGCCTATTCCCAACGCAACTATCGAGCCATTGTTGGCTCCACAAAAGCATTCCGAGCGTGAATGCTCACATGGCCAAGGAAAACAATTAAACTATGCTTAATTAAAACAAAGGTTTCATACCACTGGCTGGGACAGATAAGTAAGCGGTTGGTAATCTTTTATTCTAACGCCTTATTAGACAAATTGCTGAACTTAAGTACTTATTTAGCAGTGCGTGTGGCACGTCGCACGTAGAACCGATGGCCGTTGGGTTGGAAAGGTTTTCGAATGGCGACCACGTACCGGCAGGCGCAGCGTGGGTAGACCCCCCCCCCCCCCTTTTTTTTGTCTGACTCTGACACACAATTTACACATGTTCGTAATTAGAAAACCGTAATGATAGCTTTTGGCAAAGAGGTTATCAATTCATTAGCCCATTCGATAAGACATTTAATTGTCTTATCTTGATTCTCCACCACTATTATTGAACTAATGATTTCGACGTTTTTCCATTGTGAATGTTCTAACATCATTTGAAGGAAATGTGTCCCAAATTAAAGTTCATGACTGTTATTTTTAATTTTGGAAATTAGACCTCTAAGAGGTTTTAATTCAGAATGGATTTTGGTATAAAAGGTAACACGGACGAAGTCGCGTGCAAAAGTGTGTATTACATATACGCACTTTTACACGCGACTTCGTCCATGTTACCTTTTATTTATACCAATTCAATTATTAACCGTGCAATTGGCTAGTCGGAAAAGGAATTCTTGTAAATTCATTTCGTTGTATCTCTTTGATGGCACAATTCAAAAACAATTTATATACCCTTTGTAGCATTCAACAATCGAATTTCAACTTTATTGCAAATAAATTACAGTCGGTATTTACGTCAGTGATAATACCTTTTTAACCCAGGTCCAGAAATATGTCGAAAATATCAAATAATTTTGCTACTGTACTTGCTATTATACCTCGAAGCGCATTGTGTTTTGCACTCGGTCAAATTTGACGCGCCTACATCTCAGAAAGAAACTGCATTTAGTGTACGTCAAATGTATTGGTCATACGCCTTTTCGTTTCTGAGGCACTGCCTTAAAGGTATGCAATTCATAAACTCGCTGTACGTACAATCACGAAACCGAAAAGCAACAAGTACATTGACAAACGCATTCAAATTACATACTTGATGTAGCGGATTAAGGTTTATATTGGAAGTGAGGGTGAAACTGGTTTCTAAATTTGTGGTTTGGATGCGAATTGTTATAATGCAGGTGTCTGCAATGACGGACGACGTGGGTGTCAATATGGCAAAGCGTAACATTTTATTCTTGGTTACACAGTTATTGTTAATATGGTTTTATTTATTATTTTGTGACGGTTGTCTGTTGTGAGACAGTTCATCGGATTTGCGTTTGTAAAAAAAAATAAGGGTCGCCAGGACGCTCAACTCTCCATACAAACAAACATATGTAGCTTGGTTCTCATTTTAAAATGACATGCTAGAATAACATGAAACTTTATATTCATAAACGGATCCGCCATAATGCCCATAATTATATCTAGGTCGGGAAGTAGTTTATACATCTATAAATCAGAACAGAAAAAAAAATTGGGCGAGTAGAACATTTTTCATAGACAGTCGTCTGTCTGCAATCGCCACAGCATTCTTCAAAAATGTGCTGAATTGGGTACTTTCCTAGGTAAAAAGAATATAATTATAATATTCCGTTAGTTAAATTATCAAAAAATATTCGACACGTATTTTTTTGTTCGTCAATTAAACAAGAAATTATGAAGATATGGCGCGTTAAAGTTTCTCGTGACGCCACATTATGCTAAAAAGTGTACCATAATGTGACGTCACATGGAACTTTAACGGGATACGGGTGTTACTTAAGTCGTGATACAAAATAGCAAAATGTGAATCTATCCATGATTCTGAACAACTTTTACTATGGGGCCAACTTTGTATTATGCAAAAAAAAACAGGCTGTTCATACATTTTCGTCAGTCTAATAAAATGAGCAAAGTGTATGAAATAGTTTTTTCTTTTTTGTAAAACACAAAGTTGGTCCCTTAGTAAAAGTTGTTCAGAATCATGACTAGATTCACATTTTACTATTTTGTATCACGACTTAAGTAACACCCTATATCTTAAAGACTGGCTGGAATGAGTTGATGACACATGAATAACTAATTTGGGAATTACTGTTGATAAGATGCGTTTGTACAAAAAATTCTATATAGAGCTTTTGTACAATATTATTATAATCTTTTTAAACATTTTTTTTTTCTGTAACACCGGCCGATTGAACACAACTATGTCAAATCACTTTCCTTTAATCGTTTAGGAATTATGAGTAGGTAGCTTTTTCTCCAAACTCAAAATTTATTAAATAAAGCTTAGTGTTATTGACCAAGCATGCCAAGATGACTTTCCAAAACTAATTCTTTAGTTTCCACAAAGAACCTTTGTAACCTTTTTCACAATACTACGACCACAAGTTTATATTATTACCGTTGAAAATTCACCTTAAGCCCGTATTGTACTTTTTAGGGATCCGTACTTCTAAAGGGGAAAAGGAACCCTTATAGGATCACTTAGTTGTCTATCTTTCTGTCTGTATGTCTATCTGTCAATACCCTTTTTCTCGGGAGCGCGTGGAGGTATTAAGTTGAAATTAAATTCAAATATCTACTGAAGTCCGTTCGAGCTGTGAAATGTGGCTGCTTATCATAAAGGCGTATTTTGATACTCGCAAGGTAATCAAAACCTAAAGATACTTCCCATTGACCTAGAATACTGCAAATTGGAAAAAAAAGTCTTACAGCACAAGCGGAAAGTCAAAAAATCTAATTACATCACAAAAAAAATGGTTGTCTGTAAAGTTTACGGACGATAATTTTTCGTGATAACGTCGTAAGAAAACATTAATCAGTAATCAGCGACCCGAAAAACCATAGAAACAATACCTACCCATGTTGATTTTCAAATTTTGTCACCACATTTCCCCTTTTTAGGGGTTGAATTCTCAAAAAACCTGAAACACGTATTTACTCATTTATTGTAAGGAATAATCCTGTGAAGTTTCGAATAAAATAGTCGATCTAATTTTGTTTCCCCATACAAATTTTGGACCCCCATTTCACCCCCGTAGAGGGTGAATTTTGAAAAAAAAAATTCTTAGTGCACGCCTAGACCTTATAAGGAACCTACGTGCCAAATTTGGAATCTCTAGAACCAGCGCTTTGGGCTGTACGTTGATATGTCATGCAACGGAACGGGACAATGAGTCACACTTTTTCGTGCGTGCAGCCGGCGTTCATCGATTTATAACACGTTATCACGTCAAAAGTTAATACTTTTTTATCTCCGTTGTTTACACAGTAAAAACTACAGCCACCGTCTACATACCTATAAGCTTGTGCGGAGCCTTCGGTACGCGAGTCCGACTCGCACTTGACCGTTTTTTTAAATCCCCAAAGCTTGTCTGGTTTCTGCTAACTCGTTTACATATTTCACACCTCGTTTTGCTTTTTTAATGGCGCGACTTTATTTAATACATTCGCATGAGTAATTGTCTACTACATTTTATTTACAAATTAATGGTTCTTTAGTTTTCTAAAGTTAAGTTTTTATACTTATGCTTGTTTATTTTTGTTTCTTACGCTTTGGTCAATAATTTGTAGTTATAAATAAAAATCAAGGGTTAATCTTACACAGATCGAACTAGTCCCATAGTAAACTCAATAAGGCTTGTGTTATGGGTACTAGAAGACGATATATTTAATATATTATAAGTATTTAAATATATAGAAAACATCCAAGACTCAGAAACAAATATTCATGCTCATGACACAAATATTTGCCCTTACCGGGATTTGAACCCTGAACCATCAGCTTCATAGGCAGCGTCACTACCCATTAGGCTAACCGGTCGTCAGTTATAGTTATAATTACGATTATTTTGTGTGTTTATATTGGTAAATATAATTAACTAAACTAGTGGCTCTAGCTTAGCACTCTAAGCTCTTCATAGGAGGATTGGACTCGGGCTGGACCAAAAAACTCTGGAAATCCAGCAGGAAGCAACTCAGAAATTTATCTGGGGTGTTCACAGGTCACTTCGGGGTCAAGGATCTCTTGGCCAAGATGGGACTATCGGATAGTGTAGACTGTAGAATGTGTGGTGAGGAGGACGAGACTATGGAACACTTACATGTGTGAACGTCATGCCCTTGCCAGACAAATAATGAATCACTTTGGTAACGGCTATCCGCAACCAAAGGAATTCAAGGTACTTCCGCTGAGCTGCATCATCCGTTTTATCGAAATGATGAAGGGAGCTTGGGAGTAGGTATAAAGGAGAGGGCAAATGCACAAAAGATCCCACTGAGTCGAAGGGTATCCGAAAGGGCCCTCATTCAGATAAGATAACTTTTAACATCCCAACCGTGTCGCGTTTTATGCTTTGTATTTTTCATCCCGTTGTGCTACTGTTTTATATAAAAAAAAAAAACAGATTTGTTACATTAATTATTTATGTATTATGTGTCTACTTACTTTTTATCTAATAGTATGCTGTGTTGCGTTCCGTGGGTCACTTACGGTGCTGTCTGAAAACCAGCGCTGTAGGTGTCTGTCTGACACCTCGGCATAATGCTGAGACAGCGACCGTTTCACTGCCGCGAAGACACACACAATGTGTCAATTGTATTGTATGTCTACTCCCTTTATCTCTGTGTGTCTTTTGTGTAGTCAATAAATATCTTCTTTTCTTCTTCTTTTTCTTTATAAGATAATGTAGTGGCTCTGTGAACTGTAGAACTCGCGAGCCTATTTTTTTTAAGTGAGTAAAAAACAACGACTACATTACTCTCTATATAAAAATTCACACCACTAGTCGGAACGCTAGTCATCGTATTGGTACAGTAAACCAAGAAAGTGGTCATCCACTTTTCGATGTTGTTTGTCGTACATTGATGAATGAATGAATGGTTTATTCATAATGAATACATGGTTACATAAGATCTTAAATATCTATTCATATTTCGTCCCATAATATATTCAGCCCGGTCAGGCATATGAAAACTTAGGTCAGTGATTTAAACACTCAGTCTATTCCAGTCATTAAGTAATTGCAGCATAATAGTCATCTAATTGTAAATATTAATTATTATTATTATTCATTATTTCATTGCCCACTAAATTAGATTAATTTTTATAAATAACATTGATAGAATTCTAATAAAATAAAATAATAATAATAAAAGTCAGATATCATTTACCATTATATGTCACATGCTTCGTCAAATCTATAATCCAAAAATTCCTTAATACTATAGAAACATTTGTCAGCTAACATTTTGTGCAATTTTATTTTAAATTCATGAACAGGCAGTATTCTAAGTGCGACAGGTAGCTTATTGAAGATACTGACGCACATATTATGAGCACTTTTTTTCCTATGTACCAGCTTGTGACTAGTTGGTAATGCGAGCCTGTGCCGTCTATGTGACCTAGTTGTTTCCTTTTCTTCGATAAAGGTAAATAAATCCGAATTGAGTTTTACAAATATGGCTATTTCGTTTATGTACAGACAAGGCAAGGATAGCAAATTATGTAAAATGAATAAAGGCTTACAGGATTCTCGTCTATGTACTCCACAAAGAGTTCTAATGCATTTTTTTTGGGCAACAAAGGCGCGATCAGCGTCGACAGAGTTGCCCCACATAATTATACAATATCTTAGGATTGACATAATATAGCCATGGTAGGTCAATAAAGCAGTATTGAATGACACTGTCTGTTTGAGGCGCCAAAGTACGAAAAGGAATTTATTTAGTTTCTTGCAGATCGTATCTATATGTTCCTTCCAGTTACAATGGGTGTCCAATGTTAAGCCAAGAAATACAGTACTATTTACTTCTTCAATATTCTCTGTGTTGTGCATAACTTTCAGGTGGTGAATCTTAGATTTATATGATTTGAACAGCATAAATTTGGTTTTGTTGTGATTTATTACGAGGTTATTGAAATCTAGCCAGTGTACAACATCCTTCAATGCTTTGTTAATGTCTTTTTCAAAGTTATCTATGTCTGTACCTTTAATTAATAATGTAGTGTCATCAGCGAATAAAATAGTGTCATGTTTTATCGAGTCAGGTAGATCGTTTATATAGATAAGGAATAATAAGGGGCCTAAGATGCTTCCCTGTGGGACACCGTATTTGTTTATTTGGTAGCTTGAGTTGAACACCGAAAGTCTATTATTAGTTATCTTACTTATTTGTGTACTTTGTTGTCTATCGTTTAGGTAACTCGCAATCCAAGAGTATGTTCAAAAATGGTAGAAGAGAATCAAGACTGACTGTCTAGCCTCGTGAAAAAGTAGGACATCCATTTGTGAAACAGAGAAGTATAAATAAAATAATATTAAAGAATATAATTATGTATTAAGTAAAAAACAACAAACTTTGTGAACCTAAACTATATAAATATTTCCCCCAAATCGCTGCCACCAGGCAAAGTGTCCATAAGACCTGGCTGCGTTGCCCCGCTGAATGTCAATGCCAATGCGCTGAGCGAGGAAGTAAAGGACTATAAGAGCGACTCTATGGCGCGGCCCACCAGGCCATCGGAGCAGGGGAAGACCAATGACACGTTAGGAAGACGACATCAAGAGGACAGGCGGCTCGCTCTGGTACGAAGTAGCACAGGACAGAGATAAATGGTCATCCTTGGAGGAGGCCTTTACCCACCCAGGGGTTCTTGCAGACCAGCTTAATACTAATACATAACTAGTTTTCTTATTTTAATTTTTGACAACGAAATTTATATTACTATAACTAACGATCTGTAACTTTTTGTACTCTGTAAGAAATAAAAGGCTTTTTTATTTATTTATTTATTAAATGAAATATTAAACGATATTCAATATTATAATTATTAAAGTAAATTAAACAAGTGTGGTTTGTCAAGTAGGAAGTGGACATCCGATCTCTTGTACCGTCTTCTTTTGTAACATTAAACATATCTTTCTCTCTTTTCTTCTTGAGGCTTATTCAAAGTCTAGTAACTATTACATTTACCCTCAACCGTCTCATTTTCATCAAAACGAATCGATGAAAGATAATATTTATAGTCGTTTCATGTTCGATTAATATCAAACAGTGATTCGCGTTCGGTCGCGTGCCTCAAAAGTCAAAACAGGGCTTATTTGAAACTCGTTAAAGCATTTCATATCAATCAATGCCGTTTTACAAAGCAATAGGGACCAGATACCTTTGTTGGTATAAAGCAATGAAATATGTATTTCAGTTGATAATTGATGTGGAATAGGCTCTTGGCTGCAATAATAGAGTTAGGTAAAGCAATGAAAAGCGAACAGTCTGGCCAATTGCGTATTTCTTCATGAAAAAAGGAAATATTTTAGTGCGTTTGGCAAAGAGCTCAGAAATTCTCAGAAGGCTTAAAAAGTCCGTAAATTGAGGAGTGCAAAAAAGAATATTTGTATTGCATCGTATCGTAAGTCTTAGGAATTTCACGAAGATTTCTGAGATTTCCGAGAATCTGGATGATGACCTGGATTTGGAAAAGTAGAGAAGAGCCTTAGCAATCAGGGGCAACATGGTCATCATCCGTCAAGTCAAGCTGACACTCTTTAAAGCCTATTGTACGTCTTTCTACACATGCAGTCTATGAATGAGGCATACAAAGACAAAGCGCCTACAATACGTTACGGGTCCAATTCAAGAATATCTTGCGGATATGGTTCAAGCAGCCTCGTCACTGCAGTGCGTCAGAAATGTTTGCCGAAGCGCACATTGATGGCTTCCATGCCATCATACGCCAGAGGGTCGCCTCGCTACTGAGAAGAGTGAGAGGCAGTGAGAACAGCATTCTGAGGGTACTGGAAGGACGTTGCGACTGCCCTATTTTAGGACACTGGATTGGCATTGTGACGGCGGGAGGGTAAAATAATCACACGTTAGATGGATTGAATCCACAATGACGTGCCTCTCTCTTCAAACTCAAAATCATTCAATTGCAAGAAATGGCAAAATGGAGTAGTCGAGTTTCTTGTCTTTATCATCATCATCATCATCATCATATCAGCCCAAAGACGTCCACTGCTGAACATAGGCCTCCCCCAAAGAGTGCCACAATGACCGGTCCTGCGCCACCCGCATCCAGCGGACTCCAGTGACCTTATGCATACAATTATTTTGTTATCTTTCATTCCTCGCAAATTTTCTGCCATACAATTAAAAATCACATATCACATTCGACTCCGTTAAATTGGTTTCCGCCGCGGGCTTGCCAAAATTCTGATTACCCTTTGATTGATTCCATTTAATGGATATGTAACAAGAGGTCGATTTTCATTCGTCACTTCCCATCGTATTTTGAATCCCTTATGATTCTCGTGCTCACTTCCACCCGCGCATAGCTAACGTGACAGAGAGGACACGCTTAACACTGAAAACAGAATGCGATACTATACTTATGAACCAAATCAAGCATCCGATATCGCCAGATTAAATGGGGCCTTTATGCAATGTTTTCGATCACTGGAAAATACCATTTTACAGAGCTTTTAGATGAGATAAAAAAATGCTCTCTCTTATTGAATAAAAACCGTTGTGGGCCGTTCCTAAAAACAAAACAAGATACGCTTTTGTCGAAAAAAAATCCGAATAACACATCACACACACACACACACACACACACACACACACACACACACACACACACACACCTGTACCGTCAATAGGCTTGTGAGTTGTGACGTCATGTTAAAATTGATAACGTAGTGTTACTAAATAGCGGGCCGGGTGTTCAAAATAACCTACACACGCTCTTAATTTCATAGGAACACCCGGCCCGCTTAGTTACTTCTGCTGCTGACTGTACCTTTTTGGCATAAGCGCACAGTATGTCTTTAATTTAATTTATATTTAATCTTTTTCGTAACACAGTTGTTTTTACTTGTTCATTTACCTTTCTTCTCCCTACTTCTTTTTTTGTGGTTTTTTTTTTAATATTTGTTCGTTGGATGTTGCAAAATGCCAAATAAAATTTATCTATCTATAAATGAGAAGTCTATATGACAGCTCAAAAATGCCACAAAAATTCCGCTCTGTGATGATAAGTATCTGAAGCCATTCCACTGAACCGTTGAGGCTAAATTAAATTTCGCCTATCAATCAATGAGTAGGTATTTACTTTATAACACACCCTATTCCGAAACGACTAAAGCATAATCATCTGTGTTTAAATATGAACTGTTCTAAGACACAACTCTTTTATTAAAAAACGCACTAAGCTAGTACTAACTTCATAGGGATTTATGTTGATTTGCTTCTGGATGTGTGGTTCTTACATCATTTGGTTTTAAAACGTGGATATTGGTTTTGACGATGGATTTAGATCGCTTTGATGGGCGCCCATTCACAATTATTGAGCTGTTTGCAATGCCGATTTATTGTTTTTAGAGAACTGAGGTTTTTCATTTTAACGGGAGTCGCTTAGACAAAACACCATAGCAGTGGCGGCGCGTGAAAATTTTCGAAAGGGCTTAGATTATAATATTAATTAATAGGCTTGCCTAAAAATAAATTTCTGGCAAGATGGTGGTAATTGGCTTGTATGGGCGCTCCGCCATAGTCGTATTCTAAATGAGTTTCATATTCTAAAGGGTAATCGTTGCGAAGTGAAACTAATGAACTTTCCTGTTAGTATGTCTCATTTTGATGAAACAAGTGACCACTTCAGACACGTTTAAATATCAGTATGATTTGTATCCGAGGTATGATTTGAATCTAGTTTTATCTCTTTCTCCGATACCCAAAGGTTGACTGGAAGAGATCGCTCTTGAGCGATAAGACCGCTTGTTGTCTACCTCTACCTACATGTTATTGTATTGTTTCTCTCTGTAACTGCTTTGTTTGTGTGAGGTGTGCAATAAAGAGTATTTGTATTGTATTGTTTAATAATAATAATAAATAAATAAATAAATATTAGGGGACATTCTTACACAAATCGAACTAGGCCTATAGTAAGCTCAATAAGGCTTGTGTTATAGGTACTAGACGACGATATATATAATAGATATAAATACTTAAATACATAGAAAACATCCAAGACTCAGAAACAAATATTCATGCTCATCACACAAATATTTGCCCTTACCGGGATTCGAACCCAGGACCTTCAGCTTCGTAGGCAGTGCCACTACCAACTAGGCTAACCGGTCGTCTTAATTGTATAGTGCATTTCACTTGAACGCAAATAATACTGGCAATAAACCAAACACTCGAAGAAGCCATAAACATTTTAAAGGAGCCGGTTCGGCTTTACCTGTTTTGGCGCAGACCAACAAGTCTTGATACTTTTAAATATTGTTAATAGAATAACAGAAAGCTCAGGTATGTTAAATAAAATTCAATAATAAGTTACATAAATTATTTATTTATAAAGTAAGAAATTAAAATACCTACGTGGTTTTTCAGTTATGATGACATTTCTTCTGTTTCCGAATTATGTTCGGTACTTTCAGTGTCAGAGTCACTTCCGACATTTATTATAAATTTGGAACATGTTGTACCTGTTTAAAAATCCTTCTTCAATTTTCTTACAGTGATTGCAAGAATTGTTAGACGGAAAGGTAACATAGGAAAAGTATCAAGATCGTTTGAAGGACCGCCGGCCGCACGTGTTTAGCAAGTGTTTACAAAAAATGCACTCGCCGCGACTTAAGCCTACTGTTATTGCTAATGTAATGATGGTCTCAAGTGGAATCATGCCAGATAATTCTGAATGCATTATAATATAACGTTCACGAATTTAGTCGAGACACCCTATTATTTTTTAAAGATTTCGAAAGGAATAAGAGCGGTAGGCATTTTCAAAAATTTGTGTAACCATGCGTGAGTTGTCAAACAAAAATTAACTTAGTGTCAGTTTTGTGATGAAAATTAAGCATACAATTTATATGAACTTGACCTGTCCACATGTAAGTATATAAGTATGTATGCAAGAAGTATGTTGTTTCACATTTAAATAACGTGTTTCTGCATATAATTCGTAAATTGAAAAGAAAAAGTAATTTTTATACAAATTAAATACATAATTGTCGTCCCAAAACTGACACTAAGTTAATTTTTATGTGACGACTCACGTTAATTGGGTACACAGTTTATTGAAAGTGTCCAGTTACGTTACACACGGTGACTTTTTGCAGTGCAACAAACACTAGTAGGTACATTGTTGAAGAGGCTAGAAAGTAAGCAATAGATGGACGAGGTAGTACGAGTCCAGCTATTGCACTTTCGGCCGAGGCTTAACACAGTGCTTGTCACGCCTACTGCGAGGAAATTGCAAATAATTATAATTTTAAATCAAAATTAAAATACTAAACAGGCTCGCTTGTCTC
The DNA here is from genome assembly GCA_932294315.1 of Epinotia nisella. Lineage (NCBI taxonomy): Eukaryota > Metazoa > Arthropoda > Insecta > Lepidoptera > Tortricidae > Epinotia > Epinotia nisella. The sequence goes on along the minus strand of OW028696.1, from coordinate 6,909,863 downwards.
GCGCTCCGGCGGAGGAGCAGGAGCGGGCGCACGCCGGCGCGACCGCGCGCGGTGCCCTGTGATTGGTCGAATCGCTGTTCAAACTGTCCAACAATAACACTGTAGGACAGTTTGAATTCATAGATGGCCTGTTCATGCGACGTCCAACTAACCCCAGCTTTGAAGCTTGAATTCTGACCATCTTTTGCCACATTTCCGAGCAGTGGCGTGAAAAATACAGTATCGATACAGGTGATATAATTAATTATGGCTTGTGTCGTGCGATAGTCGCACGTTCGTGAAACGTCCGATTGTATCGCTGCAACAAGTCGCCGTATAACAACCACTCTAAGTTGCAGAACTGTAAACACAGGGTTGTATCTCTGACGCCGACAAAACGAACTATGATACAACTATTAGTTGGTTCACAAGTTCACTGTTATACTGTCTCTAATATCATCCCTCAATAAGCGTCTATAGCACATTATGCCCGCCCTATCCGATCACTTATCGATTGGCATAGCAATAACCGTTTGCCTCAGGATTATATCGACTATCGATATAATTGTGATACGATCTAATGGCGGAAGGAAGTTAGTTTAATGATAATTTGCTCAAGTTTAATTTGCGGGTTCCGATTATACCGCGGAATGTACGCATAAAGGAAGCTAATATTGTCATATATGCCATGTCACTTGTTCTCCCCACAATTTTTTAAACCCCCTTAGAGGTCAAATTTCCTAAAATAACATCTTTAGTTATCAAAATTATCGTCATATCAGCCGAAGGCGTCCACTGCCGGACATAGGCCTCCCTCAAAGAGTGCCACAATGATTGGTCCTGCTCCATCCAGTCGACTCCCGCGACATTTACCAGGTCATCAGTCTATCTTGTGGGAGTCCACTCGCGCTGCGCCTTCCGGTACGTGGTCACCACTTGAGAATTTTTCCGCACTAACGGCCATCGGTTCTTAAATGGTTTTACGAAATGTCATCCCTCCTATCGTTAGATACATAAATAAAATATAGCCTAGGTACTATAAAAAAAAAACAAAAATTCAGTAGTTTTGGCTCAGCGTTGATATTATATTATTAGGTGATACAAAGAATATAGGCAAACTCGCGAGGGAGGCAGAAGGTAATTCTATTGGTGAAATATTTTTTTTAAACGGATTTATAATTCCGGATATTACTATTTATTATAATAGTATAGAAAATAGTGCATATTTTGTAGGTAAAACAAAAAAATCAATGGACAGAGAAGAGTGGCGGTTACTCCACTGAACCCTTTAGTCCGTTTTCGCAATTACGGTTTCACAATTCTCTGCGAAAGAAAAATTATTTTTCACTGTTTCGTAATTAACTTTAAAACAAGATTTTTTTGGCTGTTTTCGCAATCGAATATTTTTTCTCCTTTCGTAGTTAATTACTAAAAACATCTCCATTTTCTTTTTTCACAATTAATAACTAAACAAGAATTAGTCGCACTATTGGAACTCATTGGTAAATAAATAAATTACTTAATTAGGTCCTAAACTAACCTCCTTCCTTCAGCTTAATAAAGAAAAAAATCGAAAATACAGGTAATAATTTACGATTTGCATATTTTTATTTCCTCCAATTTACTTTCGGAGATCGATACTTAAGGTGTTTGCCCATCACAACGTAGCATACTATAGCACTGTCATAATGACCGTGCTATGAACGTATGTGTCAAATACATGAAAATGACGCACCGGTGACGGAACGGTCTGATGGGTAAGGTCTTATAAGTTTCAATACAAATAGTACTTTTTTGTCGATTACGTTCCTAGCACGGTCTTTGTATGATACGTTGTGATGGGCAAACGCCTTTATTGTTATTTTTTCATTCAGTTATTGAAGTTAATTATGAAATTCGATTACTAAAACAGCAAGAAAATGGTTGTTTGATAACTATTTACAGTGAAATATGATTCATCTTTCGTAGCCAATTTACTACGAAAACAGAAAAAAAATCTTATTTCTTAGTTAATTACGAAACTTGATTGCGAAAACAGAAAATAAATTCTTGTTTGACAATTTATTACGAAACTGCGAAAAATAATTCTTCTTTCGCAGCCAATTGTGAAACCACAATTGCGTAAACGGAAAAAAACATCTTATTTCGTAGTTAATTACGAAACTTGATTGCGAAAACAGAAAATAAATTCTTGTTTGACAATTAATTACGAAACAGCGAAAAATAATTCTTCTTTCGCAGCCAATTGTGAAACCGCAATTGCGAAAACGGACTAAACGCACTGAACGAGCAAGTCTCTTAAGTGATGATGACGATGATTAGGCCACAGTGGAATGTCATATCGTTTATATTTGGTGCAGCCTAGATAGGGTCTAGTGCCACTACCTTAAAGCCGGAGCCATCGATAATAGAGCCACTACTCGCTCTGTCCTGGTGAAGACTTTGGACGCCAGATCTTCGCATAATGAGCTAAGTTGAGAGTGAGGCAGCGGCATCTATCAGCGGCGGAATAGCCTGGTGGTTAGTGAACCTGACTATGAAGCTTGAGGTCCCGGGTTCGATCCCCGGTAGGGGCAGATATTTGTATGATGAATACGAATGTTTTTTCTCGAGTCTTGGATGTTTGGATATCTATTTAAGTATGTATTTATCTATATAAGTATGTTTATCCGTTGTCTAGTACCCATAGTACAGGCTTTGCCTAGTTTGGGACTAGATCAATTGGTGTGAATTGCCCCACGATATTTATTTTATTTTATCTGTCTAATTCTTTCAAATGATACACATTTAAACAAATCAATAGGTTTGCCTACAGCATCTACAATAATGTGGCTAGAGCTATAGCTTCAATATTTAATGGTTGCTAAGGACCCTCATTTCATGTTATATTATTTTTGTTAGAACCTATGGAATCCCATTCTGAGCAAAGGCCTCCCCCCTTCGTTTCCAGACATCCCGATCCCGAGCAACCTCTGGCCATTCCTTTAAAAAGGAGTCTAGCTCGTGCCGTCATCGCCGGCGAGGTCTGCCGCGTCTCCGTTTTGAGCTGTCGGGCTGCCATTCAGGGGCGATCTTGGCCCGCAACTCACTCGGCATACGCAGACATGACCAGCCCAGTCCCACTTCAACTTAGCCGCTTCCGAGCCACGTCTATTATTTGCGTCTTGGAGCGTAGCGTGGTGTTCCGGGTATGGTCCATTAATTTTACACCTGATATGCTGCGCTCCATGGCCCGCTGGCAAACACCGAGTTTGGATTTCATGTTAATCATTAAAAATTATACCTTTTTTATCACGCTGAATAACATCGCAAAGCGTGAATTATCGTAATCGCAATGGCGTCGAAACTCATAATCAGCCTTAAGGGAGCCAATAAAAAAGTTAATATATCGTTCTTAAACGTTGCCAGGGGACTTGAGTTATACGAAGGATCCGATATATTTTAAAATGGCGGGTGTATTCTGGTATAACTGAATCTCATTCGATATAAGCAGCTAGAGGTCAAAATATAAGATGTTTTTGGGCTAGGCGCGTAACTAGGTATTTGATTTTTGTAATGATCATGGTTAGGGATATTTGGCAGCGATAAAATCTTGCACTAGAAATCTATCGCAAAATAAATAGGCTTTCTACTGTAGCAATGTAATTTTATAATACTCTGATACTGAAATGATATATTGTATTTGTATACTGTTTTGAAAAAATTATACCTCGCCGAGTTTTTTACGCCGGTTCTTCTCGAGGCAGAGGTTTTCTTTCCGAACCGGTGGTAGTTTATCGACATTCATAGGTGCATGTAATATGCCTAAATTGAAGAATAAATCACTTTGACTTTGACTTTACCAATTTATGTCATGTTTTGCCTCCTGTAATTTAAAAGAAAATAGCATTAAACATAACTTTCAAATGTCTTATTTTTATATTTTTTCTGTAACAACTTTTCATAAAGCTACCGGAGGTACAATAGGTTGTACAGCTAACAAATTAAAAGAACTTCCTTTCCCAGAAGACTTCGTTTTCTTGTTGTACAGTTGAGAAAAGCGATTATTGTCGCGTTGCACACTTTTCGCTTTATTACAATGGAGAAAGGCACAAACCTGTAAACATATCTTTGAAGTCTGTATAATGTTGGCAGGAACGAAGTCTCGCGGTCTAGTTGGTTTGCTTGCAACTTTTTGTGAAACAACTTTACTCAGTTGATATTGAAATGTACACGAGCGTAATAAGTCGTGACACGTGTTCCGGTTTATTGAATAGTTACTATCTGCCCGCTTAGATTCGCCTGCGTTTTGCAAATTATCAAATCTAAGACTCTTGAAGTCATGGTTCCAGAGAATACGTCCCTTTACATGCAAACTTACAAATCTACATCCTTACCTCTTCATAATATTTGTATACAGGGTGATTTCTAAGTCGTGAATCGTTGAAGCAAAATGTGAATCTATCCATGATTCTGTGAAACTTTTACTATGGGGCCAACTTTGTAATATGAAAGAAAAAAAACTATTTCATGCATGAACAGCTATTTCGGTTCACGAATTAAAAATGTATGAACAGCTGGTTTTTTTTTGCATATTACAAAGTTAGCCCCATAGTAAAAGTTTCACAGAATCATGGATAGATTCACATTTTGCTTCAACGATTCACGACTTAGAAATCACCCTGTAGACTGAGCTATTCTTCTATACTAATATTTATTTATTTATACATAGGGAGTACAGTCAGCATCAAAAGTAGCTACGCAAACGAAGACGTCAAAAGTCTTTAAAAGGGAATAAAAGCTTTTGAGACTTCAATTGCGTCGTTACTTTTGATGCTGACTGTACCAACAGCTGCAAAAACATAATATAAGTCTTACATAGTAATATAAAGCCAATTAAAGGAACTCACAGATATAATATGTGTTATAAAGAGGAAAAGTCTGTAGATTGTAGCTTTGTAAGTTTGTATGTTTTGGGTAATCTCTGGAAACAGCTTATTTCCCGATTTCAAAAATTATTTCAACTGCGGGTAGAATGGCCTTTCTGAATCGGCCATGCGTCTAATTGCCACGACTCCACATAAAATGTTCGTATGGTCGTGGTAATTAGACACAACCGCAGACACAAAATTTGAGAATAGCCAGTAAAGGCTATGTTTAGGTTAGGTTACGTTATAGGCTAATATATATTTCCGCGTTATAGGCGGGAGTCCGTTGGATGCGGGTGGCGCAGGACCGGTCAATTTGGAACTCTCTGGGGGAGGCCTATGTCCAGCAGTGGACGTCTTTCGGCTGATATGATGATGATGATGATAGGCTATATATAATCCCGGTTTGCCTGCGTTATTTGCAATACACGGGCGAAGCCGCTCGCGCATCTAGTAGGCATATATTTTAGTCAACCTACTATGATTTATTGGAATTCAATCCAAAAGATATATTATTCGGTATTCATCTAATTCCCTTTAAACCTTTTGATCTCGAATAATCTTTACCCCGATCAGTTTGGTTGTCGAGATAATACGGGTTGTTAGGATGGGTTATTTTTACTACAACCATCGATTTCTCGTTAAAATATTGCCGCAAATTCTAGTGCTCGGTTATGAATAATAAATTAGGCAATTTGGTGAAATAAATCTTATATCTCACAGACGGTATCAGTAAATCTGAGTTAACGAGTTTATTAATATTGGAAATGTTTTGAACATTTAATTTTGGGAATGATGCAGTTATATAATTTTGACTGTGACACTGACATCGCTGTTTCGTATTAAATATGTAGGTATAACCTTCCACCTTTTAAATTAGGTTATGCACCTACAAATCTTCGTTCAAGAATGTTTTTGACTGTATAACTGTTTAAACATAAAAAAATCGACCCCTAAATTAAATGTAAAAATAAGTTTCTGTCAAAAATGTCAATTTTGGTACAAGCTTTTATTGCTGACTGTACTTTTCTGTATACCGCAATCAACTACTCATTGAGACGATTCTAACGAGCCCAAACTCAACGGGGTTACGTCGGTTAAGTACTGAATTCCCATTGCCACCAGGTGGAAGGTCCTTCTGTCTCCATCATTAGATCAGCTGGATGGTACCATAATATTGAATTGTCAACTAGGTATACTTAAACCCAAAATTTAAGCTCAATCGGATAGCGGCAAGTGACTGAAAAATGGATTGCGACTTTTGACGGACAACTTAGTTACTTATTACATACTAACATATTTACATACGAACGCTTGTAATAGGTGATCCGTTGGACCAATTTTGTTGCGGAACACTAATTTTATACCAATTGATCTTCTGTGTTGTCAAGGCTGTTGCAAATATACCTATGTAACTAAATACCGTGTTATAAATATGTAATGTCAATTTATGTATAACAACTTATGTGGTTTGCTGTAGAATATTGAACTGGGTAACATACATATATTTTACGCACCTACTAACCATTAACAATGAAAACTATTTAATTAGTTATTTTATGACAGTCAATGTAGCTACCTAATTTTAGAATTAAAATATTATTTACCATTATGTGTATAAATAAACGGTATGGCTAGGAATTAATTTAATTTAGTTCATTTAACACCAAGTAACGCAAGTCGATCATCTTATAATACAAAAATAATACTTTCATTGCCTGGAACCATATTGAACTTGTAGATGTCAATAAACAACGGAATTTCAATAAAGGTACATAATATAATGAATTTAATGACACTAGAGACATTCGTACCACGTTAATAATCTAAAGGTTGCTTCGAAATGACAAAACGTAATCAGATTTTTTTAAATCGTCAAAATTGTTAGTCCACCTAAAAACCTGCCACTATTAATTTCATATCTATTAAATTCAATACAGTATCTTTTATATTTAAGATTAGTGGTAGTACTATAATTCAATCCAATTTATTTTCTATTGAAATATACAGTTATTTTTTTTTGTAAATATGCTAACGCAGTATCTCAACTAGCGTCTCTACTTACCAGATCTACGCACAATTGCACTTACGTTTATTATTGCGGCGCGCGTATGTGAGTGGTGAGTGTGTCGCATCGGACGTGTGTACGGATTTGTTTTACTTTTTACAAATCTAATGTCATATGTTAATTTCCGTATTCTCTTTGTTACAGCTGCCATAGAGTCCCTCCACGCCCCGACGGGAGGAGGGGTCGAGTTGCCCTGTGACGTCACACCAGCGCTGCCCGATGACAGAATGGGGCTCGTCATCTGGTACAAACAGGGTCACGAAGCGCCTATATACTCGTGAGTAAAATACTATCAGTTATAGTTGGCACCGTCTTACCTCCAACGGACTACTTCTAAAGCGGGTGCAGCGGCGGAAAACGCCGAAAATCTGAAATGTAATAAATATAGAGGCCTCGGCAGAGAGTACGACTTTGTACCCTTCGGCGTCGAGACCCTCGGTCCGTGGGGTCCCAGTGCGCATAAGTTATTTGCAGAAATCGCGAATCTTCTGGTCGATGTAACTGGTGACCGAAGAGCTGGCGGCTTTCTCGCGCAACGCATCAGCATTGCAATTCAGCGAGAAAATGCCGCCAGCATCCTCGGTGCAATGCCTCGAGGGCCTTTTTTAGATATAACTTAATTTTAATTTATTTCAGTTAATTTTAATCATAATCTTGTATTTACATTCTGAATAAATATATATCAATTGTAGTTGTATACTGGGTGATTTTGGGGTCACGACCCGGAATGGCCAAAAGCGAATAAGATCATACTGAACAACTTTTCCAATGGGACCAACCACGAAATCGCAAAACAAAAACAGCTGTTCCATACATTAAGTGTGAATTAATTGAGTGTTAATATATGGAACAGCTGTTTTTCTTATAGCGATTTCGGGGTCGGTCCCATGGGAAAAGTTGTTCAGTATTAAGACCTTATTCGCTATTGGTCATGATCCGGAATGGAAATATCCGCTTTAAACCGTACATAGTTCAGATCATTATTATATCATATAAATGTAGTTCGTCCCTATTTGGCAAGTATGAATGAGTGTGAAAGTTTCGACGACAATTACTTGTTAAAATAGAAATAGAATCAGATTTATAGAAGGCACAAGGTTATATCGACATATTTGTGTCGACATAAACCTATCACTATTTATTTTTTCCTATGTCTGGCAACATTTTCGGCTGTCAAGTTAGTTCGCTTAATTCTGGACTCGACTTTATGGCCACGTTTGTGCATTTTTATCTGTCAGTTTAGTTCGCCTAATTGTGGATTCTACTGTACGATGGAACACACGTAAATAGAATAGACTGCTAAAATCATATCCTTCGGCAAAACGAATCCTCAAATGAATAAAGGGTCGGCATCGGCAGCGTGCTTGTGACTCTACTGGCTATAGGCTACGGTGTCTACATACCACTTTGAGTAATTATGTACACTAATAGAGAGGACATCTCAACTTACCATAAGACTCTACATTCCGTATGTTTGTTTTCCACCGCCGTGCTATAAAAAACCGGCCAAGTGCGAGTCGGACTCGCGCACGAAGGTATCCGTACCATTATCTATAAAAACGGCAAAAAAATCATGTCTGTTGTATGAGCCTCAGTCCGACTCGCACTTGGCCGGTTTTTTAGTATTTGTTGTTATAGCGGCAACAGAAATACGAGTACATAATCTGTGAAAATTTCAACTCTCTAGCTATCACGGTTCTTGAGATACAGACGGACGGACGGACAGCGAAGTCTTAGTAATAGGGTCCCGTTTTAACCCGTTGGGTACGGAACCCTGAAAACCCCTAAAAAAGTCGACGAGAAGAGGTAAGACTTACCTACACGCGCACTCTTTACACGGCGCGAATTGAAAAAGTACCAAAGCTGTAAAAAGTTTCGCCATAAAAGACGTTACAAGAGTTTCGGATCTCACTCAAGGGTATAAAATGTGATAATGAGTATTGGATCATGCGTCATGAAACCGTCAAGTTTTGTAAGTCACAAGACATACAGAAGTATGTAAGATGAGCAGGAAATGTAAGATCAAAGTCAGGAAGGCGGCGGGGTAGGTACAGTCAAGAGCAAAAGTAAGTTATCACTTTTGTACCTTATTCCATTGCGATAAGGTGAAAAAATGATAACCTACTTTTGCTGTTGACTGTACGTACTTTATGAGAATCTAAAGGAGCTTCCTTCCTTAAGTAACATTACATTACCTACAAGGCGAGTTTAATTCAAAATTAACCTAATTTGAAAAAAAAAACCGGACAAGTGCGAGTTCAACTCGCGTGGTGAGCGTTCCGTAAAATATTGAGAATTTTCCCGTTACTTTGAATACTCAAACTTCTTATAGGTTTTCCTGTAATCTTTAGGCAAGGAACTATTTTCCGTATTTTTTCAGAATTTTAACCCGAGTGGTTTTGGAGATAAGACCGTGCCCCCCGGTCAATTTTCGTATTTTATCCTAAATTACTTCAAATCTGTGTTTGCTAAAATTATAAAAAATATATATCTGAGATGCTTACAACAACCTTTGATATGGTCACACAATACAGTTTGCGAAACTTTTTTTTTAATTTTCCAGTTTACCACCCAAAAGTGGCCCCCTTGTTTAGAATTCATTAATTTACTTTACACGTCCATCTTTGGGTCACCAATTTACATATGTTTACCTCAACTCAATCGGTCCAGTAGTTTCGGAGCAAATCGGCTGTGACAGACGGACAGACAGACGCACGAGTGAGTGCGGTACGGAACCCTAAAAACATTACTTTATTATGTTTTTTTATTGTTATTATATTAATACCATTTGTTGTTATAGCGGCAACAGAAATACATCATCTGGGAAAATTTCAACTGTCTAACTAACACGGTTCATGAGATACAGCCGGGACGACAGATAGACAGATTTGGGTACGGAACCCTAAAAAGGGCAATTTCGAAACATATCGAGTGGTATTGCAAGTGGGTTTGTTTAGGTAAACGTTTGATTGATAATCTTTGGCGAAGTTTAGCATTAGAACACACATATTTGTAGGAGTTTCCATTAAAAACATGTTTTCCTATCCATTCGTTGTAGCAAGTTAGATAACATGGATATTCGAATATTAATGGTCCGTGTATGTAGAAACGTAGCGCACGGTGACGAAGCTTTATAAGTTGGGAGACTTCTATTGTTTTTTTCGTTCGCGGGCCATACTCAACCTTTTTTCTACGAGGGCCGCAAATACATTTTAGCTAAGGAGCCCCGGACCACAGGGTACATTTATCGAGTTTTTAATTGGGTTTTTATACTAGGATCGCATGGCGGGCCGCAGGTCGAGTATAAGCTGCTCTAAGGCTTCTCCACACTATGGGCCATCAAGGCGCAGGACAGGGACGCAGTTATGCATTGGAGTGCGATGGAAGTATGTCTTTCTCCCTCTTACGCATAGTTGCGTCCTGTATGATGGGCCATGATGGCCGATTGTGTAGGGGACCTTAACGTACCGCTACTGACTAACGCTTCGTCAGTTTTCGTAGAAATATTGCCTAACCATCAATAACAGTTACCAACGACCCAATGACAGTTCTACTTGACGTCAAACTGATTGACTGATCTTTACCATACAAGGCATCCTTAACACGCCAAAGAATTCCGAATAAAGCGCAAACCACTTTAAACCATAAGCAGTCGTGTTAGAATACATTTCTGTTCCGTTTTTTACTTACAGAATTATGTGACATAACGTATTTAGTTCACGTTTTAAGTCACTTTATACGAAAGTGGATAATCAGGTCAAAAGGATTATAAAGTGGTAATTTATATGTTAATAGTTATAGTCTGGGATCCGTCGATAAAATCGAGCGCTAAATAGAACTATGGATACTATAATATGATAGGAATCTTGTCACTACTTGACCGTAAAATTGGCCTTGCATCACATAAAAGTAGCATAAGAAAATATATAACAGTGTAGGTAAAGGTCAATCTATAATTACATGAAGTAATTTATACATGAGCATAATCCTTTAAGTTTGTACAAATCCCGTTAGAATTGTATGTCTTTTTCAAATTATGAAATAATAAATATTTTATAATTTGCCCCCACAAGGTGGACTGATGACCTGGTAAAGGTCGCGGGAGTCCGCTGGATGCGGGTGGCGCGGGATCGGTCAATTTGGCACTCTCTGGGGGAGGCCTATGTCAACCAGTGAACGTCTTTCGGCTGATATGATGATGATGATGATGAAATATTTTATTTCCGATTACTAATTATTTTGTTAACAATAGTAAACTAAGCTTTACACATTAATAAGTACCATTACATACGAAACCTTTTACAAAGTTACATATAAGTTTTATAAGAGTAGTATGGACAAGTTACATAGTTACGTAAAACCGCTCCCCGACACACGCGCTCAAAATAGATACAATTTTTTAAGACAGTAGAATTGGGTACTTTCATGGGTAAAAAAAAATAATTCTATTTAGTCCGCCAGTTAGATTATCAAAAAATATTGGACACGTATTTTTTTGTTTATCAATTGAACAAAAAATTATGAACAAAATATATAGCCCGTTAAAGTTCCGCGTGACGTCACATTATGCTAAAAAGTGTACCATAATGTGACGTCACGCGGAACTTTAACGGGCTATATATTCATCATTTTTTGTTTAAATGACAAACAAAAAAATACGTGTCCAATATATTTTGATAATCTAACTGACGGACTAAATATCATTTTTTAGGAAAGTAGCCAATTATGATGTTAATGTAGTAACATTAGCAGCATAGTAATACTGCCAAGCTATTAGCATTCATCTAACATGAAACTACTAAGTATGCTATCTGTATTCATACGCAAACCAATGTAAACTTGACAATAAATTCACCAAATACTGTCTTACACTTACATATAGGAGGACGAAGCGACGTGCATTCACTTTAACGGCCCGTACACGACTAAATATGGACGACAATAACAGCTCTGTTCATAGTGTTCATACAGTAGATAGTAGGTAAACAGTGTTGCCAATTTACTAAATCAATTTCTTTCAATTCGTAGTTTTTAATGGAAAAATGGTTGTAAACGTCGTATTATATAATAGCGTAGGAATCTGTCCCACGAAGTTTTTTGTTGAAATAAGTAATATGTTAATGCTTAATTACGTTGTGAATGTAATAAATAGCTTCTCAAACTAAGTGACTTGCTGAAAAATACGGTACATTGAATATGCTCGAAATTCTCAAGACATAATAAAAAAATAAACCATTTTCGGCACAAAACACATTTTCAGTTTGTATGGAAGAGCGTCGTCAGCTGACATTTCTAAAATTAAAAAAAAAAGTCTTCACTTTTCTGGCAATTTGCTCAACATACTATTTTAATAAATACAAAGACAGTCACCTTGATAGCATGAATAGTTTTAATGAAAACTCTGAGCAAGTTTTGTCTCATTTTGTATGTAACGAACTAAGGCTCATTTTACGGCCTTGCCCACCAACCATAAATTAAATTCTTACCCCTTTTGGCTTCGTATGCAAGAAACGATACCTCTGACTCTTTTTAGTTTCTCATATTAGACAGTTTTACATTTCACGGGCCATTATTTTTCGACTTATCATATCAGGAAAAACAAAGTTACTCGTTATAGGAAATCGTATCAAAATTGGTTTTGTTAATTTCCGCTCCCGTTTGCGTTCATAATTATTAGTCACTCCAATGAGAAATGTATTGCAGTGACATAGTTCTAGCATATCACTCACAATAAATGCAAATGGAATATACCGACTGCAATGATTAACTAGGGCATAATATATTTCACAACACAGGCTGTGTCAAAGAGACCGTTTGATAAATTCGTAATGCGACAACGTAAGCGCTTTGTCAGTCGGCACTCGTACTAATAATCCGCCATGCGGGGCCGTATCAAAGGGCTATTTAAGCTTAATGCCGTCAACTTACATGGTTTAATGTCTTATCTGTAAATAATTTCCGGTCAGAAGATTACGTTTTAATTAAAGTTACGATGTTTTGGTACAGACAGACGGACGTATTCGAGATAACGAGGTTGGGTTTTAATGTTTTTTTACTTGTTAGATTAGTGTTATGAATTGAAAATGCGTGTTGGATTCCGTACTATAATCACAATATAGTACTTAACCCGTCCTAGTACGTCCTAGTATAAACTATAATAGTAAGAAATTTTACTATTTTAGTAGAAACTAGATTATATGTATGACTTTACTTTGAGTCATACATGTATTTAACTTCAACCAGCAGCTTGCAGCAAATTGTGGAATGTGAGGTTAAAATACCCAGGTAAGATTGCCCAACTGTATTGTGTAAAACTTTTAGAAAGAAGAAAGAAAGAAAGAAAATACATTTATTCACAAACACACAGGACACACATATTATACAATAAAGTAAACAAGAGAAACATATAAAACATGAAACAAAGTGTGTCTCTGCGGCAGTGAACCGGACACTGGCTCAGCATTATGCTTTTCGTAGTTAAGACCAAGATGTTCAAATGGAACGCCATGTTTGCGCAAAATTATGGACCGAGTCTCGTCTCAACATCATAAGAGCTATACTCGTAGTTGCGTCAATAATTCAACATGGGCAATGTTAGCAAAAATCGAGATAAAATGTGGAATCGATGTTGATTTAAAAAAAATATTTCTCCTCATGATGACATACGTATTACTACGAAGAATCGTAGAAAAAAATATGAGAAAAAACCGGACAAGTGCGAGTTCAACTCGCGTGGGGAGGGTTCCGTATAAAATCTAAATTTCATAAGTGTTTTTGAATACTCAAACTTCTTATAGGTTTTCCTGTAATCTTTAGGCAAGGAACTATTTTCCATATTTTTTTCAGAATTTTAATCCCAGTAGTTTCGGAGATAAGGGGGGGGGGAATGGTCAATTTTCGTCTTTTTTCCTAAATTACTTCAAATCTGTTTATGCTAAAATTATTAAAAATATATATCTGACATGCTTCCAACAACCCCTTTCATTTGATATGTCACATAATACAGTTTGCGAATCTTTTTTTTTTAATTTTCCAGTTTGCCCCCTAAAAGTGGCCCCCTGTTTAGAATTCGTTCATTTACTTTACGCATCCCTTTTTGGGTCACCAATTTACATATGTGTACCAAATTTCAACTCAATCGGTCTAGTAGTTTCAGAGCAAATCGGCTGTGACAGACGGACTGACAGACAACCGAGTGATCCTATAAGGGTTCCGTTTTTTCCTTTTGAGGTACCGGAACCCTAAAAAGCGGGCAAAGTAGGCGAATTCTACGGTACCCATAACACTAGCTTGCTTTGCAACTAGGTCGATTGGCTCTTAATATCTATTTATAATTTATTTGTATATTGAATTAATGTAAACACTAAGAACATTTCGAACCAAAATTCATAATTAAATCACAATTTGCCTAACTTTTGGAACATAAAAACTTTGTACGCAAATTATTCGACATTATTTAGTGAAAACACGACCTTATCAACTTTATCTCAATGGCACAAGGTGGAATGTATTTGTACATATGCGTTGACGATTGTACTTGTAAGTACAATGAACATATGCCTAAAATAAGTTTGGACCAATTAAATGTTCGTACGCATTTGCGGTTCCAGTTGAAGTTTCGTCTGAAACAACTTCATAGGATCGGTTCACATTGGGTTGTATTTGAATTAAGTTGTAACTGTTACCATTCTTTACCACAACGTTGGCAAAGAAGCATACGGTCTGCTTGTCGGTAAAGAAACACTGTAAACTGATTTTGACCCTTGAATGTGAAATGTCTTAGTCTTTATGTGAAATCCTATCTTGTATGTGACCACGTTTAGTCAAGGGTAATATCTGTACAGGATTTTATCGTCAATTTCATACAGGTGTGTACAGATATACGTACGGGGTTTCAGGCTTCCTTACTGCATTTGTAGTAACCCCTTTTGTCCATTTCTTTTAAAAAAATTTTAACTCGGAGAAAAATTGATCTAAAGTTATGACCTCCGCGTAATGTATCTTGGCACCACGAGATCATAGCACAGTAGTCAATGCAGATTTTGAGGTAACATCATGTAGTGAGTCATAATAGTTTTTGCACTTTTGTTTTCAAAAATTTCTCAATTTTTTTCAATTTTTTTTTGTGTTTTTATAATTAAAAGTTACATAAATCACTCCAGAAGAGTAAAAAAGTATACCAAAACTTAAGTTGAAGTACAAAAAACCCAAAAAATTTTTTTTTTTTAATTTAAACCACTTAAAAACAATTGTTTACAAGCTTAATAATCTACCGTTTAATTTATTGCTCCTGTTACAGGAAACTCCCCGTATATGTCCTTATTTATGTACGTACTTATATTAATACCCCAGGCTGTACCAGAAGACGCAGCGTGGGCAGACTCCCTACAAGAAGGTGGACTGATGACCTGGTAAAGGTTACGGAAGTCCGCTAGATGCGGGTGGCGCAGGACCGATTACTTTGGCACTCTTTGGGGGAGGCCTATGTCTAGCAGTGGCTTTCGGCTGATATGATGATGACGATGATGATAATGATTTATTGATAAACAATATATTTACACGGCATTACAGACAAGCCAATACACCGAGAAATTAAACATTACAAAATAATAGATACAAAACATATTCAACATGGACAACAATATAGGTGACATCAAACAAAAGTACTGGACAGCCTATCATCCATCGACTCACAAAACCTTAGACATTCACGGCACACAGTCGCCCATCTCCAAGCAAACAAGTCACATTCAGGTGCCGATGTCAAGAGCGCATTGAGCAGCGTGAGCGCGCGCGGGAGCGGCGAATGTACTTATGCGCGATACTGTGCGCGCCTCCGGCACTGATATGATATGTGAAGTACATATGTATATGTGAGGGCGCAAACAGCCGTGATGATACGAAATTAGAAGGAAAGTTAAATGAGTGGATACACGCAAACGGGACCGAATGATAAGCCGACGCCGACCCATTGTTGATTTGAGGATTCGTTGTGTTGATAGCTAAAGTCAAATTCAAGTGCTCGCTCAACTTACCGAACATACATTAGGACAAACTAACTGTAATTTTCCCATACAATACCACAGAATAAGTAATAGAACTGACATTTAGATCTACTTGACGCGCATACTATGCGTTACGTAATCGACCTTCAGGAACACAACACCACATAGGTACTAGATGATGGTATTTAAGCGAATTAAGAGCGCGATAATAGTTATTATGTGTTATACAAGGGTGCAAAGTTGAATACATTTGCACCCGCGTGTAACACAAAACTTTTCACCTCACAGTAGCGAGGAAAGTGCAACATGCAAAATAACTTTGTTTAGGTAATTTAAATTATAATATATTATTATATATTTATTTCATATTAATTTACCTGTGTTAGTCCTGGATCTAAACACTGTCTAGTACCAATATCGGGAATTATTTTGCTATTAATATTCCCTAGCAACGTCGATAACACGATTCAGTGTATACGCGGCCTAATGACGTTGTCAGGAGTATATGCTAGGCATATGTAAGGTCGTCGTGGCGTCACAGTATATCGTATTTTAACAGTATGATGGTCAAGCTATAAATAGTACATCTTAACATGATTTGACTTTTCTTTGTAATACTTGATGATGATGCTGTCCTGACGATTGGGCAGCAACTGTGTTCTGGATTTGGTATCAACGATTACCAATATTATTGGAGTGCAAACACTCTATTGCATTCTCAGATGGCGTTTATACCCTATCTTTCTTGCAAAGGGACGTGCGCTTTGGGCAGGTTAATTCTCCACCGACGAAGTTGTATTGGATGGTTTGCCGGTTGTAATACTATCACAAGTATTGAATCTAATCAAGGAAAATTTGTTTCCACAACAGAGCAATCACGATCTTCAGCAATGAGGAATACGACGTGAGGAGAGCGTTTACTTGAGAATATTTGAGTTGGCCGTCCAAGGTAGAAGATTCCAATTCCAATTACAGTTTTATAAAAAGTCGGACACATTAAATAATCTCAACCATAAATACATACATACATAAATAAAATAAAAATGTAGAGAGGATGGATGAAAGAAGATTAACGAGAGAGTGTATATAAAAGGAGTGGAAGGGCAAGTTGGAAGGGGAAGACCTAGGCGAACTTTCTCCGATCAAATTGGAGAAATGTTACATAAAGGCCAGGTCAAAAGTACCCTAAACCGACGAGCATATATGAGAAATGTTATGAAGGTGAGTGAAGCGAAAGTGGTTTGTCAGGATCGTAGAAAATGGAGATCCGTGATCTCTGTCTACCCCTCTGTATGTAAAAATAAAAACTAACGTTTGTATTCCCATAACAGCATTATGACATTTATTTTTCAATTCCACTTTTAGCAATTGTAGGTTTCAAGTTGGAGAAAACGTGGTTTGCAGTGGATAGGTTGCTCTAGTTCATCGTTCACAATCACTTGAACTCTACAGCACGGGAAGAAAGGGGGTGGTGCTATCCCAACCCGAAACCTATGGGGGTCGGGGTTTTTTTTTTAATAGATAGTAAACAAGTCACCCGATAATAGTCCCTCATTATCAAAATGCGTCTAGCTCAATTTGAAATACGGTGCCCGCTCACACTCGCCATTAGGCTTCTCTTTTGTTACCTATTATAATGGGACAGGAAAGCAACTATTTCTACAACAATTTATATTAACTTTACCTGTTCACGACTATGTAAGTAGGTATACGTACCTATAAGTTTAAGTATGTAAGAAGTAAGTTGTCCGTCAGAATTTGCAATCCATTTTTCAGTCACTTGCCGTTATCCGATTGAGCTGAAATTTTGGGTATTAGTATAGTTTGTATGACAATTTAATATTATGGTACCATCGAGCTGATCCAATGATGGAGACAGACGGTGGCCATGGGAATTCAGTATTTAACCGACGTAACCCCATTGAGTTTGGGCTCGTTAGAATCTTTTCAATGAGTACTTGATTATGGTATATAGAAAAGTACAGTCGGCAATAAAAACTTGTACCTAAAATAATTTCTTTGACAGAAACTTATTACGATAGTTAAAAACAAACTGTACCAGGGGACTAGCTCCCAAGTCGCGTCGCACATTTCAGCTACTCTTGTCCTGTCCCATCAGTTGTGGTAGCCCGAACTCTGCCTTACTGTTTTCTCTCTAACCCCTGTGCTATAGCGCTAGCTCGGTCTTGTTACGGTTGATGCCTCTAGGCGTTTCTGCCGAACAACTACCCCCGATTACAGTACAAATTATTTCATATGAACTTTAGTGCTGACATCATCCGTTCAATAACCCACCTTACAGCCAAGCATGGAGGTCAGAATTGTAATGGCGGACTTTAGCTTTCGTTCATTCAAATGTTAGGCATGCTGTGAGTGCCAACGTCTCCTTATAGTATTGGGAACTATACAACATGGGGCCTGTGGGCTTTTGACTGCTTGCTTATGTGTTCATTTCGTGTTAATTAAGCCTTCCGAGGATACTGTTTGGCTATAATAGCTCTGGTTTCAAATTAACTGTTTGGTCTGTTAGTTTAGGAGGATATATAAGACCATGTGTGTATGACAACTTTATATGGAATCTAAATAAAACGGGTTATTGGGTGAATTATGGATTAGTGGCTGGGTTATTGGATGAAACATCGGACGCCTGCCTAATAAAACTGTTTCATTTTTTTTATGTCTGGCAGACGGTAACTCGCAAACTGCTAGATGGACCCCTATTAATAGCGACATTAAAAAATGGCGTAACGGCAACACCGGCCAGAGAGCTGGGGGGGTAGAGAGGTGGCGCTGGACTTTAAACATATAGCCAACTCTTCACTTAGGTGTCCACATCTACCGTCGAGCAAAAGCTCTTGCGACTCCACTTTGGACGGCCGGTTAAGGCAAGCCAGAGGTGGGGGGCCTGTCCAACCATCCATCCGGTCGGTTCAGCCTGACCACAGGACACCCTCAGGAGCACTCGGGTACGTAGGGTCGCTACCCCCTAACACCCCGTCACAAGCTGCCTTACGTTGACTGATTGCACCGGAAATCTGGTGGGCGATGGGGCCGTCATATTCATACGTCATTATTATTATTATTAGGAGCCTGTGGTGTCCCACTGCTGGGCAAAGGCCTCCCCCCTCCGTTTCCAGACATCCCGATCCCGAGCAGCCTCTGGCCAATCTTTTAAAAACGAGTCTAGCTCGACCCGCCATCGGCGAGGTCTGCCGCGTCGCCGTTTTGAACTGGGCCCCTGAAATAATTACTTAGTTTTTTTTTATTTAGGATAACTGAGAAAAACGCTAAAAGGACGATGACTATTAGTATATCAATTACAGCGTCACCCTCAAACTATTTCATAGTGGAACACCGACCGATCGTAATCTCAATAATCCCTCAAGAGTCGGCTGTCATCTTTTTTTTCCACTCCAAGCTTAAACGGGTCGTGATTAGGCGATCGGTCGCTCTTCTGATGTTGTTTTGTTTTAAGGATCACTTACATGCCGTGACTGATATTAAGTTGTCTTTATTTTTGTTCTTTGCACTAAATTGGCGCCTTTAACTGCTTATCAAATGTCGAAAGTGAGGTTCTCAATTTAAATTGTTCTAGCTGGCCGCACGGCTTAGCACACGTATATTATTATATGATATAGCTCTTATGTCTTTCCTGAAGATTAATATTAGTGATATAATTTTTCAAATCGGATGAGATTGCGGAATTTATCCCCGATATACAAACGTCCAAACTTACAAAGCTACAGACTAGCATAATATCACACATAGTAAATGTTTATTATCAGTTAAGATTTGAAGTCCCAGGAATGGTGACCCATATTTTACCAAAATTGAGAACCGACAGAATTCCTCAATTATTTATAGCAAATGGATTTTTTCTGTAAGTGATCTTTAAAAGCATTCGTACAAAAAGTTTGCTAAACTTTGTTTTATTAAATAATGATAGCATTCGTAATTTAATTTTTTAAATAAATGTTTGATAGCGGTGACGAAAAGACTTGGTTTAAAGAGTACTTTTACAAATTTTGTGATGAATCCAATTAAATAGGTAGAGAGCGCAAGATTTTACATCAATGTGTTAAAAATACACAAGTATTAAGAATATTATGTCAAGTGTGAGTTGGACTAGCTCACCGGTGATTCCTTATCACTCCTTAAATTTTGCTGAAAGCACCGTTTTTTTATTATGTATTTTTTACTGCGTTTCTGACAGCAACGACTGAAGTTTCGAACAGCGATCGTCGGCCGGTCATAGTTACTTTAAATGTTGACATTAGATGTATTGTATGTCAAACGCCATTCAAGATAAAGGATTTGCCTTAAGAGTCCCCAAGAAGCACGACTTTCTGTACCTCCATAGAAAACGTAGTTTGGTTCTCAAAACGGCGTACTGGAATAACATGAAACTTTGTATACACAACGAGATCCGCCATATCTATGTCGGAAACTAGTTTTGTTGCAGAAATTCATCATCATCATCATCATTGTCAGCCTGTAATCGCCCACTGCTGAGCATAAGCCTCTCTTTGAGTACGCCACTTATCCCGATCCCGTGCTAGTCTCATCCAGAAATGACCCGCGGTCTTTTTTACGTCGTCAACCCATCGAGCTGGTGGACGACCGACGCTTCTTTTTCCTGTAAGTGGCCACCAATCAGTTAACGTTTTCGTCCACCTACCGTCAAGCTGCCTGGCAATATGTCCTGCCCAATTTCATTTGAGTTTAGTTATGACTTCTCCGACGTCACGCACCTTAGTGCGACGTCGGATCTCAATATTTCTCACTCGGTCTTGTAGCTTAATGCCGAGCATGGCGCGCTCCATGGCTCTCTGTGCTACCCGTACTTTATGCACAGCCTCCTTTGTGAGCGTCCATGTCTCGGCACCATACGTCATTGTGGGCAGGACAAACTGATTATAGAGACGAGTCTTCAAGCATTGTGGAATTATAATAGATAAAAATGACAACACAAGTTTAGTATGAAAAACTTGTTCTGTATCAATTTTTTTTTCTATTATATTTTCTAGATACCGCATCCCATTCTGTATTCAAAGTTTCATGTTGTTCAAGCACGCCGTTTTAAAATGACACCTGAACTACTTTTGTATGAGGAGCCGTCTTGTGTCAAGCTTAAAATACTGCTGAATGTGCTGAACCAATTTTTTTAATTGTTACTGACAGCGACCGTTGACCCGCCACCCGCCATAGTCAGTTTCAGTTTTGACATCTATTCGTTTATGGATCAAACGCCATCCAAGAGAACGGACGTCCGCTTCATAAGTTTCATAATGGCTTCTGTGACTATCCTGGAAACCCGAATTTCCATATACAGAACCATAAAATGCATATATAAATGCTTGTGGAACTATAAAACCGTATTTTACAAGCATTTTACGGCATATTTGTAGTTTTAGTGCCGGTCGCGTAAAACGGCAATTATAAAGTGTTTAACTTATTAAGTTTATGGCACTACTAGTTAGTTTAACTGCGTTTGTAATAAACTTGTCATTTAATTGAGATATTTGCATAGGTTAATTAGTTTTAACACTAATTTTAATTAGTTCTGCTCGTGAATGAGGTAATTTGAAAAAATAACGGGAACTAGGTACTAAGGGCTGATAGTTTCCTTTTTTGTGGAGAAAACCTGTAAACGAAGTACCCAGTCTTTGACAGATGACATTAAAAACTCCACAGCAGCCGCCATCTGCGCTACTTATTACATGCTAATATTATACATGCGAAAGTAACTCCTGTCTGTTTATCTGTTGCTTTTCACGGTTTCTCCTAAGCCAATTGCGATGACATTTGGCCTGCAGAAAGCTTAAGCCCTAGATGAACATAAGTTACTTTATTTTTGAAGCCGAATCACACGCGGGCGAAGCCGCAGGCACAGCTAGTATTCTATAAATTCTAATCACCTCATCGTTCTGAAAGTATGAGAATTATCCAGGTCTCAAAAGGTTTTTATTTATAGTGACATAAGTAAATATCACTCATTATACTTCTTATATTTGTAACTTAAGTATTCTAAATATAATCATCATCGCCTCTAATCAACGGATCTGAGTCATAAAACCAACACCTTACCACATCAATAGGTACCCAATCGGTAAAAATCCAATCTCGTCTAAACAAAATATAAATTTCTAAAGCGTAAAGTGCACATAACTCGTTATTTAACTAGCTATTCACTCGTATAACGTTACAAACGAGCCGACGCGAAGTGGTGACATGACAGTCACAGTAGGTCAGGTATTTCGATATCATGTTTATAGTTTTGGGGGCTCGTTTTCAGAATCAGAATAGAACATTTATTCGTGAAATCAAACATTTACACAACATACAGTATTACTAGACAAAGACAAAAGAAAAAAAGTGAATCTGTGCCGTGTCACGAAATGGGCCCAACTCAGCATGATGCTGGTTTTCCATTGGGTCCATCCAGTGAGGACACGATACATAACACGTATAACACGTAACAAAAAAAGGAAATAAAACATAATATGAAATTAAATTAAATAAAAACCAAAATGACAATTTAAGAACACAACACAAAAAAAAAAAATTTTTCATGGACAATTTAACGCAAAGCTTCCATTTGAACTAAACATTTTAGTATTATTCTCATCTGATTAAAAATGGGTAAGGTTTACACATACTTTGTCGACAATGCGTAGGGTATATCGTTATTAGAAGTCTTAGTCATACTTTGTGCCGGACTGTACGCTTTGTTCTGCCAATAGACATTATTTTACCAGCAGAAAATGTCTGAAATGATAATTCTATTAAGAAATAAATACATTGATTTGGTGTAAAATAATACATGGATTTCAATTTATACATTTATCAGACAACTGATTCTTCTCAGCATATGCCAATAACTGACTTAGTTATCTACGGTGTTGGGTTTTCTGTGTGTCCCAAGAGAAGTATAAAATAAAACTACCCCAATTTATTAAACATAACTCACATAACTAACTTTGCTGGGAAAAGAGTCGCCGGTCAAATTCAAACACAAAATCTTCATTGCGTACCTACTGTATTTTCCCTACTACAATCGTATACATTATAGATTGAAGCCGCAGCGTAGAGAAGTTCTAGTAAAATCAGTAGGTATGCTAATGGATTGCGAGAGGAAATCCAATTGCTTATCAAAATGATGCGGAATATAGCATTATATCCCCAAGGATTTTGCGCACTAAGGATATTCTCTTTGATTTTCGCAATAATAACTCATCTAAATAATGATTTGAACGTTCAAGGTAACTAAGAATACTCTTGTAAATTTAAGGAGTTTGCGGGCGTATGATGATTGGCATTTTATCACTTATCGCGAGAAGCAATAACATTGATTGTATTACATTAAGGGTGGATATCCATCAGTGTTATCTAATACTGGGTTTTTACATATAGGTACTCGTATTTGACGCCTAGGTCAAAGCGCGTGAGGTAGGTTGCCGGGTATATTCCTGGTACCTATTTACACATTTGTGTAAAATACTCGCTAATTCCCTAAATTATTTATACTGTTCCGACTTTGCTTGAGGCGACATTCAGGTGTGATTTTTGACTTTAAGGCACATAAAAGCGAAAACGAGTCTGTTTTCTGCGTATGTGATAAAGGGCCTTTCTTTCAAATGCACCCGAACGCGGCGGACACCGCGCCGGACAGTATCGGTCGCACATTGTCGTGCAGTCGGTGTTGTCACTCTCATTGTCACACGAAACGTGACAACCTTCATTATAGACAAAAAACACGACTCGTGTTAGCTTTCCTTATTTTCCTTTCCTTCTTTGCTCTGTCCTCGACATCGTCACGGATACCTACACTCTATGTTGTATATCTTCTATCCATCTTAATCTGGGTTCAACCTTGGAACTTCGGCCATATATGCACATCTACGCAGTCTGGTGACTTTAATCAGCTCTCCGGGGCCCATTGCATAACAATTTACAACTTATAACACAAGCGAAAGTCTCTTTCTAATTAAAGGATTTCAAAACAAGTTACAAGTTAGTATGCAATGGATATAGCCAACTCCTGGATCCAAAGTATGAAGCTCTTTAAACCCACTGCACTCGTATTAACAATGTCTTCCTTGTCCGCAGACTTGACACCCGGGAAGGCGTGACGTCACACTGGTCCGACCCGGGCACTCTTGGTACCAGGGCGACGTTCCGCAGCGACACAAGACCTGCTGTCCTTGTCCTTACTAAACTCAGGTAAGCTATCAACATCATATCAGCAACAAGTAGAATTAAAAGATTGTTCAAAAAACCCAACTGCTTTTTTGCAAATATTATAGCTATGTCACTCCCACAATTGAGAGGAATCCAACGACACCTCATATGTCGAAATCCGTCAAACGGTTTAGGCTGCAGGGCGTGCCAAAGAACAAGACATACCTACACACATACATACATGCATACGCTCGAAAAACATAACCCTCCTTTCCTTTGGCAGTCGGGTAAAAAGACGTCCACTCGACATAGGTCTCCACCCAAGGAGTGCCACAATGACTGGTTCTGCGCCACCCGAATCCAACGGACTCCCGCGATCATTACCAGGTCATCAGTCCGTCTTGTGGAGGATCTAACCCGCTACGCCTAAGTAAATGCTTAGTTTGGCGGCGCGATACGCGGACTGTTGAGCGAGTGTGGAAACGCTCACGCCTGTACATAAAAACACCTATATAATGCCATGTTTATTTTTGTGCGTGTTCCAACGCGGGACCATCGCAAACACCGCCTTAGGTAAACATATTCAGTAAGAAATGAGTACACAGCATTCGACATCGTCTGTCATTGTTTGACAATGTTTGACAATGTGAGACAGTGTCAGTTTCTAACAGTAACTAAAAAGAAAGTGACAAATACCTCTATGCAGCTATAAAAACGAGCATCATATGCTCGCAGCTCTGTTCTTAACAGTTGTTGAATTTTCAAAATGATGTTCCGATATTATCATTTTATTTTGTGCCTGCTCTTCTTGAGCCGCCTGGCATTGTCAGAGATGATGGCAAAAGACCTGATGGTGTGTCTCTGGTTCCATGGAGGTTGGGACGGATGCTTGTGTGGGACGCTACATGTGTAGACACACTGGCACCGTCTCACCTCCAACGGACTACTTCTAAAGCGGGTGCAGCGGCGGAAAACGCCGAAAATCTGAAATGTAATAAATATAGAGGCCTCGGCGGAGAGTACGACTTTGTACCCTTTGGCGTCGAGACCCTCGGTCCGTGGGATCCCAGTGCGCATAAGTTATTTGCAGAAATCGCGAAACGTCTGGTCGATGTAACTGGTGACCGAAGAGCTGGCGGCTTTCTCGCGCAACGCATCAGCATTGCAATTCAGCGAGGAAATGCCGCCAGCATCCTCGGTACAATGCCTCGAGGGCCTTTTTTAGATTTAACTTAGTTTTAATTTATCTTAGTTAATGTTAATTATAATCTTGTATTCACTTTAAAAAAAAAAATATTTTAAATTAAATTATTCTTTTTTATATATCTGCCTAGAGCTGGATTCTAACCAGTCACCTTTCGGCAGACCGGCCCGATTGCTCTGACTAAACCAACTGAGCCATCGAAGCCGTTACTCAATCCAGCGAATTTCTCAACCAGTTCCCTCTTATCCACGCCTTAGCAACACTTTTAGAGTCGATAGTTAGCAGGCATTGTTGCTAACACCATTTTTCCTCCTGAAACCAATACCAAATTTTCCTATTTCCCAGCAACTTTGCCAAAGAAACCCTTTTGAAACCTCACCTCAATATACTGACCTAGTTAAATAAATCTCGACGGCAACGGTATCGGGTAACACAATCAGATCAAACGAGGGCCGTTCGACCGCTGTTGGGGCTGATTCAGTTTCACACTATTAAATGGGGGTGAAGAAATATTGAGTGTTTGATGGTGGGTAAAGTTTAGCAATACTCCTCAGATTTCGAAAACTTGTTCAGGGAGGTTATGATGTAGGGTATCTTTTAGGCAAGAGTGAATAGCCCGATTTTTCTATCATCGTCGATTTTAATTTTTCGTCAGAATTTGACAAAATTTGGTAGGTTTGAAGAACTCGTGATTCTGTGTGAAAATATGTAGTAGGGTAGAGTGCTCGAACAAATTGTCGTAAATGTGGACACGTTGGACAAAAGCAACTCCTCCGTCGGCCATTTTTAATTTTATGACGGCCATTTTGAATTATAGTTATTTATTCATATCTCGAGTTCTAAATCACTTAGAATCACGGTGTCTAAATATACATATTCGGGGTCAGGGAATACAACCAAATATTTTTTAAGGTCAAATTCCCAAAGGATATTAACGGAACTCCGTTACTAAGACCCCGCTGGGAGTCCGTCTGTCTGCGTGTCAGTAATAGCTAAACTGTTAACTTTATTATAATTTTATTATTTTTTATTATAGCAGCTACAGTAATACGTAATCTGCGGAAATTTCAAGTGTCTACATATTACGGTTCTAGAGATAGACCGATTGTTATGGGTGACCAAAAACACGCCATAAAATTACGTTTCATATATGAGAGCACTGTTTAATTTTTAGTTGATTTTTATTTTTTTTGAATGTATGTTAAATCAGCAATAGAAATACAACTTCTGTGAAATTTTTTACAGTCGAGTAGCTATTGCTGATACGCAGACAGTCGGATGGACAGCGGAAGCTTAGGAACAGGGTTTCGTTTGATATCCTTTGGGAACTCGACTCTAAAAATATCTAGTTGAATTCTTTGACCACAAATATGTATACTAAGTTTGTGATTCTAAGTGATTTAGAACTCGAGATATTATTAACTATTATTCAAAATCGCCCGCCATAAAATTAAAGATGGCCGACGGAGAAGTTGGTTCCTATCAAAAACTTAAAGCCAACAAGCTACAAGTACCTGAAAACAATTTGGTGCTTTTAGAATAGAATAGAATAGAATAGAATAGAATAGAATAGAATAGAATATAATAGAATATAATAGAATAGGATAGAATAGAATAGAATAGAATAGAATAGAATATAATAGAATAGAATAGAATAGAATAGAATAGAATAGAATAGAATAGAATAGAATAGAATAGAATAGAATAGAATAGAATAGAAAGAGAAGAGAAGAGAAGAGAAGAGAAGAGAAGATAAGATAAGGATAAGATAATAGAAGAGAAGAGAAGAGAAGAGAAGAGGAAGAGAAGAGAAGAGAAGAGAATAGTATTCTCTTCTCTTATAGAATAGAATAGAATAGAATAGAATAGAATAGAATAGAATAGAATAGAATAGAATAGAATAGAATAAGAATAGAATAGAATAGAATAGAATAGAATAGAATAGAAGAAGAGAAGAGGAAGAGAAGAGAAGAGAAGAGAAGAGAGAAGAGGAAGAGAGAGAAGAGAAGAGAAGAGAAGA